>OZ017739.1:24996529-26342362 GCA_963969285.1 Odontomyia ornata
ATGGTCAGAGGAGCAGTTACTAGAGGACTGGAGAGATAAGTTTAGGTGTGCAAATTAAAGAGGCATTGCTGTTATAGAAAGAAAATTCAAGCCGTTTTATAAAGACATTATAAGAGAGTATCAAGGAGGCTTTCGATGGTGACGGTCTACAATAGACCTAATATTCCCAGTTAAGCAGGTGCTCAAAAAGTGCTCGCAATATAACATTGAGGTGGACCAACTCTTTGTAGATTTTAAGCAAGCATACGACTGTGTCTACAGAAATGCGATGTACAAAATAGTGCTTGACTTTGGTGCCCCAATAAAACTAGTCCACATGGTTAAGGTCACGATGCTAAACACAGAATCCCAGGCCAAGGTAAACGGCAAACTAAAGGACAGCTTCAAAATGGTATCAGGCTTAAAACAAGGGGATGGACTAGCCCCAATGAGTTCAATATTGCCCCAATGAGTTCAATATTGTCGTCAGGAAGACATCAGTTGAAACCTCTCGTACACTTATGTTCAAGTCCGCACAATTGGTAGCGTATTTTAATGACATCAACGTTATGGCACGGTCAATCTCAGATGCCAAGCTGCATTTCTGAGCCTAGAATCTGAAGTTAACCAAATTCGCCCACGAGTTAATGCAACTAAAACTAAACTGCCATAATTCAAATCTCAAATGCCAAACGAGCATTACTGAGTCTAATATATAAATAAACTGAATTGGCCTATGAATTCTTCTTCTTCTTCTTTATTTATTTATTTTTTTTCTTCATCACTATTTTACAGAATTAATAATCCCAATTATAAAATAGAACTAATAGATTACGTGTTAAGGTTAAAATATAAATATCATGTAAGAATTATTCTAAAGTTAACAATTAAGTAGTGACTGAAATTAACGACAAAAGAATTTATTGCTCGTAGAGTACTCTCCGCAGCATGTTTTTAAATGATTCAAATGAGCCAGAAGGAGAACCAAGCTGGAGATTAAGATAGTCTCTTACGAACCATCGGTGAGTGACTGTAAGTTACGGTTCTGGCAAACGGTATAGCGTAGTATTGCGACGACCTAGTGCGAGAAGGGGGACGTATGCTAATGGCGTTGTATAATTTCGACGATAGCATGCCTCTCGATAATTTAAATAAGAAGCATTGATCCAGGAATTGCCTCCTTACCTGCAGTGAAGGTAGACCAAGGAAATTCAGGCGATCGTCATAAGGGCGATACGGGATGTTGTATTTGTAGAAAAGTTTGCGGGAGAACTTACGCTGCACAGATTCAACCGCCACCATGAGATAATTAAGATGTGGGAACCATATCTGGCACGCATATTCAAGAATTGGGCGAGCCAACATGACGAACAACCGAACACAGGTTTGAAAGCTGAAAAATCTATGAGAGCAACGTAGGACAAAGCCCGCAATCCGAGAAGCTTTCTTGGTTATTTCCAAAACGTGAACATTGAATTTCAACCGAGAATCAAATGTCACGCCTAAATCCTTGAAACTCTCAACCGAAACGAGAACTGATAGAGTATGAAAATTGAATGGGGTAAGTTTTATTGGTAAAGGTCATGGAAAGGCACTTAGATATGTTAAGTTGTAGTCGATTTCTATTACACCAAGAGGACAAAAAGTTTAAGTCATCCTGAAGAGCTTGGCAATCCTGAATTGAATTAATGACTCGAAATATCTTCAGGTCATCAGCATCTAGAAGGGGGTTGGATGTGAAGATAGCTGGGAGATCATTAATAAAGAGGTTGAAAAGAAGTGGACTTAAAATTGATCCCTGTGGAACACCAGAGGTTGGGACGAAAGAGTGTGACAAAGATCCATTGCAGATAACCGTGCAGGAACGATGAAAAAGAAAGGAGTGAATCCAGGAAAGAAGAGATCCCTGAATGCCGAAACGGCGGAGCTTGTTGATCAGGATGTTGTGATCCACACTATCGAATGCTTTCGCAAAATCAGTGTAGATCACATCAACTTGACCTCCTAAGTCAAGGGTGATTGCAACGGTGTTGATAAATTCCCCTAGGTTGGTTACGGTAGAACGTCCTTTTACAAATTCATGTTGATTTTCGGATAAGTTGGGGTGTAAAGCATTACAAAGCTTACAGTGAACAATGCGTTCCAGGATTTTTCCAAAGCACGATAGCTTTATGGATGGGGAGGATATTCGCACATTTCCAAACGCCTGGAAAAGTACCCTTTTTGAGACTTGAATTAAAGATATGGGCGAGGGGAATACATATGGATGAAGAGAGGGATTTGATAAAAATGTTAGGGATTCCATCAGGGCCGACTGCGCTGCTAGAATTCAGGGACTGAATTACCTCAGCGACCTCTAAGGGGTTAGTGTGTAAATCAACAATTAAGTTTGGAGTGGATTGAGGGTTTTCATCAGAAGTAGAGGTCGGGGAGCTATAGACGGCGGAGAAATAGTCAGCAAACATGTCGCATATGGCCTGGTCATTGTAGACTAAGTGGTTCTGGTATGACAATGCATTGATATTCCGACGCAAGTCTTTTAAAGAGTTGACATAAGACCAGAAGGATTTAGGGTTATTAGCAAATGATGTTTAAATTGTTCTCAAATAAGATAACTTTGTGGATTTACACACTTTTTTTGCATTAGTACGTAGGTGGCAAAATTCGGAGAGGTCCAGTTCTGATCTCGTACGTAAGTAGCGTTTCCTGGCTGAGTCCTTCAAGTACGAAGCAGATTCAACTTCTCTCGTGAACCACAAAGGAAGATTTTTGCGTAGTCGTGTGGTCGGTGTATGCAGTGGGATAATGCTGTTAAGCACTGCATAGAATTGCTGTGTTGCGAGGTTGGGGTTGTCTAGATTGAGGGTGACTTGCCAATTAATGACGTCAAAATCAGCAGCTAAGCCATCGTAGTTAGCCTTGAAGAAGTTAAATCGATTTGGTTTCTCTTTAGGCTTGCCACGTATTGGATCCAATGATAATCGGATCTCTAAAGGAGGATGGTGAGGGTCCGGCTTACCATAAGGAGAAGCAGCAGGGAAAACAGGATCTGCAGCAGGGTTGTTAGAGAAAATTAGGTCAAGAATGCGTTTGGAAGCATTCATTACATAGTTTAATTGTTTTAGGCTACAGAGGGATAAAAACGAGGATAAGGCTATAGAAAGGCCATCAGAAGAAACAATGGCTTTAGCTTCTGCATCCCAGTTAACGAGAGGCATATTGAAGTCCCCACAGATTAAAAACTGCGAGGAGGAGCTGGCATTAATTATAAAGCTCGATAGGTCACTAAAAAGGATTTCATACGATCTTAAGTGAGTTCTACAGGGAATGTAAATACAGAAGACAAATAGTGAACAGTTGTGAAGAGAAATTTGAACTGCTACGCCTTTCTTTATAGCACTACAGCCCCTCTCGGGCCTTCGCTTACAGATAGTCAGAGTATCTCATTTTCATGACCGTATTGATTTTTTCGGAAGTTGGTTTGGTCAGTACCATGCCTGCTCAGCTATGATATGATCTTATTAAAGCAGTACATATCACCACTAAGTGAACACTCATATTCTGTCCGAAAAATCCCCTGAACTAAATCAAGTTGCTCCCAACGAGATTTGAACCTGATACCTTCGGTTTATGCGTTCATGCTCTAACCACTTGACCACACAGCCTACTATGTCTGTGTGGCCTATGAATTAATGAAACAAAAACCAAATTCATGACAAACGAAGAAGAACACTCCAATCTGGTAAAACGCGACCGTATGAGGCTGAGACCTTGAAAGTGTGGATAACTTCATGAATCTTAGAGCTAACCCGAATAGAAAAGGCGCCACAAAAGATGATATTGGATGGCGCAAAAACGCTGCAAATAAAGTCTTTTACACCGTACCTTATAGCAACCACGGAAGTCACCGCAGTTGCAGACATTAAGTTTCAGCAGAGGGGTGCGTGACCCGAGGTGGCATTCTAATGCCGGCTAGCGCTCAGTCGTGTCGCAGGTCTTGCGGGACACCCTCTGCTCGTGTTGAGCCACCCTACACATAAAAACTAACATGAACGGAAGAGGACAGGAAAGGGGGAGGTCATTTTGAGAAATGAAAGATTATTAAATTAAAGACACATGGCCGTTTTATTAACCACAAATTCGAATTCTAACGAAATTATTTGCAGAATAACAGAATTAAAAAACCAAACGCCTTCTTCGAAATTTAAAAAAGTAAACTAATATATAACACCATCAACTAGTCCGATATAATAAATTATATAATAAAACAAGCTACTGTAAAATATTATAATGCATAAAATATCGAAAAAAAACCAGATTGTTACTTACTTCTTTCTTTACTTGCAGAACTCTGAGCGCCCGGTGAAATACAAAAAAAAAAAGAAGCTTGGGGCCACTGAAAATTAAATTTTAAAGTTAAAATCACAAAAAAAAACAAAAACGCAACGGCCACTTGCAACTCTCCGATCCTGGTTCTAGCTTAATTGCAGAAAAATTCAATGCTGCAGAAATAAACTTTGCTGCTTTGCTTTTATTTTCTCGCCCGTCATTGATTGGGAAATGCTTCAGGATTTTTCGAATGCCGTAATACAACAAATGAAGTAGCCCTTTTTCCACGTTGTCGTATTGAACATCCATAACAAATGTAAAAACTGACGCGCTTGGTAGTGTGTTATCTAAATATGATCCAAATTTTGAAAATATTCACTAGGAACTACTTTTGCCGAAACGGATTCCATGCGGTACGGAAAAATTTACTCTTTTGCACTAGTTGTTCATTGTACACCGTCAGTTTGAATTGTTCATCATTTCAATCACTGAAGTCATTCGTTTTACCATAAATCGTATCGTCAAACTTTTTCAGAAAATTCCCGTTTTATTTTTTTCTCCTAATTCGCTTTTATCACGGAAAAAATTCATGCACTTCACAAGTGGAAAATCCACCTATTACCCAATTTGACTCCTCACGTATTCTTCATTCCACTTTCCCTTTTCACCATTCAATCTCATCGTTGTCACTTGTTACAACCGCGGAAGTGAGCACAGTTGCAGACATCCATTTCTAGCAGAGGGGTGAATAACCCGGGGTGGCATACTGAGGCCGGCTAGCGCTTAGTCGTGTCGCGGGTCTTCTGGGACGCCCTCTGCTCGTGCTGAGCCACCCTACACATAAAAACTAACAAGAAGGGATAAGGACGGGAAAAGAGAAGGTCATATTGAGAAATGAAAAAAAAATTGTCTTAATATGTACGGGCCATTTTATTGCAAGAAACGAAATAGTTCAATATACAAAAAAATATCCAGATTAATAAAAATATCAAATTGATTGAAAATTAAATCCCCTTTGTTCACGAAAGGATAGAAAATTTTTCAAACACTCATAGCCCAGTTTTCTTTGATTAACGAAAAAAAAATGGTTAGTCAAAATTTATTTTAATACATAATATGAGAAGATAATAAAAAAACTACTCATTCCTTCCAATGATGCCAAGCGCTCTGGAACTAGAGGGGGGGCATAGAAAAAATTACTTTAAAAATTCCTGAATATGAATTAAATTTTATAAAATGTCGGCCACTAATGTGATTTGAAGGTTTTTTTTTTGTAAAAATTTAGGTCGATAAAACACTGATTTCACCTTCCCGGATTGCCGTTATTGATAGGTAAATGCTTAAGAATTCTGTAGTGCAACAAATGAGCTACGCAATTTTTCACGTTATTGTTTGAAACATCTATAACAACTATAAAAACTGACGCGCTTGGTAGTGTGTTCTATAAATATGGTCCAAATGTAGAAAATATTCACTAAACAACTTCTTTTGCTGAAATGATTTCTACGCGGTACGCGAAAATTTCTCTTTTGCACCATTTGCTCCTTAGACACCTCAGTTTGGATTGTTCACAATCGTTTCAATCACTAAAATCATTCACAAACCGTATCGTCCTGACAATTTTTCAAAAAATTCATGCGATGCTCGTGTTTTCTTCCTTCGGGTTTTAGTTTCTTCCTCGTGTTTCATTTTTTCACCAATAAAATGCATGCACATCACAATGCAAAATCCATTTATCCCGCAATTTAACGTTTAAGTATTCCCTAATTATTAACTCCACTTTTTCTCTTTCACCATTCACTGTTGTCGTCGCTACCCCACTTTCCTCCGAACGCAAAAACCACTTTTCCTTCTCAAAAATCAAATGCAGAATGCCATCCACTCCCAGAAAACCAAACCCGCAATCGCTTCATTCCTTATTACCGCTGCCACATCTGTGTAATGCAATCGAAGTTCAATACACTTTGATTCCACTGCGCACATCCATATCGACAAGCGCAACATTTGGTTGCATACAAATCGTCATATATACGGAAATAATTGCTTTTGCCGATATCCCAAAAAGGGTGTTTTCCCTGCGCTCAGCATAACTTGAACCCAGGGTCCCAGTGGACTCCCCAATCAAGATCCCACGACGCTACCACCGGAGCCACCTTCCGTTGATCTCCCATTCATCTATTTATCAACTTCAACCTGAACCCTTCTTAATGGGCACGGAAATGAAATTTGTTGGTAGGGAAGCGTAGATGAATTTTTGATAGTACAACAAATAAAATTTTGTTTCGGGGGAGCTAATGAATTAAATGAGTTAGTATGATGGAAGGAATTAGGTTTTGTTAGGGAAAAGGTATCGAATGAAATTTTGTTAATGGGAAGCAATGAATGGAATGTTGTTAGTGGGAAAGTTAAGATTATTATTATATTATTATTCATTATAATTATAGATAGAGTAAGAGGGTAGAATTGAAAATTAGCAAAATGTTTAAAAAAAATGCACATATACAGAGGAAAAGGCATAAGTTCCCAAAGAAAAGTGGAGATGTTACGGTGGCAATTTGAAGTTGTGAATGTGAGAATGCCGGTCTGCCAGAATTTGCAACACACTCCACTCTGTTCCGAATGTAAAACTCACTTTTCTTTCTCAAAACCAAAATACTGAATCATCAACTCCAAAAGATTAATCCCGCAATCCTTTCCTTCCGCAATTCCCGCTACCGTACGTGGGTAATGTAATCGAAGTTCAATACACTTCGATTCCGTCACCCACACATCTTTTCCATACCGACAATCGCAACAATTTCCATTTTGCATATACGGCGATTTGCATAATCATGATAACGTTTGGTTCTATGCAAACTGTCATACATATGGAAATAATTGCTTTTGCCGATATCCCAAAAAGAGTGTTTTCTTGCGCTCGGGAAGTATGAAGGAAGGAATTAGATTTTGTTCGGGAAAAGCTATCGAATGAAATTTCGATAATGGGAAGTAATGAATGGAGTGTTGTTAGTGGGAAAGTTAAGATTATTATTATAGATTTCTTTTTTTTTCTAATTAAAAATGAGGTAAGAGGGTAAAATTGAGATGATAGGAAAAATTAAAACTATAGGGAACTTGTTAATTATCAACAAAAATAAATAAATATACCGAGGAAAAGGTATATGTGCCCAAAAGAAGATGAAGATGTAATGGAGGCGATTTGAAGTTGCGAATGGGAGAAATCCAGTACGCCGGAATTCGAAACAACCTCCCATTCTAAGGTCCAGAGTTATGCATAGACAAAATAAGCTCCATATTTACAAATCAATAATCAAACCTATGCTGTTATATGAAAGTAAAACATGGACTCTGACAATCCCAAAAGGCAGTGGCCATATTTGAACGCAAAGTGCACCAGAATATGGCTCAAGGAGCAAGTTGGAGACTGCATTATAATGTTGAGTTTTATGAACTATTCGACGAGCTACTTGTATTTACTTGCATAAAGATACGCAAACTGCAATGGGCGGACCATGTGGAAGGAATGAAAGAAAACCAGCT
The DNA here is from genome assembly GCA_963969285.1 of Odontomyia ornata. Taxonomy (NCBI): domain Eukaryota; kingdom Metazoa; phylum Arthropoda; class Insecta; order Diptera; family Stratiomyidae; genus Odontomyia; species Odontomyia ornata. The sequence continues at coordinate 25,004,378 of OZ017739.1, forward strand.
TGCCAAAACAACATTGAAGGGTCGAAGACTTTATGAGAAGACACGACAGAAGCTGACAGCAGATCCTTGCTGGCAGTGATCAACTGTCGACTTTAATTCCATTGAAGATTTTTTTATTGTTCCGGTGCTGAAGTTTGAAGACTATCGCTATCAATTTCTGGGACATAGCTTCAAATTGATAATTTATAGAAATTCTACTGCTCAACTTTCTCGATTTTCCCCGCTGAAAAGTTAATAGCAGAAGTATATAAGAGACGCATTTCAAAAAGCGTGCAAATACGGTTACCAAACTTATAAGACCACTTTTAGCCTTTCTTTGAGCTTGAAGATTTATACTTACTCTGTTTCTGAGAAATATGATCAGAGCGAATGGATATCTAAACACTAAACCAAGATGGTATTAGAAATGAAATCTTCCACGATAATCCTGCAAGTTTCACGAACACAATTGATACCTTTTCTTTTACTGAGTCTCAATTTTCATGTCTGGTGCCAACGTAGACTTGCTGTTCAAGGTAATTTATTTATATCAAAGAAAAACCTTCTACTCCCACATCACACTACCCATCACATCACAAATCAAATTAGGTACCAAACAAATAAAAACAATCAACGAAATTGCAAAAGCTTTTGTACACTCAGATAAATCGCTGTTGTTGTATTCAAATTGAATAAAAGCTCACCTAATTAGCTCTCACATCGTTCAAATTAAGAAATCAACTTACCCCTCCCCATCCAATACTCAACAAGGCATGATTCCTTCGCAAAGGAAACTTTACTATCCAATATCTAAAGTTAAAATGAAATCTCAAGCAAATGGACCAGAACGTGCCCAATTGAAACCATCATTTAATTATGAAATTTCTTAGCGATTCTATGGAGAGCAATAAAGTTTCATTTAGCAAATCAAGCGAACGCGAAGACTTCCAATTTAACTTTCTATCTTTGCTTAGATACTCGCACATGCACTAAAACTCTGTAATTTTCCGCTTGAGTTCGATGCGAATGCATCCTTGGGGAAACGTTGATTGGAATTGAAGGTAGGCACTTAATGGGTTGCGCTTGAATAAAGGATAACATGCGATTCACTCGTGCAATCTCCTGTGGACAGTTGTGCTCATGTAGGAATAATCATTTAAACTGAGGTCGATTGGAAAACTATCAGTAATAGTTTATTCCATGTTCTGTTTAGTAGTTTGTAACAGTATTTATAATTTGAATGCTCTGAAAGTATTTCAACTAAGCTTGAGAAGGGTTCAAACAGATAATATTGTAAGAATCATTATCTACGATACTATCCTAAAGTTCTTAAAGACACCAAAGGAAATCCCACAACTTTACCGTTCTTAACTTCACGGTCAAAGTGTCCAAAACAATACCATTAACAAATTGCTTGCAGCTAACTTTCCAACAATGATCATCTTTCATTTCACCGTAATGAAAATCTGAAGAGAAAACTTCCGACAAAAATTGTAGATTCCCTTACGTCACCATATCATGTGCCACTTATACCTCAGATCACGTTGATTAAATTCACCTACACAATATTATCCTTGAAGAGCCTTATGATGCTACCATTCAAATAGCAGCGAACTATTCGAAATGAAATAATATGTACTACCCTATTTATATACAGAAGTACATACCTATACCTTATAAAAGATACTACTGCAACTTGTGTTGGATACAGAATGTCCTTTTTCTATAACAAAACTTTTAATGACCTTCTCCATTTTACCTTCCTATAAGGGATGGAGAAATTTTTCAAGTAAGCTGTCTTCTACAGCGTTCATACTGCCAACAGTCCTGCAATAGTGTTGTGTAGTTTCAAACTCTACATATTGGCGTTTTCCTTGAGAAGACTACAAGCAACAATTGACACTGAAAAGTGGTCCCTTGAGATTGTGGAAAAAGAAGATCAAGAGCCTTTTCGTTAGAATTACTTGATGGAAAGTTTTCCTTGCGAATGTTCAAGTTTTTAAGCAAATTAATTAGTGAAAAGTTTCAATTTATACTCGAGTACACAAAAGGATAGTTTAGGGTAATTACATAGGCATATGTTAACATTAAGTTACAAGATTTATGCCCTGTTTCAAACCATGTGTGAAATGAATACAATCAGGGAATAGAGTGTTTTGATAAACTCCTGCCGAAAAGTTTTATTTCATTCAAATTGTAGTTTATTGAATAGTTTACTGTAAAGTTTCCATATTATCGCATGGTGATGTTTAGTTGGTTTTAGGAAATTTGACATCAATGTGTAAGATTGAAGGGAGGTTGAAGGTATACAATCACATGATGAAATTCATCAGTTGTATCAAAAAAATAGATAGGTGAATGAAATTACGTAAATAACAACACCACACTTGTTGATAATTATAATTACTTTGTCCTAAAATTTACAAGTTGTATAACATAAAATGTTTAGTGAATATAAATTTACTTACAATCGCAATACAATAATGTTGATATTGTTATGATCTTAAAAAGTATATATATATATATATATATATATATATATATATATATATATATATATATATATATATATATTTATATATATATATATATATATATATATATATATATATATATATATATATATATATATTTTTTTTTCTTTAAAAGCCGTCGGGCCTTGCTTAATTGTGTGAGCAGACGCTTTTTGACTACTTTGAGTCATCTTCAGTGTCTAAAGAATGTGTTGAAGGGAGCGACTTTATATAGTCGTAGGATGGGTAATTAGCGAATAGGTAATTAGCGGATGGGTAATTAGCGGATGATAAGCAAGGCCCGACGGCTTTTAAAGAAAAAAGAGGATTGGCCTGCGGATATCAAATAAACAAAGTTATTGAAACACAACTTACATAATACAAACCGCAACAAAGACCTAGAACAACTAGTAATCGACACTGAACTAGCCATTAACAAACTGCCGCAGGAACAACAGACACATGCAAGACATACTGCAGTAGACATACTACAAAAAATACGCACTAGCATAAACAAAACGGATTTCCACGAAGACCATAAAATATTAAGACACATTCAGACAAAGCTTACGGATAACCTACTAACAGTGACGAGGGCTGACAAAGGACATACAACGGTGATCGTAAAAACAACGGACTATGTACAAAAAACAATAGACTTCATTAACGCTAACGGCTACAAACTGGTAAACAAAGACCCCACCAATAGGTTCCAAGCGGACTTACGTACTGCCATTATACAATTCCCACTAATTATTCCTCCTAATACTAAGCAACGCTACATAAACCCAAATCCATGCACACCACCCCTTAAAGCACAACCTAAGCTCCACAAACCCAATACTCCTACCCGTCCTGTCGTCAACTACCGCCCAGCTCCTGCATACCAATTAGCACGGTCCTTGGCAACGATAATGGCTGATGTCGTGCAACTTGACGACAAATACGCATTAAAGAACAGCCGCGAGCTTACAAATTCTACCAATTCTTTAAAATTGACTGAAAATTGTCGACTTTTATCATTAGACATCACCAACCTCTATACGTCTTTCCCTGTCGATGAAACACTGGCCATACTAAAAGAAAAACCTTCATTCAACAACAGCCGACGATTCACAGATCAAATACTCAATCTCATAAAGACCACAATCAAACAGAACTATTTTAAGTTCAATAGCAACACATACATTGCAAAGGACGGTCTGGGTATGGGACATCCAATGTCCTCAATAATGTCAGAAATATTCTTACAATCTTTGGAAGAAGTCTTTATACCCAAAGTTGTCAAAAGATTCAATGTAATATTTTACAGACGATATGTGGATGACTGTTTCATTGTTATTGACTCACAAGAAAATAAACAAGACGATTTACTTACCTATATGAATGAAATTCACCCGAATATAAAGTTCACTATGGAAAAAGAAACAAACGGACAACTCAACTATATGGACCTAACTGTGACACGTGAACAAACACGATTGGACTACAAAATATACAGAAAACTAACCACAACTGATCATACCATACATGAAACATCTAACCACCCCGCACAACATAAGCTAGCAGCGTACAGATCAATGGTGCAGAGGCTTCACTCCATCCCCATGACTCCTACTAACTACTCCAACGAACTAAACAACATTTACAGAATAGCTAATAATAACGGATACAAACAATGCGACATTGACAAACTTGTCACACAGTACAAACAAAAACAGGAACGCCAACCGACGGAAACTCATAAGAACGACCAACAGTGGGTATCGTTAACATACGTAGGCAAAGAGACATACAAACTATCAAACTTCCTTAGGAAATACAAATTGCAAACTGCATTCAAAACGAACAACAACATTGGAAACAAACTGAAGCCAAAACTGAATGATACATCGATAAACGAAGGCAGCGGCATATACAAACTGACATGCAAGGACTGCGACATGGTATATATAGGAAGGACAACACGAAAACTAACGACAAGATACAAAGAGCACCTACGATCTTTCTTATACAACAAGGCAGACTCCAATTATGCGACGCACCTACAAAATCACGCACATGAGCCTGATGCTATGACAAACTCTATGAAATTGCTACACAAACAAAACAAAGGACCGAGACTTGACATCCTAGAAAGGCTTGAAATTTATAAACATAGAAAGACAGACGGTGACATTATCAACGAACAACTTGTTACCAATTCCGACGCAATTTTCTCAGTCCTAGACCACACTCTTAGACGAAAACGAGATGAAACAGAACAAACGGACAGCCAACAAGCAAAAAAACAAAAACATAATATCCCCCTACCTGGTATAATTGAGTAATTTACTTCCTGACCTCATTACCCATCCACTTATTACCCATCCGCTAATTACCCATCCGCTAATTACCTTTTCGCTAATTACCCATCCTACGACTATATAAAGTCGCTCCCTTCAACACATCCTTTAGACACTGAAGATGACTCAAAGTAGCCGAAACGCGTCTGCTCACACAACTAAGCAAGGCCCGATGGCTTTTAAAGAAAAAAGAGGATTGGCCTGCGGATATCAAATAAACAAAGTTATTGATATATATATATATATATATATATATATATATATATATATATATATATATATATATATATATATATATATAGGTTGGGCCAAATGCAATTTCATTCATATGGCTGCCACGGCCAGCGTGAGAGTAGGCCATCCTCTCAGCCCAATTTCCTAAGACATTATTAATAGTTTCGGGCCCTATCTGAGCAATGGTTTTCCGCATAACGTCGATTTTTCACAGCGCCCCTGTTATGAAATAGAGAGGCAATATATACACACTTACAAACAGTGCCATAGACGCGTTGCGTACTTGTTTTGATTACGAGGACACTTATAAGAAGTGCTCAGTTTAACGTGAACAGTCCAACTGTAATGACCACCAAAACGAATATAATATTATACTCAAATAAACCTCATAATACTTTCAATTCAATCTACTCGTTTATTTCCTATACTGCTATTCACAATAGCTTATGGGCCCATAAACGCAGAGTGAATTGCCAAAGCCAGATGTAGTTCGCATGAAAATCATGGAAGAGTACGAAGCTCGTAAATCGAAGGAAAATAGAGCGAACAAAAACATGATGTTGAATTTAGCAAACAAAGACAACCGAAGGAGCTGGACAAATAAATTTAATATTTCCAAATGAAGAAAATAATGATGATATAATACTAAAAAAGTATTATACGATCCTGATTTGAAAATAAATTTATTGTCCGTAGCAATTATCACCGACAAAGGATTCGAGGTACGCTTCAGAAAAAATGATGCAGTTAGAATGGATAAGAAATGCAGAGTGTGCCTACGCACTGAAAAAAGGTAATATTTTATATGCGCCACAGCGAGTGCAAAAACGCAAAAATGAGTAGAGAAAAGTATGCAACAAAAGATGTAGATATGTTGCATTGTCGACTCGGACATTTAAATGAAAAATATTTGAAAGCTATAGCAAAAAGCAGTGCAGTATACGGTTTAAAAATTAAACCAGACGAAAGATTAGCAACGCGTGAAGTGTGCATTAGTGAAAAACAGACTGCCACAGCATTTCCGAAAACTGAGGACTCACGCACAAGATAATTATTGGAAACAGTGCACAATGATGTGTGGGGACCAACGAAAAGCGCATCATTTTCGGGTGCGAGATACTTTGTTACGTTTATTGACGACAAGTCAAGCTGGTGCGAGATTTGTATCTTGAAACAAAAATCAGAAGTGTTGAACGTGCTTAAAGATTTTAAAGTCACCGCGGAAAAATTTACCGGAAAAATAATAAAAGCGCTCTAATCGGATAATGGACGCGAATGTTGCAATCGCGAGTTTGATGCTTTTCTCGCGAAACATGGAATTAGAAGACGGTTGACTACGCCATACACGCCGCAACAAAACTGTATCGCAGAGCGCAAAAATCTTACGTTGGTTGAAATTTTCCGTTGTATGAAAAAACAAGCGCAAGTGACTAGTATATTTTGGGCAGAAGCGATTAACACTGCGTGCTACATATGTAATAGATGCCCAACGAAAGCGCTGAACGATAAAGTGCCTCAGACCGAGTGGGCAGGTAAAACAATGACATAAATTCACGTGAAAACATTTGGAACAAAGGCGTACGTTTCAGAAAAAGGACACAAAGACCAATTCGATTTGAGATCATCGCCGTGTATGTTAGATGGTTATTCGACAGAATCGAAAGCCTATCGTTTGTGAAAGCGCAAATTAATTGTGAGTCGAGACGTTAGATTTGTTGACGAACCAGTCACTATAAAACGCGATATAGACTTTGATGTGAGTGAATCGGACAATGAAAATAAATCTGTAGAACTAGAGTCTAAGAAAGACACTGAAAGTGAGAATGACGAAGAATAAAATATTGGCATTACACGGCAGCGCAGAAATCGCGCATCGAGTGTAAACAACACAGCTACGCGTGGCAGAGGGAGACCTATAATCCAATGGATCAGAAGGAAGACTTAGAAAATATATCATCCGTCAAATCCAGAATACGAATAAAATTATGAAGTGCCTTGGATGATAGTGGACAAAGCAGATGATGATGAGATATTCGAGAAAGCTGAATACGCTAACCTCGTGAACATAGCGGGGCCAAAATTTGAATGATGCGAGTGCATGGGAAAAAGCCATGGAAGATGAATACATTGCGCAAATTAAAAACCAAACCTGGGGAATCGTGGAACGCCCAAAAATAGAAAAATTATTGAAAGTCGCTTTGTTTTTCGTACAAAAGAAAACAATAAGAAAAAATGCGGTTTTTCGCGAAAGGATGCTCGCAGCGTTATGGGGAAGATTACCATGAAACGTTCTCTCCAGTTGCAAAGATGACATCCATAAGATTATTGGCAGCGCTATCACCTGAATTGAATCTTGAAATACATCAAATGGATGTAGTAACGACATATTTAAATGGCGAATTGAAAGACACTATTTATATGGAGATACCTGAAAACTTGAAGAAAGTATTGGTGAAAATAACATCAAATAAAAATGTAACATCAACGGACAAACAAGTGTGAGAGACAGCGGTAAAGTGGCTAAAACAAATGTGTGAGAAAGACAGTGCAGTTTGTTAGCTAGTAAAGTCGCTATATGACCTTAAACAGTCGGGAGTAAGATGGTATCAGAGGCTTACCGACAAGCTAGAAAAACTAAACTTAAAGACCACAAGGCAAGACCCTTGTTTATTTAGTGCGCGAAGAAATGACAAAATTATGATTGTTGCAGTTTACGTAGGCTGCTTATTATTGGCATCGAATGACAACAAATGGATTGATCACTAAACAAGGATTTTGATATGAAAGACCTTGGTAAAGTGAAAAACTGTTTAGGAATTGAATTCAGTCAAAATTTGAATACAAGTGAAGTATCATTAACCCAGCGGAAACATACGGAAAAGATCCTGGAGCAATTTAATATGAGGGAGTGTAAGCCAATGAAGACGCCAATGGGATTGAGCGAAAAGCTCGAAAACCAGAAGAAGCGAATAAAGCAGATATGGAAAAATACCCATATCAGAGACTTATTGGCACATTAATGTATCTCTCGGTCACAACACGACCAGATATTTCGTATACAGTGAATTTCTTAAGTCAATTCAATTTAAATTACAATGAAAAGTGTTAGCAAGTGGCAAAGAGGTTATTAAGATATCTGAAAGGGACAAAAAGTCCTGGTATAATATACCAAAAGACAGAGCACGAGCTATATGGACTAGTTGACGCTTACTGGGGCGGTGACGTAAATGACAGGGGTTCATATTCAGGAGACGCATTCATGTTACCTGGAGCACCGATTAGCTGGGAAGCGCGCAAATAGCGCATGGTTGCATTATCAAGTACAGAAGTAGAGTACTTAGCGATATCCGAAGCCACGAAAGAAGCGCTATACTTGCATGGGCTATTAAATGACGTCGGCGAAAAATGCCAAGATTTCAAATTATATATATAAAGTTGGTACAAAATAATACCAAACATCATTCGCGAACAAAACACATTGATGTGAAACATCATCAACAGATTAGAGTATCTATCGATAGAACGACTGCCGACTGACGTATTAACGAAAAGTGTAAACGGAACAAAACACCAACAATGCAGTGAATGGTTGGGAGCTCTACAAATTAGCGCAGAGTGTCGAAAAGTCTTAACGAGTGCGTGTGGTATTATATTGTGGGGATATATTAGAGAGGCAAGATATACACACACACAAACAGCGCAATAGATGCGCCGGGTACTTGTTTTTATTATGGGGACACTTATAAGAAGTGTTCAGTTTAACGTGAACAGTCCAAGTGTAACGGGCGTCAAAACAAATATAATATTATACTTAGATAAACCTTATAATACTTTTAATTCAATCTACTCTATTATGACCTATACCGCTATTCACAATAAATTGTATAACATAAAATTTTTAAGGAATATAAATTTACTTACAATCGCAGTACAATAATGTTGATATTGCTGTAATCTGATAATATGTATATATATATATATATATATATATATATATATATATATATATATATATATATATATATATGTATATATATACATATATATATATATATACATATATATATATATATATATATATATATATATATATATATATATATATATATATATACGTACATATATATATGTATGTATATATATATATATATATATATATATATATATATATATATATATATATATATATAGGGTGGGCCAAATCCATGTTTGTGTATTGTAAAATCATTTTACAATACCTTACTAGCTTCGCGTCCTGTCCGTCCGTCTGTCCGTCCGTCCGTCCGTCCGTCCGTGTGTCACACCAGTTTTTCTCGCAAACTAGATAAGCTAGAAACGTAAGATTTTGTAGGCAGGTGCAAAGTGAGACCCTCTTCAAAGTTTCACCATGAAAAGAAATTCAAAAGGTCTTTAAGGGGGGTCTCCCCATATAGGGGAGTAGCCCCTGAAAAAAAAGTTTTCATCACATGTAGGCAATATGGGTATCAAATGAAAGGTCGTTATGAGACCTTTTCAAAACAGGTCTTAAAATGGCTTGAAATGCTTTGAGGGGTGCAGGGGAAGGGGAAATATACGAAAAATGCACCCCCCCTCGCGATTGGACACCTTTGACCCGAAAAATAAAAAAAAAATAACAAAGGTGTAACTTTACGAGTACAAGGGCAACAAATCCTTAGAAGTCGAAATTCGATCAACTTAGCTTATAATAGTACATTTTATAAGTTTTACATTTTCACCTCTAAAATCAAAATGGGACTCTTAAATTTCCTAAAAACAACAATTTAAGTTTTTTGAAAGTATTTTTATGTGTCCTGAAAATTTCAAAGTAATCGAACAATAAACAGCTAAGTTATAGCCGATTGAATATTTAACAATTACAACAACATTACCACGTGATACTAGGGAGATACACGTTTGCAACGGACCTAACCACCATAAATATAGGATTTTCCAATAAGAGGTGTTATTTTGATATTAAAAGAAAAACACCATTTTTTAATACAAATGATCGAATATTTATTTCATTTGAAAGAGACAGGTATGCCGTTAATAGTAAAATATAACATCAGGCAAATGATCACCACGACACGCTTACAGGACCATATCCTTTTCATGAAATTTTCCATAACCAAATCGCAAAATGGCTGCCCTATGTCCTCGATAGCCTCACGAATTCTAGCTTTGAGGTCTTGAATCGACGCTGGGCTGTTGATGTAGACCTCGTCTTTCACGTGGCCTCAAAGGAAGAAGTTAAATCACAAGATCTATTCAAAGTAACACATCTTATTTGAAAACCCTATGTGTAGGAATTTCGATAAACATTTTAGAAACGGTTTGTTTTATAATTAAACGACGGGGTCAAAAATCATGAAACAAAGTGGCGGCGAATATAAAAATATAAAAGCCATAATAATTCTTCGAACTCAATTTATGGAATATGTATATCAGTCAAGTTTTAATATGCAGAATATATTGTTTGATTTACTAATTGTTTTACAATACCCTTCTGCTAGGAGCACTCTCCTGCTACTTCAACTTGTTTTTCTTATATTTCGGTTTTATTCACAAGAACAAACCTTTCCGTTAGTTGTGAAATACAATTGCATTCATATTGCTGCCACGGCCGGCGTGAGAGTAGGCCATCCTCTCAGCCCAATTTTCCAAGGCATTATTGATGGTTTGGGGCCCTATCTGAGCAATGGTTTTCTGCAGAACATTGGTTTTTCACAGCGCTCCTGTTATGAAATATAAAATTAAACAAAAAAACCGGGAGCCACTCCTGGAAGGGAAATATGCCTTGCACTCCAACATTTTAGTCGGAATATTACCAAGGAACCACTCCACGCGCTGAAGTACTGGTGGGAAGGACTAAGGTGATGTTAGTATAAACAATGTAAATTATTAGCGTTAAGTAAGGCTAGGTATTAAGCAAAAAAAAAGGAAGCAGCTGTTCTTCGCCACCGAACTTCAACTCCGCTCTCACGACGAGGGCTGGCAGTAAAATTCGTGAAATTATTTTGCCCACCCGATTATGTCGCCCTTGGAGTACTACAATGTGATCCATTATCATTGCAAACGGACAATGATAATGGATCACAATAGTTCACTCCTGAAACATTACCACTCGTCAACGAATGGGGTAAGCAATGTAATAAGCAAGTCCGTGGACTACATTCGAAATTGCATCGACAAGAATCACGAATGGCGGCCGCGCAAAGATCCGTACTATAATCAAGATCAGGAGGACAAAGAAAATAGAAAAGATAATGAAGGCAAGATAACGAAGGCTGGACAGCAATATGTGAAACGAGTTATAGTGCATCTGGCTTTCCTGGCTCGTATTGGCAGACCACCGGTTGAAAGTGTCCAAGATAGCTAAGACAGCAGGCATCTCAAAAATCTGCGTGTGACATTCCCTGCATGAAATTTTGGGCATGAGAAAGCTGTCGACGCGATGAGTGCAGTATTTGCTTATTCTAAACAACAAGCGTAGCCGTGAGACCACTTCAGAGCAGTGTTTGACACATCATTTTGTGACTATTGACAAAACACACCTCCACCGGTACATACTAGAGACCGAAAAGCAGTCAAAACAGTGGATTTTATCCGTCGTACGTGCTCCAAAGATGGTAAAGAACGTCCTAATGTCCCCAGCCACCGTTTTCAGAGATTCAGATGGTGTGGTCTACATCAACTACCTGAAGAAGATTAAAACCGTCATAGGGCTATACTATGTTGACACCGAATAGCAAAAAAGGCCCTTATTGGCGAAGATAAAAGTGCTCTTTCACATTAACAACGCACCGGCTTACGCTTCTGTCGCCACTACGGCCAAATTGGTCTAATCCACCGTGTAATCCAGACTTAGCCGCGTGCGACTTCTTTTTGTTTCCTAAGTTGGACGGTCACTCGCCGGCAGAAATTTGGATCAAATGAGGAGTTCATTGCTGCCATGGAGGCCTACTTTCACACCTCGAGAAAACATATTTTTCAGACGGGTTAAAGAAGTTTGGAGCGACGCTAGGTCAAGTGTGTTAAGCTAAGAGAAGGTTATATTGAGAAATAAATTGCCACTTTTCCAAAATTATCGTTTTCTTATTACTTATTGGACCGCTGCCAAAGCTGCTTGCAAGAAAACAACCTATAGATTCGAAATTCACCGAAGGTATTAAGAAAACACTCTGAACTGGCCAATCGTAAAGCCGTGATGTTCCATCATGATAACGCCACACCCCACACTTCGTTGATAATCCCTCAAAAATTAATGGAGCTCAATGGGGAACTGATGCCACATCCACCCTATAGTCCTGACATAGCGCCAACAGACTATTATTTGTTTTGCTCCCTTCAAAACCATTTGAATGGTAAAACTTTCAATTCCAATCAGGCTGTTAAAAATGAGCTGGACCATTTCTTTGCTTCTGAGAGCCAGGGCTTCTTCAAACGTGGAATTTTTCAACTTACCGAACGGTTTTGGTTGTTGATTTATTTTCTGCGGTATATACATCTAATTTGATTTTAGTTATATATATGTATATATATATATATATATATATATATATATATATATATATATATATATATATGTATTAAAAATAAGTGGTGAAAGTTCGAAAGAAGTTGTGTAAAGTTTATGGTAAGGACTGCCTTATTGAAAAAAGCAGTATATATATATATATATATATATATATATATATATATATATATATATGTATATATATATATGTATATATATATATGTGTGTATATATATATATATATATATATATATATATATATATATATATATATATATATATATATATATATATATATATATATATATATATATATATATGTATTAAAAATAAGTGGTGAAAGTTCGAAAGAAATTGTGTAAAGTTTATGGTAAGGACTGCCTTATTGAAAAAAGCAGTTACAGTTACAAGTATTCTGATTATAAGTAATTCAAGTAAATATAAATAAAGAAGGCATGGTTGAGCATGATATTGATCATATCACCTCGAATTCGGTTATGGTCATAGAATGAGATACCCTAACGATAAATCTCAACGCCAAGGTTCTAATTTGCGGTGGATTATTATTATTATAATATTTAAATTGAGCATTAATAAAAAGTATCTTCTTTACATTACAATTATTCTAAATAGTTTGAAGTAATACATGCGATTATTAACTCGTCACTTCCTAGTGTCACCTCCAGGTGACAGAGATTAGAGAAAACATTTTATATATCAAATGACATATTTAGATAAAAAACAAATTGCAAATCAAAAGTCAATACTTAATAGTATTTAGAAGTTTATTTTGGCAACACTGATCATATGTTTTCTGTCAAATGAATGCATTCGTTTCAAACAGTTTTTTCATTTTCTTACGTGAGTGAGCTTTAATGAATTTATGAGCTTTAATGAATTTATGGTGACGTCATTGATGAAGACAGTCGGGATGAAAATGCAGCTGATTTCCTTCAACTTCCGAGTAGACTGTTCTGAAGTAGAAGTGCAAGCCAAACCTACCGATGCTAATAATAAAGAAGATGATGGAGAAGACAATTCAAGAACTGGCTCCAAAGAACAAAAAGAAAAGGGAGTTTACAGTAAAGAATAATGCATCTCTCTTTTCTTCTTGTGGAAAAGGCGATTGTGAGGAAGATATTCTAGATACCTTTGAAGAGGAAACGAGTGTGTTGAATTATTGTTCACTGAAGAAATTTTAAACTTCATATCTGATATGAGTAATTTGTGTGCTCTCCAGAGAAATCACACCCTGAATGTTACACCTGAAGAAATGAGGAAATATATTGCAATATTATTACTATTATATGAGGATTTATGGGAAAAAAGGCGGATACTTACAATGAAGTTGTATCTTCCAACATGAGGCGGAATCGATTCTTCCAAATACAATAGTATTTACATTTATGCAATAGTACTACATTACCGCAAAATGATAAATTCGTTAAGGTCCGTAGATACTTTGACATGCTCACTCAAATTTTTACCGGCAATTTCTAAAAAGCAAGATCATCCCACATTTCGATTGACGAAGCTATTGTGACGTATTTTAGGAGACATAGCACAAAGCAACACATCCATTAGGTTTGGATACAAAGTTTTTTCGGCGTCTAAATGACATGGGTATCTCTTTAACTGCGAATTGTTTCAAGGTACAACTGGTCCGACTCTGAAGCAACAGTCCGAGTATGGTTTAGGTGCCGCTGTCATTTTGGAGCTGCACTCCAGGTTACCAGGCTATTAAGGGACTTGATCCATACAATCCTTATTTTGATAATTTTTTCATCGGGCTACCTTTACTGGAAGTATTTACACGAAAATAATATTAGAGGAACTGGAACTATAAAAGAAAACCGCTTGGAAAACTATATCCTTATCAACACCAAAGAGATGAAAAAGAAACCCAGGGCTGAGCTAGTTTAAAGGGTCTCAAAAGAACTAATTATTGTGAAGTGACATGGCAATGGTATCGTGAATATTGCTTCTAATTGTCACAGACTATCACGAATCAAAAAAGTCGATCGGATTGGTGTAATAAACAAAAAACTAGCAAAAATACAAGTTGATTGCCCATCACTAATAAAGATGTACAATAAGTATATGAGTGGCGTGGACTGCTTCTACGAGGGAAAAAATGATGGTTTCCACTTTTTGCTTTCGGACTGGGCGCACCTTGCCAAAATGTTTGGCGAATCAAAAGAAATTGGGACACTAACTGGACATGCTGCGAGTTTCGCAGAGCAGTAATGATACCCTATTTACAAAAATACGGGAAACACCCAACTAAAGACACCAATTGTGGAGTACCTATTGAATCGAGGGTTTCAAACGGAACCAGACTAGGACACAATTCAGCTGACCATACAGTGAGGGATCGTTCACAATGCTGCTGAGGGCTATGTCATGAACGTACCGGAAAAATGTGTTCTAGGTGCAATACAGATTTACATCTCAAATGCTGGTACAAATTCCACAACAAATAAAAAGTAAAACGAACATTCCTAGCAGCAGGAAATTCATGTTGGTTTTACAATAATATTCCAATAAAAATAACTTTAGAGAAGAAAATAAGTTGTTTTCTTTTTAGTGTAATTTTATATTCAAGGTTTATCAAATACGCCCAGTGTCACCTAAGAGTGACACACCCTTAACAATAAAACTAAGAAAAATTTTTGTTATTTTATTTTCGATATTTTAAATGCGCAAACATGTTAATTAATGCGCAAACACGTTAATTGACGAGTTAAATAAAATTGTTAAATTAATACTTAAAATTAGAGCATCTAAAAATTTTCGATTTTATATCTATATATCATCAAAAAATAAAGTTGGCTGGCTGCTAATTTATTCGGCATCAAATTTCCATCCTTCTGCACCAAAGCAGATTCTCGACGTCTGGCCATTTGCAGTATTTATGGTGCCTTATGAATGTTACTACACAAAAATCGTCCGAATCTGTGCAGATGTTAATAATCATTTCTAGATATTTGCGGGACTAGTACCTCACCAACCAAAGTCATCTGCTTGGTATTGAGAATTTTCAAACCTGACTCATTATATCAGTTAGTGGGTACAAGCTTCTTCAGTTTCCGCTTCTTCTGATTGAAGGAAATACTCTTTTGTTTTTAGCATTACGTGCTCGCATTTTCTTTGTCTTGGCAATCTTTGACCTCTAAATACCATTTTCAGATCGTTTCTTTTCTCTTTCACTTACATTGACTGCCAACAAATTTCTAACTCAGGAGCATTTCAGTTTTTCTCCGGTTCTTCCTCGGTCAAATTCGTTTCGTGGCCCTGTTTTTGGTAATGAACAAACTTTCTGAGATATTATAGGTTAATTGGATGTTGTACAATACTGCGTGGTAAAGAATTATCTGCTGAATCCGTCAGATAAACAGGTAATAATAAGTGGATTAATTCTTCATGAGGATGAGGAGAGGGGTGATCAGTTACTAATGAAGATAGTTATCAGTTACCGATGAAGATAGGAACTCTGAATTGTCAATTATATCAGGGTTGAAGGGACATATTTATTCTTCTTCTTCATATATGTCACTTCAACCCTAATATAATTGACAATTCTAAGTTCCTATCTTCATCAGTAACTGATCACCCCCTCATCCTCACGAAGAGTTAATCCACTTATTAATACCTGCTTATCTGACGGATTCAGCAGACAATTCTTTACCACGTACTACAACCCTTCTCGGGCCTTTGCTTCCTGTAGATGGCGCCTTCAACTTTCTCGATTCATTGACCACCTCCTCCAATTTCAAATCCCGAGCAACGATGAAGTATCTTCGTCGATCGAGTCAGACCAGTGTTTCTTCGATTTTTCCACTTGTCTCCGCCCTTAAGTTGTCCCAACAAATACCTTTTTGGGTATCCGATGTCCACCCATACAATTCATGTGGCTAGCCCATCACAGCTTGGGCAGTCTTACAATCGTTGAGATCTCTGTCTCGTCAAGAATTTCATACAGCTCATGGTTGTGTTGAATTCGCCATTGGTCCCGGTCTAGCTTCTCTCCGATTATTCGCTTCAGGACTCGTTGCTCAAAGGCGTTCAATATGTTTGCAGATGCTTGAGTTAGGGTCCATATTGTACACCCATTGCGAAGTACAGGTCTTATCACAGATTTGTATACTTGGAGCTTTGTTTTCATGTGTATGCAGCTGGGCTGGAAGATTGTCAAAACTCAATAAAATATTTTATTTGCGAGTTGTATTCTTCGGCGTATTTCGTCTCTTTCATTAGCTGTTCTCCACATTTTAGCGCCTAAATTTATAAATCCGCCCACATTTTTTTGCTGTGTGCGCCAAGTGTTATAGTTTGGGGATTTTAGATATTTTTTCTCGACTCTGTCATATGCACGGTTTATTAGCCCTACTAGTTTTGCTTCGATGTCGAGTTTCAGGAAGAGTTGATTGAATGTTGAACTGAGTACAATACTCCATGGTGAAGAATTATCTGCTGAATCCGTCAGGTGACATATTCTAGAGCCAAATTGACTAGCAAGGGCACCAGCCCATCTCCCTGGTTTAGTCGGATATTTCTTTCAAAGCTGTCAGTGAGTTGGTGATTGATGCGGACTTGGGAGGTTATCGCCGGCATTATCATTTTGGTAAAATGGACTGATTTGGCTGGGATGCCAAAGTAAAGCGATCAATACTTCGTATGCTTGCTTAAAGTCAACGAAAATTTGGTATGCGTCAACGTGAACTCCCAGCATTTCTCTAGTACCTACTTGACTGTAAACAATTGGTCTGTCGTCGATCTATCTGCTTCAAGCCACTTTTATACCCCCTAACAATACAGTTCGCGTATGATTTGATTTTATTTGCATAGATTTTTGAAAATATTTTGTACCGCTCTCTTCATAATTAATATTAATTGTATATTTTAAATTTAGACGTGAATACTAATGTATTTTCTTTTACTTTACAGGTAAGTTCACACATAACTTAAATTCTAATGGCGCCCCAACCTTCCTCTACTATTACAATGGTAAATAAGAAAAGTACGTAAGTAAAGTTACAGTTTTTGGATTTTCATCATTTTAGGGGCTTTATAGTAAAGAATTTACATCTGCAGTCTTTCTCAGAGAATGTAAATTCATCCATGTATTTGTCCATTCATCGGTATATCTGCCCGTTTGCTCGCCTTTTTCGTATCTTCAGAGAAAAAAGCAAAATGTCTGAAATAATAGCAAACAGGCACAGCAATCATTAGAAAATAGAGACGAATTAAATGGGCAAACGATGGATTTTGGAAACTTGGGTTGTACTTACAAGGTATTCACTTGTGGTATTGCCGTGCCATAATATACAATAACAAATACATAAAAGGAAATTCGATTTATCGAATTCCGATTCCCGCTCGAAAAAATTTCTGAGCTTTCAGCTCTGGGGATTCTGCCAGCAAACTGTGAAACGCATTATCCTTTTGAAAGGCTGATAGTGCATTGAAATATTTTTCTACTTGCAACTCTGCGCTTGAGAAATGTTGCAAATTCCCATCCACGAGGCAATTCGGTTTCACGTTGACGAGGAGATTAAATTGCCGAAGAAAGTTCGCACCTATTATTGGCCTTTTGACACCCGCCACATGGAAGTACAATCACATTGGTCATTGCAATCTAAAATCTAGCTCCAATGCACGTTTGTTGTACGTATAGATGATGGATTTAAATGTTGAAATGCGGTCGTCCTTGCGTATCTATCAAAAGCAGCGTACCGCTTTGGCTATCTCGTATGACTAAACGGTGTAATTTGCAAGTGCGATCATTAGTCACACCGCTAGTTGATGAAAATAGTAGTTTGCCGACCACCGCTAATTACATGGCTCGCAAAATTTCTGAGCTTTGTATCCGAAACGCATTTGTTAGATCCAAATTTCCGGTACGTGTATTCCTAATGCTCTCTTTTTCTGCAGACTCCTTTCACCTTTGTCCATCTTCGCCAATTTATCAGAGAGGCTATCAATTTTAGTGTGCTATTAACTTCCAATGTGTACTGAACCTCATTTACTATTCCTGTCGATGGCGCATTTATTTCTGCGATAATTTTGTCATCCGTCTTCATCAACTTTACCAAATCTGTCTGTGTAGTAAGGCTGAGTACCGACCATAATTGTGCTGCCAAACGGCGTTACCACAGCGCTCTGAGTACATCTTCTGACAGTTGATATCTCACGGAACAATTGTGATGGCTAACTCGAACTCCGCCAGCACGCAATTTTTGTGGTTGGGAGTTGAATGCCATTTACGCACTGAGTGTGGAACTCCCATACTCGCAAGCGACTGGACTACTTACCGGACACCTCCCTTGTCAATCCGAGAACCTAGCTTGGAACCTGGGGATCTCTCCGTCGGCGGGAGGGGAGAAGAGGAATCGCCAGACAAGCGATCTCCTAGCCCTGATGCCCTGGCTGCTGTGAGTCCCTGTTATCTTTTAAGGATTGCCCAAGCCTGATGGTGCTTCAGCTAATCTCACGGCAGCATTCTCAGACGCGAGCTAACGATGAAAGTTTTGTGGAGATGGCGAGCAGCTTCGACGAATTAGCTGCCAAACTGTCTGATAGCAACAAAAAAGTGTATAAAGCACTAGAATTATTGGGAATCAGATAGTGTCAATAAAAGAGACAGTTACTCATATCCAACCATCGCAAAATAATGAAATTTTTAAGAAGTCATCATTGTTTGAAAGTAACGTCTCGAGTGCCCAGCAAAATCTTAGTGAACAACTTCAAAAAGTATCTTCACAGCCTGACAAATCAAGCGACCGAGAGGAATTCGCTCATATTCTCACCAGATTGAGCAGGCTCGCGGAGATGTGCACCAGTATTCTGAACCAGCAAAATAAAACTTCATGGGCTCCCCAGACATTGCGCTCAACGAAAACACAACATGCCAATTCAATATCATCACCTGATCCAACTCCTAACTACATCTACAAGTTGGAACCTTCTGGACAGAAGAAGAATGGGAGGATCGCATCAAAAGATTACAAAAGTTAATAATTAATCCTAGCCCATCTCTGGTAAAAATCGCAGATGCAGCGTACAGCATCTTCTTTACGAAGGGGAAAAATTTGAATGCAACCGCTGTCAGAAAAAATATTGAAAACATACTCCACATCAATAGCTGCAAGGTTGAAGAACTATCTTCTCAGAACAATCGAAGGAAAAGCTTCAAAGTGTTCATTCCATTACAGTATTCTTGGCTCTTCACAAACTAAAGAAAAAAGAAAGGCAACTACATGTGGAACGGTATGAGCTTTAAATAATGGAAGGAGCGTAATGGAGTCACAGAATCCAAGGTCAGCCATGACAAAAGTAATTATAAGAAATTATGTATTCCTAACTCCATAATTAACACTTCAATTTCATCCAACATCTCTTATAACGCACCTCCATCCTTACCTCCTCCTATTTTATTGAATAGTGATACGTTAAATGAGCCAGAAGTCAACACCACTAAGGAGATTTGTGGCCAACCACAAAAAATTTCTGGAAAAGAGCGATCGAGTGTCGATGAGATGACTAAAGATCCGTCCTAGATACCTGAAACATCCATCTTAACAACTAGGTACAGTAATTTCGTGCGTGGTGAAGACCAAATACCACCAGCCACGAGCTCATCCGGACTGCCAACTTTATCAACCACTTCAAGCAAGACCAAATCATTTCTAGATCCACTCTTGCCACCCACTGTTAAGGCCACTATTGTCTCGAGTAACGATCTGGAGAGAAGGTACCTTATTTCAAGGCTCAGAGAGCACAAAATTTATGAATGTGTTCGCCTTTACCTCTCCTACATGCATAAAGCACCGGAAACAACCTGTATTGAAGGTAAAACGAGGACTAGTCTCAGCATCATTATTCAAAAAGAAGGCCTTCCGGTCGATCTTGACGCCCTTCGGAACTTATATTTTTCCTATCATGAAGAGTTGGGTGTGACCATAGACCAGGTGAAAAAAGATCTTGAGACCTATACTTCCTTTGTTAGTTCCAGTTATATCTCTTCACTACAAAGGACAAGAGAAAACCAACACAATTTTTTTCGTCCCCTTTCATAAGTCTTTTCAACATAGTCTTAAACTGTTTTACCACAACTGTAGTGGTATCCGTAATAAACTGCCCCAACTGTTTCTTGACGCAAAATCATTTTAATATACTTACCCTTACCGAAACATGGTTAAATGACTCTCACAAAAATGAGGAGATTCTGGACAATAATTGGTCCATTTACAGAGACTACAGAGATTTCCTTAGTACTGGACAAAGACGCGGAGGTGGTATATTGATTGCTGTACATAACTCTCTCCTTAGTGAGCCCGTCAAGACGGTATCGAATTCATTATTCCAGCATTAAAAAGTGCAAATAAAGCTGCAGAAATTTTCTGTATATATTGGCGTCTTCTATGTCCCTCCAAAATCATGCTTACCTCCAGAATCTGTTGAAATTATCTATAATGCTGTATGTGATATCATAGCTGGAATTACTGCCGGAATTAATGAAGAAGACAGAGTCATTATAACTGGTGACTTTAATCGGCCAAACATTAAATTCGTAACCGATGAACTTGGTAATCTTCTTCCCGTCAATCTTCTAGACAGTAATGACTTTAACTTAGTGAGCACCCTATATGGCAATGATTTGCAGCAAACCGCTCCTATCCCCAACCAAAACGGAAATTGGTTAGACCTCATTTTCACAAATGCACATGACGAAGTAGTGGTTAATCCAACTGATGAGAGCGAGCACCTGTTTTCCAACACAATTCATCACTCCGCCTTTTCTGTTGAACTTTTCACTCCTGATTCAGTAAACCCTATTTCTTACAATAATGAGATTGTATATGACTTTCGAGATGGCGATTATAACAATGTTAACAGCCTTCTATCAACTTTCAACTGGACTGGTACTTTGTCAACATTAGGCTTGGATCAAGCCTTACCCACCTTTTATCAAATCATTCTTGACGCTGTTGATTCATTTCTACCTAAAATTAAATAAAAAGACAAGGTTTCTGAACCCTGGCTGGGAAGTGACCCCAGGCGTTTACGAAACCAACGAAACAAGCTATATAAAATATTAAAAAATGGTAACAACGTTGGCGAAGAGTTTAAATATGACGAGCTCGCTAATGAGTTTAAAATTAAATCTCAAGAAGCATATAAATCCTACATAAATGTTGTAGATGAAGAAATCACTCGGAATCCTAGAAAATTTTTCGAATTCATCAACGTAAAATGTTAGATACATTACTTTTTATGGAATTGTTTGCAGCTACATAAACGAGTTGCATATTTTGAATAATAATTTTTCTGAAAAATTATTAGAGAAGAAAAATGTTAGATGCTATTGGAGCCATCCGAAAGAGTGATCGATATCCGCGCGACGTTAGAAAAGCTTCAATGTAGAGCAAATTTGTCGTATAGATTTACATTAGGTTGATGTGAAAAGGGTGAAATGATCCAATTAAAAAATTTAGTTAGATACATGGTTACTCTTCAGCAATGAAATTCAATGATTCTATCTCTTCTTCTCCAGAGCAAATCTGTGAGTTTTTTGCTGATTTTTTCCAAAGAATCTACTGCGATCCTGGAGACTCTCAAAACCTTCCGTCCTCTGAAATAGCACCAAGGGCACAGATCGATAGTATTTCGATATCTGAAGAGGAAATTCGTCAAGCCATCGAAGCTCTTGATTTGAAAAAAAAGACCTGGCCCCGATCTCATTCCCCCTCGTTTTTTGGCCCTCTGTAAAGATAATATTCCCCTCCCTCTTTTCCTCATTTTTAATAAATCGCTTACGAGCGGTGTTTTCCCCTCACATTGGAAACCATCTTATATAATACCAATCCATAAAAAAGGCGAAAAGCGGTCTGTTGAAAATTATACGGGAATCGCTACGTTATCTTCCATACCGAAGCTTTTTGAAAAGATTGTATGCGATAAAATTTCACCTCTTATTGAGCCTTATCTCAACGACAAGCAACATGGTTTCCGGAAAAGCACATCTACTACCACCAACCTTGTCGTGTTGACGTCAGACATTCTATGTGCGATGGAAAAAGGTAACCAAATCGACGCCATATACACCGATTTCAGCAAGGCGTTTGACCGCGTGAATCATAAAATATTGATAAAAAAAACTGTATAGTTTTGGAATCACTGGCCCACCGCTTAACTGGATTCATTCATATTTGAAAAACCGCATCCAATATGTCAAGTTCCAAGGTCGTTTATCGAAGAAAGTTAATGTCCTCTCTGGGGTTCCTGAGGGTAGTCATCTGGGTCCATTACTTTTCAATATATTCATATCTGACCTTTCAGCGGTACTATCCGATATACCTCACCTTTTTTATGCCGATGATCTGAAGGTATATCACATTATAAAATCGCATATTGACGCTTCCTTTCTTCAATCCAAATTAAATATTTTGCTCCAATGGTGCAACGATAATCAACTTGCACTCAATTTGGATAAATGCCATGTCATAAGTTTTTTCAGAAAAAAAATCATCCTTAACGATTATCAAATCAAAAGCACGAGTTTGAGCAGAGTTGAGAGCATAGTAGATCTTGGCGTAATCTTAGACACACAGCTACGGTTCAATCTTCAACATGACGTAGCCCTCTCTAAAGCTAATAGGATCATAGCTTTCATCAAAAGGAGAGCCAAAGAATTCGAGAATATTTGGGCAACAAAATCGCTATACACTTCACTTGTTCCTCCCATTCTCGAATACGCTTGTTTGATCTGGGACCCAATTTACAACATTCATAAAACTAGATTCGAGTCGGTACAAAAACAATTTTTACTCTTTGCCCTAAGGTCCCGCTATGACCCCAGAGATTTCCATAGCCTTCCGTCCTACGATAACCGACTCCAAATATTGAATATGGCATCACTAGCTTCTAGGCGGACTGCGTTGTCATCATGACTAATTTTCGATGTGCTTAGGGGTAATATTAACATGAAATTTATTTCCAAGAAGGTACGGCTGAATAACACTTCTAGAGTTACCAGAAATTCTCCTATGTTCACCACAAGAACACATCGGACCATATATGCGGATAACGCGCCAATAAATAGATGTTGTAAAACATTTAACAAATTCAGCAATCATTATTCCCCAACCATTTCCAAGTCCCTTTTCAAGCCCATAATTACACAATCCTGCTCTTCCCGGATACAGTAGATCATTAAGTAACCTAATGTATAAATTGTAATATCTTTGTGTTTTGTTAAATTATGCCTTGTTTGGCAATAAATAAATAAATAAATAAATAATGTGCCACATGATTCACGCACGCAATTAAGCTGGACTTCTGGTGTGTCATCAAAGCGAGAGATCAGACGTTACTTAATTGCATCGTATTTATTTTCATTTGGAGGGGTTGTCCACTAAATCTGTGATTTGTTCTAAAATGTCGCAGTTGACAGAAGCTATGATCACAATTAACTTGCTTGCATCCGAAGTAATTCTATGCATTACATGTTTTGCCTCCGTTTGTGCTAACCAAAATGGGGTGAGAGCTTTAAATTCAGCATCGCTTCAAGCTGTAGCAGCATAAATTCTTGCATCGGGGTAAAACGTGCGTTATTAATTGGTGTCTTGGCGTGTGGCTCTTCCTTTTTGGACAATTTGTAGATAATTGAAGAGTGTGAAATGTAGTACACGAAAAGTAAGGGAACTAATCGAAAATAAATTTATTCAGTTGTAAAGTTCACCGCTTGTACGGAATAACTATCCAATAACAAAAGATGGCGAACAACAGCAACAAAAATCGTTATTAAAAATATATCGTGCGCAATGCTTCTCTTCTCGAACTTCAACAAGTAGTGAGTGACAAAATTCTCTCCTTTGACATTTTCATTTTACTCCCGTGGTGAGAATGCAAACTATTCGTAGATACAGCTAATTCCACGTCTCCGCTAGAGACGACACACTCATTGGGTACTGGTCTCCACTAGGAACAGTACATAAAGTGAAGATTGATCTCCTCTAGAGACAACATAAGATATTAGTCACTGATCTCCACTAGAGATACTGATTTTCATGAGCATAGTGTCTCTGCTAGAGGCAATACACTCCTTAGGTACGGTTTCCATGGGAAGGAATACATGATCAAATATTGTTCTCTACTAAAGGCAATATTAGTTTTCTTTTAAAAGAATTGATAGCAACTTATATTTAATTTCAGAAACTTTGAGTGTAAGATATGTTTTCAACACAATCAAAGAAGAAAAATTAAAGTTTGATTACAGAAACAAACAAATAATTGACTTTGGTCTAATATGTTACCACCCGAATCAAGTTTATTCATTAAAATCCATTCAGGTGTCGAACAGTTAGCCCGAAAATTCGCATCGGAAGATGGAAAATGTTTCTTAATAAAGATAAATTACTTTTACTATTATTGGATTTCCATGTCCTTCAAATGAAGTCTAATGAAAAGTAAATCCAATACCTTAAGTAGAACTTTTGTATCCATATCCATTCAAAAGCTATAAGTGAACATACATATAAAAAAGTAAAAAAATATAAATTGCCAGCCTTCTTTCTTTTGGCAAATTAGCGGAAAGTTCCTCTTAGAAACAACACTTTAATATATCCTGGACGTGTTGTATCAACAGGTAAACGTCTGTGACTCTCGAAGTAACTCCACCTTCAGAATGGTTTTTCTTGCTTTTCATACTTAAAATAATATTTTTGTTTGCCTTTACCTACTTTATATTAAAGCGGATACCATTATGTATGTGCTTGAGCTTTTGTTTGTACACAGTTGCCGAAATTTTTCCTTTTTCTCTGTTACTTCTTATGAATTCAGACTTTACATGCACCACTGAATTTATTCAAGGTATTCTGTTCTCTTTTATATTCGCTCCCTGGTGAACGCTTCCTCGGTCGCCATGAATACTCGTATATACCATAAAGGCCACAAAGTATCTGATCTTACATATATGTATATGTAGATGTACTCTGTGACTTGAGATTTTTGTACATGTGTAAAATTCACTAAAATGAACTGGGAAGCATACATTCCAAAAGCTTAAGAAATTTTTCTACATCTTACGGCAACGATCCAAACATTCCCCGATTCATTTTCGTCTTATGCGACCGAATCCGAGGGAGGCATTTTCCTAACATTTACTTTTTTTCTGTGTACTGTACTTGCTTGCACAGGTTTCAAGAAAGAAAATGTTATTTTGTTTACTCGTCGGGCCAAAAGAAAAAAAGAAAAAATAAATAAATGGAAAAATAAAAAGCAACCAGAAAAACAAAATGAGCGTTTAAAGTTGATTTGGGAAAGATACCTTTTAAAGTTGAATTGGATTCGACACTCGATTCTGTAGATGGAAAGCAAACTTATTTTTTAAAGGAGGTTTCGTTATTTAATTATATTTTTCGGTTTTTGAATTGGCTTTGGGAAATAAGAATTTGAAATGCTCTAAGTTGTATGAGAAAGTTGCTGCAGGGCATCCAAATGTTTGCATTAACTTTTAATAATGTTTATCAAAATATTCTGCATCTACGCAGTTAAATTGCACATTTACATAATTTATTTTGTTCGTAACTTCTTGAAAGCTCATCTTTTTACAACACTTCTTAAAGTTTATACTCTACAAAATGGCGTGTACGATTTCAAGGGAAAATAATTCTCAGAACTTTATGTACATTCACTTTTTCTTTGAATTTCTTACCAAGCATCAGCTCAAAAGAAATAATCACCACATCTTCTGTGAACTTTTTTTTATTTAAGCCCAATAACTTCTTGATTCTAATAAGAATCTCTAGCAAGAAGACACTCCAGTACCGCCCAGTAAAAACTAGCATTCAGACTAAGCCTTAACCTTATATTAACTTATGTTAGATTATACCGGAAAAGTGGAGCCAATCGCTTACATTTTCTTTCCACAAAAAATAGGTGACAAGCTACAGTGCGACAACTATAGAGGTACGAGGGCAGTCCCGACAAAGAAAACAAAAAAATTCAAACATTTTTATTTTATTTTTCAACGTATTCTCCTTTCAGCTCGATACACTTTTCCCACTGATGTTCAACAGCTTCGATATCCGCGTTATAGTAGGAACCGTCAAGCTCCTCAAAGTAACTATTAACCGTAGACTCGGCCTCTTCATTGTTGGCAAATGTTTCGCCACCGAGCCATTTTTTCAAATTCGGAAAGAGAAAAAATCCGAGGGAGCCAGATCTGGCAAAAAAGGGTGCGTAAGGAAGCGATTCGTACTTCGCACTGACGCACGTGTGGACTAGTGCGTTGTCGTGATGAAACAACATTTTCTTTTCGTCAGTCTTTTTCTTGGTTGCATCACTCAAACGCTGCAATAAGGCTGCATAATATGCTCCGTTGATTGTTTTTCCTTTTACGAGATTATCAATAAATATTATTCCACGCGCATCCCAGAAAACGGATGCCATGACCTTGCCAGCTGACTGAACTGTCTTTGCTTTCTTTGGAGCTGGTTCTCTCTTTTCAGTCCACTGCTTTGACTGCTCCTTGGTCTCAGGTGTAAAATGATGGACCCATGCTTCATCCCTGGTTATGAATCGATGCAAAAGCTCGGCTTTATTGCTGCGAAACATTGTCCAACACTCGATGGAAGTATCCTCACGTTGCTGTTTGTGCTCCATTGTGAGCAAACGCGACACCCATCTTACGCAGAGCTTTCTCATGTCCAGGTTTTCGTTCAAAATGCGATGCACAGCACTTTTTGAAATGTTTGCCATGTCTGCTATCTCGCGCACTTTTAGTCGACGGTCGTCCAATACCATTTTGTTGATTTTCTTCACATTTTCTGACGTATTGACCTCTGCGGTGTTCATCTTGGCAGCTCGTATGACGTCACTTAAACACAGCCACTCAATATTTAACCATTGTAAACGAAGGAGCAGACTTCTCCAGAGTAGAATCCAACTCGGCTTTGATATCGGTTGGACTTAAATCTTTCAAATGAAAGTATTGCATCACATAACGATGCCCAATTTTTTCCATATTTACAAATTCACTGAGAGCGTTCACTCTGGATGGCTGTAAAAAAATAATAATAAACGCACCGTTATGAATTTTTCACATTAAGTTGTTGAAAGATGGTGTTGTCAATCGCAGTAATTGTTTTTTTAAAACTACCTGTATTCATAAGTCAGGTCGGGTATTTTTGGGACTACCCTCGTTTATCACTGCTTTGTACGGCATACAAAATATTTTCAAAAAACCTAGAAAAGAAAATTGGATCATATGACGATAGCATTATTAGGGAGTATCAATGTGGTTTTAGAGCAGGTAGCTCGACAATAGATAAATTGTTCACCAACAAGTACGCACTTTAGAAATGCTGGGAATTCAACATAGGCGTACACCAAATTTTTGTTGACTTTAAGCAAGCATACAACAGTATTGATCGTAACGTACTGTACCAAATAATGCCAAATTAGTCCGTCTTCCCAAAATGACAATGACGTCGACGACCTCTCAAGTCCGCATCAATAACCAACTCACCGATGCCTTTGACACAAATGTCGGACTAAAGCAGGGGGATGAACTGGCCCCATCGCTATTCCATTTGGCTCTAAAATACGTTATCAGAAAGCTACCGGTCATGAAGAGAGATACATTTCTATACAAGTCAAGCCAAGTTGTAGCCTATGCGGACAATTTCAACATTTTGTCAGTCATTAACAACTTCCAAAGAACTCTTCCTGAAATTCGACAGCAAAACAAAAGTAGTAAGGCTACAAATCAATGAAAATAAAACAAAGCACATGACGCAACCAAGAACGAATACCTAAAATACACAAAATATTACATCTGGAGAGTACAATATCCAATGTGTGAGCAAATTTATTTATTCAGGCGCCAAAATAAACGCTAGTAAAAGAGACGAAATACGCGGAAGAATGCAACTCGCAAATAAAATATTTTTTTCAGTTTTGACGATATTTCAGACCAGCTGCATATGTAGAAAAACAAAGCACCGAGTATACAAATCTGCGATAAGACCTGTGCTTTGCAATGGGTGCAAAATATGAACCCTAACCCAAGCATCCGCAAATATATTGAACGCCTTCGTGTATCGGATCCTGAGGCGGATAATCGGAGTGAATTCGATACAACCATGAGCTATATGAAATTTTTTACGAGCCGGAGTTATCAAACATTGTAAGACTGCAAAGGCTGCAATGGGCTAGCCACATGAATCATATTGACGAACAACGGATACCCAAACAGGTATTCGTTGAGAGAAATGAAGGGCAAAGAGAAGTGCAGAAACTGAGGAAATGCTGGTCGGACTTGGTCGACAATGACAGTTCATGGCTACTTGGATTTCCAAATTGGAGGACGCAGTCAATGGACAGAGGCAGTTAGAGGCTCTATCTGCAGAGAGTAAAGGCTCGAAAAGGGCTGTGGTGCTACGAAGACGAAGAAAAATCTAATTTAGTGTTCTTTTTGGTAATTTAAGAGATGATACGACCAGTTTCACGCCTTATCTTATATTTCATCATCGTCTATGGCATGACAGCCATATTCAGGATTAATCTCCTCCAATCATCATGGTTCTTCGACCTTACTCACCAGTCAATCACTCCCAGCAAGGATCTACTGTCAGCTTGGATTTCCAGCGAGTTTTCGATTATTTCGCTAGACCTCTACATTAATGCTATTCTAGGTACCTTGTATACTTGTATTTATGACGCAACTTTACGCAAGTAGATACAGATGGCTGATCAAATAGTTCGTACAACTTATCATTGTAACGCAGTCTTCATTCAGTTCCTTGTTTCACTAGACCGTACATTTTTCGGGTTACATTGAGTTCTAATATGTCCACTGCCTTTTCGGACTCCCTTGTCAGGGTCGATGTTTTACTGCCATCTAACAGCGCAGGTTTGACATGTGATTCATAAATACGAAGCTTATTTTCCTTGCGGACGTTTGAATAGAAAGTACATAGTAAAGACCTCCAATCTCCTCTTCTACCCCTTCTATTCAGATTTGCTCCAAGATAAGTTATCCACACTTTCAATGTTATAGTCTCTCTCCCACGGTCAGGTTTTGTCGGACTAGAGTTTTCTTCCTCATTTGAGCTATGATTTTAGTTTTTGTTTCATTAAATTGTAGGCCAATTCAGTTTGCCGCAGATTTTAAAGTGAGAAATGCTTCGTTGGCATCTTCGATTGACTTGCCATAATATTGACATCATCAGCAGATGCTACCAAATATTTGGACTTGAACATTAGTGTATCAGAAGTTTCAGCTATTCTATTTCTGATGACACGTACTAGCACAATATTAAAGAATATTGGGGCAGGCTCATCCCCTTGTTTTAAGCTTGATTCCATTTTGAAGCCATCCATTAGTTCACTGTTTACCTTGATCTTGGCCTCTGTGTTTAGCATATTGACGTTGACCATGCGGACAAGTTTTGTTAGGACGCCAAGGTGAAGCATTACTTTGTACACAACATTTCTGTCGACAATGTCGTATACTTGCTTAAATCTATGTAGAGTTCGTGCACGTCAATATAATATTACACGCCCAGCACTTTTCGAGCACCTGCTTAACTGAGAATATTTGGTTTATAGTAGACACTCCACTTCAATAGCCTCCCTGATACTCTCTTATAATACTTTCATAGTATAGCTTTAATTTTCTTTCTATGATTTTGGAGAGTACTTTATAAGACACACACAGTAGAGCGATCCCTCTGTAATTTCCACACCTTAACTTGTCAACCTTTTCGTGTATAGGACATTTTATAATTTTTCGCCAGTCCTCTAGTAACTACTCTTTGGACCATACGTAGAATGTTTACTCAAGCTTGGGGCTTTGAAGATGTCATAATCATTTTGGCCCGGTGACCAGTTTTGCTGGGACGTCAAAATCAAGTATGTTTTTAGTGGGAGCTAGTGAATAGAATTAGTTCGTATGAAGGAAGAAATTACGTTTTGTTAAGGAAAAGGTATTGAATCAAATTTCGTTAGTGGGAATTGATGAATGGAATGTTGTTAGTGGGAAAATTTAAATTACTAGTATATATTATTTTTTTGTAAATGGAAATAAGGGAAAAGGGTAGGATTGTGATTAGGGGGAAATAAAAACTATAGGGAAATTGGAAAAATGTTAATAAAAATAAATAAATATACAAAGGAAAAGATAGGAGTGCCCAAAGAAGGTGGAATTGTTACGGCTGCAATTTGAAGTTGTGAATGGAAGAAAGTCGCTACGCCAAAATTCGCAACAAGACTTCGCCTGCAGTCTCGTTCCAGTGTTCTAAATGCTAGATAGAATAACAAAGCCGACCGTTCAATAACCTAAGCCGGTTTTTCCAGAGTTTCTCCTAGACTCTGAATACGGTTTTGTCACTGATGTATCTGCTTTATGTGGTCATCTCTATTCCATACACATAATGCTTTCATAGTTTCAGTGAATAAGCAATGCAGTACGGTTAGACTGGACTGCAGTGTTTTCACAACAGTCCCTTTCAAGGTTAAAATGATTTTAGAAGCTTGTTCATTGTGGATCCAGGCATTCACTATGCAGCGCGCTCAAACTGCATCTTATATATTCTCCAATATGTGAACCTTTCAAAAATTGGTGCCTTTAGATTCTTCACGTATGAATCAGGATTGGAAACTCAATATGTTTCACTCTTTTCTGATCATTCTTCAGCTTCTTGGTCCCTTCATCGATCATCACGACCTTATTGTCCATTTTTGTGGCTTTGTTGCCAATTTGAATAGGTCGAGTTCAAATTTCGAACACATGTCTTGGAAGTTCTTGTCAATCAATTTTGATACTCCTGGAGTTTTAGGCTGTCTTTCTGTTGATTTAATTGCCTTATCCGCTCGTTCAGCTGTGCTACCATCTTTCTCAGGGACTCTTCAGAACACTGCTGATTTAAACATAAGTTTAACTGCACCACCATCTTTTATACCGGCTCTTCAGATTTTGTTGACTGCTAGTTTAACTGCATGTTCTACTGCGCTGTCATTTTCTGTAGTGAGTCCCCAGATGTAATTGACTCCGAGTTTAACTGTACCTTAAACTGGGCCTCCATTTTTTGTAGCGTATCTAGATCGTTTACACAAATACTTATCCGGCAAGCCAAGCACAGAGGTTAGGCGTATCAGCAGATGTCGATGTATTCTATTTTTCTACCTCTCGATTTAAGTCTGCTGTCATTGATTCTAAAATGGTATAGTTTTCATATTGTGGGGCTGAAAAACAAATGCCCAGGGAAACCTCTCATTGCAAAGGCAAGCAACAAAGCAACACTTTTAGTTTGGATTTATGCAAAGCATTTCTTTCAAGCAACATTCCTTTGCATAAATTGAAAAATCCCACCTTCAGGGATTGTCTTAAAAAATATTGGTTGCATCAAATATACCAGATGAGTCCACATTGCGAAAAATTATGTTGCAACAATTTATCAGCATGTTCTGGAGGGAATACGCAATCATTTCAAGCATAAGTTGATTTGATTTCAACCGATGAAACTACTGGCAAATTGTGGCCGCTTCATTGCCAGTTTAATAGTCGGCACATTAACGCTGGAGCCTTCGGCTTCCTATTTGGTGGCTTACAAGAAGTTAGAAAAGGCAAATGATACAATTGCCAGATTTGTGAATGAGTATAAAAAGAATATTTCCAGAACTTTCCGTCTATGAAAAAATAGTCATATTTCTCTCAGATAGTGCACCATATATGATGAAGGCAGCCAAAGCCCTTCAAGTGTTCTATTCAAATTTAATGCATATGACATGCTTTGGCCATGGAGTACATCGGCTCACAGAAGAGGTATGGTCACCGTTTGGTAATGTAAACAAGTTGCTATCTTCATAGAAAAAGTATTTCTGAGGGCACCAGGCTCATAACGAGGCCTACAAAGAAAAACTTCCAAACTTGCCTTTACCTATCAAACTAGTGGTAACTCGATGGGCAGCGTGGGTCGAAGCAGTGTTATTTTACAACGAACATTTCGATGCCATCAAAAGTGTTGTAAATGACTTCGATAGTGCAGAAGCAATAGCGAATGATCAATCCAAAGAAGCATTTAATGATACTAGTATTAGAAAAAACATAGCCATGATCTACACTCATTTTTCCCACACACCAGCAGGCATTAAAATGCTCGAAAATTACGGGTTGGCATTGACGAATCAATTCAACTAATGAATGAAACTCGCTAAATGACCTCCGTATTGCCAGAGGGCTTTCCGCAGAAACTCAAAAAAAGTTTAAACAAATTTTGGGTTTGAATCTCTATGTCAGATTGATAGCTTTATTTACGGGACCCCCGAACTCTGCCGGAAACTGTTAGTGCGAGCATAGCACCGATATTAAAGTATTACCCAGTCACCTCCGTAGATGTGGAAAGATCCTTTACCACATATAAAAATATTTTAAGTGACCGAAGACACAATCTTACAACAGCACATTTGGAGCATTACTTAAATGTTTGCATAAACAAAAGCAGCAAAACGTTTAATAATTGCTAATTTTATTATATTTTTTCAATAAGGCTGTAGAACTAATGTATTAAAATTATTATACATTGATAAATTCCGCTAAATTTTAAGTACGAACGTGGCTCAAATCTGAAACAGACAAATACTCTGCCACGTTTATTTACTACCAAAAAAATTTACAGTTTTTCTAGGTACTCCCCCTTACAATTTACACATTTTGTCTATCTTTCCGGAAGCTTTTTGATGCCGGTATCGAGGAATTCCTTGGGCAACTCGGACAGCCATGTGCGCACGAATTCCTGTACCTCGTTGTCGATGTTGAATCTTTGACCTCCGAGGTCTTCCTTCGGTGGTCCAAACATGTAGTAGTCGCAGGGTGATAAACCTGGACTGTAGGGGTGTTCCAGTACCTCCCACCCCAATGCCGATATTGTATCAACCGTGAGACGCGCGGTATGAGGTCGCACGTCTCACGTATCCTGGAGAAGAATCGCACTTCTTGCTGGTTAAATTTTTCTGCTATTGAAAAATTAAATTAACATTACGATAAATAGAAAACAAGACATAATATATTTTGTTTGTTTTTTGTTGTAAACAATTGTTTTCTATTTTTTTTTTTTTTTTCATTCAGATAAGAAGTCCAATATTTGAGATTTTAACTCTCTTTTTGTGGATTATTAAAGTCTTTTCTTCATCATGCTATTAATAATTAAAAAACACATGCTATGTTTGGGTAATTACCAGTTTTTCCTAGGCCTGCTTTTTTAGGTTTCATTTTGCGACGTTCCTCACCGCAAACCGCAAAACCAGAACCCACCAAAATATCCAAAATGTAGTCGTATTCAGCGAAATAAAAGTTTAAATATATTTTTCTTTCCTAAAAATGTTTATTTTATCTACAACCCTTGCAATGAAACACGACACAAAAGATCTAATATTTTCTACCGTCCGTATGGTCCAAAAAACGGATCCTGAACGGCTTTTGTTTACAATGCTTTTTTAATTAGTCGAATGACCTTTTTCATTTCTAGGGTTATTTCAACGGTACAAAACACTTTAAGTACTTCCTTTTACAGTTTCCTAAATACAAACTTCCATACCAGCATTTGTTGTACACTACATCATCCCCCTCCTCCTCCTCCTCGTCCTCAACTTCGCGACAAGAATGCGCGAGTGTGCCATAGCGAAAAGGAGCGACAAATTTCATCTTTTATTTTCAAAAAGGACACACTCCACTTACCAAATGTAAAAGAGAAGTTTTGAGATAGATGCTAATGAAAGGGGTATTGCTCGGTTGAAATGAAAAACGTAGAGAAAATTTCAAACGAAAGGACAGGAAACTTACTTGTTAATTCTATTTTAATTAAGAAAACCCCGAAGGGCTCATTGCTGTGTTTTGTGGAAGTAATTACTACGCAAAACATTCATATTTTTTAATCGCGATATTTACCTTGAGCATAGAGATTTTCTTTCGCGAACTTAACATTAATTTTAGAAGTCACGCGTATCATATTCCGCGAAAAAGAAAAGAACAACAAACATGAAGAAGACGGATCAGGGCGAATTTCCACTTAATTATAAAATTTCGATCCTAAATTGATAAAAGATTAATTAGAAGTGTGTGTTATTTGATTTGAAAGTTAATAAATTTACGCTAATGATTTCATCTAAAATTTTCGCAAATTAATATAAGGGAGACTTTGATGGGGATTTATGAAAGTGATTTATGATTTGATTATTCGAAGAATAGAGATGAGATGCGGGTTAGGCTGAATACAGTTTACAGCACTTTAAATGTCTTTAGGTAAAATTGTGTTCACTATATTCAGACAAAATTTAAGTTTTCCTTTTTCAGTTTAGATATTGAAAGTAACATTATCAACAAAAGTGGACACATCAACCGGGGAACAGTCACCAAAAGGGCTCAAAATTCAGGATAGCGAGGACAAGGACTATACTGCAGAAGCCTCAGCACCAAGAGATGCCAGTGTGGTCAGGATGTTGCGTCGCTACAAAGTCATGGCAGGCTCGTTGAGGAGGATCATTGACCGTTTGGACCAGAAGCAGGTTACTCGGACCTGGTGCAGGAGTAAACGCATGACCCTCCAACAAGGTTGACAATAGCTGGATGAATATCACCGGCAGATCGTCGAGCTCCATGACGATCCTGAAGCGTCTGGTTTTAACGTGCAACAGTACACTCATTTGGAAGAGCTTACCCAAGATTGGGTCATACGTCTGGAATCGAAAATGGATGAACTCAGCACCACACCTGCCTCCGCGACTCTGCCTGACTCCTCTTACCATGTCTCTGCTGAAAATAAGGCTCCCCACCTTTGACGGGAACTATTTATGTTGGCAACAATTCCACGACTTGTTCCTGCAAATGGTGCGTAGCCAACCGATATCCAAGTGCCAGAAGCTATGGTACCTCAAGGCCGGTCTCACCGGAGAAGCGGAGCTTTTGATTGGAAATTTTACATTGCCGGATGGCAGCTACGACGCGGATTGGACAACCTTGAAGGAAAGGTACGACAATCAGCGACTATTGGTAGAGACGCTCATCAACAAATTGATGGAGCTACCACTCTTGAAGAGCTTGTTGGACTTCATGGAAACGCGTTTCCAGGCCCTCAAGACACTCGGCTATAAAACAAAGGAACCGGAGATCAACCGTAGGAAAGCCACAAGTCAGCTGTGACCGCCACAACAGCTTCTCGGTGCTTAATGCATGGGCAGGATCACCCACTTTACTACTGTCCAGCTTTCCTCAGGATCACTGCTGCGAGCTACCACTCTTGAAGAGTTTGTTGGACTTCATGGAAACACATTTCCAGGCCCTCAAAACACTCGGCTTTGAAACAAAGGAACCGCAGATTAACCGTAGGAAAGCCACCAAGTCGACTGTGACCGCCACAACAGGCTTCTCGGTGCTTAATGCATGGGCAGGATCACCCACTTTACTACTGCCCGGCTTTTCTCAGGATCACTGCTGCAAAAAGGCCTTCGAGAAGGCCATGAGGCTACCAGCAGCGCGGCCAGAAGTTGCAAGCAGTTTTTCAAGAATCACAACACCCTGCTACATCTGCCTGGAGACAACAAGCCCAAGCAGACCAAGGCGATATCCTTGAGCACGACAACGCCGAATTAAGACTCGAAACCGCAAAGAAATGCAGAAGCCCCATTGCTCACTTTAACGACCCTGACTCTCTGAGCCCCGACCCCAAGGACATCTACTTCTGGGCACAGCCGTCATCAGGCTGGTCACCAGAAATGGGAAGACGATGGATTGTCGAGCTGTGTTGAATCCGGGCTCACAAATAAACCTAGTCACCAAAAAAATCATCAACAAATGGGGGACTTCATGGAGGAGTATATTCGGCTTGGGCATATGGAGGAGGTGATGTCGCCGCAGTGGGAGAAACCACGATACTTTCTTCAACATCATTGTGTCCTGAAGCCTGACAGCAGCACAACCAAGCTGCGGGTGGTTTTCGATGCATCCAGTAAGACAACCACAAACGTTTCGTTAGATGATGTCCTTCATACAGGGCCTACTGTCCAGGATGACCTTTTCTCGATGCTCCTGCGTTTGAGAATACCTTGTTTCGTATTTACCACTGACATCAAGAAGGTGTATCGGCAGATAATGCTCCATTCTGAAGACCATCGGTACCATGGCTAAATTTGGAGAAATTGTTCAACGCAACCAGTGCGATACTATCAGTTGAAAACAGTAACCTATGGCACGACGTGTGCCCCGTATCTAGCTACAAAATGTCTGCAAGTTCCAGCACAAGAGAACCAGCAGAAAGGTCTCCTGGGCAGCAGTGCGTTGGAGAAGGATTGCTATATCGGCGACGCCATGACTGAGGCAGACAGCTTAGAGCAGGCACTTTGCTAACAGGTGGAGCTATGCACCATACTCCCGAACGCAGGTATGCATTTGCGCAAATGATGTGGCAACCATACTCTATTGTTGAAGCAGATTAAACCTGAGGACGAACAGGTACGGCTGGACCTCAGTAGTTTACATGAGAACTACATTAAGACATTGAGAGTCATCTGGCGTCCGAAGTCTGACGAGTTCCAAACCAACCTGAGTCCAACCGATGCGAAGTCCTACAAGAAGACGATGTCATCTGATATAGCCAGTATGTTCGATCCATTGGGCATTCTTGCTCCTGTGATAGTACCAGCCAAACTATCCCTACAGGAATTATGGCGATTGGAATTGGACTGAGATGCAGCGTTACCAGTGGGGTTCCATACCCAGTGGTCCAATTTCCGCAGTAGTCTGCCATCATTGCAGCAGGCTCAATTTTCTCGTCACATCAGTACAGGCGAGAAACCCGTGCAAGTACAGTTGCACACCTTTTGTGATGCCTCCGAGAAGGCATTTTTTTTTGTGGTAAAGAGGTGAATGCCATTTATAAACAGAGTGTGGGACTCCCATGCTCGACAGAAAGCGACTGGACAGAAAGCGACACCTTCCCAGTCTAGCCTGGCACCGTTTGACACATGACTTCGGGCCAGGTCTCATTTTGTTACGCCGTGAGGCGCCTTCAAGCTGGGGATCCCTTTTCTATCGGGAAGGGAGAGGGGAAGAGGAAGTGCCAGACAAGCGAACACCCAGCCCCAGCGCCCCCGCAGCTGCGAGTCCCTTTTATATTTTAATTTTAGCACTGCCCGAGCATAATGTGCCACCTGGTTCCATTTGTCAACCGATTCGAGCATCATCGCATCTATCCCGAGAAGGCATATGGCACAGCGATATACGAGTACATGCGGTCAACCCTCAGGAACAGTCAAGTTGTCGTCAGGTTTCTGTGCGCTAAGTCAAGAGTGGCCCCAATCAAGACACTTACTGTTCCACGCCTGGAGTTGTGTGCGGCCAAACTAGGCGCTGAGCTCACAAGACGACTTAAGACAGCGCTCAATCTGCAGGAGGTTTTTCAGGTATTCTTGACTAATGCCGAGATTGTGCTGGCGTAGATCAACTCTGCTGCATCATCGTACAACAGCTTTGTGGCGAACAGGGTCTCGGCCATACAAACCCTCTCAAGGCCGGACCGATGGCAACACGAAGCGTCTAAAGACATCCCAGCTGACATCCTGTCACGTGGGATGGCGCCGGCTGGATTAAGTCGCTGTAGTATGTGGTTGCAAGGACCACCATTATTATCCAGGGCAGAATCAGTTTGGCCTTCCGAGTATCGGAGTGGAGGCCCTTGCGATTGGAGACGAAACGGACCAAGATCGCCATGGTAGCGACAGAGGCTCCTGAAACACACTTCATTCAGCAGATCCAACATGGCAACTCCTTCAAGAGACTGCAGCGCATAGTAGCCTACATGATGTGGTTTATCTGTGGTCTTGAGCCGGTAGTCAAGCAATCTCAACTGACAAATCAAGCACCCACGAGTGATGAATTATCCACAGCCCTGGAGATCATCGTGAGGTATGTACAATCATAAACTTTTAACTGCGAACTTTTGGACATCAGGTCGGGGAGGCAAGCCTCCAAGCACAGTCGGTAGGTTGGACTGGTGCCATTCCTGGACCCAGAGGAAATAATTCATTTCGGTGGGAGGCTGGAAGCTGCCAAGATCACGTTCAACACCAAACATTCCATTTTATTACCGTTCACACATCCGTTCACCAGACTGCTGACAATGGACATCCATCGCGACTCTTGCCATCTAGGTGCGCAAACACTGCTCGCTACCACTAGACAGTGGTTCTGGCCTATTCGAGAAAAACAACTCGCGAGATCGATCGTTCAACGGTGCATGTGATGCACCCGAGTCAAGCCAAATCTGTTTTCATTAGTCATCGGAAACCTGCCGAGTGGATGCATTCAGCCAGGTCGTCCGCTCATCAATTCCGGCGAGGATTTCTGTGGGCCCATGGTGATCCGTTGCCGATGTAGAGGTACCTGAGCAAAAAGGGTACTTAGCCAAATTTTGCTGTTTCGCTAGAAAGGCCGTCCATCTAGAGCTAGTCAGCGATCTAAGCACAGAGGCATTCCTTTGTACTCTCAAACGTTTCATGGGACGTCGAGGACACTGCCGAAACCTATTTTGCGACAACGCCACCAACTTTGTCGGAGCTCACAATCAGCTATCAGAATTGTCGGCCTCATCATATTCCAACAAAGCGTGTCAAGAAGTAATAGCAGCGTGCTCCAGCCGGGGAATCAATTTCCATTTCATCCCTCCACGCGCACCTCATTTTGGCGGCTTGTGGGAGGCGGCGATCAAATCAGCCAAAAATTTGATCCGTCGAGGTGTTTCGTTGGCGGCTCTCATCTACAAGGAGCTGCATATCTTGGTGATTGAAAGGGAGGCTATCTTCAATTCTAGACCAGTTACTCCACTGTCAAACGATCCCAATGATTTGGTAGCCTTAACTCCAGCACACATTCTGATCGGAGAACCCCTCACAGCCATGGTGAACGGTTGCGCAGAGCCAGTCACCGGAGGTCTCGATGCCCGGTGGAAGCTAATCAATCACCTCAAACTCGAATTCTGGAAACGATGGTTGCACGAGTACTAGGCGCAGTTGCAGCAGTGGGTCCAGTGGAGACAGTCTCACCCCGATGCGATCCCGGAAACAGTAGTCATCATAAGCGAAGATAACATTCGATCGATAAAATGGCCACTAGGGCGAATTATCAAAACGTACGAAGGTGGCGATTGTTTCGTACAAGTCGCTAGTGTCTAAACCACCTCTGGAACTTTGAAAAGGCCAATACAAAAACTGGCCCCGTTAACAGCACTCGACGACGCACAGTCTAATGAAAAACCATCACAAGCAAGTTCCCCTCACTTGAGGAAGGAAGGGTCCCAGATTTGCGGTGATGACATCCCGAGGACAAGGTGGCGATCGATGCAAACCGGCAAGTCAATCGTGGCGCTCCTCTTGATATGCCTGCTAGCTCCCATAGCGCACGCCTCTCCTAACAAGGCTCAACACTCAGACCCCACACGGGTCTGTATTTTCAACCATTAAGTCGTCTACTTACCTTCCAGCGAGTGGAAGTTGCTCATTTATTACGATTTGGACCCGTATTGGCGGGGATTGGCTGCTCTGCAGAACGGGATGAACCTTGCGGACTCTTTCAACCACCCCATTCATTTCACTGAGTCTGCATCTGAAATCGAGGAACTGCGACGACAACTACAAGTGCAAGATTTTTTATGGACCGATCAAGTGACCGACCACGACATCCACCAGTACACCATAGGCTACCTGGGCATTCTTGGATTAGTCATACTGGTAATCTACCTCCGCTGGCGTTCCTGTAAACAACAATTCAACCTGCATGTCCAACTACCAGTGCTGTTACCTAGACGCTACAGTCTACCGTACACCTTGAAGGAGGTTGAACGGACCGTTCAATGGTGTTGAGTTCTGACCTTTCCACAAAGTTTGATGGAAGTAAATATAGTTTTGGAGAAAAAATGCTGTGACACACAGATGGTCGGACGAACAGATGTACATAGATCGTGATTTTAATATATGTTGTTAATTTCAGTGGGTTCGGGTTTCAAAAAATACAACCGACTAAACTTCAGAATAAATATTATTATGTATATTGACACACAACTATATATTACGATACACAACTATACATCAATATATTCAATTAATATTATTCTTTGCAATCAACCGACACAACTTTAATACACGAGGAGAACAGACTGAATGAATATTATTTCATTTTCTTTTGATTTAAGTAGCAAAATTCAATTCAAAAATGATTTCCCGGCTACTAGTTTTCTATATCAGTAAATGCAAGGTAAGCTGTCAGTTGATCAAATCTCAACACGCCTCCATGAGCGAAGCGTCTCAAAAATTCTTCTGTTGAGTGGCTTGGTGAGGATGTCTGCAATCTGCTTGCTGCTCTCGACGTATTGCAATGTCACAGTGTTGCTGGATGTACTTTCGTGGTATTTCGATGTACTTCTTTCCTCTGATCGTCTTTCCTTCGTGTGCATTTTGTAGCATGTGTATGGCTGACATGTTATCGACATACAGAGTGATCGACAGCTCAGCTTCTAGAATGCCAAGTTTCAGTGCGATTCGTTTGATCCAGCACACATCGTCAATCACTGACACTGCTGCACGGTACTCGGCCTCTGCATTTGAAGTCACTACCAGACGCTGCTTTTGTGAATACCAGATCACTGGCCCTCCTCTCATCACTAACATACTACTCGTTGACTTTCCTGTCTCAGAGTCTCCTCCAAAGTCTGAATCGGTGTAGGCCACGAGTGTCTTGTCTCCTCCGAAATGAATTCCGGCTGTCGTGGTCCCTCTCAAGTACTGGAAAATACATTTCACCATCGCCTGATGGCTCTTCATGGGCTTGTTGCAGAATTGACTGAGGTAGTTGACGGCGAAGCTTATGTCTGGCCTGGTTATTGTCGCTAAGTACAACAAACTTCCTATGGCCTCGCGATAGTTGTTGTTCGCTGGAAGTACCTCGTCGTTTTTGATGTTTGTCTTATGGTTGATCATTCCTGGCTCAGTGGGTGTGGATGCTGGATCGCACTGCTCGAGTTTCATCTTTCTCAAGATCTTCTCCGTGTTGCGAGGCTGACTCACGAAGATACTGTCCTGGTCGATCTTGATTTCCATGCCCAAATACGTTAACTTATTTTGTACTTTCTTGCTGAATGTTATCTCGAATTCCTTGCTCATCTCGTCTAGGAGTTTTTATATTTCTACATCATCTTTGCTGGCTACCAATCCATCGTCGACGAAGAGTGAGAGTATAATGCTCTTGTCCTTGTTATAGTATATACACGGGTCATCGTCTGTGTTGATCAAGCCTATCTTCTTCTCAAAGTGGGTTGTGACCCTCTCGTTCCACATCCTCGGAGCTTGTTTAAGTCCGTAGAGACTTTTGTTCAACTTACAAACTTTCCTGGTTCCATCGTCGAACCCTTCAGGTTGGTGCATATAGGTGTCCTGCTCCAGATTCTCATACAAGAAAGCCGTTTTCACATCGAACGATACCAACTTCATTTTCTCCGACGCTGCGTGACTTAGGAGTAGGTGAATGGATGCATAGCGAGCTATTGGGCTGCAAGTTTCCGCGTAGCCCACTCCCTCCTTCTGTTCAAATCCTCTTGCCACTAGTCTAGCCTTAAGTCTCCCATCCACCTTCTCTCGAATTACCCAGCAACAGGTGGTTGGCTTCGCTCCTTCTGGACAGTCCAC
Source organism: Odontomyia ornata (assembly GCA_963969285.1). Lineage (NCBI taxonomy): Eukaryota > Metazoa > Arthropoda > Insecta > Diptera > Stratiomyidae > Odontomyia > Odontomyia ornata. Next base: position 25,046,699 of record OZ017739.1, read on the forward strand.
CAGCTTCCAAGTTTTCATCTCCATCAGCGAATCGTACTCCTCCTGCATTGCCCGTCTCCACTTCTCATCTCTAAGTGCCTCACTCACCGGGATTTCCTCCGTTTTACAAGTCATGGCTACTTTGGCGCTCTTTCTTCCACGACGGGAGTCAAGTACGCGGTCTCTCAGTCTCGGTGGTGGTTGCAGAGTCCGACGATCTCGCAGAGCTCTCATTCCTGACTCTTCTTCTGGCGCTGGTGTTTCATTCTCGTTGTCGCTCGGCTCCTCAGCACTTTCTCCAGTTCCCCAGTTCTCATCTTCTTCTTCCGTCTCGCTGCTGCTTTCTTCTTGCTCCTTAGATAGGCCCTCTGGTGCCTGCGTCTCAAGTTCAGTTCCTTGCATCAGTCCCATCTTTTCTTCGTCAAAGATCACATTGTCTGAGCTGATAATTTCTCTTTTCTCTTTCAGATATATCCGGTAGCAGGGTGAATCAATATGATAGCCAACCAGAACTCCCTTTTCTGATTTTATATCCATCTTGCCTCTTTTCTTTTTTTGTGTCAGCTCGTAACATTCGCATCCAAAGGGTCACAGGGCTTTTCCCTGGTACGTTGCTGGTTCCAGTCTGGTTGGTTGTGAAGATCGCATGGTTCATTGCTTCTGCCCACAGTTTCTCGTCTAACTCGTTCATGTGTATCGCTGTTCTGGCTGCCTCGAAAATCGTTCTCAGTTCTCTCTCAATCTTCCGTCCTGCTCTGGTGTGTGTACATTCGTGAAAGTGTGGGAGATTCCCAACTTGTCCATCATCTGTTTGGTTTTTGCATTCTTCAATTCGGTGCCTTTGTCAGAACTCAGACTCTTCACTCTCCTCCCTAGCTGGTTTGCAACGAGTCTCAGGCATCATTCGATCTTTTCTGGTGCTTCACATTTCGTTTTCATATAGTAACAGATTCGGTAGTGAGTGAAATCGTCCTTGAACATGAGCCAGTACTTCGCTCCTCCCAATGACGGGATGCTCATCTCGCCGGTGTCGGCGTGCACGAGATCTAACTGTTGCTGAGCTGTCTTGGGGTTGTTTGGGTGTGAGGATCTATGTAGCTTTCCATACGAGCGCCGTGTGCATACATAGTCATTCCAGTCATCAATGTATTTTATTCCTTTCCTTTTCAATATGCCCTCACATACTTGACATTTTGATGGGCGAGTCGCTCGTGCCAGACTTTGAACGACACGGCCATCAAACTTGTCTCTTCTTCTCTCCTGAGCATCATTTTGTAGAGATTTCCTTTCCGCTTCGTTATTGCCACAATTTTCCCGTCATCCAGACAGTAAAACATTGGCTCGTTTCCGTTTGCCTTCTGTACATGTCCCTTGTCGAGCATCTGACCCACTGAGAAAATATTAAAATTGAGGTTTGGTACGTGAAGGACATCTTCTAGTACCACTGGATACCACTTTTGACCATCGAATACTTCCATCTCGATGTTCCTGACTGCACCGCCAACTAGCCTGGTTGAGTCTCCAATCATAATTGGGATGGACTTGTCCAACTCAACAAGCTGAGATTCGCAGTCTTTTGCGAAGTGTCCCTTCTTCTTACAGATATTATATGAATACTTCTTCTTGCAGTAGGCAATGTATTCATCACACGGTTTACCTCTTCACTCCTTGAGCATGTGACGTTTCTTCCCACATTTGTAGCATGCAAACTGCGACTTTTCCTGCTTGTTATTTGACGACTGTCCTTGTTTCTTGCGTCTGGCCATGAGAGCGTTGTTGGTGCTGCCCTCTGCATTTGTCGCCGTTTCTTTGAGTGGCTCGTCCTCGAGTCTCAAACGTTCCATGAGAGTTTCAACGTTCTTTGTTGCTCCGGAGAAGTTGTCCCAGGATGTCCTGAAATGTGCCAATTTTGGCGTTAGCACACTCATGATCCTCGTCATGATCCAACTTGTCTTCACAGGATCATTTTCAGTTGACACTCCATCCGCGAGATCCAAAATCTCCATACAGTTCTCAACACCTGACTTGCTTTCATCATTCTCATATGTAAAGAATTTGATTCGGGACGTTTCTAAAGTTACATCAGTCTTTCCACCATATAAACTAACTAGTTTGTCTATCATATCTTTGGCATTTTTACGATTTGCAATTTTGTCCGCAATCTTGCTGTTTCCATTTAAACTTATCAATGTTTGAGCCGCAACATCTTTCTTTAACCAAGCGGCGACTGTATCAGTTGACGCAGCACGTGCTGGTCTGGGCTTTGCACACATTATCATATCATATAGATCTTGGTTCTAAAGTGCTAGGCTTAATTTAAATAGTCATGAAATGAAATTGACATTTCCTTGACTATCTTCACTAAACATTTCCAATTGAGACTTTACAGTATCCATTTTGAATCTTTCGTGGCGATTTTCTAACTTAAAGTGATTTGCGTGTTCGTTGCTCAACCTTGACTGTCTGTGCGATGGCTGCTCCAATGTCGCTGATTTGTCGGTCATTTTGTCCTTGCCGGTTCTGACGTCTTGGACTGCTTTCTCGACTTGCCTGATAATTTCTTTTCGTGACTTTTGAAGAAACCCTTTTATAGCTCTCCTGGGCCCATAACATCTTGTTCATTTCAGTGGGTTCGGGTTTCCAAGATTAATAAACTTCTGAATAAATATTATTATGTATCATATATCGACACACAACTATATATTATGACACACATCTATACATCAACATATTCAATTAATTTATTCTTTGCAATTAACCGACACAACTTTAATGCACGAGAAGAACAGGCTGAATGAATATTATTTCATTTTCTTTTGATTTATGAAGCAAAATTCAATTCAAAAATCATTTCCCGACTGCTAGTTTTCTGTCAGTAAATGCAAGGTAAGCTGCCAGTTGAGCAAATCTCAACAACATATTAGTACAAAACCCTAAAATCGGCATAGTGAATGGCGCCCACAGATTCAACAATTTTCTCACGATTCAAATAACACGTCTAGAGTGAAGTGTTCAAACTATTCCATCGCTCCAGAATACTCAACCCTTCCACATCGAATTGCACCATTTGTAGCTACGCTACGTCTATTAAAAAATGAAAAACGTTCACAAAAAACATTTATTTAATATTATCTCTTATTTAATACATCATTATTTTAAAGCTAAGTATAAAGTCGTTTTACTCTATTTCTCCTCAACCTCCTCAAACAGTATGACATCGGGAGGTCTTAATATTCCGTAGTACACAATCAAACACATCAACGTTAAGAGGCCACTTACAATGATTGAATAGAAAAGGTAATCATATACCCACGCATAAAATTCACCGTTCTCCCGCCACACCATTGTAATGATAAAATTTTCTAGCAGCACTAGCAAAAAATATCCAATATAAATACTGCGAACGTGTTGAAATCTGATTTTGAATTCCAATATTACAAAAATATAGATGTAAGCTAAGCAAAAATAAAAAAGGATACGCTGGCATTTGTCTTTGAAACGACTCTCAATAGCTAAGCACAGCAACATTAAGCCATAATGTGCACCAATAAGGTAAACAAATTCCATGGGATAAAAGACACAAAATACGGACAAGGATATCATTCGCATATAGATGAACAGGATCCAACCGAAAAATGAAACAACTTTGCCCGCAAAGTCATCCTGTTCGACACCTTCGATGGTTTTCTTGCGACTGGGCAAAAAGAAGTCCAACTCGTCCCCACCTCTACCCTGGGTGCCACTCGTGCCAGCCACAGGACTCATGGAACTCCTTTGCACCGGATCAGATGTCTGATGCGAGGCCATGTCTTTCGCCAAAGATGTTTCCGTTCGAGGATTTGTCATTTGACTGGCAAAGCTTCCACGTATAGTGTCATTATACATCGTATAATCCCTTCCAGATTGCGACGCGACCTTATCTCGCTCCTCCTGACTTAGGGCACGTTCGATGAGAATGCGTGGGGGGCGCGGGACATGTTCCTTAATGTACATTTCGGCTTTCACTACCATCCTTTCCGTGAATTGAGATAATCTATTAAGTGGATTAAAAGATGTCCTTTTTCCATCTCCGCCGTCACCAATGTTTCCTCCGGCAGTCGCTGCAGTAGGCGGTTTTGGTGGAGGAATATCTGGAACATTATCAAAACTCATGCTTTGTATTCTTATCTGGGTTGCATTTAGTTTTCGTCTTATGTCCGGATTATATTCGCCATCATCAACGGAAGCCGACTCAATTGTACTCCAATCGCTTTCTGCAAAGCTTCGTCTTCTTGTGGTATCCAACTCATCGATTCCTCCGAAGATATTTTCGGTTGGTTTTTTGTCGATGACATTTTGGCTGCCTATCGAAGTTTCGCTTTGTCTACTGCTTCCAGGACGTGGCTGTAAGCTTCCACTAGGCATATTTGTACTACCGCGGGAAATACTTGGCTCGCGTTGTAGCTGCTGGGAATGTTGCGAATGGAATTTCCGCATGATATGCTCCGTTTCTGGGAATGTACGAATACTTTCTGCACTTCGCTTTTTTCTTTCCATCATTTCATAAGTTGAGCTGCGAGTTCTCTGGAACTTTTTTCGACGGTGTTGAACAAATTCATCTGGAGACCATGGATAATGACGTCCTACTACTTTTTGGCTTTCAAATCGCTGGTAGGACATTGTGATCACCGCTATGTTGGCGAGTGAGAAGCAAACACTGAGCACTTGCATGTTGGCTGAAAGAAATTCAAATTGGAAAATCATTAATTGATCAATTTTTGTCGAGATTTGAAACTAAAATTTTAAAAGCATTTCTATTTAGTGAAATAAATATTTAAAAAAATCAAAAAGATCTTCCAAACATTCTCTAAAGATTTATATACATATATATACATATATATATATATATATATATATATATATATATATATATATATATATATATATATATATATATATATAATATATATATATATATATATATATATATATATATATATATATATATATATATATATATATACATATATATATATATATATATATATATATATATATATATATATATATATACTCGTATATATATATATATATATATATATATATATATATATATATACTCGTATATATATATATATATATATATATATATATATATATATATATATATAGATATATATGTAGATATATATAGATATATATATATATATATATATATATATATATATATATATATATATATATATATATATATATATATATAGATATATATAGATGAAAATAAAGCCAAAAATAATTCTTCCTCAAGTTACCTTATTTTTCAATATTTATTTCTCTTGTAATTGATCATAAATTTAACCTCGTTTGTAATATAAAATGCTTTGTCAGGGCACAAAAAAATGTAAAAATTATTCTCGCTTTTAAATGTACAAATTGTTCATTTTCCATCAAAATCAATAAAACAGCTCAATAAAAGGAAACAGAAAAGTTTAAAAGAGATCATAAGAAAATTTCGCAATACATAATATGGTAGACCTTGACACAGTTTTATATCTTTGCATTTTGCACATCATTATCATCGCCCATTCAAAATCTTTAAAAAGCCACTGAATTGTCATGAATGCGTGTGTGAAAGGTGATCACATTCATAGGCAATTTTTTATTATTTATTCGAATTATATGTAAAACAATAATTGAGGAAATTAATCATTATGCAAATTTATCTAATAAATGGAACGCTACTTCGCTTTATTTGAATAGACAAGATGGTTAATTAATTCCTCATTTATGCACTTGAGTTATCTCCGTTGATTTTAGCATAAATTAATCTCATTTTGAAGATACATTGATTTATGACGTCAATAATATTTTATGAGACATTACGAGTTTGCATTGGATATATTCCATTGACTATAGGAAACTTTTCTTCAAAACAAATTTCTTGAGGTCATTAAGAAGTTCAAAATATTTTTGTTTAAAATAAAAATTGGCCTATTTTAATATCTGTTCGTTATATTCAATAAAACTGGACTTAATTAAATCACAGTTAAATTATTAAAGGAAATTATTAAATTATATGAATATTTCAAGGGGGTCGAAAATTTGGATTCGTCACTCAAGGCTTTCCTGGTTTTTAAACACGAAAGTAATTCACCCGTTCATCATTCTTGCAAGCGTGACTTTGAATACTGAAGCCTAAAAGTGGAATGTTTTTTGCTACTAAACAATAGAGCCATATACTTTGTAGTTTACAGAGACATATTTTCACGAAATCCCACGTAATAACCACACACGAGTACTTGAGTTTGGTCCTTTTGCTACCTTACTTAAAACCTTCAGATAATTTTCCTTTTTTTGCATCAAAATCACCACTGTGGCCTTATAGACCCTCCCAAGCCAATTCCTTGGCTTTGGAGTGACTTAATTAGTAGCCGGGGGTAATGCTAGCTGCCATACATGGAGCCTCTCTGATATTGGGCTCCTCAGAGACTAACTGTGCATTAGCGCTGTCAAAAAGCTTCTGACGGTGGCGGACCAACAAACCAGAAATTAAAAATATCTTATTTAAACTCAAGCGGGATGAAACCGCATCTCAATGTGCAGATAGTGCTGAGACAAACTTCCTCGATGAAGATCTACACTCTTCACCCCAAGGAGAAGAACGCCTCCACGAAGATGACAACGACCGGCATTAGCGAGAATACCCTTGCAAAAGCAGTCACGATGGAGAAAGCAAGCATCCCCGGACCAACCAAAAAAGAGGTACCATCTCTTCCTCCACTACGAAGAATACCTCCGGTTGGTTGAGAAACTAGCGTAGCCGGGTGAAAGAATAAGGAGGAAAACACACCAAAAACAAAGATGGATTGCCAAAGAAAGGCAAAACATACAAGAACCTACTATTTCCACCTCCAGGGCAACCCGGAGGAAAGATTCATCCACTGAGAAAAGGAGTCAGTGGGGCTGAAACAAAGTGGTATTTGAGGTACCTAGCTCTGGCTAATTTACCTGAAGAGGCTAGGAGAATGGGTGTAGAAAGACGCAAGGGCGAAGAGCAAGGAGTCCCCATAGCATCTGTACAGCAGGGGAGTATGTAAAAATCCAAGCCACACTTGACCAAGCAGAGCAACGGAGCAGGGAAACAAACACCCGACCAGACTAACCACACGAAGAAACGAGGCAGGGACTCAATTATCCCTCAAGGTCAGCAGAAAAAGTGACTAAGTATGCGGAAAACCATCCAAGTTGTAAATACAACTGGCATGGCTACACCAGCACTAACTATGCAAGTGCATTAAAAAAGGCAACGCGTAGCAGTAGTCGCAAAATAACATCCACATTGCACTCTTACCGTAGAGGAACTTATTTAGCTGTCGAGGGCTTTAAGGTGGGAGATGCAATTTGGGGACGATCTACACTTTGAAGAAATACACTTCAAGCCAGGGATGCTGCTTGTAGACTTTAGAAAAGGCAACTCAGTGACCTAGCTGGAGTAGGTTGTTCCCAAATTGAGTATGTGGGAGGGCATAGGACTGTGTGTCAAAAAGGTAGACTACAAAAAATAAATATATGCACACAAAATGAAGAGTGGTTAGCAGGTGCGTTACTCAACATTCTGGCAACCGCAAACAAAGGCCTCTGCGTGGAAGGATGGCAGGTCAGAGGTGCGAGGTCAATAGAGACTGGCCTGATCCTGTGCGCAGGTATTGATGAAAAGTCAGCAGACTTCATCGTGAGGAAAGGCTCAAGCCTGCGTTTTGGGCTTAGCAAGTTCCATGTGCGATGACTGGGAAAAGCAAAGAAATTCTCTGTAGCTCTAGTAACACCCCATGAGCCAACCCCGGGACGCAGCACAAAGAAACTCCATAGAACGTCTTAGTTCTCTGGACGGAAACAGAAGGCAACTCAGGTCACATTGACTGAGAAGCCGAACTGAGAGAAGGCCAATCAAGCCACTCTGCCTAAGAGGCTGAATCAGGCCATACTGCTGAGGGAGATGAACCCGGTGAAGGCAAATCAGGCCACAGTGCCTAAAGAGCACCAGAAAACTTAACCATGCAGTCTGAGGAGCTAGACCTTTCTGTCAGGGAGATCAGCTCTGACAATGAAGAACGTAGTAGCACTGATCAGATGGTGAGAGAAGTATCGGGACTGAAATCCAAATACTCAAATCTCAAAAATGAGCGGGGAAGTTACCCGAATAGCCTTCGTGAATCTTCATCACACCAGAGCCGCTTCGGCGGCGTTGGCTAGAACATTCATGAAAGAACAATTAGGGCTAGCACTGATCCAAGAACCTTGGACCTATGGAGATGAAATCTGAGGTTTGAACGCTCGGAACTCTACGATAATTTGAAGCAAAAACACAAAATACATGTGTTTCAGATTTTTGACGTGAGGTCTAGTTCCTATAAGAACTTCTATTTCGATAGAGGGCAAGACTCGCGATATAACTATTGCATCAGCAAAGTGGAGGTACAAAGGCTGGTGAAGGATTGTGAAAGGAGGAGTCTACATATTCTAGTCAGATGTGACATCAATGCACACAATCAATTGTGGGGTAGCACTCATACCAGAAATAGAGGTAGGGATCTGTTTGAATTCATACTGAAATTGAATATGATCAGCCTTAACGTAGAGAATATGCCCACTTTCATCACAAGAGCAAGAGAAGAAGTACTGAATATTATTTTTAGTAGTATAAGTATTGCTTTCATGGTAAGGAGATGGAGGGTATTGGCAGAGTCTTCATCGTTTGACCACAGAACTCTGAGGTACGATGTAGAAGAGCTGCCAAAAGAGGAAATTTTATTCAAGAACGCTAGAAGAAAAAATTGGGCCTTATACCAAACTATTTTGAAAGATAGGCTAAAACACGTCTCAGTGAAGAAGACTTCAAAATATCCTCTGGAGCTGGAATATGCATTGGAAGAACTCAAATGGGCAATAATTAATGCCTATCAAGAAAGCTTCCCCATTCATACCATAAAGAAAGGCAGAGAACCCAACTGGTGGAACGATAGGCTAACGTAACTCAGATTGAAAGTACGAAAAGTTTACAATGCAACTAAACGTAACAACAAAGGGGATGCAAACCATGGGGTCCTAACAACTTATGGCAAAGAAATTCGTAAAGCAAAGCGCTGCAGCTTCGGGGCTTTTTGTGAAAGTTTATGGAAACCCCTGGCGCAGCGAGGTTCCATAAAGCTCTAGCAAAACATGGGAACAACCTAAACATTGCACTAAGGAAAGCTGATGGCAGCTACATCGAAACCGAAGAAGAGAGAGCGCTCCTTCTAATGAAGACCCACTTCCCAGGGATTGAAATTATAAATGAGGGAATTGACCAAATGGACTCATTGGTCAGGTCAAATGGCACAACAAGGAAGGAGGCTATCACTATGTTTACGAAAATACGTTTAAGATGGGCATTAAACTTTTTCCAACCCTTTCAATCACCTGGTGAAGATAAGATGTACCCGGGCCTTATTTAGAAAGGACAGAATCTGCCTATATCCTTAATATGGATGTACAGAACAAGTCTAGTTTTGAGAAGAGAGGGAAAATTGATCTTAATTCCAAGGGTGGGTAGAAGGGGCACCACCAACCCAAAGGCATGCAGACCATTCCGCCTAACATCGTTTATACTAAAAACGATGGAAAAGTGTGGACAGTTACATAAGGACAACGACACTTACGAATTATCTACTACAGCCCACTCAACATGCGTACAGAACGGGCAAACCTACGGTGACCGCACTCTATACACTAACAAGGAAGATCAAAGAATCCTTGGAGGACAAAGAAATAGTATTAGGTGCATTTCTTGGCATTGAAGATGCTTTTGATTATGCAAGCCATGTAGCGGTGAGGTGAACACTAGTGAATAGGCAGGTAAATCCTATTCTCTCTCACTGGCTGACTCAATCCATCGTGACAAGAACCGTTGAATATAAGGTGGGAATTAGAACCATCCATATGCGTACGACACGGGATCCACATAGCGGTGGGAGGGGGGCCCTGTCACCTCTACTGTGGACACTTGTGGTTGATTTTCTGCAAAGGCTATCTGAAAGTGGCATGCTATGTCACGCATACGTGGATGATATCTATACTTTCGTCCAAGGAAAATATGAAGGAACACCATGTGACACTATGTAGTGAGGACTTTGAATTGTCAGTAACTGGTGCCAAAAAATTGGTTTGAGCCTTAACCCTGCCAAAACTATGCTCGTATTATTTACAAAGAAGCGGAAACTGGATCAACTTCCACCATAAGCTTAAACGGAGTCAAGAATGAATTCAAGAAAGAAATCAAGTATCTTGGAATCCATCTAGATAGCTCACGTGGAACCGATAAATTGAAGTGGTGACAACAAAGGCCACAAGAGCGCTAATGGTGTGCAGGTACATGGCAGACAAATTTTTAGGATACGATGGATGAAAACTATGATAGTGAGATCAATCATCACCTACGGAGCTATTGTCTGGGCGGACAAGGTTCAGAAGCGCACAAAGGGGCAGGCGCTCAATCGTGTTCAATGTCTGGCCTGTGTCTGCATCATGAGAGTAACGAGGTCGTACCCAACGGTGGAACTCATAAAAATATTAAATCAGTAGGCCCTCCACTTATCAATAGAGCAGATATCAAGGTCCAAAATGATTAGCATATTCTATCACGAAAGTTAGAGTGGCTCTGGGATTGGGCATAACGACCAACTAAAGTTATCCCAGCTGTTCCCATGGACCAGCTCACCATTTGACGTACGAAGCATACCAACAAGAGGGAATGGAGCTCTGAATTCAATGTACACATCATAGAGCCATATGCTATCAAGTGGTATGCAGACGGATCAAAGACCACAGAGGAAACAGGAATCGGAGTGTTTGGGCCAGGCACCAAACATTATGAACAACTGGGAATCATGTCAAGCATATTCTTGGCCGAGATCTATGCAATTGCAGTAAGTGCACAACGTTGCATAAGCAAAAGATACTATACAAGGGCAAAACAATTGCCATCTTGTCTGACAACCAAGCAGCTATTAAAGCCCTTGAATCATCAACGATAAAATCGAAGATGGTTCAAAAATATTGTATAAAACTCAATAAACTAGTTGAACACTGGTCGACAGGAACACTGTTGGTAGCTAGCATTCTTTGGGGAGTCACGCTACCACGGACCTGAGGGATATGGAGGTCACTGTGAGAATCCTACTGAAATAACAGGTAATCGACCCTGGCTGAATCTGGACTACGCTTTGGACAATGAACTCGAATTTGTGCATTGGGCTTGCGGATATGATGTTTGGGACCTAGTTGGTTTGCATGATAGCACCGAGGTGACACTCGTGCGTGAACAGCTCCAATTTAACTATCAAAACATCTCCGTTCCGGTAAAACCTTGGCAAGCCTTGGAGTACGTTCGAAGTTCGCACCATTGGGTTGATGGTATAGGTTCGGTTAAGATGGATCTGAGTATTTGTCCCCATAAAGGCTTGTGCCAACTCTTACATAGCCTCCCTGCTTTGTAAAAATAACCAAAAATCCGACTATACACAAGAATGCAGATAGCGTTTCGAGACGAGATCCAATCAACCTGGAGCAATTTTAATTTAATATTAGTAAAAATATCAACAACAACGACGCAATCAGCCACGAAGTTAACAGCATATCGGGAGCGGTACAAACGACGATGAATGAAGTGACAATAAAAATAGTCGAAAGACTGAGAATTCTGCGGCGTTCAGGTGCGGCAAAAAAATGATGCGAACGCCAGAACGTCCTAAAAAGCAAGAGCGAGAAATTCTGCAGGACGTGCCAGATGTTTACGCAGGGTGGAAGAACACATAAAAAACATCGAGGTTCTATGGCTACTACTGTAACCGCTACCTAACTGACCAAAGCAAGGGTCCTAAATGCCGAAATAAGAACGAACCATCCTGAGGTCCACAAAGTGATCACGGTAGGAAAAGAAAGGATTGACCAGACAAATAAAGCGTCGTTGTGTGATTTTACCGCCACCGTTGAAAATGTGGCTGAAGTACTGTACTTGGAAATGCAAGCTGATAACCTCGCTTAAAAAAGGAGGTCATAAAACACAATTGCCGTCCAGTGACATTCAGAACGAAGGCTAAAATATGCATACGACTCACTCGAAATCAGCAAAAGAGTAAGGAATGGGCTCCTTGAACTAAATGAGTTCATAGACCGCATAGGACATTACCGAAAAAGCTGGTTAAGGGCCAAAGAGGACCAGAAAGCCAAACAAGAGCAGAAAGCTAAAAAAATGCTGAGGGCTAAGTTTAAAGGGCACGCGGAGATAGCTCCACTTTCAAACACCAGTAAAAGAATGGCGTCTAGCCCAATCGAAGGAGATCAGGATGAAAGAAGGAAGGAACCAAGACTTGATGGGCGTGGGATGCTAAATCAGGGTTGCAGATAGTACTTCGAAAAGGAGCCACAAAGCCGCAAAGAAACTCTTTCAACAAGTGCTGTAAAATGAAGGTTGCACGACACCGAGCAAGAAAAAAGATTTTATGCGAAACAAGAGAGAAAAAGGCTCGGAAAAACCCCCAGCAGCAGGCACTTATAGTAAAACCCCAAGATGACTGATCATATGCAAAAGTTCTGCGATATATCAGGGGAAATGTAAGTCCCGAAGACACTAACACTGCTATCAAAGCAGGGCGATCAATGCGGTTTGGCCACATACTGTTCGGACTCGGAACAGAGGCCAACAAAAAAGAAGCATTCTGCGATGCAGTAAAGAAACCCCTCATCAAAAACGCAACTATAACCTCGCTTAACCCGATGGCAACGATCGAAATAGGAGACATAGACTGCGTCGTGAACCTGTCCCTAGATAAAAGAGGCCATCAGAAGGGAGCTCCCTAACGTGGGCAACATTATAGTGAGGCTGACACCAGAAAACCTTCGGGGACCACGCATGGCCATCATTGACTTGACCGAAAAGGATGCCGAACAATTTCTGAATAAGAGCACAGTAAGAATAGGGTAGGTTTTATGCAGGATATGGCAGAGAGCAGCACCTCTTCGATGTTTCAAATACCTTGTCTATAGACACACCACACAAGTATGCAAAGAGTCCGATAAAAGTTCACGATGCTACAAAAGCGGTGAAATGGGACATAAAACAAAAGAGTGTGCAAAAAAAGCACACTGTATTCTTTGCAAGGATGCTGATCCGAGACCGGATCTCGGGCACGTCTTGGAGGTCAGGAAAATATCAGGTTTTCCAGGAAGCCCTAGCCAAGGCAAAATCAGGACTTCGATGACCCGTATCCAGCAGGTAAACCTACACTACTGTTCAATCGCCCAAAACCAGCTTGAGCTGTTTGCGAAGGACATGAAAGCCAACTTTTTGCTGCTGAGTGAGCAACACTACGATAAAAGTTCTGCATCATGATAGCTTGATGAAACTGGCATTACAGCCATCTGAGTTCAGAACAGTGATCCCCAGGTAGAGGGCTGAGGACAGGAGACGGTTTCATGTGGGTTCCATGCTCAGAGAACACTTTCATCATTCCAAGCCAAGCTGAATACTTTGAAGGGCACTGTCTCGAACGCAGACGGCAACGTGCTCGTTGGAGGAAACTTTAACGCTTAAACAATCAAATGGGCATGTCTTTAACAGGCCCGCGGGAAAAACGAGTCCTGAAAATGGCACCTAAGATGGTGCCTCTTGTACTTAACACCAGAAATACGTCGATTCGCCTTGGACTCCTTAGTACGGAGGATACACAATTGGAGAGTATCAGAGGACTACTCAGTCTGTAATCGCCCAGCGTCCGTGCTCTTGACCCTCTACAATTAGGCGAAGCATCGGAAGGATGGACATCGAGGTGTTTGTCAAGGTGCTCACGACAGTTACTCTACTGCAGGGTGAGTCGCAGGGGACAGAAGAACTCGCAGCTCAAGACTTAGTGAAGTCAACTATGAACATCATCGGAACTGCTTGCAGCTCTTCTATGCCTCATCAAAAACCTCGGCACGACAAGCTCCCAGTGTACTGGTGATCGACTGAAACTGCTGAAAAGCAAAAGAAGTGTCACAAGCTTCGGTGTGAGGCTCAATGGACACGGAACCGTAATGAGGCATACAATATAGTAGCAACATAGAAGTTGGTCAGGGAATGCCTTCGCAAATTGATTAACAACACACAGGCTCACTGCTGGCTGGATCTAGTGGGCACTGTGAATAAGGATCGGTGGAGTCTTGGCTACAAGCTTGTTATGTGGAAGCTCGGTGCCCTATGGATGCCTTGCATACATGAAGCAGAAGAAAGGGTGAGACTGTGCGGGCACTCTTCTGCACCCATCCCGTTTAAATTGACGCTGCCCACGGTGAAACAGCAATCGAGTGTCCACTCTTCATATAGCCGGCATTGGAAGGGCAGTCCTATCATTGAAAGCAAGGAAGACTCCAGGCCCAGATGGTGTTCCAACTCAGGTGCAGTAACTCGTCTATCATCATTGTCCTGACTTCCTACTCAGCACAATCAACGCTTGCCTACGGGTCAGGGTTTTTGCGGAACGATAGAAGGTGGCGAGGCTCGTGCTGACCAGTTAGGGAAAGAAAAATCCCGGATCGCCGTTTGCATACCGCCCATTATGCAACTTAGACACTGTTGAGGAAGTGCTAAAAAACTCATCGAGGGAAGACTCAGTGACGTGATTCGTACTTCTGGGGACTTAACTCTTCAGCAGTATGGCTTTAGAGAAAGACGCACCACCATTGATGCGAATGCAGAGGTAGTGAGTGCGTTTCAAAAGGCACAGGCGTATAGCCACACCAAGCAACGGATGATTCTCCGCTAGATGAGTGGTGTTGGAAAATGCTTTTCTAGTTCCAGAATATCTCATGTGGCTTTTAACGTACTACTTAAAGGACGGAAGCCTGCTTGACGAGACGACAAAGTGCCAATGAAGGACGCCAATGAAAAGTGCGAGTATTATGCGGTTAATGTATTGCCAATCGATCGAATTGATTGGCAATTAAGAATTCTAAAACATTAAACTATACAAAGCACACGTCCCGCGATACAGATAAAGAGTATGCGGATGAAGATATGTAAAGAGTTAGCAATTTCCTAGTGAAGGCAATGAGTGAATTCAGTAGTACCCGCATATTGTTTTTTGGGAAGTTAGATTAGAGGCTAGAGAATACACTACATTATGTTGAGTGCGTGTTGTCTTCCACAACGTAAAGCATCATAAGATGCCTTGCAAGGCAGTAAAATTGTCAATCATGGTAAATAATACGAAATATCAATTTCATTTAAATTTTTAAGGTATTCAATTATTTCTTCTCCCTTTATTTGATGGTTTTGTAATTCAACTAGTTAGATCAATAGGCGAAAGGTACGTCGACAAAGAGTGCTTAGAAATTTTTCATGGATTTCCTCCACTCGTGCACTCCAACGTGCTGATAGGACAAATATCATCAAGACCTTTTATTTGATAAGGCTTTCTATATATTTTTATGAAAAATAAGTTGAACGGACAGAAGTATGTTCCTGTCAGAAGCATTTTGTACTCGACCTATGATATGCAGATGCCAATAATTGAGTAACTCAAGAATCACTTCATTGACTTGTGCATAAAATATTCTGCATGAAAAAAAAAATCCATTAATGCTCTACTTTATTTTGCACTATATTTGTAGCATTACTAATATTATTGACATTGTTACGGGCGGAGTAGAGAGATATCGACACTAGCTCACTCCAAACACTGCCATATCGATCGTGTTATGCTTTAAACGAAATAATGCCGAGCCGCACTCGATTAGGTTTTTGTTTAATAAAATTGAATTTGATTGTATCCATAATTTTTGACTGTACTCGTAGTGACAATTTAAACAAAAAACTAATGCTGGTAGATAGAAAGGCTTCAGTTAAGGTGAATGCCTATCAGATCTACCAGTAACCGAGCAGTAATATAATTCGGAAGAAACGTTTTGACTCACGGGCCGGCAACATTCATATTCTAAACAAGGAGTAAATCACCACATATCCAAATGCTACCACATCAAGTACGGCACACATGGACACGACAAGTTTAAATTACGCAATGTACGATTCCGTTTAATTAACGTACATCAGCGTTTAACATCATTCAGATGCAGACAGCGCATTAACAAAACGACTAGCGGAAATGTATCGATCGATTACGATATTGACTGACATTAGTATTACATCCAGCTAAGGATAAAGACAGTGATTTAAATCCAAGCCGAACGAAATTTCAGCAGTGATAACGACGACGATGCAGATAACGAAGGTGAAAAGGATGAAGAAGCAGAAAGTGAAGACAATATGGATAGCAAATCAAGCCCACAAGTTCGTAAAAAGAAAACGGGAAAAGCGGATTAAGATACACCAAAATCAATACCACATCACACCATCATTGTCGTCATGACCGCAAGCAGTTGCCTAAGCTTTTGAGTGGAAGATCAGTTTAGTGTGATATGTCGCACAATGTGTTTTACAGTACTAGTTATATAGTTACAGACTGCAATATATGTATATACATATGTAATTCATCAGAAGTTATTATCTAACACACTGAGACTGTTTACAAAATAATAAGCATTACTAAATATGCACGTGAACAGCCGTCGAATCCCGATTGAAAATTAGTTAGCAAACGGTTCTCCCAACAGTAACAACAAAATCTCTTAAAAATAAACTATCATCACTAAACTTTGAAAATTTCGGAAAAAATCACGACACCAGAATTTGCTGGTAAACGAATCTCACTAACGTTGCAAACTATCAGAAAAGGTATTCAGCCAGTATTCAGTGATTGGGATGATCACCACCACAGAAGTTGAAGGTGGAGTGGAAATTATGCCGAGTTTGAGTGGAACTACTCAACTGGAACGGGAAGAACCACTCCCAAGAGGTGGCTGAAACCGAGACAAAGAAATCGGTCGGAGAGCGGCGAAGAACTGTTTAAAAGCAAAAAAGCAAAACGAATGACGCGCCTCCTTTTTTAATTTTCGGATTAATTGGCAGAGTGGTGGCGATTGAGGAAAAAACGGAAGGTGAGTGACGAGATAGTGTTGGAGGATTGAAAAGAAGACGGATACAAGTATTAAACGTGGAATGAAGACATCGGAAAAGGAAATTAAAAGAACAAGTGGCAAGTGATCAACGTAAAGTAAGGAGGATCGCATAGTGGCTAACGTATCATCGGAATCGTCGACGGAAGCAGCACATAAGGGGCCCCTTTGTTCTTCATGGATCAGTAAGTGATACGATTAATTACTTCCTTATTTTGTTTGTTTAGTTTCTTTTTCTTTGCATAAAATAGCTCGAGAATTGAGATTGTAACTTAAAACAACCAGAGAGTGTATTTAAGGAGAAAAAGAGGAAATAAGTGAAAAATTAGATTTTCCTTTTATTAAATTTTCAGAGTGTAACGGGTGTGGCTCGAGAGTGTATTCCCAAATAAAAACAAAGTAGAGTGATAGTATTCAGGAGAGGTATGCGAAAGGGCACTCGTAGAGTGTACTGAATTCTTACGATATTAAATTCTCTTGGAGTAGTTAGAGAAGGTCATCGCAATTCACTTGGTGTAGTTATTCTTGTGATATTAATTTTTCTTGGTATTGTTAGAGAAGGTTATCATAATTCTTGTGGTGTAGTTTAATTTTATCGATTTGCATCATAGAAAGTGTAGTATGTGTTCGCTGTCATGCTACAAAAAAGTGAAGCTGGCAGGCCGCAATCTCGCTTGGCGGCTTATTAGGGCCTTGATGGACAAGTGAGTGGCGCCCCACACCCGTCCCCGTGAGAGCTTAACCGTGTCTAACTACTCCGCTGGAGCACTCTTTTCCTGTTCGGTATAACAACATATTATCTGAAAAGTTTGAGAAGATCTGATGAGAGTTGAAAATCCGTGTATTCTTGTTGTTTTAATTGCAAAAAATCAAAATGGCAATAACTTCCGTAAATATGATTCGATTTTTATGAAACTTATAGAATGTAACGATCTTACATTGAATAGTTTCATTGGATCTAATGGTACCCACGCAAACAACTTTTTTGTACTCATGAGAAACTACCTCTACAATTTTTTGGATCAACGGTGTCCCATCGTGAGGTGGGAACAAACATCTTTTTACATTTTTTTCCCCTCTAAAGCAAATACTTCCTGTTTTGATAAGTTCTCATCAAAAACTTTCATTTCATGTGGGGTATGCCCATCTTTGGTAAAAAAATGTTTAAAGTTTATCCCCCTGTATGGACAAAATTTTCAAGAGACTATTACTTTTGATATACATCACAAGTTTGGTTTTCGTGGTTACGAGACAGGTAGGCTGCAATTTCAATGTAATTTTGTACTATCATAAACGACATTTCATTCACTAACAATTTAAAGCGTTCCCTCAAAACTTGATGGATGTTGTTTTCAGAATTGTAGAATAAAACTCCTGTGGTATATAGATCAGGGTCATTTTTTATCTCGATTCCTAAAGTTACATAAGATATGTAGGGCATAAATAGGCATGGATGATTCCAGAACAATTTTCTATTAAGGACATAACAATGGATAAATTTCAATATATCGATTGTGAGGTGTGCTGTGTGGCTAGTGGCACCGTCTTGCTGAAACCACACATCGTTGATGTCAAGTTCATCCAATTCTGGCCACAAATAATCTTCCAACATAACACGAAAGAGCTCTCCATTGACGGTAACATGACGGTCGTTTTCATCCACGAAACAATACGGCCAATCACACCTCCGACATGAAAACCGCAACAAGCAGTAATTTTTTGTGGATGTAACGGTGTCACAAAAAGCACATGTGGGTTTGTTGCTGACCAATGACGCATATTTTGCTTATTAACAAAGCCATTGATCCAGAAATGAGCTCCATCGCTGAAGATGATTTTTCGATGGAATTCTTCATTTTCTTCAAGCTTTGCCAGAACCCAATTGCTGGCTCGTGAACCTTACCATGATGAAAATGTTGACTTTACCTAACGTTTTGACATTGACAGTTCATTTAAAAATTTTAAGGTTGCGTTCATATAAAGATACGAAATTGTTATGTCCCTAATCCAAAACCCTAAACAATATCTTAAATGAGTACAAATCTAAATTTTAAAATACAAAATGAGCCTGAAAAGACGCTTTGTAGAATCAATTTAGTTTCAACAGCTTAAGCTGACAATAGATGATTGAAACTGAATTTCGCGAAAGCAATGCAGGCTTTGTTGAACTTATTCTTTTTGTGGTCATATTGAGTCGAAAATATTCCCTGATTATTTTAAATGACAGAACTGAAAAACAACTGTGAGAGTGGTTTGAAATATTATTGATTCAAAGGAAAATCTCAATGTGCTAAGATAATTTCTGTTTCAGAGAACTAGAACTCTACGATTTAAATTCGGACTCGGGCTAGCCTCAATCAGTTATTTACCTTTCCCACCATACATATATGTTTCTCACAAGAAAAAACACACAAACTAAGGACGAAAGTACCAAAGCATAGATACCAAGAAAACTGAGTAGAAACAATGAAATAAACAACAATTATACAGTCAAAAACATACTTAAAAGGATAACAAGCATTAGCCATCCAACCATATAGAAAAGCCCTCCCACAGAGGTACTGAAAGATCCATGTACATTCGTATACACACAGACAATATGACCAAGGTAAATAAATTTTACTTGTTTCGTAATTCCGAAAAATGTCCTTCCTGAGCAAAATAAATAGCTGCAAAATAACCTGCGGCGCTGCTTGAACGTAGGCTTGCACAAACCGGTACAATTCAAATGGTGATGTTTCAGCTGCCTTAAGTAGACTATGACGTCGTTCTTCGGAATCTTCTTCATGGAATAAAACTTCAATCGACCAGAAAATGCGACGAGCGAACCTTGAAGAAAATGTAAAGAAACAAATTATTTGGTTATTTTTTCCACCTTTTCTTTTACATGGAAATCATAAAAAAAAGTCTATGTAAGTCAATAATAGATACAAATGAATTGATATGAATATGACAATGATTCGATAGCAACTTTTTTCTTTTCTTCATTTGTTCGCGACATGAAATATATTCATTTGTTTTCTTGGCGGAAAGTTTATCGTGTTGGCATGGTTATTTAAAGCAAGTTTAGCTTCGCAATTTATTTTTTATTCAAATGTTAGTTATTATAATTTATTTTTATGATTCTTTTTGTGTGTGATTAGCGATGCTAGGTTCATAGAAGTATATTTATTTTTTAATTGAAATCATACTCAAAAAAAGCTTTCATTACCGAGTTTCTCATCTCACAGGTAAACGTTTTTTAAATCTTTGTAAAACAGTTTTTCTGCAAATACAGATCCCAGCTTTTTTTGTTGTTTGCGGTGCCTGCCATTGTACATAGCTTAGTATCGATGGTTCTACAAATTAAAAATGAAACAAAATCACAGAGGTATTTCGAATTGCATTGTGTTTGGGCTTGTTGACAGTATAGCATTGCATCGGACAGTGTGGGATAAATTTCGGAAACATTGCAAGGTTTATCATTTAGTCAGTGTGTTTCTCTTCTGATTTTGTGTAGCGCGAAGGAGTGTACATTTCCTTTCTAGTGTAGTGAGCTATGGTTAGATAAAATGTACGTAAAGGACTGCAGCAATGATCTGCTACCTCGGCGAAAGAGATGGTGGGATTCGCCGAGATTGGTCTTGGCTGAAGACGCGTGAATGCGCTGGCAGGCTAGCATTGCGTTGTCGTGGGGAGAGTTCTTTTCCCCAGCACAAGGAGGAAATTTCGCATCCATGAATTTCAAGGTACGAATGAATATTAACCGTAGTCGAGCCTGAGGTAAAATACTAAAGGTCAAGAATTGCTAACTCAGATGACAATCCGGGCCGGGCGAAAACCGACGAACTCAACAGGAAATTCGTCGTTACTGACGATACTTATAGCCCTCAAATAAGAGTGCGGTATCCAGGTGAAAGCGGTGCCCCCTCGCACCCCCCAGCCGGATCAAGGTCCAATTAAGACTTGGCCATATATTTTCCAATTAAGTGAAAAACACTTACAAACATAATTTGGATGAATTTTACCCTTAAATGCAAAATATAAGCGTGGCAAATGTATGTTATCGTATTATGTGAGGAAATCATAAAACTTTTTACCATAAACAGGCGCGGGAGTTTAGAAAGGGTGAGCTCACCTAATGACTAGCTCATTATGGTGAAGGGATCCCATACCTGGTCATCTTTGACGAAAGGAAAAACCGAATGGATTCTTAATTATTAAATTTTTTTTTGTTATTATTTTCTCTCAGATACAAATATACAAATTTTTATTTGCATCCGAACGGGACGTAAAAAATGTTTGTCAAAATTTTTTTTATTTATTTAAAATTTGGGAAAATATTTCATTTGAATTATTTTTGGAATGTGCTGTCCGTAAAACGATTTTTTTTAATGTAAAAACTGCGACCAGAATAGGTCAAATACTCTATTCTAATTACATAGCAACTTATAACCCAAAATGTTTTTTGTTTTTAGTGTGAATTAAATATTTCCACTTTTTGACAACATACTTAAATCAATCTACACGTATTGCTTTTTTTTTACTCTAATACATGCCTAGTGATTAAACGCATTAAAACCTTATTAGATTAATAGTAATTTGTAGTGAATTGGTGATTGATTAAAAAAACAAAAACAGGTGTACTCATCAACGTCCTCGCTGGGTGCACGCTGGTGATGTAGTGATTTCTGAAAGCTCAAATTCTGATTGAAGTACGCTACGAGGGCTTGAATAAAATTATTACGTTTTAAAATTAATTGATACGATGATGAAATTCCCAAATCGCAATTTTGCACTGTATATCATTCCATTTCATTATTGGTACCAATAGTATTTAGCATTTAAACATTTCACTGAGACTTATTGATTATGAGACTATTTTTGCAGAAAAACAAAAGGATAACTGTGCATTTAGTTAATGATAGGATTATTCCAAGGTCATGCCATCGTGTATTCCGTGGTCACACAGTCGAATTGGGTCCTTGCAGGTAATGTACCAATTCCTCAGAACGATCCCCGTACTCCTGGCTCTCGTTTAGAGTTTTGATATTGAACTGCTGGCTTCGCGATCCACTGTATCTATTGGAGAGGTCCGACGCGATATAGTGACAAGTTCCACTTCAATCTAGCCAAGACCGCAGCAATTGAAATTTCACAACGTTTTATTCGGAGTCGGTGCTGTACGATGAAGGCAAGTCCAACATTTTTTCAAGTTTGGGTAGCACTGAATGTGAATTAAGATGAATGGAATAACGGTTTGAAGCTCGTTGCAAGATCAAGTTCAGGGTCTTAACATAACTTCACTGACAAATTCTGTGCTGCAAAGGTCCCGACAATGCGTCCACTTCTGGTACTCTGTTTTTATTGCCGTCCCCGCTTCGGGCTTCGTGCTACCACTCGTACACCAAGTACGCACTCACTCATATAAAATTGAATTCGTTTGACGAGAACCTCGGCAACAGCGCTTGACTGCCGTTAATCGATTTTACCACCGCAGCACGCATCGAAAACAACTGTTTTTCCGTCTCCTTCCTATAAACTTGTAATAGACGTCTTCAATCGTTCTTGTAGTGTTTACTTTTCACGTTTTCAGGGGACGCAGTCAACAAATATATCCGCACAATATCACTTTTGGAAACGCAGAATGGATTCACTTTTCACATGCAAAACGCATTTACTAACTTCCAGGCCTTTTTTAACAACCTAAAATAAAATCTTCCGATGGCACCTATTTCGCTCGATGTGCGCACATTCTTTTCCACCCGAAAGAATGCCTTGCGAATTTTCCGACGAAAATTCCGTCACTCTTGGAGTGATATTTATTTTCCAATCGTCCGCACTCTGCTGCGAAATCGCACCCAAAATTATCGAATTGGAGCACAAGCGTGTGTAAATACCTCGCGATAAAAATTTGCACTTGCTCTTTCACTGTTTATTGTTATTTGTTCGAGGACAACCCAATGACTTCACGACGTAGTCGCGGTGGCGATCAAGAGCAGACGCCTCGATCCGCCGAAGCAGATCTCTAACTTCCTTTGAACCATCACCGTACTGTAAACGCCACAATGGAGGTTTGTAACGAGCCTCTCGTCCATCCACTGTAGAATGCATTCGGCAATGCTATTCGTGGATGAGTTGCATTATAAAGGTGTTGCCATGTCCGAATTTTAATTGCAGATTTGAATAATAAAAGTAATATAAGGTAATAGTATGGAAAAATTAAAATAATAATATAAAGATAAATATCATAAAGAATATAAATGTAAAGAAAAATTTAAATTTAATACATGAAAAAAATGCAAAATTTTTATAATAAAAAAAAATCTTATTTTTATTTTGAATTTTATAATTTATAAAACTATAAATTTGAATAATTAAATTTTTCAAATCTGCAATTAAAATTTGGATCAGTGTTATACCGGTTTTCGATCAGTTTGCTTTGGCGACTGGACTACACTAGTTTGTAAAATGCTGCATTCGTACTTTGGCAAAAATGTCTACGAAAAAGCTCATTAGTGAAATTTGGAGGAATTTTTTATTAGTGAGTGATGAATATGCTAAATGTAAAATCTGCGAAGGAAGCTATTCTCGGCATCTCTGGGTACAACGCCAGAGTAGTTGAGTGATCTGACATTGCATCCAGTGCCATAGGCCTTTTTTCAGTAGCAAGGTCGTTGCCGTAGGCCCAATCCATTCCAAAGCTCGGTTGTAGGTTTCGACACAAGTTAGAGTTAGCTCATCGCCCTATCTCCGCTCCAGCAGTATGGTTATTAATTCCGTTATTAGACCGGAAGATTTGCCTTTATCCTCTCACGTGACCATAAAGGTCGTGTAAGTAGAATTTAGTAGCATTTCTCGGTATTTAATTTCCCATCGTTTAGGAACCAACAAATCCAATTGTGTTTCCGAGACCAGGACCGTAGGACTTAGGATGAGGAATCACGGAAGCTGAGGGGGGGGGGCGGACAAGAGGATCTCTCCTCCTTTCTCAACTTGATTTGGGAAAATCTATGGCAGAGTTACACACATATACCAAAAGAATTATGACAAATTTTCTTCTAGAGGTTACTCTTCAAGACCTTATTGAAATCTTAACGATCTGGCAGTCTGCTCATTCACCTGTTTATTACAGCAGTTTTTCTCCGAAACCATAGCAGCTACGATCAACAAACTTGGTAGATATATCAAAAGTGATTGCATCTTCAAATTCAGGTATCGGGAAAAATTTCATAGGTTCTTAAGGTGGTTCACCCTATAGAGAAATAACCATTAAACTATTTTTTTAACGGATGATAGCCATGTAGGATATCAAATGAAAGATCTCAATGATAAATTTTCAGAATAGGTCTTAAAACGACGATATTTACTACGAAGAATGCAGGCAGAGGGGGAACGTATCCCCAATTTGTGTCTCCTCCTCGCAATCGAACAAAATCGGCAAAATCGATGATGTAGTTCTTTATGAGTAAAATAAAATCAAAACTATTAGAAGTAGAAATTCACTCAATTTCATTCTTAATAGCTTTGGAATAAAGTCAATTTTACCTTAACCACAGAATTTATTTAAGAGATAAGTATATGCTCATTTCGGATTCAATCGTGTTCCTTCTTCAGTACCAACTGACTTATTTATCTAAAACATCAACCTTATATACTAACAATATTCAGAGAAACCATTTTAATGGTAATTACAAAAGACATAGTCATAAAAAACTTAATTGCTGAGGATATACTCAAATACGAGGTGTGTTCAAAAAGTATCACGAATTTTGAATTTTCGCGGGTTACGTATATTCGAATTTCGATTTTTTTGTGGCGTTATGTTGGTACTCATGTCTGTCTTTTATGCCGACAAGCTCGGCCATTTTGAATGTTCACTTGATTGGTGATAGCTGCTTTACTTGCACGTGTTTTCAATCGTCTTCGATTTTTACTTATTCAAAAAAATGGATCAAAGAACCTGTATCAAATATTGTGTGAAAAACGAAATTAAGTGCGCGGATGCATTCCGAATGTTGATTGTGGCATACGGAGAAGCTACCTTGGACCGAAGCAACGTTTATCGGTGGTACAAAATGTTTTTAGAAGGCCGAGAAGATGTGAACGACGAAGAGCGTGCCGGACGCCCGAGCACTTCAACAACAGACGAAAAAATTAATGAAGTGGAGAAAATGGTATTGGCCAATCGTCGAATCACCGTTAGAGTAGCTGCTGAGGACCTAAACATATCGATTGGCTCGTGCCATTCGATTTTTATCAACGATTTGGGCATGAGACGGGTCGCCGCGAAATTCGTACCAAAATTGCTCAATTGCGACCAAAAACAGCAACGCATGAACATTGCTAATGAGATGTTAAACTCTGTCCGCGACGAACCAAATTTGCTCCAGAGGGTCATAACTGGTGACGAATCGTGGGTTTATGGTTATGACGTGGAAACCAAAGCTCAATCATCTCAATGGAAGCTGCCGCATGAACCAAGACCGAAAAAAGCGCGCCAAGTTCGGTCGAATGTGAAAGTTTTGCTGACAGTTTTCTTCGATTGCAGGGGCGTGGTGCATCATGAGTTCTTGCCACAATGAAGAACGGTCAATAGGGAATATTACCTGCAAGGTATGCGCAATTTGCGCGAAGCAATCCGCCAGAAACGCCCGGATTTGTGGGAGAACAAAAATTGGCTTTTGCACCACGATAACGCCCCTGCTCACACATCGTTGCTTGTGCCCAACTTTTTGGCCAAAAACAGCACACTTATGATGCCACAGCCACCGTTTTCCCCAGATCTGGCCCCCTGTGACTTTTTCTTGTTTCCTAAACTGAAGAGGCCCATGAAAGGACGACGTTACGCTACGCTTGACGAGATAAAGACGGCATCGAAGGAGGAGCTGAACAAGATTAATAAAAATGATTTTTTGAAGTGTTTCGAAGATTGGAAAAACCGTTGGCACAAGTGTATAATATCTCATGGGGATTACTTTGAAGGGGACAAAATAGATATTCATGAATAAATAAATAATTTTTGGAAAAAAACAAAATTCGCGATATTTTTTGAACACACCTCGTATACTGAAATAGGGGTGATGACGCGTTACCTGTGTCGTGATTCATTCGATGGTGTTGTGGAATTTTTTGAATCTCAATACTTTCGATGATATCTAGCTTTCGTATATCGCTAACCTGGCTTTGACCTTCAAATTGTCCGTCTTGATCGTATGTCCTGATTCGACAAAGTATTGTGCGACTGCCGATCGCATGTCATTATTATTTTAATTGCATTTTCCGCCTCGCTCAGATGTTCTTTGCGCCGTGTAGTTGCTGGACGTCTTGTTTGTCCGATGTAGACCATGTTGCATTCGGGACAGTTGATCTGGTACACTCCGCTTTGTTCGTTGACTTTGCGTGGATCCTTGACAGACCTGAGAAGGCTTCCTAATTTTAGTTTTCTGCTAGATGGTACCATTTCGATGTTTCCAGATTTCAATATCTTTTTCATTTTTGTTTTTACGTTAGTGTGCCCCACTGGTGCGCGTTATTATTTAAGTTTGTTTGAGTATATCCTCAGCAATTAAGTTTTTTATGACTATGTCTTTTGTAATTACCATTTAAATGGTTTCTCTGAATATTGTTAGTATATAAGGTTGATGTTTTAGATAAATCAATCAGCTGGTACTGCAGAAGGAACACGATTGATTCCGAAATGCGCATATAATTATTTCTTAAATAAATTCTGTGGTTTAAGGTAAAATTGACTTTATTCTAACGTTTGTACGTACCGCAGCAAAAGGATCCGACATTATACATCTCTTAATAGCTTGTTTTGTGAATTTCAAGTTTTGAGGATTTTATAGAACCACATTCTAACAACGCCCTATTAAAATCGGTACGTCTCTTTCCGTCCATCAGTCCAGCAGTGTGTCGCAGTCGGTTTACTCAGGAGCTAAAAAAGCTAGAATTATCATATCCTATGAATAGTTCAAAATTTGTTGGTTAATAAAACTTTCATTGTCAAAAAATATTTCAAAGGATTTTAAAGTGGGTCTCCCCGTATAAGGATGTGTCTCTAAACCCTTTTTTCTCAAAGATAGTTATCAAATGAAAGGTCATGGTGAGATGGAGTAGGCAAGGGAAGTAGAAAAACTTGCGTTTGAATACCTGTAGACCGAAAAATCGAAAAATTCTCTATGAGTACATTAATGAAAAGTAGTCCACGTGGTGTAGTGTTTAGAGTGATTGCTACGTAAACCAAAGGTTCCTTATTCGCGTTTCGTTGGCGTCAGGGAGATTTGTTTCGAGTGATTCTACGGACGGATTATAAGTCCATAGAGTTATGATACGTACTGGTTTAAAATTATAACACATGACAGCTGAGTAGACGGATACACAGCCAAAGCATGGAACTAACGATATCATCTTCACGAGTGCCGATACATTTGATCTAGCTATTTCCAAGCAAAGGCTATAAAGGGACTGTAGTATCTCAAAAACCTAAATTCACTCAATTAGGTTAGTACTATTTGAAGCTCAGAAATAAGTGATGAAAACACTGTAGAAAAATTCTCTGAGTCAGAAAGAATCCCGAAGATAAGAAAAGTTCTAGTTATCAAAAATGAAAAAAAGGTGAAGAAAATGATAAAGTAGAAAAAGACAGCTGAAAACCACAAAGAGCCACGAAGACATACTAACAACAAGATCTGAAAGTAGTGCCTTAGAAAACGAGATTAAACTTGATTTTTCTAGGAAAGAAGTTTCAAACTTAGACATTAACACTATTAACTTAACCATTAACTATTATAAGACACATTGACTGGATTAAATGTTCATCCTGTCGGGATGGCTGCCTGAATTTATTGCACAATGTATAACCCTTTATGCAACCGCTGCAAGAAGAAAGCGATGAGACCCACTGTCATAGATACGTAAGATTATTTTTACGTTATTACTGAAAGCATTTTTGTGCTCTATTTATAAATAAATATAATTGTTTGTATGCTGAGACGTTTTGCAAACTGCACCCAAAAGTCATAGCAGGTTATGCTTTTATCAAAATCAAATATATCTGTTTTTGAACAGGCTGTCGGAAAACTTCGTTTTATTGGCATTAAAAAAATGGGGCGTATTTCTTGATTTTCCCTCTTTTTTTTTATTTGTACACTAACTTCAAAATTAAACTTTATGTAATAAATTTGAAAAATGTGCAAAAATCCTTTCATTTTTCGCGTCATTAAAGGAGATCCGCCAAAATAGATCTAGCCCCGGTGCAAAAAAATGTGTCTCTGATTTCAGTTTAATAATAGCAGAGGTATTGTACCGAATAGCTATTTCCAAATTCGGTGGCTAACATAGTGTTTTTCTTTTGCCCGGAGATGTTTCTTAGCTGTTGAATGTAAGGACGTCACTTTTAAAGTTTTAAAGAAAAGCGACATCCTTCTTTACTAAGCTAACATTAACTATACTAACATATGTTGAAATCTACATGTAGCTTATATGCACATATGTCTTGTAAATAAACATTAAAATTTTGCTTCACAAACTCCATTAAATATAAAAATTTATAATAATTATTGAAAATATACTACATAGCTTTGGGTCAATTACTTCTTATGTATACACCATAAATGAAAACTCTCTTACTGCATTTTTTATAAATAACATATATTTAATAACGGTTGTATACACATACGAGGGGTGATCCTAAAGTAATGATAATCGGTTAATTCCAGTTCGTATAAAAATCCGCAAAAAAAATATTTTTTGATTCCTTATATACTTGTATCTACTAGGTCTCCACACCATGAGTAGTCTACGATTTCCTTTAAAAAAACGTTGTCTTGAGTCTCAAAGCGCCTCAACAGCGGCTATCACTTCGCTTTCTTCTGCAAATACCTTGTGTTCTTTGAGTCAAGGAAAGAGATAGAAGCGACTGGGGGCTAGATTTGGTGAATAGGAAGGGTGTTCGAGCAAGTTGAGTTCCATTTCTTGAATGGCAGCCAAAGCAACCGCGGCTTTGTGTACAGGTGCATTGTGTTGGTAAAACGAAACTCCAGCTCGCAGTTTGCCATGTCTTTGAATGCACTTCCCCCAGGAATCATGGACATATATTATTTTTGTGTGGCGAACTTTTTTTTAAACTTTTATACGAACTGGAAATAACGGATTATCATCATTTTTGGGCCACCCCTCGTATGTCATGTAAACATGCATGTTAGTCAGGTACAGGAATACGCTGTTGTTCTAAAAGTGACACTTCTCCATCTGTCGCCTATGGAGTACCTCCAGACAAAAAAAAACTATGCAAGCTACTTTACCATATTTCTACTATTATTACTTTGAAATTTGGGACACAAAACGTTTGCGCCAGCTCTGGGTTTATTTTGTATAAGATTTGGCGGATCTCCTTTTTGAGTATTATATTTATGTAAGTATTCGAGTATACTATCGGAAACGATTACATCTACCATATTCACTTCAGTACCTTAACATTGCGCCGACTGGAAAAACAAAGAAGTTTAGTATTTGGCGAAGCAAAAATTTCACATTTAATGCACTGCATCCTTTTGGTTCAGGCCAGTATCCCGGTGAAAGAGTGATTAGCGTGAATGTCATAAACGGTGCTAATATAACAAAAAGTAGTGTTAACAATGCGAGCTGAGCTTCTTTATCACGGAACAGTTGAATAGCTACACAAATATCTGCCAAAGTTTGTATAAGATATGCAATTAATTCTAAACTAGCGGGTACTAAAAATGTCAATATTATTGTCCAACGCGTTTGAATTTCGCGCCCTAACATACGTTTGGGCACGCTGTCAAGCACATCCATTATGACGTAATTTTTATCCTATTCAGGGAATTACACTCACAATCACTGCATAATTATGATCACTTAAATTATAGAAAATAAAATTAGAGCGACATGGAAAACTATCACCTTTTGTAATTCTTAGGAAATGACTAAACTCTCGCGAGGTGACTTCGACGAATACTATCGGTGCTGTTTGGCATGATAACGTTTAGATAAGATATGAAATATACTATGCTGATATTCACCATATCGTTTAAGGTATGGCGATCGAAAGGGCGTATGTGAAATACTTTTGCAACTCGGAGTTTCTGCAGTAAAAGTGCAACATACGAGCAGGCATAACGCAGTTATGAAGAGCCTTCGATTACATAGAATTGCGATAAAATTCAGCTTTTCTAGTGAATCGGTGTTATCGACGGCTTTGTTGAATTTGTTTCTTAGTACTCATATCGTGAATGTGATTTTATGTGTTATCGTATGAGTTATTTATTTATATATATGTTTTTTGTAGAATGTTAATCTATAATTTCTTGTTGTGAGTAAATTAGTTGCATTATTTATTATATATCTTTGTTCACAAATTGCAAGCAACTTTTTAACACTTAATTTTACATTATTTACTTTAATTTACATTACATTTATTTTAAGTTCGCGTGTTGTAGTGGTTAGAGCACTCCCCCATAAGCCGAAGGTCCCCAGTTCAAATCCCGTTGGCGACAACGAGATTTTTTTTCGAGTTATACGCTCATTTGAAGGTATGTCTTTTCTAGGAATACATGCTCTCCGCTATGTTTAAGACAATCAGTATGAATTTAGTTGTGACGAAAACACAAAGAGCGGCGTCATTATTATTACTAAAGCGAAGGGCACCTTGCAGGTTGCAGGTCAAAATTAAGAAAATTAATACTGACAAGCACAAAAACGAAAATTAGTATAGTTTAAAATCGGTACCAAAACCACCGAAGATAATAAAAACAAGCTAGGTAGAGAGACCTAGGCTCATGATAGAAGGGTTTTGTACCCAACATCTCAGAAATGCAGTCACCAGCAACGAATAAATTCAAGAAATTTGTCAAACAGATGTGCACGTTTGAAAGGAAATTCATTGCTTTTCTATTTTCAACGGTCGCCATTTTGTTGCAAACCGACAAAAATCACTCAAATCATGAATTCCCAAAAATATGAAAGTTATTGACCTTATTTTAAAATTTCAAGAAGATCAAATCAAAACTGCAGTGATTGATTCCATGGGTCCATAAAATACCAAAATCATGAGTTATTGTTGTTGTAATTGGACAAATTTCAAATGGCTATAACTTCCGTGTATATCATTCAATTTTCATCAAACTCACAAAGTTTGAGGATCTTTTATAGGAATATCGAATCTCGTTCAATTTAAGGGTACCTATACGATTTTGTTGGGGAAAATGTGAAATTCGAATATCATACTATTATTAACAAAGTTGAGTGAATTTTGACTTCTAAGGTATTTGTTGTTGTACTCATAAACATCTACCTCCATAATTTGTTTTAAGATTTTTCGGATCACAGGTGTCCAATCGCGAGGGGAGGGACACAAATTTTTCGTATATTTCCCCTCCCTGTGCATCCATCGAAGCAAAAAGTGTCAAATTAAGACATGTTTTGAAAAGACCTTTCATTTGATACCCATATTGGCTACCTGTAACGAAATTTTTTTTTCGGGGGCCACTCCCCTGTATGGGGAGACCCCCCTTAAATAACATATAAAATTTGTTTGTAGTTGAACTTTGAAGAAAGCACCACTGTACAACTGCTTACAAAATTTGATGTTTCTAGCTTTGGTAATTTGCGAGGAAAATTACTGTAATACACGGACGGACAGCCAGGACGTGATTTTAGTAGGGTTTTGTAAAATTATTTTACAAAATCTTAATTAAGTAGCATTTCCTTTAAATTTGACTTATTTATAAAATCCTTTCTATAAGCATTATCTTAGTATTGATAGCCTATGTATATTTCGTATAATGCAACTGTCATTTTATTACCGCTTCAATGATTAAATTGATGGAATGCAAAAAATCTTTCAAAAAATATTGACAGACAAACAAACGGCATTCATTTGGATTTAGTTCAAGCCTTCTGGCTCGTCTGTGCGCTATGCAAGAAACTTCCATGCACGCCAGGATCAAATTTCCAAATAATGTGCGCCTGCACGAGTACCCGAAATTACTCGTGTCATACCTAAGAAACTGGTTTTAAGAAAAATTACACACCCCTGCGACAATCGACCTGGTCAGAAATCTTCTGCCAAGCGTGGATTATGTTTTAGTACAAGTTATCCCGGTGAGACCGCTATGCCTTCCTTTGCAGTTGATGTAAGGCCTCATAAGATATAAGGAAGAATTTTAGACCAAGAAGGAGTATTAGATGCCATAATAGTAGCCTTTGCAGTCCTGTACCAACACTCTATAATGCCGATATGCCAATGACATACTGTGGTACGATTTCTTTTGAATCCCAAAAATGTTCCTAATTCGAATTGTCTGCCTTGGTCTGTAACGGTAACATGAGGAACGCTGAACAGACAATATGAGTAACCCTGTGGAAATGGTAATAGACCGGTAATACCTATATGAATGATTTCAAAACGCTGTGAGAGTTTCTCCAAAGTACCAAATGGTGCATTAACGTGCCTGCAAACCTTTGTTTAACAAGCAAGGTATTGACGAGACTATGAAACCACATCCGTATTCATGGATGGCCAAAATACTTCGTTATGATTGATTTTTTTACAGAATGAATGCCTGGATGTGGCAGACAATGTACTGTATCAAAAACAATGTTGCAAAATTTTGAGTAACTAGGGTTTTTTGCTGAAACTTCACAAATAATTTCGATTTTTGTGTTTGGAAAATAAATTTCCTTGAAAAAATATTTAGAATCCTTTAAAAACTCTTGTCATAAAGAACCTGTTGATTGAGGCTGAACCATAGCTTTAATCTATGTTACTGAGATTTTTATATCCTCTTGGCACGATAACGTATCAGCCGTGACATTCTGCACATCAGCTATATGGTGAATATCTTATGTAAATTCTATTAAAAACAAAAGCTGTCTCAGTTGATTTACCGAAGCTTTTTATAGATTCTATTTAAAAGCAAAATTCAACGGTTTATGGTCTGTATAAACTGTCAATATCCACAACAAAGAAAAGAATTCTTTGAGAAAATCCTAAAGTTTGGCCCACCAGCGCAAGACAAAATTATGGTGTCCTTCGACGTAAAAGCTCTGTTCCCAAGCATTCCGGTGATGGAGACACTGGGATACATAGAAGAATGGCTTTCTCACCAAGAAAACTCATTATCTTGGAAAATAAAAACCAGGCAGTATATCCAACTTGCGAGACTTTGCGTGATGGAAAATTATTTCACCTTTCGGGGGAAATTTTATAAGACGAAAGGCGGAGTAGCGATGGGAAATCCACTTTCACCATTCTTCGGCGAGATATTTATGACGAAACTAGAAGACGGACTGCAGAAGAAAGGCTAGTTACCAAAACATTGGGTCCAATATGTGGACGATGTGTTTGCAGTGACGTGGAGAAGGTGCTTGCTGACCTGAATGGAGCCCACAAAAATATAGTATTCACGATGGAGGAATAGAAAGACGATAAACTATCGTTCCTAGATATAGTAGTAAGGAGGACCCAAACCAATATAACTTTTGATGTATACCGGAAAGCAACTCACACACAGAGAACGATTCCAAATACATCAAATCATTCGCAGCAAATCAAGGTTTCTCCGTACAGAGCCATGATCCATAGGATGCTCGTTTGCCGCTAAGCAAGGAAGCTAAGGAAAAGGAGATGAGGTACATTGTTGAGACAGCTAGACTAAACGGCTTCAAGGGCTCGACGATTAGGAGAATGGCACAGAAGATCCAGATTAATAGACAGCGTCAGGGACGATCAACATTATCAAATGCGAATACCGAAAGAACGTACTGGAAGGCTTTAACTTATCAGGAAGGCATCAGCAATCGGATCAAGAGGCGAATAAATCAGTTCAATTCTGTACGGTTAATCGAATCAAGCAGCAAGAACCAGCTCAAAAACGTTCTCGGATCAATGAAAGACAAGCGCGAAACACACGAAAAATCGGTATCTATCGCATCGAATGTCCCACTTGTGAAGAAGTGTACATAGGTCAAACGAGGAGACTCATCGGCACGCGAATCAAGGAGCATCTAGGCGAAGCAGCAGTAGCAAGAAAGAAAAAAAGAACTTCGAATTTCAAGTCGGCGGTAGTGGAATTATCACGAAGGGACACGAGATAACAATGGAGGACGCTGTAGCCATCAAGGAAGCTAGAGATATACGTGAATTGGATGTGATGAAAAGCCTGGCAATTACCCCGGAAAGGAGAAGTTGATGAATCAGGATGACGGAAACTGCAGATCATGGCTATTTAAATTAATCAAATAATAATATCTTTTCTGAATCCTGTAAAAATAATATTTTTATAACTACCCCTTTTGTAAATTACCTTTCCTACCTTTTATTAGCTTAAGCGAATTTCCCTAGTTACCTTTTGATGATCTAGAGTAAATTACCTTAAACAAAGCTAGTATATTAGCAGGAATGTGAGTGAAAATAAATTAATCGCTGAAGAAGACCGAACGATTACGGTCGAAAATCGATTTCGAGAAGAAAAATAAAAATAAAATACACAAAATTAAAAGGAAGTTGTCTTTTTCTATTTTCAGCTAAATATATCGCCTAGAGCTCTCTGTCATATATACTATATTTACGTTGAGCACTGTTGAGCATTTTAGAAAGAATCCTAATGGCTGCCAAGTGTTGTCTACCAATTGTTGTGACACTGCTTCCACGGCAACATCCGATGCTTCCACAAATAAGGCTAAAGGAATATCATCGACAGGAAAAGCAAGGACTGAAGCAACAAACAATTGTTGTTTCGTGGATTCAAATGCTTCAATTGCTTCGGGGACCCAATTAGATTTACGTTGATTCGATTTACGGGCTGTTACGAGCAACCCTTGCTTCCCAACCTATCACTTGGAGGAAACCCTCGCGTATACTATTCACGCGGATCCGTAAGAGAATGAAAAATTTATATTGAGCACCGGAATAGAGTAGCTACCGTGAGCCAAGGTTTAAAGTCAAGAATAATTGTGTAAAAGAGAATTTTTAACTATTTTGAATATAATGGACTGTTTTTCCAATTGAAAGCAATGCGTAAAATAAAGTAGGTATCCGAATATATGTAATTACTACGGAAGTCTGCAGGGAAATCCACTTCCACACCAGCTTCCTCCGATGTGATACCAGAATAATGTAATCAACGAAAAGGACAATCGGCTGTGCAATGCCAGCGAAGGGAGGAAGTTGCTGTTGACATAAGGCTAATTGACTCTTAAATAGTAACGAAGGTGGATCAAAATAAGTCTCCAGGAGGCTCTCGATCACCAAAATTTAACGTTGGTAGTGAGCTGTTTGTGCTAGGCACGAAATCTTCATCAATTCGGGATGATAAAAGCAAAGTTATGTCTTCCGGTAAAGAAGCCTTAGCTTCAGATAAGAAGTGCAATGCTTCCTCCTCGATTTACGTTGTATCCAAAAAACCAAAGCTGGGAAGCAGCATTGCCTCTGTACCTAGACTTTCAGGAAAAGGAAGCAGCAGCTCAAGTTTTGCGACTGCGATTCCTCCAACCTTGTAGCTTCAATTTGCAGCACCCTTGAACATCAGAACCCAGAAACTGACATAGAGCAGCTTTGCGGTGACATAAAACTCTCTCATCACGTAACAAGGTGGACTCCGTATTAGCGCTGTCGCTTATGTATCTGACCAAGTTTTGACCTGATTGGTTTTGCAACGATATCTTGACCTCACCATTGATGTTCATACTTAAAAGAGGAAACCAGCATGCATACAAATCCCACTGCATACATACTTGCATCGAACTTACTAGCCCATGGCTACCAAGATAAGAAGTTGTGGCCTGAAATTTTGAAAAAAACAAATTGAAGTAGCTGGAGGATGCTCCTGCCAGAAGGGTATTGTAAAACAATTAGTAAATCAAACAATATATTCTGCATATCAAACCTTAACTAATACTATATACAGATTCCATAAATTGAGTTCAAATAATTATTATAGTTATTCTGATTTTAAACTCGCCACCAATTTATTTCAAGTGCTTTGACCTCGTCGCTTGATTAGTCATGATAACACATCAATATTAAAACCTATTTCTAAAATGTTTATCAAAATTCCTACATATTTGTAGTGTCTAGGTCCGTTGCAAGCATCTATCTCCCTAGTAGCACGTGTTAATGTTGTTGTACTTGTTAAATATTCAATCGGCTGTAACTTAGCTGTTTATTGTTCAATTATTGTGAAATTTTCGAACCATATACAATTACTTTTAGAAAACTTAAATTATAGGTTTTGGAAAATGTATGGGTCCCATCTTGATTTTATAGGCAAAAAAGCAAAATTTTTAAAATGTATTATTATTTACAAAGTTGATCGAATTTTGGCTTCTAAGGTATTTGTTGCCCTTGTGAAGGAAAAATTGTCAGTTTAAGTAAAGCTTAAAAGCTTTTATAAAGAACTTTTGAAAAGCTTTTATAAAGAACTTTCATTTATAAATAACTTTCATTTGATATTCATATCGGCTACCTTTGATGAAATTTTTTTTCAGCGGCCTCTCCCCTGTACTGTAATCATCGATTCATGGCAATTTTTCCGGATCCTAGAATGGTTACAAAACACTTTTGGTAGGAGCTCTCTCCTGCCTGCTCGACTTGTTTCACCTATGCGTATTAAGTGTAGGTACTCATCTTCAGTCAATCATTAAATTGAATCAAGTGTTAAAAGCATGCGCCTTAAACGTTGAAGTTGGGGCAAAATAACTCAAAATTATTCAATCTCCGCATTTAAAACAGCCACTATTTTGCTTGACGATTACTAATACCACTAGCTGAGCCAATTCTCAAAGATATTCATGATACCTATCATTCCTGAAATTTTCATGCAAATGCCAGCAAAGCTGTAGTGCCTAAGTCGGTAAAAAGCGCATATTGTTCCATAGCCATACTCGTATGTTTCCATAGTAATACAGCGCATATTGTTCCATAGTAATACTGGAAAATTTAAATCGCTCTAACTTCGTTAAATACCATTCGATCTTTATGAAACTTTCAGGGCAGATTAATCTTATAAGTAAAAAATTAAATTTAAGGGCACTGTTAAGATTTCATTCATGAAAACATAAAATCGATAAATCATACTATTACTAACAAAGTTGAATGAATTTCGACTTCTCATGTATTTGTTGTTGTTGTACTCATAAAGGCCTACATTAATAATTTTTTTCAGATTTTTCGGGTCAAAGGGGGGGGGGGGGGGCACACAAAATTTTCGTACATTTCCCCTTCCGCTGCACCCCTCAATGCGAAATTTGTCATTTGAAGACCTGCTTTGAAAAGTTCTCATTAAGACCTTTCATCTGATACCCATATTGCCTACATGCGATGAAAACTTTTTTTCAGGGGCAATTCCCCTATATGGGGAGACCCCCCTTAAAGACCTTATAAATTTTTTTTCGTGGTGAAACTATTTAAAGGGCGTCACTTCGAACCTACCTTCAAAATCTTATGTTTCTAGCTTATGTGGTTTGCGAGAAAAAGTGTTGTGACACACGGACGGACGCACGGACAGACGGAAAGACAGGACGCGATTTTAGTAAGGTACAATACCTTAATGAAATGATTTTACAATACCCTAAAAATAGTATCGACGATGCTGAATAACAGCGAATACGGGTAGATAGTACAGACTGCGCGCATTTTGTTGAGAATCTATGTACAGCTTTTGGGACAAGACTACCACCAAAGCTAATGTTACAGCCAGAATTAATCTCGCTGGGTCAATCCGGTCGCGAATCTTTGGATGGCAATTCCAATGACAATTCCATGCACAATTAAACGGACGCCAGCAGCAAGATTGTTCGACCCGGAACTTTTTGAAGTTCCTCTCGACCAATTCAAGAATTTGTGAATTCAAGCTCTCTCAGTTTCACGTCAAGAGCTTTGGATCCATAACAGAAAGCTGATGAAGCCGGACCAGAAGTTACTCACATGCATTTGCTACAGCGCTACTGGAAAAATGGCCCGGGACCAGGAGGTTTTGGCAGCATTGGGGAAAATGAGCCTCAATATTAATCCAACGATTAAAATTTATATGTCCTGCCTCAAAAAAATTTTGAACTTGCAACCATATATTTTTTTCGTCATTTTTCGATTGAATATTTCTTTTATTTGAAATGGATTTTATTTAAGTACATATTGTCCATTATTATCCATGACCTTCTGCCATTTTTTGGGTGGAGCCATTATTCTATCTGTGTAGAACTTCTGTGGTTTATCGGCGAAAAACTTGGCCAAGTGGTTTTCACAGTCCCTTTTTGAAGTGAATTTCTCTTCATTAAGGAAGTTTTGCAGAGATCGAAACAAATGGTAGTCTGATGGTGCAAGGTCTGGACTATACGGTGGATGTATCAAAACTTCCCAGCCAAGCTCTGTTTTATTAGCATATCGCAAATGGAAATTCGGTCGATCAAATATTTTTGTGTTAATTCATGCGGCACCCAAACGTCGAGCTTCTTTGTGTATCCAGCCTTACGTAAATGGTTCAAAACTGTTTGGTGATAAATATTCAGTTCCTTAGCAATGTCATGGGTGCGCTGCTTATGTGTCGGCCTTCTTCAATTTTTTCAAAGATATCATCGACTTTTTCATTGATTTGTCAAACTGAGTGAGGTGCATCTTTGACATCAAAACTTCCAGAACGAAAGCAAACGAACCATCTCTTGGCAGTGGCTTTCGATAAAGTATCTTGACCATAGACACTAAAAATTTTTTCACGAGCCTGCGATGCATTCTCACCTGGATCGTGGTGATATTGTAAAATATAACGATTTTTTCAGAAATTTCCTCAATGAACGCAACTTTTGACAGGAATGACGAAATACAAAACTGCCCACATGAAAATTGTAGACTGGAATATCACCTTTCAAACGCATGTTAGTTTGACTCAGTCTGATTAGTATTGCCCGATATATGACCACAAACACCATCTATTGACTAAAATGGCTCAGTACTTTTTAGACTATCTAATATAATAGGCTTTTCAAAATTTGGTGTTTTATCTTTTGTTGATCTGAGTAAACAACTTAATTTTCGATCATTTCTGTACACAATTTCCAAATCATAATCGCTTAAAACTTTTTTCAGTTTATTTGCTATTTCTTGTACGAAAGTCATAACATATATGTTGTTTTAAGCTTGATTCTTTTTGAAGAAAAGGAGTTCGCATCTGTAATTTTTAAACTTTTTTGGAATGCTTATAAACAATTTTGTCAACTATATTCATATTATAACCATTCACTCACGCTGTTTATTTATTTATTTATTTAAGTATCAACAAACAGACAGAAGTCCAATTACATGTTGTGTATAAATTAGAATTAACGCTAATATTAAAGGAAATATACATATGAAGTTAATGGAAATATACATATGAAGGAAAGTGAAAAAAAGGAATCCAAGAAATAGGAAATAAAAGAAAATTGTGCAATTCCTTAACTACTAACTAATGCATGAAGAGAGAGCAGTTATAAAGATGACCAAGATTAATAATTGTAGTTGTAAATTTTGTTTTTAAGGCAAGTTTTAAAGGCGGCAAGCGACTGTGGTAGAGGACCAAGACGTAGCTGGTTATGCAAACGGGGCAAGCGTAGTAAGGGAGAGTGGAAGAAGGTGTTAGTGCGTGCAAAGGGAGCAAAAAATTGATCGGAAGATCTATTAGGGCGACTAGAGTTCAATGTTTGAATGTAACTGCATAGAGTTTGGGGTAAGTGACCGTGATAAAGCTTGTACAAGATGCATTCATCAAGAAAGCATCGTCTGGATTCAAGCGAAGGGAGTTTTAAAGTACGAAGACGGTCACTATAGGGGACGTAAGGGAGGTTGAATTCGACAAAAAGAGACCGTGTGAATCTGCGTTGAACCGACTCAATAGCATCAATATGATTCCTGTGGTGAGGGCTCCATATTTGGGAGCAGTGTTCCAGGTTACTGCGAACAAGTGAAAGGTAAAGGCACACACAGGAGGCGATATGCTGAAACGAGGAAGCGGTTCTTAAAATGAATCCTGAAAGGCGGGAGGCTTTGTTGATGACTTGGGCTATGTGGAGGTCAAACTTTAATTTACAATCAAACACCACACTAAGATCCTTAAAAGAAGTTATACTGCACAAAGGGGTTCCAACAAGGCTGTAGGTGGAGAGAAAAGGATTTTTTTTTACAGGAGAATGTCATCTGGTGGCATTTGGAAACATTCAAGGAGAGATGGTTTGATTTGCACCATTCACTTAGACGCAGTAGGTCACTTTGCAAGGTATCAACATCACATTGTGAGTCAATTACCCGAAAGATCTTAAAGTCGTCAGCATAAAGCATTCTTTTATATACTCATATTCTTTTTTGAAATTAGCAACAGAAAGTGATTAACGAGACAACCGATGTACCATTAAATGATATGCTGCTAATTTATGCTATATTGCGCAATGCGAGTCACTGTTAATTGTTCTCATAGTACTTGTGGGTTTGTGGTAGATAGAAATTTCTATTCCATTCCCAACACCTTGCAGCATTATGTCAAGAAATGGTAGTTTACCATTTTCTCCCACCTCACACGTAACTTTATCGACGTATATTGCTTATTTAAAATATCAAGCGTTTCTTTTATTTTGTATTTTTAACCACATCACACTCATTATGGACATATTTCTACCAAAACCGCGGGAGCAATCTCTCATGCTATAATCTTATTTCAAAATTGAGATTAAGATGAAAAATTCTACTTTTATGGGACTAAGCAGGTCACCTATATTATAACCGAACTG
The DNA here is from genome assembly GCA_963969285.1 of Odontomyia ornata. Lineage (NCBI taxonomy): Eukaryota > Metazoa > Arthropoda > Insecta > Diptera > Stratiomyidae > Odontomyia > Odontomyia ornata. The sequence goes on from OZ017739.1 coordinate 25,087,505, forward strand.
CACTTTGTTTGCGGTTTCAATCAAAACAGATTTTTCGTCACTCAAGATGTTTTTTAGCACGTCTAACGCAATTAGAGAATTCAATCCCGATCGTTTTTTCCAATCCCGGGATTTCGGGATTGTCTCTAGACAGTGTGAGTGCTTTCAAAAATCAACTTTTTTCATTATCTTATGTTTACATAATCATCACAAATGCAGGAAAATTCAATACAAAGCAAATCAACATAAATCTTTTGCAATAAACGAACAACTTATTTATATAAAACTTTGAAGCTCGCAATTAAAAAACAACTCAAATCAACTCAACTCATTATTTTTCTACTTATACCAACTATTATCTTTAAATAAAGTTATCAGATATAATACTTTGTGACTAAACTTCACAAAGTTCGGCTTCAACTTAAGTTAATCAATGACTTTTTCTCATATACACATTAATGTTTGACATTCTAAAATCAACTTGTTAAATTTTCGTCTGTAATAAACAAAATATGTTCCAGATATTACGATTAATATTATTAAATTAACGAGATAAATTTAAGGTATTAACCTTTTGCCCGGTCCAGACGCTACGTCTTGCACAACGTTTTGCCTGCGCAAACTAAAACGTTGCAGGCAAAATGTTGTGTGTGGACGAGAAAAATGCAACGTTTTAGAACTAGGCATAGAACTGTGAAGTTGCAGCGATGTTTGAGCTGGTAGGGCTTAAATATGACTGCGAAGACAAAACGTTGTGTAAGACGTAGCGTCTGGACCGGGCTTTACATCTTATTTGCATTGCGGAAATAAAATCTTAGCAAGACTAACGCATCCAATGTTTCGTCCCCAAGGCTAGTTCTCAATTTGTTGCACATATTAGCAGACGCTGAGAAAGCGTGTTCCGCCTCGATGGAAGACGAAGATATTTTCAACAAATATTTATAAATTTATTCCAAATTGTAGCCTCGAGTTTTAGTTGCTTCGAAAAGCGCCATTTCTTGCCTGATCAATTTTGAAAAGTCTGTTTCTTTGATATCCTCAGGAGTTAATGTTTTCGTACTATTGTTGATTTCCAGATGAAGCTTATCTTTTAATGTTAAAGTCGCCGCACTGTAAGATGTCGATTCCACTACTTACACAAAAAGTAGTATTTCACCTTTCAATTAATGAAATTATCTGTTTTTTAATTTTGAATTTGCTTGGACATGAAAATAAATCTTTGACATCATCGTCTTAACACCTTCTCTCATTGTGAGGACTTTGTAATAAACGCCACTTAATTCATTACATTGGCGATGTTATAAGCGTTTTAATAAATGTGATTTCAATTTAGTCACCATAATTGACTCATTGCCACTCAACTGTTTAAAAAGAAACTTTAAAATTGCATCAGCCGTGCAAAAATTTGAGTCAGAACGACAAAATGACTCTACGGATAGCGTAACTGGCGCCAATACATTGATTATTTCATTTATAATATCTAAATCAGATTCATCGAAAATCTCTGGATTATTCAGGTCTATAACAGCTTTCTGAGCGCTTTTCTTTATAAGAAGAAAGCGTTTAAGCATTTTGAAGAAGCTGTTCCGTCTCGTTTTACAGTCAAGCAACCAGGTTAGCTCTTTTCTATGTTTCTGCTGTACATATTTTTGAAGAATTGTGTCATTCTTCATAGGTGATCTTTTGGACAGAACAGCTGTTCGACGAACTTTTTTAACCACGGCTTTAATATTGCGATCGTTCGTCAAATCTCCAAAACGGCTCGATTCGATAATTCTTCTTCTTCTTTGTGGCCCTACAGCCCCTTTCGCGCCTTCGCTTAGAGATAGTTAGAATATCTCATTGTCATGATCGAATGTATCGGCACTCCACAAGGTGATATGATGATTATCACGCTTTCTAATCTTAAGCATGACGTTTGCACCATCAGTTATTATTGCAACAATATCAGAACCAAAAGAAATATGTAGCTCAAAAAGGTGCTCCTTTAATATTCGCACAGATGCCTCAGCTGTTAATGATTCATTTATGCGAACCAGTCCTAAATTCCAGATTGTATTACATGAATGAATGTTTATATTCATGTACTCGTATTTCTTGTTTGAGCTCAAAGTTCATTCGTCAAAGCTCAAACTAAATCTTTCTCCTTCATTTTTTAATGTAAATAATTAAGCTTTTATTTGCGCTTTAATTATATGGCTGTAATCTACCACGCGATTTTGGATTGTTGCGGCAGATCTTTGTAAATCTGAATACCCTTTTGATAGGATCAAAGTCCTTAAATCATTTGACGTCACAAATGCACTCATAGGAAAGCCATCTAAAACAGTCATCCAAGCTAAAACATCGTCGAGAGTATCAGTTTTACAAAAATAGTAACGGTCGAATTGCTTTTTCGTTTCAAGGGTGGCTCTTCGACGTTATGAGCATTTGATGTAGACGATATTTTCGAGCTTAATGTCAATGGAGGTTTCGCTTGGAGATGGGTATGTAATCCTTTGTTAGATCCTCCAAGTGCTTTCAAAATCGCTGGGCAACGCTTACATTGCGCTGTATTTCCTTCTTTGGCAATCAAAAAATGACTCCATATAGAAAGCATCGCTATCTCTTTTATGTTCACAATAGACACTTTTTGTGGACATGCTACTCTCTTTATGTGATATAGAAAAAAACAAATGTATCTCATTTGCGAACATAAAACTAAAAATCAATAGCTTTAAAGTAAAAAGAAAAAAATCAACGTCTGTTTGTTAACTATTCTAATGAAAGAATTTCCACCAACAATAATGTTAACGTTTAAAAAACTTACTTTTTGTAAAGCGTCAATCTGCCCAATTGTCACTGCACTCAAAAACTAATCGAATCGACTGGGAAAAACTAAACAAGTTCAACAAACAAAAACAAGAGAGTGGACAAATTGTGGGTGAAAGCAGAGCAGCTCATTTCAAGCAGCGTATTTGTTTAGCAATCGAGAAAACTGTTGTGACGTCTCTCACGTGGACTGCAATTTGCATTAACCTCACTTGGCAAACAATTTTAGAAGAGGATTGAAAGACGATTTTTCGTATCCAAGAAAAAGCCTCAATGGGCTTTTCAATGAGTTATTATTTTACTCTATTCTCTTTGACGGCTTGAGGAAGAAAGAAAGAACATCGAAAGATCTCCACTGCTTCTTACATGTCAACTGGTATAAAAAGTTCAATGTCTGTTGCATTGAAAGCGTTCAATGTTTTGAAATAATTTACGTTTTCAAATTCAAAATTTTATGGTAATTTTAATGATAAATTTTATCTATATTCAATCGAGTTGCATTACGCAACACACTGGGCCGGTGAGGAAACTTTGTTTTCCGCAAATTTGACGATGTAACGGACGTTGCGTTCGATGACACCATCAGTTGTACTTATTTCGACATTTCTGATGATTCCACGTCGTCCAGGCATAAGCTTTTTGATCCGACCCATTTTCCATTTCATCGGAGGCAGATTCTTCTCGTGAATCAACACTAACTCACCAATTTTAAGTGTAGTTTGTTCTTGAAAGCCAATTCGTCTTTTCTGGAATTGATGCAAGTAGTCTTGATACCATTGATGCCAAAATTTTTGCTTGATTTGCTAAGCAAGCTTCCACTTGTCGAGACGACTAGCTTTGAAATTGATTAGTTTTTCAGTGGTTCTTGAGAATGCTTCTCTTTCAGTGAGAAAATGAGGTGGTGTGAGCGCACGAAAGTCGTTGGGATCATCGGACATTGGTATTAATGGTCGAGAATTCAGAACAGCTTCGATTTTACAAAGCATTGTATAAAATTTTTCGAAGTTCAGAGGTGTATCACTGGGGAAACGCTTGAGATTATGTTTCATACTCTTGACTCCAGACTCCTCAATTCCTCCTGCGTGGGGTGCTAGTGGCGTTGTGAATTTCCACTCAACGGATCTGCCATGAGGGAAACTTTTGATTTGATCCTTTGACTGCTAATGAATTTTCTTGAATTCATTGTTGGTGCCATGAAAACACGTACCATTGTCGCTGTAAATTACACTTGCGTGATTTTTTCGAGAAGTGAAGCGATCAAAAGCGGCGATGAAAGCTTCGGTTGACAAACTAGAGACCAACTCAAGGTGGATCGCGCTCGTCGACATGCATTTGAAAACTGCAATGTAACATTTTTCCAGCGATGAATTTCTCAAATTTCCACTCTTGATCCAGAAGAATCCAGTATAAGCGACTGCGGTAGCTGTGAATGGTGGGTGCATAACGACTCTGTCAATTGGGAGATCACCCATAAGCTGTTTTGCAGTTTCAGCTTTAGCTCTGAAACACTCAATGTGGTTGATTGTGACTTTTCTGATGACTCGTCTATCGTTGATCGGCCAATATTTCTGTCGAATGATTGAGAGAAGCGTTGACTGCGGTGGATGAAGATTTTCATTGTGAAAGCGGCGAACAAGAACTTCAGTGAAATGACAATGAGGCAGAATTATTTGATGTTTTTGCTCATATGTCAATTCGGGACTGGCTTCGAGGCGACCTTGAACTCTCAACATGAAATTGTCATCCATGAAGGGTGTCAAAGCTTTGAGTTGAGAACTGCGAGGGATTTCTTCAAGAAAATTTTCCAAGATATCTCCCTTTTCCTTTGCTTTCTTGATTTTCTCTTTCCACTTGAACAAAATCTTGTATTCTTTCGAAAAGAATGATTCTTGCAGAATTCTTATGATGGTGAGTTTGGCTTGTGTTTGCTCATCGATTGACAAATAACCAATGATTTTCGAAACACGTTTTCGAGCGTTATGTATGAAACGCCTGATAAATGCAAAAACATTTATCAATTTTTTCAATTCACTTCTTGATTCGATTTTTGAGACGAGTGATGGTACTTGTGACACAGTCAATGTTTTTTTTCGCTCAGCCAGAATTTCAGGAGCACCTTTGTCGATTTCAAGGATCGAGTGCGGCCATTCAGATTCACTCAACTAAAGAAAATGTGGTCCATGCCACCATAACTAATTTTCACTCATTTCAGCAGGCAAGAGACCGCGGGAAATGATATCGACAGGGTTGACTTCACCAGCAATGTGCTTCCAAATGAAACCTTGAGTGAGTTCTTGGATGATCGCGACACGATTGCCTACATAGGCTGACAAAGCTAAGCTGTTTTGCATGATCCAGTAAATAACAATTGTTGAGTCGCTCCATAACGTGACTGATTAAATTTTTGAGCGAAGAATTCCTAGAATTCGATGTACAAGCTCTGACAGCAACAAAGCCGCACATAACTCTAGTCGAGCAACAGATTTCATGTTTTTCGGTGCAACTCGAGATTTTGCGCACAAAAGTGAGACTTGGACTTCACTTTTGTCCCTCATTGAGCGAAGATAAATACAACAACCATACCCATCTTCTAAAGCATCGCTGAATTCGTGCAAACCGATATTCACAGGCTTTTGAATAATGCAATGTCGTGGAACTTGGAGACTTTTCAAAGCGGGAAACGTCGACGCGAACTCATTCCAAGCTTCTTGAATTTTTGCTGGAATTCGTTCACGCCAATCTGCACTAGCAAGTTTCTTCATGAAAAGCTTGGCGGTAAGCACAATGGGTCTAATGAGTCCAAGCGGATTGTAGATTCCAAAGATGCATCCGAGAAGTTTAGCTTTTGTTAGGGGTCCCTCTTTCATCGGTTGAAAATCGAAGACAAATACATCGGGTTTCGCGATGTAACCCAGGCCCAACGCTTTAAAAATTTCATCGTCAACTTCTGGTAAATTCAAATCTTCGACTGGTATGTCTTTGAGTGCTTCAGGAAAGTTTAAGAAAATTTTCCTGAGGTGCACTCCAGCTTGAGCAAGTATGAACTTGATGTTTTACAGTTTTGCTTCCTTTTCGATCGTAGCTACACTGAATTCAACATCAATCAACGTAAATTGAATCGAGAAGAAATTGGCATTCTTCGGGAAATTCGCTCTTGAAGATGTTCGCGAGCTCAACGATGCAGCAAGTCGCAAGAAAAGGTGCTGCTGCGGTACCAAATGGAACCGTAGCAAATTCATAGTATTGGATCGGTTCATTGGGATTGAAACGCCAAACAATTCGTAAAAACTTACGATCTTCAAGATGTACCAAGACTTGACAGTACATTTTCTCAATGTCACCAAACACAGCACACAGCTCTTCTCGAAGTCGAATTGAAATGTCAAACGATTCTGGCTGCACAACAGGTCCTTTGAACATTGCGTCGTTCAATGAAATACCAGATTCAGACTTTGAGGAGGCATTGTAGACTAGACGAAGTTTCGTCGTGTTGCTTGTGAGTTTCAAAACTCCATGATGAGACATGTAGTAGGTTTTTTCATCCTTTTTGAGCTTCGCTTTAGCTAGAAAACCTTTGTCGATTAATTGTTGAATATACACACAATGCAACTTCTGTCACGACGGATCCTTGAGTCTTTGAGATTCATTGGCATAAAACTGTTTGGTTGCTTTCGATAAATTGCTTCCAAGCTGTTTGATTTTGTCGTTGAAAGGGAATCTGACATGAAACTTCCCGTCATCCTAGCGAATGGTTGAATTTGCATACAGATCTTCAACGTATTTTTCTTCTTGTGACAAGATTTTCGCCTTCGGCAACTCTTCACATTCGATGAAACGATTCATTCTTGCAAAAAGTTCATCGAATTCAGATCGATAGATTTCAGAAAACGCACTTGCTTGCAGCTGTGGATATGGCATTGCAGACAGAAACGTTGAGCAGCACAAAGAACTAGAAGAATTTCGCTGATTCTTTCACCCTGGCATGGCACCGTCAACTGTCCATCCAAGTTTCGGCTCATGCAAGGCAATCTTTTCGTTGAGACGAATCTGTTTATTTAGATCGATCTCGTTTCGAACGAACAAGCCAAGCAGCAAGTCGGTTGGCGCTGACACGTTGAAGTTTGGATCAGCAAGGAAAATTCCTTTGGGAATTTTGATTTCATCTTTTCCGATTTGATATGATGGTAAGCTTCCAGTCACCTTGGGTACAATTGCGAATGACTGAGAAAGCTCAAATGGTCCGTACAATGAACAAATTGTTGCTTGAACTCCTCTGTGAATGAACATTGGACTTTCTCCTAGCCCCTCGACACGAATGTTGATGTTTGCTGATGAAAAATTTCCCCTTTTCGACAAACTTCCGCTCATGTAACTCATGTCGCTACCTTGATCCCACAATGCTCGAGCCAAGAAACATTCGCCATCGTCGTCAAGGATTCAAACCACAGCAGTTTGAAGGATCGTGCGTTGCACCGGAAACAACGTAGACGTTAAAGTGCATGAAATTCCAGCAACAAATGATGCAGCAGCAAAGTGAGATGCTTTTTGCTCAAAGGGTTGAAATTCGTCAGTCGAAGTCGTTTGTGATTGTGATGTATCCTTTTTTGACAGATCAAGCATTGTGTGATGTTTCTTTTTGCAAAGTTCACAAGAAATTGCAGCTTTACATGATTTTGTTTCGTGTTGAACACTGAAGCAATTTTCACAAAGCTTTCGTTCACGAACAAAACGGCGACGACTTTCAACTGTGAACTCTTTAAACAGATCACACTCGTTCAACCAATGATTTGATTCACACAAGTGGCATTTCGGTGTTGACTTTTCTTTCGGTTGACGTTTGGCGGTGTGAGTTGAAGCAATTCGCGGCTGTTAAAACTCGCCTTTGCTTTTATTTCCGAGTTTTTGCTGAAGTGTAGCCAGATGAGTTGCTTTTTGTGCGTTTGAAGGTAAGTCGGAAAGATTTTCCCAGTATTTTTTTAGAAACTCACACAATTCGGCATACGTCACGTTGACATTGCTGTTGGTTTTGCGCCACTCCTTCAAAATTTGTTCATCTAAAGCGTTTGAGATGAGATGGACGACTACAACTTGAGCAAATGTTTTGTTATCAAGCTTAAAACCTTGGTTTTCCAAAGCTTGAATGTTTGATTGGAAGATATCCATGATTCGTCAAAGCTCCCTCGATGTGTCTTTCTTCATAGATGAAACTTTGAGAATGTTGTTAAAGTGTGACGATACAATGTTTCTTTTGTCACCGTAGCGATCGCAAACTTGTTTCCATGCAAACTCGTAATTCTTCTCATCGAATGGTACCTGAGCGATTGGACTGACATCTCCCGGCGGCAACGATTTTAAAGCATCGCAAAGAATTGAAAATTTTTCACAATTTATAATTGGTTGGCTGTGTACCAATGCCACGTAGAGCTGAAGGAAGGTTTCCCAATTCTCGTACTTGCCATCGAATTTTGGATTTTCAGTGGAAGCGCTCTAGGTTTGCTCAAAACTTGAGGAGTTGATTGAGAAGTTATGCGGTTTTTAATTTCATCAAGGAACCACGCAAAGAGCATATCAAATTGTTCATTGAACTGTAGAACATCAGCTTCTTCTGTAGTTCGTTGTAACTCATTTTGTTCACCAACAAGTTCGATTAACGTTTGTTCAAAGTTTGCATCAAATTCGCGTTTGAGTGGTTTAAGATTGTCCAACTGAACACGAAGAAACGATGTTGACTGAGTTTCCTTCTTGTAATTGCGTTGAAATTGCTTCTAACTTTTTTTGAATGAGCCTCTTTTTGTTGCAACATCAAGTTCCGTTTCATTCAATGTTGAATTGTGATGCACATTTGAATGTGAGAATTCCTTTTCTTCAGATTTTTCAATTGCTCGTATCATCGAAGAAATTTTTGAGATGATTTCTTCAGCGTTTTCATGAATTGTTTGATAGTCAGCTTGATGCTGTGTCAGTTCATTGTCTGGAATTATATCCAAGACTTCATCATGCAAACTATTAAATTTATTCATCGAAGTTTGAAATAATGCATGTTTGGTTTTGAGTTCGTCTAAAGCGATCTCTTTTCCACGACTTTTTGACTCTTCTAGAAAATTTATCACACGCGTGACATTTGCTTTTTGAGCACTTTACTTTCGTCTAAGCCTTTCAAGATGTGTGGCCATTGTCGAATTTCCTAACCTCTTCTGATTGACGGTTCAATGCTGAGGATTTCCACCTCAGTTGAATATCCGGCTCGACGGAACAAAAAAACTGTTTAGCAATCGAGGAAACTGTTGTGACGTCTCTCACGTGGACTTCAATTTGCATTAACCCCACTTGGCAAACAATTTTTGAAGAGGATTGAAAGACGATTTTTCGTATCCAAGAAAAAGCCTCAATGGGCTTTTCAATGAATTCTTATTTTACTCTATTCTCTTTGACGGCTTGAGGAAGAGAGAAAGAACATCGAAAGATCTCCACTGCTTCTGACATGTCAACTCGTATAAAAAGTTCAATGTCTTGTATGTTGCATTGAAAGCGTTCAATGTTTTGAAATAATTTACGTTTTCAAATTCAAAATTTTATGGTAATTTTAATGATAAATTTTATCTATATTCAATCGAGTTGCATTGCGCAACAGTATTTATAAAAAGTTCAAAAATGATTAATCAATCCCGTAAATCCCGGGATTTACTAAATAAAATCCCGAAATTTCCTAGCCTGTATAATCGTCGGAATCCCGGAATTGAATTCCCTAAACGCAATGTTCACTGGTATACTAAACAATAGTGAACACACATCGAAACTGACAATTAATTCGTTCACATAATTGATTTACTAACCATTTCGCTATTTTTTAACGTCAGGGCGATAATGTTAGAAACAATTAGCCTCACTTTCTTTCCTGCATTGTGTGTTTTTAGGACGCCATATATATAATTTTGGTAAACAAGGAAAGTCTGTGTGGCCTAGTGGTTAGAGCATGAACCCATAAGCCGAAGGACCCAGGTTCAAATCTCGTTGGGAGCAACGTGATTTAGTTCAGGGGATTTTTCGGACGGACTACGAGTGTTCACTCAGTGGTGATATGTACTGATTTAATCAGATCATATCATAGCTGAGCAAGCAGACGGGAGCATGGTACTGACCAAACCAACTCCCGAAAAAACCAATACGGTCATGAAAATTAGATACTCTAACCATCTCTAAGCGAAGGCCCGAGAGGGGCTGTAGTGCTACAAAGAAGAAACAAGGATTTGAAACTATCAAAGTTCTACTCACTCGTTCATTAAATTTGTTTTTTTAATTTGTTCTCTTAATGAATTGGCTTCACGTATCATGCCTTTTAACCTCAAAGCTCTGCTTTCATTCAGTCGTGCTGATGATGAAGCGTAATCGCTTTGAAATGCATTCGAAGTAAGTGCGATAATTAATCATTTGTAACGACTCAAGTGTGGTCAAAATAAAATGCACATAGAAAAATTATTGAGTATTTGTGGACCAAACGCCTAAGTTCAACAAAAATGAATATAATATATTCAGAATGCGTTTCATTTTTGTAACGTGGTGCTGCGATACAAATTTTCAGATGAGAGACCTGAAAGGGACTAATCTCGAGATTATTATAAACAAGTCCGGTCTTGAAATTTAGGGACGTGAAGGCCTGTACGGCAAACCGCGCTCTAAAATGGACTACAATAATGCACTAAGGATGAGCTAGCCTCCACTGTTGTTCAAATCTAACTTCATAGTCAATACAACAATATACGAGTATTTATAATATCCATCATTTATATTACTCAACTTACAAAGCCCTATTCAACATCTCTAAGTAATTAAGTTTCCCTTCTAATTATTGTCAATTTTCGTTGATAAGTCGTGAATTATACATTTTAATTTTTATTAAGTTTCACCTTAGTTAAGGAATACACTGAAATTTAATTAACAAATTATATTCCATTCACTCATATTTTCTTAATGCCTTCATTTCATTGAACCATCATGGTCTTGACGTCAAGTGGAAAATACTTTAATCCATAGCTTATTTGTTTTGCCAAAAGAAATTCCAGAAAATTCGGTAAAGCGCTTACAAGTTTTCCACCGATCTGAATGTTAGATGGATTAATGTAAATTAATAAGGTGTAAATACAAAATTTAGATCAAATAAAAGCTTTAGTGAAAGGGGTTGGTTGAAATTTTCACTTTGAGCTGGAAATTTCGAAAAGGTTGTAAACGCCGAGCATTGAATATATTTTCATATCGGAATGTGGAGCTGAATACACTGAAAATTTATTTGAAAACATAATTTTTCTATTTTATCGACTTCACAAGACTGTTTAGAATGCAAATCTTCATTTGTTCTCAATTAAAAAATATTTAAATCAAATAAAGAAATCTAAAGACCTTCGCCTATAAAAAAGTCAAAAACATTTACTACATCCAATTATCTTTTCACCAGAACATTTGTTAATAATTCATACATATATAATCTTGGGTTTTACTTTTAATAATAAATGTGATAATTTCATTTTCAAATCCTACCTGAAAAATAATTATTGATTGCTTCTTCCTTTCCTGGTCATGTATGTTGGTATTTGTACTCCTACCCAGTTGCGGTTTGTGACTGTGCTTCTGTCCAAATATTTCCGCAACATTAAGTGGCACAACAAATAAACACTATATCCTTACGTATGTATGTGTACATCGGTTTGCTCGCCTACACGATTTTGTCGTACGTACGTTTTCCGTCAGCCATAAATAATTAATGATGAAAATGTGTAAGCAAAAGTCTCGTAGTGCTACAAGTTCCGTTGTTGTTGGTGTGCCTTTGCTTGCTATATCGTTTGTTTTTGGCATACAAAGCCCTTGCGTTTGCATTATTGAGTCCTTCCGAGTAATTAAGGGTCCCTCGCTTTTCCACGGGGGGATTATTTGGTATACGATTCGGGTGAAGTGTGTATCGAGACTGTTTTCAAGGGGCTCATCATGATTTTTGTGTTATAACGATACATTGATTAGGAATAGTTAAGAAAATTCTGGTAATAGTGGTATTCTCGCTAATAGATAATTTCTTTATGTGTAACAGCTATCGCTTAATTTATATTTTTCAGTTTTTAAATACTCCAAAGTTTTTAACAAACAAATAAAATAAAAGTCAATTCAATATTTGTTATTACTTCTTTAGATAGCGTTTCCCATAGAAAAAGCTGAGTTAATTACGATGTTATTTTTTTAATGGCTCCAACTTCTATTTTTAGTATTACTCGCTTGAAATCTTTTGAAAAAAACCACAAATCATGAATTTCATCTTTGGTTACACTGTTCTCTAATCAACCTGTCAAAATAAATGCTCAAATTTGTTGCACACTCGTCTTGTTGTTGCACCATCACAAAAACTTGGTTTTATTAGCTATACTGCCAATTGTACTGTTTTCTAATCTATTCTACTTTGTTCAGGATAATACAAATTTAATCTCATATAAGTTATAATAGCTCACTATTACTTGTATCTTGGACATCAAAGGCCTATGCTGGCGTTAGCAAAAAATTGATTGACAAACATAACTAACAATAATTACCGACAATGGATCCGAACCAGTCAACATCTCCTGCAATTCATCATTATAAATTCGAAAAGTTGGTAGTGCAAAGAGTAAATATCAAAGAATAGTGGTATAAAAGAGAAGAAGAGGAAAGAGATAGATCATAGGAAAAAGGAGACAGAAGATAGGAAGAAAAAGAAGTAGAAGCCACAGGGAGATAGACAATAGGAGGTAGAAAATAGAGTGAGACCGAAGATAGAGTGAGAAAGCAGATAGATTGAGAACGAAAATAGAACAAGAAAGAAGATAGAGTGAGAAACAAGATAGACTGGGACAGAAGATGGAGAGAGATAGAGTGAGGCGGAAGACAGAAAGAGATAGAAAATAGAGCAAGGCAGAACATAGAAGATATAAAAGGAAAAGATTAAAGGGGACTCTGGGTGAGTATTTTGGTATTATTTTGCTGACCTGGATCAGTTTCAGTCATATTTTCTTGTTTTTCCAGATTTTGAATTTTTTGTATTATATTGAATTGAAAGTTATTTGGCGGATATCAAACAATAGTATATTGATAGTTCCCTTTTGGCGGACAGGATGTCGACGGACAGTACCGTGGTTGGCGGACGTGTCGTATCCGAAAAAGACGAACAAATTGCTTCGCTGGTTGCTCAGCTCGAAAGTATTACGTTAAAATTAAATCAAGTGTTTGTAACACTATTGCAAACACAAGAAATGTTTGCGAAAACTAGTGCCGAGCTGGCCGATCAGTGAACCAAAAATGAATTGCTAGCTGCAAAAAATTCAAAACTGTTGAAAAATAAGGCTAAGACAAACGGGAAATTTCAGAAAGGTAGCCCTCAGAAGAGGTGAGGACGTCTTCACCTCTAAAGACTTGTTCCTCTTCTGATAATTTAGAAATCGAGATGGAAGTTGACTGCATGAGTAGCAGTAAAGAAAAAGAAGGTGAGATTTTCCCTGCCCTTCTACCACCAATATCAGCTACGAAATTTACAGACAAAATCAAAATGGTCCCAAACATATGGTATTATTAAAACACAAAACATCTCGTACACATCCGCAAAAAAAGTCTGCTTTGGCACACAAATTATACCAACAACACCGACAGATCACAGACGACTGACAAAAGTACTCATTGACAATGAAATACCGTACCACACCTACATACTTCCGGAGGATAGGTAGCTGAATGTTGTCATCAGGGGCCTATATGGCCTTTCAGTCGAAGAGATCGAAGAAGACTTACTGTCTCAGTGCATCAACCCAATAGAAGTCTACTATATCAAAATGAGGGAAGGTCTTCCTAGAGTTGTCAAGGTTCTCCTTCCAAAATTTGAAACTAATATTTATAATATTAAATCTGTTTGCCACCTTATGTGCATCGTGGAGACACGGCGTCCTTGTACGGGCCAGGGTATGTGCCACAATCGCCAACAATTTGGACATCCTTCTAGGAACTGTCATGCGCAATCTCGATGCACTAAATCTGATTCGCTTCACCATTTCTCGGACTGTCCAAAGGAAATTGAGGAGAAGCCAAAATGTAGCAACTGTAGTGGAAAACATTCGGCAAGCTACGGGGGTTGTCCTGGGAATCCATAGAACGTTAGAAGATCGTTTGCGCAAATTGCTGCGGCCCAATCTACACAACCAGCACAAAAACATGCACACAAAATCAACCCCACAATACGGACCAAATGTTTGCCAAAATACACACACAATTCCAAAACATGATACAAGAGATGATGGCAAACAGGATCCAAACCATGTTCGCTGCAATAACGCTGGGACCTAGCTCAATACATTCATCACAGCCAACCACTTCAGCCTACATAACGCCAATGAGCCACCACCTATGCAGGAACCGAAAACCAAAAACTGGAAAGCGTTAAAAGTCGCATTGGCCAATGAAACTACTTTTCATTCACCTGAAATGGCTACATCAATGAGAACGTAAAAAACTACATCAATGAGAACGTGAAAAGAAAATTTTACAGGCCCTATAAACTCCCTCAGAACATAAAACAACTGATAAGGAGAAGGAATCAAGTTAGGAGGAGAGCTAGATATACAGGTGACCCTACGCTACCCATAAACGTGACTCGGATGGCAAATAGAATTCGTGATAAAATAAAAGTATTCCAAAACCAGCAATGAGAGAGCCTTTTTCAGTGTCTTGAACCTGGGTGTGGTAGTTTCTGGAGAATGTCCAAATACTTTCAGATAAACAACGAAACTGTGGTACGGCTTATTCAGGGTCCAAATAGGATGCAATTCTACGATGTGGGTAAGGTTGAAGCATTTACAAATTCTATGGAAATGCAATTTCACGAATATTTTTCAGACGAGGACTTTGAAACTTTCGTAAACGAAAAATTTAGATTAAACCGGACAAAACACAGGCACTATTTATCACGTGGAAAGAACGACAAACTCCACAGAGACTTATTGTTGATAACAAGACAGTAGACTAGACACCAACGGCAGAATACCTTGGACTTAAATTTGACAGAAGACTCATATGGAAAAAACACATACGAAACAAGCGGAAACTCTTTAGAACCTTTCATTAAATCCAAAAGACAGCTTTAAAAATTGAATGCTCCTATACACACAGATTATACGACCGACGCATTAGAAACACTGACATCTACAAACACCTAAGACTTGAGACAGTTGAAAAATACCTACCTGACAAGTCACTGAAACTCTTAGATACAATTGACAACCATACTAGTACGAGATAGGAAGAGAAAGAAGATAGGAAGTACCCTGGCATTTCTTCGATCTTTATAAAACAGGGATCAATTAAGGTTCCCAATTATCCGCCAAATAACTGTAAAAATAATTGACTGGCTTAGGAAGATGGATGTGTACTAAAGTACTCAGAGACATGAGGAAGTTAAGGTGCTAAATGGCACTAACCCCGCACCTTACACATTCCATGCCGATCCGAACTTGGAACCTTTGAAGTACAAATCATACACGCTACCTACCAAGCCATGGAACTAAGAAGCTACAATGAAATTGATTTTTACTTAATTCTTTTTATTCTAAAATTTCACCTACATAGTGGTTTTTACTACGTAATTATATCCATCAGTTTAAAGAGTTAATTATCATACCATTTGATAAAATCGTCCTGCTTATTGCTACCTGGAGCAAACTTCATCTCAAACCAAATGATTCTCTTCATTTATTAGACTCTCTATTCTAGGCTCTTTTAACAAATGTTTTGATTCCTCAAGTTGCCTACTCAGCCCTGCAGTTGATGATTGATTTATTTGGTTGGGACATTTTTTTTGGTTGGGTCTTTTTTTAGTAGGGATTTTTTTTTTTGGTTGGGACTTTTTTTTTTGGTTGGGCCTTTTTTTGGTTAGGACTTTTTTGGTTGGGATTTTTTTTTTGTGGGTACTTTTCTATTTGGTTGGGACTTTTTTTTGGTTGGGACATTTTTATTTGGTAGGAACTGTTTTATTTGGTTGGGCCTTTTTTTTTTGTTGGGCGTTTTTTATTTGGTTGGGAATTTTTTATTTGGTTGGGACTTTTTTATGGTTGGGACTTTTTTTGGTTGGGACTTTTTTATTTGGTTGGGCCTTTTTTTTGGTTGGTACTTATTTTTTGGAAGGGTTTTTTTTGGTTGGGAGTGTTTTTTGGTTGGGACTTTTTTTATTTGGTTGGGACTTTTTTATTTGGTTAGGCCTTTTTTATTTGGTTGGAGCTTATTTTTTGGTTGGACATTTTTTTTTGGTTGGGCCTTTTTTATTTGTTTGGAACTTTTTTTTTGTTGAGCCCTTTTTTTTGGTAGGGACATATTTTTGTTTGGGACTTTTTCTTGGTTGGAACTTTTTTGTTTGGCTGGAACTTTTATTTTTGGTTGGGACTTTTTTATTTTGTTGGGCTTTTTTGGCTTGAGATTTTTTTTTGGTTGGAACTTACTTTTGGTAGGGATTTTTTGGTGGGGAGTTTTTTATTTGGTTGGGACTTTTTTATTTGGTAGGGATTTTTTTTGGTAGGGACTTTTATATTTGGTTGGGACTTTTTTATTCGGTTGGCGCTTTTTTTGGTTGGGACTGTTTTTTGGTTGGGACTTTTTTTTGGTTTGGACTTTTTTTTTGGTTGGGACTTATTTTTGGTGGGGACTTTTATTTGGTTGGGACTTTTTTCGGTTGGCACCTTTCTTTTTGGTTAGGACTTTTATTTTTAATTGGGACTTTTTTAATTGGTTGGGACTTTTTTATTTTTGGGGGACTTTTATTTTAGGTTGGGACTTTTTTTAATTGTTTGGGGCTATTTTTTGGTTGGAATTTTTTTTGTAGGGATTTTTTTTTTGGTTGGGACTTCATTTTGGTTGGGCCATTTTTTTTAGGTAGGGACTTTTTTTGCTTGGGACTTTTTTATTTGGTAGGGGCTTTTATTTTTGGTTGGGGCTTTTTTATTTGGTTGGGACTTTTTTATTTGGTCGGGACTTTTTTATTTGGTTGGGCCTTATTTTTGGTTGGTACTTAGTTTTGGTTGGGACTTATTTTTTGGTTGGGACTTTATTTTTGGTTGGGACTTCTTTATTTGGTAGGGAATTTTCTTTGGTAGGGATTTTGTTTTTGGTTGGGACTTTCTTTATGGTTGGGACTTTTTTTTGGTGGGGACTTCTTTTTGGTTGGGACTTTTTTATTTGGTTGGGACTTTTATTTTTGGTTGGGACTTTTTTATTTGGTTGGGCCTTTTTTTGGTTAGGACTTAGTTTTGGTTGGGACTTATTTTTTGGTTGGGACTTTTTTTTGGTTGGGACTTATTTATTTGGTAGGGAATTTTTTTAAGTTGGGACTTTTTTCTGGTGGGGACTTTTATGTTGGTAGGGACTTTATTTTGGTAGGGACTTTTTTTGGGTGGGACTTTATTTTTGGTTGGGACTTTTTTAAACGGTTGGTACTTGTTTATTTGGTTTGGCCTTACTTTTTGTTTGGGACTTAGTTTTGGTTCGGACTTTTTTTTAGTTGGGACGTTATTTTGGTTGGCACTTATTTATTTGGTTGGGACTTTTTTATTTGGTTGGGCCTGTATTTTTGGTTTCAAATTTTTTTTGGTAGGGTTTTTTTTTTTGGTTGGGACGAATTTTTGGTTTGGACTTTATTTGGGTAGGAACTTTTTTTTGGTTGGGCCTTTTTTATTTGGTTGAGGCTTTTACTTCTGGTTGCGACTTTATTTTTTGGTTGGGACTTATTTTTGGAAGGGACTTTTTTTTTGGTTGGGACTTTATATTTTGGTTGGGACTTTTCTTTGGGTAGGGACTTTTTGTTTTGGTTGGGACTTTTTTATTTGTTTGGGACTTTTATTTTTGGTTGAGACTTTTTTATTTGGTTGGGACTTTTTTATTTGGTTGGGCCTAGTTTTTGGTTGGGACTTATTTTTGGTTGCGACTTTTTTTTTTGGTTGAGACTTTTTTTGGTCTAGACTTATTTATTTGGTTGGGACTTTTTATTTAGGGGGAACTTTTATTTTTGGTTGGGACTTTTTTATTTGGTTGGGGATTATTTTTGGTTGGGATTTTGTTTTGGTAGGTATTTTTATTTTTGGTTGGGACATTTTTTTGGTAGGGACTTTTTTTTGTTTGGGACTTATTTTTGGTTGGGACTTATTTATTTGGTAGGAAATTTTCTTTGGTAGGGATTTTTTTTTGGTTGGAACTTTCTTTATTGTTGGGATTTTTTTTGTTGGAGACTTGTTTTTTGGTTGGGTCTTTTTTATTTGGCTGGGACTTTTATTTTTGGTTGGGACTTTTTTATTTGGTTGGGACTTTTTATTTGGTTGAGAATTTTTCAATTGGTTGGGCCTTGTTTTTGGTTGGGACTTATTTTTGGTTCGGATTTTTTTTTGGTTGGGACTTTTTATGATTGGGACTTATTTATTTGGTTGGGACTTTTTAATTTGGGGGGACTTTTTTTTGGTTGGGACTTTTTTATTTGGTTGGGCCTTATTTTTGGTTGGGAATTTTTTTTTTGTAGGTATTATTTTTGGTTGGGACTTTTTTTTTGGTTGGGACGTTATTTTTGGTATGGACTTTTGTTTTGCTTGGGACTTTTTTTGGTTGGGACTTTTTTTTTGGTTGGGACATTTTTGTTTGGTTGGGACTTTTTTATTTGCTTGGGCCTTTGTTTTGGTTCGGACTTATTTTTGGTTGGGACTTTTTTATGGTTGGGACTTTTTGTTGGTTGGGACTTATTTATTTGGCAGGGAATTTTTTTGGTAGGGATTTTTTTTGGTTAGGCCTTATTTTTGGTTTGGACTTAAATTAAATTTTTAAGTTTAATTTTTTTTTGGTAGGGATGTTTTTTGGTTGGGACTTTCTTTATGGTTGGGACTTATTTTTGGTTGGGACCTTTTTTATGGTTGGGACGTTTTGTTGGTTGGGACTAATTTATTTCGTAGGGAATTCTTTTGGTAGGGATTTTTTTGGTTAGGACTTTCTTTTTGGTTGGGACTTTTTTTGGTAGGGACTTTATTTTTGGTTGGAACTTTTTTATTTGGTTGGGACTTTTTCATTTGGTTGGGACTTTTTTATTTGGTAGGGACTTTTTGATTTGGTTGGGCCTTGTTTTTGGTCGGGACTTATTTTTGGTTGGGACTTTATGTTTTGGTTGGGACTTTTTTTTGGTTGGGACTTATTTATTTGTTTGGGATGTTTTATTTGGGGGGGACTTTTTTTGTGGTTGGGACTTTTTTATTTGATTGGGCCTTATTTTTGGTTGGGAATATTTGTTGTTTTGGTAGGTATTTTTTTTTGGTTTGGTTGGGACTTTGTTGTTTAGGTGGGACTTTTTTCTTGTTTGGGACATTTTTTTAGTGGGGACTTATTTATTTGGTAGGAAATTTTTTGTGGTAGGGATTTTTTATTTTTTGGTTGGGACTTTCTTTACGGTTGGGACTTTTTTTGGTTGGGTTTTTTTGGTTGCAACTTTTTTATTTGGTTAGGACTTTTATTTTGGGTTGGGACTTTTTATTTGGTTGGAACTTTTTTAATTGGTTGGGACTTTTTTATTTAGTTGGGACATTTTTATTTGGACGGGACCTTAGTTTTGGTTAGGACTTATTTTTGCTGGGACTTTTTTTCTGGTTCGGACTTTATTTTTGGTTGGGACATATATTTGGTAGGGAATTTTTTTTTGGTTGGTACTTTTTTATTTGGTTGGGACGTTTGTATTTAGTTGGGACTTTATTTTGGTTGGGTCTTATTTTTGGTTGGGAATTTCATTTTTGGTTGGGACTTTTTATTTGGTTGGGAATTTTTTATTTAGTTGGAACTTTTATTTTTGGTTGGCAATTTTTTATTTGTTTGGGACTTGTTTATTTGGTTGGGGCTTTTTTATTTGGTTGGGACTTTTTTTGGTTGCGACATGTTTTGGTTGCGACTTTTTTTGGTTGGGACTTATTTATTTGGTAGGGAATTTTTTTAGTAAAGATTTTTTTTCGTTGGGACTTTATTTTTTGGTGGAGTTTTTTGGTAGGGACTTTTTTATTTGGTTGGGACTTTTTTATTTGGTTGGGATTTTTTTTTGGTAATGATTTTTTATTTGGTTGGGACTTATTTTTTTGGTACGGAGTTTTTTTTTGGTTGGGACTATTTTTTTTGGTTGAGACTTATTATTTTGGTGGAAAATTTTTGTTTGTTTGTTGTTTTTTGGTAGGGACTTATTTTTGGTAAGGACTTATGTTTTGGTTGGAACTTTATTTTTGGTTGGGACTTTTTATTTGGTTGAGGCTTTTTTTGGTTGGGACTGTTTTTTGGTTGGGGCTGTTATTTGGTTGGGGCTTATTTTTTGGTTGGGACTGTGTTTCTGGCAGGGACTTCTTATTTGTTTGGGGCTTTATTATTTGGTTGGGGCTTTTTTTGGTTGGGACTTATTTTTTGTTAGCACTTTTTTTTTGGTTGGGACTTTTATTTGGTTGGGACTTATTTTTGGTAGGGACTTATATTTTGGTAGAGACTTTTTTCTGGTAGGGACTTGTTTTTCTGGTGGGGACTTACTTTTTTGGTAGGAATTTTTTTTTTTTGTAGGGACTTTTTTTTGTTCGGACTTATATTTTGGTAAGGGTTTTTTTCTGGTAGGGACGTTTTTCTGGTAGGGACTTATTTTTTTGTAGGAAATTTTTTTTATTGTAGGGATTTTTTTGGTTGGGACTTGTTTATTTGGTAGGGACTTTTATTTTTGGTTGGGACTTTTTTATTTGGTTGGTACTTTTTTATTTGGGGGGGACTTTTATTTTTGGTTGGGACTTTTTTATTTGGTTGGGCATTTCTTTTGGTTGGGAATTTATTTTTTGATAGGGATTTTTTTTTTTGGTTGGGACTTAGTTTTTTGATTGCGTTTTTATTTTTGGTAGGGACTTGTTTTTGGTTGTGACTTTTTTATATGGTTGGGACTTTAATTTTTGGTTGGGACTTTTTTTTTGTTGGGACTTTTTATTCGGTTGGGACTTTTTAATTTGGTTTTGACTCTTTTATTTGGTTGGGACTTTATTTTCGGTTGTAACTTTATTTTTGTTGGGGACTTTTATATTTGGTTGGGACTTTCATATTTGGTTGGGGCCTTATTTTTGGTTGGGACTTATTTTTGGTTGGGACTTATTTTTGGTTGGGACTTTTTTTGGTTGGGGTTAATTTTTGTTAGGGACTTATATTTTGGTAGGGAATATTTTTGGTTGGGACTTCTGTTTTTGGAAGGGAATATGTTTTTGGTAAGGGCTTTTTTGGTAGGGCCGTTTTTATATGGTTGGGACTTTTTTATTTGGTAGGGACTTCTATTTTGGTTGGGACTTATTTTTGGTTGGGACTTTTATTTGGTAGGGGCTGTTTTTTGGTTAGGACTTTATTTTTGGTAGGGACTTTTTTAATTGGTTCTGACTTTTTTATTTGGTTGGGGCATTTTTTTGGTTGGGACTGTTTTTAGGTTGGGACTGCTTTTGGTTAGGACTTTTTTTTGGGTGGGACGTTTTTATTTGGTTGGGACTTATTTTCGGTTGCCTTTTTTTTATTTGGTTGGGACTGTTTTATTTAGTTGGGCCGTATTTTTTTGGTTGGATTTTTTTTGTAGGGACTTTTTTTGACAGGGACTTTTGTTTGGTAGGGACAAAATGAAAAAGTCCCAACCAAAAAATAGGCATAACTAAATAAAAAAGTCCCAGCCAAATAAAAAAGTCCCAACCAAAAATATTCGGTACAACCAAGAGCTGCATGAAATTTTTGATGAACCGGAGATCTCAATGATTATAAGACTGCGATTCTTTAATGGGCTGACCACATGAATGGATACCCAAAAAGGCATTTGTTGTGAGAACTGAAAGGCGGAGACCAGTAGGGAAACGCTGGTTTGACTCGGTGTACGAAGACAGCTCGTCGCTGCTTGGAATTCT
The DNA here is from genome assembly GCA_963969285.1 of Odontomyia ornata. Taxonomy (NCBI): domain Eukaryota; kingdom Metazoa; phylum Arthropoda; class Insecta; order Diptera; family Stratiomyidae; genus Odontomyia; species Odontomyia ornata. The sequence goes on from OZ017739.1 coordinate 25,109,254, forward strand.
AAATTGGAGGACACTGTCAATGGGCCAACAGTTGGAAGCGCTTGTTGCAGGAAGTGAAGGCCCGAGAAGGGATGTAGCGCTATGAAGAAGAAGAACATCTATGTTGGTTTGTAGGCTCTTTCAAACTAACAATCCCACAGACCTCAAATTTTTTCCTAATCTAATCAAACAGATTGAATTGTCATGACATAATAACTCAATTAAGTTCTGTTATCAAAAGGCCCATGGATTGAGCAGCAAACTCAATGTCTGATCTCGCTTCCACCATTGCCAACGATAATGCAATATATTCCACTGAAACCTGACTTGCTAAAAGATTTACAAATAATTAAATCTCACTTCTTCACTCGATTTGTAGACAGGATCTTCTTCTTCTTCGTGATACTACAGCCCATCTCGGGCCTTTCTTTTCTGCAAAAAGAGCATCCAACTGTCTCAGTCCATTGACTGCGTCCTCCAATTTCAAAATCCGAGCAGCGATAGTGTTTATACATGATAGGAACCGTCTTTTTACAGTTTAACCAGATGAAGGAGGCACAACAATTGCAATCACTAGTAACCTTCAGACTTTTCAATGTTTAGACCTCAACATTACTTGCCGTGTAGAAATAGTTACTGCCCACCCAAGTCTTTCATTAAGCATTTGCATTTGTGATGCCTATGTTTATATTCTGTGTAGCATATCAATTCACTTTTTTGAGCGCCTTTTTAATGATGCAGCCCTATTCATGAATAACACTTTCCTATCTCTTCAATTTTTAGTCCATAGGAAATCATACATTTAATCAGTGAGTTGGGATGAAATTTTTATAGCATCATATAATAAGTTTTCTTGCACTTTTCTCCTTGTTGTCCCTCTGCTTCTTCCCCCTATTCATTCCTTGAATAATGCGAATAATAAAATTCTTCACTTGATCCTACCAAATTACTAACCCGCCATTAATACAGTTTTTTAAGTGCCTGAGAATAAAGTTCGCAGGGACGCCCAACAAGAAAAAAGTCCTGATGCAAAACAGGAGAGCAGTAGGCCTACTCGTAAAACCCCACGATAGCCGATCGTACGCATAAGTGCTGGGGGTATCAGGGGAAAAGTAAGACCCCAAGACGCGGTCGGGCCACATACTGGTCGAATTTGGAGGAGAGGCCGACAATAAAGAAGCATTCTCCGATTCAGTACGGAAAATCTTCGACATAAGCGTAACTATAGCCTCGCTCGACCCGATAGCAATCACGGAAATAACAGACATTGATTGCGTCACGGAAATGGCCAAGGTAGAAGAGCCTATCAAGAGGGAGCTTCCTAACGTGGGCAAAATCAAAGAGAGGCTGACACCAGAAAACCATAGGGGATAACGCATTATTGACATGGCCGAAAAGGACGCGGAACGATTTCTGAATACGGGCAAAGTAAAAATAGGGTAGTGTGTTTACAAGATACGCTGCATGATGAAACTGGTACTGCCGCGATCTGGGCTCTAAACAGTGATTTCCAGGCGGAGAACTGTGGATGGAGGATGGTTTGGTGTGGATTGAGCGCAAAGGGACCACCTTCTTTAGTTTGTATCCAACGCCGAACGAATCGACAAATTCTTTCTTAATAGAGTAGATTATCGTTATCAGGACCCTGACCGTCCACTTTTGACCTGTGCCTTCAAGAATAACCCATACTGACTATTGCGATTCTTCTAGTATGGGCCTGCTGCCAGCTTCCATTGAGTCTTGTCGCCCACAAGACGTTCTTTGTTCTCCACATTTCAGTAAGCCTAATGTAGCGACCATGTTGTCGTTAAATATCAGTGATCTATAGTTTCATTTTAGAACAGTTCAGTTTTATTATAGAAACTGATTTTGGATTTTGAAACAAAATAAATCACCTTAAGACTGCAATACAAGCCCATTGCAATTCACGTTGTTTCCCAGACTTCATTGAGCTAAAAATTCTCCTAAGCACTTAGCATTCGAACACCTCCAAGCTAGTGAGTCCAAATATAACCTTTTTTATCTAAAAGTGGAAACCTCTAAGCATATCCTTCCAGAATTCACAATATTCACAATAGAATACATCCTCATCCAAAGAATCGATTTTCCGAAACCAGAACTTTCAACCCTAACATGTAATCATCCATTTCACATTCCACTTTTCCATTTCACATTCCACTTTTCCGTTGAACTTTTTTAGGAGTCGAATATAGCGAGAAGAGATTTTCCGAGGCCCATATCCAAATATGCTCATGGCTGTTTCTGGAAACCAGGTATGAATATTATCCTTTTAAACATTCGCTGCCTACTGCTGATTCGAGTTTTCCGCAAACGTCTTAAGCCTTGAATACGCTTTAAATATGGCCAACCGCAGTTTCAGAATACATTTATATGTTTGAACGTTAGATGGGTTCAGAAAGTAAATATTTGCATACGTACAAATGTGTGCGACGCGGGTCCAATGTTTGTAGACTAATATGTGTTGGGGTGTGTTTATTCGAGGGTGTTAATATTTAAGCAATTATGATTACATGTGCACATGCTGACGAGATGCCTATAATATGTGTCAGTTATGTCCGAGGTAAATGTATGTAAATATATCTGTAGATACAGTATGGGTATATAAATTTTGTAACTCTAAGTAACATGAATTTTGATGAAGATACACAGCCCGAACATTATAAATTATTACTTTAGCCGTTGATGTGAAATTAGCAGGATTTATCAGGATATTCATTTTACCTGTCACGGTGATGATAAAAAGATAAATGGCCGGAAGGACAAAATGATCATAAGTTTCGAGTTTTTTTTCGTGAAATGAATAAATATGTTATAAAATGCACAGCACGTTTGAAGAGACTTAAAACTGATAAGCATTCAAAGCGCCCCGCATTATGCGAGTATAACTTAATTGAAAATTTACAGCCAGGAAAACATTATAGTGAGACAGTTTTTATGCCCTTGCATGTTATAACTTCATAGCTACAAAAACCGTTGATCCAATTCTAACAGAAAATGCAATTCCATTTTCTATTATATAGAAACAACAAAAAATTAAGATTCTCTAGGCTCCTTACTTAGGTCTTCAAATATTTCTTCCATTTTATGTTCTTTAATGGCAGAAAGTTATTGATCCTGAGGTTCAATTTTTAGGTAACTCTTTGCCCATGTTGGGCTACCTACATGAATTAACAAACACTAAGGAGCAATGAGGGAAAGAGAAGAAGAATCAATAGAGAAACGAAAGCCGTGGTTTATTAATCCATTAAGTTGTAAAAGCACATATGTACATATATGTATATGCTAGAAATACTTCGAAAAGAGCTTCAATTTATTATGCCCCTGGCTTAACAAGATCAAATTTACAGTTAAAAAGAATTGCGATGCAACATCCGTAAATATTTTTATTATAACTGGGTAAAGAGTTTCATAATTGAAATTAAATTTTGAATTTTCTTTCTAAGAATCTTCCATCAATGTGTCTTAGCAATTTTTCTTAGAAACTAGAGAATCTAAGGTCATGAAAGCTTGTGAAGGGCTCAAAAGTGTCTGGCGAATACAAGTTTTTTGGTTAACAAGCTTTCAAAGGATTTAAAGTAGCGTCTCCTCATGTCATCCCTTAGAAATAATTTTCACCGAAGATAGTCGAATAAGATTCCAAATGAAAGGCCGTAATGAGATGTTTCAATATCAGATATTAAAAGTGCAATATCGACAACGGTTCGGTTACCCCAACCGACTCTAGAAATATGTTAGGTCATTAAATTTAGGATTTTCCTGGGACCCATGAGGTTTGGGTGATTGTGTTTCTTCTGATGGTTTTGGATTGGGGGCCATGGGCTGCGTTGTTTCTTCGGGGTTGCTAGAATATTGTATTTGAAATTGGGTTTTTGTTGTTGAGCGTTTTTTCTACATTCTTAGAATTGCTATTGTAAGTAGTGCCAAAAATATGAATGTTGTGGTACCATATGTAATAATTTTCTGGAGTAATCCTCGTCTTTTAATAGATCAGTGTGTGTTCTATTTTCAATATGAATTTGCTTTAGCATTACCATAGAAAGTAGCTCGCGTATTTCTTTGTTTTCGATTGTAGGTTGTAGGATGGCTGGTAGGGATTTTAGAGAGGATATCTCCCGGGAGGGAAACACCTGATCGTTGGTCTTGATGGTCGCAATATAGAATTTTATCAGGTAGGTACCATTGAGGCTGTAAGTGTTGACATCAGCCGTCAGAGTTCCGTTAAATTGATTGAGCAGTATAAGACTTGGAGCAATTGCGTCGATAGTTGGCATGTGCTGGTTGTTTACTCTGCTGCATAGTGCGATCATGCTTCGTTGAAGCCGTGGGATGCAAGTATGGTTACGTATATCCAACACATATTCAGCTTTACAAATGGAAAAATTGCTAAATTCTTTACAGTCTGTTAAGTAAGAGCGTGTCTAGCATAATTTTGAAATAGTTTATTTAACAACAGTTTTTGTTTTTGCCTTCCAAATGGGTCAAATTTGTCGGAAGATCTGCTTCAAAGTGTAAACATGTTTTCCACGGAGCTTCTGTTTGATGTAGGCTCAGACGTTTTCGATAGGTTTTGCATCAGGCGGTTGCAAAGGCCAATCAAGTGTCACAATGCATTTTTCCCGTTTCTATTCAGTACACAGCCGGCTCCGGTGTTTGGGATCATTATTGGTGCTCCGCCACTTTACATTGTTTGCTCACAGATGTTCCCGAATGGCAACGTGTGATAACTCGAGACTTGAGGGCGTGTGCATAGGAACATGGCCTCAAAGCGCTTTGCGTAAATGGCACTCATCGCGATTTAAGTGTTTTCCCGACCGAAGATTGACTTCGACTGAAATTTTTTTTAAAGTGCCAAAGACAGAAATTCTCTCTACCTACAAAAAAAAAATTTGAAGTCAATATCGCTTACCGAGCGCAAGCTATGCTGGTCTTACTTAACAGACTGTACAATTGCCTTTAAGGGCGTAAATTTGATCTTGGTAAGTTAAAATTTTTTGATAAGCTAGGTTGTTTACAAAATTCGTTTTTTTCACAGGTTTGATTTTTAATTTTTGATATGTTTCATTCTTTGTAAGTGGAATATTTATAATATATGAGATTGTTGAACCATTTGTAATAATCTATATTTCTAAAAAGTCTAGAGCTTCCTCGATTGCTTGGAACGGTAAGTGTTCTTTGTCTAATGTTTAGATTGCAAGCTTTACCTCTACCTTTGAGAATATAATTGAGTTTATAATGTTAACTTTGGCCCAATGAAGTACATAATTAATGTTTACTAGTTCTTCCTTGATAATTTTTCATCAGAATTGTATATCTAAAATATAGTTAATGTTTACTAGTGGCTTTCGTAATGTAATTAATTTGCTCATTATATAGCTGATTGATTTTATGACCTGTTTGTTATTGTTGTCTAACATGTTGTTCGTTTTTTGTTTTATGGTGATAAAATCCTTGTGGTCAGGATTTCCTGCTAACCAATTCTATGCCGTACCTAAGAAGTCGAGAGATCTTTTGGTTCGGCGAGGCTTCAAGTTCTCGATATGATTTTATATTTGGTCTATTTCGAACCTCAGATAACGGGAATTAGGGTTCGACCCGAAGTGAGAAAGATTCAATATGGTTTGAATATTGTTTAAAAACTGCGTGTACTGATTTATGTCAATAACGTGGATTAATTTGAAATTACCAGCATAAATTTCCGCATATCCTGCGTGTAGCGGTACGCCTTGCGAATTTGAAAAGTTCAAAATTTGGACATTTTCAGAAGTTGGATCAGCAACACACCTAAAATAAGAAACTAGGTTTTAATTTTGTCCTTATGGATTGTTTTGCCTGACTCAGTAATAATAGTTGTACTTTTATTTTCTCTAACAATTTCTTGTTTGTAGCGGGAAGAAAGTTTAGAGCCTTTACGTTTGTGTTGCTTAAGGTAAAAAACATCCCCTGGATTATAGTTTTTGGGTGGATTACTGGTTTTATTTTGTTTGTTCATATCCTTCTCTTGCTTTGATTGAAGCCTTTCGATTTTGGTTTGTCGTAAACCATCTAAGTCTACAGAGTCGTCATTCAATGATCTTCCTAGGAAGAGCTCGGAAAGTTTTTTTCCTGCTGTGGAGTGAATTGTGTTATTGTATTCACAAAAAGCCTTTTCAAGTAGTTCTTGAAAGAACCAATCTGAAGTTCCTTCCTTAGACGTCTCATTATTTCCGCGAGAGTTGAATGAAAGCGCTCAACTTGACTATTGACCTCGCAAAAGAGGAAGAGGATATCTTGAAGAGGCTGGTTCATGTCTTCTATGGACTTTGAAAGGATGACTTTTGCTACCGCGAATTTAGAAAATTTATCAACTGCTGTAAGTGCGTGCTTTTTTCAGTGAGGAAGAGATCGCCGTGCATAGTTTGGAATAGGAGTTGGAAAGAGGAATGGCTTAGATAGGTGACGGTCATATTTACTTTCCTTGCATGTGATATATCGATTCACAACGGTTTTTTCTGTGGGCCTTTATAATCTTCTCTTCTTGCTCCACCTCACTCGGAATGTCTTCGACTATTTTTTGCGTATAGCGAATTTTATAGTTAGCAAAATGAACAGGGTCAATTTATTGAACCTTTGCCATTTTGTGCTCGCTTGTTGAATGATAATGTTGGGATGGCGGTATCTTTTGAATATATTGATAATGGATACTTCGCTAAACTCCGGTTTTATGAATGTGTGTCTTACGTATTTATCGAATCTGAATGCTGTCTTCCTTTCCAGTTTTCAGAATGATCTGATTTCGGAAAACATTCACAGGTATCTCTACTGTAGGAATCAAGTTTTGTGAAGAGCTTCCATCACTGTGCTGAATAACAGTCACTGAATTTAGCTCTGTTGCTGTAGAAGATCTCGAAAGGGAATCGGCAACTACGTTTACCTTACCCGGTTTATATCAGAGTTCAAAGTTATATTCTTCTAATATAGCCTTCCAGCGCTTCATTTTGTGGTTGTTGTTCTTGTTACTCAGAGCATATATATAAGTGGTTGGTAATCAGTAAATATATTTACTTCCTTTGAACCATAGAGATAGTTCTTCAAGGAATACAGAGACCATATGATTGCCAACATCTCCTTTTCATTAGTAGCATAATGCTTTTCCCCAATTGCATAATTTGATGCATCAGTGGTTAGTTCAAATTCTCTGTCGAAGCCTGGATAAGCCAAAACAATCTCGTGAGGCGTCAATGCTTTCTTTAATGTGTCAAAGGCATCGAGAGCATCTTTATTCATTTCGATAATTTTGTTGTTCAATTGCGTCTTCCCCCCTTAAAAGGGATGTCAGGGGCTTCGCTAATTTAGCGCGATTGTGGATGAAGCGACGGTATTACCCTGACATGCCAAGGAAAGACCGTAGATCCTTAAGAGTTCTCGGAGTAGGAAAGTTTACTATCGCCTGAACTTTTTTTTTTATTAGTTTTAATACCATGAATACTTACAACATACCCCAAAAATGAACTCGCATTTGTCGACCTGAATTTTCCAACATCCCAAAAACTCTCTCAAAATTTTGAAGATGCTCACTTTCACTCTTCTATATAACCGTAGCAACTTCTATCGATCTCCTACCTAAGAATGTCGTTCAATGCCCTCTGAAATATCGCTGTACCATTTTTGAGGCCAAAAGGTAGACTTGTAAACTCGAACTTCCCGTTATTGACTGTAAAGGCGTTTTTCTCAATGTTCGATTCCCGTAGTGGTATTTGATGGAATCCACTTTTGAGGTCGATTATCGAGAACCATTTGTCACCGAATTAAGTTTTCGATAGTCGATTACTAACCGAAACTTCCTTTTCCCACAAGCGTCTTCCTTCTTTGGCACTACCCAAACGGGAGAGCTATATGGGGATCCAAATGGCCTAATTATGCCATCTTTGAGCAACTTGTTGATTTGCTTTTTGACCTCTGTTCTTAGCGCCATAAGGTAAGTGTATGACTTGGAATATACAGGATCGTGTGTTGTGGTCCGGAGTTCATCCTTAACCTTTGTGGTAAATGTCAATTTTTCATCGGGCTCAGAAAGAAGATTTGGATGATTTTTAATTATTTGGTGTAATTTGCTGGATTGAGCTCGCGTTAAGTGAGGTATTCTGATGTTTACATTGCTGACAGTTTCAGCTTTATGTTGTTTAAGAGGAATAATGTGATTCTTCTTGGTGTAGATTACTGCGTTGAGAGCTTTCAATGTATCATTTCCAACTATCCTGTGAAAAGCGATTAATTTTGGAAGGATAAAAAATTGAAGTTTTTGTATATTAGGGCCGAAGAGGTTGACATAAGCATGGTGTGTAATTTTGATACTTCCGCCGACAGAATTTTCGCAAAAGTTTTTTTGATTTGGTAAAGCATGTGTATGTGGTTTTTATTTGAACCTATATCTATTAACAATTTTAATACCTCTCCGCTCCTTAGGGTGTATTCAAAATATGGAAGCAAAGAGGCAACCTTAAAAAATATATATCATTGATTTCTTCAGATTGGTCGTAGGGTTATCAATGCATTCGATGTAGTCCGTCAGTGTTTCGTCATGATTTGTGTCTTCAGCAGTAATGTTTTCTTCATATTCCTCCGAGGTTTCTTGGCTTTCCTGTGTTTCGGAATTATTTTGGGTCTGCATATTAAATAGCCTCTGAGCTTTGTTGGGCCGATGGAATTCAGCTGACTGATTTCTCTTCATAGGGAAACTTTGATTTTGGGGTCTATTCGCATAGTTAATGGCCCGTGACCTAATGGTTTCATCCACATCTATAGGCTCTGGTCGTGATTGAGGCTTAGGGGGCATAGGAAGTGAGTGGCGATACTGCGGTTATTGGGCTGCTGGAAAAGCGGGCTGGCTGGTAATTTCGATTAAATGCCTGGAAGGGATTACAGTTTCGGAGACTGTAAAGCAATTCCGGGTAGAAATTGTTTCTGGGAGCTGGTATTGGCGGCGGTTGCAAGGGCGTAAGCATGTTTTTCCTGGGTGTAATAGAAGGTGCAGTCGGTCAGTATGGTATTGCTCCTTGCATATTGTTGGCATAATGTAATCGGTAATCCATGTTCTGTAGATCCAAGCACAGATGAAGGGCTTAAGGTAAGTCTGCAGGCTCTCGTTTGTTTAATAACCTAGAAAGGTCTCCTTTAAGGCCTCTTATAGACGTGTCCAAGGCCTTTGCACGATAGGATTGTGTCATCATTTTGAGTGCCTCTTGCCCTAGTTCCATAGATTACAATTTATCAAGGATTAGAGTAAGATGATATTAAACTTCCTGATAAAATTGAGGAATGCTATAAGGGCCCTAGACCAAAGTCGTCATTTGACACGCCAGGGTGCTGAGATCCCTTTTATCTGCCTAATGTAACGTCAGACACTTCGATATCTTCTCTTGATTCAAAAGCGTGTTGTAGGATTCAAGTGCTACATCTACTTGGCCTACAATAATGAAATTTTGGGGTTCCTTTGAGGTTGCCATACAATTTCAGGATCCTATCAATACTTTTTCCGCCTAGAACTGGACTCGCTGGGCTCGCCAGAAAAGCTTCTCAAGCTCTTGATGACATCGGGAATTTTGTCGAGTTTAGACAGGTTCACATCATCGCCGAGGTTTATAGGGATATCTATGTCGTTATTAATATCTGAGGCAGGGTTCGTTATAGAGTTAAATAATTGCCTGCCTTGTGTATTGGATGCCTCAGCTACCAATCTGAAGATGAGATTGGCTAATCCTGGATTATTTGGTTGTATAGTTGGAGCTGCAGGTGGCATGTGAGGTGGAGCCACAGGTGCCGCCTTTGATGGTGCAGCAGGTGGCATTATGTTAGCATCTATCGCTCCAAACCTTGCGGGGCGAAGAAGATTATTCGGGTTAGACATTTTTGAGAGTATCGAGCAAAAGGCGAAGTATATCAGAATTTATGTTACCCAACAATAATGACAAACATACAATACAACAGCAAAAATTATTCGATGAATACCAATGGTGATTCGATTTAAAACAACGATTTTTGCAAAAATCCCTTTGTTCCACCAAACCACTAAAATTGCTTTTCGAAACCACCAAAAACAATTGCTTGGTCAATTTTCGCGAAACCAAACACATTTGAAAAATTTTAAAATAGTCACTTCAGATGAGAGCAATTATTTCTACGGTAACACTTAATTTCTGTGAAAACTTCAAAGACCCAAAAATAAAAAAAAATTCAATAGTCGCATTAAAATAAAATTTTCCTGAAATACAAACCAATGTAAAACTTCATAGGCCCAAGAGAAAGAAATTTTCAAAAATCCCAAATAAAATAAAATTTCCCTAAAAAAAACTTGTTTATTTACAATTAGATGACAAAATACTGAAACTTATTCTAATTTACAATTACAATTTATAACTAATGAAAAGTGCTTGCATTGAATTTCCCGTGAGCATTCCGCGATTCGCATGAATTTCGGTCACGGTGCATTTTACTCCAGACTGTAATTTTAAGCGAGTAATCATTTAAGGTGTTAACTTTCGTTAACTTGTATCCCAAACGTTGACGTGTAACGTAAATACATAAATTTTAAACGACGGGATTAACTTTCTGGCAAGAGGAGGCGGTGAAAAAGTTTTTGTAAGTTTACTATGTGAAAGGACTTGTTGAAAGGGTCTCAAAAATACATTTTTTTAATTTTTGAATAAATATTTCTGTAATCGGGGTACCGGTTAATTCAGGCGGAAATGGTTTGTTGAGTGATGCCAAATGATTTTGCAAGTTTGGGATGGATCTTGGTCGAGCAATGTCTCCAATTCGTGATCTTCAAACTTTTTTGGCTGTCTGGACCGTTCATCGTCCTCCAAGTCAAAACTGCCACTTTTAAACCGTGCAAACCACTCCTGGCACGTACGCTCAGTTAGAACATGCAAACCATACACTTCCACCAAAATACGATGACTTTCGGCAGCTTTTTTCTTCACTGAAGAAATACTCCCCGCAAAAACACTTTATTCGGCACAAAATTTGACATCTTCAGAGTAAAAAAAAGTATTGTTGCTTACGCTTCAGCTAAATGACACATACTGATTCTGAAACTATATGACAATAGGTTTCCAACACATATTTGGATGGATGAATCACTGAAATACAAATCAAGTCACGCCATCTGTTAGAAAACCGCACGAATTAACCGGTACCCCAATTAGTTATTTAATAGATGAAGTTTGGCCATCCCACCCTTAGCTTATTACTAAAACTAATGAGCCTAATAATTAGAAAATAATGTAAGAAAAATAAATCATATAATAACATGCTAAATGTCTTAATACTGTGCGCATAAATTCATTTCATTTGAATAGGACATTTATAAGACCATACATTTTTCTAGAATTAAGTTAGTACTGTTTTCATAGTCTTTAGATATCGCATTTTCGATGTGTGAAAAAGATATACTTAAAACTACTCTAATGAGTCTGATATTCACAATAAATCAATTTTTATAAATTGACAAGTCGGAAAGATAGAAGCACACTCTTGCCAGAAGGGTTTTTACCCAACCCATTACATGCAGACATCAATAATAAATTAATAAAATGTACATTAAATACTCTAATTGAATACGAATATAACATTGTTAATTCATTTTAAGCAGCTGCTATTTTGTGACCATACAGCTAATACCATTCACTGGATAGCATTTTAAAAATACTTATGTTATTCATCTAATCTGAAAATTTTGAGAGATTCCAAACAAAAGCATAGTGTCCTTGTGTAGTCGTTAAAGTAATCAACGGAAATTAAAATTACTATAACTTCCGTAAATATCATTCGATTTTCGTGAAGCTTACAGAGTATAAGGAGATTGTATTGGATTATTTAATATTCTATTAAATATAAGGGTACCTCTATGATATTAATGAGGAAAACATGATATTACCAATAATACTATTGTTAAGAAAGTTGTGTCAATTTTGATTTCTAAGATATTTATAGGTGATATATGTACTCATTAAAATCTGCCTTCATAATTTGTTCATATCTTTTGCACTACAGGTGTCCAATTGTGAAGGGGAGTGTAGATCCTGCCTGAAGAAATAATTAAAAATTACAATGAGTGACATGAAAACAGTGATTTATTCCTCATTCTTGTACTATAGAAAACCCTTTTTTTGACGCATTTATCTCTTTGAGTCCCTTATTCAACGGTTCTGAGAATCGTTTGAGTTATCGATTGAGGCTACTACTTGTTGTATTCAGCTGTTTTGTAGTGCTATTATTCCTTGATGGTTGATCAGATTTTAAAATGTTTCTGGATTTGTTGGCAGGCTTTGCGCATCCGTGATGATTTCATCATTGACACTGAAAATGGCTGTGAGTATTTGCACAAAGATTCCATGCTTCTGTCTACTATGTATGAATCGTAGCAAGTTGGTTTTTTGCTTGGTGTCGTCAATAGTATCCGACATATGGTAGACAAGATCCCAGCAGTGTACCTTTTCCGTGATATGTTTACCCATAAAGCACATTGAATTCAAACTAAAGTTTATGTTCACCATGTTCTTCTCATCTGTTGCTAGGTCTGAGAATGAAAGCTCAATTATAACTTGCAAAGTCCCTGGATTCAGGTTGGCGTTTTCAATTCGGTCTATGTACAGACTACCAACCAAATTTGTGATGGTAGCATCAGATAGCACAGGAGATTGTAGAATTCCAATAAACAGGAGCATAGTAAGCACCACTGCCGAGAGACTTGGAAGATGATGGTTTATAACCTTCTTTTTTTTGTGTACCAGGATCGTCGTCGAGGGGCCGCTTGTTTGGTTTTTTAAATAACTGACTTTCAAAGTTAGCTGGAGTTGAGCAGATTTCTGCAGGTTGCTCTGTGTCTTTGTTGAATGGTAGTTTGCAAATTTTCACTATTGGGCGATTTTTGATGGTTCCATTTAACTTTAGAGACACGGTTTGAACCAGTCCATCTGGTCCAGGATGGGTTGCGACATTTCTCGCTAAAGGTCATCGTATCGACGAAATGTTATCGGTTTCCACTAAAACAAGCTCGCCAACTTCCAGGTTTTTCCATTTCAGAGCCACTTTGACCGAAGTAAGCGTTGTAAGTATCCTTGTGTCCATCTTCGCCAAAAGAACTGTTTCATTTGCTGGACCAAGTGCCATCTCTTCAGTAAAGATGGATTGCTTTCGCAAGGGTCGTCTTTGATCTCAAATGGATTATCCCCAGTCATGAAATGACCTGAAGTTAATCCAGCTATATCGTTCAGATCGTTGGTTATTTGAGTTAGCGGACGTGAGTTCATTCAGGCATCGATCTGAGTCAACAATTTGCACATCCTTCAATCTTTTAAGATTTGGTGGCCAATTGTTTTGTACAAGTGCTCCTTCATAGTCTTCACGCCGCATTCCCAGAGACCACTTAAATATGGGCTACTAGGAGGGATAAATTTCCATTATATGCTGTAATTCGCAGCTTCTGAACGACATGCTTGAAGAGTGGCTCTGAACAATGCCTGCAACTGCTTGTTGGCTCCTAAAAAGTTTGAACCGCAATCGCTCTAGATTACTTGGCACTTCCCACGTCTTGCAACGAATCGTTTAATAGCTGCAATACATGCACTAGTCGTCAAACTAGAAACGAGTTCCAGGTGAAAGGCTTTCGTTGCTATGCATGCAAAGATTGCGATGTATGCTTTTGTGGTCTTGGCACCTCTACCTCCATTCCATTTTTTTATTCTTAAAGCTCCCAAATTTGGTAATTGTTGTCGCAACTGTATCCGCTCTTTAGTTAATTGGAGGCTAGTGATTCATCCTAATCTTTTTTGACGAGCCATAACTTCCGAACTATCAACTTCCCTATGATGATGCATGGTTGTAAGCAACCAATAGCCTGGCAACTTCTGCTAACACAATCCACTTTGCGAGAACCTTTTTGTTGCTTAGTGTTGCGATGCTAAATAAAAATTCATCTGTGGCTGGATGCCATTGTATGCCAAGTGTTTTAACCTATTCCATAACTGCTATGTTAAGTGGAAGTTATGTTTCTCATTCTGGAATTAGAATATGCTCCAATAGCCTCGTGTTGTTGGAGTACCATTTTCTTAAGTGGAACCCTCCTTTCCTTAAAAGGTTGCGCAGACCCTTCTGAAGCTTGAGAAGGTCCTCTAGCTAATCTAAACCCGTTAGCTCGTCACCAACGAAGAAGTCAGTTGTTAACGTCAGAGAAGCTTGAGAAAATGAAGCTGATTCATCGGCAGTCAATTGGTGTAGTGTTCGAATAGCAAGGTATGAAGCACATGTAATTCCATATGTGACTGTCCTCAATTGAAAATGTAGAATTGGTTTAGTCTGGTTGAACCGCCATAAACTGCGTTAGAAGTGCTGGACTCTTTCGTATATGAATATTTGCCGATACATTTTTTCAATGTCGGCCGCAATTACGTATTTATGCTGCCTTCACCGCATTAAAAGATATAGGAGGTTTCCTTAAATGGTGTGCCCAGCATGAAGAATCGTTTAAGGATTTCCCCTTGGAACCCTGTTGGGATGCGTTGAATACCACTCCAAGTTTGGTGGTGCTACTGCTTTCTTCCACCACAGCTTGGTATGGTAGATAATACGTCGTAGTCATCTTCATACACTCTGCAGTTACTCTTGACATGTGCCCTATGATAATATATTCTTCCATAAAGTTTCAGTATATGTACGTGCTAATTGTTGTTCTAGTAGTTGGAACCTTATGCACGCAATGTTTTCCGTGTCACCAATCTCAGATAAAGGATCTGCATTGTGTTTGGATGGCAGCCTAACAGAGTATTGCCCTGATGGCTGTCGGTAAATAGTCTGCACAAAATGTGCTTCATTTACTTTCTCTTCATTTGTTAGGTGTTTCATTTCTGGTAGTTCATCTGTTTCCGAGAACTTTCGTACTGTTTCCTCCCGGCCTTGACAGGAAATGAAAGCGCATAATGACTGAAGTTTTGCATGGAATGGTTCCGAACAATGCGCATCCAAGTTTTGTCTTTTGGGCTCATGGCTTCCCAGGTAGAATCCCTGATAGCAATAACTGGTTGTATAAGTCTGCTCGGATGAGAATGTCCATGGCTGATGGTATGTTGTATTTTGGATCTACTAAATCGTCAATCATCAATCCCTTCAAAATCTTCAAAGGTATTTTGTTACACGGTATAGCGCAGTTATCGTTGTGAGGATGAGGGGTTCGAATAAAATCATCTCGTATTGCCCAAATTCAGTTTTGATGCTAGCTTTTTACTTTGTTTCACCCCTTGATGTAACATTCTGCATGGCACTAATGCCACTAATTCGGAATTCCGCACTTGTACGTGTGGCTTATCGAATTTGAACAGCTGCTTCACTTATAAAGGACCACTGTGCTCCAGAGTCCAGCAATGCCCAAAACTTTACATATTCTCCACCTGTATGGTGTATTTTTATGTACGCCGTGGCGAGCAATATGTAGATTTGCTTCGTATATACACCGTGATCTTGTATGGCTGCTGGAGTTGATGGTTTGTTGTGTAGCGTATTTTCTGTAGGCGTCGTATTGTGTTTTTACTGCAAACTTTGCATTCATGTGTGGATGTGCATTTATTGACCCTGTGTTGTCCAAAACAATTAAAATGCAGACTAGAAGTCTTAACAACCTCGGGTCTTGGTTTAACACTGGCTTGTTTGAATGAGATGCACTCAAACTGCTTATGTGCACTCTTGAACATTGGACACGAACCCTTTGCACTAATTTGTGTTGCATTTCCTTTCACTGTTTTTGTTTTCATCTTCCCAGTGGCTAAGGCTTCCAGCATTGCGAATCTTTGTTTTAAGAAGTCCTGGAACTGTTTTAACAATGGAATCTGATTTGAATCTAAGATGGTTTGCTGCCACTCCTTTCTTGAGTCTTCATTAAGCTTCTGATTAAACATGAAGACAGTTGATAGCGAGCAGTCGCCTTAGGCCTAATGGATCGTTACGTGCGCAATTCGCTATGTTGAAGAGTCTGCCACATCTCTTGTGCTATGATACAATGATTTTTATATCGTTCACAAAGCAGCGTCCATGCAGGATCGTAATTACCCTCCGTAACACGTTGACCATTAATGAGTTGTTGTGGTTCCCCGCGAAGGGCACTCCTCAGGTATTGAAATGCCTGTACCTTCGCCAGTTTATATGAGCCCTACTTTCGAACAAATCATGAAATGCAAACCAGTCGCTATATATGCCATTAAAAGACAGTATTTCAGCCCTCTCTAACTTAACAGAATCTGGGGGAGCTGATGCTACCGTTATGGGTGTATACCCGTTGATTTTAACTTAAACTCCGTGTTGTATTTTTCGAGCTCATCCTTGTCTCCCGTTAAGCGCATGCTTTCTGCCTCATGTTGCTCCTCGTACTTTGCCCATATAGCCTTTACTTTATTTATTTATTGTCAAACAAACCTTACAGGCTAATGCTCAACTACAAGTGTATATAAAACAATAAGATCAATAAACAGTAATAATACATAGTGTATTATAATTTAGATTTAAGCACATTTGTGAATCTCAAAACGAATCGCGGAATAGGGCCAAGCTCCAAGAAATTGTGCATTCCAACCTTGTTTGGAAATGGGCGAGACTGTACCTTGACTTTTTGAAATTCGTAATGAGCCTCTGAACTTGCATGAAAGCGTATCTTGACCACTCATATTGAACTTTCTGTCAACTTATTGACCCAAAGCCAAATTCGTTCTAAAGTCTGCAACTCAGTCGTCAAAGTTAGAGCTACATTCAATGGTGTGTTTGCAACCAAGAGCCCAATGAATTTATCACAAGTACAATTTATTGT
The DNA here is from genome assembly GCA_963969285.1 of Odontomyia ornata. NCBI lineage: Eukaryota > Metazoa > Arthropoda > Insecta > Diptera > Stratiomyidae > Odontomyia > Odontomyia ornata. The sequence goes on from OZ017739.1 coordinate 25,126,082, forward strand.
ACTTCCAGGATATCAATCCAGTTCAACGCATAATTGACTACAACTACACTTGCATATGTAATCTTTCCACAAAAGATTCTTCTAATTCGCTAACTTCCTTGCAGATTTAGTAAGTTAAGTTATGAAATAAAATGTTTAAGGGTCCCCTTTTTAACATAAAAACCTTTGAAAACTTTTTTATATCAAAACTTTCAAGAGATCATCACTTTACATCCGGCTACCAAGCTTGGTCCTTGGCGTTATTATAATTTCGGAGAAAACTAATTTGACAGACGAACAAACGAACAAATGGGGTAAGTTTTATTACTTTGCACCAACTCTACAAAAACCAATAAGTACGAGTTAAACTTGTGTGAAGATGGTTCCATATGTTAAATTTTTTTAGCCGGACCCAAATATTTTTGCGGTAATTAAAAATTAGTGTATGTTACCAGATTCTTGGGGCAAATAGACAATATAGCGAATAAAGGGAAATATAAAATATATTCACTAATTCCCCTATAACATCCGGTACCATACATACTTTTGTAATTGCCGCATACAAATTCGGGTCAGATTTAAAAAAAAAATTATAGTACATAACTAATTCATCTTGCGGAACCCTCTCCATGCAAAATTAAACGCACACTTGTCAGGCTTTTATTGCATTACTTTTAATTTTGATGTTCCCAAAATTCCCCCTTTGTTTCATGCCTTTCAATTGATTCCAAAACTTTAATGTAAATTAACCAATTCTGAATTTCCAAATGGTTCCATTAACCTAATGAAAATTTTACATCTCATCGAAATATCCTCTGAAAAAATTATATCACCCTAAATAAATGTCCTACAATTATGACTTGTCCCCTAGAAATGATATTGATTTTAATTGCGCCCCATATTACGCAACTTGAATAATGATGTTTTCATAGCTTTCTCCAAAACCTTTATTACATTCATTTTTTAACAGAATAATAATATAGAAAGTGTTTCTGCTTAAAGGTGTCCCTATTTTCTTTTATATACATCTATATTGGTACAAAATAATGTATCTTTATGGTAAAACAAGACGATAAGGGCACAAAGGCATTAAATGTATATTAAGGTCATAAAGTGGGACAAAAATGTATAGAACTACTCTAAATGCAGTAAGGGTGAGAACTAATGACTTTTGCCCCTTGTACATTAGGAAAAGTTAAGCGGCTCCATTTTCACTACCTGCAATTATTATTTCTTGCCTGATCTATTTTTCTATTCGTCGTAAATGCTCTGGATTAATTTTATCGGAAGTAAAAATGGGTAATTTCAATGAAGTAAATTATAAGGCAGTAAACAATGTAGTTACTGAAATGTCTTGTTTATAGAAATTTTCATTGCTATTCAATGTGAATGAGTATAGAGTAGTAAAGACTGCTTTCTGGCTCTGCAATGTTTGGCTGTAAAGATTTAATTAATTTATTTCGAAATAACTCAAACTCTTATTTTTCTCTCAATAAAATATTTTAATAGAAAATGTTCACCTATGAGCTATTTCCTATAAAGTATAAGCAATAATTAATAGACACCATATAAGCTCGTCTACTAAAGTTCCATCATTTCCTTATTTTGGTGTTTATGAGCTGTCTTCTTTGCTATCAAACTTCACAGCTCCTTCCAGAATACTATAATGAATAAATTTATTAGAAGAGCTAAAGGCATAAGATCCTATTCATATAAATACTAGTTTATATTTTAGAGTCCGGTACTCCGAATGAATTACTGAGGTTCTTTATTTACTTCCTGAATAACCATGACTCAAGGAAGCAAAAGGCTTGTCCACCATTTTTTTTAAATGGGCATCAGTTTGAGAAATACGTATTTTCCAATTCATTTTTTCTGATTAAACCAAGCACATAAAAAATCGAACTCTAAAGATTTCTCCACCCATTTAAAATAGCTACCAACGACATCTATCAGCCGTAAAAAATAAACATTTCTAATCGGAAACACCTTACACTAGATTCAAATTTTACTTCATGACATGCTAATTTTTCTCGCCTTGTATTTCCTCCAATAGATCAAACTTCAAAATCATAACCAACCAACAAATGAATATATCAGCTGTCATTGAAACACGAATTTTTTTGTAATTTTGTAATATTTAGTTAATAAATAATATAAATAGAATTCCATTTGTTTGCCAGTTCAACTGTATTAATTACTGAAAAAGTGCTTACACGCACATCAAACTGTTTCGTCAAGGGAACTATTGTCCAGCAATGGACTCGCTTAAATTATTTACTTATTTAAGAGCTTTGAAAATCAAAGGAATACGTACGTGTAGTATAAGATTTTTACTATCAGTATAAGAGATTAGGAATCACATGACTAATGAGACATTTTTTCGGTTCCAGGTAAACCGTACTTCCAAGGACTTGAAGATCATATTTCTGAAGAAACTGGAGGATTTGTCGATGGTGCAAATTTACCTTTGAACTCTCCAGCACGTTCGTCGCCTCACTCACAAGGATCAGAAGTCACTGAACGTTACTCTCGGAAAGTATTCGTTGGTGGATTGCCACCGGATATTGATGAAGGTAAGTTAGAAAGTTTTTGATTTTTTTTCGTATGGCCATTGACCGATAATATAACTTTTGGCCTTGCACTGAAGGGAATTAAAAAAATGAAGCTTTTTCGATATGTTTAGAAGAAGCAAAACACTAATGGTACGCATACTCGTACATTGATCTGCATTGTGATAAAATAATAATCTGCGTGAAACAGTGAGGATGTCTAATTGTTAATTTTTGAAATAAACAGTCATATAATGACGCATGGGCGATGAGTTGCCTCCCAGTAAGTCTTTAGCCCTTGACAAGAAAAATCAGTTTTTGATAGGTTCCTTTTTATGGCAAATGCTAAATTTATGTCCAAACTTGTTACAAATAACACGAAACCAGAAATTAAATTGTCTAGATGGCATACTTAATGAAACGGATGGTAAGTGAATTGTAGATCGCACGAACGTTGTGTGACAAAACAAGGATGATGGAGAAGGTACATATTAGAGGAATTAAAAAAGTATAAATTAAATACAGAGGTTTTTGTAACCATGGAAGTCGCTAAAGTTGCAGACGTTAATTTTTGGCAAAGGATTCTTTAGCATTGTCCGGGTTGCACAAAGGACGAAGCGACGAGGTGTGAATGCAAACCGCACGAGCGTTGTGCAACGAAAAAAAGAATTATGGAAAGAGTGGTAGGGAATGGAGGTAATAAAAATACTCGGGGTGGCGCTAGCGCTCAGTGGTGTCGTGGGTTTTCCGAGAAACACTCTGCCCGCCCTCTGGGGCACCTTAAAAAGAAACCTAAAACAACTCGCAATTGAGAAGGGAAGTATACAGAGGCGATTTCGAGAAATGAAAAGTTGGAAGCATGTATAAAAGATTAGCTAACAAATACGTCAACATTGATTATGGGTCATATTTTGTGAAGGAAGACTTTAACGTTACTGGATGCTTTAAGTGCCAAATATATAACTTTTTTTTTTGAAGGGTCACCTCCCTACATGGGAGTCCCCTTAAAACCCTTCGAAAAAAATTTTCACCCTTGAACTTTCAATAAGTTGCCACTTCTAACCTGTCCACAAAGTTTCATTCTATAGTTTTGTAGAAAAAGTGCTTTGACACAGACGGATGGACGGACAGACGGGCACAGGTCGTGATTGCAAAAGAGTTTTGTATTTTAGTACAAAACCCTAAAAATAATATTTTGCAACTGGAAAAAATGGTGCGGTGCCTCTTGCGGTTCTCGGAGACTCGGGCTCTTTTGCAATGCTACATGTGGAACATGCAGCGGTGACACTTGTTAGAATTGCCCTCCGACTGAACAAGAAGAAGATGTTGATTCGATTAATAGCTCTGAGGAAGTGTAGTTTGATTTTTATTCATTGTATAATTCATTTAGTAAAAAATAAATGAAAAACTTTTGATTTTTGATAAATCATAATGCTTACCTTAATTATACGTAGATTTAGTGTTTTTCTCTCATACCAATTATTTTTTATGGACGTTAAAATAAAATCGATTTTACCTTAAAGCACAGAATTTATTTAATAAAAAGGTAAATGTACATTTCGGAAACAATCGTGTTCCTTCTTCAGTACCAACTGACTTATTTGTCTAAAACATCAACCTTATATACAAACAATATTCAATGAACGAGAAAACCAATTAAATAGTAATTACAAAAGACAGTCATAAAAAAAACCTAATTGCTGAGGATATACTCAAATGAACTTGAATAGGGGTGATGACGCGTTACCTGTATCATGATTCATTCGCTGTTGTTGTGGGATTTTTTGAATCTCAATACTTTCGATGATATCTAGCTTCCGTATGTCGCTTACCTGACTTATGACCTTCAAATTGTCCGTCTTGAGCATATGTCCTGATTCGACAATGTGTTGCGCGACTGCCGATCGTATGTCGTTATTCCCTCTTCGCTTTTTAATAGCATTTTCCGCCTCGCTCAGATGTTCTTTGCACCGTGTAGTTGCTGGACGTCTTGTTTGTCCGATGTAGACCATGTTGCATTCGGGACAGTTGATCTGGTACACTCCGCTTTGTTTGTTGACTTTGCGAGGATCCTTGACCGACCTGAGAAGGCTTCCTAATTTCTAGTTTCCTGCTAGATGGTACCATTTCGATGTTTACAGATTTCAATATCTTTTTCATTTTTGTTGTTACGTTAGTGTGTCGCACTGGTGCGCGTTTGATGGTATCCATGTGTTTGTTTTGTATACCAAGTGTCGTTAATCCGTTACGTTTGAGTTGATTTTCCTTTTTTCTGACTATACTCCGGATCGTGTCACACTTGTATCCGTTCATTTCTGCGTTCTTGGTTATGTAGGATTCCTCTTTGCGTCGTTCGTCACTTGATAGCGGGATGGTCAGCATACGGTGAATCATAGCATGATATGGTGCCATCTTTTGAGAAAAACTGTGTGAGGACGTTGCTGGAATTGTCCTCTGAGTTTGCGTTGCTTTTCTATGAATTCCAAAACTCAATGCCCCATTGTTCCTGAATATACATATTTATATCCAAGAATGACAGCTTGTTGTCCTTCTCCTGTTCCATGCTGAACTGTAAATTTTTGTGGATCGAATTGATACTCGTGAGTGTATGCTCCAATTTGTCCTTATCTACGATAGCTAAGATGTCATCAACGTATCGGATCCAAAATCGTGGAAGGAAACCTAGTTCTTCTAGGGTCATTTCAATGTTGGTCATGAAAATGTCACTTATGAGCGGTGATAATGGATTTCCCATAGCTACGCCACTTGTACCTTTAAAATATCGCTCTCTGAAGGTGAAATAATTTTCACTCATGCACAGGTGCGTTAGCTTCATTAGACTGCGTACCTCTTTGCGCCACTCCCATTCATTTGGTCTCAGTTCTAACAGACGGTGTTCTAATAAGACTAGTGCTTCCCTTACCGGAATACTAGGAAATAATGCGTTTACGTCGAACGAAACCAAAAGTTCCGCATCGAGTATACTGCCGCAATTTTGGAGTCTGATCACCGCTTCTTGACTATTTCTGACGGTTCTGGCGCTTATATTGTTACCAAAGATGTCGTTAAATCGCTGTAACAACCATTTCGAGATTTTGTGAGTCGGGGAGTTCATCGCAGCAATTATCTCCCTCATTTCGTTTCCGGGCTTATGAATCTTTGGCATACACCTTATTCGCGGTAAACACGGGTTGGACACTTTCAGCTTATGGAGGTTCTCGATAATATGTTCACAGTCTTTCAATGTTTTGTTGATCCTTTTAATAGAGTCCGGAAGAGGGTCTTTCCTTAATTCGAGGAATTTCCCATTGCTAAGAATGTTGTTCACTGCTTCATCATATTGTTGTCTATCCATGATCACAATCTTATTTCCTTTGTCGGCTTGGATACAGTAGACTGGTTTACTGTTGATTTCTTTGATAAGGTTTTCTTGTTTGAAGTTAGGTATTTGTTCAATACCGTGAATGATCTGACCCACTTGGTGCCTGACGTTGTTCTTGATTTCTACATTCTCGAATTTGACTGCCGCCTCCACGTCTACTACGAAATCCTCTAGTGCTCCTCTGCTACTTGAAATTGCGAAGTTGAATCCCAAATTCAATAATTTTAACTGTTCGTCAGAAAATACCTCATTCGATTTGTTCACAACAAAATCCGAAATTACTGCTACCGTAGATGACTTGATAGGTTTTCTTCTTAGGAGTTCGTTTAGCTTCTTCTTCAGAATCATACGTTTTTTGGCTTTGATGCATTCAAGGGATTTATTCACTTTTTCCAAGATGTCACAAATATCTCCTTTTCTCCTCGATGTGTTCGCTAATTTCATGTGCGTGGCATGTACGTACCGCAGCAAAAAATTCCGACACTATACATATTTTCTATGGGCCATAAATATATTAACAAAATATTGAAAAACTTTAAATGATTTTTAATTAATTTATGCATAAATGATTTCATGACAAGGGGTAGTTAAGAGTTAAAATTCCACAAATAATTGATTTTTCTTTAAATTTAGTAAAAACGATTTTAATGCACAGCCAAAACTATTAAAGCAGCTAAAAAATAATTTTTTCATTGATTTCGGGACGTGGTGGATTTTTTTTAGTGCATTCATTCCCTACCACTCAATCAATCAATCAATCAAAAGCGCTTTATTTAATACTAATCGTTATAAATTTTAAAAGAATATAAAGCAAATTCCAAACAATAACAATAAAAAACTTAATGGCCCAAATGGCTCTCTAAATTTGTACGTTATCATTACACATTTAAAAAAAAAAACTATAGCAAATTCAAATCAATGAAGATTATTACATATTTTTTAAATTTAATTGGAAAAAGGAGAAAAAACCAACCAACACTATTCTAAAACTATTTATCATCTTAACACTACAGTGAACTTTGATCCTACACCTAATATGTTTTAACTTAATTCTAATAAATGCTATCAAAAACTTTATCTTATACTTAAAAAAAATCTATAACAATGTTCCTAACCTAAGCGTTTTACCTTATCTCTAACCTAATATAATAAACATAATATAAACCTAATCTATACCTAATTTTTAACAAAAATAAACAACAACACTAAATGTAGCAATAATGAGCTGAAACTCAAAAACTAAATAACGAAAAACACCAAAACTGAAAATATACACGAATAATTTAGACATTGTCATTCAGCCACCAATACCTAGATTGCCCCGTCTCAACTCGATCAGCTTCAACGAATCTAGCAAATGAGTACCTCCATTGGAACTGTTGGTCTCGTGAACTCAAATTAGGAGGATATTTTATCTTCTTATCGGTGGCCCGTCGATATATGTGATATATGACTGGGACGCCGTCAGAATCAAAAACATATCGATTCATGTCCAAATACACGAATGCTTCTGGAGGAATGAAGCCAGTAGCGAGGCAAGTCGCAATATACCCGTCTGTAGGGTGGAACGGCTGTGAAATCCAAGGGTTTTCACTCACAGTCACAGATCTTGCGATATGATTCCGAAGAAGTTTCAATATGAAAATATCGAGTCTAGTCACTTCAGCAGTTTGATAAATTCTTCTATTCGATATATAATGTTTCCAATCCGTCTCAGGCTTTCTGTACAAACCAGTACATGCACGAAGACATTTCCTTTCGAAAACTCTTAATTTTTCCATAGTACTAGCACTCTGGTTGTACCAGATCTGACATCCATATGTCAAAACTGGTCTAACCAGTGTCTTGTAACAGATAATTTTGACTTTTTGATCAATGTATCTGGAATGAAAGAGCTTTCGAAGGGCCATGACTACTTTTAGTGCCTTACTGAGCATGATTTTCACATGTTCAGTATAGTACAGATACTGATCGAGATAAACACCGAGGTATCGAACACAGGATTTATGTGGAACCCGTTCAAGACTACCCTCACCAGCCATGATGTGGAAATCTTTCCAATTACGTTTCAGGTCTTGACTGACCCCTTGCAGCGTTGTCCGAAACAAGATTGTTTCACACTTTTGCGCATTGATTTTCATTCGCCAATTGTCAGTGTAGAGCTGTACATCATTGAACATTTTTTGGAGATTGCTCTGAACTATTGTAGCTTTTCGGTCTGCCGTATAGATGATCAGATCATCAGCAAACGCTACCAATGATCGCGTTGGCGAGACGTTAAAATCAAAGCCATTCAATAGTTTGCGAATGAAGATTGAAAAGAGCAGAGGCGCAGTAACTGTTCCCTGCTGTAGACAATTCAAGACCTTGAACTCGCGCATTGTTGTCAGATTTCCATCAGTTACAACAAACGATTTCCCGTATAACATATTACACATCATGGCGACAAGGTGTCTGGGGAACTTGTCCTGAAGGAGTTTAAAAATAAGTCCATCTAACCATACCGTATCAAAGGCTTTCTCCATATCAATGAGACATGCTCCAACACATTGTCTATCATTTAGTTTCCAACAGATGTCTGAGGTTACTTTCGTTATTGCATGTGTGGTCGAATGCCTGGCACGAAAACCAAATTGGCAATTCGGCATCAACTCATATTCCTCAATGTGGGCGTTTAATGCTCTGTTGAGTATCACTTCAAACACCTTGCTGATGTTAGGCAGCAAGCTGATTGGGCGATAGCTTTTGGGGCATGAAGATTCTTTTCCTTTCTTCAAGATCGGAAATACCTTAGCCTTTTGAATTGAATTGCTCAACATGTTGTTGAACAATATGCAATAGTTCCTAATAACAACCTCAGGCAAATGTCGGAGAACTACATTTGGAATACCATCAGTACCACATGATTTCTTGTTGTTTATCTTGCGAAATATGAAACACAAGTCTTCATAGCTGACAAAATAATCAATAAGATTCAAGTTCGGTATGAGGTCAGATGTTAATGTTTCATTGAAATGAAGAATTGATTGGCCGTTCAGGCTTGATTTGAAGTCGGAAGCTTTTGCTTCAACGACCTCTGAAAAAATTTCGTTCCCTCTCTCAGGGTTTGGTAGATGAACCAATTCAAAATGTGTTCCAATCAGGGCAAGTTTATCCAATCCTTCGCAAATAATCCTGTTTCCATTTCTATCCGGAGTCGTACTATCAATTTCGATACCAGCCCTATCGAGAAGATTTATCTCATCACTAGTGACTTCAAGATTCGATACCTTCACTCGAGACTTCTTGCGGAATATGCTATTCACTTTCGCAAACACGCCATCTGGGTCCTGTGGGCTAATACCCCTCAATTTTTCCGCCCATTGATTGCTGACCTCACTCCTGAAGTATGACCGGATTAAGTTCCGGACATTCTTCAGATGTAAATTCAACAAAGCCAACGAGGGATGGTTGTAGTCCAAAAATCGTCGATAAATATTGTTGACGCGTATGAGAAGAAGGCTTTTCAATCTTTTCAACCTTGCGATGGTTGGTGTTTCATATCCTTCCATATTGTTTCGAAGTTTAATCTTGGGAACTACTTTCTCAATCGTTTCCAACGTCAGCTTCTCTAACTTCGACAAATAGACATCTATTTCATCGTTAGTTAGATTCCTGTCATTCGGAACCATTGAGCAAGAGTTGCCACCATCAGAAGGGGGACATTGCTTCTAGTACTCCCGATTAAACTTCTTTTGAAACTTTCCCCAGTCTGTTTTTTTGAAGTTCAACCGATGATTTTCGTGTTGAACTGGAATGAGGAAGAAATCATCCCTGTGATGATTGATTTCCATTACGATTGCGATATGGTCGCTATCATAAGGAAGCACCTGCAGTTTCCGTTGAGGACTATTAAAGTTGAATTCGAGTCTTGCGTCAGCAATGCAAAGGTCCAAATATGAATTTGTCCTAGGGTATGTTGGAAACTCCGACCCATAAAGATTGCACCTGTATTCAATTTGGTTCTCTGTTATCCATGATTTCAGGAATACACCTCTTGGATTATTGGTGGCGTTCAGCCATGATGTATGCTTGGCGTTCAGGTCACCAGCAAGAATATAATAGTTATGCAGCCTGTTCAATTCGAGTATTTCAAACAAGGAATTGAGTTCCTCCTTGAGCTTGAGAACAGTTCCACCAGTTGCATAGGCAGAGATAACGAAGAGGTTATCCCCACCTGGCAGTGAGATTTTGATAACGGACATTTCAAGAGATTCAAAGCTTTTGAATTCGACTTTTTCAATATTTTGGAAACGATAGGGTCTTCGTACCAATATCCCGGTGCCACCTCCCCCATCACCTATTACCCTATCGTTTCTTACGAATTCAAAATCCTTGAATGTCATGGAGTGCCATGAATTGAGGTGGGTTTCGGTTAGAAGCAGGATGTCAGGCTTTTGTCTGGCAATGAATTCAAGGAGATAATCACGCCGATGTAAAGTAACAATGGAGTTGACGTTGATCGAGATGAGACGAATCCTATCCGTGGGAATGTGGCTGGATGACAACTTATTTTGAGGCATTTGAAAGTCCTAAACGTTGAAAAACAATGTTAATTTTCGAATCTTGTTTATCGATTCGCTCTGATAAGGAATTTAGTTGCTGATAAATTTTGAGAAGCAGCTCATTATTGCCACTTACATTATTTACACTATTTTCCGCATTTTCTGCTGGTCCTCTAGCGGCTTGTGCAAATGATACTCCGGGCTTGACGAAGTTCGGAGCTAAGACACTGCGGTGTATTTGTGTTTGCTTTGGGGCAGATTTCAATCTTGCATCCTGATATCGGGAGCATCCTCGATATGATGCTGGGTGACCAAAAACACCGCAGTTCACACAATATAACTTCTCTTTTGGCTCCGTCTGAGCCAATTTGCACTCACCGGGAGCATGCACGTCTTTGCACTTAACGCATCGGTAATGCATGGCGCAGTTGGCAGCCGAATGCCCAAATCGTTGGCAGCGATAGCACTGGTTGATTTCTCGCTTCTGGAGGCGTTCCCACCTCACCACTCGAAAATTTAAATACCTGATTTGCTGAAGAGCGTTTGGACTGCTCTTATTTGTTATTTGTACCAAATAAAGTGGTAAGTTTTTTTTTTCTACCGTCGACCTTCTTGTCACGAATGTTTTCACTGAGATAAACTCGATTTGTGGTGCTGTTTCCTTGAAAATCTGAAGAAGATCGACGGTATCTTCTCCGCAGTCCAAGCCCTTCAGCAAGAACGTCTGGTTCTTCTCGCTTTTGGGGGTATAGGTGAAGTGCGGAACCCCCCCAGAATTCAAAGCATCTTTCGCTGATTTGAAATCAACCAGTGATTTCGTTCTGATTGACAGCTTCTCAGAATTTATTCGTTTGATTTCGAAATTTGTCAACTTGTTTTCGGCTGCCAACAGCCGAACCATGTCTTTTCCGCTTTGACCGAAGACATTAATTGGCGGAACTTTCTCGGTATTCTTGGCTACTTTTTGAGGAGGACCAGCATCACTCTTTCTTCGTCGCACAACGCTCGTGCGATCTGCATTCACATTACGTCACTTGGTCCTTTGTGCCACCCAGACAATGTTGAACACATCGGCATAAGGGGGTACACAATATAATGTGAACTAGTCTTTTTCGTGAACATCTAGTCCAAAAATCATGATCAGCTCTCAGAGATACAAAAAAATCAATATAATACGATGCATTCAAAAAAAAAACTCTGAGTATCACTTCAGTATCTCGCCGATAGGGTCAAAAAAACTCTGTGTCACTTCAGTATCTCGCCGATAGGGTCAAAAGAACGCCCTAAGATACGGGCTCATAAAAGCAGAATTTCAGGTCCACGCTTCAATCAGTGCTCATTAAAGGCTCCCTTAGTCTTTCTGGTAGATTGTTATATATATGCAGAGCATCATTCGTTGCATCGTTCTTTAGACGATCCGTTCTGGCAAAAGGTATTACGAATTGATCTGCATTCCTCGCATTATATAGGTTGATCTGTGATACCTTAATGAATGGCGCTCGCTCCGATACATTAGTTTTTAAATTTCTGTAGATAAACTTAGCTTTCTCCATTATAATAATTTGACTAAAGGTTAATGATTTAGCCAATTGGTAAACCAATCTAATTTGAGTAGGCATTGGCAGCTTCAAAATGTTTTTATACGCTTTGGTCAGCAGCCTGGATATACTGTTTAAATGTTGCTTTGCTGATTGACTCCAAATAAGTACCCCATAATGCAATTTCGCCAGGACAAACGCATTTAGAACAAGTTTCTTGATGTGCATTGGAAAATCCTCATATCTTCTTAACAATCCTATTATTGGGGCTAATTGCCTCCTTAAGCTATTTATGTGTGGTATCCAGGTCATACGATGGTCTATGATAAGACCAAGATATTTCATTTCCAGTTTGACATCTATGTCTCCTGTTCTTTTGCTTAAAAACAATATATTTTGTCTTTGAAGTGTTCAATACTAGTTTGCTTCCAATTAAGCACTGATGGAAGTATTCAGCCTTGGGGAACTCCTATTTTCGTAGGTGCATGATCGCTCAGGACATTGTAGATTAAAGTTCTCTGCGATCTTCCCTCCAAGTAACTCTTAAACAACTGCTTAGGACTACCCTGATTACCATACGATTCAAGTTTACGAAGCAAGAGGTCATAATCAACTGTATCAAATGCTTTTTTCAAATCAACTAAAATTGTGATGACATAATCACCTCTGTCAAGTCCAAGATTGATGAAACGTGTGACAGAATTTAGGGCATCTAAAGTACTCTTGTTCTTTTGAAAACCAAGCTGATATTGGCTTATGATAGAGTTATCAACTGAGAATGATGTTTAGTATTTTTTCAAATATCTTACTAAATCCCGTTAGCCGCGCAATCGGGCGATAGTTATTCGGGTCGAGATGATCACTATCCTTAAATATAGGAACTATTTTTGCAAGTTTTTCTTCTTCCGGAAATGTCCCAATTATTTAATGAGTTCGCCACGTCACGTGGACACGACTTATTAGAGCCCGTCAGGATTCAGTTGAAAGATGTGTGACATACCCTGGGTTGAAGAGTTGTCCTTTACCTCATTTATTATTTTCCATATTTCATTCAGCCGCTGTTTCCATTCTTCTTGAGAAATATGAGAATTTAGCCTCTTTCACCAGTCTTTCTGATTCTTTTTTCGCTTGCATATATACAAACTTGAAAGCCTGGTTTCCATTGTTCTTCCTGTAGTCCATGTATGCCTACCTTTTTTAGGGTTTTTTACTAAAATACAAAACCCTATTGCAATCACGACCTGTGTCCGTCTGTCCGTCCGTCCGTCCGTCCGTCCGTCTGTATGTCACAGCACTTTTTCTCCGAAACTATAGAGGCTACAGCCATGAAACTTTGTGGAAAGGTCAGAAGTGGTGACTGCTTGAAAGTTCAAGGGTGGAAAAATTTTTCAAAGGGGTTTAAGGGGGGTCTCCCCATATAGGGAGGTGACCCCTCAATTTAACCATTGGTAGTCGAGTAGGGTGTCATTGGAAAGGTCTTAATGAGATCTTTTCAAAAGAAGTCTTAAAATTGCCTTATGAGTAGCGAGGGGGGCAGCGGAAGGGAAAATGTACGAACTTTTCTATGAGAGCTTTTCAAAACAGTTCTTAAACTGACCGTTTTCGCTTCAGTGGGGCACATGGGGGGGAAATACATGAAAAATGTGTTTCCTCCCTCGCGAATGGACATCCGTGATCTAAAAAATCTGAAAAAATTATCAAGGTAGATATTTGTGGGTATAACTATAACAAATACCTCAGAAGTCAAAATTCTTTCAACTTTGTTAATAATAGTATGATCGTCGAATTTCACATTTTCTCCAATAAAATCGTCTTTGACATGTTTCTTGATTTTATTTGTTGCTGGTTACTGCATTTTGTAAGTTGTGTACAAAACCCTTCTGACATGAGCATAGGTCTGTCTACCCAACTTGTTTAATACTTGCATCAATTAATTTTTTCGTTATCCAAGTCCGTTGTCGACACCTGATTTTTTTCAGTAATTTTCGTATGTTTGAAAGAGCGTCTTGTCTAGATATCTGAACGTTTTGTAGTCGGCTTCTGTTTGTTTAGGGTTTGGCCTTGAATAGCTATTTTTAACACTCTGTGATCCAGTTCCGGCCAGTCCTCAAATATGTATGTCATGCTTTCAGCGACTTTTAAATCAATGGTTACTATATGATCCAGTCAGGTTTTTGACACTGGGCGATTAATTTTGTTGTTGTTTATGATTATCATTCCTAGCGTATCCTTATAAATTCTTGATTCTGGTGATTCAATGAGTACATCAATGTTTGTGTCTGCTACTGTGATTAATTTTTTTCAGTTGAGAATAATGTAGCTAGTACTGTGGAAAAATCTTGCGCATTCATACGATTGGGGTTGTAGTACGTCCCTAATTTTATTTTTTTACCTGCATGGCGTACTTCAATTATTCTGGGTAAATCCAGATTTCATTGAGGATAGATAAATCTATGTCAGGATTTTGCTGCAGGTAAATCGAATATCAGTTAGCTTGTGTCTTAAGCTTCTTATATTAGCATACATGAGTGTTAAATTTGTTCCACTTGATTGATTTGAAAGATTAGCAATCATTGAAGTTGTATTTGGTGCTCCTCCTGGCGATCGATATTCTGCGTTGAAGCTCCGGACACTCTAACGAGTCAGCTCTGTGAGGATGATCAGCATTATTATTGTTACCAATAGAGTTGGAGCACTTCTCAATCGTGCTTTTGCAGTCCTTTAGGTCCTCCACATTTTACACATATTTGCTCCCCCTCATATTTTGATGTTTTGTGATTAAATTTTTGACATTTATAATACCTCGTTACGTTCAAGTCTTCCTTCACAAAATATGATTCATAATCTATATTAACGTATCTGTTTGCAAGCCTCTTATACATGCTCCCATTTACCTGAATGATGTGCAAACACCTTCCATTTATTGTCCGCTTAGCATGTACAAGTTCCATAGAATCTCGCTCCTCTATACTGGGATTTAATAATTGGATCTCATTTCTTAATTCCTCATTTGAATATTGTTTTTCTAGACCATTGATGACAAGTCTAGGCTGTCGTAATCTGGTCTCAGCAATATCATACTCATATTTCATTGCTATATTAAAGAGCGAAGTAGCATTTTCATTGGTCGATGTTGAAGAGGAATTTTACATTTTGATGGCCTAATCTTCGACTTAAAATCAATCAGTGTTTTTCTGAGGAAGAATGATTCCTAGGCTTAATTATAATTGGTCAAAGCATGCCTCTATGGGCAATATTACATTAAAAAATGCAATGTCACGTGACCGCTATTAGCTGCTAATTTCTAAATTATACTTCAGTAGCCCTGAGAAACCAACTAATCGCTCCAAGATATATTATGTTGAGGAGCTCCTGGAGTGTTTCGAATGTGCTTATCAAAAACCTAATAGGGGTACCGGTTAATACGTGCGGGTTTCTAACAGATGGCGTAACTTGATTTTTATTCTAGTGATTCACCTTTCCAAATATTTGTGGGAAAACTACTCTCATATAGTTTCAGAATCAGTATATGTCATTTAGCTGAAGCGTAAACAACAATACTTTATTTACTCTGAAAATGTCGAATTTTGTGCCGAATAAAGTGTTTTTGCGAGGAGTACTTCTTCATTGAAGAAAAAGGCTGCCGAAAGTCATCGTATTTTGGTGGAAGTGTATGGTGTGCATGCTCTAGCTGAGCGTACGTGCCAGAAGTGATTTGCACGGTTTAAAAAAAGTTTGAAGATCTCGAATTGGAGACATTGCTCGACCAAGATCCATTCCAAACTTGCAAAATCACTTGGCGTCGCGCAACAAACCATTTCCAATCGTTTAAAAGCAATTTTTCACAATAAAGCTTCAGTTTTTGAAAAAAAAAGCGCAGAACCGGTACCCCTATTAGAACGGATTCAATTTATCAATCTATAGATGGCCAAATTCAAGGGCAGGTCTAGTTTCAAGCAGCATTTGCGCTTAATCCGTATCAAACGTGGAATAAAGTTATGGTCTTACCGGTTATCTATATGACCTCAATGTGTATAGCGGAAAGGAGGATGGACAAGCAGATGGAACAGTAGGAGAAAGGGAAGTTAGAAAAATTACCAGCTCAAAAAGCAATACGAATGTCGTGATCTGCTTCAAAAGATTTTTTACGTCGGCAACATTGATGAAAACATTGTCATATGCTGCAGTAGCGACTTGTATTGAATCCCGAAAAAATATACCAAAAAGTCAGGAAAAACTAGAGAAATGTGAAGTTTTTATGCGCAAATGGCAGAACAACCTTTACTAGATGGCAAGATAAGAAAGAAGTATTGGCAATTAGCACCTATCATGGGAATCAGCTTGCATTTGTTGACCGAAAACAGAAGAATGGCAAAAAACTTGCTGTTGCATGTCCCAAGATCATCTCCTTCCACAAAAAGTATATGAGGCGGGTCTATTTGACTGATCATTTATCTGGCCTGCATGAATTTGATTGCAAGTCTACCAAGTGGTAGAAAAAAGTATGTAATAAACTGTTGATAATAACTGCTGTAAACGCTTCTATAGTTTACAATGTATTGAGAGGTAGAAAGTTAGCATTTTTGGATTTTTTGATAGCCTTGGCAGAAAGCCTCATTTAACAAGGGAAAAGCAAAGCCGGAGTGAAGAGACTTTCGACTTCTGGACGACCGTCAAAGAGGCAAACAATAATGTTGAATGTTGGCGACCATATGCTGATTGTTGAGCAGAGAAGGAAAAGATGTACAAGATATTCACAAAGGAAGATCGAGAAGTGAACAAAAACTGTTTGCAGAGCATGTTGTGTGCGGTTGTGTAACGAATGTTTTACCGCTTTCCATATGTTAAAAATTTGCTAAATCTATTTGTTCCTCATTTATGTCTTATTTTAGAACTGATAGGAAATATTGCACCAATGTAATGCACTAATGGGACGATATGTCCCAATAAAAAAATTAATAAAAATGTTCGAAAAAATCTGAAAAAATACAAACATCTTAAAGCGACTTCTACTTTTGGAATACGAAGCCACAAATTCAATTAGAGTCCACACAAAAAAAAATAAAAATCCGTCTTGAAAGGGTTAAATATCT
Organism: Odontomyia ornata; assembly: GCA_963969285.1. Lineage (NCBI taxonomy): Eukaryota > Metazoa > Arthropoda > Insecta > Diptera > Stratiomyidae > Odontomyia > Odontomyia ornata. Next base: position 25,143,170 of record OZ017739.1, read on the forward strand.
GTATAACCAAACCTTAAAAGAATCAAACTAAATTTTTATATAAGTTCCGAAGATTGGAAATAGTGGCGGACAACTCGCACGAAATATGGAAAATAATAAAATAAAAAAAAAACAACAACGGAGAATGTGTTGGTGCGTGTCTCATTGATATGGAGAAAGCTTTCGATGCGGTGTGGTTGGATGGAATAAAATTCAAACTCTTTCAGGACAGGTTCCCCAGACACCTCGTCGCCATTATGTACAATATTTTATATGTGAAATCATTTGTTGTCATTGATTGAAATCTGACGACAATGCGCAAATTCAAGGTCTTGAATGGTCTACAGCAGGGAACAGTTACTGCGCCTCTGCTCTTCTCAATATTCATTTGCAAGCTATTGAACGGCTTTGATTTTAACGTCTCGCCAACGCGATCATTGGTAGCGTTTGCTGATGATCTGATCATCTATACGGCAGACCGAAAAGCTACAACAGTTCAGAGCAATTTTCGAAAAATGTTCAATGATGTGCGGCTGTACACTGACAATTCGCGCATGAAAATCAATGCGCAGAAGTGCGGAACAATCTTGTTTCGGACAACGTTCGCACATTAACTTATCACTCTTTTTGTGTACAGGACATTTTATACTTTTTTAACAGGCGTCTGGTAACTGGTCTTCTGACCATATTCTCCATATTAGTGGATGTAGAAGCAACCTTAAACAAGAACCCTTTCTCTGGAGCAGTGCTGTTGGTATTCCATCTATTCCATGAGGCATATTTTTTCTAAGGTCACCACGTACTGCTGCCTGACTTCACTTCTGGTTAGTGGTGAGACTAGGACCTCTGGCTCTGCTTCTGGAATGTTTACAGGCTCAACGCTATGAATAGTTTCTGAAAATATTGCAACTATCTGTTTTTGGTTTCGACTGGGTTACCTACGAGTATGATTGCTCCTTGTGCACTTTTGTAAATACATGTTTGTGGACCGAAGCCGTCTCTGACTTATTTGATAAAGACTTACGCCGTTCTGTCTTCACATAGGTCATGTTTTTGTTTATATGTATTTTGTATCTTGGTGTTGATTGTCAGTTATTTCTTCCTTTCGCCCATTTTTTAGCTTGTCGGAGAGTTTTATATTGTTCTTCTTTGTGTAGTGAATTTAGTATTTTTCAATATCCGTTCAGAACTGCAGCGATGGTCTGCTGCCTCAGCGAGCGAAGATATTAGTGCTCGCCGGTATTAACCTTGTTGGAGGACGCGTTAATGTGCTGGCAGGCTAGCATTGCGGTGTCGGTGGGCGGGTTCTTTTCCCCAGCACAAGCGCTACTACGAAAATTCACATTCACGAATTAAACAATCGACCCCCGCGGTTCGACGATGTCGAGGCCGAGGTAACCTACCGAAGGAATGTAATACCAAAGTACGAAAGACCGAGCCTGATTGACGCCCGCGGACCTCGAGAGGATCTCTCTTTACTACTTGATGCTTACAACCCCCAAATAAGAGTGGGGCACTCAGGTGGAAGCGGTCCTTAATTTTTTTTCAAACAAAATTATTCTATTAGAAATTCTTAAATTTATATCCTTAGACTTTAAAGCTGCAGCACTAACATTAAGTTAAGCGGGAGTAGTTAAAGTGCACACAAAATTAAGTAATTTATTATTAGTACAACGACTAAATTAGTCGAGACCATGGCGCGGGAAATTACAATAATTTTTGGACTTAATATTCAAATAGAAAATCATATGAAGAGTTATGCAAAGTAGTAGTGTAAAGTAAATAGTAAATATATCAAGTGTGGACGGCATTGGAATGTTGTAAGCATATGATGTCTTCTTAACTACGATTTCCAGTGCAACTTAGTATTTAATTAATAATTTCATAGAATACTCATAACCAAAAAGTTATCTTTTTAACTTTCACAGATGAAATTACGACATCTTTTAGACGTTTTGGACCACTCGTTGTAGACTGGCCACATAAAGCTGAATCGAAGTCGTATTTTCCACCGAAAGGATATGCGTTTTTACTCTTTCAGGTATATTGATCATCTTCAATTTACGAAGAACTAATCTTCAAAAGCAATTAAAACTAACAAACATATCTTTAAAATTTCAGGATGAAGGAAGCGTTCAACAATTAATTGAGGCATGCATCACAGACGAGGAAAAATTATATTTGTGCGTCTCTTCACCGACAATAAAAGACAAACCTGTACAAATTCGACCCTGGCGCTTAGCGGATGCCGATTTTGTTCTTGACGCTTCCATGCCCCTTGATCCACGCAAAACTGTCTTCGTGGGAGGAGTTCCCAGACCACTTAAAGCTGGTAAAATAAAGAATAAAAGATAAAACTCCGTTGAATTAAGAATTTTTCTATGTTTTTAGTTGAACTGGCAATGATAATGGATCGCCTCTACGGTGGTGTTTGTTATGCAGGGATTGACACCGATCCAGAGTTGAAGTATCCAAAGGTAAGAAAAATAACTACGATGCAAAAAGCTTGTTACTATAGTACCTTCAAGGAAGCAAATAATCCCTGATTCTAATTCATTTCATTCAAACTACACCATATGTATTTCATCGCAAAAGAGGCAGAATTTAATTAATGAGCGCAACTTCCGATTCCTTCACACATGTACATTTGCATTGAATTTGTAAACTACATACTCGTATACATACGTACACCATGTGAAAGGAGTCTAATTCCACCCTAATGGTAGCCAATGTGTAAAGAATTGCTATTGTTCTACGTTTTCTTGTTTCCAACACATTTCAACCTAATGCTGCCTATTGGTGATTGCCAATAATTTGCTTGTAATCATCTGGTAAGAATCCAAACAAATTACCACCATAAGGATAATATCCGTTGGAATTAGGAACCATTAGCCAAACATTTGATATCAACTTGGTGCCAAAGAAAGTGCTCCCTATTGAATGCTTGCATCTCGAGCCAGATTAATGTATTGTTATGGCTTGGAAACGTTGGATCTCATGAAGGCCTAATTATAATTTATCATGTGGGACGACAAAGCATATACATACATTCATACACACGTGCGCATTGTTTTTATTGTATATTTAATTAATCATATGTATTAATGGGATTCAAGCTGTATATGAAAATTATGAAAATTTCTACTTTCAGGGCGCTGGGCGTGTCGCGTTTGCTAACCAACAAAGCTATATAGCAGCAATATCTGCTCGATTTGTACAGCTACAACATGGTGATATCGACAAACGTGTCGAAGTGAAACCCTACGTTCTTGATGATCAAATGTGTGACGAATGCCAGGGACAACGTTGTGGTGGAAAATTTGCTCCATTCTTCTGTGCAAATGTAACATGTCTTCAGGTATGTTGGTTTAAAGTTTATAACAAACAGCAGAACAATACCACCAATGAATTTGTGAATGACTTTCTACCTCGAAAAGTTATGAAGTAAAAACTAGAGCCATTGTCAAAATGAGGTCGACTAAAATAGAGTATTTTCCAAATCAAAATTGTACGCGGAATATATAACTTACATCAATGCGTTAGGTTAAAATTATATGAATTCCTTGAAGCCCATTTGACACTAACAATGAAATTGATCTCTATTTGTCGAAGTTGACAATGGAAACGACTTAGAAAGTAGTTCCCTAAGATTAAACATCGAAATAATTTCGATAAATTAGAAACGCCAACCATTGCAAGGTTGAAAACATTGAAAAGCTTTGTTTCTGGTATGTCCAAGAGACCAAAAATGAGAAGAAACGTAGCTACTTGATAAATGATTTTGGTTTATTCAGCGGGATACATGTGCGTCTTAGTATGGCTAAGAATGTACTCGTGTTGCCGCGTTTATACTTAAACTGCGCTACTAAGTATAGATGGCGCAATCTCTACATTACATTTAATTTAACAAGTTAACTTCGAGAAAATATCAAATTAAATTTGAGTATACAACACTCCTTCTCACCGTAGCTTTTCGCACAACGCTTTAATGCGTATCTTAAGAAATATAATACAATATTTACGTAAATTACAGAATTTGCAAAAATTTAAAAAGGCGGATTAATATTAAAAGAAGTTATTAAATTATAATAAGAATATCAAACTAAGAAAAGCAAAAATTTTAAAATTTTTCTTTGAAAAAAACGAGTCATCATAAACAATTAGTTAATTTAGAGTCACTTGTCACAGTTCCCCATCGTCGCACGCCTCCGTAATCTTGGCGGTCTGCAATTGCATTTAGGCCTGCTTTTCTTTTCTTGCATTTTTGAAGTTCTTGAGGAATCTTCTTGTTCAGCTTCTCTTGTCATTGTATCTACCTCCCTTTCCGAGGGATTAACTACTGTCGCAATTTCACCATCATATGTTTCTACATTAATAGACTGTTTTTCAGGTTCTGATTTTTACCTTTGTTCGCGATGTTGTCTGAGTGACGGATCACAGGGGATCTCGGTGACCTCTGCCAAAAAGATGTGAGGCAGGTAGATGGTTCTGAATGAACTAATCTATTATCTAGGTCCTCGCTGCTTCCATTACTCGTAACCAGGAAATTGATGCTCCTGGTATGTTGTGCGCCTATCTCGTCCTTTACTATGTTCAAACGTGCACCTTGTTTTGACTCTATGAATCCGCGTGACTATTTGGGTGTATCCCTACGGTAGTCCCGGAAACGTACGGTTTCAATAACCTCGTAGTTTCTGGCTGTTTTTTTCACGACTCGCCGGCTTTTCAACTTCTTCTTTGAGACGAATCATGTCAAATAGCTCTGCTGGAGAGAAGTTTCAGCTTGCAAGTTTGGCTGTTCTCATAGCGAACAGAACTCTGGCTAATTTTGCTTGTTTGTCGACTACATGGTGTTTATACCACCGATTTTTGAAACTGCGAACTGTGCTTTCTGCCACGCCGTTTGATGGTGGATGGAAAGGTGGCGAAAATTTAATTTGTGCTCCATTTTTCGATAAAAACTGCAAAAATTCCGCGGATCTCAATTGGCGACCATTATTCGACTCAATGAGTCAAGCACTCCTTAGTCTGCAAACATTTCTCGAACATTTCTTATGAGCTCTGCGGCGATCATTGAAGCAACTTTTTTAACGATCAGAAATCTGGAGAAAGCATCGACAGGAGTACGTCATCCTGGGCAGGTCCTGAATAATCCAAATGAACTCTCCATGAGCGACTAGATATCGGCCATGAGAGTGGAGGAGCTGACGGCGGGTGATCCCGATTTCCTTGGCATCTCTTGCTAGTGTTTACCACAGCTTCAACGTCTTTGTCTATCCTTGGCCATCAAACGTATCTCCTCGCTGCCACTTTAGTTCGCACGATACCATGTTAAGATGCGTGTATTGCTTCGAGTACTTCCCAACAGAGAGATTTTGGTACAATAACTTGATCGTCTCGCAGTAAACAACCTCTTTGGCTTTAACTCCGATGACACTGTCTGGCCATCCCTCTCGAACAATTTGACGAATCTTGCTCAGATTAGGGTCGAGATCAATCGCTATGGCGATGTCTATCCAATTTACAGGTCTGGATTTGACCTCCAACAAGTGAATATCCATTGGCTCCGGAAACTTGATCATGTGAGCCGCCTTGCAGTGGCAATCGCGAAAATGCATCTGCTTTGCCATGTCGATCGCCTTTCCAATACATGAATTGGTAGTCGTATGCCCCAAGTATCAGCGACTAACGAAGCATACGTGGCGAGAGATAGCGTACGTGACTCGAGTGCGACTGGTCTTTATGAGTCGTCGATTATGAGATGAGCATGGAGCCGTATGGTGATGCGTCGCAAGAGAGCAGCAGTTGTTGATTTCCAACGTAATGAGTCAAAATTGGACTTGTAGTGAGCCTCCACTTGACGGCGTTCAATGCGTCGGAGTGAGCTTCGACTTACGTCCACGCTGCATCCTTGTTCAGAAGTTTATCTTCTTCGTAGCACTACTGCCCCTCTCGGGCCTTCGCTTCTTGTAAATAGCGCCTCCACCAGTCTCGTACTTTTTCTTCTTTATTTTTAATCGGTATTCATATAAGACGTCAAGAACATTCTTCAAGCGGTGCTCATGGTTCTCTTTTGTTCGGCTTGCCACAACAATATCGTCGATTAGCACTGCCACTCTGTCGATACCTGCCAACAAATTTTAGAGTACCTTTTGAAGAATTCCAGGTGCAGCGGAGAGGCCGAAGCGTAACCGATTCACAACGAAGATGCCTTTAATCGTGTTTATCGCCAAGAATGCAGAGCTTCTTCGCCGACTACCAGCTGCATGAAAGCTTGATCCAAATCTAATTTAGAGATTATCCCACCTGAGAGTTTCACGAATAAATTGTCAAGAGTACGTAGTGGGTACCGGTCAGGCCTGAGAACTCAGTTTACTGTAGCTTTATAGTCCCCGCACAGCCGAAGACTTCCTTCGCGTTTTGGAACTACTACGATACGCGTAGCCCATTTGGAATATGGAATCGCTTCCAAAACGCCAACACCCACCAAACGGTGAATCTCTTCTATCACTCTATTTTGCAAAGCGTAAGGTACAGGACGGCTCCTTAAGTATATTATCGAAGTAGGGGTGTGATCAAATCTAGTTTGATCGCAGGTCCTTTAGTTCTTCTAAGGCTCAGTCGGCGTTTCCGAGCGCTGGGTTTGTTAACTCGTTTAACTCTTTGAGAACCGACATTGCGCTTATGCCTTCTACCGATAGACCCAATGCTTTCAACTAGTTACGCCCTAGAAGCGAATGATCTTTGCAGTTGTCATATGCCAACAGGCATATTGAGGTCGCCCGCGTGGCTTAGAGGGTAGAGAACTAAGCCCGTAAACCGAAGGTCTCTGGTTCAAGTCTCGTTGGCGTCAACGAGATTTAGTTCGAGTGGTTCTTCAGACGGACTATAAGCCTGTTCAGTTATGATACGTGCTGGTTTAAAATCAGAACGTATCGCAGCTGGGTGGACGGACACGGCCAAAGCGTGAAAATGATCATATCACCTTGTGGAGTGCCGATACATTCTATCATGACAAAGAGATAGTCTAACTATCTCTAAGCGAAGGCCCAAAAGGGGCTGTAGGGTTACAAAGAAGAAAAAGAAAGAAAGAAGAAGAAGATATTGAGGTGTATCAAGGTGGCTTTGGAGCAGGTATAATGACAATAAACTAACTGTTTACGGCAGCCATGTCAAATTCAAAGTTAACGCATGAAGAACGTAGACTAGGTGGGCCTCAAAACCTAGTAATAAAAAAAACAAATTACTGAAAATTTAAGGAAAAAAAGAACTATTATAAGGCAAGTATATTTGTGGAATTGCTGATACATACAAAGAGGTAGAAACATTAATTTCCTATACCACATATTTGACATCTTTTGTCATTAATTAAGTAGTTAATTGTGTTATGAATTGCCAATTGTTATAACCGTACCTCCCAATGGGTATGGATTGAACTCGAAAACATTCCTTACATTTACCTTCGTCAATTAGAAGGCCAATCTGTCGCTCCTTCAGTGAAAGAACATTTTTAGATTTTAGGTTTTACTGGACAGTTTATTTATTAGTTTTCATTATTTTTACAATGCATTTACATTCTTTTTTGTTCACTCCTGATTTCGGTGCTGCAGTTCCTTGCGGAACTCTCATGAGAACTTGGTAGCCTGGCTCCGGAATTTCCGTCCAACTGCTTAATAACGTTGGTCGACTGTATCCAGACTCTGGCTAAGTGCCGCTGGAGTTACTGGAGGGGAAAGAGGCAAAAGTGCCGCTCCTTAACTTCAGGCTGGTTGCAGAAGTGAGTCCTCCTTGCAGGTCACAACTTTCCAAAGAAAAGGGAGGCAAAGGCCACAGATCCAACTTCCAGCATAGGCCACAGGAAAGTCAGGGCTTTTCTGTCGAACAGTCGATTTTTAACACTGTGGCTTGGTGAACGTCCGTCAATCGTGATCTTGCGGGAGATTTGTTACCTTTTATTAAAGAAAATACTTCTTCACACTTATATAGATACCTCCAAACATTGGCAGGATTTTACAGGCAACTTTTTTTTTTCATTTCTAGGTATTGAGTAGGCGAGTACTTAAAAAATTCGAATGTACCAATGCTATCAAATTTTTATTTTAAATGAGTCTGACTGTATCTTAATCGCTTCCATCTGCAAGTGAGGGAGAACTTTATCAATATCGATAGTGAAAAGACCAGTGAATAAAGAAAAATTTTTCTCTTGCGACTTAAAATCCTGAAAACACTTTTCAAGTTCTGCCAGAAGGCTTCTCATGTTCTCTGTGTACATTTTGTATGATATTGGGTTACTTGTGTTGTCCTGATACACCTTTCAAGTCAGAAAATACTTAAAAGCTTTCACATGATCATGCATATCTGTTATAACTTGACGTGGTCCTTGCAATTTGGACAAGTGTTTTGTGGTATGAAAGATCTTGCAAAAAGGGTACGTCGGACTGATGTTTTGTCTTTTCACTTCCATGAATTTCTTTCGAGTTTCCAAAGCCGATCTTGAACCATAGAACGCAAAAGCCATCGCACCTCTGTATAATAAGCTAGCCCAGTATTTTCACTTTCTAGATCACGCAAAAATGTAGAAAACCAATTAAAGCCACGCGACCTTATTGTTTATCATTTTTTTTTACCGACGCTTTCCTACTTGATCGCTAATGAGCATAAAATTTCCTGGTCGATTATACAATGAAAATGACGAAAATCTGGCTTTTCCTTCTCGTTTCTTTGATACTTGTCTGAATATTTGAATGAAGCCATTATTTACTCGAATCTTCGAAGAAGCTCAATCGTTGCAAAGAAACATAGTTTTGACAAATCTAAATTGTAAATTTGCAGAAACCCATAAACAACACTGAAAATATCCTTCCCAGTCGTTGTATCATGCAATGGTACTAATTCCAGTTGTTCTTCATAAACGTTGATATCTCTATTGCCACAGGCAATAGAAAGTACGATGAAAGAGTCTGATTTTGTTTTTACCTGGTCAGTTATATTGGCAGCCAACTCACTAACTTTTTCCGTGACAGTATTTCAGAACAAGAATATATTTCGAAAAGCTTTCACGTTCCCTGGACTCAGAATTTTCACTGTCTTTACAAGGCACTCTTTTATAAATGTTTTGAAGTGTTTTGCAATCAACTCTGACAGCGCATAGTTCGCTTGAACGGCAGATTCATTTTCTTACTTTGGTCGTGTTAACATAAGCTCTTCATCATTTAATCATTATTTTAACTTATTTAACTTTTCATTTCTAATCATGCCTACATACTTGTCAAACTTAGTTTTATGACTTTCATGGTGATATTTTATATTATATAATTTTGGGACACCGACTGTACTGCTACAAATCAAGCAAATAATTTTGTCTTTCACTTCGCATAGAAAAACTCAAATTCCCATCTTTTCTGAAAGACACGATGCTCATCTACAGGTTTTCTCTTACTTCCACTTGGTTTTGAAACAGATATGCTAAAAACTGTCTGAAACAAATAAACAACAATAACTACGCCAGTAACCTCGGAATTCTATCGGAACTGACATATCTGATTAAACTCAATCGGCTGGCATAGGCTTATATATTTAATTATCTTTTTCTTTTGTGTGCAAAAGGCCAAATATTGAAACAGTAATCCTAGAAACGAATACAATTTACGTTAACTGCCTGCAAAATCACCGCAATAGAGTGAAAGTTCATTGTGCGTTCTCTCAGTATGTTGTCTCGTGAGAACTACAAAGAACCACACAATCGAATTTCAAATTTATGACCATTCGACTCATAGATCTCAGAGAGAATGGATACGAAATCGAGAGAATTGAAGCACTTTATCATGTAGCGTGAAGTTGGCGCGTTATTAGCTGTTGATTCGAATTTCAAATAAATTTGACGTGACGTCTCCCATTATTTTTCGCATCTTGAACTAAATCAATTTTCCGCGCGGATATTCTAACTTGAACGATATAAAAGATTGAACATGACTTACCCTACGTAGAATACGTCCCTGACATGCTTCCTAGAGCTGTTTTCACAATCCCACACGCGTCACTACATTTTTCATTTTTCGACACAAAAACACTCGCGATCCCTAACAAACTTTTCAGGTTGGTTACTTATCACATTTGCAACGCTTTTGTACTCAATTCAACACGGTTTATCTTAAAAAAAATGTTTTGTGTACAATTTCGAATTCAACTTGATTAGACGTTTCCCATCAATGTTGAATTTTCACGAATCATATGTTTTCAATCATATGGTTGATATTTTGTTGACAATTTGCGGGTTAAGGTGTAAGAGGAGTGGGATTTTCGTGAGAGCAACTAGAGAGCCACTTGAATGTGTGGATTCTGTAGCGGCGTGAAAGGCAGGGGGATTTCAATTCGCATGCAAGAGGAAGGCATGTATGTAGTAGAAGTACTTCACTCACATATGGATGAAAATAAGCTCATTTCGCGTCCGTTACTTTATAGGTCTTTGATTCGACTCGAGAAAACTTGTCGCGGCACTACAATCTGCTTGCATCGCGAAAGATGGGTCGCCATCGAGACACTCCGTGTCACTACATATATGTATGTATATTGTGATTTCTCAACAGTTCTTTCCAGATTTAATTTCAAGGGAGATTTAGACGCACAATAAGAAGAATACAAATTTATTTTACTCATCATTTATTAACTAATACCAAAAGTCACAAAAGTGAATTAAGATATTATACGCCAGTTACGGCACGCTACAGCTATGACGTAACTTGCGCCGGCCTTCGAAAATGGCCGTGATATGTTTATGGACTTGTAGGCCGCATGCGTTTTCGGTGAGCCCCATATTTCTGCTCCGTACAGTGGAACTGACCCTACGACTCTCATCGAGAGGCATCATCTTTATAGTTTGGGTCCCCCTACATTGGCCATAAGTTGACTCAAGAGCCCTTGCCCTGAGTCGCTCACAGAAACTCATCTTCAAGTCGATCAGTAGCCCCAGGTACTTCACCGCTGGCTTCGATTTGATTAGTATGCCTCCAAAACTGATCATCCTTACTTTAGGGATTCTCTTTTTTGTCAAGATGACTACTTTGGTTTTCTCCTGTGCCAGATCGAACCCACAAGCAGTTATCCAACCTCTCACTCGGCGTATTAGCATATCTAACCTAACGGTGCGTCCGGTGACTAAAGCCACAATATCATCCGAATAGTTGATTAAGCGCAACTCATCTGGCATCTTCGGTCTCAGTAGCCCATCGTAAGAGACGTTCCACAGATCTGGACTAAGGGTAGATCCCTGGGCAACACCCGATGTATTTCCATCCTTCGTTGACCCTGGGTAACGTCATAAAGCAGGCTTCGGTCCTTCGAATAATCTCTCAGAAGCCGCTATAAATATTCTGGAAGTTGAAAACGAGTTTTCCAGCATATCCAGAATTTCTGTAGTGTTTGAAGTGATATCACGCCCGTTTAGGACTGCAGCGGTAGACTGCTACATCAGCGAGCGAAAAATGAGTGCTCTCAACTGGAATGACCTTGCCTGGCGACGCGTAAACGTGCTAGCAGCTAGCGTTGGAGTATTGTGGGGCAGATTTTTTCCGCCAGCGGAAGGAACCACTACAAAAAATTTCACGCCTAAGATTTTTTTGTAACGTGGCTATAGGACACATTCTATAGGTGGTGAATGCCAAAGCAACTAACTGAAGGACATTACAACGCGGGAATGTGACAACTTTTCCAAATCAACCGTGCGTGAGTTTGACTTGAATTTCCGCCATTGACGTGGATATTCGCAGCCAATAAAAATAGTAAGGCATCCGAGTGGTAGTGGTGCCCCCTCCCACCCTTCCAAACCAGACAAAGATTGAAACGATAACTTGGTCATGTGAGGAGTGGAAGCTAAATCATCCCAGGTGAGAAGCCCTGAAGCAACAAAAAGAGAGGGAGCTTCGCCCGATGGCTAGCTCAATATGGCGGAAGAGCCCGCCAACTTTGCAGGTCTCATACCTGTTAGAATGAAAAGGATGACGCCGGTATTTTAATATCTAGCAATTCTTTTTCGGTTTTAAATACTATTCTACACTAAATAATTCAATTAGATATACCAACATATTATTTAAGTATAAACATTTCGTTTAACACGAGTAAAGGTAAAAAAATTATTTAAATTAATTCAATTAATTTAAATAAAAATATGAAATTATTTTTTTTGTACCATAAAACTTCAAAGAGCCAATAATATAATTCAAGAAAAGAATCGAACAATATCAAATATATATCAGTTATGGTACTAAGTGCACTTCGTACATCTTGTTATTCCAAAAACTATATTAAATAATTTTCTTTTAAGGAAGAAGTTCTAGCTTGAAAATTCGGAAGAACGAAGCATTTGCTCGTACTAAGTTTAAACTGTGTTATTTCTATCTTTAATGCACCCTTATAATAGACTTGGGAAAAATTTATGGACGCTACTTGTTTGTTTTCTTTAGCTGACTTAAAGGCCTGATCTATTTGCTTAAAATATTTTTCAATAATGATTATCAGGTTAAGTGTCGAAATCTAATAACATAACTTTCATGCAATCTCACTTAAAAAACAACCATCCACACACGATTCACAGAAATATTGTGAATCAAAATAAAAAATCAAGTTCACCCTGAATAATGGTATTGTAATTTTACAAAATCACAATTGCTATCATTTAATAATTATGAAATTACGCATGCATACACAAAATTTGCACATATCCTTCTTCTCCGTAGCAATACAGCCCCTCCCACGCCTTCGCTTTCTGCAAATAGCTCCTTCAATCGTCTCGTTCCATTGATCGCGTCCTCCAATTCCAAAATCCGAGCAGCAGTGAACTTTCTTCGTAAACCAAGACAGGCTAGCGTTTCCCCACTAGTCTCCGCCCTTCAGTTCACCCAACGGGTATTTGTAGTTCATCCATACGATTCACGTGACCAACCCATTGCTGCTTCCGCAGTCCTACAATCATTCAGGCCTCCGGCTCGTCAAAAATTTCATACAGCTCATGGTTGTATCGAACTCGCCATTGGTTCCCGTCTAGCTTCGCTCCGATTATTCCCCTCAGGACCCGATGTCTGAAGGCGTTCAATACGTTTGTGGATACTTGGGTTAGGGTCCATGTTTCACACTTATAGCATAACGGGTCCATGTTTCACACTTATAGCATAACACAGGTCTTATCACAGATTTGTATACCGGGAGCTTTGTTTTCCTGTGTATGCAACTGGTCTTTAAGATCATCAAAACTGAATAAAATCAATAAAATGATAAAATGTTTGTCGTCCGCACATACCCTTTCTGAGTGTTTATCGATTTTAACTAGTTTAATGCCCCTATCACACATTTTCACACATCGAATCCTCGTAAAACGTCTTGCATAGAACATCCCATGAATAGTTGGTTTTCTTTGTAATCACGTGTCTTATGTACATTCCATTCCCGCTATTTGCGATACCAATTGATGCAAGTAGTAGAGTGTAGTAGCTTTTTGTCAGGAAAATTTATTTTTATTGATCCATGATTTGCCATATTTTTGATAGCTCGTAAATTACTCATAGGCGATCGATTGCTGAAGAACAGTAAATATCGAACGTGTACTATACGATTGTTTGTGTATTTTTTAGGTACTTTTATCATTAGTTATTCACATGACACCTGAAGTGCCCTGGATGCTCAATATATTCACATAGTGCTAAACAGCGAATCACATTTCGAGCCACTCCAGGCTGTACCATTCGGACTGAAATTTATACTAACGGATTGCTTGGAGGAGGGTTAGATTCTCTCGACGAAAAGTGCATTCCTGCACAGATGATGTTGCAATCCATGATTCCTTCATGAATAAATTACTTGTACGCAAAAGTGATGTATGCGCCCATGAACCAACTGCTTTTGGAGTTTTGACGGCCCACTCGGAAACAATGTGGAAGTCTCCTTGTACGTTAATCATTGGATTACTGAAAATTTATTCGCTAAATTTTTTTGCCAAACTGTCAGCTTATTTTTGATCTTTGAGTTGACAGCTGCAGGATTGGCTGCGATTGCCATAAGCTTCTTAGGAGAAAGCCTGTGGCTATGCTTTCCGCAACTTCTTCTAGGCAAAAGCTTTTTACTACATTTCCCTTCTCCTTGCTGATCAACACGAGCCTCGCCACCTTCCATCGTACCAGGAAAACTCCGACCTCTAGGCAAGCGTTGAATATGCTGAACAGAAAGTCAGTACAATTTTTTTTTTGTGGTAGGGAGGTGAAGGCATTTATGCCCGCCGAGTCTGGCAGTGTGGGACTCCCATGGAGGATACCTTTGGACTACCCACTAAACACCTCCCCTGTCAATCTGAGAACCTAGCCTGGAACCGTTTGACACATTACTTGTGGCCAGGTATCATTTTGTTACGCCGTGGGGCGCCCACAAGCTGGGGAGCCCCTTTCCTAGCGGGAGGGGAGGGGGGAAGAGGAATTGCCAGAAGAGCGATCCCCCAGCCCCAGTGCCTCCGGCTGCTGTGAGTCCCTTTTATATTTTAGGATTGCCCGAGCATAATGTGCCACCTGGTTCCATTTGTCAACCGATTCGAGCATCACCGCAACTATATTATCCGGGGTGAGCTCTCCCGTCTCCCTGTAGAGTTCCCTACGCAGCCTGGCCCATTTGGTACACGCAAAAAATGTGTGACAGGCATTGTCCTCCTCTTCTGGGCAAAACCGACAATCGGGAGACTGTGACTTGCCGATCTTGTGCAGGTAAGACTGAAAGCACCCGTGCCCGCTCAAAAGCTGGGTCAGATAGAAGTCAGTCTCACCATGCCTTCGATTTAGCCACGGTCTCACATCCGGGATGAGGCGCGCAGTCCACCTTCCCTTCGTGCAATTCCTCCAAGACTGCTGCCAATCGTTGAGCGAGCGTTGTCTCTCCTCGCGAACAACGATCTCCCTCGCATCCTCGTTTCGGCGCAGGTAAATAGCGCGGCGCTCTCTAGCAAGGAGGGCGACAGGTATCACGCCTGCAATCACTCTCACCGCCGAGTCGGAGACTGTTGGATATGAAGATGCAATTCTCAGTGCTCCTCTTCTCTGTACCTGTGCCAATCGTTTTCGGTATACCTCCTTGCTGAGAGCGTCGCCCCATACCTCTGCTCCGTACAGTAGCACTGACCCTACAGCACTCATCAAGAGGCGTCTTCTTGATGGGCTGGGTCCCCCTACGTTGGCCATAAGTCGACTCAGGGCCGATATTCCCGAAGCAGCCTTCTCAGCCGTTGCTCTGATTTGCTCAGAGAAACTCATCTTCGAGTCGATCAGTAGCCCCAGGTACTTCACCGCTGGCTTCGATTCGATCTGTATATCTCCAATACTGATCATCCTTACTCTAGGGATTCTCTTTTTTGTCAAGATGACCACTTCGGTTTTCTCCAGTGCTAAACTGAGCCCGCGAGCAGTCATCCAGTCCCTCACTCGGCGCATTAGCATACCTAGCCTAAGTTGCGCTTGTTCAACGGTGCGTCCGGCGACCAGAGCCGCAACATCATCCGCATAGCCGACCAAGCGCGACTCATCTGGCATCTCAAGTCTCAGTAGCCCGTCGTAAGACACGTTCCACAGGTCCGGACCAAGGATAGATCCCTGGGCAACACCCGATGTAATTTCCATCCTTCGTTGGCCCTGTGTCGTGTCGTAGAGCAGGCTTCGGTCCTTTAGGTAGTTCCTCAAAAGCCGCATTAGATATTCTGGAACTTGAAAAGAGTTTTCCAGCGTGTCCAGAATATCCACCCATCTAGCGGAGTTGAAGGCATTCCTGACGTCGAGTGTCACCAACAGGACGATCCGTCGCTTGGTGCGACTATATGCCTCTGCCTTTTGGACCGCGTTCACCACCTCTGCAATCGCATCAATGGTAGAACGTCCTGCTCTAAAGCCGTACTGCCGAGGAGATAGGTCCCCAGCAGCACGAATCGCGTCAGTGAGTCTTCCCTTGATGAGTTTCTCTAGCACTTTCCCAGCCGTGTCTAGCATGCATAACGGGCGGTATGCAGACGGTGATTCGGGATTTCCCTTCCCCTTGCTGACCAGCACGAGCCTCACCACCTTCCATCGTACCGGGAAAACCCCGTCCCGTAGGCAAGCGTTGAATGTGCTGAGCAGCAAGTCAGGACAATGGTGATAGACGAGCTGCAAAACCTCAGCTGGAACACCATCAGGACCTGGAGCCTTCCTCGCTTTCAGGGAGAGGACTGCCTCCTCCAGTTCCAGCTGTGTGAAGAGTGGGCACTCGGATTGCTGTTTCACCATGGACAGCGTCAACACGGACGGGATGGGCGGGGAAGAATCCCCGCACTATCGCGTCCATCTTTTCCGCGTCATGTATACAAGGCTTCCGTAGGGCACCAAGTTTCCCCATGACCAGCTTGTAGCCAAGGCCCCACGGATCCCTATTTACATCGTCCACGAGGTTTTGCCAGCATCGGGCCTTGCTCTTGTTAATAAGCCTGCGAAGATATTTCCTGCCGGACCTGTATGCTGCTAGCCTAGTGTCTGCATCCTCCCGTGTTCGTGCCCGCTGGGCCTCTCGCCGAAGTTTGTGACACTCGCTTCTTTGTTCGGCGATCTCGTTTGACCACCAGTATACTGTAGGCTTACCGTGTCGGGGTCTCCGACGGGGCATGGAAGACTCGCAAGCAGCTATGATGGTACTCATAGTTGAGTTCACCAAGTCCTTGGCTGTAGGCCCTCCACTCCCTGGCGGAGCTCCCAGCAACGGTGCGCCTGCCGTAAGCGCGTCAGTGAACCTCTCGACGTCCATCCTCCCAGTCCTCCATCCGAGGATTGAAGTTTGGGCATATGCACGCAGAGTGGCACCGTCGTGAATCTCAACAGCTATATACTGGTGATCACTAGCCGAGTAGTCCTCTAGTACTCGCCAGTTGTGTACTCTAGGTACCAGCGACTCCGAAGCGAGTGTCACATCGGGTATGGTTCCTACGCAACCCCAGCGGCGGAAAGTAGGGGTGTTACCAGTATTTAGGACAAAAAGCGCTGTTCTGGCCGCCATGTCCAAGATTTGCTTTCCCCTTGGGTCGGATTGTGGCATACCCCATTCGATGGCTCTAGCGTTGAAGTCTCCCCCGACCAGCATGTGGCCCTCTGTGTTCGAGACAGCGTCCTCCAGGGCATCGAGTTTGGTTCGAAAGGATCGCATTGCCTCGTTAGGCGTCAGATAAACACTGAAATATGTTATCCCTGAACACCGCACCCACACAAAACCATCCCCGCGTCCATGGCCCTACACCTGAAGGCGGGCGCTGTCTCGAACCCAGATGGCCGAGGTACCAGATTTGTCAGGGTACCACGCTTGCGAGTCTTTGTTATGATGTTGCTCGCTCAGCAACAGGAGGTCAGCTTTCTTATCCCTCGAAAACTGCTCAAGTAGGTAGGTCCTGGGCGTTTGTGCTTCGGTGCAAATTGACCTGCAGGATACGGATCATTTGAGTATCAATTTGGCTTTAGTTAGGGCCTCCTTGAAAACCCAGCACCTCCCTGTCCCCGGCTCATGTTTGAGGTCGCCGGGTGCTAACTTAGCATCCTTGCAAAGAATGCATTTTGCCTCGTTCGTGCACTCCTTCCTTTTGTGCCCCGTTTCACCACATTTGTAGCACAGAGATCTCCTGTCGGGTCCTCTACAGCCATACGCGGTGTGTCCGTATTCGAAGCATTTGAAGCAGCGGATAGGGATCGCTTTTCTCCGTATCCTGCAGATCACCCAACCTATCTTAATTTTGCCCTTCGCCAGGATTTGCTGGGCGTCTTTATCAGCTAGTTCGACAAGAGCCATGCGTTGCCCCCTTGTGTTTTCACGTGTCAATCTTGCCTTGACTTCACTTAAGCTGGGGAACTCCCTCCTAATGGCATCCTCTACTTCAGCTTTGTCCGTGACGCAGTCGAGGTCCCTGATTTCCAGGGTGGCCATTGGTTCAAGCGAGGTAACCGTTGCCGCATCTCCAAGAACCTTTTGAACCGCGTCACGGAATGCATCTTTGTTTGTGGCCTCTGGCCCGAATTCCACCAGCAAGCCACCGGTCCGGGTTGGTCGAACTGCTTTGATGGCAGTTTTGGTGTCGTCTGGCTTGACCGCTCCTTTAATTTCACGGAGGACATCTGCGTAGGTTCGGCCCTTAGTGGGTTTAATAAGCAGTGCCTCTCGCAAGGGTTTGCGCCGCGGTTTGCTTTTTGTTTTCTGCGGTATATCGGGGGGTTCCTTGTTCTTTTCGTGGTTGAGCTCTTTGTCTGTTTTTTCTAGGAGTAGCTTTTTGGCCGCTTTTTTCGCTGCCTTGTTTCGCACCACATGAAACTCCTCGCCTGGAGTGTCAACTTCGTTTATGGTCTCGTCCTTCCTCCTTTTCTCACAGTCGCCTTCAATTGGGCTACCGGCCATTCTTTTGCTGCTGCTAGGACCCACTGATGCCTCGAGGGAGAGCGTGTAAAGTCAGTACCATGGTGATGGCCAAGTTGCAACGCTTCAGTTGGAACAAAATCTGGGCCTGAAGTCTTCCTCACTTTCAATGACAGAACTGCCTCCTTCAGTTCCAGCGGTGTTCAGAGTGGACCCTCAATTGCTGTTACATAGTGGGCGTTGTCAACATGGACTGTATGGGTGGGGAAAAGTGCCCCACTATCTCGTCCATATTTTCCGCTTCATGTATGCAAGGTGTCCGTATGGCACCACGCTTCGGCATAACTAACTTGTAGCCAAAGCCCCGCAGATCGTTCTACACATTGTCCACTAGATCTTGCTAGCAACGAGGCTTTCTGTTGTTAATCAATTCGTGAAAGCATTTTCTGGCTGACTTATTTGCTGCTACCCAGTTGCATGCCTTGTCATGGTTCTATGCTCGTAGGGTTCACGCCGTAGCTTGTGGCATTCCTTTCACTATTTAGAGATTTCAGTCGACCACCAGTATACTGGGGGCTTGCCCTGCCGGGTGTTTCGACGTGGCATAGAAACACTGCAAGTAGTTATGAAGATGCTCATGGTTGAGTTCACCACATCTTGAGCTGCCAGTTCTTGTGTCCCATACGAATCACCCAGGAGCAGAGCACCTGTCGTGGACACCTCAATAAACCTCAACGTCCATCCCCCCGATGTTCCGCTCAATCATAGAAGAGCATGGATGTCGGGAGACAACACGAATTTCAAGCACAATGTACTGATGATCACTAACTTTATAGTCCTCTAATACTCTCCAATTTCGTATCCTCCATACTAAGGACTCCGAGTTGAATGTCACGTCCAGTATAGTTCCTTCCCAGCTAATACGGCAGAAAGTTGGCATATTTTCGGTGCTTAATGCGTCGAGCGCCATCCTGGCCACAATTTCTAAGATTATTTTTCCCTGCGGATCTGTTAAAGGCATGCCCCATTCAATTATTTCACTGTTGAACTCCCCCGAACGAGCACGTTGCCACCTGCGTTCGAGGAAGCGCCCTCCAAAGCGTTAAGCTTGGCTTGAAAAGATTATATCGTTTCGTTTGGCGTTGGCCACACACTGGGCCCTGAGTATCGAGCCTACACACAACCATCATACTGTCCAAAGCCCTCCACCGGAAAATCACTGTTTCGAACCCAGATGGCGGCAGTACGAGTTTCATCAGGATACTATGATGCAGAACTTTTATCGTGTTGTTGCCCACTCAGCAACATAAAGTCGGCTTTCTTGTTCCTCGCAAACTGCTCAAGCAGGTTTTGGATGGTTGAACTGCGGCGTAAATTTTCCTGCAGGATACGGGTCATCAAAGTTCTGATTTCGCCTTGGCTAGGGTTTTCGGGAAAACCCGACATTTTCCTGATCCCCGATATTTTTCTTGCATCCTTGGAAAGTATGCAATGTGCATCTTTCGTACACCCTTTTCTTTTGTGTCCCATTTCACCGAATTGCTACATAGGGAATCCCTATCGGATCTTTTGCATACTTGTGCGGGGTGATTATAGCCAAGGCATTTGAAGCATAAAAGAAGCGCTGTTTTTCGCCGTATCTTGAAGACAACCTATCCTATTCTTACTTTGCCTTTATTCAGAAATTGTTCGGCATCTTTTTCGGTTAAGTCAATGACGGCCATGCGTTGTCCTCTATGGTTTTCTGGTGTCAGCCTCGCTTTGATTTTCCCCACGCTAGGCAGCTCCCTTTTGATTGTTGCCATCAGCTCATGCAAGGCTCCAGTTGCGCAAAATGCTTCTTTATTGTCGACCACAGCTTCGAATTCGACCAGTATGTGGCCCGACCGGGTTGATCGTACTGCTTTGATAGCAGTGTTGGTGTCTTTGGGCCTTACATTTCTTTGATATCCCGTAACATTTTTGCGTAGGATCAGTCATCTTAGGGTTTTACGACCAGTGTCAGCTGTCAGGGCCTTTGACGTAGCTTTTTTTTTCCTTTTTCGCGTCAGGTCTTTCTTCTTGCAGGGCGCCCGTGCAAACTTTTTTTATGGCAATTTTTGAAGGAGATTCTTTACGGCTTTCTTTGCTCCTTTTTTCAGCAGTGTCTAGAACCCTTGATCTAGCGTTTCACGCCCATCAAATGCTTTTTCAGTACTTCTTTTATCCCGATCTCCTTTGATTGATAGCGGAGCTTTCTACGCGTGCCCTTTAGACTTAACCCTCAGCGCTTCTTTAGCTTTCTGCTCTTCTTCGGCCTTATGGTCCATTTTGGCGTTTAACATGCTCCTCCCGTAATGTCCTATGCCATCTAGGAACTCATCTAGTTCAAGGAGCCTATTGTTTACTCCTTTGCTGTTTTGACTTTGATAAATTTGATAATGGATTGATTAAATAAAGCGTATTTGAATTTGAAAATTTAACGGTTATTAAGTATTATTAAGTATTATGTCAAATCGAAGGTCTTGATTATTCAAAATAGGTCTTCGAATTGCAATATTTGCATCAAGGGGTGCAAGAAGTGAGGAAACGTACAAAAAATTTACCTCCAAGCCTACTCTCCCCCTCTTTGTGATCGGAAAGCTGCGGTCAAAAATTGTTTGAAAAATTTTGTGCTGTATGGATACAACAAATACCTTCGAAATACACTCAACTTTGTTAATAATATGATTTGTTAATAGGGTCTTAGCATATAAAGTGCTGAGAAGTAAGCTAGCAGCATAATAAAAATAAATTTTTGCCCTGAATACTATTCCTGTTGCATTTTCGTAAATATTCTTATCAACTAATGCATAAATTTCCTCCAATTTTTCCATATCAGTAAAGTGAATTTGTACATGTATTAAACTTGATCATCCTGGTTTTCAGCAAATTATCTAGAAAACGTAAATATAAATATAAATAAAAGAATTAAATTTGTCCTGGGCTTTTGATTCCACTGAAGATTTTCAACTTAAATTTACTTTATTATTAAAACAATGAAACTCTTCCTTGTGCTAAATATTTCCAGAAAGTCTATTTTATTTTTATTTCTAATCAAATTATTTATAATTTCAGTATTATTGCGAGCACTGCTGGGCAACAATACACTCTCGACCTGGACGTGAATATCACAAGCCGCTAGTCAAGGAGGGTGCCGATAGACCCCGTGCTGTACCATTTCGCTGGTGTTAACCCATGTGCATTAAACGCATTCGTCGCCGAAGACTACATTGATCTAGACAAAACTGTTATTTCATACATGAAAAATGACGAAAAAAATATTAATTAAAAAAAAGCTAGACCAATAAAAACAATCTTGAAGAAGAAGAAGATCTTAACATCAAGCAAAAACAAAATACGAAATGTTACGATGATGAGAAAAAACAAAACAAAACCTTAAGCTCCGAGACGCGATCGTCCGTTGATGCAATTTTTCAAAAATATTTTCTACCATTAACTTTTTTACTGTTATAATTAATGTTTTTGTTTTCTCTGTTTCCTATTGATTAATTTTTTAAAAAAATGAAAACTTTTTATTACACGACGCAATTGATACAAATACGCTATTTTTATATTTATATTATAATTATAAACAAAGAAATTGTTATTAGTACGTGAAGAGCTTTCATACTTGCGACACTATGTCGTGTTAATGTGATTTTTTGTTCTTTTATCAACCAAAAAAAAAATTCAATTAAAATAATTACACGCAAGATTTATCGAACAATTGGTACATAATACCTGACAGAATGAAACACGATTTAAAAATATTTTTAAACAGATTTTTGTGATACTATAAAGCGAAACGTGTTAAATTTTAAGATGGGGTTATTAAGCTTAAATACAAAAAAAACACATGTATAGGACAAAGGAGCGAAAGTTGTGCTCATATCTCGAAGGAGCACTTTGCAACATCAAAGGGAAGATTTAAACTTGATGGTCATTGAATAAAAAAACAAAATTAGAGGAAAGTAAATTAACGCGATTGTATGCAACTTTTGTATTGATAAAAATAGCTGATTTTTTATCAACAATTCTAGATTAAATACCAAGACGGCATGTATGACTGTTTATTTTTATCAATACGCGTAAAATGTCGAGAGAAGTAAGTTAAATTAAAATAAACAATTTTAATGCTTCTTGTGGGCCGAAGTTATGTTTCACAATTATATACAAAGCTAAAAAAAAATTTAGATAATATCTTATTAAATGTATAAATTGAATATCTAATTAATGCAAATTTTAGCGAAATTCTTAATTTCGATTGAACAGTAAAAGTAAAATAAAGACAAATATACATTTAAATGCAATTTTTATGAAACTTAAAAATACGCGCGCTGCAACATCTTTTCGAATTATCTACAAAAAAATGAAAACTAGCGAAAAAATAAATACTTAATTGTAATTGAGTTGATGTCGAAAAACAACACAGAATTAATTTTATCCAACCTAATTTGTTTTGTTGACCCGTTTTGACTGTATTTAATTAACTTCCAATACACGCGAGAAATTAACGTACCCATACAAACACTTCCGAGTCTAATTGATAAATAAAGACTTAATTGCAAGTAATTGCGATTTTTTCCAAATGCGATAATGTGCACCTTATATGGTCAAAAAATGTAATAATCGCTTGAACCTTTTTAACTCTTTATCTATCTCTAATCTCTGCACTTGTGTCTAAACCTCTTTGTCTCTCTCTTCTCAACATATAATAAACGAAATTATATATGAAAAATGTCCTAAATGTATACTTTTTCCAAACAATTTTAAATGTTTTTTGACTTCAATTTAACATGAAAAAATAAAAACAAAAAATCTGGAATTTGAAATGTTTAAAATGTTAAAAAAAAAACTTAAAGTAATTCAAACCTTAAAAAGATTGTAATTCAGTAAGATATTGCAAAAAAATACAAAATCCACTTCCTTTCATCCTAATGTAAAATCAGATTGAAAAGCTAACAACAAAAACACTAACCTGATACCTTAGGTAGATTTTGGTTATTATTAGAACATATTATATTTTTATAGATTTAAATGTAGTCAAATCAATTGTTTTCACTATAATTTATATAAATAATTTATAGAAAATGTGAAGAAATGAAATCTTGAAAAAAAATATTTTTCATCCCGTTTTCTCGCAATATTTTTATTATTTTTATATAGAATTTTATAAAGGTTTTGATATGTTTTTCCTTTTGTAAAAATACATAGTTTTGCTAAAAATTTGGATTGTAAATATAATTCGTTGAAATTAGATGAACCTTTGTTTCTTTTATGTTACTTGTTTTTGTCAAGATGTAGTTCTTTCCTTTTTTACTTTGACTATCACTTTTCATTATAATTTTTAAATATTTAATGTAGTTGTTGAAATTTTCTCTACTTTCTATGTAATAGCCGATTGTTATTATGTCCCTAGACTATTTTTTTATAAAAATATCTTAATACTTTAAATAAAATCTCCAAGATATAAATAAAAAAGCAAAAAAAAATATTTCATTTTTTTTTAAATCGTGAGAAACATTTTTTATTATTGATGAATAGTGTAATAAGACATTTTATAGGATTTTTAGATAAATTATATACATTTTTTAGAAATGACATTTTTGTGACATCATATAAAGAGAAAAAATGAAGAAAGTTAAATGTAGATTAATTTTTTATCATTCTTAGAACTTTAAATAGTTGTGTCAAGATAAGACTAACGTGTTTTTATGTGTTAGTTTTGAAATAATAATGCGAATGCGTGATTACGTTTCATAGAAATTGATGATGGCATCATCTTTCGTTGAAATAATTTGCTATTGGGAAGTTAGTTCTCATCTGAGATTAAAAACATACTTTAAATTTACTAAAAGAAATTATCATGGTTGATCGTAATCGTTTGTGGTTGATTCAAAATTTATTATGAATTTATACCAACGTATTGTAGCTTGTGAACCTAAAGTCAAAGTCAAATCCGCTTTATTCAATACTTATCGTTATAAAGTTTAAAAGAATATAAAGCAAATTCAAATCAATAAAAATGCGAAAACTTAATGGGCCAAATGGCTCTCTAAATTTATACATTATCAGTTAAACACGATTGACCAAAAAAAACCATAGCGGCTGTAACAGTATTTGAGGTGATATGTGGTTAGTATCATGCTCAACAATGTGATGATTACTTGATTTTCAGTCAGTACCCATCACAGCTGGGGAGGCTGATAGTCCGACAGAAGAGCCGCATGCATAAACTCGCTGCAATCAACGAACTTAGAACTCGGGAACTGCTGCCTTAGCCCGGTGCCTACTTTTAATTTTGCGATCTGCTACATTATCTTTTTCGCTGGTGTCACACCAGCATTTCTTTGGTTTTCCCATATTGATCCCTCAGACATTTCTACGCAATCCTCTATATCTATACAACAAATCTATTCTTAGTTCTGTGGTGTTATCATCGTAGAGACTTCCAACTCATGAAAAACGTCAAACGTCTCCCAGACCAGGGCTGATCTATTTTGAGTTGGCTGTTGGAATGGGGCTTACTAATTTTTGTGCAGAGTCCTCGGGAATAATGTATAAAATAATAGTCAATCATTTTGTTTATTTTATATGTGTAGGCCAATTCTTTCTCGCTGCCGGATACCTCCCACGTTGCCACCGAAGATGATGCCTCCTTGCCGGCTAAGGATTCCTCGGAGCCACAAGCCAACTGCCCCCAATTTCCGTCGCTGTGTAACCAATCGTTGAGGACGAGTCAGCTTTCTCCAGTTTCCATCGCTAGTCAGCTTCTTCCAATTACCTTTGCTGTTTATCAATCGTTGAGTGTGAACCAGCTTCCTACAATTTCCTTCACTTTGTAGCCAATCGTCGAGTCCGCCACTATTGAAAGGAGAAAAAAAACAGCTTTGAGGCTATCTTTACACATTACCACCTCTGATCGCTCCGCGCGTAAAAAGGATCGCAACCATCACTTCGAGGTTCCACTACCCCTCGTATCTACCGGGAATCATAATTAATGGCCATCCGGAGGGAATTGAACTTTCGTTCCGTTGAGTACTGAGTTGAACCATCAGTGGTTGTTTAAATGCAATGCATTTAGCCTTGGCTCAAACCAGTGGGTGTTAATGCTGTTTGATGCGTCTTCGTAAAGTTGTTGCACTTTAGAGTACTTCTCGTTTTCCTTTTACTGCGCAACAAATGTCAACTGCGGTGGTTGACATTAGTTAATGTTTATATTTACCCCCGACGGCTGTTGTCACGGAGTATTTTGAAACGCAATTATTTATTCCGTCCGGGATTGTTTTTCACCGCCGCTTTTCCCTGAATAATAATCCGTGGATCGTAGTGTGATGTGAAGATGCTTGTGTACAAGGAAAGTGCCAGTGGTGGAGCCGCTGTAAGGAAGTATTCAATTGATCTTCCGCGGAAGTATCAGAAATGTAAGTAGGTCATCCTGTGAAGCGTTCGGCAAAACAGTCGTTAACAAGAGGTCATCCTGTGTAGCGTTCGGCAAAACACTCGGTAACTAGAACTCTCCAACATTTAAGTTTAAGGTATTGTACGGTGATTTAATACGATTGGTATTATTATCTCCTCGACCATCAATTGTCTTTTGTGTCCTATCCAAATAAGATTCTTGTCAATTGGAGCTATTGTTATCCAGGCATTTGCTATCGCTGATAACGAGGCTTCATTTCTGAGCTACTGTTGACTTTTGATTTGATAACTGCAATTTTTTTTGCATATGCTGGGCAATCTAGACGAAATGTGTGGTCATGTGATCCTAATTTATCTTGGGTCCAGAAACCAGAGAGATCGGAAATATAGACAATAGGATAAATATTTACAACAAGTGTTTGATTTGATCAACGAGCGATTCCTTATTCGATTTAATTCGTTCTCTTGCCGAGTCGATAGTTGAGATTTTGTACAAATGATTTGACTCCCCGATGTTATAGCCCCGTCCGAAAGTATTTTGATGATAATTTAGACGCTTTTCACACGGCAATTCACCCGGGCAAAATCTTATCCCCATCAACATAAAAAAACTAACTTTTCTTTTGATTTTCACTTTTCGATTAATTCCCATTTTGCCCAAAGATTACGGTTTTATTGAAGCATTTTGCGACGATCTTCATGGTTCAGTGTCAAGGATTGTGGAAAATCATCTTCCAGCGATTATCTCGATCCTTGCGATTAGTTTTCTCCATTAACCGTATTCGTCTGCACAGTACTTGATTTGTTTCAAGCGGTAGCTGGTTCAGCATGCCGAATAGTAGCCCCGGGAAAAAGTCGTGGTGCCGAAATCCTTTCAACGAGAGTATCATTCTTTTGGTGTTCTGGTTAGTCTGGGGGTTGTTGATGTTATTATTGCTGTGGTTCTTGCTGAAGTGGCTCATGCTCGTATTAATATTGTTTGCGGAATTCGATTTGTCTGCTTGCAATTTCGGTCGATGTTGTTGTGCTACATGACTACATTTAACATCTTATCGTCTAGTTATTACTTGGTCTTAATCATTGAAATTTTATGCAAAACGAGGCTAAAAGCTTGGTTCGGGGTCTCCTTCAAAGTCAAAGTCAAAAGCGCTTTATTTAATACTAATCGTTATAAAATTGTTTCAAATGTATCGTATTCATTTAAGCTAGACGGTGAGGGTGGTATGTAGGGTCTTTTACCGTAGGTATCTCAACGTTACATGTTTAATTGTATCATAAAGTTTTTTTTTTTTGAGCGGAATATGAAGATCCTCATACAAAAGGTCGAAAAAAATTAAATAAAAATAGTCTATTTTTTCTCGAATTTTGTGGGAATAATGTATCGCAACTGTAGTGGTCCGCAAAGGGGATTGCTATTTTAAAGAGAATCGAAGGGTCTGTAGTGAATTGCGTGGTGGTAAATGTCCGTAAAGGACTGCAGCGATGGTTTGCCGCCTCGGCGAGCGAGGATGTTGGTGCTCGTCAAAATTGGCTTTGTCTGAGGCCACGTTTATGCGCTGGAAGGCCAGCATTGTGGTATCGTGGGGCAAGTTCTTTTCTGCAGCACAGGGACCCACTACAAAAAAATTTCATATTCACGAATTACTAGATACAATTCGCATCGACTAAAAAGAAAATGTTGTCAAAGCAAACAGCTAAGCTTGCCAAATCAAACAGCTAACGAACGAGACTTAAGAATATTGTGTCTTTACCGGTGATACTTATGGCCCCCAAATAAGAGTGGGGCATCCAGATTAAAGCAGTGCGCCGAGCTTGATTCTGCCATGGTCTATCACTTCCACCCATAGCTTGTTGCTTGTTTTCAGGTCTTATTAGTGACTTGTACATATATGCGAATCTTATTTCCATTGTGAGCATCTTCGGATCTGAGCATAGAAAGTACTGAGAAGTAGGCGTTATTTGCTGTGTATGTCCTTTTCCATATTTTATCCTTTTCTATGCCCTTATTATCAAGATGGACTCCTAAATGTGGGAAGCTTTCCACATTTCCCAGGTTGTAGTCTCCTAAGGTCAGGTTTTATCCTATACGCATGTATTTCATTGTTTGGGTCATGAATTTAGTTTCCAACTCATTCGTCAAGACCTCAATTTTTTCGCTTCTGACTAGAGCTGTATGAACGCTTCCTTCTTATCTAGAATGGATCTACACCTAATGTTAACGGCGTCGATATACGCTACTAGTAGAGAGGAGTTGTAGAGTAGTGTGCTTGGGAGGTGGAAGCTGGCGTTTTTTTGACCATTTGTTCCAGAGCATCCTCTGTTTTAGGCCTGAATTTGTTGGGAAGCTTTCAGTCAAATCTCAATTAGCTTTGACCTGAGACTCGGTGATTAGTATTGTAACCTTGGTCATGTGGACGAGTTTAGTTGGGACACCAAAGTCAAGCATTATTTTATGCAGGACATTTCTGTCAACACAACACTTTCATATGATTGCTTGGTCTACGAAGAGCTGGTGTACATCGACTAGATAAATAGTGGGTATATTGGTTACACTACAATAGGGCCAATTATTTTTCGAAGCACACGTCAATTTTCTTCTCCAATCGCTTTGTAACTTTCCAGGGTTCAAGCCTATAGAGGAGTATGGGTCTGATCAGCATTTTGTAGTTTTAATTTTCTGTCAAGATATAATCTCGTTGTTCTTATAACTAACAGCACGTACTACGAAAATTCTTTTGATTGCAATTAGAGTTCATCTTTTTCACTACCACCTTTGGAAACTTGAAACCTTAAGTAAAGAAATTGAAATATTCAAGGAAGTTTTTCTCTAACTTTAACAATACAGCCTATCACCTTTTTCATAGGTTGGGCAGGTTACGCTTCTTTCCCAGTCTTCCGAAGGTGTTCTTGAATCCAATTTTTTTTTTCATAAGCAGATGCACATGAAAAGAGTCATTTCTTCTACCTTCCATAGCATTGACTAGATTTCATCAATACCGGGTGCTTTACTCAACATCTTCTTCTTCTTCTTAGCACTATAGCCCCTCTAGGGCCTTTGCTTTCTGCAAATAGTGCCTCCAACTATCTCGGTCCATTGACCGCACCCTCCAATTCTGAAATCCAAGCAGCGATGAACTGTTTTCATCGACCGAGTCAGACCAGCGTTTCTTCGGTTTCACCACTGGTCTCCGGCCTTCAGTTCTCCCAATGAATACCTTTTGGGTATCCATTGTTCGTCCATACGATTCATGTGACCAACCCGTTGCGGCTTCCGCAGTCTTACAATCGTTGAGACCTCCAGTTTGTCAAAAATTTCATACAACTCATGGTTGTATCGAATTCGCCATATGTCCCCGTCTAGCTTCGCTCCACTGCTTTAATCAATATGGGGGTCAATATTGTTGTCAACCACTGCAACAAGAAATAATATTGGCATGGATTCATCATCTACACCATCCAGTACAATGGAACAACGAGTAGAAGCTCTGTGTCAGAATTCACAAAATTGTTGAAAATATTTTCTTCTTCGTATTAAATTGTTTGCATCCTTGCCTGAATTTTTTAAAAGCTCTGAATACAGTCCATATTTCATTACTTTTCTTATCTTTGTCGAATTATAAAATTCTGTTATAATTCATATGCGTTGCTTTTGTAGTGCATCTAAGCATATAAGATTGTTCTTCTCTGGCTCATGTTTATCTTCAAACATAATGCCTATAAGCCTATTTTTCACACTTTTGAACCAATTGTTGCATCTTCTAGACTCTTGGTATCCCAATACTTCCTCATCGGTTTTTAGGTCTTCGTAAAAAAAATTTTTTTAGCAAAGAAATATTTGTTTCGCGACCTGTCTGTCCATCTATCCTCAGAAACTATAGATACTAGAAAGCTCAAACTTTATAAAAAGTTCAGAAGTGGTGGTCTCTCAAAACTTGAGGTCTTTCCAAACATTTCAAAATTTTTAATGAAGTGGCCCTTAAACATTTTTTTTTTATTAAACTTGGTCGAGTAGGATATCAAATGAAAGGTCTTGATTAGAACTTTTAGGGTCTGATTTTAAAAAGTTATTTTGTGCTTCAGTTGGTCCAGGGGAAGGCGAAATATACCAAGAGAGTATTCTTGCAAACTTGGTATTTCGAGCTTTGGAGTCCTGTTCGAGTTTACAGCTTTTGCAAGGTGACATATTTATTTGACCTTTGCAAAAATGCGATTCGTGTGGCAATTTGCGCTACGAAAAGTTCACATATACATGATAATTGATACGCCCTTTTTTGGACAAGGATGTGTTCGATTCGGTTGAAGATTATTGTTATGTTTTGGAGGCGTGAATTTCGAATTAAAAAAATACCTTTTTTGAAAGATTCCTATATGAGATATCATCTCTTAGATATAATAAATCCAACGCCTACATGACAAAAAAGGTCATGAGCTTTGTTTTATTTTCATTGATTTGTAGCCCTACTAGTTTTGCTTTGCTGTTTCAGGAAGAGTTCTTTGACAGTACAGTTGTATATTAAACAATATTTTCAACATTTTGGAATCAAATATTAGGTGTTTTTTTCACTTCACTCTGAATAAAAATTTATAAATAATGTTGTAAAGTCATAAAGACGAAAAATATATACGAGTATGCTTACGTTCAACTGTCGCATCTAATTAGAAAAACAAGGAATTTTTCGAAGGAAAACATTGTTTTTTGATTTAATGAACTAGCCTCAGCGGACATTTTATTTTGCTACTCAATCCCAGGTAACAATTGATTCACTGATGAAACGAGATTTTCCAGCGATTCATTTTCTCGGATTTTCACTGTGAAGCATTCTTCGTGCAGCATATATGTACATATATCTAGATCAGATTGAGTAAATCCACTGAATATGATGAGTCAATTTCAAATTTAAACCAAAACTTCTTTTTTCGATAATCAAGTTAAATTCAGTAGTTACTTTTCAACCAATATGGTTCGGAAAGCACGTTTTAGGTGTGCTGCTGTTACACAACCAGTATATTCTATGTTTACTGGCATGAATTGAGAGTTTGATATGATTTGTATCCTTCATACACATCAAGGCTCGCGGGGTGAGGAATCTCACTGCATGAGACTTACCTACTACTGCATCCATCCAAACTAGATCAACAAAGACGAGAGTTTATTTTAAAGAATTAATTTTATTTATTTGTTAACTTTTTTTTACATTTACACGTTGCTTAAGTATTTAGTGTTTCCACTTGCTTTGTATTTTTTGCAAACTTATAACGATCGATATTGAATGAAACGCTTTTGCCTAGGACTTCAGCTCAATATTCATTGCCGCGCTTTCTGTGGGGTTGTCGGTCTGTAAAGGGAAATTGTAAGTGCGGGGTAGCCACGTGGCGTAAACATAAAAAAGCTGATTGAGGTTCACAGCTCAAGCCAACACCTCACCCCTTACCATCTGAATATCCTCACACAACACTTCAGCCTAATTCCAGCAGTTAAACTTGAATCACGAAGGTCGCTTAATTTACGGCACGTTGCCAAATCGTTGGGTATGTGGGTAACAGCACGCTTCCCAGAAGGGTTGAACTACAAAACTAATCTGCCAGTACGCAATCAAACGCTTAGATTTGGCCACAGAGCGAGCCGTTACTCCAATTTTTCCGGAAAACTGCTGAATACGCGAACACATGAGCTCTCATTCAACAGTAGCTCTTCCTGTCTTGTCTTGTTTGTACATAAACTGAAAGCGCCAAGAAACGATATTCTCTTGGGGAAAACAGACTTGTGGAAGAGCTAGAAGATCTTTTGAGCTAATTGCAGCATCTTCCTCTCTGGAGCTTTCATCTGGCTGACTTACGTTCACTCGTGAGACGTTTTGCTGCTGTTTTTTCCTTCTTCTTCTTTCTGCGCCATTCCCTTCTCTAGAGCTTTTACCTGGCCTGACTTACGCTCCGTCATGAGATACGTTTTGCTGCTGTCTTCTCCTTCTTTTTCTTTCTGCGCTCGTTGTTACTTTCTGCTAGCTGACCCGTAGTTGCTTGTGAAATACATGCCGCTGCCGTCTCTTCACTTCTACTGGATGTCGTCTTTATGAGGTAGCACGACTTTATCGCAATTTGATAATTCTTATCATGCAAACGAACGTATAGCGGCTCATACCTCTTAGTTTTGACGCCATTGGCTGATGAAGGCATGAGGCGGCGCATTTGCGAGTTCACAAAACCGCCTATAATTGTGTTTTTCATGAAAGTGAAAAGCTGTTACTTTAATGAAAATATAACAAAAGATCGTGCAGTACATTCTTTTAGTAGCCTACTGTCAAAGTTTCAGTCAATTCCCTTCATTAGTTTTGTTAAATGTACTGCACGATGGTAAAACTCTTTTGTAATAGAAGCGTCATCGGGCGGTGAGGCTAAGTACTTATTGAATGGGCCTCGTATGTCTTTATTAGCTTCTTCACTTTTTGATAACTTATTGTACACCTATATAATTTTATTTGATGCCCTTTAACTCGACTGAGACATTACTTTTACGCGGAGCAATTTTCGTCTCTAGCACTGCCCCTTGTTATCGCTTATTTCTACAAAAGATACTATTTCTTTCATTGTCCCTTAATATGGAAGGAATCAATGAGCTTAAATTGACGAACACAATCTAACATTGTGTAGACTTAAAAACGTCGCTGCTGTTTTAAGAGAAAATTAAGAGTTCTGTTGATTTTGCCGCAATAAAAGTATTAATTACATTGTAATATACGAGCAGCATTCAAATGTAAACGAACCCTTTACTTTTGAGGAGTTAACATAAAAAGCCTGTTGAAGATAGGTGAAGCAGTGGGAAAGTTAAGGGGGAGCCCGTGTAAATGATAAAAGGCCAAGCCGGCCACCCAAACGGCTTGTTCACTTATCCTAATAATGACCGAAGGAGAGGTACATCTTTAGGTTGCGCAACGCATGATAATAAAGTTTTAAACGAGCAACGGTTTTAAATTAGCCAAAATTTAGGACCAAGTACGTGCAATTTTTGGAAAGAATGCATTTTTATGGCCACGATTGAAAGAACTACACTCCCGAATCAAAAGAGGCCTCTGTGGAGTGGAAGAAAAGGGAGAGCCAGAACTACTGGAAGCTTAAACTTACTTGACAACTGATAAGGTAATGTCAATGGCTTTTGGGACTCTCAAGAAGAACAATACAATCGGAGAAATTTCTAATAAATTTCGACTGT
The DNA here is from genome assembly GCA_963969285.1 of Odontomyia ornata. Classification (NCBI taxonomy): domain Eukaryota; kingdom Metazoa; phylum Arthropoda; class Insecta; order Diptera; family Stratiomyidae; genus Odontomyia; species Odontomyia ornata. Next base: position 25,176,180 of record OZ017739.1, read on the forward strand.
TCCCGATTTCAACTTTATACGCACTGTCTGACAAGATTGAAGTTAACTAACAACACTATTAGTACGCGTGGTGTAGTGGTTAGAGCACTGATCCCGTAAGCCGAAGGTCTCTGGTTCGACTCTCGTTGGCGGCAACGAGATTTAGTTCGAGTGATTCTTCGGACGGACTATAAGCCCGTTCAGTTATGATACGTGCTGGTTTAAAACATTAAAACGTATCACAGCTCGGTGGGCGGACACATGGCCAAAGCGTGATACTGGCCATATCATCTTGTGGAGTGCCGACATATTCGATCACGATAGTGAGATACTCTAACTTTCTCTAAGCAAAGGCCCAAAAGGGGCTGCAGTCCTATAATAATAATAACAATACTATAAGTTCAGCTCATTAGAGACTATTTACCCCTCTTACTCTCGTGAAAAGTCCTAAAGCTGATTAGTCAACTCATGACAACTTTAATTGAGCTATTTCAGTTCATTCTACAATCGGACTCTTTTTTAATCCATCAATAGAAATACTTGAGATATTGACTTCAAATTCAATTCAAATTGTGGGTGTAGTACAAGCATTACATTTTATGAATGAAATTCGATTTTAATCATATGACCAGCACGAGCCTGTTTACAGTGGTCGATTCTTTGGACTCAATTTTCACAACTCTGCCACCCGTTTCAACCGGAAAGTTGGCATTTAGTGTTGGTTGTTGTCTTTGAGCTAGCCTAAAGTTGTTGGCTTGTTGGCATAGACCAGTGACTTGATATAGCCCTATCCAATGGCGTTATATCACATGAACGAGGCAGCTGTTCAACTGTACCATTTCTTGAGATAACACGTTCACTAAATTTACCTTTCAATAAATCTATTGTGAGGCATGCTGTGTGGCTAGTGGCACCGTCTTGTTGAAACCACATATCGTTGATGTCAAGTTTATCCAATTTTGGCTACAAATAATCTTCCAACATAACACGATAGCACTCTCTATTGACGGTATCATGACAGTCGTTTTAATCCACGAAAAAATACGACCCAATCACACCTCCGGCATGGAAACCGCACCAAACAGTAATTTGTTGCAGATGCAATAGTGTTTGAAGAAGCACATGTGGGTTTGTTGCTGACCAATAATGCATATTTTGCTTATTAATAAAGCTATTGAGCCAAAAATGAACATCATTGGTGGAGACGATTTCTCAATGCTATTATTCATTTTCTTCAAGCTTTGTCAGAGCCCAATTATAGAAGTTTCCGCGTTTTGAATGATCAAGTGGCTATAGTTCTTGAGTCAATTTGATCTTGTAACCATGTAAGCCAAGATCTTTTCTTGAGAACGACGTGGAATCGACTGATTCAACTCATTTTGAACCGATGCACTTATGGCTGTGATATTTCCTTCGCTTCGAGCGGTACGACGGCTTTTAGGTACCGGAACGTCCAATAGTGAAAATTTGGACTCGAACTTATCCACTATTGCACACGCAGCCTGTCGGGCGGGACGATCATTACGGGCGAAAATGGGAGTGAGCCCTCTTAAAATTGCGATTACGACTCAGAATTTCGGTAGTAATTTTTAATAGTTTCCAGACGTTGCTGGTTCGTGAACTTTACCATAATGAAAATGTTGACTTTAATTAATGTTTTGACATTGGCAGTTTATTAAAAAAAGTTTAACGGTGAATTTATAAAAAGATACAAAATTCTTATGTTCCTGATGGAAAACCCAATATTATTCAATCAACAAAGGTACCCAACTAATCATCAAAAGCCATGAAACGAAATCCGTATTCGTTAGAAAAATTTCAGTTTTCAATGCAATTTGTAAACAAAATAGATTCAAAAGTTAATACTCTTATAAAAGATAATGAAGAATAAAAAAAACATTTTTTACAAATCATTAGAACGCTAAAATAAACTCAAAATAAACAGCGGCAAAAATAATGCAGAAAATACTTATACAAAGTATAATGGTATTATAAATAAAAAATTCGAAATGAATTTTTATATTGAAAAACATAATAAAATAATTACATGAAAATAAATGATAAATAAAAAAAGTATTTTCGTAAAACCTTCAATTATTTTTATGCAGACAAATAACCACAATGAAGAAAAAACAACCCTATATATCTCAAAAGTAAATTAGGAATGTTTCAGTGTTTGATTTGAACACACATACACACAAAAGAAGAATAAAACAAAGATAAATAAAATCAAATATGTCATCTTTGTTATTAATTAGCGAAAAAAAATATAAACACATTTTCGGTGTATTTAAAAGCTAAAATCATGGACAAAATTTGAATAATAAATAATTTAATTAATTTTTTAGGGAAAATTAATACAAAAAAAAAACAAAAAAACAAAATAAAAATTCGTCCTATATTTTTATAATTTACTATTCATCTCAGTGTACATTGTACTTGTATATATCAAAATTACAATACTTAAATGAAAATGCAAAAAAAATAAACAAAAACATTTTTAAGAGCATCGCCTTTATAGAAAAATTAAAAAGATTACAATTAATACACAAATAATAATATAATACGCTGTTATATAACGTTAGACAAAATCCAATAAAACAGAAGCAGAAGAAATGCATCAGCAAGTAAATTAATGCAAAACCAATCTATAGTGAAATTTTATTAGTCAAATTGAAAGTTGAAATGGGAACCCTGAATTAATTAATGTATGTAATTCAATCTTGATAAAATAGTAATTCAACAAATATACTGTACATTACTTTTACGATAGCAGCAAAATAAGCATTTCCCGTAACATGTTTGATCCCCAAACTAAAGGTTTACCCAAGCAAGCAAACCAATAAATTTTTTTCATAAATTAGAACATTCACTCAGCAATGGAAACATATTTCACAAGTAATTCATCAATCATGTAATTAATCGCTTCAGCTGGAGTTGTTTGAAATGCGAACTTGTAAGCTTACATCGGAATGCGAGGAGCAACTAATAAGTCGTACGAGTATACCTAAGCAAAATAGTTGTATCACAGTAATATTCAATGGAATCTAACCTATATATGAGTAAATTACCGCCACAATTCTCTCCAACTGAGTTCGTAATCGAAGACTACACAGAATTTGCTTACAAGTATTTTGTATGAGTCCTTACTGTTGCAGTAAATCTGAGTTGTGTGCAGAGGAGGATACGCTAATTACATGCTAATGAATGAGCGGTTTTTGTTGTAACATTGAAACTCTTTGATATTTGTTGTATCTCTAAATCAATTGACCATGGATTTCGTGTTACGTATACTTAATACCAAATTAATCCACTAGCGGAATAAGCATTTTAACGTCCCTAGTGTTAACGAAATTACTTTGTACCTTCGGATTTTACAAAATATCAATTATGAGCATATTTTCGAATCGTTTTAAATCGGCGCGAGTATTAAAACTTTTTTTGTACTGTTATTCTAGTTTCATCGAATATGTGTAAATAAAATGCGAACATGAGTCTCGAACGCAATTTAGCATTGCAAGGAAATTTAAAGCAGTTACAGCTTTTTAATCAAAAACTCTTGTTTCCAGCTCAGCAAGATTCTAGATCCGTTTCAATACTACATTTTCCAAACTGTATGTCGTCAGAAATTACCAACAGAAATTAAGAAAGAGAAAAAACGAGCGAAAATAGAATCATTCAAGCCAAAAATACTACATCGACATTTCTATCCAAGAAGGCGAATATTTATCAACAAAAGCAAATAAAAAAAATTTATAGACAAAAATATTTTTTAAAGCAAAATATTTAAAATAAAGAATATCTATTTTAGCTGTCAAAACTTTTATACTACTCTTGTTACCTAAGTATTAGCTATTATAAACCAAAGAAAAAAAATCATTAAAAAATGATAAAAAAAATTTAAAAAAAAATCCATAAATTTTCATTGGGTTGATGAAGATTACAAGAAAAATATCGTGCAATATATTTAAACATTTATAAAATAATGAAAACGATTGCAAAAATTATAAATTGATAACACACTAAAATATATAATTTATTACGTCACGTAATTATAGTTTTGCTTGAGTTTACAGCGAAACAATCGACTAAATTGTTTCGGTTCTAGTCGCACTTGATCGATTTTATTTTTCTTTTTGAAGTGAATGAACGTTTTGTTGTTTAGCAAAAATAGTAAAAGCTATCACATAACTTACCACAGAAATTGATAAAAGACAACAAACAAGCAAAAAAAAAAAATATATAAAAAATTATATACTTATAGAGTTGAATATGTTACCTCTTTTGTAATTGAACTTTTCTAGCGTAAATGATTAAACTGAAACAATACACTATTAATGGCATTTTATCTCTTTTCAATTGAAATCATTATTTTGGTTTTGAATTTTTTTATTTTCATCAAAGAGTATCCATAAAAATTTTAATTGAAGCAAGGTTTGCAGGTGACCAGGCTTAGGTATAAGGAAAGATAACCAAAGAGTTGCAAAGGAAACACAAACTCAAAAGAAAAGTCAGTGAAAAAAAGGCTTAACAAAGTCCTCAAAAGGAAACTTATAGTTTTTATAGGGATGTTAACTTGCCTCAGCGTGCGGAAAATTAGTGCTACGCTGGAAATGGCCTTGTCTGGGGACGTGTAAGTGCGCTGGTAAACTAGCTTTGTGGTATCCCACAATACATAGGCCCACTACAAAATATTTTCGCACTTACAAATTAAATGATGACCAGAGTCGAAATGTCAAACCGATTGACCGATTGAAAAGTGTCAATGGCCGAAGTAACCAACCGGAAGGGATTACGAAGAAAACGCGACGACGAATAACTGGTTAATCATGCGTGAGACGTTAGGCGACTTCATCCTTACGCAGGATAGTCGCCGCACAAATAAGAGTGGGGCGTCTGGGTGGTGGGAGTGCCCCCACGCACCCCTTCCAACCGGATCAAAACTTCAAAATATGATGCCTTGGCCCATATCGGGTGTGGAAGGCCAAGCATCCTAGCGAGAGCCCCTGAAACACGGAAAAAAGGGAGAGCTTACCCGATGGCTAGCTCGTAAGTGGAGAACCAACTAATGTGGCGGGTCCCATTCCCGTTCGGGGTTCAAGTGAAAAGACCGAATGTCTTCATTCACTTCACCATCTTTTAATTTTTAATTTCCATAAGCTAAATCTTTGGACGTGCATATAAACAATTCAATTAATAGGTTTTCAACATAAATAAATTTCTGCGGGTAAATAATCTTAACATCAAATAACTCGGTACATATGATTCAAAAAAAACATAAGTGCATATACATGTATATCCAACAAACACATTGTTGGCAATTTAAAAAGCTCTAATAAGGGATTCAATTTGATAATATGGAGTGATATAACAAATAATGTAAGAAAAGGGGTACCCACCCAATCGCACTCGTTGTTGGGGGTAAATGTGCCCAAAACCTCGAAAAATTGGTCAAAGCAACCGCTGTTTTCGAACAACCACAACAACTTTCAATAAACATATGATAACACTTTAATGTAATAGGGGTACCGGTTAATTAATGCGGTTTTTTCGAAAATTGAAGTTTTATTGTGAAAAATTGCTTTTAAACAATCGGAAATGGTTTTTTGAGCGAGGCCAAGTGATTTTGCAAGTTTGGGATGGATCTTGGTCAAGCAATTCGTCATCTTCAAACTTTTTTGGCTTTCATCGTCCTCCAAGTCAAAATTGCCACCTTTAAACCGTGCAAACCACTTTTGGCACGTACGCTCAGCTAAAGCATGCACACCATACACTTCCACCAAAATACGATGACTTTCGGCAGCCTTTTTCTTCAATGATGAACATTTTCAGAGCAAAAAAAAAGTAATGTTGTTTACGCTTCAGCTAAATGACACATACTGATTCTGGAACTATATGGCAGTAGCTTTCCAACACATATTTGGAAAGGTGAATCACTGGAATAAAAATCAAGTTACGCCATCTGTTAGAAAACCGCATGAATTAACCAGTACCCCTATTATCTACTATTAGAGAGTTGGTGGACATATTCCAGTGCATATAGAATATCTTGGCACAATTCGACACGGTTGAAAATAGCACCCCTTTGGACAAATTATTTTTCTAGTTTCAAACTGGTCGCAATTTTGTGGGAAAATATTTGTTATGAAAAGAATTTTTGGGAACCTTATCTCGCTCACATCAGTCCAATTTAAGACACTTCTTTATAACAACTTTGTTTTCGTTAGCCGCATAAAGAAGCGTGAAAAGATTGGAAAAGATGTTACGGGTGAACATTGAGGTTTTATAGTGATGCTAACTCCGAACACTTCCATATGCAATTTCGTAAGATTCAATCCTACGCAATACCGAGACGCACTTTATTAAATTTTGTGAAAACCTAAGAATGTAGCCAACAGCAAGAAATTTTAAATTTCATTCATAAACGACTATTGTAGTTTCTGATTCACACGCCACATTATGGACAGCGCGAGTGGTACTGCCCCCCTAAGCCAAAAAGACGTATCTCAAATTTCACTGGATTTCTTATTGCTATATATAAGGACACTTTGAGTTGTATTTAATCCATTTCCGTAGCGAAATAGACGTATCTCATCCGTATTGTGCAGCTAAAGTGTTAAAAATATAGGACATATATCAAAAATGAAACAAAAACGTAAGCAGTTTGAACGTAACTCATATTTCTAAGCAAAACGGCTGCTTCTCTGAAATGCATCTACTTCGCCTAGGATTTCTGGCAATTTACAATTTGACCTTCAGAGATACGACTACATCACTTGGTAGCTTCCCTGATTGATACCTCAATTTGCCGAGGTATCACCGCTGTAAACGGTTCAGCCTCATCTGTAAAGTTTGTTGTTTAGTCATCAACTGTCAAATGCAGTTTGAAAATAAATTTTTATAGTAGTTAGATTGAAAAAAGTGAAGAGGAAAAAGGTACATGTTTTCATATTGCCAGTAATATATTATAAGGTGAGTAAGTACAGAGTTCACCACCGAAAAAAAGAAAATTTTACATTTTATGTTGACTTTGGGGTTAACTTTTAGACATCGTATATTATTGTTTTAGATCTAATCATGGACAAATCTAAGGGATTTCGGGGACGTAAGTTACTTATGTTGGCTTTAAATAAGAAAACAAAACAAGAGCTCTCCAAGAAACGTTTAAGCAACAACAACGTGGTTATGAATAGTAATAATGTATAGGAAATGGAGTCTTCAACGAATAACACTAGTGATAAAGCACCCACAGAATGTTCTTCGGGTGCATTTGGTGATGGGTGGTGTTCGCAATATCTTAATATTTTGAAGATAATTTCCTTCTCTAAGGAGCCGATAACACAGGGAACCCTAATATGCGAAGGTTCATCTTCTCAGGTTGAAAAAGCATGTGATTCTAATAATATAGATGATCAGATTCATGTCATTCGGAGCGATTTTTTACCAAATATATTGGAAACTGATAAATCACTACTACAGAGTGAATCTGAGCCTACAGAAAACATTCAAATAACAATACCTGATGAAGTTAACGAGAACGATGTTGCCGACAGTGACAATAATTCTAGTGACGAATCAAATATTCAGTATACTAAAAAAGGGACTGTACGAAAAAGGCAAAAGTAAGAAATATCAGTGAGTGAAAGAAAAAAGAGGAAATATGATACATTTGTGGAAAAACATGTGGTGAATAACGATTGTGGGGAGCAATGTCCATAGAAGTGTACCCAAAATATATCCGAGGCCAGAAGAGAATTTCTTGATTTTGGGTTTTGGAAAATGACAGATGAAAAAGAAAGAAAGTCTTTCATATTGTCTCACATATCATCAACTGCTGTAAATCAAAGGACGACAGCTGTTGCTACTGATGTATGCCAGGAGAGTTATCGAAGAAATAATTCAATAATTATATGCTCAAAAATGAAAATGGCACTTTACATAGTGTATGTTAAATAATTTTTATAACGACACTTGGTTTTAATGGAACTAATGACGAGGTTGTTCGTACAGCATTATTGAACGCAAAAAATTCTGTAGCACCTGTGGCAGACATAAGATGCCCCACAGTAAAATAAACGATGAAGTCATTCGCCAGCACATTTCAACATTCAATCCAACCATTTCGCATTAGCGCAGGGAACATGCACCACGCTGCCTTTATCTGCCAAGTGATCTCCCATTCACCGCAATGCATTCGTATGAAAAATACCGGGTGGTGGTAAAGAAAATGAATGTGTCACTTGCTAACCTTGGGCATGAAGAGTGCCAGAGTTGCGAAGTGTTTAACTTACATAATAAAAGTCATACAAAGAACAATCTCGATGAAAATTGTGATGTGTGTATGACGTGGAGCAAACATATTGAGAGAGCAGACAAAGTGGCAGAAATAGTGTATTGCGCAGATTTAGAAAAAGTTATAATGTTACCACGGCTTGAGATGTTTAAATTTGCAATCCATTTGTAGCTCTCTGGCATGGGGCTTTGTTCAAACAAAATAAAGAAGAGTTGATCAGTACATTTTACCAATACTTTATTAGCAAGAGAGACGTTTTAAAAATTACGTTATGACTCGACAATTGCAGAGCAAAAAACAAGGATTGGACATTATTTTCATTTTTAATATATATTGCAAATTTTGGTGAAATATGTGCCAATGACATTAATAGGAAATACTTTGTGCCGGGCCATACGTTTATGGCTGCTGACTCCTTTCATCACAGAGTGGAGGTTTCCGTGAAAAAAATGGGGAACAAGCTTTAAGACTTCTCAGATTTTGTACAAGCCGTAAAAGGTGCTGCTTATAAAACTGAGGTCGTGCCAATGGAGTTACAGCATTTTTACATTTAGGAAGATTTTTCCTCACAATACAAATTAACTCGTACAGAACCGAGGCAATATTTACATGATATGGTTCAGGTAACCATCCACAGAGGATCGTATAATATCACATATAAAAATGACTTTGATGGTGCATCATTTGATCTTAATTTTTCAACCGCTAAAATAGCAAAAAATGGAAAACTGTGACTACCCAAAAAACAAACAAAAGTACTTGGAATTTCTTCGCAGAAGAAAGCCAATATAATAAAAAATTTGCCTGGAATTACAAAAAAAACGGTTGCAACTTTGGGACACTCTTCCAGTTTCAGATGAGAACTGAACAAAATTTATGTTTTTCTATTTGTATTCAAGTTTACTTTTGGATTTATTACCAGCATAAATATGTATCATTTCCTGAAAAATTCTTTTAATATCCGGCAAATGTAGCGTATTATTCATGCATCACATTATTAATAAATCATTTCTAGATAATTTTTTATTTATTGTTCAATCTTCTATCCAAGTCCATGAGGTAAGAAACAGAATCGAACGTTATCTATTAATTAATCGTTAGCTAATTAGCTGTGTCTCAGTTTAAAACTAAAATAGTAGTTGTAAGATAAGTTGTCGTTTCAATCTTTAGTATATTTACCCGAAAAAAAACCATAAAAAAATTTGACTATGTAAGTGCGGTTTTAAAATTCATTAAAATCCCTTATATCAAATAACAAGGAAATTTGAGATACGCCTTTTTGGCTTCGAAGGGCAGAGTAGCAAGCGCCAAAAGCACCAAGGACCAACGCGAGCTTGAAACGAAATGCGAAATTCCTGGCCCAGCGACTAGATCACACGAAAGCGGAAACTTCCGACATTCATTCAATATATGTGGCAGCACAAAATATATAACACCTCGAAGGAATCGAAATCGCGTCACTAACAAAATAATATGCAAGGATGGGTGAATATCCGAAATTTGAATCGATGTGCCCTCCATGCGGCAAGAGGTGTTCGTGATACTCGCGATAATTTGCGGCCATTTACGTCATTTCTCAAACCCAAGTTTTCCTACTGCCTGTGTTGTTTTTGTTCATTCTACTTTTTGACATAGACTCCCAATGAATTTTGATGTAGTATATAATTTTATTAATTTCAATTCAATTCCGAGTGCTGTTGAAATTGACATAGAAATGATTTTGAGTGCGGATCTAAACGCGATTCCTATCAGCTGTGCAGTCACTGAGCAGCTCTCTACCTATTATCGAATTCACCGAGCCCTAGTCCACGCTCTTCAAAGTCTTTCTGACTACGTTCTTTTGAACAAAGTTTTAATTGGAATCTACTGGCGATAATACGGTAAAGTCATAACAGAACAATATATCAGGCTAAGCACCCTAAAGGGAATTGAAGAGTTACAATTATCGGTTGCAAAGCTTAAATTATTTAAGAAACGTTCGCGTAGAATCTAAGATGTGAGCAGATAAGATTGAAAACTTTTTCCGAAAGGAAAGAAAACGAGGTGAAAGTTAAGCTAAATCTTGCCGGGAAAGGACACAAATTTAATGTTCTACCACTGCAAACATCTTCACAGCCACGCAGATCCAGCCGAAATGCATACAAGCCACCAAAGAGAAATGAGCTGAGTAACGAAGCGAGAGCTGCTGCTGAGATGGAAATGGCACGCATACAAAATGGAGACCCTCGTGAATTTACCACTTCATTGGCAGCAATTAAAGCACAAGTAAAGTGTGAACTCGAGGCAGAACGTAAATTAAAAGAAAAAGCAGCAGCAAGAAACGTTGCACCCAAAGAACACGGTCCATCAAACAATAAAAATCCAGCATATCAAGGCATATATTTTCGTTGTCCGTTAATCAGTGACGAAATTTTATCGAAAAAGAAATGGAAGGAGAAAATCGAAGAGATGAATTTAATTGGCAACGCAATAACTGGAATATATACGAAATTATTCAGTAATGGAACCAATGAGATCATGAAGTACATGTTGTTAGGTCTAAATAAGATCGGATTATTAGGGAATGATTTGAGATGACGAGTTAATCTTAATTAAACGTCCACAAGTGAGGACTGGGTCGTCGATAATTCTGCGAGGACCAAATGATTTCTATTGTGATGAAATATAGATACAGCTATTGAAAATCTTACCTCTTCTCCCAACTGGCTAGCGACATCGTGCCGCTGCACACCATTCTTTCCCCACACAAATCCATCAGTATCAACCACGGAAGGGTAAATGAGCAAAATCGCGACATTTCAAGGAGAGATTCGACGAGCAAAATCACGTGAAGCTGATGGATAAATACCACGCATGACACACCACGCGTTGGTATATCGATAAAACTCTCAGCAGGGACGAGGAAAACTGAAGATACTAACGCCTCGGCTCAGAAAAAAGGGAAACGTGAGGATTATCGACGGAATCCTATACTCACGTGAAGATGTACTTAAACAATACTGACAGTTCGAACTGTAAACCCAATGCACTCAGCATATTCAGCGCGTAAGGCACTGTATTCCCAGCAGGATCACCATCAAGTGGAACTCATTGTGAGCGAAATCGAAGCGACGGGAACTACTCCTACGAAAGAGAAAAACCACTATTGAAGGGTGGTGAACCCTGAAACAAGATTTTCCTGGTGGATGGTAAGAAACGTTAACCGGAGGTTATTTAAGCCCGAGAAGATTGGTGCACTTTCTTTTTGGAGTTTTACATCTACTAGCGGAGGAATAAGACCGAGCTGTAATACGACGAGAACATTTTTTGGAGTGGAAAGTCTAGAATTCAAACGAGGAATTTGTAACGAAACGACTGAGTCCCGGTGGCGGCTATATCAAGGAGCGGAAGAAAGGGACCCCTTGTTGCGAGTGAACAAATACCACCTATATACTCACATACAAGCAAGCACATACGCTCATTGTTATCAAAGCATATACTTGTCGTCCAATTGGCATACACAAAGATCAATCCACAATTCACTTCATACGTACATGATTCACTACGACCAAGCACATAAGCTTTGGGATGTGCTTTCAGCGAAGTGAAGCCGAAGAGAGAGAGAGTCAAAAGATGAAACAAAAGCTCTCCCTCGCTCAATTTCCCCAATTTTGTCATAAAAGTCTACAAACAAGACGGAGAGTAAGAGCTTCCGTGGAATGGGAGCCCACATGTTGCATATTCGTCAAATTTCGGCGAAATATGGAACAAAAGCTCGTTTCGTGATCATACATAAACAGTTTATGGAGTACCGAAGAGCAGTGTGTGTTCAAGTCCAGTAAGGCAGCGTGCTGCTCCCCAATTACTATTTACAAGGTTAAAGTATTCGCGATTAAAGTTTAGACAGAGGTACTTTCCAGTGTACAACAAAATCGTGAGGGGTGAGGTAGTGGCTTGCGTCGCGATCCTCAATCGGCCTTTTGGCGTTCCGTGCCACGTGGCCACCCCGCACCATTAGCATGTCAAGTAAGTGTAAGTGTCCGATTATAATCCAAAATGTCTAAAAACATGAACAGTAAAATAAAGTTAGATTCTTTAAAATAAACTCTCGTTTTTGTTGATCTAGTTTAGATGGACAGAGTAGCAGGTAAGTGGCGTACAGGGTGATCTCTTCCCGGGAGCCTTGATGATGTATATAGGATACACATCAAATCAAGCTCCAAGTTCATGCCAGTATACATAGGGTATACTGGTTATGTAACACCTTTTCTAGCGTAGGGAATAATCGCATGTAAATGGCTTGTATTTTATCTGAAGAAATTTTGTTTTGGATGAGATTGTTGAAAACAAAGAAATATAAGATATAAAAATAAAATTCAAGTAACGTTAAAATTAGATTTCCTCTTCTTGCTACCATATACATTTCATTCATGTTCAGGGTGTGATAAGTGTGGCTCGGGAATTCTTTTCCCAGGACGATAACCAGGCAGATAGACCTGGAGAGTTAATTAAGGGGTAGTGTTTAGTGAGTGGGGTGAACGATAGTGTGGTTTTAATGTTTTCTCATGTTGTCGTTGCTAAGCGATAAGGGAGGCGTTAGTTCCGGTTTCCCTGGTATGGGAAACTACGAGTTTTGTGTGGTGGTGATACTGCGTGGTAGAGTGTTTGAAAGGTTACCACCGCGACTAACATAGGTGGTGGCGAGCGCCAAAACGTTTTCAGGTAATAATTTCGTCTGGTCTGTGGTTTCCTCGTTTGGACAATCATTTGAAGACTCGGTGGATCGAACAAGTGGCGCCCACGCCCGTCTTCAAGTGAAAAAGTTGGATCAGTGGAACCTAAGCTAGACTAGCCCTAATATATCGGTAGGCGGCAACCGAATCAATAATAAAAATATTTTTCGGTCAAACGCATATTTATTTTGTTCGGGCAGACGTTTTTTCAGGGCCTTGCGCTTTTCTATATTCTCTTTCGCAGAAAGTTAGATTAATGAAATCTTGCATTCTAGCAGTAGTACTTGCACTTTGATTCCTTCTCAATTCATTCTACCCAAGTATGCACCATACAAACACAGAATGCATTCCATGAAAGTGTTCTGTGCACCTCTGTGAACATTCCATTTTATTTTGTATTTTTAAGATTCAGTTCTGTGTGCACACTTCGGTCAATAAGTATTATGGAGGAGATCCCGAAATTTTATTGACCTAGATAGGCATAAACGTGGCCTTACTTCATTTCCATCGATGGGGCTTGCAGGCAGATCGATCGCATCGCAAATATGTGTTCCATCCGTGGCGGTATCTCTTCTGTCAATAGTTGGATCATATACTTGAACCAGTTCTGGGCGATCCTTGGCTTTGCAAAGAGAAAAACACATGCACTATCCTTTTAACACCAACGATTTCACACGAAACGATTTCTACTTGTATACTTGAATGAAAACGAAGTAGCATCACCGCATTTCAACAAATTTCCGACGAAAGCTCTAGTTGTTATTTTCAACAACTTTACATGTTAAACGCATTTAGCACATAATTGTTACTAGGTCCAAGATGCTTCAGTTCTCCCAAGGAATATTTTTTGAGAATTCGTAGTTCGTCCATGCGATTCAACCATTAAGTCGTTTCGCTAGTTGACCACTCCCATAAAAAATCTACTGTCAGTTTCTACCATGTCTTCCCACCAAGTCCTCGGTCTTCCCATTGGAAGCCTACATTGTGCTATCCTTTAATGTTCTTTTGAATAATCTCGTTTCTTTCAGTCCTCTGCATGGCCCGCCCATTGCAGTTTGCGTACTTTCTCGCATTTAGAAAAAGGTGGCTTATTAAAAAGTTAATACAACTCATTATTGTAATATCGCCTCTTGTTTTTTCCTTGTCCACTGGCTTTTCAGATTTGCCCGTCAGGGTCGATATTTTACTTCCATATAATAGCACAGGTTTGACTAATGTTTTGTAAATACGGATTTTTTAGCACTGCAGCCGCTTTTGGGCCTCCGATTAGAGAAAGTTAGAGTGCCTCATTTTCTTCATCGAATGTATTGGCACTTTGGATTATCCTAAATCATCCTAAATCCCGCGATCAAATGATAGTCAATGTTCTCAAGGTGGCATATTGGGCTTACTGGTTCCCCAATAATGGAACATTACATGCCGAGAAATGCTAATAACTGTAAATACATCTACATCTACTTACACTTCCTTTGTGGAGACTTAAGAAGGCGAAGGCGAGTCTTCCGCGTCTGATAATGGAATCGAAGTGACAATGATGCCATGGGAATGCAGTTTGGGTGACAGGTAAACTCCCCGTCCCTAAAAACTCCTAAAATGTTTCGAAACCTGCAGAAGGGCCTCGAAATGGATTGGACTCACGGCAACGTCCTCGCAAACGAAAAAAGGACTATGGCACTGGATCCCGAAATGTCAGGTCACTCAATTACCCTGGTGCTGTTAAGGGCCTTTTACTACAAGCGAGTCAATATAAATTAAGAAAAATGACAATCTAGGAAACAAACTGAACTGGAAATGGTATTGCAGACATGAGATTCCACACAATATTCAAAAGTGGGAAGTCTACTGAAAAACGAGAATTCAGAGTGGCCTTCATTGTGGATAGGGAGTTCAAATCGGACGTTATTTATTACAAGGGAGTTTTTTTGTGGTAGGGAGGTGAATGTCATTTACGCACAGAGTGTGGGACTCCTTTGTTTGCAACAAGGCGACCGGACTACCCACTAAACACCTCCCCTGTCAACCTGAGAGCCTAGCCTGGAACCGTTTGACACATTACTTCGGGCCAGGTCTCGTTTTGTTACACCGTGAGGCGCCTTCAAGCTGGGGGATCGCTCTTTTAGTGGGAGGGCGGAGGGGAAGAGGAAGTGCCAGACAAGCAATCCCTCAGCCCCAATACCCCCAGCTGCTTACAAGGGAGTTAATGAACGGTTGTGTGCGACCCATATGTATGCGGAATTCTTCAAAATCTGGCCGATCAATGTACATGCCTCGACCGAAGAAAAGGACGGAGAAACGAAGAAAATGTTCTACAACCACCCAAAAAGACTAGCCTCCATGTAGCCTGGGTGATTTCAACGCTAAGGTTGGCAATGAGCTATCTCAGCGGGGGCGACTGGAGGATATAGCCTCCACGATGAAGCAAATGACAACGGTCAGCGCCTGATTGACTTTGCATGTAAAAGAAATCTAGTCATACATTTGACTTGCTTCCAACATTGACGCATGCATAAAATAGCCTGGGTATCACCGGATGCCAACACAAAATCAAATCGACCATGTTCTGATCCAAAATCTATAGGCCTCGAGCATACTTGATATCCGTACATACCGAGGAGCCAATTGTAACTCAGATCATTACTTGATCAATAATCTATCGCTGTCGTATGTCAAAAGCGTATTCATCGAAGGCCACCCCACTGCAAAAATTTGACATTAAAAGGCTCAAACGGCGTCTGTTACCAAAAATTTCACGGAGACCCTTGACAAACAGCTGGCTCCCCCTTATCAGACACATCGCTGAAAACAAGCAACAAGCTCTGGATGGAAGTAAAAGTGGCTATTAAGACCGTGGCAGAACCGACGATCGGATAGCAAGCCTGGCGCAAAAAAAATGATTGGTTCGATGAAGAATACCAGAATGCGTTGGACAAAAAGACTCAGGCGTACAAAGATTACGTAGGTAGGAAAACCAGGATAAAGAGAGAACATTATGAAAACCTCAGAAGAGTGCCAGATAAGATAATTAGAGTTAAGAAAAGAAAATACTATGATGACCAATTGAGAAGTATCTATATAAGTGTAGCGAGCAACAACACAAGGCAACCATAAAAAGTAGTGAAAAGTCTGAAACGTGGATATCAGCCCAAAACCACGCCCTGTCGTAATGACACCGGCAATATCATCGCTGAAAAAACAGGATTAACGAGAGATGGGCATCATATTTCAAAAACATCCTTAATTCTCCACGCAGCTCTAGGATATTGGAGCCGTTAGATGTTTTCGGAGGGCTTCCATTGACCCCACCAACTCTGGATGACAGTTTCTCTACCACCAAAACCCAAATGAATAATGAAGCGTGCGACATCGATGAGATTTCAGTAGATCTCATCAAATATGGTGGCAGCAGTGTTCATAAAGCTATTCAAAAAAGTCATCTAGCACATTTGGCAACAAGACTATATGTCGAACGAATGGAACCAATCAATTGTATTCCCTATCCACAAAAAAGGTGACAAGCTACAGAGCGAAAATTATAGAAGTATACCACTGCTTTGAATGACGTACAAAATATTTGCAAAGACCTTAGAAAATTAGTCCGTCTTACCAAAATGACAATGACGTTGATGACCTCCCAAGTCCGCATCAATAACCAACTCACCGATGCCTTGGACACAAATATTGGAGAAAGGCAGGGAGATGGGCTGGCCCCATTGCTATTCGATTTGGCTCTGGAGTGCGTTATAGGAAAGCTACCTGTCAATACACGAGCTACATTGCTATATAAGTGGAGCCAAGTAGTAGCCTATACGGACGACATCAACATTTTGTCACAGTCATTAACAACTGCCGAAGAACTCTTCCTGAAACTTTAATGCAAAGTAAAGCTAGTAGGGCTACAAATCAATGAGAATAAGACAAAGCTCATGATGCAGTCCAGAAAAAATATCTCAAATATCCAAAATATCACACTTGGTGAGTACAATATCAAAAATGAGGGTAAATTTGTACAGGTTTTTCCAACAAGAGGTGTGATTTTTATATTATAAGAAAAATGCTATTTTATAATATAAATGATCGGATGTTTATTTTATTTTAAAGAAAAAGGTATGTCGTTAATAGTGAAAAATAACATCAGGCAAATGACTACCACGACGACGCTTACAGGACCATATCCTTTTCATCAAATTTTCCATAACGAAATGCAGAAGGCTGCCCTATGTCCTCGATAGCCTCACGAATTCCATCTTTAAGGTCTTGAATCGACGCTGGGCTGTTGGCGTAGACCTTCACTTTCACATGGCTTCAAAGGAAGAAGTCGCAAAGTGTTAAATCACAAGATCTCGGTGGCCAATTGTGATCACCTCTTCTAGAGATAACACGGCCCGGAAACTTTTCCCGTAAAAGATCAATGGTTTCATTGCTTGTGTGGCGCGTAGCACCGTGTCGTTGAAAGTAAACGTTGTCCAGATCAATACCATCCAATTTCGGCCATAAAAAATCATTAATCATCTCTCGACAGCGCAATCCATTCACCGTTACTGTTGCTCCAGCCTCATTTTCGAAAAAGTAAGGTCCAATGACTCCGCCGGACCATAAACCGCACCAAACAGTCACATGTTGAGGAAAGAAAGGCTTTTCAACAATAACTCTTGGGTTTTCCGAGCTCCAGGGGCGCCATTTTTGCTTATTGACGAAGCCACTGAGGTGGGAATGGGCCTCATCACTCAAGATGATTTTTCGATGGAAATCCGGACCATTTCCATGCATTTCAAGGACCCAATTAGCAAAGACACGAAGTTGTTGATGATCGAACGGCTTGAGTTTTTGTATTAACTGAACTTTGTGAGCCTGAAGAGCCAAAACTCTATGCAAAATATGGTGTCATGACGTTTGTGGAATGCCTAATTCCAAAGAACGACGAGGAGTGAACAAACTTGGGTTTTCTTCAACACTTTCGGCTACAGCACTAATATTCTCGGCTGTTCTTGAGTGAGGTGCACGGGTTTTATTCTTCACACACATCACTAAGTTATCCCAACAGCTCGGATTTTTCCACGAATTTCTGTATTGCGGTCCGACAATGTGCTTCACGACGACCCAAAAATGTTCGAGTTATACAAACCGTCTCTGCCAAATTTTCACCATTTTTATGGTGAATTTTAATAATTTCAATGCATTGTTGAAGCGTGTATCGTTCCAATTTTATTAATGGCGTAGTTTTTGCTTGTCAAATGTCAAAAAATGACAGCTTCAAAAGTGACATCTACCGAAATAGCGGGCTATTCAAAATAACACCTCTAATTGGAAAACCGTTTATATTTAGGCGCTAAAATAACGAGAACGGCTAATGCAAGAGACGAAATACGCCGAAGAATACAGCTCGCAAATAAAATATTTTAATCAGTTTTGACGATCTTGAAGACAAGCTGCATACACAGGAAAACAAGGCTCCAAGTGTACAAATCTATGATAAGACGGATCCTGAAGCCAACAATTGGAGCGAAGCTAGGCGGAGACCAATGGGAAATTCGATACAACCATGAGCTGTATGAAATTTTTATGAGCTGGAGTTTTCAATGATTGTAAGACTGCAGAAGCTGCAATGGGCTGGTCACATGAATCCATACGAACAACGGATACCCGAAAAGGTATTCGTTGGGAGAACTGAAGGACGGAGACCAGTGGGGAAACCACGGAAATGCTGATCTGACTAAGTCAACGAAGGCAGTTCATCGCTACTTGGATTTCAAAATTGGAGGACGCGGTCAATGGATCAAGACAGTTGGCGGCGCTATTTGCAGGAAGCGAAGGCCCGAGAGGGGCTGTAGGGCTATGAAGAAGAAGAGAAAGAGTACTGGATAAAATTTCTAGAAAGAGTATTAATAAGTATGCACACTCGCTGAATTTAGTTTGAGGGTGTGCTGCAGAGAGCTGTATCAGAGCAACGTCATGTTCGGTCTTGTGCAAGCAATTTACTCTTTCTTCTTGGCATCAACCCACCATTGGGGGGTCATGCTTAAATCCCTTAAGAACAATGATTGGTAGGATCATAAAGGTCCTGCGCTAGTTGTAAAAAGATAATGTGTTACCAGGTTGTGTGCAAGGGCTGATGCGACCAAAGCATTGTCATAAAGCTACAGTAGCTTTCATATGGCTGTAATGATTTTCAACCTTTTAAGTTCGAACGCGGAACCGACCTCTCATCGGTTCTAGACGTTAAGTCTGAGTAGTGCCAACGGATGGTACCAACAGGTCAACCAATCCGTGCACCGTAACCCATTCACGCGGTGGCTGCTTGTCGGCCAGCTAGTTCGGAGAGGATTTCGGTCGCGGGTCTCCGAATGGGTTACGCTCAATTACAACATTTTCAGCCACCTGAACATGCCCGTTTTCAAAACGCGTTATCAAAACCAAACCATACGGAGAAGAACCCTACTTTACGTTACTCCGTATTTCTTCATTCATCCAGTTAAGAATACAAAATCTAATTTTCATTTCACGTTTCCGAAGTTCCGACGCGGTACCGAAAAATATGCTACTCGAAATTAACCCGACGAAAACTAATCTAACAAATTGTCAAACCTACAAAGGTACCGCGTACCGCGCGCGACGCGAAACCGACCTCCGCGGATTTGTCGAAACCCTACCCTCGCGACGGCATACCTACCCTGCACTCTCTCTTCCCACTGAAAAGGAAAAACCGCTGAAAAGGAAAGCCGTGATTATCTTTAGCAATTCATGGTTTTATTTATTATTTTACGTTTTACAATATAGTGAGAAGATATTAATCGGTTACACCTATAGCTTTTTATATTTGTACGAAACATCAAATATTCCAGCTCCAGCGCGTACAACTTTTACTCATTTTATGCATTGTGTAAATTAGTAGAAACGTTTGATATTATAACATTGGTAGGTTTCTTTAATTTTTTTGTATCTTCATAAAATAGGTGTACCATTGCATTTTTGCTCTTGCCTACAAGTTATTTAGCGCTGTCTTATTATTGATAATTCTTATAAATGAAAGGAACTCAGGAATTTCTAATTGTATGGAAGGTACAGTTCAGTCAAAAGTATTGGAATCTACTCAGGCAAAGATTAAATGTTATAGGTATGTACTCATGAGTCCATTATTATACATACAATTCCTTTTTTTTTTTATCAATTATACACTTTTCAAACCCGTTATTCCCGAAAAATTATGATTAATACTTTGTTTAATATCACGATTTATTCGATAATAATTATTAAGAAAAAAAAAGTAAACGAATTACGACTACATTAACAAATTATTTGTCATAATTACATTTAATCATCGGTTTTGGTTTCTCAACGCAATTTTCGCTAATGCAAATGTGTTGAATAAATTAATTATGTTAAACGATTTAAATGGTATAAATTATAGTTAGGGTAAGAACTGATTCCATTCGTATCAATATTTGTATTGTTTTGCCACTCGTATATTAGAATATCATCAAAAATTATTTTTATCGTAATGGAGTAAACTTATATAATCTTTTAAGGAGGCAAAAATCGAAAATCAGTCGACTGATATTGAAAATTACTAGGAAGCGATTAAAATAACTGGAATTTTCGTTCCTATGGCAATCAGAAAAAAAATAGTCTGCTCCTGGACACTATTGAAAATATACGAGTATTATACATACATGATCACTCAATGTAGTTGGTTGAGGTAAAAACAGTTGTCATGGAACTAAAAATAACTAATTATCAACCTCCGAGAACCGCCCATCGTAATATCTTATCTTTGTCTAAACAATAATAGGTAATTCAATTGTGTACTAGGAGCCGAGTTGACAGAGGTTGTCTGCCCGTCGTTTAGTCTCCGATAGTGAAAAATACATTAATTACCGTCAGTCAAGTTTCTACGAAATAACAAATAAATATCTTTGGAATCCACTTTAAGAGTTCCCGGAGGTGTACATTGATTTTATGGCATGTGCAAAGTAATTATACGTTACATATGCCTCGTCCTAGGGCTCTTACAATAATTTGCTAAATACTGCTTTCTCTTCTTTTTGAAAGTAGAAATAACATACCTCCTCTTGCTTCAATTTTGATAGCAAACACTGCTCACACTCCCAATAAAAATTTGTACACTGTTCACAGCAAATCCGATTACTATTGTGGGAATGCTAGCAAGCAATCTTTTTAATGACTGCACAGGCTGATGGGCATCCATCGATGTCTTCTGGACAACTTCACCTGCTCCCCATACGGTTCGCCCCTCGAGGGTCGACGGTATGTCCTCATTCGAGCCCTTCTTTCGTTGGCATCGCCTTGTGGGCCATCCAGATGATCTTCCGTTGGAGCAGACTCCTGCACCGGCGACTCAGGAGTGAGGACTGGCTCTGTAATGGTTGTTGCAGGCTCGACTAGGTCCTCTTGATTAGCTTCCACTGACGTCGGTGGCGATTCCGGCCCCTGACAGCCACTCAAAATTTTTACATTGCCATGATTTAGCTGAACTGGCGAATCCGATTCGCTCCCATGCATCTCATTCAAATTTATGGAGCGAATAACTGCAAGCAAACACGGTAATGCATTCGTCGATGTAAGCTGAACGAAAAATTACCTCTTAATCAGATTCAATCCAATCAGCACCGCACCAACATCCTATGCACAAGACCCGATGATGGCAAACACCAAACCGAACGAGAAAGAATTTCTCCTTCAAATTTTATCGTCGCCGTGATATTCTTATGAAACTCGCGGCGATAGCGCAGATCGAGAAAACCTTGCCAATTTTCCGGGATTTGCAATTTTCTCCAACCGATCTATCTATTCACAAGAACACTTTTTCGTTTGCCACTAAAAATCCCAGTTATTTCCCCCGTTCCTTTTTCTCGTGGCGCCGGACTGTCAATCCGACAATCACCGACAAAACAGATGTGTGTGGAATGGCACGCCACATGGCGGCAATGTGCATCTCCATTTTTCGCCAGTGGCATAGTTTTTCGATGGCCACGGTGGAGGGGGCATTGCCAAATGGATATGTCTCGAAATGCGTCGGGGTTTTGATTAATATTCTGTTTCAAATATTTAAATCCACAGATCTAAATATTTGGAGAAGAAAAAAAAATATTTTCTGCGCAAAAATATTTTCTGCGCAACGATATCCGCACGAAAGATGAAGTCCGCTGGCATTTCGAGGTCATACCCATCTGGCAGAGTGCAAGGGTTCGGGATCGGAATCTTTTCGATTCCCGGGCGTAGGCGTCACATTACATGGCTCTGGAAGTCATCTCCGAAGATACAAATAAAAAACCCAAGACGATTAACGAGGCCAAATATTTGTTGTATGAGATGTTTAAGAAGGAAAACGCTATCATGGTTGGCTTCTGAGCTACAATTCTGGACCGAATCAACAGAGCCAGTAAATCTTTACAAAATGAAAAGATAGAGCTCGAATTGCTAGTCAACATTTTGAAATCATTGCTCACTTTCTCAAATCTCAAAGACCAATGTTCGATGACTATGAAACAAGAGCAAATGAGACAATCAACGTTAGTACGGAATAGATGGATCAAGGCAGGCGTGTGCGTAAAAGGAAAAAACAATGCAATGATGGAAATGCATAAGAGGTTGTGCTTCAAGGAAGAGAAAAGTTTAGGTGTGAAACTTACCTACCAATAATAGATAAACTATATGCAGAGCTTTCACTTTGGGTAGAGGCGTATGACAAAGTACAACGTTTATTCAGATTACCCGTCGAATTTTCATCGAAGACAGACGTTAAAAATAAAAAAACCGCCCAGAGGTTTACAGAAAACTATTCCAAAGACATTGAAATGGTTCACTTCCAGCATATTGTACCACAGGTTGAAAATCATAATGAAACAGTGCCATCTCTTATATGTTATTGGACATTGCAAAAGACTTAGACTGTATATTGCAAAAGACTGCGTCTATGCAACGATATTGAGAATTTATACTTGCTGTAAGACGCTGCGAAGTGAAAACCAACGTTCATAGTTAGGAATTAATTTTATTTGAAATAATACATTTGTTAAATGCTATTTCTTGCAACATAATTCTGACCATTGGTCACTGATATTATTATAATGCAAATCTTGAATACATTTCTTAATACTCGTATGCATTTTTTTTTTAATTGCGGGACGACCGTAGAAAACCCGGTCTTAAATTGGTCTGGGGTGAGCCCATGGTGGGCACAAGGTTAAACCACTGCCTCCTCCCTAAACCTGGCCGTCTTGCTCTGCAAATTTTGGGACATGACGTCATACAATAGTAAAACCCTGAAATATTTTCCCGCCAAAATTTATAAAAAACTGCCTTACCTCTAAGTGTGTTGAATAAAAATTTGGTGAAAACCGAATGACATTTCATTGACGACTGGCTTTGATATTTGACATTTGACATATAAACACGAAATCTGTCAAAATCCTTGTTGGGTTCTTCGTTGGCTGTTGGAATTTGTGATGTTCAAAAATGTGCGACACAAATCACAAAACTCTATTTGTCCTTGACCACACACAGTATTTCGGCATATCAAGTGAAAATCCTATTGATTTAGATTTCGTGAAGAGTAAAGTTTCCAGCAGCACAAACCTTCCCGCCATCAGTAAAAGTTTATGGACATCGTCCGTGGAAGCTTCAGTAGAATATTGCCGGATTGTTTGGGATTTATTCCCAACCGGGAAACTTGTATGAAAACACAATATCAGTAAAATAAAATATATTTCATTAATGTATTTTATAGATTCGTTTCATAGTTAGCGATACTGCGGCTCACATTGTCAACACATGGGGTCAGGGCACACAAAATATCACCCACGTATTGAATGCCATGTCAATGGTTGGGATTCCGCCTCGAAACGCTCCCATGACACATGATTGCTCAGTTATCCATGGTCTAAGGGCAGCAATAGAAGCCCTAGCTGAACCTACGGACGCTCAAAAAGAAAATATAAAGAAATTGAAGGACGATGAGAAGATAGTAAATAAAGGCCGTGTGATTTGTATTACTTCAGCTCGAGATAATGCAAGTATGAGCAGCTTAGAAGACATTTATCAAACAGTTCTTGTTCAACAAAATACGGTGGCTACCACCCAAAAAGAATATTTAAATATTGATCATTGCCATTTGGTTATCATCAATTTAGTTCCAGTTAATTTGGAATCACTGGTAACAAATCGGGGATTGAAGGAGGCAAGTCTATTAGGGCGTAATTAATTTGAATTTAAGTTTCTAATTAGGAAAGTTTCGCGCAACGAATTACTAATTTGACTTTTTATTTCGAATTTAATTTACTGGGTTATGTTTAAAATCATTTTATTTTTCTCCTTTAGGTCTCGAATATATTAACATCAGAAATTCATTCTATATCAGCTGCTGATATTTCCAATAAGCTTACACATCTTATATTATCGCATTATGAGTTAGCCAGTACAACAGTAACAGGTATTCCCATGAAGGTAAGTGTTCATTTTAATCCTTTTTCAGGATTTTTAAAAAAGAGTTTTACAAAAACTAGTTTCGTGCTCATTCTGTCCATCTATCCATGATTTAGGGAGTAATAAATAAAAGATCTTGATTAAAACCTTTAAAATCTGAAACTAAAATGTCAGTTTACGAATCAGAAGGTCCAAAGGTAGGCAAACAGTACAAATAACTAATGTGAAAACCTTGGCCTTCAGTGTTGATCACCTCCAATCATCCGGTTCGCAAGTTGATAACTCCGAGCAAGTTTCTACTGTTAGTATATATCGTGTCTTCCCATCAATTCCTCGGTCTTCTCGCTGGATCTTGTGCCCTACCCTTCAATACTCTTTTGTGTAGCCAGCTTTCTTCCATTTTTTTACATGGCCCACCCATTTCAATTTAGTTGTTTTGCTTTAACACTACAGCCCCTTTCGGGCCTTCACTTAGAGATACAGTAGACTCCCGTAATTTTGGCCACCTCAGAACCGGACCCTAGGCCGAACTGCCTATCTAAAAAATGCCCATTTATTGTTCGTAAGGATCGTTTTTCAACAAAAGTAATTAAACAACCGTAAAATCAAGATTTCTAGACATTACATTTTAAAGTTGTACTCACCAATAAAACAGTGATACTGTGCATATATATTGTGAATCGATGCGTATAGGGAAGTATAACATACACAAAACACTTGCACATACAGTAGAGTACAACACAGAGTAACACTCTGACATATATTTAACACACATAAAAAGATAAAAGGTAAAAAAAAAAATAAAATTAAAAGTATTACATTGTAGTTTGGCTTGTTAACAACTTAAAAAAAATTTGTTATTTTTTTCTGAATTTTCTTTTCTAATGATTTATTAGTGCAAAGTCGCGCCACTTTTTAATGAACATTACATCGACGGCAGTTGCATCTTTTTACTGTTCGATGTAGGTAGCTGCCAGTTGCAAAGCTGCTTTGCCTTTAGCGTGGCTCATTTTATTTTCTTCATCTTCCTCTTCAATCTCAGCAGCATCTGCGTCGTTATTCTTCTCATTTTACTGGCGAATGACACACTCGGCGATTCCGTCATCGTTCAAAACCTCGTTGTCTAGCTCCTTTTCAAAGTTGATCCACTCCAAAACATCTTCAACATTGGGACCACACTTCGGTAGTTGCTGAAGGTTGTGAATAGAGCTGCATTGTCATCAGGTTAGTTAACAAGAATGTTGTTTGGCTCATCTGCTGTTGTATTTTCTTGGTCAAACTTGTCTTCTAAAATTTGCCAAAGTTTCTTCCAAGATTTTACAAACGTCGATGGTGGTATCTCGTCGTATGCCTGGGCCGACATGTAAACAACATCGTTCATGTTAACTAACTTCAGCACTTTCATAAGGTCTAAGCTGTCATTTGGAAAGAACTTCCGAAACTAGTTTACCACGATGCTCCCTCTTGAAGCACTTAATGATCCCTTGGTCTATCGGCTGTTGGAGACTGGTTACATTGGGTGGCAGAAATAGCAGTTTTATTTCTTTTTCATCGTCACACAGAATATTTTCCGGATGAGTAGGCGCGTTGTCAAGAAGTAGAAGTGCTTTGGTAGGGAGTTTTGATTATGCCAAATGTTCTTTTCACTTTAAGAACAATTTCACAGACGAACCATTCTCTGAACAAATATGTGTCCATCCACGCTGATTTCTGCGACCGATAATACACTGGGAGAGTTTTCATGTTTATGTTCTTAAATGCTCTCGGTTTTGCTGCTTTGCCAATGACAAATATGCGTAGCTTGTGAGTTCCCGAAGCGTTTGAACACAAGGCAATCGTTATCCTCTCTTTGCTGATTTTAAGCCCTGGAGCAAGTGTTTTTTGCAGGGTGGCAAAGGTTTTTCTGTGCTGGAGTTTAAAATTTAACCCAGTTTCGTCGATGTCGTATGCAGACGACCCACTATATTCTTACTTTGCCTTTATCCAGAATTTGTTCGGCGTCCTTTTCGGTCAAGTCAATGATGGCCATGCGTTTTCCCCTACGATTTTCTAGTGGCAGCCTCGTTTTGATCCTGCCCGCGCTATGAAGCTCCCTTCTGATGGCCTCTTCTACTTCGGCCAGGTCTCTTATTTCGATCGTTGCCATTGGCTCGAGCGAGGCAACATGTGGGCTTTTACCGAAGACTTTCTTTACTGCGTCACAGAATCCTTCTTTACCGTCGACCTCTGCTCCGAATACGACCAGTAGATGGCTCGATCGTGTTAGCCGTAATGCTTCAATAGCAGTGTTGGTCTCCTCGCGACCTCTTTTCTAGGGAGAGGTTATCGGCTTCCATTTCCGTGTACAGTACTTCAGCCATATTTTTGACGGGGGTGAAATTGCATAGCAACGCTTCGTTTATCTAGTCACTCCTTTCTTTTTCTGCCGTGATGACTTTGTGAACCTCAGGATGTTTCGTTATTATTTTGACATTTAAGATCATTGCTTCAGTCGCTTCGGTAGCGGTCGTAGTAGAATTAATTGTCAAATTCTCGATGTTCTTTATATTTTCTCTTACTGCGTCAAAATCTGGCGCGTCTTGCAGGATTCCCCGCCCTTATTTTTTTGTACGCATCGTTATTTTGCTACATCCGAACGACGCTGGAATTTCTTTTTGGACAAGGCTGTCCATTGTTCTCTGTTTTGTCTCCGATTTTTTAAGCTGACGTTGTTGAATCCTATATCGGACCTGCGTTATCTTTGAAGACATTTCTTGCGCCTTAATTTTTGGGGTTTGCTGGCTTTCCCTACGTTTGGTTTCTTGTTTTGATGGTGTTCGCGCCAACACGGGTCTACGCGTGATTGGATATCTGTTATTGCAGCCAAGTTCACCACTTCTTTATAATTGCATTCGCCGGATGACGACGTCCAGTGGCCTGCTCGCTCGCTATCTTCTGCCGCCGGTACTGGGAATCCGACCCCTGCACCGCAAGTTTTTTCTCCTTCGCGACTTTCATCATGGTTTTTTTTTCTGTGTTCCTTCCCATAGCGTTTTACCTACCGCCTGGGGCAGTTGCATACTCATAGATTTGCCAATCCTCGAGGCTCTGTTTGCGACTGCGATTTTTGCCCACACTGCCTTCCGTCGTTCGGCACGGGTCGCTTAACACTCCGACGATGGGGCAATGTAGTATCCTCGCTCCCGGTGAATTTACTTCAAAAGTAAGACCAACACTTGTAGTCGGATGCTGTTCACAGAGGAACCTCACGGAAACCTTTACTACCTCGGATACATGCAACGGAACTCCCTAAAGCATGCAAGCCTCCTTGTGGGGAGGATTGAAGAAGATTAATCCTGGAAGACAAGGTCCGGTTTGGGCTGTTGCGCCGTGGATGATGATGGCCAATTCATTGGCATTAGAATCGGAATCCAATTTAAATAATATTTCCCAATCAACTAATTTCTTTCGCTGTACAATTGCAATCTTAACCTCCGCTGGATCCTCCTGAACATCGGGTTTTCCATTAAGGAACTAAAAAATCGATTGTGAGGCTAGTGGCGCATCGTCTTGTTGATGTCAAGTTCCGTCTCGCTGATGTCAAGTTCATCCAATTCTGGCCACAAATAATCCTCCAACTTAGCACGATAGCGCTCTCCATTGACGGTAACATGACGGTCGTTTTCATCCACGAAATCACACCTCTGGAATGAAAACTCAATCACACCTCCGGCATGAAAACCGCAGCAAACAGTAATTTTTTGCGGATGCAATGGTATCTCAAGAAGCACATGTAGGTTTGTTGCTGACCAATAACGCATATTTTGCTTATTAACAAAGCCATTGAATTGAGCTTCATCGCTGGAGATGATTTTTCAATGAAACTGACTCAGAATTTCGGTAGTAGTTTTTAATAGTTTCCAAATACAGTACCTTGCCATATTATTAGACCCACGGACGAAATGCGTTATTTTTTAATTTTGAAGGTGGATATTGCTGCATACAGTTTTTTAACAAAAAACAATTAAAGAAAACAAATATAACGAAATATTTTTTTTATTCTGTGGATATTACATCAGTTTTACTCTACGACCTTTATTTAGTCAATATTTCGTTGACCCTCCCTTAGCCACAATAAGTGCCTTAATTCATCGGGGAATGCTTTCTATGCATGACTGGATAGTATCTTGCAGGTGAGGATTATGATTCCACTCGAAAATCAATTTTTCAGTGAGCTCCGCTTTTGTTTTTATAACAGGTTTTCCTATTTCCCTTTTCAAAAACTCCCAGGCATTCTCGATAGGATTCATGTCTGGAAAGTTTCCAGTCCACTCCAGAACTTGAATTTTCTTGTTTTACAGATAGCTTGCGATTTTCTTAGCTTTATGGCAAGCTGTACCGTCGTGCATTAAAATTGGTTTTTCATCCTCAGGGAACCAGTCTGTGGTATCAGCTCGGTTTGTAGGACTTTTTGGTATTGTATTGTTCCTTCTACAATATAGAGGCGCCCAGTTCCTTTCCCTGATATCACAGACCAGACCATTGAATTGCAATATTGCAAAACACTTTTTACCTTTTTCCAATCTTCTATGGTGAAGTTTTTGTATTTACGCGCCCAATCAAGCCACTTCTTCATCATGGTTGCAGTCAACATTAGTTTTCTCGCAGGTCTACGTGCGATCAACCCGTTTTCAGCGAGCCGCCGCTGCACAGTTCGCTTTGATGCAAGTATCCCGTCGTCCCTTATTTTTTGTATGAGTAACCCTACCGGTAATTTTCGGTTTCGGATACATTTATCTCGTATTTTCCTATTTCCGCGTAAGGATGTAATACGTCGACGTCGGCACTGACCCTTCTTTTTTGGCAACAAAGTTATCCCGGAGTTCATTTTTCTTTTGATATTCTTTACGGAACTTCTCGAGACACCTGTCACTTTTGCAATATCGTATTGCGATAAATTAGTAGTCTTTAAAAGACCACGTACTTCACCAACCTGACTTTAACTAATGTTTTGACATTGACAGTTCGTTAAAAAAGTTTAAAGTCGCGTTCATATAAAGATACGAAATTGTTATGGTCCTATGGGGATTGTTAATAAGCTTTGCGCGATCCCCATGAAAAAGAAAGAATATTACTTTACTAAAACACAAATATAACTTTATTGACAGAAATATATATAGAGAGTTGAATGTAGTGAAGGGCTACATGTTGGCGCGCGCGATGTTGACTCGTCGGAAGTTGCGAACGAAGTGAGCGTCTCGTTGACATGAGTTAAGAAATTCATGGCATCCACTAACTGCTTAATGCGCTCCTCGCGGTGAGCATGTGGACGCCACAGTACTCCCTCCCAAGTGACATTTTGATGAGAATGTCACGATCGAAAAATGGCGCTGAAAAATGTCGTAAATGAGCCTCGAGCAATGGCGGGTTGCGTAGCACATGTTCAGAGGATGCACTTTCAATGTCGTGAATGTTGCTGTGGGGCTGCAGTGCGAGGTTGGGCATACGACGTAGTGCGAGGTCGGGCATGCGGCCTGGTGTGAGGTCGGGCATGCGACACTGTCGGGCTTGCGGCCTGGTGCGAGGTCGGGCATGCGGTCTGGTGCGAGGTCGAGCATGCAACACTGTGCGGGGTCGGGCATGCGACACTGTGCGGGGTCGGGCATGCGACACTGTGCGGGTTTGGGTATGCGACACTGTTCGGCGTGTTGGCGGCGCAATCGAACGTGCGATCGAGGCGGTGTGACGTACACATGCGAACGCGGCGTCTGTTCGGGCATGCGTATGACGGGTGCGTGATCGGGCATGTCGGGATTGCATGCGGCGTGCTTGCGCTGACTCGTGAAGCTACGACCTGCGGCGATAGTAAAAAGATGGCGAGCACATGACTCGTGTAACAAAAACGGGGTCGCCACTAAGGGGGTTGTTAATAAGTTATGCGCGATCCCCATGAGAAAGAAAGAATATTACTTTACTAAAACACAAATATAACTTTATTGACAGAAATATATATAGAGAGTTGAATGTAGTGAAGGACTACATGTTGGCGCGCACGATGTTGACTCGTCGGAAGTTGCGAACGAAGTGAGCGTCTCGTTGACATGAGTTGAGAAATTCATGGCATCCACTAACTGCTTGATGCGCTCCTCGCGGTGAGCATGTGGACGCCACAGTCCTAATCGAAAACCTTATATTTTCAAATGTTTCAACTGACGACTGACTTTAATTTGGTTTAATCATGATGCCTCTACTAGATTTGGATCTACTTTCAGGAATTTCATTTTAAAGCATTCCGATATGATAGGACAGTAGTTCAGTCTAGCTGTTGTATTTGTTTTATTCCTTTCCTGCATTTTAGAAGCTAGGGTATTGATTGCACGAGCATTTTCAATTGATCAAGAATCGCTTGATGCTCTTCCACAACTATAGGCTTGATTTGGTAAAATGTTTCCTCTGAACAAAGACAGAGCACTCGTTTTATCGATACCTTTATGGCCTCATATTCTACGCTTGGAATTTTTAAGCACTCAGTATTTTGCAATACCCACCGTATTGCAATGATGGATCTTTCTGCTTTACTCGCTATCCATCTAGATCCAAGCAAAAAACACGTACTTGTTTTAAAATGGAGTCTCGGTAAAATTGAGTATTTACAATTTTGTCAATCGCACAACTGTTCGATATTTAAATATTGTAAAGTTAAGCAATTATTTTGCGATAATTTTTTAGTTTATTTTAAAACTTTTCTGCCGAAACAATATTTGCAACTAACATCTTTCACTTCTACATTTTCTTCTGTCCCCTTATCGGTGCAACTGACATCTGCCACTTCTACTTTTTCTTCTAACCTCTTATCCCTCTAGCCTCTATCGTGATATATAACCAGAACATCGCCTGAACGATAAAATAATAACAATTTTTATTTAAATACATGAATGCTTCAGGCGACACAAAGCCAGTTGTGAGACATGTCTCAATATACCCGCTCGGAGGGTGGAACGGCTGCAAAATCTAGGGCGTTTCGCTCACATTTAAGGGATTCGCAATGTGCTTTCGAATAAGTCTCAATATGAATGTATCAATTCTCAGTATTCTTTTAGCTTGATTGACTCTCCTATTAGTTATAGAGTCTTTCCATTCTGTTTCAGATTTACAGGTTCAGTGCATGCACGAAGGCATTTTCTTTTGAAAACTCTTACAATTTTCATTATACTAGCTCTTTTGTTAAATTAGATCTGGCGCCTATATCAATTATGATCTAACTAAAATCTGTAATGGATAACTTTGAAAATTTGGTCAATGTTCCCGGAACGAAACAGTCTTCGAAGGAACATGGAAACGTATTGCGCTTTACTAAGCATGATTTTAACATGCTCCTTATAGTAAATCTCGTTAGTGTTATGTTACTGCTTTGATTTAGCAATCGGTCATGCTTTGATTTAGCAATCGGTCATCTCATTCCGACATTCGACAATAAATCAATTGGGAGCTGCCGAAAGTTTGATTGACTAAGCAAATCACCTAGTCACCCTTCAACATCTGCCCAATGTCCTTGCCGATAAGCTGCTATTGCTGTAACAATGGTTAAAGGAGATTCAAAACAATATGTGAAACACTAATGGTCTGAATCCACCATATAACCTTGTTTTCAGCAGTTTTGATATTTTCCACCTCCCTCGCGATTGGACTTCTTTGAGACGAAAAATCTTAAAAAAAAAATCATGAATGTTGTCTTTATGAGGGAAGGGTAAAAAATACCTCTGAAGTCAGAATTTGGTAAACTTTTTTAGCAATAGTATGATTTAAGTTTAAAATGTTCGTCCATAAAATTTAAAAGAGACACTTGAATTTGCCAAACGCAGCAGTCTTAATGATAGTTGCATACATATTTCCTGACAATTTCATAACAATCAAGGTTCAATCAACAAAGCTACAGCCGAATGAAAATTGTACAATTAAAACAACAACAATATAGGATATTGGGGAGATAGGAGACTGTATACAGCCTGAACACTGTAGGTACCTCCAAAGAAAACTTCAGTAATGGCTTGTTAAATTTATAGGCCATTACGAGTAGTCAGTAAAACGCAAACAAAAATGCGGAAAATTTAAATACACGATAATCATCTATTATGTTACCTAAGTCAACTGAGAGCTTCTATATGTGAGTGAAGTTGCTATTTGTAGGACATTTTTATTCACTGATTTGTTTACAAAACTCTCTGGCAGGAGCATTCTTCTGCCATTTCGACTTGTTTGTATAACTCTACTAGTGCTTTGATTATACTACATCTAAGCCTTTTAGTTAATTCATTTATATGGTATTACATGTTTCTTATAGTACGCATACCGATCCAAATAACCATCATGGTATCTTACACAAGTAATCCGCATGGTGTAGTGGTTAGAGAAATCGTCATGTAAGCTGAAAAATACTGGTTCGAACTCCGTTGATGACAAAGAGATTTGTTTCGAGTTATACTTCGGACGGACTGCCTACTCAGTTGTAGTACTGGTTTAAAATCAGAGCATGTTACAGCTAGGTGGACATATGGCCAATTGTTGTGCTGACATCATATCACTGATATATTGAGATAATGAGATACTCTAACTACCTCTAAGCGAAGGCCTGAAAGAGGCTGTAGTGCTAAAAGTAAAAAAACCATACAGAACATTTACGCGAAATCCTTCAGGAATTATACAATTTTACATAATACATTTGAGTTCGCCTAGCTCTCCAGTGTAGACATCAGGGTCGTTAGTCAATTTAAATTAAAGTTGATATTTTCAACCTTGGAGTTCTCGCAGAGGTCACTTTTGTGATACCCTACTGGATTACCTTCAATACATAATGCTTTCAAATAACTTTTTAAAGAGTCCAGTAATTCAGACCCTTTCGCTTAGGTTTTTAATGTAGTAAATGATTGCAAACAGTGTTTAGTTCTTTTGTCAAAAAAACTAAAAATGTATTAAGCCCAAAATGGTAAATTTGTTTCTTTTCTATTTTTGCGATATCCTACGTCTTCAGTTTCAATATAGCTATTTCGCAACAACAACAAAATTTAAAAAAATCTTATTTCCGATTCTAATTACTGAATTTCGTCATTGCAGGAAGAGCAAAACGCGAGCTCGAGTGCAAATTACGACGTAGAGATTTTCCATGCAAAATATGCCCATACTGTCATATTTGGATCAGAACTTATATTACCTACAAGTATCAAAGAAGGTGCAGAATATGAAACTGTTACTCTTAAATGGTGTACTCCAAGGGGTATCGGTGCCTCAGATTTACAGCCATGTTTGGCTCAACATCGTGTGACACCTGTCGATGTTACATCACGCCCAAGCTCATGTCTAATCAATTTTCTACTGAACGGGCGATCAGTTCTTCTTGAAATGCCTCGGTAATTTATTTCCTTACTAATATTTTCGTAAACTGGTCTATAACTGACCGATATATTCATTGCAGAAAAACCGGAGGAAAGTTAACGAGTCATCTATTATCAGCACATGGTGGTGAAATCTTTATTCATACTTTACGAATAACCCGCAGCTGCTTGGAAGATCTTCCTTCAATTTCTGAAGGTGGCGGTGGACGTGTTACAAACTATCGTATAACAGACTTCGGCAAGTTCATGCAAGCTCACGAAATGCTGCCTCTAAAACCAATAGCAGATAGAAAACCTGATGAAAACTTGCAGAAAATACGAAATAAACTTCGTCGTCACTCACGGTATTGGCCACTCACATCCAACACTACATTAGTCTACAATATGAAGCAGTACATTGATCCACTGTTGACGCTCATAAATAAAGATGATTTGAACGATAACGATGTTCTGCAATGTCGCCAGGCTATTTTCGGGCTAGTTAGTCTTTCTACACGAAATGAACAGTTATCGCTACCGATTTTAGGAAACAGGTAATTTTTCTAATTCTTCGTTATCTCGGTTTTTTTGCGCCATTTAAAAAATCTCCAAATAAATGTTCCTCCAACTTTTCCAGAAAAACGCAAATATTGTCAATTTAATGCTAAACAAATATATATATCGGAGGTAAGAGTTCCTCCTTCTTCAGTGTTTTTTTGTTACAAAAGTCAGTGTTTTTTTGTTAACAAAAAAACACTGAAGAAGGAGGAACTCTTACCTCCGATATATATATTTGATTAGCATTAAATTGACAATATTTGCGTTTTTCTGGAAAAGTTGGAGGAACATTTATTTGGAGAATTTTTCTAAGTTTTCATTTCTTCAAAATTCTATCATTTAGTACATTCAATTCAATTTTAGGATAAAATCTCATAAAAAAGAAGAATTATACAAAATTATTTGGTCAGAATTAGAAGCCATAGTACAAAGTTCAGGCAGTTCGAACGGTCACAAACTTGTTCTAAATTGTTTGCGTGATTGCCGTACAAGAGGATCGGAGACAGCTGAGAAGGCGGAATTGGATCAGGCGATAAGAGAAATTGATGGTATAGTCTTAGCGAATACCTCACAATCTGAAAAATAGTTTCCAATATTCGCTTACAGGTGAACCTTCTGCATCACATCGTGCTAGTGTTATTCGTGCAACTACTGATTCGCCCATGTCGCCTCCTCACGTTCTAGAGCCAGCGTTCATCAAGAAGATAAAATCTTCAACAAGTAATAATACCAGGTAAGATTGATATATTCAGGATATGTTAGAATATAATATTTAATAACTTATGGCTCATTTAGGTCATTACTGGATATTGTGAATATTACAGAACGAAATCAAACTCACAAGCGTCTCGATTTCGCTGGTAGACTTTGTACACCGGCTGGGCAAATTGCTAAATTATATCCAAGCTTAGGAACGAAAGAAGCAAGTGTTAGAGAAACTGAAGCTAAGTCTTAATGTTAAGTAAATTGTAAGCAAAATAAATATAAAAAAGTTTTTAAAGTTCAGTTAAATTTTCTCTATGGATTATGCCTTGCGTCCATGAATGTGAAGAACAAGTCCTGAGAGTTAACAGTACATAATCACACTCGGCTGCACTTTATAAAATTTATCTCAGGGCTGCAGCTATCGAAGCTCGTCTG
Organism: Odontomyia ornata; assembly: GCA_963969285.1. NCBI lineage: Eukaryota > Metazoa > Arthropoda > Insecta > Diptera > Stratiomyidae > Odontomyia > Odontomyia ornata. Next base: position 25,211,648 of record OZ017739.1, read on the forward strand.
TCAATCAGTGGTTTTTGTTCTTGCAAATTTCGATTTTCGCAAAACAGCACTTCGGTCATAGCGCGAATTTCCAGAATGCACCTTGGCCTCCAGAAACAGTCTGAACCTATTGTTTTCTTACTACCATTCCGAGAAAATTTTATCTCTCCGATTTTTTCTGAAACGGTCTTAAGCCCCGTTTTAATCCTGGAAGTACTTAATTGCACACAATGCAGTCCGCGAATGACACACAAATTTCATCGTTTGTTGCTTGTTTTGGCTACTCCTGAACAAAACCCGATCGATTTTCTAATGTTTTAGGTAAAGCTTAACCCTTCGATTTTTTATCGCTCAATTTCATGAAAATATCCGAATGGAAATGAAAATGTTTATTTTTTATGCCCTTGTGTTATTCATTTTCAAATGTTATACATTAATATCTTCGGAATCCTAATCATCAGCTCCACTTCCATTATACGAGGTGTGTTCAAAAAGTATCACGAATTTTGAATTTTCGCGGGTTACGTATATTCGAATTTAGATTTTTTTGTGGCGGTATGTTGGTACTCATGTCTGTCACTTATGCCGACAAGCTCGACCATTTTGAATGTTCACTTAATTGGAGATAGCTGCTTTACTTGCACGTGTTTTCAATCGTCTTCGATTTTTACTTATTCAAAAAAATGGATCAAAGAACGTGTATCAAATTTTGTGTGAAAAACGATATTAAGTGCGCGGATGCATTCCGAATGTTGACTGTGGCATACGGAGAAGCTACCTTGGACCGAAGCAACGTTTATCGGTGGTACAAAATGTTTTTAGAAGGCCGAGAAGATGTGAACGACGAAGAGCGTGCCGGACGCCCGAGCACTTCAACAACAGACGAAAAAATTAATGAAGTGGAGAAAATGGTATTGGCCAATCGTCGAATCACCGTTAGAGAAGTTGCTGAGGACCTAAACATATCGATTGGCTCGTGCCATTCTATTTTTATCAACGATTTGGGCATGAGACGGGTCGCCGCGAAATTCGTACCAAAATTGCTCAATTGCGACCAAAAACAGCAACGCATGAACATTGCTAATGAGATGTTAAACTCTGTCCGCGACGAACCAAATTTGCTCCAGAGGGTCATAACTGGTGACGAATCGTGGGTTTATGGTTATGACGTGGAAACCAAAGCTCAATCGTCTCAATGGAAGCTGCCGCATGAACCAAGACCGAAAAAAGCGCGCCAAGTTCGATCGAATGTGAAAGTTTTGCTGACAGTTTTCTTCGATTGCAGGGGCCTGCAAGTTATGCGCAATTTGCGGGAAGCAATCCGCCAGAAACGCCCGGATTTGTGGGAGAACAAAAATTGGCTTTTGCACCACGATAACGCCCCTGCTCACACATTGTTGCTTGTGCGCGACTTTTTGGCCAAAAACAACACACTAATGATGCCGCAGCCACCGAACTCCCCAGATCTGGCCTCCTGTGACTTTTTCTTGTTTCCTCAACTGAAGAGGCCCATGAAAGGACGACGTTACGCTACGCTTGACGAGATAAAGACGACATCGAAGGAGGAGCTGAACAAGATTTAAAAAAATGATTTTTTGAAGTGCTTCGAAGATTGGAAAAACCGTTGGCACAAGTGTATAATATCTCATGGGGATTACTTTGAAGGGGAAATAGATATTCATGAATAAATAAATAATTTTTGAAACACACCTCGTATATATTATGAAACGCAAAGCATCAAGAAAGAAAAAATAAGTTTTTTCAAGTTATTATCTTTGACAATGGAAATCCATCCATCGGCATACAACAAAAAACATTTCAGGTGAAATATCAATTCAAAACAATTTAAGGTAGTTAGAGTGCTCTTGACAGAAGGGTTTTGTGAATAAATTAATAAATCAAACAATGTCTGCAGTGATTTTGAAGAAATATTAAGTCCCTAAGGGACAGAGCGATGGGATGCTGCCTCCACGAGCTAAGGAACCTGAGACGTATTGTAAGCACTATATATCGAATAGAAAAATGTATCAAATTGCTAAAGTGACGAGAGTCTATATCTTCATATTGAAACTTCTTCGGAATCATATCGCAAGATCTGTAACTGTGAGCGAAAACTCCTGGATTTTACAGCCGTTCCACCCTACAGACGGATATTGAGACTTGCCTCACTACTGGTTTCATTCCTCCCGAAGAATTCGTGTATTTGAACATGAATCGATATGTTTTTGATTTTGACGGTGTCCCAATCATATATCACATGCATAAACGGGCCACCGATAAGAAGATTTAATATGCTCCAAATTTGAGTTCACGAGACCAACAATTCCAATGGAGATACTCATTTGCTAGATTCGTAGAGGCTGTTCGAACTGAGATGGAGCAATCTAGGTATTAGTTGCTAGGTGACAATGTCAAAACTATTCGTGTTTGTTTTCTGTTTTTGTGTTTTTCGTTACTTAGTTTTTAGTTTCATTTCATTGCTACATTTAGTGTTTTCTTAATTTGTGTTAAAAATTAGGGATAGATTTTAGTATAAGATAACATTTTTTTTTATTGAATATGTTTAAAATTAGGGTGTAACATATTATTGTAGGTATGGGATAAAAGTTCACTGCTGTGTTAGTATTTTAAGTAATTTTTGAATAATGTTGGTGGGTTTTTACCAATTGAATCAAAATATATTGTTACATGTACAAAGAATTCTGCGAGCTACTGTTGCAATTGTTTTCACAACCATCAAGAACATCAACAAAATGAACTTACTCGAAACCACGAGAACCCACCAAGCATGACCAACATTTGGAAGTGAGTCACTGCTCCATTCATTAATCTGCTCGAATATACCAGATACTTCTCGGCAGAACATTCGCCAACGTACGAGAAATGCATTGAACGGATGGAGACCCTATATAAAGGCCAGCTGAATGAATGGGGGGATCATTCATTCGACCGCGATAAAAACTGCGATAGTGTTTGGAAAGCGAATTGAAAAGCGATCAAGTAATAGTGAAGTGATTTTAGAAGACAATTGCGAATTTATGGACAAGTGGAAGGTAGAATTTTAATAGTAAAAATTAAAATTGCGAAATAGCTGAATAAGTGATTGTGCATTTTCAAGTGATCAAATAAACTCATTTAATTTAAAAGACATTGCGTTTTCACTTTCCCAGAACATTAAAATTATTGGCCGCGAACCATAACACGCGACAGTGGTGTCGAGAAGTGAGAAAGAAAATTTTGAAAGTGAAAAACGTTTAAACATAAATAAAAAAATAAAAATGCACAATAGTGAAATGTAACGTGGAAACTGGTGGAAAAATAAATAAAAGCCGAAACAATAAAAATAAATAATAGCCACGAAGCTAACATTTCAAAATAAATGAATTTACCATGGCGGAGCTTAAGGGAGAAGTAGAAACACCCGAATCAAAGGAGCCAGAAAATGCGATAATGCAAATGTTGATGCTGATGCAGCAAGAGCTGCGACAACAGTCATCTAATTTAACTGCGAAGCTCAATGAACAGTCATCGAATATAACTGGGAAGCTAAACCAACAAGCGATCGAAATCAAGGCAGACATCACACAGAAGCTGGAGAAACAGTCAACCGAAATAAAAACGGAGCTCGGTCATCTGAACAAACAAATTAAAGGCGTCGAAGAAAAAGTTGACCAGGTCGAGGAAAAGGTTTACCAGTTCGAAGAAAAGGTCAGCTAGGTCGAGGAAAATGTCAGCCAGGTCGAGGAGAGAATCAACCAGGAGATGGAAAACATGAAAAAGGAATTGGAAGCACCAAGGGCAGTAGTAACCACCTCACCAGCTCCACTTACAACAGCAGCGCAGAGCTCATCCAGAAATGTGAAAGCACCAATATTCGACGGGCAAACGATCTGGAGTATGTACAAAATCCAGTTTGAGGCCGCCGCTAGGATAAATCACTGGAATGAACAGGAACGAGCGACTGCATCAATTCTTGCTCTAAGAGGCCCAGCTGCCGAGCTTTTGCAGACTATCCCCGTTGAATTGCATTCAAACCCGTCTGCTATAATGAATGCGCTTAACATGCGTTATGGAGAGCAGATTTACCGGGCACAGCTACAGCATCGGATGCAGAAGTCTGGCGAAACCTTACAGCAGCTAGCCCAAGACATTAAGCGACTGGCACTTTTGGCTTATCCAGCTTACGACCTAGAACATCGAGATGATGCAGCGACAGAAGCATTCATCAGCGCCTTAAAGGACCAGGAATTGCAACAAGCCGTGCGATTAGCTCAAAAGCAAACGGTTAAGGACGCGTTGGTTTATAGTCTGAACTTGGCGGCAGCGAAAAATGCGACTAGTAGCACAGCCTGGGTCCATGAGGTAATGGCAAACGAGTGCAGATGTGAGCGCGTGGAAAATGAGCGAGAGCGGCAGATAAATGGTGCGCCTAGATGCTGGGATTGCGTTGAGAAGGGGCACCTGCAAAGAGACTGCAAGAAGCGAAGAAAACGGAGGTATTGTCCAGGGTGGTGGAGATCCAGACCGTGTCAGGAGCCTAGAATGGAAGCCCATCAAACTGGAAGGGCCAACTTCGTCGGGCGGACGTTGGCTAGAAGGACCGACATCCCCAGCACCTCCATCGCCGTATCAAGGCAACATCTTGGAGAAGCAGACTTATGCCTTCTGGGTCAAGTTGATGAACATTGCACCATAACAAGCAACACGGTGCAACCCGATTGACTATCCGACCAGACCTAGTGAGGCCCCAACTACTTCATAAGGGCGGAGTTCATGAAAATGCTGACGCCCTGTCTCGTCATCCATGTCCAGCTAACTGCAAGCATTGCCGACGGATTGAAGAAAAGGAGCCGCTCGTTGATCTGCGATTGATAACGGCCGAATCCGATGAATGTTTGTCACCGGAGGAGATTCGAAATGCCCAGTTAGCCGATGAAGACATCGGACCATTGCTCGTATGAAAGGAGACAACTGGGCGACCTGAGTGGAAAGACGTTTCAATGCATGGCGCAACCCTGAAAAGCTATTGGGCACAATGGAACTCCATTCAGGTAGAGGGTGGCATACTCAAGCAGAAATGGGAAACGGAGGATGGCAGCTTCTGTAGGATGCAAGCTATACTACGATGTGCTATATAACGATGTGGTTAAGGAAATGCATGAAGGATCCTCGGGAGGCCACATTGGCATTAGCAAGACCTTAGTGAAATCGTGATAAAGGTTTTACTGGCTCCATGCTCGAGAAGACGTAGAGGACTGGTGCCCTAGATGCACAATTTGCGCTTCCGTCAAAGGTCCAAAGCGACGACTGAGAGGACAAATGCAAACCTATAACGTGGGTGTACCGTTTGAAAGGATTGCTGTTAACATCGCAGGACCCTTTCCTGAATCCGAATGGGGAAATCGATACACGCTGCTTGTGGCCGATTATTTCAGCAAGTCGCCCGAGGTCTACCCCATTCTCAACCAGGAAGCAACTACTGTAGCCGAACAGCTAGTATTAAATTGGGTCAGTAGGTACGGCGTACCTTGTGAACTACATTCGGATCAAGGCCGAAACTTTGAGTCACTGGTTTTTGGCGAAATGCGCGAGCTGCTGGGAATATGGAAAACGAGGACAACACCGCTGCATCCCCAATCCGATGGAATGGTCGAACGTTTCAACGGCACGCTCAATAAACACCTGGCCAAGATGGTTGACGAGAACCAAAGGGACTGGGACTGACACATTCCACTATTTTTTATGGCGTACAGAGCTGCCAAACATGCGTCGACGGGCCAAGCCCCAGCCAAAGTCATTTTTGGAAAGACTATTCGTCTGCCAGCTGATATAAAGTTCGGAAAACCCCCTGAGAAACCCCAAACGATCTCGGAGTACGCAAGTGAGCTAATACAACGGTTGAACCAGATACATCGAACAATGCGAAAACACCTCGAATCGGCTACTGGCCGCATGAAGACCAGGTATGATCTAAAGGCAAATTCTACTGGCTTCCAGCAAGATGACTTGGTGTGGCTATATAATCCACAGCGGCGGAAGGCTGGGTCTTCAAAGTTGCAACATAATTGGGTGGGACCATACCGGGTTACAAAGCCAATCAACGACGTCGTATGTCGCATACAGGAATACCGTAAGCCGAGAGCCAAAATGAAAATCGTGCACCTGGACCGTCTTGCCCCATATTACATCCAGGGAGAATTGACTACAACTGGCGACACATCTTTTCGAGGCGAAAAGAACTGAGGTGGGGGCAGTGTTACATGTACAACTAATTCTGTGAGCTACTGTCGTAATTGTTTTCACAACATCATGATCAAGCCGACGGATTGAAGAAAAGGAGCCGCTCGTTGATCTGCGATTGATAACGGCCGAATCCGATGAATGTTTGTCACCGGAGGAGATTCGAAATGCCCAGTTAGCCGATGAAGACATCGGACCATTGCTCGTATGAAAGGAGACAACTGGGCGACCTGAGTGGAAAGACGTTTCAATGCATGGCGCAACCCTGAAAAGCTATTGGGCACAATGGAACTCCATTCAGGTAGAGGGTGGCATACTCAAGCAGAAATGGGAAACGGAGGATGGCAGCTTCTGTAGGATGCAAGCTATACTACGATGTGCTATATAACGATGTGGTTAAGGAAATGCATGAAGGATCCTCGGGAGGCCACATTGGCATTAGCAAGACCTTAGTGAAATCGTGATAAAGGTTTTACTGGCTCCATGCTCGAGAAGACGTAGAGGACTGGTGCCCTAGATGCACAATTTGCGCTTCCGTCAAAGGTCCAAAGCGACGACTGAGAGGACAAATGCAAACCTATAACGTGGGTGTACCGTTTGAAAGGATTGCTGTTAACATCGCAGGACCCTTTCCTGAATCCGAATGGGGAAATCGATACACGCTGCTTGTGGCCGATTATTTCAGCAAGTCGCCCGAGGTCTACCCCATTCTCAACCAGGAAGCAACTACTGTAGCCGAACAGCTAGTATTAAATTGGGTCAGTAGGTACGGCGTACCTTGTGAACTACATTCGGATCAAGGCCGAAACTTTGAGTCACTGGTTTTTGGCGAAATGCGCGAGCTGCTGGGAATATGAAAAACGAGGACAACACCGCTGCATCCCCAATCCGATGGAATGGTCGAACGTTTCAACGGCACGCTCAATAAACACCTGGCCAAGATGGTTGACGAGAACCAAAGGGACTGGGACTGACACATTCCACTATTTTTTATGGCGTACAGAGCTGCCAAACATGCGTCGACGGGCCAAGCCCCAGCCAAAGTCATTTTTGGAAAGACTATTCGTCTGCCAGCTGATATAAAGTTCGGAAAACCCCCTGAGAAACCCCAAACGATCTCGGAGTACGCAAGTGAGCTAATACAACGGTTGAACCAGATACATCGAACAATGCGAAAACACCTCGAATCGGCTACTGGCCGCATGAAGACCAGGTATGATCTAAAGGCAAATTCTACTGGCTTCCAGCAAGATGACTTGGTGTGGCTATATAATCCACAGCGGCGGAAGGCTGGGTCTTCAAAGTTGCAACATAATTGGGTGGGACCATACCGGGTTACAAAGCCAATCAACGACGTCGTATGTCGCATACAGGAATACCGTAAGCCGAGAGCCAAAATGAAAATCGTGCACCTGGACCGTCTTGCCCCATATTACATCCAGGGAGAATTGACTACAACTGGCGACACATCTTTTCGAGGCGAAAAGAACTGAGGTGGGGGCAGTGTTACATGTACAACTAATTCTGTGAGCTACTGTCGTAATTGTTTTCACAACATCATGATCAAGCCGACGGATTGAAGAAAAGGAGCCGCTCGTTGATCTGCGATTGATAACGGCCGAATCCGATGAATGTTTGTCACCGGAGGAGATTCGAAATGCCCAGTTAGCCGATGAAGACATCGGACCATTGCTCGTATGAAAGGAGACAACTGGGCGACCTGAGTGGAAAGACGTTTCAATGCATGGCGCAACCCTGAAAAGCTATTGGGCACAATGGAACTCCATTCAGGTAGAGGGTGGCATACTCAAGCAGAAATGGGAAACGGAGGATGGCAGCTTCTGTAGGATGCAAGCTATACTACGATGTGCTATATAACGATGTGGTTAAGGAAATGCATGAAGGATCCTCGGGAGGCCACATTGGCATTAGCAAGACCTTAGTGAAATCGTGATAAAGGTTTTACTGGCTCCATGCTCGAGAAGACGTAGAGGACTGGTGCCCTAGATGCACAATTTGCGCTTCCGTCAAAGGTCCAAAGCGACGACTGAGAGGACAAATGCAAACCTATAACGTGGGTGTACCGTTTGAAAGGATTGCTGTTAACATCGCAGGACCCTTTCCTGAATCCGAATGGGGAAATCGATACACGCTGCTTGTGGCCGATTATTTCAGCAAGTCGCCCGAGGTCTACCCCATTCTCAACCAGGAAGCAACTACTGTAGCCGAACAGCTAGTATTAAATTGGGTCAGTAGGTACGGCGTACCTTGTGAACTACATTCGGATCAAGGCCGAAACTTTGAGTCACTGGTTTTTGGCGAAATGCGCGAGCTGCTGGGAATATGGAAAACGAGGACAACACCGCTGCATCCCCAATCCGATGGAATGGTCGAACGTTTCAACGGCACGCTCAATAAACACCTGGCCAAGATGGTTGACGAGAACCAAAGGGACTGGGACTGACACATTCCACTATTTTTTATGGCGTACAGAGCTGCCAAACATGCGTCGACGGGCCAAGCCCCAGCCAAAGTCATTTTTGGAAAGACTATTCGTCTGCCAGCTGATATAAAGTTCGGAAAACCCCCTGAGAAACCCCAAACGATCTCGGAGTACGCAAGTGAGCTAATACAACGGTTGAACCAGATACATCGAACAATGCGAAAACACCTCGAATCGGCTACTGGCCGCATGAAGACCAGGTATGATCTAAAGGCAAATTCTACTGGCTTCCAGCAAGATGACTTGGTGTGGCTATATAATCCACAGCGGCGGAAGGCTGGGTCTTCAAAGTTGCAACATAATTGGGTGGGACCATACCGGGTTACAAAGCCAATCAACGACGTCGTATGTCGCATACAGGAATACCGTAAGCCGAGAGCCAAAATGAAAATCGTGCACCTGGACCGTCTTGCCCCATATTACATCCAGGGAGAATTGACTACAACTGGCGACACATCTTTTCGAGGCGAAAAGAACTGAGGTGGGGGCAGTGTTACATGTACAACTAATTCTGTGAGCTACTGTCGTAATTGTTTTCACAACATCATGATCAACTAAAGAATGTACGCCAAGCATGATCAACATTTGAAAGTGACGTCACTGCTCCATTCATTAAGCTGCTCGAATATTCCAGTTAGTTCGCCAATGTACGAGAAATGAATTGAATGACTAGAGACCCTACATAAAGCCGAGCCGAATGAATGGGGGGATTCATTATAACCGCGATATAGAAAAACTGCGATAGTGTGGAGTGCGAATTGGAAAGCGATATTGATCGAGTAATAGTAAAGTGATTTTCGTTGATAGATAAGACAGTTAAAGTAAAAATTTAAAGACGAAGCGAGAAGTAAAATTAGTAAAATAGTGAAATCAATTATTGTGCATTTTAGTAAATAAACTCTTTTAACTTAATTTAAAAGGTAGTGCGTTTTCACTTTCTCGGAACATTAAAATTATTGGCCACGAACCATAACACGCGACAATATTTAGGCAGATTTTTTATTTTGTCCTCCTTTTTCATCAGATCTCCTCCTTTTCTCAGCAAATTGTCTTCCGTCCGAACGTTTTCATCTGGGCACCCTGCTTATGGCTTGATTGCTGAGAAATTTTCCGTGCAGATACATCATTTGCCAAGAAATCTACATGAGAGGTTTTCGGTAAATTTAAGAGTTCCGTCTTGATCTTTTATAGGCAGAAACGTACAATTTATAATACATTGCATTTTAAACAAAGTTGATTGAATTTTGGCTTCAGAGGTATTTGTTGGCGTTGCACTCCTAAAGGCCTACTTTCAGGATTTTTTCGGGTCAAAGAGGGGGACACTAAATTTTCGTATATTTCCTCTCCCCCTGCACCCTATGAAGCAAAAAGATGATAAAGAACTTTTTTAAATTTCTCATCAAGACCTTTGATTAGATAATAGCCATAAAAATATAGTAAAAAAGCATTTTAAGGATCATCCTCGTATATGGGGAGACTGCCCGTAAAAACCTTTTAAGTTTTTTTGGCTATTGAATCTTTGAAGAGGGCACCACTTTACAGCTACTTACAAAATTTCATATTTCAGGCTTTTGTGGTTTGCAAGAAAGCTTGCTGTGACGCATCAACGGACAGACAGGTACATACATTAGTAGGGTTTTCTACAATTATTTTACAAAACCCTAAAAAACTGATAGTTTTCGTTCCATTGGAAGTTAGTTGAAAATTTTTTTAAATGTTATAAATCGTCGGAGTTATGATGCAGCCTAAAACGTGTCTTCCATCAGTTTTCCTAATTTGCAAGAACGTTAGCACACGTAAATCAGACATTAAATTCAGTCATTAAAGTACTTAAATACTTTACAGCTAAAGTCGGTTTTCCTAGTAATTAGAATTTATTTCCGGTCGGTTTATCCTAATTTTTAAACCCTTATAACACCTCATTTAAATATACATTTTTTTCAAATTAATCCCCCTTCACCTCTTTAGGCAAATTACTAATTACAGAGGCTATGAAAACAATTAGTCTACTCCTTCCACGGAAAATAACTTTTTTCAAATTTAATGATCTCAAGAATAGATTTCCACGAAACAACGTACCTGCGCTTAAAAGGAAACTGCGTAAATAGAGGAACGATGTGTTGATCTGGAGTATAGATAGTTCGTGTGTAGATTGATTAGCATGAAAATGGACTTCACTCCAGGCCGTTATGGTAAATTCGTACCTCCGAAACGTGTTAGATTAAATTTGTTAAAACGGTTAAATAAATTGGAATGTACGCGTGAGTCGGAAAATCGGAATCCTACAAATGAAATTATGAAAGTGCAAAGAGAACGTTTGAAATCGCGATATCACTTACAGCCGCATCCCTATTTTAGTTGCAACCAATCAAACATTCAATCACTCGTGTGCGAAATAGATCCTGCAAAGCCAAGTGTTCGAAAGCAAGTGGAGGAATTCGTAGCAAAGGAAAATTCATCAACAATAATGCGAGGACTTGGTTTTTTGAAACAGCGCTTCAGTGATTGCCTAGCCCCTTATAATTTCGATAAGTACAAGCAGCTATCAAGTGAGCATTTCGAAATTATTAAAACGAGTGCCGGAAAATATTTACATTTTGGATTAAGGAAGAATCTTCAGGAGTCATCGTCATCAGTGATTTCGATCAACATTGGCATCTACTTGCAGAATACGACCTTCAAGGGTGCAACACGACCTTCCTACTTAACAATATATGGACATCAAATCGAGACGAACAAAAGTTTTGTAGTTGGTGTGTACTCGGGGAATTTTCCAATCGAAATTATCGGCAACGAAATACTTCAGCCACTTGTAGCGGAAATATTGTCGTTGAAGGAAAATGGGATTATGATTAAGAATCGCAGCTACGAATTATCATTACACAGTTTTATTTGCGATCCAGTTTCGAATAGCCTTATTACGTGTACCACAATGCCCAATTCAATGTTTGGATGCAGTAAATGTAAAGTCGCAGGACGATTGGACGTGCTTCAAAATCAGGCGATTTACCCTTCTGCTCGCGGAGACTTGAGGGACGACGAAGATTTCAAGTTTTGCGTCGTGACTGAGCATCATTTCGCGACCGCCGTTCTTCAGGAGGTTGGGATTGGGCTGATTTCGCAAGTCTGCATTGATTACCAGCATTTCGTTTGCTTGGGAGTCATGAAAACGTTAATCGATCTGTGGATAAATGGAGATTTGAAATTCCGGCTCAATCGCGATGTTATTGCGACAATCAACTATGAACTGATGGAACTAAAAACATCCTGTCCTTCGGAGTTCGAGTGTCATCCGAAACCGATAGATGAGTACAAAAACTGGACTTCATACGATTTTCGACAGTTTCTCCTCTACTATGGTCCGATTGTGTTAAGGGATAATTTAACGCAACGAAACTATGCACATTTTCTATACCTGAACATTGCTTTGCGGATAGCTCTTGATCAGGCTAATTCGGAAGACATCAATTATTATATCATCGGTCAACTGTTGCAATCTTTCGTCAGAGATTTTGCACGGATCTATGGCTCTGGTAAAGTCGACTACAATGTCCATAACTTGCTGCACATCGAAAATGTCGCGCGAAAATATAAGAGCTTAGAATTGATCGGAGGATTCCAATTTCATTCAACTATCCAGAAAACTGAAACACTGCTGAAAAGGAGAACGTTTGAATCTGGCGTAACCCTAGACGAGATTGGCAAAACTATTGAGCAGAACAACATGTGCGTAGTGGAGAAAAGCAAAGTTCCTTCGGTTGCAACAAATATCTCAACAAATATGCCTGATAACTTCTTTTTAGTTTCAAATGGAATTGTCTGCATAAAATTAATAGGATTTACGGCAGATGGTAAGCTAATGCTTCAAGGACATCGATTTCTTCAGAGTTTACCATTTACTGATATCAAGACAAGTTCACAGAATATTTTAGCTGTTCGAAAACTAGGCGGTTTGGAAATGTGGAGTCCCGAGCAAATAATTTCAAAAGTAGTCGTTTTCCGTACAGAGGAAGGATTTTATGCAATGCCGCTGCTGGGTTTCTAATTAAATGAGCTACATTGAATTCATCGTTTTTAAGCAACTATTATTAATGTAATGAAGTGCTTTTGGTTTATATGGAGTAATATATGTTATGTAGGTTTATTGTTCTTTTAAGGATACCGTCCAATATTAATATGATTTAAGATAATTTTATATTTCAAGTCAATAAAAACTGTTCAAGTATAGAAATAATTTTAAGACATCTTAAAGTATGAGCATGGACATATACTGTTGTTTGATTTCAAGCAATACTATAAACTAATTTGTAATTAGGAGAACAATTTGAAAAGGAATAATATGAAACTCAATAAATATATTAATTACTCGAAAAAAATTCTTAAAAACTTTCAATTAGGTTAAATCTGTTTCCATTATGTACCTATAATGTGTATAGGTATAAGGTAATTTTAGCGAAGATGTAATCCGTAACCCCATCTGTAAGCTTATATCGCGCATTGTTTCCAGTATAATAAATCCAACCTAGCATCGTATCTATTTCTTGTGTATGCATTTTCATAAATTCACAAAGGGTTTGGCGCTAAAACCGGACTTGATTTTCAAAAACCGGTCTGAATAATGATCATTCACATATACTAATGGAAGTTGGAATTTAGATTCTTGCAATTAAGTTTTGTCCATAATGTGGAGCTGACATTTTTATAAAGGGGTTTCGCATAGCAACTTTCAGCCTGAAGTCAAATTAAACTTATTATAATACAATAAATAGTTTTAAATGGACTGCCAATTAAAAATTAATTTTTGGAAAATAAAAACACATTTGTATCAAAAATATATTCCACCCTTTTGGCTTGATTTTACGTCTACGTGCGAACGCGGAACCGACCTATCATCGGTTCTAGACGTTAAGTCTGAGTAGTGCCAACGGATGGTACCAACCGGTCAACCAATCCGTGCACCGTAACTCATTCACGCGGTGGCTGCTTGTCGGCCAGCTAGATCGGAGAGGATTTCGGTCGCGGGTCTCCGAATGGGTTACGCTCATTTACAATATTCAGCCACCAATACATGCCCGTTTTTAAACGCGTCACAAAACAAAACCATACGGAGAGGAAACCTATTTTACGTTACTCCGTATTTCTTCATCAATCAGTCAAAGAACAAAATCTAATTTTTACTTCGCGTTCCCGAATTTCCGACGCGGTACCGAAAAGTATACTACGTTAACTCAACCCGACGAAAGCTACTCTAATAAAAAGGCAAAACAACAAAGGTACCGCGTCGGAAATTCGGGAACGCGAAGTAAAAATTAGATTTTGTTCTTTGACTGATTGATGAAGAAATACGGAGTAACGTAAAATAGGTTTCCTCTCCGTATGGTGGCTGAATATTGTAAATGAGCGTAACCCAGTCCTCTCCGATCTAGTTGGCCGACAAGCAGCCACCGCGTGAATGGGTTACGGTGCACGGATTGGTTGACCGGTTGGTACCATCCGTTGGCACTACTCAGACTTAACGTCTAGAACCGATGAGAAGTCGGTTCCGCGTTCGCAAGTAGACGTAAAATCATTACAAATCTTGTAATGATTTTACGTCTACGTGCGAACGCGGAACCGACCTCTCATCGGTTCTGCGTTCGCACGTAGACGTAAAATCATTACAAACGGCGCCCAACGTGGGGCCCAAAACATCCTAAGGGGATAAGAGATGCGCGTCTTCTGACGAGTTGGTCCTTTACGGAGGATGTAAGGTACTTTGTTGCTCGAGCCTCACAAACAGGAGCAGTGGAGTTGTGTGATACACACTAGCAGTCGCTTCACGTGAGTTGTAGCTTCCGCTCTCCTTTGTTTGATTTTTTTTCGCGACAGAATTCTTCCGATGTGTTGTCCCAGGGTAATCCCTGTAAGGACCTTCTATTTTCTTGATGGAACTGTCAGCCAGATGGAGTTTCTCCTGTCGGCCTGGACTTTCAAGAAAATAGAAGGCTATCTTGCCTTTATATCGCGGAAGGATTCTACTTATTTCGTATGCGTGATAGACGAGTGGTATCGGTTCAACGTTTGGTGGCGTATGCTGGAGTTGCAGAGCCCGGCTAGCTCAGTCGGTAGAGCATGAGACTCTTAATCTCAGGGTCGTGGGTTCGGGCCCCACGTTGGGCGCCACTTGTAATGATTTTACGTCTACGTGCGAACGCAGAACCGATGAGAGGTCGGTTCCGCGTTCGCACGTAGACGTAAAATCATTACACTTTTGCTTTATATATTCAATATTTCATTTGCTTTGACTTGTTTATTGTAAGAGTGTGCTTTATGTCTTCTGGAAAGTGGATTGCACAAATTCATTATAAATTCACAAGGAATTATGTAAAGTTTTTTCCTTCAATGACCACTGACTTTGTTGGAATCAACTCTGCCGATTGTGGCCATGGAAAGAAGCGCAGTGACAGACATTTCAAAAACAGAAAATAAACACGAATAATTTAGACATTGTCATTCAGCCACCAATACCTAGATTGCTCCATCTTAGCTCGACCAGCCTCATCGAATCTAGTAAATCAATATCTCTCTAGGAACTGTTGGTCTCGTGACCTGAATTTGGAGGATATTTTATCTTCTTTTCAACTCTTGTCACTTTAGCAGTTTGATAAATTCTTCTTTTCGATATAAAGTGTTTCCAATTCATCTCAGGATTTCTGTATAAACCACGAAAACATTTTCTTTCGAAAACTCTTAATTTTTCCATAGTACTAGCACTTTGGTGGTACCAGATCTCTTCTCTTCTCTATTTCATTCCAGATCAATGTATCTGGAATGAAAGAGTCATCGAAGCCATGACAACTTTTTTTGCTTTTCTGAGCATAATTTTGACATGTTCAGTATAGTACAGATACTGATCGAGACGAACACCGAGGTATCGAACAGAGGATTTATGTGGAACCCGTTCTAAGGTACTCTCCATAATGTGAAAATCTTTCCAATTACGTTGTCTGAAACAAGATTGTTTCAAACTTCTGCGCATTGATTTTCATTAGCCAATTGTCGGTTTACAGCTGCACATCATTAAACATTTTTTGAAGATTGCTCTGAACTACAGCAGCTTTTCGATCTACCATATGGATGATCAGATCATCAGCGCACGCTACCAATCATCTCGATGAAACTTTAAAAGCAAAGACGTTCAATACCTTGCGAGTGAATATTGAGAAAAGCAGAGGCGCCGTAACTGTTCCCTGCTGTAGACCATTCAAAACTTTGAAGTCGCTACATGCTGTTAGATCTCTATCAGTTACAACAAATCATTACCCATGTCTGGGGAACCTGTCCTGTAGGAGTTTAAAAACTAATCCATCTAACTACACCGTATAGAAGATTTTCTCCATATGAAGAAACATGCTCCAACACATTCTTTGTTATTTAGTTTTCAACAAATGTCTGAGGTTACTTTCGTTATTGCATGTTTGGTCGAATGCCTGGCATTAAAACCAAATTGGCAATACGATATCAAGTCATTTTTCTCAATGTGGGTATTTAATGCTTTGATTAGTATCACTTCAAACACATTTCTGATGTTAGGAAGCAAGCTGATTGGACAGTAGCATTTAAGGCTCGAAGATTCTTTTCCTTTCTTCAAAATCGGAAATACCTTGGCCTTTTTCCACTAATTTGGAAAATGTAAATTGCTCAACATGCTGTTGAATAATATGAAATAATTCCTAATAGCAATCTCAGGCAAGAACTGTATTTGGAACACCGTTGATACCACATGATTTCTTGTTGTTTATCTTGCCAAAAATGAAACACAAGTCTTCATAGTTGACAAAATAATCAATAGAATTCAAGGTCAGTATGAAGTCAGATGTTAATGTTTCGTTGAAACGAAGAATTGACTCGACGTTCAGGCTTGATTTAAAGTCAGAAACTTTTGCTTCAATGACCTCTGAAAATATTTCATTCCCTCTCTCAGGATTTGGTAGTGAACCAACTCAAAATGAGTTCCAATCAGGGCAAGTTCTGTAAGACATCAAATGTAATCCTTTTTCCATCTCTATCCGGAGTCGTACTATCAATTTCGATACCAGCCCTATTGAGAAGATTTATCTCATCACTAGTGACTTCGAGATTGGATACCTCACTCGAGACTTCTTACGGAATAAGGTATTTACTTTCATGAAAACGCCATCTGGGTCCTATGGGCTAATCCCCCTCAATTTTTTGCCTTTTGAATGCTGGCCTCACTCCTGAAGTATGAACTGATTACGTTCCGGACGTTATTCAGGTGTAGTTTCAACAAAGCCAACGAGGGATGATTATAGTCCAAAAATCGTCGATACATATTGTTTACGCGAGAAGAAGGCTTTTCAATATTTTTAACTTTGCAGCGGTTGGTGTTTCATATCCTTCCACATTGTTTCGATGTTTAATCTTGGGAGCCACTTCCTCAATCGTTTCCAATGTCATCTTCTCAAACTTTGACAAATAGAGATCTGTTTCATCTTTAGATAGATTCCTGTCATTAGGAACCATTGAGCAAGAGTTGCCATCATCAGAAGGAGGACGTTGCTTCTGGTAATCCCGATTAAACTTCTTTTGAAACTTTCCCCAGTCTGTTTTTTTGAAATTCAACCAATAATTTTCACGTTGAACTGGAATGAGGAAGAGATCATCCCTTTGATGATCAATTTCCATCACGAATGCGTTATGGTCGCTATCATAAGGAAGCACCTGCAGTTTCCGTTGAGGACTATTAAAGCTGAATTTGTCTTGCATCAGCAATGCAGAGGTGCAAATATGAATTTGTCCTAGGATATGTTAGGAACTCCGCCCCATATGGATTGCACCTGTATTCAATTTGGTTCTCTGTTATCCGCGATTTCAGGAATACACCTCTTGGAGTCCAGCTACGATGTATGCTCGGCATTGAGGTCACCAGCAAGAAAATAATAACTATGCAGCCTGTTCAATTCAAGTATTTTAAACAAGGAATTGAGCTCCTCCTTGAACTTTAGACCATTTTGACCAGTTGCATAGGCAGAGATAACGAAGAGGTTATCCCCACCTGGCAGTGAAATATTGATAACGGACACTTCAAGAGATTCAAAGCTTTTGAATTCGACTTTATCAATATTTTGGAAACAATAGGGTCTTCTAACAAATATCCCGGTACCACCTCCCCATCACTGTTTACCCTGTCGTTTTTTACAAGTTCAAAGTCCTTAAATGCCATGGAGTGACATGAATCGAGGTGGATTTCAGTGAGCAGGATAATGTCATTCTTTTGCTTAACAATAGATTCAAGAAGATAATCACGTCGATGTATAGTAACAATGGAGCTGACGTTGATTCAGATGAGACGACGTCTTTCCATGGAAATGTGGCTGGATGACAAACTATTTTGAAGCGTGTTGGCCTAAACGTTTAAAAACGAAATTGATTTTTGATCTTGCCTATTCATGCTTTCCGAGCGAGGTTCACGCTGTTGGTAAATTTTGAGAGGCAGTTCATTATTGCAACTTACATTATTCACATTATTTACATTGTTGTTTGCTGGTCCTCTAGCAGCAAGTGCAAATGATAAACTGGGCGTGACAGAGTTAGACAATGTTCTACTGCGGTGTAATTGAGGTTGATTTTGGGGAAAATTTAACTTTTGCATCTTGATATTGAAGGCATCCTCTATATGATCCTCGATGATGAAAGATACTGCAGTTAACACGCTATAATTTTTCTGTTGGCTTCACCTGAGCCAATTTACATTCACCGGGGGCGTAAATAACATATCTTTATATGTAACGCACAGATAGTGCATTGCACAGCTAGCAGCCGAATGACCAAATCTATGGCACCTGTACCATTGGTTGACCTCTGTTTTTAGGTCTTTGTAAAAAATTTTTTTACAAAGACTTACTGGCTTCGTGACCTGGCTGTCTGTTTGTCCATCCGTCTGTCCATCTGTCCTTCTGTCCGTCTGTCCATCTGTCCGTCTGTCCATGCGTCACAGCTAGTTTCCTCAGAAACTATAGAAGCTAGAATGCCCAAACTTTGTGAAAAGCTGAGAAGTGATGGTCTCGCAAAATTTAAGGTGTCACCAAAAATATAAAATTTTTTTAAGGGGGCCCTTAAAACTTTTTTTAATCAAAGGTAGTCGAGTGGGGTATCAAGTGAAAGGTCTTGATTAGAAATTTTAGAATCTGAAACAAAAAAATCGTTTTATGAATTAGGGGGTCCAGGGGAAACCAAAATGTACCAAAGTTGGTGTCCCCCCCTCACGATTGGGCACCTTTGAGCTGAAAAGTCTGAAAATTATCACGAATATGCGCCTTTATGAGTTCAAGGGCAACAAACTCCTCAGAAATTGAAATTCACTCAACTTCGTTAATAATAGTATGATTGGTTGATTTTATATTTTCGTACATAAAATCAAAACGGTACCTTTAAACTTCTCGAAATTTTACAATTATATAGACTAATATAATATATTTACGATCAATTTAATCGAGATCGAATTATAATCAAGTGAGTTTTAGCCATTTCAATTGTATGGAATCAAAACAACAATAACACGTGTTTACGTGTATTTTCTTTCAATTTTCATGAAAATTTAAGGAATGGTGTTTAACTTGAATATGTCGAATCAGCCGAGCATTCAGAAAAATTATTTAAGCTAGATCAAAATGGCAGCTGCACTGTGCTTATGAAAGAAACTGTGCATCTTTTGCATAAATTTGAACGATTTTTTATACAAGCATTGAATGAATAATTCAAGTTATCGATTCACGCTATTAGAAAACTTGTTTTTAACCCTAGGATGTTTACAAAGACCTTCTGGCAGGAGCACTCTCCTGCTTACTCATCTTGTTAAAAGCAAGCTGCGACGTTATCGGGCCTCAGTTAATTCGCTGAGAAGTACGATGGCTCGCCTAGAACGACCAGAGAACACAAGGACTTGGTGTAAGACTAGAGCGGAGACGGTGTGGCGGAGCTGGTAGCATTTGGATGAACTTCATCAGCAATTCTATGAATCCTCTGAGGGCCCTGAAGCGACAACGCACGCCCTCTATCAGCAATCTTTGGCTAACCCGCGTGAGCTGACACCTTTGAAGGGTTTACTGGATTTTCTACAAGTGTGATTCAAGGCACTCGAAGCGCTCGGCGGTACAACTAAGGACCCCGACTGCAACCACAAGAAAGTTACCAAGGCTGCCGTGGCCACTGCGATGCCCAAGGTGGATCACCCGCTGTAATATTGCCCAGAGTTTCTCCAGGACAACGCTGCGTAGAGGCTGAGCTTTGTACGTTTACGAACGGTGTGTATAAATTGCTTGCGAGAAGGTCATCAGGCTTCTGTCTGCGCGGCAAGAAGCTGCAAGGAGTGTGCCAAGAAATAAAATACCCTGTTGCATATGACGGGAGACAGAAATTCCGAGCGGACCCGGACGACAACGCCTGGCTCCACTGTCAGGAAGCCAGATGTTCAACCGCCACCTGCGCCGTCTGCCTTCACTCTGACAACTCTCATGCAACATGGATCCAGGGAAAATATTCTGTTGAGCACAGCCGTCGTTAGGTTAGTTGCCAGCAATGAAAGAGTGACCGATTGCCGAGCAGTGTTGGACCCTGGCTCGCAAATCAACTTAATAATCAAGCGGATTATTAAGAAACTGGGTCTAGTGTCTTCACCGCAACTAGCACTGATTGAGGGGGTGGGCGGAAGCATGGAGAAGGTGCATCGTAAGGTGGATCTCGGCCCAAAATCTAGAGTGTCTGGATATGCGTCCTGAATCAAATCACATCTCCTCAACCTTCTCAGAACCTCGACACATCGGAATGGCGGATTCCTAGAAATATAAAGCTGGCGGATCCTGAATTCCGCCGAACTTAGCGAATCGACATGCTGCTGAGTGCGGAGCATTTCTACAAAGTCCTTGCCGTTGGGCAAATCAAGTTGGGCCATCAACTTCCTGTGCTCCAGAACACTCTCCTCGGTTGGATTGTCGCCGGAAGGATAATTACATCTCAAACGCTTCGAGTAACATGTGTATTTCTCACCGAAGAGACTCAGCTGACTCAGGCTAGCAAGCAACCCTGGGACGTTGAGGAGGTACCGGATCCGCAGCACAATTTCACAGCGACTGAAAGAGCCTGCGAAGTAAAATTCACCCAGACGACTCAACGTGAGTCCAATGGGCGGTTCTTGGTGCGGCTTCATTTTAAGGAAGATCATAAAAGGCTGGGCAACTCGTAGGACATTGCCATACGAAGATTCATGGCAATCAAGTGCAGACTGGAGAAGAATCCCGATCTAAGACGGCAGTATTTCGAGTTCGAATTCGAGTTCGAACAACTGGGACATATGGAGCAGATCACATGATCAGCAAGGAAGGAAGCACATTATTTTCTGCCGCACCACTGCGTCCTGAAGCCAAATAGTAGTGCAACTACATTGAGAGTGGTTGTCGACATCAACAAACGTTTCCCTGAACGACATCCTACATACCGGACACACAATTCAGATGATCTGTTTGTGATTTTGACCCGTTTCCGTCTGCCACGTTTCGTTTTCACGGCCAACATCGCTAAGATATATCGGCTAAAAGTGCTTCAGCATGATGATTGCAGATTTCAACTGGTGATTCGGAGAACAAATTCAAATTATCAACTCAAGGACGTTACGTACGGCAAAACGTGGGCCCCATACTTGGCAACGAAATGCCTCCAGGTTCTGGCACAGGCCGTACAAGATCGAGCACCCTTGGGCAGCAGCGCACTACAGCATGATTGTTACATAGACAACGTAATGACAGGGGCAGACAGCTTGATGGAGGCAGTTTAATCACAAGAGGAATTGCGTCAGATTCTTACCAGTGCAGCAAGTCAGCGTGGAAGACCAGGAGGTCCAGGTGGACTTTAGCAGCCTTTCAGAAAACTACATCAAGACTTTGGGGGTAAATTGGCTCCTGAAAACAGACGACTTCCAGATCGGCATTAGCTTGGGCCTCACTGAGGTCAAATTCACGAAATGGACGACCACATCAGACATCGCCCAAATGTTCGACCCATTGGGCATCTTGGCCCCAGCTATCATAATCGCCAAATTGTTCCGGCAGGCGTTATGGCGATTGGAATTGGACTGGGACGCGGCCTTGCCACTCGGCATATATACACAGTAGGCCCGTTTCCGTGGTGAGCTACCATCATTGCGAAGGGTTCGTTTTCCTCGACACATTATCGCCTGTGAGAAACCAGTCCAACTGCAGCTTCATACTTTCTGCAACGCCTTGGAGAAGGCATATGGTGCTGTTATTGTTCGCTCAACATCCCCGAGCTGTCATGTCAACGTTCGGCTGCTCTGTGCCAAGTCCAGGGTGGCCCCCATCAAGGTGTTGACAGTGCCGCTTTTGGAGTTGTGTACCGCCAAGCTGGGAGCAGAATTAACGAATCGGGTCAAGAGCGTGCTCAGTCTGCCGGACGTTTTTCACGTCCTCTGGTCTGATTCAGAGGTCCCATTGGCGTGGGTCAACTCAACCGCTTCATCCTACAGCACTATCGTGGCCAACCGTGTCTCAACCATTCAATCCTTGTCGAGACCAACTCAGTGGTGACATGTGGCATCGCACGACAATCTTGCGGGCCTCCAGTCCCGTGGCCTGGCGCCAGCCGAGCTAAAGGACTGCAAGCTCTAGTCACAGGGGCTATCCTTCCTGACTGGATCTGAGGTGGACTAGCTGTCTCCGTACAAGTGAATCAGGGTTGCAATCATAACAACAGCTAGTGCAAGTAAACATTTTGTGTACGAGTTTCAACACGGCAACTCATTTGGAAGGCTTCAACGGCTAGTCGGTTATATGCTGCGTTTTGTGGAGCGTTGCAGGTCAAGCTCCCAGTCCCCTCAAGTGCGCAGCCGTGCAGTAACGAGTCACAAACTCTCCAGAGCAACCGGAGTGATCGTGAAATGTATTCAGCAACATGATTTTAGTGAGGACCTGCAAGACACCCCACTACAGAGCCTGGTCAACAAGAGCAGCCCCCTATCGGGTCCACCTCCTTTCCTGAATTCGGACGGGATCCTGCAAGTTGGCGGTAGGCTGGAAGCTTCACAACTCGCCTTCGAAGCCAAGCATTCTATGTTGCTGCCGTTTGCAAATCCACTTACAAGATTACTGATGACGGATATTCATCGCATTAATTGCCATCTTGGAGCTCAGGCGCTGTTAACTATCACGAGACAACGCTTCTGGCTTATCAAGGGGAAGCAGCTAGCATGGGCAATAATTCAATAATGCGTGTGATGTATCAAGGCAAGGCCACAACTGTTCAATCAGATTATGGGGAATCTACCAGGTGCTCACGTGCAAGCGGCTCGCCCGTTCATCCGCTCGGGCGACGACTTCTGTGGACCAGTGCTGATAAACTACCGAGGCAAAGGTGTGCGGCCTCAAAAGGGAAACATCGCTATATTCTGCTGCTTCACTACCAAGGCCGTCAATCTGGAATTGGTGAGCGATCTCAGCACAGAAGCTTTCATCGGGGCTCTGAAGCGTTTCATCGGGTGACGAGGTCTCTGCAAGGACATCTATTACGACAATGAGAACAATTTCGTACGTGCGCAAAATCGGCTACATTAGCTGTCTGCCTCACTTCACTCAGCTGAGGGTCAATACAAGGTGACCGACTCTTGCAACATTCGGGGAATACAATTTCATACCATCCCGACTCACTGGCAAAACTCTCCAATGAGATAAAGGGTCCGCAACCCGAAGGCACCCCAGCTCGAGTTCCAAACTTACTTTCAATGCTATCTTTACAGATGACCTTGGCGACTCTCAATCTGCAATTTCAACTGAACTGAACTTCAACGCTCTGCTGTTGTTTCAACAGTAGCTTAATGCAGCAATGACAGACATCAGGTGCCGGTGAATCAGCGTCTTCCTGTTGGTTGAAAAGATTTTCTAAAATTATTTGGGTTGACACCTATCAAAACCAAGGCAAATGCGGACTTCATCCTTTTCGAGCTCAGGATGCCACTCATCGATGCATCAACTTTCGAGCTATATCGAATCCTACCAAGACCAAAGTTGAAATGTAACCATCTGGATGTTAATGCCCACTCGGCCAGCAGCGTGAATTTAATTTAGGTTAAGTTTCGAATTCCGTTAGTTCAGTTGATGAATTTGTAAATTCAATTTAAACATCCTGTAAACTTTCGATGCACAATTAATTTTGTCAGCTTATGTGACTCTAAAACTTTTGGAAGGCACTGTATGCTAAGTTGAAATTTCTTAGCTGACGTGCACGAGTCAGCAAAATATTATTCAAGCATTTTATCAGCATACTATACATTGTAAATTGGATTTGGATCATTTTGCTGACGCGCAAGAGTCGGCAAAATGTATTCAGATCTTATCTTGTGTTTCAAACATCATGTAATGTGAATCTCCACATTCTTTCCCGTATCAGATGCGAGCGTCAGCGGTTTCCAGGTGAGAGACGCTTATGGACGCTTACGAGTCAGCGTTTTCTGGCATTTAAACTGACGTTTGTCAGAAGATAAACGCTAATGTATTCAGTTTTAATGAAACTCGAAGATTATCGGACGCATAAAAAGTATTTAAGAGTTAGTCAGTCAGAAGTTAACGTTTGAAGAGAGCGGAGGTATTTTTAATTCAATCTTGTCAATAATATTGTTTGAAAATTAAATCATTTAGGGCCAGAACATTTTTAAATTAATTTAAATTAAATTGAAATTGAAACATGGTGCTTTTAGCTTTGGAATGTATTTGGGATAAGGTGATTGTTATTTCTTTGAAATTCAATTTAAAACAACAATTTCCGGAGCATAGAGAAGGACTTTGATTGCAGCTTAATTGTCAAGAGAAGAGAGGCCAGTATAAAAGAGTCCTGATGCAAACACCGTTCAAGACCATGAGGCCGCGACATACCGTTAGATTTCCATCAGCTACAACAAATAATTTCTCATATAATATACTGCACATCAATGCGACGAGGTGTTTGAGGAACCTGTCCTGAAGAAGTTTAAAAATTAGTCCATCTAACCACACCGTATCGAAAGCTTTCTCCATGTGAAGTAAATATGCTACAACGCATTCTTTGTTGTTTAGTTTTCAACAGGCGTCTGAGGCTTCTTTCGTTATTGCATGTATGGTCAAATGTCTGGCACGAAAACCAAATTGGCAATTCGACTTCAACTCATTTTTCTCAATATGGGTGTTTAAGACTTGGCTTAGTATCACTTCAAACACCTTGCTGATGTTAGGCAGATTGGGCAGTAGCATTTAAGGCTCCAAGATCATTTTCCTTTCTTCACGATCGGAAACACCTTTGGCTTTTTCGACTCATTTGGGAAATATAAATTGCTCCAC
The DNA here is from genome assembly GCA_963969285.1 of Odontomyia ornata. Lineage (NCBI taxonomy): Eukaryota > Metazoa > Arthropoda > Insecta > Diptera > Stratiomyidae > Odontomyia > Odontomyia ornata. The sequence goes on from OZ017739.1 coordinate 25,236,746, forward strand.
ATATTGTTGAACAATATGCGATAATTTGTGATAACAACCTCAGGCAAATGTCGGAGAACTATATTTGGAACACCGTCAATACCACATGATTTCTTGTTGTTAATCTTGCAAAAGATGTAACAAAAGTCTTCATAGCTGACAAAATAATAAATAAGATTCAAAGTCAGTATGAGGTCAGATGTTAATGTTTCATTGAAATGAAGAATTGATTCGGCATTTAGGCTTGATTTGAAGTCGGAAACTTTTGCTTCAACGATCTCTGAAAATTCCATCTCTATCTGGAGTCGTACAATCAATTTTGATACCAGCTCTATCGAGAATATTTATCTCATCACTAGTGACTCCAAGACTCGATAGCTTCACTCGAAACTTCTTACAGAATAAGCTATCCACTTTCGTGAAAACGCCATCTGGGTTCTGCGGGCTAATACCCCGCAGTTTTTTTGCCCATTAATTGCTGACCTCACTCCTGAAGTATGAACGGATTAAGCTCCGGACATTCTTCAGGTGTAATTTCAACAAAGCCGACGAGGGATGATTGTAGTCCAAAAATCGCAGATAAATATTGTTGAAGCGGGTGAGAAGAAGGCTTTTCAATCTTTTTAACTTAGCGATGGTTGGTGTTCCATATCCTTCCATATTGTTCCAATGTTTAATCTTGGGTCATTAATAATTTCTTCTCTAAGTGCAAAGGCTCTTGTCAAATTTATTTAAGTATCCCTATAAACTTCATTTTTTTGCTTTAACACTACAGTCCTTTAGAGATAGTTAGAGTTCTTATTATCTTGATCAAATGTATCGGCACTAAAGAAGGTGATATGGGCAATGCCACGCTTTTGCCGTTATTTCGTTCACCCAGTTGCGATACGTTTTGATTTTAAACCAGTGAGTATCAGAACTGAACGGGCTATAGTCCATCCGAAGAATCACTTGAAACAAATCTCATTATCACTAACGGGATTCGAGCCAGGGACCCTCGGCTTACGCAGCGAGTACTTCATCTTCAATTTAAATTACGAAATTTATTGAATTATGCTTACTAATCATAAATCGCAGCAAAATTGATTGTATTCCTGCTATCAAAATATCAAAGACAAATTTACATAAATTCAAACGCAGTTTTGTTTTCAAAACTTTAATTTTCAATGCTTTCCAAAAAGAAATGAAATATCCGGAACAGTGCATGGTGGTTTAGTAGGACCTGGAGTTCCACCGCCATTAATCCACCCCAGTAAATCTTGAACAGTTAAATTAACTAGAAGACCATCTGCAAGAGGGGTTACAAGAGATTCAGCTGTTTCACTAACAAACTCTTGCATTTCCTTCGCAAACGTCATAATGGCACTTTCGATAAGATCATTCATAAAATCATTTAGCATTGGATTTCCAAAAAGACCAGTGAATCTCGAACGAACTGCATCTAAATCGAGACCGAGCTGTAAAGTTTTCACCATTGCATACCCTTCTTCAGGATGGAACTGTATTTGTAAGTTTCCTTTAATCGAAAGATTACGAAGGGCAAAGTCTATAGTTCCATTGCCAAAAATTCTGGGTGCCAAGCCGATTCCTTCAATGTTGATTGCTCCAAGATCAATATCAGTCTCGTATTTAGTCTTCAAGTGAAGCTCTTCAAATGTTAATTTCAAACCGACTTTGAAAATCAGAATGCTGAGAGTGAGCTCATTGATTTCAAATTTATTTAAACCATCCAAACGTAAATCATCGATTTTAAGGTAAAGTCTAGAATAAAAAAAGTCAACAGTTGCACTTTTAAGATTATATGGAAATCACTTACCCGGGATTATCAACTTTAATTTGATCCAAAAGAAGCGGCGCTAATGGTGGTAAGTTTAGTTCTGGAAATCCACATGGCATTTGATCCCTAAAATCGATGATGAATTGTCGGAGAACGTCGATAGGAGCTGCACATCCTAATCCAAAGAACGCGCTAAGCGCGAGAAGCAACACACCACCTTTCATATTGGGTAGATTTCTGATGAATGGGGTCACATCACGAGAGAAAATTTATCCTGTTTTTACAGTATCAAATCTTTGAAATATTTATATCAATCTAATCTTATAAAACATATTTTATCAATCAAAAATAAGCAGTGACTGAGAAATACTTAATCTTTTGAGCATGTGTCGTGTCGATATTTCTTCAACTCCTTGATTAGCTTATAAATCAAGTGCATGATCGTCATTGGAGTGATAAGATTGGATTAACATATTTGTGATATCTGTTGTGTATAGTGTAGTTAAATTAGTAAGAAAGTTTAGCTTTTATCAGAGAGAAGAGAGATCTTCAGTACTTTCTTACCAGCTATACAATCTCTGCATCGATGTCTGACTGAACTGTTGTTTTAGTTAGAGTCAGTTATTTATTCACCTTAATAATTTTGATAACATTGTACTCTAGTGAAATAAATTCTGTAATTAAGTTTATAATTTTAAAAGTATGGTTTTATGTACAACTTCTTGTATCTTCAGTCTGATCCAGGGAATAAGAATTCCCTGTATGAATTAGACTATTTGATACAGAAATTATCAGTAAATTAGTTAAATCAACCACAAAAACAGGTAGACAAAGATAAATGATTATTTTATTGTATCCTATAAAATAACATAATCTTAGTAGGCTGCGATTATATATTCGTATAATAATCCACCGAAATCATTCTTCAGTTTAATTTAACCCTTTGCATAAATATTTAGGAAAGTAATTACATACTCGTACAATATTTATTTGTATGCAAGCGGTAAAGATAAATATCGTTCTGAAGACTCAGCAGCTCAGGAAAGAAGAAATTATGCTTTTTCGGGTTTGTACTATAGTACAAAACCCTGTTAGAACCATAATCTGCGTCCATCTGCCCGTCCGTCCGTCTGTATGTCACAGCATTTTTTCTCCAAAACTATAGAAGGTACAGCATTGAAACTTTGTAGAAAGGTCAGAAGTGAGTTTTTGAAAGTTCAAAAGTGAAAGATTTTTTCAAAGGATTTTAAGGGGGGTCTCCCCTTATAGGTAGATGATACTTCAAAAAAATGTTTTCACCTTTGGTTGTAAAAGGAGGAGTCATTTAGAAGGTCTCACCGAGATCTTTTCAAAACAAGTCTTAAAATTGCGTTACTGGTACCGTGGGAAGCAGGGGAAGGGGAAATGTACGAACTTTTCGCGTAATTTGCACTGGATCTCTTCTTTTAACTTTTTCCTTGTGGAGCATAACATAGTTCCTGCATATTTTGAAGTACCTTTGTGGTTCGTTCTTGGTTTTCCTAAATGTCGCAGTATGGTATTCTTACCATAAGCGCTTGGCGTATACATATGTTCATGAGTTCACGTTTTATGCGGAGGCCATCAGATAGTCGTGTTATGTTTGTTGAGCCTTCAGTTGCAGGTACCGAAATCATAAAGATTGTCAGCAGACCTATCATCATAGCTGCCCATGAGATAGCCCCCAAGATTGATGTTGTTATATTATGTTTTCTCGTAACTGCTTCTCCGCCGCTTTTTTTCAGCGGTGTTCACTTGTTGTTCGACGAAGCCTTGATCGAAACCGGTAGTTGTGATGTCGATTAGTAAAAGGCACACTTTAATAATGAATCGATTCTTGACATGGCCACGTAGCTTGACCGTCACTATACGAGCAAAGCTGTCTTCTCCTGGATGAACGTCTATTATTCGTGCTAAAGGCAATTTACGCACATATCGACAGCCATCCATAAAGTCATACAGCACATTTGAGAAGACGTACATATGCCAAAAGAGTGGAGCCAATCAATTATATTCCCTATCCACCAAAAGGTGACAAGCTACGGTGCGAAAATTATAGAGGCATATCACAATTTTGTACGACGTACAAAATATTTTCAAAGATCTTAGAAAATAAAATCGGGTCATATGCCAACAATATTACTGGGGAGTATCAAGGTAGTTTTAGAGCAGGTAGATCGATGATAGACCAATTGTATGGAGTCAAGTAGATACTTGGAAAACGCTTGGAGTTCAACATAATATTCCAAATATTCGTTGAATTTAAGCAAGAATACAATAATATTGTTCGTAACGCACTGTACCAAATAATGCTTTTATCCCAGCCAAATTAGTCCGTCTTACTAAAATCAAAATGACGTCAATAACTTTCCAGGTCCGCACCACTAACCAACTCATCGATCCCTTTGACACAAATATCAGACTAAAGTAGGAAGATGGGCTTGCTCCATTGCTATTCAACTTGGTTCTGGAACGCGTGATCAGAAAGCTACCTGTTGATACAAGAGGTACATTATTATACAAGTTAAGCCAAGTGGTAGCCTTTGCGAATGACATCAACATTTTGTCACGGTCGTTAACAACCGACAAAGAACTCGATAGCGAAGCAAATCTAGTAGGGCTACAAATCAATGAGAATAAAAAAAGCTCATGACGCAATCGAGGAAGAATATCTCAAATACTCAAAATATCATACTTGGCAAATACAATATCGAAAATGTGGGCAAATTGGAATAGTGAGGTGCCAAAAAAATAGAAATACAGATGGAAGAGACAAAATACGCCGAAGAATACAGCTTGTAAAAAAAATGTTTATACTCTTTTAGCGATCTTGAAGACCAGCTGCATACACAGGAAAACAAAGCTCCAAGTATACAAATCTGTGACAAGTTCTGTGTTATGCTATGGGTGTGAAATATGGACCCTAACTCAAGCATCCGCAAACATATTAGACGAGTCCTGAGGTGTATAATCAGAGCGAAACTAGACGGGGACCAATGGCAAATCCGGTACAAATTTTCGACGAGCCGGAGGTCAATGATTGTAAAACTGTGGAAGCTGCAATGGGCTTGCCATGTGTATGTGTGAAATCGTGACTCTAAAAATTGCAAATATTGCATCAAAGTTGGAGGTTCCAGTTTCAGGAGGGGATCGTTACGTCTGGACATGAATAGCAGCTAAATCCTAGTCGCTTACGTTGACTTTTAATGATATTGTCGCGTATTTTGGTTCGCGGCCAATAATTTTAATGTTCCGGGAAAGTGAAAACGCAATGTCTTTTAATTTAAGTTAAAAGAGTTTATTTAATTACAAAAATGTACAATAATCAGTTTAACACTTTCACTAATTTTAATTTTCACTATTAAAAAAAATCTAACACTTGTCCATAAATTTCTTATCGCAATTGTCTTCTAAATCACTTCACTATTACGAAACACACTTTTCTACTACTCGAATAATATCGCTTCCCACATACTATCGCAGTTCTTATCACGGTCGAATGAATGATGATCCCCCCATTCATTCAGCTCGCCTTTATATAGGGTCTGTAGTCATTCAACCCAGTTCTCGTACATTGGCGAGTTCGCGGGAACATTCGAGCGACTGCAATTGAATGGAGCAGTGACTCACTTTCAGATGTTGTTCATGCTTGTTGGGTTCTCGTGGTTTCGAGTAAATTCGTGTTCTTCATTGTTGTGAAAACAATTGCGACAGTAGCTCGCAGAATTATTTGTACATGTAACAATATCAAGGCTGCTAAGCTTTTATTTTTTGCGTCATAATGACTACAAATGTCAGTCACTGACTTCCTTAGGATTGGATTATTGTACAGCAAGACTGAACGTTGAGAGATAATGAAGAGTATTTGTTTTCATAATACTTGAGAAGCATCTCCCAGGTTGGTTCCGCTTCAGTGATTGAATACGAACAGAGTAATGGTCCACTTTTCCGGAGATGGTGCTACATAGTCTGTGAGTGCTAGGTTGTTTCCCACCAAGACCCAAAACATCACAAAATGTCGGCCACTCTGTATATGGGCCCGAGAACTGGGGCAGCTGGGTTGGAAGTAATGCAACTAAGGATGAGTTGATACTACTTGGGGACTTCTCACTGTCAGAATTAGGACTGGGATTGGACTTAGTCAGTGAAACTCGGACCCACTCTAACCACTCATAGTACAGCTCCTCATATTTCCCATGATAGTCATTGAAAAAGTACTTTTGGGGCAGATGTGTGCCCATTGGGGCCCTTGAAATATGATAATGTGTCTCCTAGAGCTTTGACAATAGCACACTTAACTCTTCCAGCCAACCATTGGAGTACCCTTTAGTGCAATTTGCCTTAGAACACTTTTTGATATTGGTGACAAAGTGGTCCAGAATTCTACGTCTAGCATTCGTTACGTATATACGTGTTTCTAATGATTCAACGTCCAGCCTTCGAAGCAAAATTCTACGTCTAGTACTCGTTGCATGTAGACGTGTTTTTAATTCGCCCCTGTCAAGAATTTTTTATAAATTAAAATAATTTTTAAAAACATCAATTAGAAAGTAATTTTAGAAAGAAACTTATCACATCGTCGAACTATTCGAACAATTTATCGAGTATCTGGATTTTACTTGCGAGAAAGTTTCAAAAAAGAAGAAACTTTTTTTTTTCACCGGGGGGACAGAGGAGCCCGATGGCTTCCCACCGCTGGGGGACTTCCAAAATTACAAATGATAAAATCATAAAGCGGAAAAATGAGCAAGACAACTGTGAGCATGGAAAGCGTATTATGCTCTCAAGCGAAGATTATGAAAAAGTAACCAGGGACAACGCAAGGGTTACGAAACAAAACGATGAGGTGTAACTCCGTATTCAAAGTTTGGAGGATATGGTCTGGACGTTATCAAATGTGAGCAAACCAAAAGTGAAGCCACAGAATACATCCGGCAAAGAAGAACCGATATTAACTAAAACGAATGAGAGAAAGGAAACAACAACAACAAGCAAGACCAACGAGAAAGCAGTACCAACACAGAAGACTCAAACATATAAAACAAAATCGCAAGATACGAGCAAGCCATCAATCCATGGTGCTGAAAATATCCTGAGCGCAGGAGAAGCCAATTATTATGCGGTGCTGTCTGCAATGAACGAAGAAATGGACATCGAGATGGAGAGCAACGATAGCATAGGTAATATTGATAGTAGTAATAATTTCATTCAATATTTAAAATTAAAAATAAGGAGAAGGAGAAGAAGCCAACCGGTGTGTCTCCTGGTTCTCCTAATAAAATTAATAAGGTCAATGAGGAAGTTCCTACAATTAACGTTTTTGGGCAGTGCGGAGGAGAAATCGATAACTTTGAAGTTAAGAGAGTGACCGTTGATAAGCTCACAATCAAGACAAAGACACTGGCTGATTTTAAACTGGCGAAAAATGCTCTTAATAGTGTCAAAGCTCCCCACTTCACATACACGCCAAAGGCGGAAAAAAATCAGACCTTCCTGTTGAAGGGCTTGGACTGTGGGGAGAATACAGTTGATCTCCTTGAAATGTTGCAGGAAGCAGCACCAGCTGTTAAGTTCATCTGTGTGAAAAATTTTGCTACAAGGAGATCAACTCGCGAAGGTAAAATATTACCATTTTATTTAGTCCAAATTTCTAACGATAGCAGTTCGAGTGCCCTCCAACAGGTAAGGTACTTAAACTTTAGAGTTGTGAGGTGGGAACGCCTCCAAAAAACTGAGGTCAACCAGTGTTACAGGTGTCAAAGATTCGGCCATTCGGCTGCCAATGGTGAAATGCACTATCGCTGTGTTAAGTGCAAAGATAGTTACGCCCCCGGTGAATACAAATTGGCTCAGATGGAATCAAAAGAAAAATTATATTGTGTTAATTGCGGTATATTTGGTCATCTAGCATCATATCGAGGATGCCCTCGGTATCAAGATGCAAGAGTTAAATTTTCCCCAAAACAAACCAAAGTAAATCACAACTTGTTTCCTCCCAACTTCATCAAGTCCGGGGTATCATTTGCACTTGCTGCCAGAGGACCAGCAGACAACAATGTAAATAAAATAAATTATGTAAGTGGCGATAATGAGCTGCTTCTCAAAATCTACCAACAACTTGGATCTTTATCAGATAGAATCAATAAACAAGACCAAAAAATCGTTTCGTTTGTCAACGTTTAGGCCAACATGCTTCAAAAAAGGTTGTCATCCAGTCACATTCCCACGGATAGGATTCGTCTCATCTCGATCAACGTCAACTCCATTGTGACTATACATCAGCGTGATTATCTCCTTGAATTCATTGTTAAGCAAAAGCCTGACATCATGCTTTTCACGGAAACCCACCTCAATTCATGGCACTCCATGACATTCAAGGATTTTGAATTCATAAGAAACCCTTATAGGTGATGGGGGAGGTGGCACCGGGATATTGGTGAGAAGACCCTATTGTTTCCAAAATATTGGAAAAGTCGAGTTCAAAAGCTTTGAATCTCTTGAAGTGTCCGTTATCAAAATTTCACTGCCAGGTGGGTATAACCTCTTCGTTATCTCTGCCTATGCAACTGCTCGAACTGTTCTCAAGTTCAAGGAGGAACTCTATTCCTTGTTTGAAATACTCGAATTGAACATAGTTATTATATTCTTGCTGGTGACCTGAACGCCAAGCATGCATCATGGCTGAACGCCACCAATAATCCAAGAGGTGTATTTCTGAAATCGTGGATAACAGAGAATCAAATTGAATACAGGTGCAGTCTATATGGGTCGGCGTTCCCAATATACCCTGGGTCAAATTCATATTTGGGCCTCTGCATTGCTGACGCAAGGCATGAATTCAGCTTTAATAGTCCTCAACAAAAACTGCAGGCACTTCCTTATGTTAGCGACCACAACGCAATCGTAATGGAAATCAATTATCAAAGGAATGATTTCTTACTCATTCCAGTTCAACACGAAAATCATCGGTTGGATTTCAAAAAAACAGACTGGGGAAAGTTTCAAAAGTTGTTTAATTGGGAATACGAGAAGCAATGTCTCCCTTCTGGTGATGGCAACTCTTGCTCAATCGTTCCTAATGACAGGAACCCAACTAACGATGAAATAGACCTCTGTTTATCGAAGTTAGAGAAGCTGACGTTGGAAACGATTGCGGAAGTGGTTCCTAACATTAAACATCGAAACAATATGGAAGGATATGAAACACCAAACATCGCAAGCGTGAAAAGATTGAAAAGCCTTCTTCTCACTAGCGTCAACAATATTTACTGGCGATTTTTGGACTACATACATCCCTCGTTGTATTTGTTGAAATTACGCCTGAAGAATGTCCGTAACATACTCCGTTCATACTTCAGAAGTGCGGTCAGCAATCAATGGGCGGAAAAACTGAGGGGTATTAGCCCACAGGACCCAGATGGCGTTTTTGCGAAAGTGAATAGCATATTCCGTAAGAAGTCTCGAGTGAAGGTATCGAATCTTGAAGTCACTAGTGATGAGATAAATCTTCTTGGTAGGGCTGGTATCGAAACGGATAGTACGACTCTGGATACAAATGGAAACAGGATTATATGTGAGGAATTGCATAAACTTGCCCTGATTGGAACTCATTTTAAATAGGTTTATCTTCCCAACCCTGAGAGAGGGAATGAAATATTTTCAGAGGTCATGGAAGTAAAAGTTTCAGACTTCAAATCAAGCCTGAACGGCTAATCAATTCTTCATTTCAATGAAACATTAACATCTGACCTCATACCGAACTTGAATCTTATTGATTATTTTGTCAGCTATGAAGACTTGTGTTTCATATTTCACAGGATAAACAACAAGAAATAATGTGGTACTGATGGTATCCCAAATGTAGTTCTCCGACATTTGCCTGAGGTTGTTATCACAAATTATTGCATATTGTTCAACAACATGTTGAGCAATTCATATTTCCCAAATGAGAGGAAAAGGCAAAGGTATTTCCAAACTTGAAGAAAGGAAAAGAATTTTTATGCTCTAAAAGCTATCGCCCAATCAGCTTGCTGGCTAACATCAGCAAAGTGTTTGAAGTGATACTCAACAGAACATTAAACGCACACATTGAGAAATATGAGTTGATGCCAAATTGCCAATTTGGTTTTCGTGCCAGGCATTGGACCACACATGCAATAACGAAAGTAACCTCAGACATCTGTTGAAAACTAAATGATAGAGAATGTGTTGGAGCATGTCTCATTGATATGAAGAAAGTCTTCAATACGGTGTGGTTAGATGGATTAGTTTTCAAACTCCTTCAGGACAAGTTCCCCAGACACCTTGTCGCCATGATGTGCAATATATTATCTGGGAAATCATTTGTTGTAAGTGATGGAAATCTGACAACAATCCGCGAATTCAAGATCTTGAATGGTCTACAGTAGGGAACAGTTCTTGCGCCTCTGCTCTTCTCAATATTCATTCGCAAGCTTTTGAACGCCTTTGATTTTAACGCCCCACCAACGCAATCATTGGTAGCGTTTGCTGATAATCTGATCATCTATACAGCAGATCGAAAAGCTACAATAGTTTAGAGCAATCTCCAAAAAATGTTCAATAATGTGCAGTTGTATACTGACAATTTGCAAATGAAAATCAGGGGGTCAGTCAAGACCTGAAATGTAATTGAAAGGATTTCCACATCATGGCTGGCGAGGGTAGTTCAGAACGGGTTCCACATAAATCCTGTGCTCGATACTTCGGTGTTCATCGCGATCAGTATCTTTACTATACTAAACATATCAAAGTCATGCTCAGTAAAGCACAAAAAGTTGCGTGGCCCTATGAAGACTCTTTCGTTCCAGATACATCGATCAAAAGGTCAAAATTATCTGTTACAAAATCTTGGTTGGACCAGTTTTGACATATGGATGTCAGATCTGGTGCAATCAGAGTGCTAGTACTATGGAAAAATTAAGAGTTTTCGAAAGGAAATGTCTTCGTGCATGTACTGGTTTGTACAGAAAGCTTCAGACGGATTGGAAGCATTATACTCGTACATCGAAAAGAAGAATTTATCAAACTGCTCAAGTGATAAGAGTCGATATCTTCATATTGAAACTTCTTCGGAATCATATCGCAAGATTTGTAGCTGTGAGTGAAAACCCTTGGAGTTGACAGCCGTTCCATCCTACAGACGGGTATATTTCGACTTGTCTAGCTACTGGCTTCGTTCCTCCAGAAGCATTCGTGTGTTTGGACATGAATCGATATGTTTTTGATTCTGACGGTGTCCCAAACATATATCACAAATCACATATAGACGGGCCACCGCTAAGAAGATAAAATATCCTCCGAGTTTGAGTTCACGAGACCAACAATTCCAATGGAGATACTCATTTGCTAGATTCGTTGAAGTTGATCGAGCTGAGACGGAGCAATTTTGGTATTGGTGGCTGAATGATATTGTCAAAATGTTTCGTGTTTATTTTCAGGTTTCGTGTTTTTTGTTACTTAGTTTTTGAGTTTCAGCTCATTATTGTTAGATTTAGTGTTTTTGTTTATTTGTGTTAGGTAAAGGTTAGGTATATGTTATGTTTATTATATTAAGTTTAGAGATAAGGTTAAACGCGTAGGTTAGCAATATTGTGATAGAATTTTTTAGTATAAGATAAAGTTTTTGATTGAATTTTATTAGAATTAGGTTAAAACATATTAGGTGTAGGATCAAAGTTCATTGTTGTGTTAAAGTTATAAATAATTTTGAATAGTATAGTTTGGTTTTTTCTCCTTTTTCCAATCAAATCATAAAATATGTAACAATCTACAGTCTTCCACAAAAGTCAAGGTACAGAGAATCGGTAACTGAAAATTGTATTACTGAATCAATATTTTTATTTGAAAACCAAAAGTTATGAAATGGTAATAATACGAGTTCTGTTGAATTTAAGTTTTCATAAATTTAAAGGGACTCGGCAATAATGATCATTGAAGACAATAATTTTTTGTTGGCAATGTCTCTTTTCTACTCCACAAAAGTCTTGGTACAGTTGCAGAAAATGCCCTGTTATTTGTAAAAAGGGGAATCCTCCAAGTTCATATTATCAGAGTGAGTTAACAACCGTAGGCCGCTGTCTTTAATATCGCGTCCGTATTCGTGGTGTATCTTTTATTTAATAAAATTTTTAAAAAATGAGTCGAAAGGAGTTGAGTATTAAGGAGCGTGAAATAATTATTAATCTGCATTCAAATCAGAGCAAATCATATTCTGAAATAGCTGAACTAGTGTTGCGAAGTCGGTCAACCATTCAAAAAGTGATAAATCGATTTAAGAAGGAAAATAGAGTGGAAAATGTGCCCCGAACAGGTCGTCCATCTAAACCAAGTGCAAAGGACAAGAGAAAAATTTCGCGAATGGTAAAACAAGATCCATTTCTAAGCTGTAGAAAAATCTGCGATGTTCTTGGAATTAATGATAAGACGGAGGTTAGCGCAGAAACTGTGCGTAGAGCTGTCGTAGTAGCTGGATTTTCATCTCGTACGCCTAGAAGAAAACCTCTTGTAAGTTCCATAAACGAACAAAAAAGAATAACATTTGCAAAAGCATATATTGACAAACCAATAACGTTTTGGGATAATGTTTTATTTTCGGATGAGTCTAAATTTTGTATATTTGGTGTAAATGGGCATAAGAGGGTCTGGCGAAAAGTAGGAGAAGCATTTAATCCCAAGAACACTATTAAAACAGTAAAACATGGAGGCGGTGGTGTTATGGTTTGGGGTTGCATGGCTGCTGCTGGAGTTGGAAATCTGACATTCATCGAAAATACTATGGATTAGAACTCTTATTTAGAGATTCTACGAAACAACATGAAACAAAGTGCAGCCAAATTAGGTATGCGAGAAGATTTCTTGTTTCAACAGGACAATGACCCTAAGCACACTGCGCATAATGTTCGAATGTGGCTATTGTACAATACTCGCATGCTTGCTACACCGCCTCAAAGCCCTGATTTGAACCCTATAGAGCATCTTTGGAATGAGCTTGAGACAAAAATCCGAAAAAGAGTGATATCAAGCAAGGCGCAGCTTAAGGATGTTATATTGGAGGAGTGGGCCAGAATCAGCAGCGAATTTACTAAAAAATTGGTATATTCGTTGCCTAAAAGACTGAAGTCAGTAATTCAGATGAAAGGATATCCGACAAAATATTAAGAAAAGTATAATTCAAATAACTATGCAAGACTATAATTACAATTTGTATCATTTTTCTTTAGGTGTACCATGACTTTTGTGGACTTCATTCATTGACTTTCCAACACATCATATGTAATAATATATTAATACGACAGAATTTTCGTTTGTTTTACATGAATTTAAAGTGTAATGATTATAGTTGAAGTAATACCAAAAAAATTTTATCACTATAGGTTTTTTAAATAAAAATATCAAACAATTTTCATGATATATATCACTGTACCTTGACTTTTGTGGAAGACTGTATAGTTTTTTTTTTGATAAAATGTGTTTAACTGATAACGTATAAATTTAAAGAGCCATTGGGGCCATTAAGTTTTTGTATTATTATTGTTTGGAATTTGCTTTGGATTCTTTTAAAATTTATAACGATTAGTCTTGAATAAAGCGCCTTTGATTTTGACTTTCTATCAGTTACAACAAATGATTTCCCGTATAACATATTGCATATCATGGCGACAAGGTGTCTGGGGAATCTGTCCTGAAGGAGTTTAAAAATTAGTCCATCTAACCACACCGTATCGAAGGCGTTCTCCGTGTTAATGAGACACGCTCCAACATATTCAAAGTCAAAGTCAAAAGCGCTTTATTTAATACTAATCGTTATAAATTTTAAAAGAATATAAAGCAAATTCCAAACAATAACAATCAAAAAACTTAATGGCTCAAATGGCCCTCTAAATTTGTATGTTATCATTAACTCATTCCATCAAAAAAAAAACTATAGCAAATTCAATTAATTACGGTTATTACATATTTTTAAAATGTAATTGGAAAAAGGAGAAACAACCAACCAACACTATCCTAAAATTATTTATAATTAAAACACAACATTGAAACTTTGATCCTACACCTAATATGTTGTAACTTATTTCTAATAAAATACAATCAAAAACTTTATCTTATACTAAAAAAATTCTGTAACAATGTTCCTAACCTAAGTGTTTAATTTTATCTCTAACGGAATATAGTAAACATTACATATACCTAACCTATACCTAATTTTTAACAAAAATAAACAACAATACTAAATGTAGCAATAATGAGCTGAAACTCAAAAACTAAATAACGAAAAACACCAAAACTGAAAATAAGCACGAATAATTTAGACATTGTCATTCAGCCACCAATACCTGGATTGCGTCGTCTCAACTCGATCAGCTTCAACGAATCTAGCAAATGAGTATCTCCATTGAAATCGTTGGTCTCGTGAACTCAAATTAGGAGGATATTTTATCTTCTTATTGGTGGCCCGTCGATATATGTGATATATGACTGGGACGCCGTCAGAATCAAAAACATATCGATTCATGTCCAAATACACGAATGCTTCTGGAGGAATGAAGCCAGTAGCGAGGCAAGTCGCTATATACTCGTCTGTAGGGTGGAACGGCTGTGAAATCCAAGGGTTTCACTCACAGTCACAGATCTTGCAATACGATTCCGAAGAAGTTTCAATATGAAGATATCGACCCTCGTCACTTCAGCAGTTCGATAAATTCTTCTATTCGATATATAATGTTTCCAATCCGTCTCAGGCTTTCTGTACAAACCAGTACATGCACGAAGACATTTCCTTTCGAAAACTCTTAATTTTTCCATAGTACTAGCGCTCTGGTTGTACCAGATCTGACATCCATATGTCAAAACTGGTCTAACCAGTGTCTTGTAACAGATAATTTTGACCTTTTGATCAATGTATCTGGAATGAAATAGTTTTCGAAGGGCCATGACTACTTTTAGTGCCTTACTGAGCATGATTTTCACATGTTCAGTATAGTACAGATACTGATCGAGATAAACACCGAGGTATCGAACACAGGATTTATGTGGAACCCGTTCTAGACTACTCTCACCAGCCATGATGTTGAAATCTTTCCAATTACGTTTCAGGTCTTGGCTGACCCCCTGCAGCGTTGTCCGAAACAAGATTGTTTCACACTTCTGCGCATTGATTTTCATTCGCCAATTGTCAGTGTACAGCTGTACATCATTGAACATTTTTTGGAGATTGCTCTGAACTATTGTAGCTTTTCGGTCTGCCGTATAGATGATCAGATCATCAGCAAACGCTACCAATGATCGCGTTGGCGAGACGTTAAAATCAAAGCCGTTCAATAGCTTGCGAATGAAGATTGAGAAGAGCAGAGGCGCAGTAACTGTTCCCTGCTGTAGACCATTCAAGACCTTGAACTCGCGCATTGTTGTCAGATTTCCATCAGTTACAACAAACGATTTCCCGTATAACATATTACACATCATGGCGACAAGGTGTCTGGGGAACTTGTCCTGAAGGAGTTTAAAAATTAGTCCATCTAACCATACCGTATCAAATCTCCAACATATTCTTTATCATTTAGTTTCCAACAGATGTCTGAGGTTACTTTTGCTATCGTGGGTATGGTTGAATACACTATTGAAACCTTAAAAACTGAACAACTGCCACTTTACATCATGCGCTTTAAGTATGTGGACTAGAGCGTGTTCAATGAAAATGTGCTGAGTCAATCAGAAAACTAAAATAACGAAACTAGGGACTTGACAAGATTAATTAATTATAATTGCTTTCATATAGAAATATTCTGAATCAAATTGAAAAAATTCCAGTGATTTCCAAACGTATTAACTCTGAGAAAAATAAAACAGTAATTTGTTTTTATTTGATCATAGGAAATATAATGTATTGAAACACAGTATTATGAATTGAAATTAATGTAAAGTAAACGTTTCGGAATTTTTTGCAATTGACAATGTTCCGCCCAAGCCTTTAGCTTTTGCTTCTTCCATGCATTTCACTTTAACCTCCATCAATTGTCTGACGTCTTCCCATAACTTTTTCTGTTCAAGCCGCTGTTCTTGTGTCTCAAGTAATTCTTCTTGTTTCTTGTTAGAAAAAACAAAATGAAAAAAAAAAAATTAAAAATGGTAACAAGATTATAATATCATGAAGAAATATTACTAACCATTTGTAAATCTTTTAATATTTTCTCTTGCTCGCGTATTTGATTTTGAAGTGATTCCTTCACTGAGGTGTCTCCCTCTGGTTTTCTGTTATTCATTTCATCCCGAATGCGTTCAAGTAGATCCTCAGCACGTTCATATTCCAACTTCCAAGAGATAAGGATGCAAAAATATGATAAATGCACAATTAAATACTACAAAAATTGTACCTTCAGCTGCTGCCATTCTTTTTCATTGATATTAATCTTGTTTTCGGTTTCCTTGATTTCATCCTCAACTGCCTTAGCTTCAGCTTCAAGAGTTGCAACCAAGTTCATGTATGCCTAAACAGAATTTGATAGTATTGTGATTGCTTCTATTAGTATGAAGATCAATTTAATGTCTTAGTTTTTGCAAAGAAAAAAGACAACACGCCACATATCGTTCATAGATACAAGATGAAGTGAAGAAAAATTTATAAAAAAACAGTCTGTTAAATTTTGAAAAAATACTATACATTCAACTTAAAAAAAAGGAAAATAATTATTTATTGATTTCTACTTTTATAGATTGTAAACATCAAACACAAAAAAGGAACTGCATAATTAAGATATTAGCATTAAATTTTTAGGACCTTTTTGTCAAACTATCTCGCGTATTAAGAGAGCTGTAAAATTGGTATCTAAATTTATTGTTTTCGATTAAATACACGGAAGGTTATTTCATAGGTAGAGTGCTGTAGACAGAAGTGGGCCACTGGTTGGAGTGGACCACCCAAATAACTGTAAGACTAGTGACATCTATGTCAAACCGCGCACATTATTTGTGCTATGTCAAACCGCGCACAGCATTTTGACGCGAGTTCACTTTTTGGAAGCATTTGGAGGTTATAAATCTACTTTCGCACTGTACAGAGAAATGCACTAAGAATTTTGCCGAGAAAGTTTTTATCCTCGTACGCTTTCACGCGATTTGTCATCTCATTTTTACGAGAAAAACTCAGGTACATATGCAATATGTTATTTGGACATATTATCTTTGAAATGCAAAGTGTTTTTTGCCCATTATTGACATTGTGTATTTTTGGGATGCATATGCAAAAAAAAAAGAAGTGCGCCACTATTTGTGGACATACATGGGGCACTTGAGTAATGCCGTTCTTTGCATAGTAAAGTGTTTTTATCAGTTATGAAAATGTCTTATTTACTTATTTTTATCATTTCAGCCATCATGCCTCCCAAAAAAGGAAACTCCCAAAAAAGAGGTGAATTATGAAAAATTGATTGCTGCTATAAAACAAGTGAAAATAAATAAAATATCGGAGCGTGTTGCTTCTACTGCTACCGATGTTAGCAGATCGTCTTTTCAACGCTACTTGAAATTTCCGACCGACCGATATCCGGATATTCTGCTATTACCGACATACAATTGTTAGATATCCCACAAGAACGACCTGCACACGGTGGAAAAATGGTTAATATTTTTTTGAATTTTCGATCTCTCGTTAACTGAATATTTACTTATCATTAGTCAACAAACTGTTTTTCAATAATTGTTCAATTTTTTTATTGTTTAATTTTTTTGTGGCTTATGCTTTCTATACACTAACTGATTTTTTGTTTTTTTAACGAACGTTTTTATTTCGTTTATTGACAGATTTTCACTGCAGTCCAGGAAAAAGAACTGAATGAATACATCATCAAGTGCTCTGAACTACACTATAGTCTTACCGTAAACAACATACGCAAGGTAGCCTTTCAGTATGCCAAGAAAATGGGAATCGATTACCTGGACGGATGGGATGAAACGGACATGGCCAGCAGAGATTGGTATTACGCCTTTATGAAACGCCACCCACACCTTTCTTTGCGCACGCCAATATCAACCAGCGAGAATAGAGCAAAAGCATTCAATAAAGAAACTGTCGACGACTTTTTCCGTCTGCTTCGTGCTATGTTGGATAAACATCTGTTTGCTCCAGCCCGCATTTGGAATGCAGATGAAACCGGATCTCTACGGCTCCGGCGAAAACCGTTAAAGTCGTTGCTGCAAAAAGTTCGAGGGTTGGTTTGCACTCATCTTTAGAACATGGTACAGATGTGATGATGGTTATGGCTGTTAGTACTGGTGGAGATTTCATTCCTCCTTTTTACTTGTTCCCACGCAAAAATATGAAAACATCATTAATGTACAATGCCATACCAAGCGCCACCGGCTCCGCGAAGGGCTCAGGGTGGATGACTGCCGTTGACTTTGTCCAGTTCATGCGACACTTCGTCAAATTCGCACATGCGTCAAAAGAGAATCCTTTATTATTGTTAATGGACAATCACCGATCACACGTCACTATTGAAGTTATCGATCTAGCCCTTGAACATGGTATCACCATTTTGACATTGCCGCTTCATTGCAGCCATCAGCTTCAGCCTTTAGACGGTGGTGAGTTGGACCGGTCAAAAGATCCTACTACATTCAGTGCGATGCATGGTCAAAAAATCATATTGGTTTGCCACTGAAAATGCAGCATGTGCCTGAAATTGTTGTCATTGCCCTGCGTAACAGTCTCAACACTCGAAACATCGCTGTAGGTTTTGAGAAAACCGGAATTTTCCCATTTAATCCAGAAATTTTTAACAGGGACGATTGTGTGGCTGCAACTCTTAGTGGAGAGCACCAAGCTGTTGAAAATCAAGTTGTTTTCCAACTCTCCAACAAGTTATTGTTACGAGTTGAAGAAGAGCCTGGGGGGTGAGAAGAGTCAACAACATCTACTTCAACATCTACTTCAACCGCGTCTACATCAGCGACACGTTCAATATTGGACTGTATTGGACCGCTTGATTATGCCGCTCCGAAGTGGAAATTCAATCGCGGCCGCAAACCGCTGAGAAGCAGCATCATTACATCCGCTGAAAATAGAGAGGTCGCGGAAGAAGCTACACGGCGTCAAAAATCGCAGATACCAAAGAAAGTTTCCAAAAAGGCCAATTCTTCACAAGGCAAAAAAGAAAGTCTTCGCTTTCTTCAGATGAAGAGATCGATTTTTGCATGGTTTGCAATAAATTGATGCCAGGAAAGCTGACAAGAAAAAACTCCATCGAGTGCAATAACTGCGACAGACCCTTCCACCTAAAAAGTGCGTCGAGATGACCACCTGCACCGACTTCACGTGCGCCAATTGTGCCTAAAATCTATGCTTGAACACTGCAAATGGTTTCATTCCAACTTTATTACTCCTTCTTTCCAGACATTAAATGAACATTATTACTGAAGTCACTGTTTTTTCAATTTTCAACCCTCATTTCGTGTAAACTATTTTGAATTTTGCGAATTTGACAACAGATTCGTAATCAGCGTCTTTGAAAAAAATTTGTAGCATTTAGCAGCATTTTTTAGGGTTTTGTAAAATAATTTTACAAAACCCTACTAGTTTTGCGACCTGTCTGTCCGTCTGTCTGTCCGTCCGTCTGTCCGTCCGTGTGTCACAGCACTTTGTGCTGTGGTGCTCTCTTCAAAGTTCAACTACAAAAAATTTTATAAGGTATGTAATGGGGGGGGGGGGGGGGTCTCCCCATATAGGAGAGTGGCCCCTGAAAAAAAAATTTCATCAAAGGTAGCCGATATGGGTATCAAATGAAAGTTCTTGATGAGAACTTTTCAAAACAGGTCTTAATTTGATACTTTTTGCTTCAAGGGACGCGCAGGGAGGTGAAATACACGAAAAATGTGTGTCTCCACCTCGCGGTTGGACACCTGTGATCCGAAAAATCTGAAAAAAATTATGCAGGTAGATGTTTATGAGTACAACATTAAAAAATACCTTAGAAGTCGAAATTCGCTCAACTTTGTCAATAATAGTATGATACTCGAATTTCACGTTTTCCCCAATAAAATCGCGTCGGTACCCTTAAATTGAACAAAATTTATATTTGCGTAGTCCTGCTAAGGATTCTTAAACTTTGTAAGCTTGATGAAAATCGAATGATATACACGGAAGTTATAGCCGTTTGAAATTTCTCCAATTACAACAACAATAACACATGATTTTGGTATTTTATGGACTTTCCATCCAATCAGTCACTGCAGTTTTCAGTTGATCTTCTTGAAATTTTCCAATAAGATCAATAACATTAATATTTTTGAGAATTCATGATTTGAGTGATTTTTGTTGGTTTGCAACAAAATGACGACCATTGAAAATAGAAAAACCTCGGATTTTCTTATAAACGTGCACATTTCTTTGACATATTTCTTGAGGTTACTCATTGCTGGTGACTGCATTTCTGAGAAGTTGGGCACAAAACCCTTCTGACATGAGCTTAGGTCTGTTTACCCAACTTTCTTAGACAAAAATTTGGGTGGCCCTCTTCCCCCTACACTTTCGGAAAACACGGAAAATACACTTTTTTCCATTTAAAAAGAGAAATACTTCAAAACTCAATTGCAAGCATCTACTATGATGGCGAGTTGCGTTTTGGAATACCCTTGCAATTAAAAAAAAATTTCATTTTCACCATTTTACAACCAAAAATAAAAACGTGGCCCACTTCTGTCTACAGCACTCTATCCTATAATCATAAAAGCATTACATCTAGGGTTAATGAAAAAATTAGTGATTTTTTCTCTGACGAACTACGAAGATAAAATTTAATGAAATTTCAAATTGAAATCTGATATTTTGTTTTTTTTTCCTTCTTGAAAACCCATTGGGCCTTACTTTTTTGAATGAGTAGAAGTATTCCGACTCCTTTGAGTCATCTTCATTGTCAAAAGGATGTGTGGAAGGAAACGACTTTATATAGGTGTAGGATGAGCTATGGTTCTTCATATTACTAATGTTTTTGAGAAACAAAATATTTTAAAATATTTATTGGAACTAGGAATAAACTTACATTCTTTTTGGAATCTCGCTCTTCTTTGAGTTCCTCTATACGTTCTCGTAGTGGGCGTATTTTCTGTGCAATTGGAGTGATTCTATCCCTCGCTGCTTGAACTGCAGTGGAAAGACCTTCAACTAAACGAGAAAGTTCTGTGACCCCGCGAGATTCCAAAGGCGTATCAACCATTGACATTGATTCTTCTAGTGATGTAGGGTCTTCCTCAGTTACATCTGAAAGAGTTGACGCTAGGGTAGGATCTTGTGCTTTAAGATTTTCCAGTGTCTGTGTCAAATCCTCAACTTCTGCCTAAATTAATAGGGGCATGCTATTTAGTAGCAGAAATTCTAAAACTCATTTTATTTACTACCTTAACAGATGCAAGTTCAGCCCTCTGCTGCTTATAAACAGAGCTTTTTGCTCTCAGAGTATTCACGTATTGTTTTAGGTCTTCACCCCTTAATATAACTTCTCCAACAGTGTCACGTAACTTTAAAAAGAGAGGTTCTAATAATATAAAAAAAATTTCAAATTTGATTACATGATTTTGTTTCTGCTCGATTGCAGCTTCAACCTCTCTTAATTCTTTTGTAAGTTGATTTAACTGCTCCGCCGCTGCATCTTTGTTTTTCGCAATCAATGCTGCTTGCTGACGAAATGGTAGTAGCGAATCATCGCCCCTTTCCGATAATTTTTTTTCAACCAACTGTTGAATTCTGTTTGATGTTTCGTCTATCTGCAAAATGATTGTTCATACAGACGCCTATTGAAACTTTTTTTGACTACAGTTCTCACCTTCATTTGCAATTCATTTAAGTAATCATTGGTAATATTCGGCTCATCGATAACTTCTTGTAGTATTTTAATTTCATCTTGCAAATTTTGAATTTCTTTTGGTAATTTCTGTTTAACCATAAATTCCATAACTTGCGTTTCTTCCTTGATCGTATCTAACATTTGCCGAGCTGATGTTCCTTGAGTAGCGTTACGAGCGTTGGCAAGCTCCTTTTGGAGGCGTTCCTGTTGCTGTGGAGAAATTATTGATAAAGTTGCGGCCAATGAGAAATTTGGCTAGCTACCATTTGTGCACGATGCAGATTGTGTTTTTGTTCTTCCAGTTGAGCTTCTAATTCCTTTTCACGTTCTCGTTCAACGCGGACAGCGTTTGCAGCCTCCAATAAAAGTTCTTGCTGTGGTACTTTATCCAGCCTTGCTTGAGTTCGCTCAATCCGTTTTTTGACTGTAAGAAATAATTTTCAAGGAAGATACTTAGACTAAGATCATCCAAAAATATTCTAGGTACCATTTGCTTTTTCTATTTCTATTGCACTTATATCATTTCGAAGTTCCTTCAATCTTCTGGCATCCTTTGATGATTCTGTATGTGCTTTGTGTGTTTGTTTGAACTCGTCCATTACCAATTGGTATTCTTCCCATAAATTAGCGATTTCTGGGTTAGCCATTGCTTCCGGTGGTAGCGAAATAGGTAGCAGAAACCTTTTAAACGGCAAATGACATTATCTTTCCTAGCTTTTAATTTAATTTACACTCACCTCGCCAAATATGTCAACTGATGAATCTTTTCCTTGTGATCGAAAATGTAGCGCAATATTGGATAAATAACTTTTTTATCGCCATTATGAATGCTTCGTCGAAATGAGGCTGGATCGGATATTTCAATATGAGGTCGATATTGAATTCGCTGTAATCCATCTAAAAGTGATCGCGTTGAATCCTCTCTTTCAATGGATTTTACATCAAACTTTAAGAATATTCGAATTAGGGAAGCACTTGAAAAGACAAATTATTTACCTTTGATATTGCATCATAGTGTGAAAGGACGTCAGCTAAAATTTGTAGCAAATTTTCACCCGACATTGAGTCAAATGAAATTAAGTTATAATCATTGCCTAAGGTTGAATTTACTTCGCCAACAATATATTTTAATTCGTCCGTCATTTTCGCTTGATGGTTCTTCAATCTCTCAATGGAATTAACTCAGAAGTGTTATTTCTAAAGTTATGTCGATTCCGTTACCATGGTGATTAGCGTATGGGGTGTCCCTTCAGAAACATTTCAGTGGAAAAAATACTTATATGTTGCTTAAATTTTTATTTTTACTTATGATAAAAGTTAAGTTTTAAAAAATGGTGCTCTGCAATGAAATTTATTATATCTTTGCTTGTACTTACCTGTATAATGGCTTTTATTCCAACCCAACCAATGTCTTCGACAATTACGAAGGAAGGATTACCCAGAGCTGTGTTTGAAATGAACTATGTTAAACATGTAGCGTCTGTAAAGTTAATTTCCTAGTTATATAGTTCGTTATCAATTTAGCCTTATTTGTCCATAAAATTAATTAAATAAGTTGGGTAGACAGAACCACCCTCATGTCAGAAGGGCTTTGTACATAACCGACAATATGCAGATATGTGCAAAGCTATTTCAACCGGCCATAATGCTGTTTCAATATTGCTAAAATCATGGACGGATCAGAAACTTAAATATTTTTTTCGTTATTCATCTTATCTGAAAATTTGCAGAAGATCCAATCAAAAGTGTAGTGTCTAGTCCGATGAAAAGCAAATGTTGAGGGTGGTCCAACCATAATGTACGATGTTAATTGTGAGTCACATCTTAACGTCAAATTTTTCGCCCAACTTAATTTGACATTTCTTTTTTTCAGTGTTTGACAAATTCAATCATGGAGAGGTACACAATTGAGCAGCGCATTAAAATTGTTCGAGCCTTTTCGAAAATACGCTTCAAGCATTTTGTATACTTCGTGATTTTTTTGGTTAGCATAATCGACCAAATGTGTCCACAATCGGGAGAATCGTGCGCGAATTTCAGCAAACCGGGTCTGTAGGATATGTGAAATCACCTTTGTGTAGAAAAAAAAATATGATTCTTGTAATCGGAGGAAATCCAAATGGCATTAACTTCTGTAAATTTTATTAAATCTTATAGAATAAAACGATCTTTCAAAGAACTAATTAAATGGCTGATGTCATCCAATTTAATGATAACAGTACAGTTTTTTAACTCCGCCACAGACGGTCTCAAACCCGTTTGAGAAAGAAGAAGGGAACTCCTTGTTTCCCCAACACCAGCTTTGATGATTCCTCATCCTAAGCCCCACGATTAAATAGTAGTAAATGTTCTCAGGGTCACGCATTGGTAATACTTGTTCCCCAATAATGGGACATTAAGTGCGCAGAAATGCTAATAACTATAAATATATCTAGAGCTCTGCTATTAAATCCTGCTTTCACCCCCTTTGTGGGAACGGCAGTAGGGAAAGGCGAGTCTTCCGCGCCTGATAACGAAATTGAAGTAATAACCATGCTGCCGGAATAGAGGGTGGGTGACGGGCTAACTCCCTGTACCTCGGAATGGTTTGGACTCAACGCAATGACCACTTAAATGGAAAAAAGACTATGGCATTGGATCCTGGAATGTTAGATCACTCAATTACCCTGGTGCTGTTAAGGACCTATTACAACAGGCCAGTGAATATAAATTAAAAATACTGGCCATCCAGGAAACGAACGAAGACATGAGATTGCACGCAATATTCAAAAGTGGGAAGTCTACTGGAGAGTTCGGAGTGGTTTTCCTTGTGGTTAGGGAGTTCAAATCGCACGTTATTGATTTCAAGGCAATAAACGAACGTTTGTATGTGATCCGTATAAAAGAAAATTTCTCAAAATCTGGCTGATAAATGTACACCCCCTGACCGGAGAAAAGGACGAAGAAACGAAGGAAATGCCCCACAAGTACTTGGAAAGACTAGTCGACACATTGCCTACAAACCATACAAAAAAAAAATTCTGGGTGATTACAACGCTAAGGTTGGCAACGATCTATCACATCGGGGAACGATTGGAGGATATAGCCTCCACGATGAAACAAATAACAATGGTCAGCGCCTGATTGTTTGAATTGCTTCCCTCATCGACGCATACATAAAATGACTTGGGTATCACCGAATAGCAACACACGAAACCAGATCGATCATGTTCTGATCCAACAACGTTGAACCTCGAGCATACTTGACGTCCGTACATACCGAGGAGCCAATTGTAACTCAGATCATTATTAGATCAAATTAACATATCGACGTCGTATGACAAAAGCGTATTCGGCGAAGACTGGCCGGCTACAAAAATTTGGCATCGAAAGTTTGCAAACAACGTCTGTGGCCAAAAATTACACGGAGGCCCTCGACAACCAGCTGGCTCCCATCTTATCAGATGCATCGCTGAAGATAAGCAACGAGCTCTGGATGGCAGTGGAAGCGGCTATTAAGACCGTGGAGGAACGGACAATCAGTTGGTTATTGGATATGCCTCCATGGATTCGAGGGCTTTGTGAAAGAAATTTTACAAAAACCTACTACTATCACGTCTTCTCTGCCCTCCTGTCTGCGCGCCCGTCCGTTTATAGATTTGTTCATCCATCCGTTTGTCACAAGAAGTTTCATCAGAGAGTATAGAGGCTATAAAGCTCAAGTTTTATGAAAATGCCAGAAATCACTAGTAGTCTTAGCACTTTCAGAATCTAAACGCAAATCATTTTTTGCTTCGTGGTGTCCAGGGGGAGGCAAAAGGTACGAACAATATTTGAGTTTCCACCCCTCGAGAAAATCTGGAAAAATCACGAAGGTAAGTTTTTATGCGTACAAGGGCAAAAATACCTCCGAAATCCAACTCTGTTAATAAGAGTATGATATAAAAATTTTTAACATTTTCGCCCAAAAAACGAAACGGAGTCCTTAAACTACTTTAAATTTCACAGTTATGTATGTTGACATACGGCCTTAATGCAAACAGAATTTTATGGAAATCAAATCATAATCAAGTGAGTTATCGCCATTTTACTAGTATGGAATTATAACAGCAATAACACGTGTTAATGGTTGATACATATTTCAAATCGACCTAGGTACTCTTACTTTCATTGCGTTTTCATGAAAATATAAGTATTAAATTTAATTTGACTATGTTCAATTGGTTGAGCATTCAGTTAAATTATTTGAGCTGATGCACAATGGCGTCACTTCACGTATGCCAACGGTAATGCTTCAAAGGTTGGTAAACTGAATTCATCACATTAAATTGAAAATTTACTTATCTTGAGATAATTGCACAATGACTCTTCAACGTTTTCAGCCATTTCATCAATATATCTTTGCATAGGACTATTGCTCAAAGCAATTTTTTGGATGATATCTGTCACTGATTTATGGAGTACGATAATTATAAATTTCTTTATTACTGGTAAAATTAACTCTTGGCCAATATTGTGTGGTTTACCTTATTTAGCAATTAACAAAGAGATATTATACGAAGCTCGAAGTCCATCCTCGCTTTGTTTAGAAGTCGCTGAAAAAAGTTTTCAGACATTTTGCTGAGCTGTGTACTTCAAGTCTTGAAAATATGCTATATTTTATTCTAATGATCTTGTAGTCCAGAAGGCGTCATTGCTTCATTCGAAAATGTGTTTTGACAAAGTACGCTCAGAGGCGAAAATGGGTTTGTGGAATTTTCAATAAACGTGCAATTAATGTATTCCGCACTGTATTGCCGCCACTTCGTTTTTGCTTCAGACAGGGTTTTCTAATTACAAATACGAGTGAAGAATTAATAAAGGATTGCGCACAGAAACACTAAAATAAATTAGATGAAACACTACCCCGCCATTTTATATAGGTCCAAAATACTGCACGTGACGACCGAAATCAGACATACGAGGGTGGTTCCAAAAGTACCCGACCTGACTTATGAATGCAGGTAGTTTTCAAAAACAATTACTGCGATTGACAATAACACTTTTCAACAATTTAGTGTGGAAAATTCATAACGGTACGTTTATTATTATTTTTTTACAGACATCCAATGTGAACGCTCTCAATGAATTTATAAATATGAAAAAAACGGGCATCGTTACGTCAAACAATATTTTCATTTGAAAGGTCAAGTCCAACCGATATCAAAGGTGAGTTGAATTCTGTTCTGAGGAAGTCTGGTTCTTCGTTTACAATGGTCAAATATTGAGTAGCTGAGTTTAAGCGAGAAAATGTGAAGAAAATCCACAAAATAGTATTGGATGACCGTCGACTAAAATTATGCGAGATAGCAGATATGGTAGGCATTTCAAAAAGTGCTGTGCATCGCATTTTGACCAAAAATTTGGACATGAGAAAGCTGTGCGCAAGATGGGTGCCGCGTTTGCTCACAGTGGAGCACAAACAGCAACGTGAGGATTTTCCCATTGAGTGTTTGACAATGTTTCGCAGCAATAAAGCCGAGTTTTTGCATCGATTCATAACCAGGGACGCAACATCTGTCCATCATTTTACACCTGAGACCCAGGAGCAGTCAAAGCAGTGGACTGAAAAGGAAGAACCGGCTCCAAAGAAAGCAAAGACAGTTCGGTCAGCTGGCAAGGTCATGGCATCCGTTTTCTGGGATGCGCTTGGATAATATTTATTGATTAACTCGAAAAAGGAAAACAATCAACGGTGGATATTATCCAGCCTTATTGCAGCATTTGAGTGATGAAATCAATTAAAAGCGGCCCCATCTGACGAAAAAAAGTGTTGTTTCATCACGACAACGCACCAGTCCACACGTGCATCATTGCGATGGCTAAAATCATTGAGTTGAAGTTTGATTTGCTTCTTCACGGACCGTATTCACCAGATCTGGCTCCCTCGGATTATTTTCTTTTTCCGAATTTGAAAAAATGGCTCGGCGGCAAAAGATTTGCCAACAACGAAGAGGCAGAGTCTGGGGTTAATAGCATGGTATACTCAACTAGTACCCACACCTTTCATTTAACCCTGTGTTACACACTTTTTGAATTTTCCCAGGGGCACGTCAGCTGATCCGAGGCATGACAGCTGATCCCATGTTTGGCGCGCTCCAGAAACAAAGCAAAATGCAAATAAAATTTCCGACGCACGTGTTCTTGTACGCATTTCAGAACATAGGAGTGCTGCCAGATCCTAATAAAAAACTAAAAGATTGCATGGAACGAATTTGTTTTTCCGCAAAGTTATTGATTTTTTGAGATATGGTAATCCTGAAATCTCTCATCGAAGCATATGTTTATATTCGCGCCAATCCTCGTGTCAGCATTTACCTACTTACCTTATAACTCGCTGTTCGGCCTGTGTTCGGATTTTTCCGGTGGGTTGATGGAGTGTGGTTACTAGTTGAGTATACTATGGTTAATAGCTATTTTGAGGAGCTTGACGGTTCCTATTATAAAGCGGATATTGAAGCTGTTGAACATCGTTGGGAAAAGTGTATCGAACTAAAAGGAGAATATTTTGAAAAATAAAAACCATTTTCGCAATTTTTCTTTGCCGGGTCGGGTACTTTTGGGACCGCCCTCGTATGTCAAGATTTTAAAACGAACTTTCAAGCTGTGTGTCAGCATATTACAATTTTTAGGTCTTTATTAAAATAAATTTTACAAAGACATACTTGTTTTGCGACCTGTCTGTCCGTCCAACTGCCCATCTGTCCGTGCGTTACAGCAAGCTTCCTCAGAAAGTATATGTAGTATTCGAGCAGTTACACAAGCAAACTGCTCGAAAACCTTCCTATCTTCTATTCAAAATTTTAAAGGCAAATTTAAAAAAATATTTAATCATTTCCATTCAAAATCGCAATCTGTAAAATAGTTTTTTTTTCTTATTATTATTATTAAATGTAACTTTATATCAATTTTCCTCTATATTAAATTTAAACGTTTTCCTTTAATTACATTCTTCATGAGATTTAACATTTATTACTATTTAGAATTTTTTCCGTTTTTCTTTAAATCAGTTAATTTTTCATAATAACATTTAAATCTGCCAATTAAAACTTTGAACTTGGAAACACTGATCTAGTACAGCCAATGGTGTAGTACATCACGAAAGGCAAGCTAACTAGGCTGAGCTCAGCTGATGCGATTTACCATTTACACGGTAATGAAAAGAAGAAAAGGTCGGGAATTTCTGGGACGGAGAGGGAGTCTACTTACGACCTTCACCCAGCAAGCACGGAAGAACGGCACGTTGGAAGAGTACTCGCGGTTGATCGCAAAGACCTTTGAAAACTCCGCTTGCCACGTGCAATGTTTCTCGTCGCGAACAAATTCCGTTTAAGTGCGCATAACGAAGTGAGTAATATCAAAGGTGGTCGCCTATGCGTTGAGTTCTATCTCTAGGGAATGAGTGATGAACCAACCGTATTCTAAAGCGCATGCTTTCCCGCGATCTATTGTTATGGATGAACGAGATCCTACTAAATCCAATGCATTAAAAAGCTGTCTATGGGAAGTTGTAGCACTTCAAAATCATGCATTACCATTTATAGCAACCGCAGCACGCTTTATCTCACAACCATTATCAGCCGTCGAATGGGACCCTTCCGATGTTTTACAAAAAAAAGAAAGACAATATTTTTGATGAAGAAATTGTACGGCGTTCAAAACAATGTGCACTGGCAACTGATCGATCGCAGTCAATGTATCTTCCACGTAAAGATAAAGTAATGCAATATTGGAAATTTTGTTGAGAAGATTAAGCCATCTATGTAAACGAAGAATTCAGTAAGTGGTAAGATGAAGTCATCCGAAATCGTATGCACTAAGCTCAATTTTCGTAGCTATAATAATTGTTTCCTTTGATTTGAACGAATCTTAAAGTTAATGATTCCCTTTTTCGTAAGCGAACTGTAATTTGTTACGTTGTCTATCATACATGATAACACACTATTGTAATGATTCGCGACTCGCTACCTCACTTTGCAAAGAATATATGAGTGAGAGGAAAAAATATATGATTAAAATGTTTGTTTACCTAACCAAGCGGCCAGGCCGCAGCGATTTCTGGCAAAGATCGTTCTGATCCACTAACGCCATGGTCGCTAATAGTTTAAGTTTATATCGCAAAAGAGATTTTACTCTATGCGACTAAATCCTTGTACGCAACAATTTATTGCGAGGATCGAGCAGCGTAATGCACAGAGAAACAGTCTTTTCAAGTTACAAAAATCAACTGTATTCTCTTCCATTCTTATCTTCCTATTTATACCATTACATGTCATAACTTATTGCTCATACTTAAATTATTACTCATAAAATTCCACACTTAAATTATTACTCATGAATATCGATTTACAAAAATCCACACTCCAATTGATAGTCTATAAATTCTACCCTAAGAAAATGTCATTCAACTTTGCCCTCATATTCATTTCTCACACCTCATGAAATCGAAAACACTTGACCCAATTTACGATTGGTCATTTATGTATCCATTAACCATATGGACAACTGTTCAAACATTGCCCTCATACATGCACCATCACGACGCGAAAAGTCGTAGATCAGATTGCATGAAAACAAAACATCAACAAGTGCATATTGTTCTACGCGCGACCACAATTTGTGAATGAAGAACCAAATGCAGGGTTCATGTTACATATGGTGTAAGGAACAATAAGAGGTAAGTATGAAAGAACTCGTATTCAATTTCAAGTGAGTATAATTTGTGTTTATTTATGATTTGAACTTAAGAAATGAACTTGAACTTGAATTCAAAATGATCTAGCTACACATTACACTATCACTTGATGTGATACACAACTATTCCTGTAAATGTTCAACAATTCGGTTGAAATTAAGTAAGATATATCTTATACCTTAGAGTCTTCGCTTTAACATATCCACTCATTTCAAGGAGCACTTTATCGGGTTCTTCATAAAAAAATTTTTGAAACATAATGAAAGAATGGCATCTACACGAGCTAACCACAATAATTATGATTAAACACGAAATTGGAGTAAAATGAATTTTCTTCTATTTTTAATCTTGTTTTTAATATCAATTTTCTTCTTTCGATTGTTAAATGCTTTTCAATATAGGCTATAAATTACTGTGCTGATTGTCATAGAAAAATCATACTATAGAAATACATCAATTTCGTTACATTAACGCTTTTCGAAAAGAATAAAATGGATTATTAAAACTTAAAACATGGCCTTTCCATTTTGTTTGACCTGACCGGGTATAGGACCCGCAACGATGGCAGGCTCCTCCTATATCATGGGCTAGACATCGGGTGCGCTCCTCCGGTTTTTGTTTTTTAACAGGGGCACCTGCCAGGTATAGTGGCCTTCTGCTCGCGTGCCCTTTTGCGGTATAGAGTCATGTGGTTCCATCCCATAATTCTATAACCTAAATTGGCCACGTCTATATTTCTCATTTGAGAGGAAAATTCATGCAAACTATGTTTGAATGGGTGTTCCACTCAAATGGAAAATATATGGCCACGTCTTCATTTGGATCTTGATCCGCTTGGGAGGGTGCGAGGGGGCACCACCTCCATCTGGATGCCCCACTCTTATTTGTGGCCCATAGGAATCGTCGGTAACGACGAAGTCCTCTTAAGTCCGTCTGTCTTCCCAGGGTCCAGTTTGTCCTTAGCGCTAGCTTTTTCTGACCCTTAATTGGCTACCTCCTATTCGACTTCGGTCGACATTGGTGGATGTGAAATTCTTTTTGTAGTGTATCCTTGTGCTAGGGCGAAAGAGCCCGCCCCACGACACCGCAATGCTAGCCTGCCAGCGAATTGACGTCTCCCCAGGCAAGGCCAATCTCAGCGGATCCCAACATCCTCTTTCGCTTAGGCAGCAGGCCATCGCTGCAGTCCTCAACGGACATCTATACCTATTTCACTGCATATAGTTGCCAGGAAGCTCAAACTTTTTGAAAAGGTCAGAAGTTATGATCTCAAAAAATCTTCTGATATTTTTTACATAAAATGAAATAAGGAAATGAAAAGGTAAAGAAAAGAAAAGCTTGATCTTTCCATTTTGTTTGTCTCTAACTGGGTATGGGACCCGCCACGTTAGCTGGTCCCTCCACTCATAAGCTAGCTATCGGGTGAGCTCTCTCCTTTTCTTTTATTGTTACAGGTGCTCTTACTGGGTAGAGTGGTCTTCCGCATGGTTTTCCTATTTATATTAAAGTTTATATGATTCATATAATATTTTGATATAAATCTAAAACATTTTCATTTTCATTTGAAGGAAAAATTCATCCGAATTACTTTTGTATGAATTTTTCATTTAAATAAAAAATAAATGGCCACGTCTACAATGAATCTTGATCTAAATGAGAGGTGGGATGCGAGGGGGTGCCGCCTCTACCTGGATGTCCCACTCTTGGTGGGGATCGTAAATTTTAGTTGTAAAGACGAGATATGCTCGCATCCCGCGTGCGTTAATCATGCTCAGTCAGTCGTGTTTTGATAGTTCATTCCTTCGGTATGTTACCTTGGCCTCGACATCATCGAACCGAGACATTTGTATCGTAAAATTCGTGAATGCGAAATTTTCTTGCAATGGACCCTTGTGCTGGGGAAAAGCACCCGCAAAGCTAGCCTGCCAGCACCTTCACGCGTCCTCAGACAAGGCCAATTCCGGCGAGCACCAAAATCAGCAGTCCATAGCTGCAGTTCTTTGCGGACTTGTGAACATCTCTAAAAACAGTAAACTTTGCGTACTTATTCTATAGCATACTTGAATGCAATTTATGTACAAAAAAAAGTTTTCGATTCTTGCGATCCGTCACACGGGATGATCCCCTTAACTATTTTAGTAATGCTTATTCGGGAAGATATTGCATGCTTGTTGCAAGTTGGTGTGAAATTAAATGAATGAGGTTTATAATAAAGTATATATTGTGGCGTGTTATAGTTCGCGGCCAATAATTTTAATGTTCCGGGAAACTGAAAACGCACTGTCTTTTAAATTAAGTTAAAAGAATTATTTACTAAAAATGCACAATAATTAATTTCACTATTTTAGAACTCGTCTATCAATTTTTACTTCAACTGTCTATCACTTCACAATCAATATCGCTTTTAATTCACACTCCTCACTATCGCAGTTTTACTATATCGCGGTTGTAATAATCCCCCCATTCATTCAGCTCGCCTTTATATAGGGTCTCTAGTCATTCAATCCGTTTCTCGTGCATTGGCGAACTAGCTGGAATATTCGAACAGCTTAATGAATGGAGCAGTGACGTCATTTTCAGATGTTTGTAGTAATCGAGTAGGTATGGCTCAAAAAGCCAGCGTGCGAGAGTTTGTCTCGTTACAATCCAGTCGGAACAGGTTTACTTCATGAGGACTTTCCATTTCCTATTTACTACGTCGGTAATGATGAAGAGATTACAAAAATTGTTGATTGTTATGAAAAATTCAATAATTTTGATATGCTAAATCAGAAATCTCGATCATTATGCAGCATTCAAGTGAATGCGCTGATGTCGGCAGCTGTGAACTCAGAAGTCTGCATGCGTCGAACAACTGTGACAAATAACTTAGCTTCTACAAAATTTTGCGATCCCCTAAGCAGTAGAAATATTTACACAACTCTTTTCCCACGAAAGATTCTAGACCCTGCTGAAAGAAAAGTGGATAATTTCGAAAAGTTTATTGTAGTTTCTGCACGATTAGATACTGCTTCATTTTTTTCGATGGAATAGGACTCAGAGCAATAGATTCTCTCGTTTCATTTTTCAGTTGTAGTGAGCATAGCAAATTTATTATCCACAATCATTAATGGCCCAAAAGGAGGTCAGAAAAACGTTTTATTTATGCTGTTCAACGGTGAGTCGTATGATTACATCGGATCACAACGCTTCGTATATGATCTTCAAACGAAAAGCTTTCCATCGAAAAACACACATACAGATATCATCACTTTAGATATATTGAGTTCATGATTGATATAGGAACATTAGATGATCTTCAAAACATAACAATATCTTCAGTTACTGATTTCCCCTACAAGAAAAATTTTATCGATTCTCTTCATGATTATAATAGCAAGTTCAGTCTGAGATTGAATATCTCAGAACAACAAACATTAAATCTACCTCCTACATCCGCTCAATCGTTTCTTCGTGAAAACATTTCATTTCCAGTGGTAATCGTTTCGTCAGTTCCAAAAAAAAAAAATAATAAGTTTTATCACTCTATTTATGACGATGCCACGAATATTGAATTTACCTACAAAAATACATCACGAACAAGAAGTGGATCAAGATAATGCTCGCGGAGTGTGGTTGAAACGGAAAATTTAAGCTGACCGATATCGACGCAGAACTGGTTATTACATTGCATTAAACGCATCTCGTCAAGATGGAAATGAAGAGAAGAATGGATTAGGAGGAGTCGCGAAGAAACCTCCGTGACGAGAGGACAAATCTTGTGCGAAATACGTGCGTGCGGCATCTGCCAAGTGACTCAAAATTATATAATTTTTCCTTCCATCACCTCTAACTTGTAGTTGCCGCGGATATTTTTATTTTTAATCGCAAAACGTTTGTTTTTTACACAATTCGCCATTCATCGTCACGGAAAATTGTGCAGAAGGCACGAGAATATTGCTTTTTACCAAACAGCTCGCGGTCGTTCAGTTGTATTGTGTTTTCGTGCAAAGGTAATAGTGAAATCCGCAAAAATGAGCGGATTTTTTATTTTGTCTGAATACTTATAGCCATCCCCGTGGAAAACAGTTTTGGGTTCGTCTTGGTTGTCGTTGATTTTGGATATAGGCAAAAATGAATGTGTAGAAACTAAAACCAGTGTTGGGATAGAATGTCAAACTGTAAGGCGGAATCGTAACATGAATTATGGGATCATTGGAATAAAGGTGTGCTAGAGGAATATAACGGAAGGGTTTGTTCTAGAATTCATGTGCCGTGCTCTGTGACGGATATCTCGTGCCTGAATTTTCGTTGATTTCGAATATAGGCAAAAATGAATGTGTAGAAACTAAAACCAGTGTTGGGATAGAATGTCAAACTGTAAGGCGGAATCGTAACATGAATTATGGGATCATTGGAATAAACGTGTGCTAGAGGAATATAACGGAAGGGGAGTGCAAAGGTTTTGCAATATGGATATAGGCTTGTGAAATCAAAGAGAAATTCGAAAAAGAGGAAAAGAAAATCAGGTTTCCTGAGTACATCGAATAAAAATCTAAATCGTATATTTAATCACTACAGAGATGTTAAGCGGTACAATCAAAACTGACGATAGATACAAGCCGTATGGCAGCAGCGCTTACTACCACACACATGACCATTAGTAGGCCGACTTTGCTAGCTAATTTACATGGCGTTATATGAAGAATTGTGAACGTGCCAACGAAAATTCGAGGTTTTGTACGGTTTAGAGACGGATTTCTAAAGTGAAATCCAGATGATCCGCGGAGAACACAATAGCGCTCCTAGTGAAGTGAAAATTATTTCAGTTCTTATACCCGTTTAGTTTTTATCGCCTTCCAAAGTGAATTTATAGGAGTTTGTTTACATCTCAACGCTGAGCTATCAGTCGAAGGTGCAAAACGTGTGCTTCATTTGCTCGTCTTGGAAAGTTTAGGAGCACAATGGGCTATACAAGGTGAATTTATAGCATGCACGGAATGCGTTCGGCACGTTTTTAATTCGGAAAATAGTATATATGACGAAATATAAGCGTTTGCTAATGCCGCAGTTGGGTGACAGCTACCGGAAGCTTGTCCATATTAGGCCGACTAATACATATGCAAATTGCTAATATATGGCTTGTATCTATCGTCAGTTTTGCGTACAATCATTCTCGAATAATTATCCATCGCGCAAATGTTGATTACATCTATGCAAACCTTTTTTAACACACGGACCGTTAAGAGAAACAGTTGGACATTTTTGGGTAGATAAGTTGGGAATAAAACTGAAAAGCAATTGTCCTGCGCAATAAATTACTACAGAAGAAACAAATCAAAGTTCACATGTATTGGCCAGAATGGATCGGCAGCGAAAACAGGCTTCATTTAAACGATGTCGGATTGATTGTGGAATATGAAAATAGTGAAGACTATGCTAAATATTCGAACGTGTTTAGCTTGAAAAACGTGAGTCAAATTTGGAAGATAGTGGCTTGTAAAAGCGTTAGCGGTCTGTATTGCATGAAAGGGGCATTGAGTTATATTGAAGCTCATTTAGTGCGTTTGTTTAAAAGAAATTAAAAGTAAAAACTTTGTAGACTGCCCAAAAGTGCTGATTTAAAGGAAGCATCTAATTTCGCTATTTCAAACTCTAAGTGTTTACTAAGAAAACAGAATTTAGCCATAATATAGACACAAACGCATCAAATTCAGTGTTTTGAATATGAGCAAAGATTTTGCGCTTTTCAGCTCAGGTGGGAATTTGTTATAGACTTCCGCGAACAGTTGAACTAGATCAGGTTGCATTCTGTTTGTAACGGTAATTTGGCTGACGGTGATTTAATGTTTTACGAGGTGGGCTTCAGCAATGGAAGAGAGAAGCCAGCTAACACAGCGAGCGTAACAAGTTGGATGGCAATTGTGATACGCAAAGTGAATTATTGATACCCTGTATGTGTGGGAATAAGTTTAAACGAAGGTAACAGAAGATTTCACTAGAAAAATGATGAGAGTATATAGAAACAATCTTAGTGTGATGATTGGCGATTCCTTATTCCTAACATTGGACAAATTTATACAATGCGGAAGATCAGGACAGGATTCCATCTTAATCAATCAGTACATTAATACCTCCATTGTGGGGCTTCAAAGTTATGTTCAATAAGTTGAAGGTGGACACAAATTCAAGCAGTGTGCTTCTTGCCAAACTGATAGGACCTTTTTAAGCGCTATTAATTTCATTTCATGTTTTCATTAATGATACTCGAAGTTTTCATTGATAATAATAATTGTAACTTTTTTCTAAATATAAATATCTATCGTTATTACCATGAATAATCTCCAACCAGATGAAGGCAACACCGTATAACCTATCTCCTCGAGCGCTCGCGGACATGTAGATGAGTACGCCCTTTGTTTTGAATTAACTTTATTTTTTTTATATATTAGTATTTAAATGTTATTAAACACATGTTGTTCGTTATTTACTAAACTGCCTAAATTTCAATTGGTCTCTTGCGCTAAGCAAATGAAAAAGCATATAAAATTCGGTTTGTAATAATCCCATTTGTACGATAAGGTTCTATTATAAATTCTTCGTTATCTCGGTTTTTTTGCGCCATTTAAAAAATCTCCAAATAAATGTTCCTCCAACTTTTCCAGAAAAACGCAAATATTGTAAATTTAATGCTAAACAAATATATATTTCGGAGGTAAGAGTTCCTCTTTCTTCAGTATTTTTTTGTTATGGTTTAATTCCAAATAGTATCCGCTTTTTATATCCCTTACATTAATTACATTTTACCTATTTTTGTCTTTGAGACCTATCAATTAACCTATATCCTTAATTACATTTTATTATCCCTGGTTAAGAGGTATCATTTATTGCTTTTCCCTCATTTATTGCTTTTCCCTGCTATTATAATTCGTTTATTATATTTTAAATATTATTTAGATTTAATTAGATCTAGTATCCTTGAGTAACCGTTGCCCACATCTTCATTGAGCCGTGCGTTTTCCGGTTGTCGAATAATCCAAAGGCTCTCATATGCGTCCAATTTCCGATTGTTGCTCACGTCTTGTATTACTTCTAGATCATCCCAATTGATTGCGTGATTAGTTTCTACAATATGCTTGGCGACGGCGGACTTAGCTGTATCACCAGGTGCTTTCCTTGACTTTAGCTTCTCTGCTTCCTTGATATGCTCGCTGAACCTTGTTTTGACTGATCGCTTAGTTTGTCCGATGTACGATATCTGGCATGTCTGGCAGGTAATTTTATATATGCCACATTTTTCATCCTTTTGCTTCCTATCCTTCGGTGTGCCTAGTCTGGATCCTATTTTGAATTTCCGGCTCGTGGGTATCACTGTTATGTCGACTTTCTTCAGGATTTTCCCGATCTTCCCAAAGATCTTTGAATACGTTATTGCTGCTCTTTGATTTTGTTCCAGGTTCCGGTTTTGTTCATGGAAAGTGGTTAGCGATGCCGCTTTTATTCTTGTTTCCATTCTCCTTTGTATTGACAAGATTTCGCTTTCCTTGTATCCGTTCATCTTCGCTGTCCTCAAAATAAATGTCTTCTCTCGCTCATATCGCTGTTTCGTTAACGGAGTCGTCAGCATTCGGTATATCCAACTGTTGAACGTTGCCATCTTTGTTTGGTACGAGTGGTGTGATGTGGCTGGTATCGTCCTCTGTGTATTTGTGGGTTTCCTGAAAATATCAAACTCTAAAACATTATTACTTCTTATTATTTTAATGTCTAGAAAAGGTATTTCGTTGTTATTCTCCACTTCTATTGTGAAGGTGATATTTTTATGTATTTCATTCATTTTCTTTAATGTCTCCTCAATTTTATCCCTCTTCACTATCGCGAGAACGTCGTCAACATAACGGATCCACATTCTTGGGAAGACGCCCTCTTCAGCTATTCTTTGTTCTACCCATCCCATAAAAACTTCACTCAAGAGGGGGGACAATGGGTTCCCCATTGCCACGCCGGATTTTTGCTTGAAATATCTTCCTCTGAAGGTAAAATAGGTCTCTGACATGCAAAGAGTTGCCAATTTGTAGAAACATCTTAATCGCTTCTTTGATGTTTTGAAATCAGTCTGGCTAGTTAGCCAATCCTCGAACAACGCCAACGCCTGTTTTACTGGGACACTTGGGAAAAGTGCTTTCACGTCAAAAGACACTAGTATTTCGTCTGCTTCGATGCGCTTTGCTGTCATTAACTTCTCGATCAATTCCCCTCTGTTTTTTACTGAGTAGTTACTTGGAGGTTTTTCACATTTTTTGCATTCCTCCACCAACATGCAACTCTTTGCATGTCAGAGACCTATTTTACCTTCAGAGGAAGATATTTCAAGCAAAAATCCGGCGTGGCAATGGGGAACCCATTGTCCCCCCTCTTGAGTGAAGTTTTTATGGGATGGGTAGAACAAAGAATAGCTGAAGAGGGCGTCTTCCCAAGAATGTGGATCCGTTATGTTGACGACGTTCTCGCGATAGTGAAGAGGGATAAAATTGAAGAGACATTAAAGAAAATGAATGAAATACATAAAAATATCACCTTCACAATAGAAGTGGAGAATAACAACGAAATACCTTTTCTAGACATTAAAATAATAAGAAGTAATAATGTTTTAGAGTTTGATATTTTCAGGAAACCCACGAATACACAGAGGACGATACCAGCCACATCACACCACTCGTACCAAACAAAGATGGCAACGTTCAACAGTCGGATATACCGAATGCTGACGACTCCATTAACGAAACAGCGATATGAGCGAGAGAAGACATTTATTTTGAGGACAGCGAAGATGAACGGATACAAGGAAAGCGAAATCTTGTCAATACAAAGGAGAATGGAAACAAGAATAAAAGCGGCATCGCTAAGCACTCTCCATGAACAAAACCGGAACCTGGAACAAAATCAAAGAGCAGCAATAACGTATTCAAAGATCTTTGGGAAGATCGGGAAAATCCTGAAGAAAGTCGACATAACAGCGATACCCACGAGCCGGAAATTCAAAATAGGATCCAGACTAGGCACACCGAAGGATAGGAAGCAAAAGGATGAAAAATGTGGCATATATAAAATTACCTGCCAGACATGCCAGATATCGTACATCGGACAAACTAAGCGATCAGTCAAAACAAGGTTCAGCGAGCATATCAAGGAAGCAGAGAAGCTAAAGTCAAGGAAAGCACCTGGTGATACAGCTAAGTCCGCCGTCGCCAAGCATATTGTAGAAACTAATCACGCAATCAATTGGGATGATCTAGAAGTAATACAAGACGTGAGCAACAATCGGAAATTGGACGCATATGAGAGCCTTTGGATTATTCGACAACCGGAAAACGCACGGCTCAATGAAGATGTGGGCAACGGTTACTCAAGGATACTAGATCTAATTAAATCTAAATAATATTTAAAATATAATAAACGAATTATAATAGCAGGGAAAAGCAATAAATGAGGGAAAAGCAATAAATGATACCTCTTAACCAGGGATAATAAAATGTAATTAAGGATATAGGTTAATTGATAGGTCTCAAAGACAAAAATAGGTAAAATGTAATTAATGTAAGGGATATAAAAAGCGGATACTATTTGGAACCAAACCATAACAAAAAAACACTGAAGAAGGAGGAACTCTTACCTCCGAAATATATATTTGTTTAGCATTAAATTTACAATATTTGCGTTTTTCTGGAAAAGTTGGAGGAACATTTATTTGGAGATTTTCTACTATAAATTATTATTTTTGAAAAAAAAAGGAAATTTGAATTCATGTTAGAGTAAATGAATCTTACACAAGAGAACGACGCAATTATTTAATTGTGAAGTATGCTGAACACTGAAATTATTAAAGTAAAGTTGGAATACTAATGAAGAATTTGTTTATCGTCGAGTTATGTTTATAGAATTTTTGATAATATATAAATAATAATGTTTGAGTAAATTCCAATTTCGGTCTTTCCTTTCCGATAACTCTGACCGGGTATAGGACTCGGTACGGTGGCAGGCTGGCCCCTAAAACCATGAGCCAGCCGCCGGGTGCAACTTAATCCTTTTTTCTTTGTTTCAGGTGACCTCGCGGGTTGAGTGGCCCAAGCAGAGTGCCTCTTTATGGCATAGCGTTATGCAATCTAATTGTATAATTCTATGGCACCGGGGTACTCCCCTTCTGATGGGAAAGTTCATGCAATTCAAGTTGTATGAGTTTTCCACTCAGAAGAGGAATACCTGGCCACTGCAACGAAATATTTATGGATTTATTCCGGTTGGGTGGGTGCAAAGGGGCTCCATCACCACCCGGTTGCCCCTCTTTCATTTGTGGGCCATGAGCTTCGTCGGGTAATGACGAGGTTACTCCAAGTCCGCCTTTCTTCTCAGGTTCCTCTTGTTTTCATAACAAGCACTATCTCCCTCGGTGTAGTTATCTACACTTTTTGCGACTTCGGTCGCCTCGTGAGCAACATCCAATTCGTGAGTGCGAAATTTTTTGTAGTTTGTCCTCGTGCTGGGGAAATGAACCCGCCCCACGACAACGCAATGCTAGCCTGCCAGCGCATTCACGCGTCTCCAGACGAGGGCATTCTCGGCAGATATTGTCATCTTCTTCTGCCGAGGCAGCAGAACATCGCTGCAGTCCTTTATGGATTTAGAAACTCCAAAATTCACTACATGTTGATCATGCTTGGTGGGTTTTCGAGTACAATCGTTTTGTTGATCATAATCTTCTTAATGGTTACGAAAACAATTGCGACAGTAGCTCGCAGAACTCTTTGTACATGTAACAATATTATGTTAACCACCATCAGGGTGTAGTATTTATATTCACGCTCCCCATAATAAAAACTGCACCAAGACAAATTATTTATTTCATCGCCCCCAATTTTCTCCAGGACCTTTGCCGCCTCCCCCTGTAGGACTTCAGCGCCCACAAGGAGGTGTTATCGCCCACTGTACACTTGATGAATAAACGAAACACTATAATTTTATTATTTCCCTTTATTATTATAGGTATTTTGTTCAATGACATACATTATTTTTCTTATATATTCACTTAAAAGTATGGTTAACTCGTTAAATTTTACCAATACCGTCAACATTTTACGTAGCAGTTTTTGAGTAAGTTTTATTTGTTGCTTTTGTATTTCTTTTGGTGAAAGTGATTTTTACCATTCATATCCTATTTATACTATTGGACTTGCACGTTGCCTACGAATTTTCTATGTTTCATTTTATCAAAGTACAAGTTATGTATGTAGTATGTATGGTTTGCCTATATGATTTAGGTATTATCTTTTCTATGCATTAGTGTAGTTTGTGCCAGTTTGCAGCGTTACGTTCAACATTCGAACTAAACCATAAATTTCCACAAGTTAACTGAAAGTTTTAGTTTTTCTACTTTATTTATCTTCATCAGCATCATTCCATTCAATTTAAGAATTATACGGATACAACTGTATGTAAAACGAAGAAATTATTAAAAAATGTTTGAACTCAACTTTTTTTTATATTTGTTTTGCCTATTACTATTTATGTATTTTATCACGCTAAACCACTTTAAACATTCATTTTGTGCACATTTTCAATACTCACTTCGTAAGTTTCAATATTTTATTTTTGTTATTTGTCCATCTATAATTAATTTGCTTTGGTATTTAATTCTACTGTTTTATCTTTTTGTTGAGATTGTTCAACATTCTCCACTTATCTCAAAAAAGCTGAATTTATTTATTTTTTTTCAATAGTGTATGAAAATATTTTATTTTGTCTATATTCTAGCGTATTTTCTTCAAGCCGTGTATAATATGCTTAATTTTAATGATGCGGTTAAATGCTTGGAGCTAAGTACTCGTATGTTTGTGTATTGATAATTGTTTATGTCTGAATGCTTTATTGTTTGCGTATGTTTTAATGTGCATTTGTGTTTCCTTATGTTAAGCTTCTTTTGTAATTTTAGCAGACAACCAGTATGATATGATCAATTTAGCCTGCTAAGGTCAGTTGATAGCGGGACTCAATTTAATTTATGAATTAATTCCCAGTTGTTTAATATTTGAATTTATGAACTTTTCTGTGATAAATTGATTGGATTCGACTTAAATTTTACATCGATGCATTAAACAGGCTTTTGTTACAAAATCAAGAATTTTAAATAAACTTCAATGCTTCGATTTCTATATGCCGAGTTTAAGTTAAGTTTTAATTAAAGTAATGATGAATATAAGTTTAGACTTAGAGAGGAAAGCCAAAAGGAGTAAGGAATACCAAAACGTTTTTGGATGATTAACATCGGCATTGTGCTGTGCTTTTATACACAATTAGACTAATATTGTCAGTTCTTATCAATAGTTTGCTAATGGTCTTAAATTTTTCGATCAATACTTTGCCAAATATTTCTTGAATTATTTCTTGTTTCTTTTGAAATTAAATCTCATTCGATCCGTTTTTGCCGAAACTAGATATATTCTTGGAGGATACTGGGAAAACTGCTGTAATAGTTAAAATGTTTAATATAGAAAATACTTAAATACAATAAAAAATATTGTTTAAGTGAATAAAGAAATTCACTTGTTCTTA
Source organism: Odontomyia ornata (assembly GCA_963969285.1). NCBI lineage: Eukaryota > Metazoa > Arthropoda > Insecta > Diptera > Stratiomyidae > Odontomyia > Odontomyia ornata. The sequence continues at coordinate 25,279,671 of OZ017739.1, forward strand.
TTTATGCTATTTTTCTAGGAATTTTGTATTTTTATATGAATAAAAAATGTTCCTACTTCTTCCCATTAAGCGTCAATATTGTGAAGTTTATTTTTATTGATGAATGTATTTAGTTTCACTTAAAAATGTTTTATAAAAGAAAATGTGAAGAAAATTTTGATTTCAAAACTCTACAGCATACCGCAAACATATTGCAGGATCTGAAATATTTTCAGGAACAAATAAGAAAAAAAAATTAGATACAATTACTAAAAATGACTCTTTTGTGACAATACTTCAAAATTGTTGTGACTTTACTTCCATGTCTTAACTTGGTTTTTCATCTATGCAATTTTCTTATTCTTTTGAAATTACAAATATTTGTACCGTTCATTCCTTAGCAAATATTACAAGCATAGCTTCTTCCTGGATACGTAGGCACAATGATAATTCTTTCTCACTTTAGTTTCGTTTTTCAAGTAAGTAAAACATTGATAGGTTAATTAATAACGATTTAATGGGTTCAATTTATTACGAATACTCATTCAATTTGAGTATGCAAACCATCCAATCAATTCCTAACCGTGCTATTGATTTTCACTATGAAAATCAATCGTCTCATTCTTGCCAGTTTGATTTTGGAAAATATTACTATATTGAACTTACCACTAATTTTTGATTATTAAAAAAATATTGCTTTTTATATTAAACCAATCAATCTCTCTTTTTTATGAAAAATACAATTCAGTAATATTCTTTTCTGCTTGATTCATACAAAGCATGTATTGATTTCTTTGAAATTTTAATGAAATGTGTCAAAACGTATCGTGAAAATAGCAAAGCGTTTAGAATGACTATAATTCTTCCATGTTTCTTTCATATATTCAGGAGGGGACTTAGATGCTTAATAAGGTGTTAAATAGAATAAGGAGGACCTTCGTCAAATTCGGTAAAATATTATTAACAAAATCTCATACATTTCATTGATGCATGCATAGCTAGACATATACAGTCTGATTTAGACCTTCATCGTGGACGGTTGTTCAGTGCGAATAGAGAACGTATAGAGTAGTGATACAGTGAATAAGTGTGTGTGTATGTATGAGTGTACATTGCACCATACAAACAGCAAGCTAGTTGAAGCGGAAAAGAGCCAGGTTCAATTCAAGATTCTTGGGTGAGTGTGTGTGTACTCGCTTTACTTAGATTTAGTTAGTTTGAAGAACGGACATAAATACTTGGTTATCGGACTCGGGTAATCAACTCTGCTCGGTGCAGAACATTTTTAGGCAGTGTTAGGCAGAATGGAGGGGACGATGGGACCTGGACATGACCCAACGGACCAGCAAAATGTATTATTTCTCGAGCAATTTAGAAAATTGCAGGACCAACTAGATCAGGTTCTCAAGGAGCTTCAATTCACGACAGAGCAGCTTCAGCCCTCTCAACAACAACTGCGGAACGCTCAGCCCGAACTTGCGGAACAACGCACCAAAAATGACGAGCTCTTACTGAAGCTCGTAGAGAAAACGTCGCCCAAAAAGGGTACGAAAAAACGGAGTTTGTTGAACTCCCCGACTCCCTCGACCAAATTGGCCTCCTCTTCAGAAGAAGAAAAACAAGAATCGGTGGAATCGGTTTCCGATGAAGAAATGGAGGAGGCAGAGGAGGAACCGGAAGAAGGGGCATTTCCAACCCTTCCTCCTCCAAAACCCGCAGTCAGTTTCCCAGAAATGAGGATAATCCCCAAAGCTAAACCTCCGACATCTTCAGTTCCCACCAATCTCTCTCCCACAAAACCAGAACAGGACAACGAACTGAAACGAACTGTACCGATTGTACTAGGTGAACCTGAAAAATGGACAAACTTTTCGAAGACGCTACGTGACAAAAACATAAAGTTTGTTTCGGCGAAACTTGTATACCTCGGTATACAGATAATACCACAGACTAAACTGACCACCGACAGATGACGAAACTATTGACCAAACAAAATCTTCAATACCACACGTACTATCTGCCGGAAGACAAAAAACTAAACGTGGTCCTTCGTGGACTACATGGCCTCACCTGTGAGGAAATTAAGGAAGACCTCGAACTACAAGGCTTTCACCCATTTTAAGTTTTCTTCATAAAATTACAAAATGGTCCATCAAGACTTGTCAAAGTCCTCCTCCCAAAGGAGGAAACTTCTATTTATAACATAACCTCGGTTTGCCATCTGATCTGCAAGGTGGAAGCTTTGAAGCCTAGAAAAGGTCTAGCGATGTGTCACAACTGCCAACAATTTGGTCATTCCTCGGGCAATTGTCATGCACAGGCCCGGTGCGTTAAATGTGATGGCATGCATCACCACAAAGAATGTGTCAAGGCAAAAGATGACCCACCAAAATGTGTCAACTGTAAAGAAGAGCATCCGGCCAACTATAGGGGTTGTCCAAAAAATCCCAATAATATGAGGAAGACGTTTGCACAGATGGCTGCACAGAAAAGCCCCAACACAAACACAAGCCTTCCCACAACCGCAAAAACGAACAACATCTCAACACCAACAGACAAAACACAATTCAACAAAAAACAACCACAAACAACACGCAACACTTTCACTCCACCCGACATGGGACAATTCTTCGCCTCAATGCAATCTCAGTTTCAGCTGATGATGCAAGATATGATGGCGAAGATGTTACAGGGAATGTTCTCTGCCCAAAACATGACACCAAACACAAATAAACGATAATGGATCCAGTGAATCACATTTCCGTGCTCACGTGGAATGCTAATTCCTTGCTTCCGAAGGTTGGAGAGTTTAAACAATTTATACTAGATTATAAATTTGATATTATACTGCTCCAAGAAATCTTCTTGAAGCCCGGGATTCGTCTCCACATCCCCAACTACATGCTGTACAGAAACGACAGAATGACTCGTAGGGGAGGTGGAACATCCATTCTCGTGAGAAAAAATGTGAATCACCACATAATTACAATACCACAAATGCAACGAGCAGAAGCCACCGCCATTAAAGTGCAAACGCCTGCCTTCGAATTCATCGTGATTTCTTTGTACTACCCCCCCAACAACAAACACCTAGCCCAAGACCTTGCTTCTCTCTTCAGCCTCGAAGACCCAATCCTGGTAATAGGTGACTTCAATGCATATCATCAACAATGAGGAGCTGTGAGAAGAAATCAAGCTGGGACTGTGCTAAGTAGATTCATCACAAACATTGAAGGTAGCCTGCATATCCCCGATGGGCCAACCCACTTTGGCCGAACATCTAACAACATTTTGGATATTGGAATCTCTCGAGAATTCCATCAAAATATAAGAATCAGGGTCCTCAATGAGCTCTCCTCAGACCACCAACCAGTTCACTTCTTAATAGAAGACGTTTTTATAGACCAACCTTTAAAAGTTAAGAAGCTCATAAATTGGAAGGCATTCCAAGAGTCGCTGGCAAACGAAAGTTTCACCCAAGAATTAAACACAGCTAGCGACGTCGAAAAAGTTATTCAAGAAATAACAGAGAAGATTAAACAGGCAAAAGAGGACCACACAGTCACGAATTCGGCAAGGGAACGCAACCCCTATGAACTCCCTCAGGATATAAAAAACTTGATAAGGAGGAAGAACCAAGCCTGGAGAAGAGCTAGGAGCGCGGGTGATCCTAGACTTAGAACGAAAGCCAACCAATTAACAAACAAGATCCAAAATAAAATCCACGAATTTCGTAACGAGCAATGGAAGAGCTTCTTACAGAGCATAGAGCCTGGCGAGAATGCCTTTCGGAGGACTACTAAATATTTTCGAACGAAAAACAAGGTAGTTGTGCCACCAATCCATGGACCAAATGGCCTCAAATTTGACAATGCGGGTAAGGCGGAAGCCTTTGCAGACACACTAGAACTTCAGTTCCGCGAAAATATCTTCCAAGAGGAGGACATTGACGAAGAAGACCAAATTTTAAATAAAGTTCACGAGATAACACACACGCAAATTCAGGCAGATAGTACACTAGAACCAATCAACATAGAAGAGATAAAAGACCTTATACTAACCTATACACCTGGTTTTGATACACTGACAAACACGACGCTTAAATGGCTACCTGGTAACCTGCTACTGACAATCACTGACGTCATTAACGCAATCTTCCGTTTGCGGAGATACCCCAAAATATGGAAGTGGGCAGTAGTAATAGTTATCCCCAAACCAGCGAAGGACCTTACTTTTCCACAGGATTGGAGGCCAATCAGTCTCCTTTCATCTCTTTCCCAAAATAGCTGAAAGAGCTATTCTCAAAAGACTCCAAAATAATATAAACAGAAATCAAACTCTTCCTGACAAACAATTCGGATTCAAAACAGCTCATTCTACAGAACTCCAGCTAACAAGAGTGGTCCAACATATAAAAAACGGGATGAACCGCAGGAAGTCAACGGGCTTAGTTATGTTCGACATAGCGAAAGCCTTTGACAAAATCTAGCATGCAGGACTTATCTTTAAGATGCATGAACTCAAAATACCACTAGCGTTAACACAAATAATACATTCATTCCTACAAGACAGATCTTTCCGTGTAAAAATCGACAACTTCTTCTCAAACCTGCGACCAATTCTAGCTGGAGTTCCCCAAGGATCACCTATTTCACCAGTTCTTTACAGCCTATACACTTCTGACTTACTCCCAGCCTTCCCAGCAATGTTCAAGTTTCCCATATGCTGATGATACATGTATACTCGTATACTATTCAGCTCGACAAGCAGAAGTCATCACCTTAAAACTGCAACAATCCATCAATACTTTCCTGGAATACTTCCGCAAATGGAAGATCAAACTAAATAACGACAAAACGCAGGCAATCTTTATCTCAAAACGTAGACATCAACAACCACCAACTTTACAAATAAATTCAGACATTATACCCTGAAACAGAACGGCAAAATACCTAGGACTAACCCTGGACCATAAACTGACATGGAATGACCACATACGAATAAAACGACAGCACTGCATTGGTATCCTATCCTCATTAAACCCTATTCTAAAACATAACCGGCTCAATATTAAAAATAAGTTGCTCATCTATAAGCATCACATTCTGCCAGACATCAAAGACCAACAAGAAAACCCTCCAGTCACTACAAAACAGGGCCATAAGATGGATCTTCCAAATCCCATGGTATATTAGAAACACAGACATTTACAAAGACTTACGAATCGAGACTATTGACAAATATATACGCGACCGTGCTTTGAAACTGTTTGACAAAATAGACGAACACTCTAATAAAACCTTGGGATTTCTAAAGATCTCTGATAGGGCATGAGTGACTTAGCCGAGCCTCCGATCTATATTAGACAGTACAGAAACTAACTCGCAATCATAGGTAATAGTGAGTACATAAGCATTCGCAGAAAGGAATGGAGTAAAAGTGCTCAATCGCACTAGCTCCAAGGATCCCCCCAACTCCAGGCATAGCTAGATAGGTCCTTGCTTCAAGACAAGCTAGTGTTGGATGGACTACCCATTGAAACCAATATGGACGCCATTTGCAATGAATACTCACAGATACGGTGTTGGTTAGTTTGTTGACTTAATTAGGTAAGATTGGATATTTTGCTCAGGAATTTACTAGCAAAATCTATTAGCCAAGAATTTATGGAGAACGGCAGTTTGTAGCAACTGCATTCTTGCTTTTTTTCTTGTATTCTTCATCTTCGTTGGCCCACAACAGACCAACCGCACCTTTGGAGTAGCTTTGCCATTATATATTTGTATGTTATACCCAAGCCGCTTCACACAAAATATCTGCTCAGCAACGCAACAGAAGATGAAAGGGTACCACCACATCTATCGATAACAGAGAGAGAGAGAGAGTTCCCTCTTGACAAATAATGCTAAGCCCTTTTGACACTGCATCCGATCTTTTAAATCTTCCTCTACCATCCCACAAACTGTTAAATGGAATAACACTGAAGCCTCCTCCCCACAGGATATTTCTAACATACTATATTTGCCGAATATTTTTCTTCTACTTTTTACTCTTATGATACTCTACACTCCCCCATAAATTCAATTTAAACTTATGCAGCATCAGTCACATTCTACTCCACTGATCCTTCTAAAGTTGAATCCCTTATTAACTTGCTCGATCCGAATGTTAGTTCTGGTCCCGATGGACTGCCAAATATATTTGTAAAATCACTTTGGTCCTTTTTCTGTTTTCCTCTTTCCCTTATATTCAATCCCAGCCTTGGTACTGGCACCTTTCCTACTCACTGGAAAGATGCAAATGTTGTTCCTATCTTTAAAAACGGGGACCAATCAACTGCTTCAAACTATGGTCCCATATCGCTCCTCTCCTGTTTCTCTAAGCTGCTGGAACGATTTTTACACAACAGGCTTCTTGAGTCATTGAAATCAATTGTCATACCACAGCGATATGGATTCTTGAAGGGTCGTCCAACTTCCTCGAACTTGGCTGAGTTTGAAGATTATATTGCAAGAGCTCTAGATAAACAGCTTCAAGTGGATGCAATATTCACGGACTTCTCCAAAGCTTTCGAGTCCGTGAACCATGTTCTTCTCTGTCAAAAGTTAGCTTTGCTCGGCATATCCAGCTCCCTACATTCTTGGATTTCATCCTATTTATTCTCTCGTGCATGTCGTGTTAATCTCTATGGTACAACCTCCTTTCCATTCAATCCTACATCTGGCGTCCCTCAAGGGTCAATCCTTGGACCTTTTCTTTTCGTACTGTTTATTAATGGTCTTCCCTCTGTAATTTCCTGTCTCCTGTACGCTGATGATTTCAAGGTATTCCGGATAATTAGATCCCTTGAAGATTGTCAGAAACTCCAAAAAGATATCTTTAACCTCTATAACTGGTGTAATGCAAACTCCCGTCGTATCAATGTTTCCAAATGTTTTAAATGACTTTTATTTTGAAAACTGTTCCATTAACATACAATTACAACCTATGTGATACTTTTCTCTCCTCTGCAGACTCATGCAAATATCTTGGTGTAATATTTGATCCCAAGCTTAAATTCGATGCCCATATTTTTAGCATAATTAATAAGGCATCAAACGTTTATGGTTTTATTATGCGGCATTTGCACAAGTTTGCAAATATTGCTACCGCTGTTCACTTGTTCACATGTCTTGTCCGCCCGCTTCTTGAGTACTGCTCAGTAGTGTAGTCTCCTAGGCATTTATATCTTGTGAGCTCACTTGAAGCTGTTCAGCGTAAGTTTACCCGTATTACTTACAGAGAGAGAAATTATATTTGTGAAATAGAGAACGTTTTAATTCACGTTGCACGGAACCTACATTATGCAATAGATTAGTATAATGAAGAGTCCAGGCTTGGGAGGCATATTTAAGGATTGACTGGGCTAAGAGTACAAATAGGTGGACGCTGGTTAAGATGTTGAAGGACTTGCAAAAAGATCGTAAAATAAAACCAGTGACATGTGATACTCTAGTTGTTATGCACGAAATATGGGTGTCAAATTTCAAACCTGGATCAAATACTTCTCCCAAATCTTTAATTTTGTCCACAATTGCCAGCAACGATCCATTAATTCGGTATTCATATTTTACTGGATGAATTTTGTTGGAAAACCTCAGATGGCAACATTTTGAAATATTAAGAGGAAGTAAATTATCTTGACACCATTTTTGGAGATTACCAAGATTATCTTGAAGGTATGTGCAGTCTTCGCTGGAGTTAACGGTACAATAAATTTTTAAATCATCAGTGTAAAGAAGACAATTAGAGGACAGGCATTGGAGAAGGTCATTAATGAAAATGTTAAATAGCAAAGGGCCTTAAATTGACCCTTGAGGAACACCAGGATTCAGACTAAATGAGGATGATGAAAAATTATTGCCTGAAATGATGCAAGACAGATGGGATAAGTGAGTCTCCACGAGGAGTGGCGGACGTGATGAGACAAGACGGACATTTTCCAGTTTCTTTGTGATGAGATTTTTTCGATTTTGAACAAGTCTACACGGGTCCGAGAACACGTCAGCATTTTTTCTTGGGTGCATTAATTATATTATCAATACGAGATTTGGAATTACTGTGAAGCGATTGTAGAGTCAAGAGAAGTGCAATTGGTGGTTTGTGTTATTATTCGAGTGAGATTTGCATAGAAAAGTATTTCGGAATCGATTTGATCAATTTACCAAATTGAAAAAATTTGAAATTAGATAGAAGTGTCCGTAAAATCGCTAATGTGTAACTAAGTCGGTAGATTATTTAATTCAAATGTAGGCAAATATTGCTAATTTTCTGTAAGAAGAATAGAAATTATGCCAGAAGATTGTTTTAAGATCACATGATCAACGTAACGCGAGTTGTGTTTAAGAGCTTGAACGAGAAGGTCGGAAAGTCAAGAGGAGAAAGCGTGTAAATAATGAGTTAAGTTTGGGATTCTACGTCTAGCACTCGTTGCGTGTAGACGTGTTTTTAATTCACTCCTGTCAAGAATGTTTAAATTAAAATAATTTTTAAAAACGTCAATTACAAAGTAATTTTATAAAGAAACTTATTACATCGTCGAACTTTTCGAACAATTTATCGAGTATCTTGACTTTACCTACGAGAAAGTTTCAAGAAAGGAAAAAAGTTTTTTTCACCGGGGGGATGGAGGAGCCCGACGGCTTCCCACCGCTGAGGGACCCAGAGCCAGGCATTTTGAAAATTACAAATGATAAAATAAACAAGCGGAAAAATGAACAAGACAATTGTGAGCATGGAAAGCGAATTACGATTTCAAGCGAAGATTATGAAAAAGTAACCATGGAGAATACAAGGGTTACGAAACAAAATGACGAATTAAAACTCCGGATACAGAGTTTAGAAGATATGGTCCGGACGTTGTCAAATGGGAACAAACAAAAAGCGAAGCCACAGAATACGTCCGGCCAAGAAGAGCCGATACTAACTAAGAAGAATGAAAAACAGGAAACAACAAGCAAGACCAACGGGAAAGGAGTACCAACATATAAAACGAAATCGCAAGATATGAGCAAGATAATCCATGATGCGGAAAATATCCTGAGCGCAGGAGGAGCGAACGACAGCGCCAATTATTATGCGGTGCTGTCTGCAATGCACGAAGAAATGGACGTCGAGATAGAGAGCAACGATAAGATAGGTAATATTGATAGCGATAATAATTTCATTAAATATTTAAAATTAAAAATAAGCAAAAGGAGAAGAAGCCAACCGGTGTGTCTGCTGGTCTTCCTAATAAAATTAATGTGGTAAACGAAAAAGTTCCTCCAATAAACGTTTTTGGGCAGCGTGGAGGAGATATGGTTCGGTTATTGGCAGCCGAACATAAAATCAAAAAATTTTAAATTAAGAGAGTGACCGGTGATAAGCTCTTGATCAAGACAAAGACACTGGCTGACTTCAAACAGGCGAAAGATGCTCTTAATAGTGTCCAAGCTCCCCACTTTACATATACGCCAAAGGCGGAAAAAAATCAGACCTTCCTGTTGAAGGGCCTGGACTGTGGGGAGAATACAGTTGATCTCCTTGAGATGTTGCAGGAAGCATCACCAGCTGTTAAGTTCATGTGTGTGAAAAATTTTGCTACAAGGAGATCAACTGTAGAAGGTAAAATATGACCATTTTATTTGGTCCAAATTTCCAACGACAGCAGTCCGAGTGCCCTCCAACAGGTAAGGTACTTAAACTTTAGAGTTGTGAGGTGGGAGGACCAGAGGACCAGCAGACAACAATATAAATAAAATAAATAATGTAAGTGGCAATAATGAGCTGCTTCTTAAAATCTACCAGCAACTTGAATCGCTTTCAGATAGAATTAATAAGCAAGACCAAAAAAACAATTTTGTTTTTCAAAGTTTAGGTCAACATGCTCCAAAATAGTTTGTCATCCAGTCACATTCCCATGGATAGGATTCGTCTCATCTCGATCAACGTCAACTCCATTGTTACTATACATCGGCGTGATTATCTCCTTGAATTCATTGTTAAGCAAAAGCCTGACATCGTGCTTCTCACCGAAACTCACCTCAATTCATGGCACTCCATGACATTCAAGGATTTTGAATTCATAAGAAACGATAGGGTAATAGGTGATGAGGGAGGTGGCACCGGGATATTGGTGAGAAGACCCTATCGTTTCCAAAATATTGAAAAAGTCGAATTCAAAAGCTTTGAATCTCTTGAAGTGTCCGTTATCAAAATTTCACTGCCAGGTGGCGATAACCTCTTCGTTATCTCTGCCTATGCAACTGGTGGAACTGTTCTCAAGCTCAAGGAGGAGCTCAATTCCTTGTTCGAAATACTCGAATTGAACAGGCTTCATAATTATTATATTCTTGCTGGTGACCTGAACGCCAAGCATACATCATGGCTGAATGCCACCAATAATCCAAGAGGTGTATTCCTGAAATCGTGGATAACAGAGAACCTGATTGAATACAGGTGCAATCTATATGGGTCGGAGCTCCCAACATACCCTAGGACAAATTCATATTTGGACCTCTGCATTGCTGACGCAAGACTCGAATTCAACTTTAATAGTCCTTATGATAGCGACCATAACGCAATCGTAATGAAAATCAATCATCAAAGGGATGATTTCTTCCTCATTCCAGTTCAACACGAAAATCATCGGTTGAACTTCAAAAAAACAGACTGAGGAAAGTTTCAAAAGAAGTTTAATCGGGAGTACCAGAAGCAATGTCCCCCTTCTGATGATGGCAACTCTTGCTCAATGGTTCCTAATGACAGGAATCTAACTAACGATGAAATAGATGTCTATTTGTCGAAGTTAGAGAAGCTGACTTTGGAAACGATTGAGAAAGTTGTTCCCAAGATTAAACTTCGAAACGATATGGAAGGATATGAAACGCCAACCATCGCAAGGTTGAAAAGATTGAAAAGCCTTCTTCTCACACGCGTCAACAATATTTATCGACGATTTTTGGACTACAACCATCCCTCGTTGGCTTTGTTGAAATTACATCTGAAGAATGTCCGGAACTTAATCCGGTCATACTTCAGGAGTGAGGTCAGCAATCAATGGGCGGAAAAATTGAGGGGTATTAGCCCACAGGACCCAGACGGCGTGTTCACGAAAGTGAATAGCATATTCCGCAAGAAGTCTCGAGTGATGGTTTCGAACCTTGAAGTCACTAGTGATGAGATAAATCTTCTCGATAGGGCTGGTATCGAAATTGATAGTACGACTCCGGATAGAAATGGAAACAGGATCATTTGTGAAGGATTAGATAAACTTGACCTGATTGGAACACATTTTGAATTGGTTCATCTACCAAACCCTGAGAGAGGGAATGAAATAGTTTCAGAGATCGTTGAAGCAAAAGTTTCCGACTTCAAGTCAAGCCTGAACGGCCAATCAATTCTTCATTTCAATGAAACATTAAAATCTGACTTCATACCGAACTTGAATCTTATTGATTATTTTGTCAGCTATGAAGACTTATGTTTCATATTTCGCAGGATAAACAACAAGAAATCATGTGGTACTGATGGTATTCCAAATGTAGTTCTCCGACATTTGCCGGAGGTTGCTATTAGGAATTATTGCATATTGTTCAACAACATGTTGAGCAATTCATATTTCCCAAATGAGTGGAAAAAGGCTAAGGTATTTCCAATCTTGAAGAAAGGAAAAGAATCTTCATGCCCCAAAAGCTATCGCCCAATCAGCTTGCTGGCTAACATCAGCAAGGTGTTTGAAGTGATACTCAACAGAGCATTAAACGCCCACATTGAGGAAAATGAGTTGATGCCGAATTGCCAATTTGGTTTTCGTGCCAGGCATTCGACCACACATGCAATAACGAAAGTAACCTCAGACATCTGTTGGAAACTAAATGATAGACAATGTGTTGGAGCATGTCTCATTGATATGGAGAAAGCCTTCGATACGGTGTGGTTAGATGGACTAATTTTTAAACTCCTTCAGGACAAGTTCCCCAGACACCTTATCGCCATGATGTGTAATATGTTATACGGGAAATCGTTTGTCGTAGCTAATGGAAATCTGACAACAATGCGCGAGTTCAAGGTCTTGAATGGTCTACAGCAGGGAACAGTTACTGCGCCTCTGCTCTTTTCAATCTTTATTCGCAAGCTATTGAACGGCTTTGATTTTAACGTCTCGCCAACGCGATCATTGGTAGCGTTTGCTGATGATCTGATCATCTATACGGCAGACCGAAAAGCTACAATAGCTCAGAGCAATCTCCAAAAAATGTTCAATGATGTACAGCTGTACACTGACAATTGGCGAATGAAAATCAATGTGCAGAAGTGTGAAACAATTTTATTTCGGACAACGCTGCGGGGGATCAGTCAAGACCTGAAACGTAATTGGAAAGATTTCCACATCATGGCTGGTGAGGGTAGTCTTGAACGGGTTCCACATAAATCCTGTGTTCAATACCTCGGCGTTTATCTCGATCAGTATCTGTACTATACTGAACATGTGAAAATCATGCTCAGTAAGGCACTTAAAGTAGTCATGGCCCTTCGAAAGCTCTTTCATTCCAGATACATTGATCAAAAGGTCAAAGTTATCTGTTACAAGACACTGGTTAGACCAGTTTTGACATATGGATGTCAGATCTGGTACAACCAAAGCGCTAGTACTATGGAAAAATTAAGAGTTTTCAAAAGGAAATGTCTTCGTGCATGTACTGGTTTGTACAGAAAGCCTGAGACGGATTGGAAACATATATCGAATAGAAGAATTTATCAAACTGCTGAAGTGACTAGAGTCGATATTTTCATATTGAAACTTCTTCGGGATCATATCGCAAGATCTGTGACTGTGAGTGAAAACCCTTGAGTTTCACAGCCGTTCCACCCTACAGACGTGTATATAGCGACTTGCCTCGCTACTGGCTTCATTGCTCCAGAAGCATTCGTGTATTGGGACATGAATCGATATGTTTTTGATTCTGACGGCGTCCCAGTCATATATCACATATGTTTATCGACGGGCCACCGATAAGAAGATAAAATATCCTCCGAACTTGAGTTCACGAGACCAACAATTCCAATGGAGATACTCATTTGCTAGATTCGTTGAGGCTGATCGAGTTGAGACGGGGCAATTTAGGTATTGGTGGCTGAATGACAATGTCTAAATTATTCGTGTTTATTTTTCAGTTTTGGTGTTTTTCGTTATTTAGTTTTTGAGTTTCAGCTCATTATTGCTACATTTAGTGTTATTGTTTATTTTTGTTACAAATTAGGTATAGGTTAGGTTTATATTATGTTTATTATATTAGGTTAGAGATAAGGTAAAACGCTTAGGTTAGGAACATAGTTATAGATTTTTTTAGTATAAGATAATGTTTTTGATTGCATTTATTAGAATTAAGTTAAAAAATATTAGGTGTAGGATCAAAGTTCAATGTAGTGTTAAGACGATAAATAATTTTAGAATAGTGTTGGTTGGTTTTTTCTCCTTTTTCCAATTGAATTTTAAAAATATGTAACAATCTTCATTGATTTGAATTTGCTATAGTTTTTTTTTTTAAATGTGTTTAATGATAACGTACAAATTTAGAGAGCCATTTGGGCCATTAAGTTTTTTATTGTTATTGTTTGGATTTTGCTTTATATTCTTTTAAAATTTATAACGATTAGTATTAAATAAAGCGCTTTTGACTTTGACTTTGAGTTAAGTTTGGAAATCGAATAAAGAAAGTGGTTTCAGATTTTAACGAGAATTATTTATTGAACGCGTTTGCTTTTGAGAATGAGTTACGGGGGAACAAAACAGAGGGTTTTGATGTGATACGTGCGTGTTGATTGAAAAAACTTTTCACTGCAAAGGCCCAGGTTTTTAATCAGTTTTACAAACTAAAAAATAGTTAATTATCTAAATTGTGTATCGTGCTGTAAGAAATTGTTCGTTGTCGTGAGTCGCGAGTGTAAAAACCGAGCGAGTGAAGTTATAGATAAGTTGTTTTTTTTTTCCTGCTATGTAGAAATTGGCTAAGATTAATAAGAACTGGATGGGCTAAGCTCATATAAAATGCATGAGAGAGCATACGACCGGTTTCTGTTCTCTTCCAAGTGAACAGTCTGTCATTTCCTCCCCGTCTGCCTCTTGCTGGTCACTTTCTTGTTCCAAAAGCTGACTAGGTGTGAACTGACTGTCAAGTTGACTAATGCAAATTGGACGCCAAATTGGCCAATTTGCAAGTTTCGTCGCGAATTTTATCCGATATTAAAACTATGGAAAGTGTTCGCGATCTAAATTCGTACCAAGTGTTTAAACATTCGATTGGAGTTTGTGATTCAAGTTACTTTAACGTGTGACACTGTGTAATTAAGTTAGAATTTCAAAATGAAATGTGTAGTGCCTTCGTGAAAAAATCATAGTGGAAAAGGATCTGTAGGTGTTTCCTTTCACAAGTGAGTAGTTATTATATTAATGTTTTGCATGTTTTTCATACAATGCTGAAGGTTTTTCAAATAGAAAGCAAATTTTTGGTATTGTATGAAAATTTGTTTACATTGAGCAGCAGCCATGTTTGCTTGTGCAATTTGGCTCTCTCTAAGGTTGTAAACAAGAGCGTAGCAGTAGGAAAAGTGGTAGCAGGGGTTGTTGCAACCATATTGTCACGTGGTTGTCCACTCCAGTATTATTTATTTACTCAATGGAAATTGGGCAAAAGTTTGGAAATATTGAGGCGTTTTTGTGTCATGCCGAGAGAATCTTCGGCCGTAGCCTGCTGAGTATTTCTGCGAGAACTTAGTGATTGCATGACAAATTAACGTACAGTGCCGCCAACACCACGAAATCTCAACACATTTTGTTTCGTGTGGTAGTAAACAGCTTTGTAGTTCCACATTTTCTACCAAGTGACTGTGAAAACTGTCGAAGATCTGCAATTTCGTCAGTGCTGAACATAAATTGGAAAATTAGTACGGCCAGTGTAAACGCTTGGTTAATCATTATAAAACGCCAGTTGCTGACTCTTAATAACGAAATTCGACTTAGGGAATGGCCATCGATAGTCATCGCAATTACTAGTAGTTCTGTGATATTTTTATTTTTGTACCTGCAATTTGCAAAAAAAAAGTTTGATTGTACTTCGCGCAAATATATAAAAATGAAATGGTATTTTGCAGCTGTATAATCATAACACGAAGAGTTATGTCAAAGGAAAGAAAGTGATAACGAGTCCAAGTGTTGACGCTTGAGAAAATTTGACGTCGTATTGTGGTTTATAAAAAAAAAGAAATAATTTTAATATGTTGTCATTTCGTGTGTTAATTCAATAAATTATAGACTGTACACTGCTGAGCCAAGCTGAACTTATTCCCTCCGTGCCATTTAAAGTCTAAGTGATAGCAAATGTGATGGAAAAGAATCCAAGTTGTTTCGAAAAAGCGGTTAAAACGGTAGCGGTAGCCGTATTGAGATATCCTTCAGTTGAATTATTGTTTAGCGATCATTTCAACTATTTAATAAACCGAATTAATAGGCCTTAGCATTAAATTTAATGAGAATTAAATCAGTAACAAGGCATGTAGGAACCTATCCCCCTACCCCCCAATAACGAGCGCTCGCCGGAGGAGTGGGTGAGTAGGCTTGGTTTTATTTTATATACAAAAAAATTAAAATTATTACCAAATAATTTGTATATGTATTTGATTTTAATTGCTGTGATCACGATTATAAAATAAAGCATTAAAAATAATGATAGATTACATTTTTTTTGGATACGAGTGCATTATTGTGTGTCATCTTGGCTTTTTATGGATGCAAGCAAAAAAATAAGAAATTAGCGAATGTAAAAAAAGAAATAGTGAAAAATAACCAGCGTATGTCCAAATAGTGATTCATACTACCTAAATTCTAGATTACTGTGCATTGAAAATTTGCAGGCTTTTGTACATTAGTCATGTTGTTTGATACGGTGTAAAGCGTTTTGAGTTTGAAACCGTTATTGAATTAAAAAAAAAAATTAGAACAAAAGAAATGTTGTTTTCGGAAGAAATTAAATTGTTCTCTAGCCATTGGTAAGCTTTCCTTCTTTCTTTGCGTTTCAGGGGCTCTCACCGGGATGCTTGGCCTTCCTCACCAGACATAGCCCAAGACATCAATTTGGACCCTGGATCTGGCTGGGAGGAGTGTGTGAGGGCACCGCCACCATTTGGATGCCTCACACTTACTTGGGGGTCGTGAATTTTCATGGCAAGGACGTAATCGCCTTAAGTCTCGCGCGCGGCTAACTGGGCATTGTCGTCGTGTTTCTCTTGTCAATCCTTTTGGCAGGATACTTAAGTCGTCGACGTTTATCGACGGTTTCGTTGGATTTTGTTTTTTTTTTTGTACTCCAGTCATCGAAAAACCCGTAAGTGCGAAAAATATTTTTTTAAGTGGGCCCTTATGCTGTGGGAAAAGATCCCTTCCCATGAAACCGCAAAGCTAGCTTACCAGTGCACATACACGTTCCATCTCCAGTCAAGCATAAATTTTGCGCTCGCTGAGGCAGCAGTCCACCGCTGCAGTCCTGGGTGGACATGAACATCCCTAAAAATACTACAATAGTTCAAAATTTCAATACAATCTCCGGACTTATGGATCAGAAAGATGTTAGATTGCTTCCCGATGTAAGAAAAGCATCAGGAAGAAAGTCTGATGTTGAAAATAATGTAGAGTGGGGTGGATAATAAAGAAGATAATGACTTTACGGACAGATCTTTGGCAGTTATGCCATTAAAAGATATTAGGGTTATAGGATGTCGTTTTCAACGGACAGATGTATAACCAAAAGAGCTTAGGGCGATTAGATTGCGGTGATGTTTCAATCATGTCATAATAGGACCAAATTACGTTCTTAAACACTTTTTTGGATTTTTTGCGAAGTAGTGAGTAGTTGGCGAGGTTAGTGTCAGAACCGAAACACAGCTATTTTTTTCGCGCCTGCTACTTCAAATAATGAGCATCTGAGACTTCCACCAAAACCAGCTCGGGCTCTTTTTTCGATGAGAGTGGCAGATGAGTATACGATATATATCTAATTATGTTACTGAGATTTTGGTAGAAAGTAGATAATGCTGTATTGACATGCAGCTACTATAGCAATGCATTCTAGTTAATATCGTCCAACTCTAGCTGAATTGCTGTATAGTTGGCTTTGCGAAAATTAAATCAGTGCAGTGCACTTAGATTGAGGTACAAGAAAAGATAAACCAACCTGAAGCGGAGGATGATGGGGATCAGTTTTGACACATTCGGAGGGGGAATCGAGGAGATTGTGGCAGAAGTGGATTAAATTGAGAAGTTAGTCGTTTTTGTTTGGGATTGTATTTAATTCCGATAGGGTGCAAAGTGATAAAAAAGGAGAAAACAGGATAGAGAGATAATTTTAGGATGTGAGGTTGTGAGAACTTCTTTTCCAGCATGGGCAAAGGATGTCGAAGTCCTCATAGGCAGTCTGAAGAGGGTTGATGCTGTTGAAATAGGAAGTGAATTTAGAGAGAAAATGACTATAAATAAGGAAACAAGCATGGCATGGGCTGTACATGCATAGCAATATAATACTTGCGGTTTGAGAGAGATTAATGAAGACAGTGATACATTCTACTGGAGGTGAAAGGGACAAGTCAGTAAAGAGTTTGTTGCTAAAAGATTTATGAATAGCAATAATTACACCACCACTGTCTGATTTGCCTGAAACCAAACGGTCTCTATCAATGCGGCAGACATCATATAATGGAGAAATTTCACTGCTGATGGTGTCAGGAGTCAGCCCTGTTTCTGTTAAGCAGATGAAATCATCGCCAGAGATGGTAGAGGCATAAATAAATTACTTTTTAAATCCACCGTAGACGGTCCCAAGCCAGGTTGAGAAAGGAGGAGGGATTCCTTTATTTCTCCAACCTACAGCTTTCATGATTCCTCATCCTACATCCCAAAACCGAATGGCAGTAGATGAGCTCGGCGTCAGACAGTGGGTTTACTGGTTCCCCAATGATGGATAATTAAATGACGAGAAATGCCAATAACTGCGAGTACACCTGCAGCTCTGCTACTAAATCCAACTTATACCTCCTTTGTAGGGCGTAAGAGAGTGACGGCGAGTCTTTCGCGCTTAATTACGGAATCCAAAGTTATAGCTATGCCTCCGGAACACAGGCTGGTTGATAGGCTAGTTCTTCGCGGCCGGAAAACAACAGATTGTTTAGAAACCGGCAACAGAGCTTTGGAACGGATTGAACCTACTGCAACGACCTCGTAACCGAAAAATGCACGATGGTACTGGATCCTGGAATATCAGATCACTAAACAACCCGGGCGCTGTTAAGAACCTTTCATAACAGGCCAGTGAATATAAATTAAACATACTGGCAATCCAGGAAACAAACTGGACTGGAAATGGTATTCAAGAAATGCAATCGCACACAATATTTAAAAGTGGGAAGCCTGCTGGAAAGTGAAAATTCGGAGTAGCATTTATTGTAGATAGGGAGTCCAAATCATTGATTTTAAGGCAGTCAATGAATGGTTGTGTGCGATCCGTATAAAAGCGAGGTTCTACAATTACCTAAAAAAATTAGCCTGACTCATTGGCTATAAATGACATTAAACAAAAACAAAATAACAATCAGTGATTTCAACGCTAAAGTTGGCAATGACCTATCTCACCGGGCAAGGACTGGAGAATATAGACTACACGATGAAACAAATGATAACAGTCAGCACCTGAATGACTTTGCATAAAGTAGAAATCTAGTCATACGTTCGTCTTGCTTCCCAGATCGATGCATTTATGACCTGGGTATCAACGTATCAGATCAAATATTTTCTGGTCCAACAACGTTGGGCATTGAGCATACTTGACGTTCGCAAATACCGAGGAGCCAATTATAATTCGGATCATTACTTGATCAAATCTACCTATCGATGTCGTATGTTAATAGTGTATTAAGTGAAGCCCAGCCCTCTACGAAAATTTGACATTGAAAGGCTACAAACGGCTCCAAACGGAGGTGGCAGTGAAAGTGGTAATAGAAACCATTGCAGCACAGACGATTGGACATCAAGTCCTGTGCAAGAGAAATGATTGGTTCGATGATGTGGGCCAAAATGTGTTGGACCAAAAGAATCAGGTATAGAAAGAATACTTAGGTAGGTAAACCAGGACGAAGACAGAACTCTATGAAAATCGCATCCGTGTAAACTTCCAAACATTGATTCGTTGAGAGAAAACTCCGAAAATCACAACTCATCTAATCTATCTGGGAAAGTACAAAGGAAAAAGAACAAGAAAGCACACCAACCTTCCCGGTATTAAAAAGCCTCGCTCTAGCTACTCTGCGTCCAGCGGGAAATTGCATCCATAGGGTTCAGCACCCTCCAGAAGTGGTTTTTCCCATTCGCGGAAACAGTTCCAGTTGCCTCGGTTTTACTCAAAATAGTTTCAATTCGGCGAGGTTTCTGGTGAAAATAGAGCCATTAACACTTCACATTGCGCACTTGAAATGTCCAGTTCAATTATTGCTCACGTAATTTCGTTGATGATGGTTCAAATAGAGTTTGCAACAAAACTATCAACCTAACGACACAAGATATTGAATTATTTTGTTGTTGTTGTCCGTTGCCATGATACCAACATTCGTTTTGAATATGTTTGCCGGAAAGTCACGAATTAGCTTAGTAGTAGGCCCGCTGTATGAGCGGTTTGTTTTGAATCTGATGAGGCAAATTATGTGATCGTTGTTTTCCCAGTGAAATGTATACGTACTCGTATAAGTGACATTGAACCTTTACTATATCAGCTTCCTACCCATCAATTTGTTGTCTTCTCCGGATGATTGGCGTGGATACCAAGCTGGTGTTGGACCATGTTGCTCTCGGCGATTGTTACCACTCACGTTGTTTATGATGTGGCGTTTGAATCAGGAGCAACATGCCTATCTAACTTAATTCGCATGATATTTAAAAGCAAAAGGTTACATGGCCCTGCTTTTTGTGAGATTAAAATTACAAGTTTTGCGAATTAAAGGCACAATATCTTTCTTGGGCTCCAATATTAGGGAAATGCGGTCTAAGATGGCACAGCGTGTATTTCCTCAAAATTCACTGTCAATTGAAGCAATCACTGAAATGGGAGATACCCGATGAATGGACGTTTCGGAAATTTCGTTGCCAAATCATGCAAATGATCACGGCTGGCAGTAAGGGTGTTTTTATGAAATTGGCTCCACGCAAATATATTATATCGTTTGAAAATAACTAAAATTGCTAGTTTTCCACGTTGCGATATCGAGTAAGTGGTATATACAGTACATACACTTGCCAGAAAAAGTGTCGGTACATGCAAGCTAACATGTCCATTTAATTTGAATGGTTTCTTTTATAATATCATAAAATCTACACTTTTGCATGATTCCCAGTATGTTTCATAGTACTTACTATTTAAAAAGACTTGAAACTCAAACAAAATCAATTCATGGTAACACAATAGACTAGAACAAGTATCCGTACCGAACAAACCGGGGCACTCCCGGTATTACTCGATGACATATGCAGATGAATATTAATGTTTTCAGGTTCTACTTTGTTGCGATAGGTTTGAAAGTGATTGCAGTTTTTTTAAATTTTTGTGCACTAGAATACATAATTAGCCCAGTCATTAGGTAAAAAAAGGGGTCAACCTCGGAATGAAAGATAATAAGCTGCAAATTGGTATGAACCTTTGTTTTGTCATTTTAAATGTTGTCTCAAAAGTCTAAATCGTTATCGTGTTCGCGTCTCAAGATATTCAAGGTCAAAGGTCACAAAAATCGGTTTTTCGCGAATATCTGGCTTCCTATCGGTTAAATGAGATTTGCATTTATTATAAAAGTTGTAGGCTATAAAATTCCCTACAACTTTTGTTTAAACTTTTTTTTCATACGACCAACCGTTTTGAAGGTAGAGCGCGAAGAGTGCACATCGTACAGTCATATACGGCCTAATGCAAGGTCAAGCGTGAGTTATGGTTATCAGTACGTTATAAAGTCAATTATTTACTTGGAAATTATAATTATTAAACAATGCCTATTATTTATGTACTAACTATTAATTATTTATATTTAATTAAAGTAAGTAACTTGATTATTTATATATAATTATTCATATTTAACTATTTGACAAAACAAAGGTTCATACCAATTTGCAGCTTATTATCTTTCATTCCGAGGTTGACCCCTTTTTTTACCTAATATGACTGGGCTATACAACTTTTCAAAAACTTTGGTGAAAGTTGGAGCCGAATTGCGACCTCTAACGTGGTCAACAATCTCGTTATATACATACACACATATACAGATATATCCATATATATGCATATATATATACATATGTGTATATATATATATATATATATATATATATATATATATATATATATATATATATATATATCTATATATATACACATATGTATATATATATGCATATATATGGATATATCTGTATATGTGTGTATGTATATAACGAGATTGTTGACCACGTTAGAGGTCGCAATTCGGCTCCAACTTTCACCAAAGTTTTTGAAAAGTTGTATAGCCCAGTCATATTAGGTAAAAAAAGGGGTCAACCTCGGAATGAAAGATAATAAGCTGCAAATTGGTATGAACCTTTGTTTTGTCAAATAGTTAAATATGAATAATTATATATAAATAATCAAGTTACTTACTTTAATTAAATATAAATAATTAATAGTTAGTACATAAATAATAGGCATTGTTTAATAATTATAATTTCCAAGTAAATAATTGACTTTATAACGTACTGATAACCATAACTCACGCTTGACCTTGCATTAGGCCGTATATGACTGTACGATGTGCACTCTTCGCGCTCTACCTTCAAAACGGTTGGTCGTATGAAAAAAAAGTTTAAACAAAAGTTGTAGGGAATTTTATAGCCTACAACTTTTATAATAAATGCAAATCTCATTTAACCGATAGGAAGCCAGATATTCGCGAAAAACCGATTTTTGTGACCTTTGACCTTGAATATCTTGAGACGCGAACACGATAACGATTTAGACTTTTGAGACAACATTTAGAATGACAAAACAAAGGTTCATACCAATTTGCAGCTTATTATCTTTCATTCCGAGGTGAAAGCCCTAATATGACTGGGCTAAATGTCACCCAAAAGTAGCGAAATCAGTGCTGAGGAGAGGAAAATTATGCTGAAACTTAAGAGTGAAGGGAAAACCTACCGCGAAATTAGTCAAATAGTAGGCAGAACTCACTCTTCTGTCCAGTATGTGGTGAAAACATTTGATACAACTGGTTCGATTATATCAAAGCCTTGTTGTGGTTGACCCTCCATACTGACTGAGCGCGATAAAAGAAACGTTTCGCAGGCACTTAAAAAGAATTCTCGAGTAACTGCTTCTCAAAACTGTTACAAATATAAAAGACTCTTTTGGTGAGGTTCTCCACAAAGTTACCATACGAAAAATACTAAAGAGAGATGGATATCGCTTAGGCATAGCTAATAAAAAGCCATACGTTTCGAAAGTGAACAGAAAGAAGTGTGTGGATTTCGCACAAAAAAAAAAAATGTGAACAACCCACCAAAGTTTTGAGAACAGATCCTATATAAATTTTGCATATTTGGCATTAAAGGAAGAAAGTTAGTGTGGCGGAAGAGCGGTACTGGGCTCAAAAAAAAAACCTCGTACCAACTGTGAAACATGCTGGAGGTGGTGTGATGGTCTGAGAGTGTATGTAAGCAGAAGGAGTTGGTCAACTTGTGTTTATAGAATCAACTAAGGGTCAAAACGGTTACCTCAATATATTAAAGGTGAATTTGAAGCAAAGCGTTCAGCAGTTGAGGCTTGGTGACGATTTCTGGTTCCAGCAAGGTAATGATCCTAAGCACACAACACACAATGTGAAGTTATGGTTGCCCTACAACACAAAACATCAACTGTGTACGCCACCCCAATCCCCAGATCTTAATACCATTGAGTATTTGTGGGTCTTGTAGGAGCGCAGGATCCGTCAGCACAGCATAACCTTGAAGCAAATGCTGAAAAATGTTATCGTTGATAAATGGGGCAAAATTACCAGGCAGGACACAGCCAAATCGGTTCACTCCATGCCAAATCGACTTAAGGAGGTCCTAAAGAGAAAAGGTTATCCGACAAGTTATTTTTGACGACGAATGTTCTGGATGTCCAAAATTGTTTCAATGGAAGACATCGTCAGTTTAGTGCACACAACCGTAAGGAAATCGCTGAGGCTTGTGGGATGCCAACTGAATGGTTGCATTCGATTTTAGATGAAGATTTATGTATGAGATAATTATCCGCGCGATGGGTGCCGCATTTGTTGACAATCGACCAAAAGTGGGTACGGATGAACATGTCGTGCGAGACTCTTCAGCTGTTCCAAAATAATTCTACCAAGTTTTTGTGCCGATTAATTACTGTCAACGAAACTTGGATCCATTACCATACTCCGGAGACTAAACAACAGTCAATGCAGTGGACAGTGGTGGGGGAACCAGCACTGAAGAAGGTGTATGTCGTTCTTACTGCCGGAAAAGTGATTGCGACAGTTTTTTGGGACAGCCGTGGAGTAATTATGGTTGACTACCTTCGATAAGGTAAAACTATTAACGGATCAATTGAAGACGGAACTCAAGAAGAAGCGACCACACTTGGCGAGGAAGAAGGTGCTGTTTCATCAAGACAACGCGCGAGTCCACACATGCATGGTTGCGGTGGCAAAAGTGGACGAATTAAAGATCGAATTGCTTCAACCCCCACCGTACTCACCAGACCTAACTCCGAGTGACTTTTTGAAAAAAATTCTAGGTGGGAAAAAATATGCGTCAAATACTGAGGTTAAAGAGGCAATAAACCTATATTTTTCAGGTCTACCTTAAGCCTTTTTTTCTGATGGCCTGAACTATTAATTATTGTGTTGGATAGAATGTTTTGAAGATATGAAAGAATGAAAAAATTTAAAATTATCGCATTAGTGTTCAATTCTTTCAAAATACGTTCATGATATTTCACTGGGTTATTTGATAGATAAACAATTTTTTATTTTTTCTCTAAGAAAATAAAAATGTTCAACCCTAAAATTGTTTAAAAGTAAGGTCTTTATATTTTAAAGTTTGTGAAATCATGTAATTTTAATGCGAGAATTATTTACTATGCCAAAATTTGTTTTCTTTGCATTTTTCATGCCTAACCATACACACCATAATTTTAAACCTTTCCTAAAATGGCAGTTGAAAGCAACACTGTTGCCTTTTTCAAATTTTCATCTTAAACTCTAATTAAAACCTATTAAAAAATTATTCTAAATTACATATTTTTGTGCTTAGATCTAAAATATTATGTATTTTCACCTACACTTTCTAATGTAGAAGTTATTTGCAACATTTCAATATTATTTTAAATTTATCCTACTATAGAAAGCGTCATTAATGTAATATATATGCTGTGTCAAACATTTAATTTTTAAATTAAATTTCTAGTGTTAATAAAATAAGTACATTCATATGTAAATGCTTTCGATGTTAATATAACATTAGCCTTATTAGACGATTTTTTTTTCATTTGATTTTTATTTTTCCAAATGTCGTCTTTTGAATTGGAGCATTTAATGCAACAGGTACAAACTAGTTTCTAGTGAAATGTAAATCTAATTTTAGCTATGCAAAGTAAATTTAAATGAAGAATTGGATTTGCTGGGCAATGTTTTCAAGAAATTATTATAAGTATTCAATTACGTTTGTTAACTTTCTAAATTCGATAAAAAATCTTTGGTTTGATGTAACATCCAGCGAGGAATTATATATTCCTTTGCTTCAATTCGCGGTCAGCTTGAAAAAATTTTTCCTCAATAGAACTGCGTATGATTTGTAGCTTAAAAATTGGTAGCGGAAACTTTTGTTGATCGTTGGGAAATTTATTTTAGCAGATATTTAAATATTCAAGTCATATTGACGAACATAAAATATCTTCTGGATATGCAGAATTAAAAGCCAACTTACGAATATTTTCGCGATTCCCTTAAATAAGATGCCTACTTTTGATCAAATTTTGTAATTTCTAAGAATCACTAAACAATTTTCAGTTTATTATTTAAAAAAAAAATCTTCTCTCGAAAGTATAGACTCCATAGATGCATATAGTATACTACGCAGGTTCAATTGCTGAACCAACTATATAAAAAAAATATAAATTGTTTTAGGATACACTCTATACTTTTAATCTATCCAAGATAGTTAGATTGAATCTAACTCAATGTTTTATGCACACTTGAGTCATATTTCATATTCAAACATATTATTCAATAATTTGCAAAATTTTTATTATTCTTAATAAGTTTTGGTACGAAAATATTTCATTTTACTTTCAGATGTTCCTTTTTTATCAATTTTGTGCTTTAATGTGCGTACTGCAATATTTTTGTTATGGAATTTTTTGCATTTGAAATCAGGCGGGCAAATGGATTTTTCACATTTTAATGTCCAGAAATTTTCAAATTGGTGCCAATTTTGAATTTAATTAATTTATACCTAAGGGTTTATGCCACCATGTTACTATGAAAGTGTTGTTAATTATTTGTTGCGTGATTACATCGATGTACAATTAATTTGGTACGTTTCATTTCTGTAAAAATATTGAAGGTGTTGGATATTTCTGTTATATTTTAATTTAACATTTGTTAAAGTACACAAATTTGAATTTGTATAGGAATAACAAATATTTGATCTCAAGATATTACATTGAAATATTTATGAACTTTAGCATTTCGTTTTTATTGATTCAATAATTTTTCATAAAATAAATCTGGTATCATCAAAATTTCTTACTTTCTGCAGTATTCAGTATATTTCGGCTCACAAATTTTTATCTTTGCTAATACTGGTATTCTGGGTGCAGTGTAGAGCAAGAAAATAAAAAATCTGTTACAGGGTTTCGTTAAGAAATATAAATTATTGATTGAAAAAAATGATTATCTGCCATCAAAATAATTACGTAGTATTAATTGTGCATGAATAAGGGCCATTTAAAGAGTCTGTTTGGTATTAAATTATTTTAAAGGTTATTTGAAAAATTATAATCAACATACTGCATCCAAACCAATTTCCACCTATATTTGTGAACCATGGACTTTTCATTATACTTTCAAATCGCGATCAATATGATCTTTGGATTATTATTTAAATGTAGTTTTTCTTATCTTAGATTTTCATTCAGTAATAAATATTTGTTTATAGTATAAATGCATATTTTATGTCGAAGACATTTAAAAACAAACATCACTCTCACGTTTATAGCAATAAACAAATAGGTTCGCAGTATAATCGTTTATAAGGACAGCCAATGAACAAGATTAGACTGTGTATAATATTATTGAGTATATATATATTTCCATAAATATGGCATTCTACTTATGATTATTCGTTTAATTTTCTTAAATCCTAAATATATATTTTTTTGGTAACAAACATTCTAGTGTATACGAGTAAGTGCTGTATAGAGATAGAGTTTCCTTTCCTATAGGTTCGATTGATATACATTTCGATTTTGTATCATGTTTTGTTTTGTTTGGATAGGACAGTTTTATTTATTTATTTATTTTTTAATGTTTTTCAAATGCGTAGCTGCAGGGACAGATATATTATTTTCAATTCAGGCAGGAGGAATCAATTCATGATTATTTTTGTTTAAATTTTTTGGTACTTGCTCAAGTGTTTGCATTTTCATTTCTTAAATTGATTTCATCCAACTATTTCCAAAGTTTATTCGCATTACATAAAATTTGTTACCTTGTTAACACTTTTGCCTACAGAAATTTTTTTTGAACAGAATACCCTTACGCATTCTTAGTTAGATAATAAATTAAAACGTATCTCTACCTCCTTCCATGATTTTTATATATTATATTTTTGAGGATTTTTTTTATTTAATTTTTTTTTAAATTTTATTAATTTTTGAATAAGGATAAAAGACAAGTTTCTATTCAGCAAATTCAATATTTTTTCGGGGAGAGTTGCTGGTTTGTGAATCGGTTTTCTTTAAAATGGACACATGATGACCTTCACCATTACGATTAGGATACGCTATCACAGAGTCCTGTTTTGTCAGGCAACCTCGTTTTTGATCCGCAAATGATATCACCGAATCCTGTTTTACTAGTTGATGTCGCCTTGATTCTGAAAAACAACGATTTATTAAGGAGCGTTTGCATTTATTCAGATTATTTATGGATAGTCGTTGAAAGTAAAATATAAATCTTAAAAGCTAGAGAGTAATTACACACGAGCTACAATCAATGCTGTTAACAAATGTTCACAAAGATATACGTTCATAACAACTCTAGTGAAAAGCAATGATGACATCATTATAGGCAAACTTTATAATTACTCCTAATAGTTCGGAAACTGAGCGCAAAATGATGCCCGCATCGAACTGCCGGCTGAAATCACTTTCAAATAATAGTTAAGACTAGCTTAAAGCTAGAATTGCAGAAATTGTACGCCGAAAGTGATGCGG
This sequence comes from Odontomyia ornata, assembly GCA_963969285.1. NCBI lineage: Eukaryota > Metazoa > Arthropoda > Insecta > Diptera > Stratiomyidae > Odontomyia > Odontomyia ornata. Next base: position 25,307,231 of record OZ017739.1, read on the forward strand.
AAGGGTGCTAGAGGCGAAATCGCGCTAAATCATTCCACCTGAAGTGTTTATCTATTCCTGCTTCATTTTATGAAATCCGCACAAAATTTGCGAAAAACAAAACTTTTTGGTGTGATCATTGCCGTGGAATGACTGTCGCTGACACAATTCGCCTATTAAAAGAGCAGTCTAAAGTGCTGCTTGACATTCGTAATCGACTTGATATTTCAATGTTGGATGCAAGCAAAGCAATCAACAATGCGATCAGCCAACCTGAACCCTCTATTCCGGCTGAGGCTACGTTAATTGAAACTACTGCCGTTGATACTAGCAAGGGAGCTGTTCCTAAAAAATCAAAGGTCAGTCACTACACCTCTCCCATATCTTCCAGGATCAGCAATATACATCTTCCTTCATCGGTAATGACTTCAGCTATGACAACTGCACCTACTGATAATCCTGCCAGCCTACCAACTATGATAAATTCTGCTAGCCTACCATCTATGAGAATGTCAGAATTAGAAGTTGTTTTGCCGCCTATTCAGCTTTTTATCTCCAGGCTTTCCTACAGAACATCAAAAGGGATGTAAGTAACTACATTCTCACAAAATTAGGATTTACTCCTCCTATATTTGGTGTTACAAAGCTAACCAAAGATAAATTACCGAACAAAATCATTGCATGTTTTAAAATTTCTGCTGATCTTTGTTTGATACTTGATCCAGACTTCTGGCCCAAAGGAACATTAGTCAAAAAGGATTTTCCGAAGCAACGCCTCAAATCAAATCTCCGTCGCTCCCAACCAAACCAAATCTAGTGATTCTTCTCTAAAAATTTATTATCAAAATGTAAGAGGGCTTAGAACCAAGTTGCAGAATTTCCTAATTTCCACCACATTAGCTAATGACGACATTATATGTATAAGTGAAACATGGCTGAATAATACTATTCTTAACAAGGACTTATCTACCTTTCATAATATTTTCAGATACGATCGAACAATCGATTCATCTGGAAAATCAATCGGTGGTGGTGTACTTGTGGGTTTCACAAAGTCCCTTGGTTATCTTTCTTGTACAGATTTCATTCCAACTTCTCCTGTTGAATGTGTACTTGTAAGGGTAACCATTTCATCCAATATTCATCTTTTGGTGTCGTCAATTTATGTGCCTTGTCAGTCTTCTCTTTCCACTTACGTTAAATTTCTCGACGAACTTTCTATCTACATAAACGCTAAATACCCTTCAGATATTATTCCTCTATGTGGTGATTTTAAGGCTCCTTCTTTATCTTCAAATTTATCTTCTTGCCCATATATCGAGTCAACCAACCATCTCTCTGAAGTTTTTTCTTCTTTCCTCTCACTTTGCTCACTAAATCAAGTAAATAACATCACAGACGTTAATGATCGCAATCTCTGTTGTCTAACCAAACAAAACCTTTTTGGTCTTTCATTCGTTATTTGAACACTTCCTCTCGTATTACAGATTCAGCACATTGGAACAGCTTGGAGGCTAATGGGCCTTCTGCTATTTCAGATCTTTTTGCCAAATTTTTAGTGCCTCGTCCTTACCTACAAACTATTGCCCTCCATTCTCTTATTCGACATTAGCTATTGATTTTGAAACCACTCCCTATGACATTGAGCTACTCATCAGCAAGTTATATGGAAGCATTGGACCGGGTCCTGATGGCATTCCCGCTATATTTGTTAAGTCACTCATTACTTCTATATCTACTCCTTCAATTCTGTTTAATATAAGTTTAGCCAATGGAACTTTCCCTAAAATATGGAAACTTGCACATATTGTTCCAATTCAGAAGAATGGTGACCCTTGTAATATTTCCAACTACCGTTCTATATCTATCCTCTCCTGCTCCTCTAAATTGTTGGAGCGCCACGTTCACAATAAATTAGCATCATCTCTATCGCAAACTTTTGCTGCCGAGCAACATGGATTTCTTCCTAATCGCTCTACTACTACTAATTTACTCGAAATATCTCATTCGATTTCTTGTGCTCTAGATAACCATATGCAAATGGATGTCATTTATACCGATTTTCGCAAAGTATTTGATCGAGTTGATCATTCTATTTTACTACTAAAGTTGCAGCACTATGGATTTCCTGCTCCGATGTTAGCTTGGATAAATTCTTATCCAACATATCGTTCTTGTTGTGTTCGTGTAATCAGTTCATTATCTTCAACCTTTTACCCTACGTCAGGTGTCCCACAAGGCTCAATCCTTGGCCCTTTCCTATTTATACTTTTTATCAATGATTTACCTGCTGCTTTAAACTCAAAATTCCTTCTATTCGCAGATGATTTGAAACTATTCAGGGCTATCGGTCAAGTAGAGGATTGTTCTCAATTGCAGAATGATTTGTCTGTCCTGGAAAATTGGTGTAGCATTAACAATCTTGAACTGAACATATCTAAATGTCATGTTATGTTGTATTCCCTTAAACCAGTGCAAATCAAATTTATCTATTCGATTGGAAGCGAACTTCTTTCAACTGTTCTAAAAATTAAGGATCTTGGTATAATTTTTGATCCCAAACTCAAATTTGATATGCACATTTCAAGCATTAAAACCAGAGCTTTTCGAGTCTTAGGTTTTGTACTGCGGCATACTTTTATTTTCCAAGATATATTCTCCGCTGTACAGCTTTATAATACTCTAGTTAGAAGTATTTTAGAGTATAGCTCTCAAGTTTGGTCCCCACACTTTGAATACCTTATTGCTGACATAGAATATGTCCAAAGAAACTTCACCCGCTGTCTTTTTTATAAGTACAAGATTCCCTATGTTCCCTATGAAGACCGATTCACTTATTTACATCTTCCTTCATTAAAAGCACGTAGGGCTTTCCTTGATGAATGTCTTTTATTTAAACTCCACCACCGCCTGATTGATTGCCCTAACTTGGTAAATCAAATAAGTTGGAGGAGCCCCGGCAGGCCTCTGTGCTCCTCCAATCTTCACATCCAATTTGCGCGTACTGAAACCCATTTTCGTTCTGCCATGATTCGTTTGCCTCCCGTGCACAATCAATTAGAACTTGGTACTTTCCCTCAATCTTTAATAGCATTTAAGCATTTACTTAGAAACAAACTATATTAATTGTTATAATTTATGATTGATTGCTTAATTGTCTTAAATATTTTTGTCTATTTTATCTATATTGTCTTTTCTATTTTTGTTATTGGGCATTTTGCCTGTTAAAATGGATTCGAAATAAATAAATAAATAAATCTCAGTTCGTCTCCCTATTGGAAGAACCTTGCAACACAAAATCTTCAGCTATAACGTCCTGGTCGAAGTTGTGTAAAATGTTATTACTGATAGATTGAATCGAAATTCTCTTGTTTAAAAACAATGTGAAAAGATTCCAATCCGCAACAACATGGCCCCACAATTCCATTCCAAAATAGCAGCCTCGTTCAAAAGTATTGAGCACCCCTTACAAATTATAATACCTGAATTTTTAAAAGGAAAATGGCAATAAAAATCACTTATATTTATATAAATTTTTATTTTAAATTAAATTATTTAATATTTAGTAGGGCCACCCTTTGATTTGATCATTGCTGCGACCCTTTTTGGCATAGAGCGTACTCACACTCCTCTACCATTTTCGTTGGATAAGCCGTTTCAGGTCTTCTTTGTTGGTAATTGAATATTTGCGTATCTTCCGCTTCAATATACCCTATAGATGCTGTTGCAAATTCCGGCATACTGACTTTCTCCCATCCGCAACTTCAAATTGCCGCCGCAGCATCTCCACCTTCCTTTGGGCACTCCTACCTTTTCCTCTGTGTATTTATTTTTAATTAACATTTTTCCAATTTCCCTATAATTTTTATTTCCCCATCGTTACAAACCTACCCTTTTCCCTTATTTCCAACTACAAAAATAATATATACTAATAATTTCAATTTTCCCACTAACAACATTCTATTCATTATTTCCTACTAACAAATTTTATTTTTTCATACTAACAAAAATTTATTCACGGTTCCCTATTAATAAATTTCAATTTCATGCCCATCAAGAAAGAGTTGAAGTTGCTAATTTGATGGATGGGAAATCAACAAAACATGGCTCCGTTGATAGCGTCGCGGGTTCTCGACCGGGGACTCTGCTAGGACCCGGGTTCAAGTTCCCCGAGCGCAGGGAACCACTCTTTTTGGGGTATCGGCGAAATCAATAGTTTCCGAATATGTATATGTGACACTTTGCATCTAATCAAACGCTTCTTTGATTATGCAAATTGCCATATATGAAAAAATGGAAATTATTGCGTTTGTCGGTACGAAAAGATGTATGGGTAGCGGAATCGAAGTGTAATGAACTTCGATTACGTTACCCAGATGCGGCAGCGTTAATGAAATATAAAGATTGCGAGATTGGATTTGATGGAGGTGAAATGTGAGATTGAGTTCTTTGAATTGGGGCAGTTGTTATTTGACTTGCAGTGAGTTTTGGACTTTCGGAATAAGAGGGATTTGATTTTGTGCGGTGCTAGAAAAAAAGATTTTGTTAATTTAGAGTGCGGGGACAAGAAAATCGTGATTTGGAAAAAAAAAGATTTTTGTCAATTTGGAGTGCGGGAACGAGAAAATTGTGATTTGGAAAAAGAAAAATTTTGTCAATTTGGAGTGCAGGAACAAGAAAAATCTTGATTTGGGTTGTGAGATGAAAATGGAATCGTGAGTGGACGACCGTTTTTAAATGGAATTTTCAGAGTTGGAAGTTTTGGAATGGAGTTCAGTGGAAAATACAAATCAGAAGTGAAAGGAGTGAAGTTAGAAAGACATTAATAACTAGTAATTGAAATTAAAATATACTCTTGTAAGCTCACCACCCACATTGTGGTGTAAGAAAAAGAAAAATTTGTCGCTAGTAGATGGAGCAGAGGAAACGATTAGTGCTGATGAAAGGGGCCGTTCCTTTTTTTGTTTTCGTGATTTTAACTTACAATTTAATTTTCAGCGACCCCACACTTCTTTTGTTGTAATTCGCCGGGCACTCGAAGTTCTACAATCAAAGAAGTGAGTACCCATTTGGTTTTTTTTTAAATATTTTATAAATTATAATATTTTCCAGTAGTTTGTTTATTATATTCTTTATAGTATTGAATTGGTTTATGTTGGTATATTTCTCCGGACGGACTCGGCGAACCCGGGCGGTTAGTTGACGGAGCACCTCTCTGTAGTACTGGCCATTTACAGTTTGGCCGGGTGGCACAAACTCTTTGTGAACAATGCCTTTCACGTCAAAGAAAGCAATGAGCATCGACTTCACCTTCGATTTGCTCATGCGCGCTTTTTTCGGTCGTGGTGACGCCGGTGTGTGCCACTCCAAACTCTGCCGCTTCGTCTGAGGATCGTTTTCGAAAACCCACGTCTCGTCTTCTGTAATAACATGGTTAAAAAACTCTGGTTCGGTTGCTCGATAGTACGCTCCCTTTTCACTCCGACGACGTAACTGAACACGCACTCCGCTCTCGCTCGACGCTATCTCTCCAAGCGCTTGGAGGCAACTGCTGCAGCCCGGTTCCCTTTACCTAGACCCCCACCACCACTACAAGATACCGGTTAGTTATTTTCTTTTACAAACTCTTGTGGGCTCCAGTGAAAATTCATGCTTTTCTGAAAATTATTTCTTCCCTTTTATCATGCTGCCAGCTTGTCCGAGAGTTGTATTTTTACTTTGGAAATATTTACTCAATTACGGTATGATTGATAATGCCGAGTGGAATACGTGTAAACAAACTACGAACTCTGGTTTGGAAATCGAAGTTAATAAACCTATGGCTTCCGCCACATGTTTGTTCTTATTTTGAATTTCCTCTTCCAGTCCCATTTTCAGTGCATCGTAGCTATTCATAACTGCCTTACAATTTTCAAAACGACAACTCCACCTTATAGTACTAAAACTGCCCAATTCACGACCAGTCTTAATACTAAGAGAATCTTGCAATGTTTTTAGATGAGCAGGAATGGCAGCATGTGAAAAATGAATGTATAGTCCTTCAATATTATTAAAAAAAATAATTCCAGGTGATACATTAGCGCATGAGTCTCCAACAGCTAGATTAAGTTGATGTGCTAGACAATCCACGTAAATAGCGTGAGGATACTTCTCTTTGATTATTACTTGCAGACTTTTGTGTTTTCCGGACATAACACTCGCTCCATCATATGACTGCCAATATGGGGGCGTTGTCTAAAACACATTTATGAAGCAAATTAAAAATCATTGCAGCTAAGCTCTTGCATCTCTACGAGTAGAGCAATGAATAAACCCCATGAATGACTCTTCAACTTCCAGCCCTATCACGTATTTCAAAACTATCGCCAATTTCTCTTCTTTGTAGCATTTTGCTTCATCCACCCGTATAGAGAAAAAACCACATTGTTTTATCTCCTTCACAATTCCATCTGATTTGTTATGTCGATTGAATCATTCTGTATACCAGCACTGCAATAGGTAACATTTTTTTCTAAACGTTTTGAAGATGTTTCATCGTATTCAGCAAACAATTGAATCATATCCGAAAAGTTACCTCTATTTTTGACTCAGGATTTTCACGGTGGCCTCTCAAAGGTAATCCTTGACGTACCAGGTAAAGTATAGCATCTATAATTTTCAACAAATTGTCTTTATTTTTCTCAACTTCCTTGCTCATGAACATTTGATGCTTGATGTAGATATGTATAATGCAGTTCTTTATTTCAATTATGAGCCGCAGACTACGTATGTTTTTGAAGAGCCTCTGGCAACTTCTTCCAGTTGCTGTACCCGGTGTTTGTAAATCTCACATTTTGATCGCGCATTTCCTTACCAAATATCCTGCACACAAAGCAGTATGCTTTATCCTCATTAGAGCTATATTCTAGCCAAGTATATTTTTAATAATTTTACGGATTAAATGCCCGTAGTTTTTCACCAAATTTTGAACGCGGGAAGTCAATTCGAGGCTGCCATGGGCCAGTTTCAAGTTGATCTGATTAAATCAACACCTGTCACCACTGAGTGGTCACTCGTAGTCCGTCCGAAAAATCCTCTGAAATAAATAACGTTGTTCACCAACGAGACTTGAACCTGGAGCCTTCGGCTTATGTGACTCGTGCACTAACCACTAGATCATACAGACCACAGGAACTAAATCACTGACATCTACATTATTAGCACACAATTTACATGTCGAAAGCACTACTTTTTTAACGTATAGTTTTCATAAAAGTTCGAATAGATGACCAATTGTAAGTCAAACTTATTCGCGAAACTACGATTCTTCTAATAATCATCGTGCGACAGTTCAGATGCAAGTTGAGATTTGCTAGACAATCTCTTTCCATGACCATAACATAACAGTACTCTAGGAGGTTATTTGGTCAGTATAATGCTCGACCGTGTGATTCTTACTTGATTTCACAATCAGTACCCATCGCAGCTGGGTGGACTCATAATCTGACAGGGGAACCATAAGAACAAATTCATTGCCACCAACGAGCTTTGACCTTGGGATCTGCTGCGCTAGAGGCTATTGCTCTACCCACTACATCATTCAGAAAAGAAATTAAAAGACTGCGATTCTTCTAAATACTGTTGAATTATCGGAAACGAGTCGGAAAAGTATTGTCATTTTCCAGCCGATTGACAGAAAAATTTTATCAGTTTGGTGACTGGATCTTATATAGTTTCTAAACTGCGGGCACTTGCGGTTAAATCAATGAGTGGGAGATCAATGAGATAGCAATTTTAACATTTAATCACTTTTTCGGTACAAATCCGATACCATTTTACACATTTACATCTATCTCACTGGATATAAATAATAATTGATATTTTAATCAAATCTAGACTTCAGATTTATTCTGAGACACGGATGTCTTACTTTAAAGATATCCGCTTCTTAAAATAAGACATACACGTCTTAAAATAAGACACCCGCGTCTTAAAATATGACATGCGTTGCCTAAAAGTGTAAAATTTTGGCACCAAGCTTACTTAATAAATATAATAAGACACAAGGACGTCTAAATGTAAAAACTTGCGTCTTGCTCTTCGGGAGTATTTATGTGAAATCAACGCAATTTAGTAGTTATTAGCCTGTGTTTTCCAATTAAACGCTATTTTTTTGTTTTTTCGACAAATATATATTTCGGGAGTAAGTTGTTCCCTTCTTCAGTGTCAATGTCAATTTGGGACAACAATTCAAACGGTAAAACACCGTAAAGGAAGACGCCCGAATTTGAACTAACAACCTTTGATATTAAATATTTAATGAAATAAATGGATTCGATTGACTTACGACTTACTATGTAACAAATACAACCAATTAACAATAATGAGGAGCCCACGATTGAATTTTACAAAATAGTAGCTTACACACAAGCCATGAAAAGAAATTCTTTCAGGTAGGTCTGCCTGGGCCAACTGATTGCAGCAGCGGTGGTGTTCCGTGCAGGCGTGTATCCGCTTGACATGCAGCCGGCATGTAACTCACACGCATCCCGGTTGTCACGAATGTGCGCAGATTACTAAGGCGATCGAGTGCATATGAGCAGGCACACGGGTGCAAGCAAATTCCTCCTTTGAAGTTCAACGGCAAGCGCCGATTCAACGGTGAGGGCATGCACAAGTATCCGAGCAGCTCGTTCACATGCTTATGCTCGTGTTCACGCCCGTTGAACGCGAGCGTGTAAGAGCAGCATTGCATTCTAGCGGGAAATTCAATTGTACGTTAGCTTTGAATGTTGTGTTTTTGCTGAATTGATTATTTTTGTCAATTCAAAAGTAGCCAAATGGAATGAATTTTGTAGGTAAATTTTGTATGTGAATATCTCCCCTATAGATTATTTGATTGGAATCGATTTGATGTGATGCTATTTCATTGTCTATTCTAGAGTTTGAGATTGGTTACCAAAAATTCTGGGGTGGCCAAGATCAAACACAAAGAGCATCAATGGAAAATCGGTGGCGATCTAAATGTTGATGAATAAATTAATTTTTACTATATTTCGAAACATATATTAATTGATGTACATATTCATAACACGTTACTGGTCTATTGCTTGAGATGCAATCTGGACTTACAAAATTTTGTTATTTATTGTGTCTGTGGGACACCCATGCATTTGATCATCATTATGTTAGAAAGGTGTGAACAAGTCGTACTCATTATGAGCCAGGACAACAAACGTGTCCTCTGTTCCACTTGTGAACCCACAGGACGTTTTATTGCCTCTTCACATTAAACTTGGCCTTATCAAGAATTTTGTCAAAGGGTTCAATCACGACGGACCGGATTCCGAGTACTTAATCAAGTTATTTCCAAAATTGTCATACACAAAAATCAAAGCAGGAATATTTGTTGGACCTGAGATTCAAAAACTAATGGCTGATAAAAAGTTAAAAAAATGTTTAACGCCTGATGAAGCAGCAGCATGGGCCTCATTCCAAACTGTTGTTCACAACTTTCTCGGTAAACACGAATCACCAGATTACAAGCAAGTAATCGATAATTTTTTGCAAAATTACCACAAGATTGGAACTCAAATTCTCTCAACTACTTTCCTGCATACACATCTTGATTTTTTTGCACAAAACTTGGGCGACACGAGCAGGGAGAGTGGCTACACCGAGAAAAATGCAAAATTGGCGGCGATTGTCAATGAAAGAAGACGTACGGGTACGTCCGGGTAAACTCTGCAGATGGTGGGCATAAAACACAATTAGTCGAAAACAAACAAGAAGTAATTCGACTTCTAGTTGAAAATCAGGAATTGAGACTACAACTGAAAACCCTGGACGATGTGCACAAGAGAGGGAAGAAAACTCAAGATGTGGAACCGGTAAGGCAAATAAATACGGAAACTAAGGCAAAGAAAGCTGTCAAACAAGTCATCCCAGAAGAAATACTAAGTGCTGGAGACGCTAACGACAGCCAAAACTATTATGCAGCGCTTGACGGACTCCAATAAGAAATGGCCGTTGAAGAAAGTATTGAAGGTAATGTTAATCAAGATAACAATGATAATTGTATCCTTTACTCAAAAAAAAAGAAGAAACCAGCTCGCAGTTCTGCTGGTACCTCTCAAAAAGTTTCCAAAAATACAGAGAAAGTTCCGACAATTAACGTGTTCAGTCAAAGCGGAAAGGATATGGTCAGCTATTGGCAGCCGAAAATAAATTAACCAATCTTGAGATTAAAAGAGTCAATACCAAAATATTAACAATCAAAACAAAATCACTGGTTGATTTCAAATCAGCTAAAAATGCACTGAATTCTGGGGAGGTTCCACACTTCACCTACGAGTATATCCCAAAAAGGTAGAAGACCAGACCTTTTTGTTGAAGGGCTTAGACTGCGGAGAAGATACCGTTGATCTACTTCAAGTGGTCAAGGAAGCAATACCTGAAATTGAATTTATTTCCGTTAAAACATTCGTGACAAGAAGATCGACGGTAGAAAAAAAAAATTTACCAATTTATTGCAGATTTCAAATAAGAGCAGTCCAAGTGCTCCTCAACAAATAAGATACTTGAACTTCCAAGTGTTGAGGTTGGAACGCCTCCAGAAAAGAGAAGTGAATCAATGTTATCGGTGTCAAAGATTTTGACATTTGGCTGCCAACTGCGCCAAGCATTATCGATGGGTCGTATGCAAGGACTTTCATGCTCCCGATAAGGGCAAATCGGGTCAGACGGAGCCAAAAGAGAAATCATACTGAGTTAACTGTGGTGTTTTCGGTCACCCGGCATCATATCGAGGATGCTCCTGATATCAAGATGCAAGAGTAAAATTTGTCTCAAAGCAAACACAACTACACCGCAGTGTCTTAGCTTCGAACTTCGTCAAGCCCGGAGTATCATTTGCACTTGCCGCTAGAGGACCAGCAGAAAATGCTGCAAATAATGTAAATAATGTAAGTGACAATAATGACATTCAAGGCTGCATGATTATTATATTCTTACTGGTGACCTGAATGCCAAGCATACATCAAGGCTGAACGCTTTATTAAAAGGAGGGCCAAAGAATTCAAGAATATTTTATAAATATCTCTGGTACGCCCTATTGTTGAATATGCCTGCCTCATCTGGAATCCCGTTTTTGATATTCACAGCAATAGGTTGAAGTCAGTGCAAAAGCAGTTTCTACTCTTTGCTTTGAGGTCTCTCTACAACCCCAGGCTTTTTATTAACCTACCACCTTATGAAAATCGTCTCGTGTTGTTAAATTTGACTAGCCTCTCTTCGAGGAGAATTGCATTGTCAGCATGTCTGGCTTTCGATCTCTTGAAGGCCAATATTAAGGTAAAAAGTGTATGTATGTAATATTCAATTTAATGAACCCGCTAGAAGCACAAGACACTCTACCATGCTTGCCATCAGCAGAGACTATACCATTTAAGGAGACAATGAGCCAATCAATAGAGGCTGTAGATACTTTAACAAGTAAAGTGATCATTACTCCCCATATATGTACTTCCAAGGTCCTATTTAAATCCAAAGTATTAAATTCCCTTTCCCCGCCAAATATTTGAACACTGTAAAATTAAATAATGTTTTGTTGCTACCGCGAGAGTAGTTTTAGACATTATGTTTCTAGCAGAGGGGTGAGCAACCCGGGGTGGCATACTGAGGCCGGCTAGCGTTCAGTCGTGTCGCGGGTCTTCTGGGCCACCTTCTGCTTGTGTTGTGCCACTCTACACATAAAAACTAACACGAAGGGATAAGGACGGGAAAGGGGGAGGTTTTTTAAAAAATGAAAGATTATTGTCTTAACGAGACATGGCAGTTTTATTTATTTCACAAAAAAAAGAATTCTTTAAGTAAAATTCACAAATTCTTACTCCCCTTTAAAATTTATGCAAGAAAAACCGTTAAATAAAATTTTATAAAAAGAAAACAAAAAACTAATTTGATAACATAAACTAACAGTAATATAAAACAAGTTGGGTAGACAGACCTATGCTCATGTCAGAAGGGTTTTGTGCTTAACTTACAAAATGCGGTAACCAGCAACGAATAAAATCATGAAACATGTCAAAGACGATTTTATTGGAGAAAATGTGAAATTCGAGGATCATACTATTATTAACAAAGTTGAACGAATTTTGACTTCTGATTTATTTGTTATACCCATAAATACCCATAAATATCTCCTTTGATATTTTTTTCAGATTTTTTAGATCACTGGTGTCCATTCGCGAGGGAGGAAACACATTTTTCCCCACTGAAGCAAAAACTGTCAGTTTAAGAACTGGTTTGAAAAGCTCTCATAGAGAACTTTCAATTGATACTCATATCGTCTACGTTTCATGAAATTTTTTTTCAGGGGCCACTCTTCTGTACTGTAATCATCGATTCATGGCCTATTTTTTCGAATCCTAGAATGGTTACAAAGCCCTTTTGCTAGGAGCTCTCTCCTGCCTCTTCGACTTGTTTCAATTGTATGTACTCATCTTCATGATATCTATCACTCCTGAAATTTTCATGCAAATTCTAGCAAAGCTGTAGTGTCTAAGTCGGTAAAAAGCGCATATGGCTCCATAGCCGTATGTTTCCATAGTAATACAGGGCATATTGCTCCATAGTAATACAGGAAAATTCAACTCGCTATAACTTCGGTAAATACCATTCGATCTTTATGAAACTTTCAGCAAAGATCAATCTTATAGTCATCTGTTTGTTGAATTTTATCGAATTTTAGGGTACCGTTTAGATTTTATTCAAGAAAACACAAAATCGATAAATCATACTATTACCAACAAAGTTGAGTGAATTTCGACTTCTCATGTATTTGTTGTTGTTGTACTCATTTAGGCCTACATTCATGATTTTTTTCAGATTTTTCGGATGGAAGGTGTCCAATCGCGAGGGGGGGTACGCGAAAAGTTCGTACATTTCCCCTTCCCCTGCTCCCCTCGGTACTTACAAGGCAATTTTAAAACTTGTTTTGAAAAAATCTCATTGAGACCTTTCCAACGACACCCTACTCGACTACCAATGGTGAAAATTTTTTTTTGAGGGGTCAACTCCCTATATGGGGAGAACCCCCTTAAACTCCTTGGAAAAATTTTTCCACCCTTGAACTTGCAAGAGGTCACCACTTCTGACCTTTCCACAAAGTTTAATGGCTGTAGCCTCTATAGTTTCGGAGAAAAAGTGCTGTGACATACAGACGGACGGACGGACGGACGGACGGACGGACAGACGGACACAGGTCGTGATTGCAATAGGGTTTTGTATTTTAGTACAAAATCCTAAAAAAATGAATCCAAATAATTACTCACACCTTTCTTGTTGAACTCCGAGCACTTGGCGAAGAACAAAACTAGTTGGGTAAACAGACCTACGCTCATGTCAGAAGGGTTTTATATTCAGTTTACAAAATGCAGTCACCAGATCGAATCAAATCAAGAAACATGTCAAAGACGATTTTATCGGAGAAAATATGAAATACGAATTTCATACTATTATTAACAAAGTTGAACGAATTTCGACTTCTGAGGTTTTTGTTATTGTTATACTCATAAATATCTCCCTTGATAATTATTTCAGATGTCCATTCGCGAGGAAGGAAACACACTTTTCATGTATTTCCCCCCCTGTGCCCCCACTGAAGCAAAAACTGACTGTTTAAGAACTGTTTTCAAAAGCTCCCATGGAAACTTTCATTTCATACTCATATCAGCTACGTTTGATGAATTTTTTTTTCAGGGACCATTACTATTATCATCGATTAATGGCCAATTTTTTCGAATCCTAGAGTTGTTACAAAGCCCTTTTGCTAGGAGCTCTCTCTCGCCTTCTTGACTTGTTTCACTTATGAGCATTAATTGTAGGTTCAGTCATTCATTCAATTGAATCAAGTGTTCCAAGCATGCACCTTAAACGCTGAAGTTGGGAAAAAATAACTCAAAATTATTCAATCTTCGCATTTAAAACAGCCACTATTTTGTTTTACGGTTACTGATACCACTAGCTGAACCGATCCTCAAAGATATTCATGACATCTATCATTCCTGAAATTTTCATGCAAATCCTAGCAAGACTGTAGTGTGTTGTTCCATAGCTATATGTTGCCATAGTAATAAATGCAGCGCATATTGTTCCATAGTAATACAGGAAACTTCGCTAAATATGATTCAATCTTTATGAAACCTTCGGAATAGATCAAACTTATAAAAAGTCATCTGTGTACTGAATTTCATTGAATTTAAGGGTATCATTAAGATTTTATTCAAGAAAACATAAAATCGATAAATCATACTATTACCAACAAAGTTGAGTGAATTGCGACTTCTCACGTATTTGTTGTTGTTGTACTCACCAAGGTCTACATCCCTGATTTTTTTCAGATTTTTCGGGTCACAGGTGTCCAATCGCGAGGGGGGGGACACAAATTTTTCGTGTGTTTCCCCTCCCTGTGCGCCCCTCGAAGCAAATTTTGCCAAACTAAGACCTGTTTTGAAAAGTTCTCATCAAGACCTTTCATTTGATACCCATATCGGCTACCTTCGATGAAATTTTTTTTTCGGGGGGTCACTCCTCTATATGGGGAGACCCCCCTTAGATACCTTATAAATCACCACTTTACATCTACATACAAAATTTGATGTTTCTAGCTTAAGTAGTTTCCGAGAAAAACTGCTGTGACACACGGACGGACGGACGGACGGACGGACAGACAGACAGACGGACAGACAGGACGCGATTTTAGAAGGGTTTTGTAAAATTATTTTACAAAACCCTAAAAAGGAGTTCGAGGCGACCTGAAATCCAAGCTTCAATTTGAAAATTCATGTTAGCAAAAAGCCAGAATGAAAACACAGAACGGCCACTTTTCAACAAGACGCTGGATACACCCTCTCCACTAATCCAATTTCAATTTCATTCAAAAGTATTATTTCAAATTCAAAAATTGAATTTTTCACCACTTCATAGATAAAACAAAGTACTTCTCAGAAAACATTCCTCTTCCTTTTTTTTTGTTTTCCTTCTCGTCTTTTAGTTTATTAAATTAGGACACTTTTCTATTTCACTCTTAACTGCCCTCTACAACAATTAAAATTCGAATGCACAATATAAGTTTCTTGATTTTATTTTCCACACAATCTTTGGGTATGGGTTATGCCGGAATATATTTAAGCCATTGTTATTTTTATTCTCGGTCCACTCCATTTAACTTAGTTTTTCTTCCTCTAAAAGCCGCTCTTAACTTCCACTCGCATATGCCACAAGCAAAATTTCACTAATTTTACTATTCCAATTTATACGTTTGTATCTAAATCCAATTCGAAACCCCACTTTTTCACAAATTCAAAATGAGCCTTTATCTCGACACTGCCAAAGCATTTCTCCTTCTTCTTCAAACTAAATACTGAATTCTTTCACCACGAACGCCAACAACAATCCCCTTATTTCAAAGTCAAATACTGACTATTTATTCAGATCCAGCATTTCGCTCCTCCCTCCCGCAATCCTTTTATTCTCTATTTACCACTTCCGCATCTGGTTAACGTAATCGAAGGACATTACACTTCGATTTCGCTACCCACACATCTTGTCCATATTGAAAACCGCAACAATTTCCATTTTGCATATATGGCGATTTGCATAACCATGATAGCGTTTGGTTAGATGCAAAACGTCATGTATATACAGAAACAATCGCTTTTGCTGATATTCCAAAAAGAGTGTTTTCCTGCGCTCAGAGAACTTGAACCCAGGGTCCCAGTGGACCTTCTGTTGATTTCCCATTCATTGAGCTAGGAACTTCAACTATGCACCTTTCTTAGTGGGCATTGAGATGAAATTTGTTAGTAGGGGAAACGTGGATGAATTTTTGTTAGTATGCAAAATAAAATTGTTAGTGGGAGCTAATGAATAAAATTAGTTAGTATGAAGGAAGGAATTTGATTTTATTAGGGAAAACTAATCGAATGAAATTTTATTAATGGGAAGTAATGAGTGGAGTGTTGTTAGTGGGGAAATTAAGATTATTATTATATTACTATTTTATTCACAATTGATTATAAGGGAAAAGGGTAGGATTGAGATGATGGGCAAATAAAAATTACAGGGAAATTGTTAAATGTTAATAAAAACAAATAAATATACCGAATAAAAGGGTATATGTGCCCAATAGAAGGTGAAGATGTTACGGCGGCAATTTGAAGCTGCGAATGGGAGAATGCCGGTACGCCAGAATTCGCAACAGTTTTTTGTTAAATTAATTGTATTGTAAAATTTTTTTTATTATTGAAATGCCTTATGTACTCTTATACCTGGTAACCTCACAAGTGGAGAGCAAAAGTAAAAGTTTGTTCGCGCAAAAGGGACGCGGAAAATGTCATGAGAGTGACTAGCCCTGACTGAGCTATGAAGAGAGATAACTGAGCAAAGATTATCCAGAAGTAAATGATGGTGCAACTTCAAAAGTAAGCATTCATATAAAAATAATTTTCGCGATTCTAAAGTAGGAATGTGTAGAGCTTGTAGGCAATTTATGTAGGGTTTGAAGTCCAATCAGCATCTGGAAAATAAATTACGTGTGAATCCATGTTGGATAGATTCAATAAGATATTTGTGGTGCGGATTCCATATTGGCGAACAATATTCTAACACACTTAGAACTAAGGAAATGAAGAGGTGGATGGAAGTTGAAGGAATGCGAAAGTTATTAGAGGATCTAAGGATAAAGCCAGTAAAGCGTAATGCTTTATAAACGATCATCATTATGTGATGACCAAACTTGAGTTTGTCGTCAAAGATAACACCTAGATCCTTTATGTATACACTTTCGTGCAGGACTTCTCCAAGAATTGAGTAAGGAAACAACATAGGATTTTTTTTTTGCTAGAGTATCTCATTTGGCGACACTTAGAAATATTCAAGTTAAGAGCGTTAGAAACGCACCATCGACCTAATTTATGAAGATCGTTTTGCAATAAAATGCAGTTCTCTATATTATCGATAACTTTAAATATTTTACGATCGTCCGCATATAAGAGACAGGATGACGATACCGAAGCAGGACGGTGATTGACGAAAATGAGAAAAAGTAAAGGACCTAACATTGATTCTTGTGGGACACCAGAAACAGGATGAAATCAAAAAGAGAGGTAGGAGTTGACAGAAAAAACACATGCACGGTTAGCGACATTGGTGGAAAGCCAGGATATAAGGAATGGGGAAGATTAAAGCTTTTTATTTTGCTGAAAAGGGGATTATGATCCACAGAGTCGATAAGTTTGGAGAAATCCGTATAGATAGCAGCTACTTGACTTTGTTTATCAAGCGCAGAGGCAACCGTGTCAGTAACCGATAAAAGGTTAATCAAGATGGATCGACTTTTGACGAAGCCATGCTGCCCACGGGACAATAAGGGAAGAACTAATGGATAGACTCAATTATATACTACACGTTCGAAAGTCTTGCTGAAATAGGAGTGAATAGAAATGCTTTCAAGATAGGTAATATGTATGCATATTTCCAGTAGGAAGGAAAAGTGGCATTGGCAAGATTAATATTAAAAATTGTAGATAAAAGAACACACAAGGAAGATGAAAAGGATTTAGTGAAAAAATTCGGTATTCCATTTGGACCACCGCCTATGTTTAGATCTAAGTTTTGCATTTTAAGCTCGATCTCGAGTGGATTCGTAACAAACCCAGAAGTATCCAATAAGGACGAAGGTGTAGAGGACTCCTTAGCAACTAGACCGATGTTGGAATAAGAGAAGGAGAACGTAAAATACCGTGCGAACAGATCACAAGAATCGTATAATGATGTAGAGGTAATGTTTACTTAGCGAACAAACTGAGGAAATTTATGAGAACTCTTAAGAGAACGGATAAAGAATCAAACGGCGTAGTGATTAGGAGATTTCAATGAGCTCTATATATTTCTTTTGAGCATATATAGCTGCTTTTCTGGCCTCTTTGCGAAGCTCCTTGAACAGTTCGAAATCACTCTGGAGACGTGATTCCAGAAATTTCAAACGAGCAGAATCCTTAGCTTTCTGAGTTGCAACGAAGTTACAGTCGACCCATGGGACATCGAATGGCTTTTCCACACGACACATAGGAGTACTCGTATTTTCCTGAATGATTTCAGATAGTATGGTCTAGAAGTAACTAAGTGCCTCATCAATTTAGGAGTTCTTGAGAAGCGAGAATCAGATTCTAGGATTGATTTCCTGTTTAATTCTGGAGTAGTTAGGTTTGAAAAGTTGAAGCAAGCAGGTGACACCTTTTTAGGATGAAAAGCTTGGCGTGTATTATTGAGATGGTGCGGGTCAGGATTCACGTATTTATTTATTTTTATTTATTTATTTAAATCTATTTAACAGACAGAAATCCAAATTGAGTGATAAGGAACCATTAATCACGCAAAAAGTAACGCTTTAGTTTATTTTTAAAAACAAAGTAGGACGTGGAAAGAGAACCAAGCTCGTGGCTGTTATGCTTTCTGATGATTCACGGCATAATTGAGTAAAAACATAAATTTGTCTGGGCGTACGGGACCTCGAGAATGTTATTAGACCGACTAGGACGTGCATACAGTCTGTAGTGTAAGTCTTCGCTTAGAGTGGAAGTAATTTGTTGGAGGTGCAACGTATAAAGGAAACATTGATCTAAGAAGGTTCTTCGGGACGACAGAGAAGGGTGACGAAGTATGGATAGACGACGCTCGTAAGACTCATAAGCTAAGTTGAATTTGAAGAACACAATATGGGTGAACTTACGCTGAACAGCTTCTAGTGAGTTCACAAGATATAAATGTCTAGGAGACCACACTACTGAGCAGTACTCAAGAACTGGGCAGACAAGACATGTGAACAAGCAAACAGTGGTAGCAATATTTGCAAACTTGTGCAAATGCCGCATAATAAAACCCGAAACTTTGGATGCCTTGGTAATTATGCTAAAAATGTGGACATCGAATTTAAGCTTGGGGTCAAATATTACACCAATATCTTTACATGAGTCTGGAGAGGGGAAAACAGCATTACATAGGGTGTAATTAAAAGTCAAAGGAACGATTTTCAAATTAAAAGCCATTTTAAAACATTTGGAAACATTGATGCGAAGGGAGTTTACATTACATCAGTTATAGAGGTTAAAAAGATCAATTTAGAGTTGCTGGCAATCTTCAAGGGATCTAATTATCCGGAATACGTTGAAGTCATCAGCATACAGGAGACATGAAGAAGAAATTACAGAGGGAAGATCATTGATAAACAGTACGAAAAGAAGAGGTCCAAGAATTGACCCTTGAGGGACACCAGATGGAGGATTGAATGGAAAGGAGGTTGTACTATAGAGATTAACACGACATGAACGGGAGGATACATACGATGAAATCCAAGAATGAAGGGATATGCCGAGCAAAGCTAACTTTTGACAGAGGAGAGTATGGTTCACGGAGTCAAACGCTTTGGAGAAGTCCGTGAATATTGCATCTACTTGATACTTGTTTATCTAAAGCTCTTGCAATATAATCTCCGAACTCAGCCAAGTTCGTAGAAGTTGAATGACCCTTCAAGAATCCATGTTACCATGGTGTCACAAGTGAACTCAGTGACTCAAGAAACCTGTAGAGAAACAGGAGAGGAGTGTTATGGGACGATAGTTTGAGGCAGATGATGGATCGCCGTTTTCAAAGGTAGGGACAACATTTGCATCTTTCCAGTACGAAGAAAAGGTACCAGTACCAAGGCTGTGATTGAATATAAGGGATAGAGGAAAACACAAAGAAGAACAAAGTGATTTTACAAATATCTTAGCCAATCCATCGGGACCAGGACTAATATTCGGATCGACATGTTAATAAGGGATTCAACTTCAGAAGGATCAGTGGAATAGGATGTACTTGATGCTGGATAAGTTTGAATTGAATTTATGGGGGGGTGTAGTATATCAGAAGAGGAAAAATATTCGGCAAATAGGTTAGAAATATACTGAGGGAAGGAGGCTTCAGTCTTATTCTATTTGACAGTATGCGGGATGGAAGAGGAAGATTTAAAGGATCGGATGTATCACCAAAAGGGTTTAGGGTTATTTGTCAGGAGCGAACTCTCTAAATTGCTAAAGCAGTTTTTCATGACCGTTTTGAGCTCTTTTTTAGCCAAAGAGCGCAGTCTGCAAAAATTCTGTTTAGCAACATCATTTCCGGTCAATTTATAGTGCCTATGTCCCTTGTCTTTGGCTCTTAAGGCACGAAGAACACTTTGAGTAAGCCAAGGCTTCATTTTCGCTTTGCGAGGAGCTTGGAGTGAAGTATAAAGAGCAATCAGATTATTAAGGTAATCATAAAATTTGTTCAAAGCACTATCGCAGTCAATACGAGTGAAGAAGGTGCACCAGTTGACCGAGTCCAGATTGGTTTTAATTAGCTCATAAACCTCATAGGGCATCAACGGTTAGTGCTAGAGATAAAGGTGGATGATGGAGATAAGGTTGAACATAAGGATGTAAAACAGTAGCTACTGATAGACACCCAGTTTTAACATTTCACATGACAAGGTCTAGAAGACGACCATTAGGGTTACGGATATGATTACACTGTGAAAAAGAACAAAGGGAAAGAAAGGAAGAAAGTAACAAAGAAGGATTATTTGTTGAGGAAATGCCAGGTGTTGGTTAAGTGGTCCCATTCCACTGCTGGTAGATTGAAGTCCCCACAAATTATAATTTTGGAATGTGCATGACGAGCAAGAAGATATGCAGAGAGTTCATCGAAGAAGGCTTCGTACATAATAATAATGAGGAGTTATGAAGAAGAGGGAGTTTCACAATTACACACTCAACAGCACGAGTAAATTTGAAGTGAGCGCAAAGTAAACTACTAGGGGTTTTGCAGACTGCAACCATGACTCCACCACCATCAGATTTATTAGTGATGTTAACGTTACGGTCTATTGTATTGCCGCATTTGAAATATTCTTGTTCAACCACGTTTCAGTTAAACAGATAACGGAATCGTTAGTTAATTGAGACACGAGTAATAAGTCCTCGGGGTTCTTAAGCCACGAACATTCTGATATTAAATAGAAATAGTTGAACGATTAGGAAGGGAAAAATTTGTTTCAGTGTTAGATGATCCTTGAAGGTTGTTGAGGCTGTTTGGAACCTTTTTGGTGCAGATGAGGGAAGGAACCTGGCTCTGTTGGAAATATTTGAGCTTATGAAGGATATTCCGAAAGAATGTTTCTTAGTTTTTTGAGTGAAATTAGAACATCCATTTTTTTTCTATCATGCAACTTTAAATTTGCATCTTATGGATACCATGAGCACCTTTGATTTTGCTGCCAAGATTTATGCATCAGTATTATTTTATTAATGATATCGAAGACTTTGGAGGACTTTTGAATAAGGCGCTAATCATGCGACCAGCTAGGAGTTCGAAATATTTAATTTATTAATTATTCATTTTATCCATTTACCTCTTCAACAACATTAAGATCAAACGTTAGTATAGAACAATTGAACAACAACTATACTACAACATCTAGCTAACGCAAATTAGCGCTTTACTCACCTGGTCTTTGATCTGCAAAAGAAATAACAGAATCTTGTTTAACTAATTTATATCGTTTGTGCTCAATGAATGAAACAATGCTATCCTGACTTGCGAGGCAATTGTTATTAGTTTTTCGATTGTTGGATGGATGGAAATTTTCAATGTAGGATATTTGTGTATCCTGTTTGCATAAAATGCCACGTCTCGAATCAATGGAAACGCTATCCGTTGTTGAATACGAGTCACGTTTCGACAAATCTGAATCCTGTCGCATTAGTTGACCTCGTTTCGTTTCAATATAAGAGATCTGAGAGTCTTGCTTGGCCAATGAATTTCTTGATCCGTTACTGTCCTGTTTCAACAGCATTTGCCTGGAGGCGTTGCTATCCTGCCGTGAGACACAACTATTGCCCCCACAACTTTCCTGCTTGATTAGCAATTGACGTGAGCCATGATAGTCCTGGTTCCTAATGAGTGATTGCCTTGATACATTGCTGTCTTGCTTGAGGAGCATTTGCCGCGACAAATTGCTATCCTGCTTTGCGACCATGTGATGATGGCGATGATTTCGAGCGGAATTGTTATTGTTGTTCTCGTAGATGTAGGAGACAGCATCGGACTTAATGGAGGGGCTACTGCATGCCCCCTTTTTCGCACTGTTCTGATAGTGTGATGACTTTCGAGTGCTCGTAGAGGATGAAGCGATAGCCACGTTGTCGTAGTATCTGAAAGTTTTAGAAAGTATCCCAGTTTTAGAGGATGTCTTATTCGAGTGTCTTAAGGTATTGTTAGAACGGTGCCTGTGAAATATGAGCATGGGTGAAATAAGGCATGTGAGATATTCAGTCGGGGATTTTGTTTAAATACATGCTTGTTAGCCAATTCGTAGATTCGACCAGGGTCACCTATTTCTAAGCATTATATGTATGTAGAGCCAATTCAGAGTTTAGAAATTACATCGTGCATTATCGGTATCAAAAATTTTATTGAGATTAAGTTGGGTGCAGATTTTAAACCATATGAAGTGCAGTAAATATATACAATTGATTTTTAAGCCTACTAGAGATATATTTTTTTAGATAAATTAAGTGGGATACCATTAATTAAGCAGTTGTGATTCCAATCCTCTACGTTTCAATGATGTTATTGTCTATATTTACAACACTAATGACTAATTCAAAAAGTAATTGCGTGCTGTATTATCTAATTCAACCTCAATTAAAATACTTATTGCAAAACTTACCTTAATCGACCGCAACATGTTCGGGATTTAATGATAGCACCGAATCCTCGCCTATATTTTTTATTGAAAAAAGCGTAAAGTATTGGATTGATGCAAGAATTCGACGAGCCAAGCCATTGCGCAATGGGTGCTGCTATGCTAAGAATTTCTTCTTCTTGCATTGATCGATCACCGCCTTAAGATTGTAAAACAAATTATTTTCGATAATAATTCAAAATAACGATACTAACCAAACTTTATCCTCGCAAAAATAACATATAATGGCAGCCACGATAGTACGAATAAAATTACTACAGCTACCAACATTTTCACAACTTTAACTTTTGATTTTTGTTGCATGCGATCCATTTGGGCATCTTTCGAGTCTCCAGGAATCGAGCGTGTCCAAACTTTGATCCAAATTAACACATAACAAAGTGTAATCAAAGCCATTGGGAGAAGATAGCATGCCACTAAATTTGCCAAAAGGAAATAGAGATTTCCATCGGTTCCCGGTGGCCAGATTTCAACACAAACAACAATGCCAGGTGCAGTAGGGTGATTTGTTACCAAATCGAAAAACAATGCCCATGGAATCGTTGCTCCTAACGCGATAATCCAAATGCACATAATCATGATCCGGGCACGTCGTTTTGTCATCTGTTTAAGAGGATACCAAATCGCCAAAAATCTGAAATGACAAAAAATTTCATCTGAATTAGTTCATTTCGTACTACGATAAATATATTTTTAGGCAAGGTGAGCATGGAACTTCTTTAAAGATATTTTAAAGAATGAAAGGTAAAACAATTTGTTTGTTCATCAGTATATAAACTTTCTTAGTTCTATAGTCCAGTCAAATAAGACTTTGAAGGTTACAAAAATTCTCATAGAGCTAAAAATTGGTATGAATGTTCAGAATATTATTATAAATGAATTGTGAAAAGTCCCCATCAATTCTGATTGTGCAAAAAATTTTATTGATGGTGAAAGTTTGCAAAAATAGGTTTCTCACGGTGTGTTTTACAGCAAAAGTAGTTCAGACAAAAAACGTAGATCATCCGATTCTCTACAAAAAATATATCCACTTTTTTTTCATAAGTATTGCCATTTCCGTGATATAGCGGTTGAAAGAATTGAAAAAAAATTTTTTTTTTAATATCCACGTTAATGTAGTTTTATATACATTTTTGAACCGTTATATGAGTAAACATATGAGTCCCTATGTCTTATACACACAAATTATAACATTCTTAGAATATAAATGAACGTCAAAAACTCCGCCCCTATTTTCATTTCGCCGCGTTGGCCTTGAGTAACATCTCTCTTCCATTCAATTGTCAGCGTGGCGATGCTCGTATACCTGCTCCGTTTCAAAGGTCTCATACTCAACAAAATACTGTTAGTCGTAAGCATTCCTTCGCAGTGACAACTCGTGGCCATGGTTTATATTTTGTAACAAAGTTTGTGCATTTTACTGTTTAAAAAAAAAATCTCAATTCTGCTTTATTTGTAGCCAACTTTTGACTGAAAGTGGAGTTGTTACTGTTCATTGCGGCACGAAAGCATTAATTGATGCAAGTCTTGAAAGAGGTGATGAGTTTTCAGAGCACCTGAAAGACCAGACATCTGTAAAAATTCATGTGCAGTGTCAAAAAAATTATACTCGAAAAAGTAGCATTGATGCCGTGAAAAGACGGCGCCAAGGAGAAGAAGAAGCTGGTTCATCAAAAATAAGTCCTCCTCGTACTAGAGTACGAGTAAGTGAATATATTTTGCTTCAATCAGTGTTGTTTAACTCCTTAACACCATCTTTTGCAGTTGCAAAAAAGGTTGCAATGCTAAATGCGGCTGAAAAAAGGTTTGTAGTAATCTAAGAACTATGGCTCTAAAAGCAGCGCTGACACAGGCACACAGCACGAACGCAATTTAATAAGGATTCAGTCGATTCAGTCACCTTCCCCATCGCAACACTCGTTTTTTTTTTTGCATGAAAAATAAGTGAAAAATTTCTTTTGTACTTAACACCCGGGAAACAAAATTCTAAAACTGTTTAATATTTCTACTGTGTAGTGATTTTATTTCAATATCTTTTGAATATAATTTAACTAATTGCGGTGTAACGCGGTATGCAAATGCTTAGAACGAAACGGTTAACCCCTTAAATTATATGACCGATAAAATCATTGTATCATTTAAACCCCACAAAATTTGTCAAATTCCACCCATTCCAACCATAATAGTAATTAAAAATTATTTCGTTTGTCGGTAATTAACGCGTGCCTGTCTTTTTTCTTTCGATTTATTTCCTCCTTAATTACGCCTAATAATTATAAACATAAATTGCTTTCAATTGAAAACTTAATCGAATCTACAAAAAGATGATTTGGAATTTTAAAAAGAAACAACCGAAACGAGTGTGCATTATCACCACCGCGGGTTCACACATAGATGGCAATTCTATTTCCACATTGTGGCGTCCACACGCTCACCGCAAGGAGCGCATCAAGCAGTTAGTGAATTAGTGAATTTCACAACTCATGTCAACGAGACGCGCACTTTGTTCGCAACCTCCGACGAGTCAACATCGCGCACCGCTTATTAACCACTCCCATAACATAGTACGAGCGAGGTTATTCCGAGTGTCGCAAATAAGCGGGGACAAAATCTGCTTGCATCAGCCGCACGGTCGATTTTTAAGAAATTTTGACTGAAAAAGTGTTATCTTCATTCTTCGTACCCATTGAAAGTTCTTTCAGTTTTGCAGTAAATTAATCGCATAAATGGCAAACCGATAAAAAAAAAAAACGTGCAATCGATTGCTCTACGGGTGGAGCTAGTAATGGCTGTCGGAAAAGATTTGGTTTAAAGCGTTCAAACTAGCGGCCGGAAAATTTTCACCTCTGTAAACCAAAATCTTACAATGATTAGTGTATTTGACCCGCTCGTGCGTCAGTGATATCATTTCTTTCTCCGTCTCGCGAAGCATTCGTTTGTTTTATAGGATTTGTACTTTTACTGCGCAGAGTACATGGAAAAATAACAGTGGATAATGGCAAAAATTAATGCAGCAGAAAACAGGTATTCAGTGGGGGCCACATACGGCCGATCTAAAAATTCTAATATTAATAGAAATTATTCGCGTCATAGGAAAGGTCGTTCGCCTTGGAGTAGGTTATGATGGAGTGTGGATGCATTGGGTGTTGTGAGTGAGAATGAACCCCCCTGGACAAACCTTATCATCTAGCTGGACTCCTACATCACAGAGCCAATGAAAATTATTCGTGGTGGATGTAAGTTGAACATAATTTTCAAAAATACATTAACCTGAGTATTGTTTTTATACAGTGCTAGTTAAGATTAGAGAAGTACACACTTCTAGTGATATGCCGCAAACAATTGCAGCGACAGCAATTCTATGCGATATTGAAGGAACCACGACTTCTATTCAATTTGTGAAGAGCGGCGAGCTGGATTGGACGAGACCCGACCGATTGTCAAGTTGTGAAAGGTTATGAAAGATGAGAAGGTGCCGAATTACAGATTTTCGGATACTGTAGTTTATCTGTCAGTTTAGAATATTTCACTCGAGTGGAATTATTTCGAATATTTTTTTTTTTAAGTATATTTTAATGCTAGCAAACATAAATTGTGCGTTGTCTTATACGGAACACGGTGAAGTGTGAAAGTAACTTTAAACCATTCGTGCATGTGTCTAGAGGAACTAAACTACTTATGAATTTCTCCGCGCCTAAACGTCAAAGCAATTTATCGATGAAATAGGAAGCAGTAGAATAAGTAGCAGCGAGCATTAATACGTTCGGAGACAATACGGTTGTGATATTCAAAGAAGTTTGCATGTATTTACACTTTGGTAGCCGAATTTTTATAGGATTTTATACACAAGTACCTCCAAATAGTCAACGAGCGCTCGTCGTCGAGGGAAAGGTATTGTAAGTACCATTTTAATTTAAATTTTTATTATCTACCGATTCATTGTGAACTAAATATCTTTTAATTATTTATAAAATTATATATTTATTAATATTTATATTTGAAAAAAAAAAAAAAAATAATAATAATTCTTGTATAAATGCAAATGGGAAAATTGCTTTAATTCGGCATATTCAGATTTTTTTGAATATCGCAACACGTCACGAACAATACATTAAAACACTATTGCATTGGTATACAGAGAAACAATAGAAGTTTACTCAATTACATTTCAAGTCATCAGACTTTTCTTGAGTGTTTTATGTTACACAGATTCCTTTTGATTTTGAATCTATTGAAGAGTTTTTTTTGGTTGATTGATCTTTATTCTTTCCCAACTGTGAAGCCATCAAAGCAAGTCTGTTTTTTGGCTTCAACCATCTCTGCATATTTCTTTTGATTCTGTTACACTTTTGAATCTACAGTAATTGACATGCTTAATATAATTGTCAAAAACACTTCACAACCTATAAGCTATTAACACTTTCATCATGTGTATGCAAACTATCGTTTGTATGTATTCAGCTTAGAATTCAACGCGATTGAACGTATTAGCATAATTAAATCCAAATCAAATCGCGCATCATTCTGAAACATTGGATTTTGGTTGTATTTTTTTTTTATACTGAACCCAGACTGGTTATGTTTGTTGAAATTATCAACAGAGCATTAAATCCAAGGAAATAAAAATTTCTTTAATAGAGCAGCTTGCCCACTTGATTCGGAAGGGTATTTTAAATTTGTGCGCTTGTAAAACAATCAATAGATACGATTGTGAAATGTTCCGCAGTTGGCATTTTATTTAACATATGCTTCGAACCATTTTTCGAATTCCACCATATATCTGACATCAACATTCAATTTTGGTTTTTTTTTTGGTTTTCATTGAACAACCTTCAATTTATGGACGGTTCAACATTGAATTTTTTTGAGTTTGATACAGAAATTATACTCGGTTAATTTGAACTAACATGCATAGTGGTAATTTATTATTCATAAAAATACAATTTACTCAACACATAACTATAAAAATCATTAAAATGAAACAATTATGTTAAAAGTTTTTCGACTTTTGTTAATATAATATTATTTTCATATTTTGATTCACATTAATATAAACAACAAAAGAGAAGGAAAAGAAACAGAAACATGCTGCTAAGGCTACTAGATTGTATGGATTAGTAAATATTATCAAGTCCAAAATTATTGATGAGAAATCAAATTAAAACTGAGTAAACCATTTCAAAACCGGGAAAATTCCATTTGCCTACTTTTGCCTGTAATTAATTGTCAATGGATATTGTCATGCTCTTTTCTTTTGAATCGAAATTTAATTCAAATAAAATGAATTGTTAAACGTAAAATCGGTCTTTCCCTTCCGGTTTTTTTCTAATCGGGTATAGGACCCGGTACGGTGGCAGGCTTCCACCCCAAAATATGAGTCAGCCACCGGGTACTTAATAATTTTTCTGTTTCAGGTGACATTATGGGTTGAGTGGCCCAAGCCAAGTGCCTTTTTATGGCATAGAGTTATGCAATTCAATTGTATAATTCTATGACATAAATTGGTCACCGGGGTACTCCCCTTCTGATGGGAAAGTTCATATAATTCAAGTTGTATGAGTTTTCCACTCAGAAGAGGAATATCTGGCCACTTCAACGATTTAACATTGGATTTATTCCGGTTGGGTGGGCATGAAGGGGCTCCACCACCACCCGGTTGCCCCTCTTTCATTTGTGGGCCCTGAATGTATTTGGGTAAAGACGAGGTCAACCCCAAGTTAGTCTTTCTTGTCAGGTTGCACTTGTTCTCGCAACAAGTCGTAATTCCTTCGTGGAGGTTATCTACAGATTTGCGACTTCGGTCGTCCTCTTGATCTCTGCAAGCAATTCGTGAATGCGAAATGTTTTGTAGTGAGTCCTCGTGCCGGAGAAACGAACCCGCCCCACGACACCGCAATGCTAGCCTGCCAGCGCATTCACGCGTCTCCGGACGAGGGCATTCTCGGCAGGAACCAACACCTTCCTCTGCCGAGGCAGCAGAACATCGCTGCGGTCCTTCACGGACTTTATGAAAACCCATTATTCACTACAGGTTGGACTGTTTTGTTCTTTAGCATGTACCAATTGTCAAGTACAGTGGTGCTCCAATGTTGAATCGATACTAGATGAGGATAATTACGATATAAGTGATGGGACATATGATGCATCACTTTTAGAACATATTTGTATCCAAATATGATGAAGAAAAAGAAGAAGAAGAAAACGAAGACAGTACACTAGAAGTTCCATTGGACTATTATGAATCCGACGAATAATTTTTCCAAATTATTTTTTCATTTATATATTACATAATTTACACAGCTTTCATCATTTTCAATACTCAAGATCGTGGAATAGGCCTACCGGAGAAAACACGTTTTAAAAAAGCGCTAACTACACTAACTCATAGGCAGTGTGGAAACGTGTGCATATTATGAATAAAATATTTTTTTCAATTCTTTCAACCGCTATATCACGAAAATGGCAATACTTATGAAAAAAATTGTGGATATATTTTTTGTAGAGAATCGGATGATCTACGTTTTTTGTCTGAACTAGCTTTGCTGTAAAACTTACCGTTTAGCTGAAAAACGCGAGAAACCTATTTTTGCAAACTTTCACTATCAATAAAATTTTTTGCACAAGCGGGATTGATGGGGACTTTTCACAATTCATTTATAATAGTATTCTCAACATTCATACCAATTTTTAGCTCTATGGGAATTTTTATAACCTTATTTCTATTTTAAGGACTAATTTGACTGGACTACTAATTTAATTTTTAAAATGTCGGAATTACGTAAAATAATTTTTTTGTCATATCAATCATTACTTTGTAGTTCATTTAATTTATTTCTTTGCAGCACCACTCATAGGAAATCAAAAGCGTCCTTTTAATTTATACGTGGATAAGAGTACACAACTTCATTTATATTGTACTTCTATGCTATGACATGGAATTCACTCACATACGTTTTCTGGAGAGATTTTTAATACTTTGATTTTATTACCATTTCTCAGATATCCGCATGTACGAGTGCTCACTACGCGAAAGAATTCGAAATTTTTTGAAGGGCACCATAAAAGGCAAAATTTTAAAGATAAAGTTCCTCTTCGAATGTATGACCGTATTATTGAAAATAAAGTAGTAAAACGGTCAAGGATTCGATGGACTTAAATCAGACAATTCGGTTTTGTAGAATTTGAAGTATTGTAGACTGATAAACTATAAAGTTTTGGCGTGTCGCCAGTAAAGTTTATTATTTTAGTTAGTACTTTCGGAAATGTTGAAGGAGATTCCATGCGACTAATTTAATTGGTAAATTGATATGAATTTTTGTTATCTGAAGAAATATTAAAGTATTAGTACGAGTACATCTTCCTGAATTTTTTCTTGATGGTGTTTAGTTCCTCTGTTACTTAAAATGACCACCATTTTATTTTACGATTACTGATGTCCCTCGTTGAAGAAATTCTCAAAGATATTTATGACAGACATTTTTCCTGAAACTTTCGTAATGAACCTCTGGATGGACAACGAGAAAATCTACTTCAAATAAGTAGTTGAACTGCCCCGAGGTAATAAGCTGAGGCAGTTTTTGATGTAAAAAGTGAATCATCTCGCCGAAACTGCTTACGGGGACAAAGCTAGTGGTTTTAAAGGGTAATAGATCTAAGTAGGCATTGTAACACCCGCCAGGTCTCGGTAATTTAGGTAGGGATGAGTGGTTCACTTTTGCCACCTTTGCCATCTTTAGGCTTGATACCTTGTGTGTTCTCGCCTTTCCCCTCTTAATGCATAAGCCTTTCTCGGAGAAAAAAAGGAAGGAAGGAAGGCTACCGTCAAAATTTCAGCCGAATGGAACTCGTAGTTTTTTTGGCCGCGTGTGATAGCGGGGTGTCAGCGAATTTAAGCGAAATTAATAAAAAGCAATATCGGTCCATGGTTCGATTCTTGTTTTTGGAAATGAGTCACGCAGCGAAATCAAAGAGCGCTTGGATGTTGTGTACGGTGACTCTGTTCCTACGATGGTGACCATAAAAAATTGGTTTAATGAGTTTCAACGTTGCTGTACGTTGATTTTTGATGAGCCATGACCAGGTGCCCCAAAAACAGCTATTATGGAGGAAACGTGACAAAAATACACCGATTGAAGGCGCGAGATAGTTGAGACGATCGACATCTCAAAAAACCGCGTGGGTTATATCCTGCATGAAATTTTGGGTAGAAGAAAGCTGTCGGCACAATGAGTGCCACGTTTGCTCGTTCCGAACAACAAACGCAACCAAGAAACCACTTCAGAGCACAGTTTGACGCTGTTTAAGCGCAATCCAAAATAGTTTCTGAGCCGTGTTGTGACTGTCGACGAAATATGACTCCACTGGTACACATCAGAGACCAAGGAGCAGTTAAAGCAGTGGATTTCACTTGGTGAACATGCTCCGAAGAAGGCGAGAACTGTTTTATTGGCCGGAAAGGTGATAGCCACAGTTTTTTGGAATTCACAAGGTATGATCTGGATCGACTGTCTAAAGAAGCGCAAAATGGTAACACGGCTCTAATATGCTGATTTATTGGATCGATTCGACACCGGATTGCAGAAAAAGGCCCTATTTGGCACAGAAAAAAGTACTCTTCCACCATGACAAGGCATCGGCTCACACCACAATTGTCGGCACGGTTAAATTGGTCGGATTGGGCTATGAGCTGCTACCCCATCAACTGTATTATCCAGATTTAGCCCTGTCCGACTTCTTTTTGTTTCCAAATTTGAAAAAGTCTCCCGCCGGGCAGAAATTTGAGTTGAATGAAGAGGTCGTCGCTGCCACGGAGGCTTACTTTGCGAAACGTATTTTTCAGACAGGTCAAAAAGTTGGATCATAGCTGGGTCAAGTGTATTGAGCTCAGAGTAGATTATGTTGAGAAATAAGTTTGCCGGTTTTCAAAATTTTCGCTTTTCTTTTGTAGGCTAAGTACTTATCCGACCGTCTTCGTACATTGAGGGGATATTTCCTAAAGAGGGTAATTAAAATTTCTTCACTACAATTCTACTAACTACATTTGAAAGGATTACTTAAGTGATTAACTTGATGAGCCATGATTTACAATTACCTGCATCGATATTCATTAGCAGGAGTTTTTCGTATCGTATCATAACTGAACAGGCTTATGGTCCGTCCGACGAACCACTCCAACTTAATCTCGTTGACGCCAACGAGACTTGAACCAGAGACCTTCGGCTTACGGGCTTAGTGCTCTAACCACTAAGCCACGCGGACTACCACTTAATTAATTATTCTTGTTGTTTATCAAATGTATACTTTGTAACAATCGGGGCACTCGATCGTTTGTTGTTTGTCTTTAGTTGATTCAAAGATGTTTTTCAGCTGATTCTACTCAATTTGATTATTTGTATGGAGTCACATTATTTTAGCCTCCTTTTCAATTGATTGGTGACACCTTCATAGTAAGTAACTGCCTTCCAGTACAACTTTTCAGATCCCGGGTTGAGCAAAGTTGATCCGCTGAGGATGTATTATATTTCCTTCTGCCTGCCTACCGTATTTAGTGGCGGATCGTACATCCTGTGAATAATGGCTCTATAAGCAGAAACTTTCACTACTTGGGTGTCATTCGATGTATTTGGAACCATCCATTGCGTGTGTGTTGCCTTTTTCTAGGTTTTAATACCGATGCCGCCACTCATTATTGATATCAACATGTCCTGGAAAGTAATTTTTCTTCCTTTGCTTTCTCCACCGTGATATTGTTATTCTTGTGTGGATTGTTCAGTTCTACCAGAATTTGTTGCAGCTCTCCTTTCTTGGTGTAAGGAATAACATCATCCATATATCTAATTTGACATTGCGGCAAATACCATTTATGCACTGAGTGTGGGACTCTCATTCTTGCAAGCGACAGAACTACCCACTAAACAGCTTCCCTGTCAACCCGAGAACAGAGCCTGGAACCGTTTGACGCATTACTTCGGGCCAGGTCTTGTGGTTCGCCGTGAAGTGCCTTTAAGCTGAGGGATCCCCCCTCTAGCACAAGGAGAGAGGGGAAGAGGAATTCCCAGACAATCAATCCCCCAAACCTAACTTCCTCCGTTTCTGTGAGTCCCTTTTATCTTTTAGCACTACCCGAACATAAAGTGCCACATGGTTCCAATCGTCAACCGATACAATCAGCACCACGACTATACTATCCGGGGTGAGCTCTCCCGTCTTGTTGTAGAGGGTTCATCGCAGCCTGTCTCATTTTTTGCACGCAAAAATGTGTGGCTGGCATCGTTTTCCTCTCCTGGGCAAAATCAACTGTCAGAGGACCATGCTTTGCCAATCTTGTGCAGATACGGCTAAAAACACCCATTTTTGCTCACAAGCTGGGTCAGATAGAACTCAACCACACCATGCCTTTGATTTTGCCACGGTCTCACATCCAACATGAAGCACGCCGTCCATCTTCTCTTCGTGCAATTCATCCAAGGAGATCAATAGGTATCTCTGTACTTGTGCCAAGCGTTTTCGGCATACCTCCTTATTGAGAGCATCGCCCCATATTTCGGCTCCATGCACTAACACTCACCCTATAGCACTCATCAAGAGACATCTTCTTGATACGTTGGATCCTCCTGCGTTGGCTATAAGTAGACACAGAGCCGATAATCCTGATTTTCTCAGAAGACTCATCTTTGGGTCAATCAGTAGTCCCAAGTACTGCACTGTTAGATTCGATTCGATCAGGTTGTTTCCAATACTGATCATGTTTACTTTCGGGATTCTCTTTTTTGCCAACGTGACCACTTCGCTTTTATTCAGTGCTAGACTGAGCCCACGAGCAGTCATTCAGACTCTCATTCAGCGCATTAGCATGCTTAGCCTAAATTGTGCTTGTTTGACAGTGCGTCTAGTGACTAGAGTCTCAACATCATCCACATAGCCAATCAAGCGTGACTCTCAGTAGGTCATTGTAAGACACGTTCCACAGGTCTGGACTAAGGATAGACCCCTGGGTAGTAAACGATGATTCTTCCTTCCTTCGTTGTCCCTGTGTTGTGTCATAAAGTAGTTGTCGGTCCATCAGATAATCCCTTAGAAGCCGTATGAGATATTCTGGAACTTGAAAAAGGTTTTCTAGCGTATCCAGAATATGCACTCGTCTAGTGGAGTTGAAGGCGTACCTAACGTCATGTGTCACCAAAATAATATGTCGCTTGGTGGGGCTATGTGCCTCTGCCTTTTGTACCGCACTTACCCCCTCTGCAATTGCATCAATGGTGGATCGTCCTGCTTTAAAGCTGTACTGTCACAGAGATAGGTCCCAAGCAACTCAAGTCGCATCAGTGAGTCTTCTCTTCATGAGTTTCTCTAGCACTTTCCCAGCCATATCTAGCATGCACAACAGGCGGTATGCGGCTAGCGATCCAGGATTTCCCTTCTCTTGCTGATTAGCATGAGCCTCACCACCTTCCGTCGTAACGGGAAAACCTCGCCCCGTAGGCAAGTGTTGAATGTGCCTAGCAGCAAGTCAGGACAATGGTGATAGACACGTTGCAACAACTCAGCTGGGGCACCAACTGAGCCTGGAACCTTGCTCGCGTTCAATGAAGGTATTGCCTCTTCCAGTTCGACTTGTGTGAAGAGTGGGAAGCGTCAACATGGATAGAATGCGTGAGGAAGAGCGCCCGTACTATTTTGTTCATGTTTTCCGCTTCACGTATGCAAAGTGTCCGTAGGGCACCAGCCTTCCTCATAACATGCTCGAAGCCAAGACGCCATGAAACTTTGTTCATATTGTCCTCTAGATCTTACCAGCAGCGAGCCTTGCTGTTGTTAATCAATTTAGGAAGGCGTTTCCTGGCCAACTTATATGCTGTTACCTGGTTGCGTGCTCCGTCACGGTCCTGTGCCAATTGAGCTTCACGCCGAAGTTTGTGACACTCCCTTCGCTTTTCTGCAATTTCAGTCGATCATCATTACACTGGAGGCTTGCTGTGCTGGAATTTTCGACGGGGTATAGAAGCGCTGTAAGCAGGCGTGATGACGCTCATAGTTGAATTCACCACGCCTTGAGCTGCCAGTTGTACAGTCCATTGCGAAACTTTCGGCAATGGCGCACATGCCATAGGCACCTCAGCGAATCTCTTGACGTCCGTCCTCCTAATGTTCATGTTAATCATGGAAGCTCTTGATCATGGGCGTTGCAAGACAGCATCACGGATCTCAAGCAGAATATACTGATGATCACTGGCTGAGTAGTCCTCTGATACTCTCCAACTGGGTACCCTCCGTACTGGAGGCACCGAGGCTAATTTCACGTCGAGTATGGTTCCACCGCAATGATTGTAATGCGCTGAAACGCTAGTTTGACTCGTTTGACGAAGACAGTTCATAGCTGTTCAGATTTCAAAACTGGAGAACGTGGTTAATGAGCCGAAATAGTTGGAGCCACTTGTTACATGAAGTCGATCATGATTTACATGGGTTCCCGCCACGAAAAGGACTAACACAACGGCCACCATTAGACAGTGATTGGTTTAAGCGCCAATCATCTCCCCAAAGCACGGTTCCACTTTACATTGAGGGACCGCTCAACTTTCATACTGGTAAATACGAGAACTAGCTGTATCTGACGTTATAAGGTCAATGCCAACCTTTGTTTGCACCGCAACCACCACGATACTCCCCAAAGGGCCACAACCAATCAGCTGACCATCCGAAGCTGCCCGTGATACCTCAGTGTACCTCTAGGGTTGAAGTTCGCAGCGGGATTGTAGTATTTCGAAGAAAAAGATCGGTCCATCGTAGCTGACATGACGGCAAGTTGATGTATCGCCGCCATTCAGCATGACAAATCCTGTCCTGGCTGCCATCTTTAGGTCTAGTTTTCCGCGTGGATTAGTTTGAGGCATACCCCATTTGATCAGGTTAGGATTGAAGTCTCCCCCAATGAGTACGTGGCCATCTTCGCACAAGACAACGTTCTCCAATACATTAAGCTTGGCTTGGGAAGATTATATCAGTTCGTTAGTTATACACTAAAGAATACAGTCCCTGGATACGTGACCATCCTTTTATCCAGAGTTCTCCACTAGGAAATCAGCGCTGGTCCGAGCCCATATTTCAGCAGTACCAGTTTTGTCAGGGAACCATGATGCAAAAAATCTATTTTTGCGTCTCTCGCAAACAGCTCAAGTAGCTGTACTATGGTTGTATTACGGTTAAAGTTTAACTGCTGGATATAGGTCATCGAAGTTTAGCTTAGCTAGGATTTCTTAGAAAACCCAACACATTCCTAACTCTAAGACGTGCTTCAAATCCAGTTTTGGATCAGCGTCCTTACAAAGAATGCAATGTGCCTCCTTTGTACATTATTTTCTTTTATGTCCCATGTCACCGCATTGTAGCATAGGCAGCTCTTATCATAGCCAAGAAAATTTAATATTGAAGAGGCACTGCTTTTCGCTGTACCCTGAAGAGGACCTACCCTATTCTTACTTTTCCCTTACTTAAAAGTTATTCGGCATCCTTCTCAGTCAGGCCGATGAAAGCCATACGTTGGCACCTGTTGCTTTGTATTGTCATTCATGCTTTAACTATACCTACGCTAGGGAGTTCCCTTTTGATGGCTTCCTCTATCTTAGCCAGGTCCATGTTGCAGTGAATGTCCCTTTCGATCATTGCCATCGGGTCGAGCAAGGCCAAGCTTTATTATTGCATCGCAGAATATTCTTTATTAGTGCCCTTAGCTCCAAATTCAGCCAGTATGTGGCCAAACCGAGTTGACCATTCTGCTCTGAATATAATGCCAAAAAAAATTTTTTATTGGAGAAGGTTATTTAAGTAGTTTATAATTTATTGCTGAGTGAAATCTGTGAAACATTAATTAAGGGGCGCACCATCCGAGATTTTATGTGGTACAAATAAGTACCAATCGTCCAGTAAAACAAACTTTATCAATTAGAAATAATACGCACAATGATATTACTATAACAAATAGTAAATTATTATTGCTTTATTTTTGATATTATTGAAGAAGAAGAGTAAGCATATAATGAAAGATATAGTTTTACATAAAACTTATGAATGATATGGTGCGAAACTTATTTTGCAAAGCGGTACTTGGCACTCGTTATAGATTGTCTTAGTGCGTGTCTGCTTTTTTGGGCGGTGCAGTTGGTACAACGACGTCTGGAAGTTCTCTCAATAGGAAGATACATTTCCTTGCCTTGATCTCACGATAAAGTTTTATTTGGTTTGGACATGGAACTTGAATTTTTTGACCTGTTTCAATGTTTTCAAGACAGTCGCAACCGTTGCTGGATGACAATTACTTAGTACAATGACTTCTTTGTTGTCTTGCCATTTTGCGCATAGAGGTCCAGATGATGTGCACTTGGACTCCATTTCATCTCTATTCAGTTTATTACCAAAAAATTTGGGCACAGTTTTTCTGTTTACCATAATGGTGTCATTTTCTGTTTGCCATAATGGTGCCAACGGCTGGGAAAGAAATACTTGCCAGTAAATGCACAGATGTAAAAAACAATCAAAGTATAAGATGACATCTGTTTCTGCAATTGAACTGGCTAATTTGGTCATGACTCGCTCTCCAAACATTCCAGAAGATTGATCTATTTCTTTTCCATGGTATATGTTGAAGTCGTATATATAGCTGGTAGCAGCGTCGCATCGAAGCCACATTTTTATACCACGTTTGACAGGCTTGAGAGGTATGTATTGTTTCAATGTGCTACGACTCTTGAACTTCGTCATTGATTCATCAATGCTTTGGTACACACTATCTTGTCTGCATATCTGAAATGTGTTCTTCAAACATTCCACAAAATCATGAACATAGTAACATAATGGCTGTACAAAATACATTTTTGAAGTAACGAAAGTGAATCGATCTTTCTATGACTGATTCCCAAGTGACTTATGGCGTGATTAATTCTTTTAGAGATAAAAGTCGATTGTAGCACGTTATAAACATATGTTACATTCAATAATCGATTCTATTTCACCAGCATTGGTTTCAGTTATTATTTTTCATTTGAAAATGTTAGGGATACTTAAACTTTAAGTGATACACATACGTGCCATAAGGATGGAAAGGGTTAATGGCACTTTTGTCCACGAGCTCGAGCTTTTACACCTCCCCTGATCTCCCGCAACATATCTGCGTAGGATTCGCCATCCTTGGGTTTCACGAACAGTACATAGGGAGTAGTACTAGGGTCTTCTTTGCGGCCTTTTCTCTTCTGCCTCGCGCCAAGTATTTCTATTTGTTGCGCACCTACAAGAACTTTATTTTTTGGGACGTTTTCTCGGCTTCTTGGCTGCATTTCTTAGTACTGATTAGAAGTCCTGATCTAATGTATCATGTCCATTAAGTGCCTTCTCTTTCCTCCTTTTATCCCCGTCTCCTTCGATTGGACTAGGCCCATTCCTTACACCTTCGCTAATGCTTTTTTGTGAGTCACATCCAGATTGAAATTTCTTCAGAATGCTTCCCGCTTGTTGGATTAACCTTTCTTCCTGATAGCGCTCAATGGCTATTGTACAATATTTCTCGGCCTTTTTTTGGAGAGAGGTTTTCTGCTTCGGTTCCTGGATACACGTTATATTTTCCGTAATGTCAGCAACTTCACACAGCGGTATTTTTTTGGTCTCCTCACTCCCTTCTTTTCTGCCTCGGTTTGTTTTTTGACTTTGTGCTGGATCATTACGCGCTATTCTCTTATGGGGCGTTCTGCAATGCGCACATTTTGTTTGATGTATCCAAATGCCACAATTATATTTGCCTGTATGTTTTGTTCATTGCTATGCCTGGTTGG
The DNA here is from genome assembly GCA_963969285.1 of Odontomyia ornata. NCBI lineage: Eukaryota > Metazoa > Arthropoda > Insecta > Diptera > Stratiomyidae > Odontomyia > Odontomyia ornata. The sequence goes on from OZ017739.1 coordinate 25,345,859, forward strand.
ACGATGCACTTCTGTTCATTCGTCCGTTTGCCGTCTGTCCCTGATTTTTTTGAGCTGACTTTGTTGCCGCTAAAGATGGCGTCAGGATTTTTGGCTCCCCTATCGGAGCCTAAGTTATCTTTGAAGACATTTGCTAAGGCTTAAATGTTGGGGTTTGCTGGCTTTCCCCACGCTTGCCCCCTTGTCTCGACGGTATTCGTGCTAATAAAGGTCTACCTCTAAATAGATTTTCTCCGTCAGGCCCACGCTTACTTATAGATATATCTGTTAAAGAAGCTAAGTTTACCACTTCTATAACATTGAATTCGCTGGATGACGACGGCTGGGAGCCTGCTCGCTCACTACCCTCTACCACCGATACTGGGTATCCGATCCCCTGCACCGCAAGCTTTTTTTCCTCCTCGACTTTCATCGCGACTTTTTTTGACTTCTTTCCCATAGCGGTTGTCTACCGCCAGAAGCATTTGTATACTCAAAGGTTTGCCAAGTCTTGAGGCTCCGTTCGTGACAGCCATTTTTACCCCTGGCTGCCTTCCAACAATGGGTGAATGTAGTATCCTCACTCCCGGCTGAAATTACACCAAAGGCAGTAGCAATTGTAGTCGGATGCTGTTTTCAGAGCAACCTTACGGAAACCTCTACTTCCTCGGGTACGTGAGGATGGCACTCCCCAAAGAATGCAAGGCTCCAAGAATACTCCAGTACTCCCCCTGCAAGGATGATTGAATTTTTTGCATAATATATATTATGCTCTTGATATATAGTATGCTCTTGATTGTTTGCCGTCTAAATTAATCATCGATTTTGAATTTTTTATATTCGCTCTAATTAATTCCATGCGAATGCTCTTAACGTCGATTGAATGTTTATCGGTTACATCATATAAGCATGTCTAGCAGTGAAAAAACATACTATACTGTTCTACTTTCCTCCATGCAGCGATTCTCCTTGCAGGATAATAAAAGCTAATAATGAGTCCTTGCCTGGGCAAAAATACTTCAGACTGGCGCATAAAATTCAGGTAATAGTAGTTTTTTTGACCCAGCATTAAAAGAAAGAGAAGAATGATTTTCCAAAGTTAGAAAAAAATGTTTACTTGAATGGTTACACAGTTATTCCTCAGAGAAAATAATTACATAAATGCATTGTAAGTACCCTCAACATCTGTTGGAGCTTCAACATCTTCCATCCACTACATTTTTCCGCCATCCACTAATAATTGAACTATTTATCAAGTGAAAACTCATTCCCACTGGCACTTTAATTGCGATTAAGCAAAGATAAAATTCGAAAAACGTGACTCTTATCGCTGCAATCACCGAAAAGGAAAATAGTATAAATATAGTAAATATACATTAATATTGCTACATTTCATACAGAAAAAAAACTTGTATATTAAAAGTCTTTTGATTATTAATTTCATGAATATCACACTTGACCCACAACAATATTTCAAGGCATGTTATACTCCACGGTGCCCGAAGTTGCATGGAGACCCTATTCCTCGGAACCTTAACCAACATTGCTGATGTGTACATACGTATAACTACTCCTCGCAGGCAGCTTGCATACATATATGGTGGATTGGTAAATATGCAGGTTGACAAGATTGGCAAGGTTAAACGACATAAGATCGCGCCACCGAAAACTGATCTCCACATGATCTTAACTTAGCTACTTAAGATCACTTGAATCGTGTTTCCAATCAATTGCAAATTATTGGCTAATAAAATGTTTAAAATGATTCTTTGATCAATAGTGCTTAACTTGTACTCATACATGAATTTATTGCTCTTAGGTTTGCATCGTTAATAAGTCAGTTTAAATTTTATTAAACTTTAAACAATTATTCTATTTAATTTTAATACTAATGAAATTTCTTTGCCTGACAACACTTTTGATTTGCATATGGTTGGTATTAATTCATGCGATATGTACTTAATGTTATTGAATGCACACGGAACGAGCATTTAATCTAACACCTGAGGCAGAGCCGAGCCTCCCAGCGTGAGTTTCAAAAGAGCTGCAATGCATGTACACATGTTGATACTCATACGTACTGCATTCATACATATACGAATATGCTGATTTTATACACAACACTCCAAACATCATCCACCCGAATATTTTTATGCTCAAGTACCTACATCTCAAGCAAATGGTTAGCTAAGAGTTTTCTCAAAACGCAGCTTTAACTTTGACCTTGTGTGCAAAGTTTCATAAGGTCTTCACGAACATGTGAGCTCATACATCGACGCACTTTACACGCTTCTTTCTCTAAAATTTTATTGAATGGTAATTTTCAAATGTAGGATTGATGCGATTATAGATCGATCTGTGGCTTAAGTTGACAAACGCGGTCGACTGATCCAAGTGGATCTGATTAATTATTGAAGTTGGAGCTGGGAACTTAATCATGTTGAGCATATGTGGCGCCGCCGTAGTGGAAATCCTTCAATTTTTCGATGCTTCTAATGAGCGTATGTGCATGAATGGTGTGAGTCAGAAGCTCAATGAAGGCTAAGCATATGTATGTATATACTATCAATATTTGCTGTAATAGAATCAAGTATTAACCTTCCTTTAATTATGAGCGATTCAACATTAAATTTGTTTGTGCTCTTCCTTCCTGCATTGATTTTGTGTATATTTCCTTGATTTAGGTGAGAAAAAATTATTTTCTTTCTCTTATACTTACAAAATGGGACTTATTAGGCATTAATTGAATGCCGAAAAAATGTTTACACACAACATAATTGCTTTGATGAGGATCACTGTAAACTCTGAATAAATTGGTCCCCGAAATCGGTATTTTCAGTTTACTCCATGTCGTCAAGGAAGCTTAACTCTGATATGTATTTGGAACAAGAACATATTGACATCTATACAAAATTTATGTAGGTAAAACACTACTTTACTTTAGACATCGAAAACTGGTTGCAACATATAGTCTAACTTTAATTCCATATATTACCTAGAGGCAATCGATTTCTATGTGATAAAGTAATATTCTCAAGTATTTTATGTTGGTTTATCTGGTATACTATATAACTCATAAATTACAATCGGTGTTAACTGGCGCTCAGATTTAGCTGTAGCATTTATTGGCTTAATGCTTCAGGAAAAAGCAAATGAACTTGATATGCTTGACAAGTTCAGTTTTTATGTGACTTCCGAAAGAAAGTAGTATATACTCGTATGTTCTAATTGATTTTCTACAAAGATTTACCAGTTTCAGTTTTGTCTGTCATCAGATTCGAAACGATGAGAGAGTTCTTCCATTTGAGAAAATAACTCTTAGCTCGGCAGAAGGCGCTACCTGGTAAAATTTGTCGTTAATACACAGGGCGCTCATCTGATGACATTTCATACACATAATTAACGTACAAAGTACATTATGAATGGAAACGTTTGAAAAACGTGGCAGAAGCACAGGATTAGAATCGTAGCACGTGCGAACAGTTCAAGCGTCGATGGCAGAAGAAATGGTTGAATGAGTGTACAAGTATTTTTGGCTCATCCATGTCGTTTGCCGCCAAGTCATTAGATTAATTTTGGGTTAGGATTGTCAAAATGATGATCAAACCCATGCCAACTTAACAATTGCCACAATATTCCCTCGTTCAATAAGTTTTGATATAAAAGGGGCGATTAGGTAAACTTAGGGTGTGAACGTGAGCTTCTGGCAAATATAGCAGAAATCTAGTCATACTTTTGACTTGCTTCCCACATTGACGCATTCATAAAATGACCAGGGTGTCCCCGGATCGCAACATACAAAAGCAGATCAACCAGTATGGGCCTCGAGCATACTTGACATCCGTACACAACGAGGAGCCAATTATAACTCAGATCAATGCTGGGTCAAATTAACCTATCCAAGTCATATGTCAAAGGCATACTCAGTGAAGACCAGCCCGCTACAAAAATTTGACATCGAAAGGCTCCAATCGCTGTCTGTGGCCAACAATTTCACGGAGACTCTTAACAACCAGCTGGCTCCTATCTTATCACATGCATCGCTGAAAGAAGTAATGAGCTCTGAATGGAAGTCAAAGCGGCTATGAAGACCGTGGCAGAACGAACGATGGACATCAAGCTCGGCGCAAGAGAAATGAATGATTCGATGATGAGTGCCAGAATGCGTTAGATAAAAAGAATCAGGTGTACAAAAAATATGTAGGTAGGAAAACCAGGACGGAGAGAGAACGCTATGAAAATCTCAGAAGAGTAGCGAATAAGCTAATTAGGATTAAGAAAAGAAAATACGATGACGACCAATTGAGAAGTATAGAAGTAAGTTTAGCGAGCAACAACACAAGACAAGCATACAAAGTGGTGAAAAGCCTGAAACGTGGTTATCAGCCCAAGACCACACTCTGTCGTGATGACATCGGCAATATCATCGCTGATGAAACCAAGATGAAGGAAAGATGGGCATCATATTTCAAGAACCTCTTAGATCCTCCAGACAGCTCCACAACATCGGAGCCTAAAGATGTCTGCGGAGATCATCAAACCTCAGAAGAATAATGAAGCGCCGGGCATCGATGAGGCTCCAGTGGAGCTCATCAAATGGTGGCAGCAGTGGTCAGAAAGCTATTCACAAAGTCATCCAGCCATACTCATAGTATAACACAGGTCTTGTCACAAGTTTGTATACTTGGAGCTTTGTTTTCCCGTGTATGCAGCTGGTCTTTAAGATAGTCAAAACTGAATAAAATATTTTATTTGCGAGCTGTATTCTTCGGCGTATTTTGTCTCTTTCATTGTGCCTAAATACACAAATTCGCCAACATTTTCGATACTGTATTCGCCAAGTGTGATATTTTGTGAATTTGAGGTATTTTTCCTCGACTGCGTCAAGAGCTTTGTTTTATTTTCATTGATTTGTAGCCCTACTAGTTTTGCTTCAATGTTGAGTTTGAGGAAAAGTTCTTGGGCAGTTGTTAATGACCGTGACAAAATGTTGATGTGGGCCGCATAGGCTACTACTTGGATCGACTTGAATAGTAATGTACCTTGCGTATCGACAGGTAGCTTCCGTATGACGTACTCCAGAGCCAAATTGAATACCAACCGGGCCAGCCCATCTCCCTGCTTAAGTCCGATATTCATGTCAAAGGCATCGGTGAGTTGACTATTGATGTGGACTTGGGAGGTTGTCGACGTCATTGTCATTTTGGTAATGTAATGGATGCCCCATGCTTTATCATTCTTTTGGGTTTTGATGATGGAAGAAACTGCATCGAGAGTTGGTAGGCCCAATGGCAGCTCTCCGCAGACATCTATGGGCTCCGATATTCTGGAGCTGTGCGGAGAATTAAGGAGATTCTTGAAATATGATGCCCATCTTTCCTTAATCTTAGTTTCATTAGCGATGATATTGCCGATGTCATCACGACAGAGCGTGGTCTTGGGCTGATAACCCCGTTTCAGGCTTTTCACCACTTTGTATGCTTGTCTTGTGTTGTTGATCGCTTAACTTACATCTATACTTCTCAATTGGTCGTCATAGTATTTTCTTTTCTTAATCCTCATTATCTTATTTGCGACCCTTCTAAGATTTTCATAGTGTTCTCTCTTTGTTCCGGTTTTCCTACCTACGTAGTCTTTAAATGCCTGATTCTTTTTATCTAACGCATTCTGGCACTCATCATCGAACCAATCATTCCTCTAGCGCCGGGCTTGATGTCCAATCGTCTGTTCTACCATAGTCCTAATAGCCGCTTTCACTTCCATCCAGAGCACGTTGCTCATCTTTAACGATGCGTCTGATAAGGTGGGAGCCAGCTGGTTATCGAGAGTCTCCGTGAAATTGTTGGCCACAGACGGCGGTTGGAGCTTTTCGATGTCAAATTTTTGTAGCGGGCTGTTCTTCACCGAATATGCCTTTAACATACGACATCGATATGTTGATTTGATCAAGTAATGATCTAAGTTTCAATTGGCTCCTCGGTATGTAGGGACGTCAAGTATGCTCGAAACCCATCGTTGTTGGATCAGAACATGATCGATCAGGTTTTGTGTGTTGTCATCCGGTGATACCCAGGTCATTTTATGAATGCGTCGATGTGGGAAGCAAGTCGAACGTATGATTAGATTTCTGCTACATGCAAAGTCAATCAGGCGCTGGCCGTTGTCATTTGTTTCATCGTGGAGGCTATATCCTCCAGTCGTTCCCCGATGAGATCGCTCATTGCCAACCTTAGCGTTGAAATCACCCAGAATAATATTTGTGTCGTTTGTGGGCAATGAGTCGACCAGTCTTTCCAAGTGATTGTAGAACCTTTCCCTCGTTACTTCGTCCTTTTCTTCGGTCGGGGCGTGAACATTAATCAGCCAGATTTTGAAAAATTTTGCTTTTATACGGATCGCACAAAACTTTTCATTGACTGCCCTAAAATCAATAACGTGTGATTTGAACTCCCTATCCCCTATGAAGGCCACTGAAAATTCTCATTTTCCAGTAGGCTTCCCACTTTTGAATATTATGTGCGATCTCATGTCTTGAATGTCTTTTCAAATCCAATTCGTTTCCTGGATTGCCAGTACTTGCAATTGATATTGACTGGCCTGTTGTAAAAGGCCTTTAACAGCGCCAGTGTAATTGAGTGATCTGACATTCCACGATCCAATGCCATAGTCCTTATTTCGTTTGCGAGGTCGTTACCATGAGCTCAATCCATTCCGAGGCCCATCTCCAGGTTTCGAAGCATTTTTAGGTTTTCCAGGAAGGGGGAGTTAGCCCGTCGCCTAACCTCCATTCCGGCAACATGGTTACTACATCGATACCGTTATCAGGCGCGGAAGATTCACCTTCACCCTCTTACGTCCTCACAAAGGAGGTGTAAGGGGGATTTAATAGCAGAGCTATAGATGTATTTACAGTTATTAGCATTTCTCGGCATTTAATGTCACATAATAGGGGAACCAGTAAACCCAATGTGCGACTCCTAGAGTTCTTACTACCGTTTAATTGGGGGGTCTGGGATGAGGAATCATGGAAGCCATGGGTTGGGGAAAGAAGGGGTTCTCTCCTTTCTCAAGCGGGCGGAGTTCCAAATCGGGCTACTGCAAGATAATTTCCAAATTGGGCTACTGCAAGATAATTTTATCTTTGTGCACCAGAATTGAAATTAAATCAAACAAGTTGGGTAGACAATACTACGCCAATGTCAGAAGGGTAATGAATAAACTCAAGGAAAACTTCAACGACATCTATAGCAAAGGACATATCTGACTTGCAAAATTCAATAAAGAAAAAAGCAAGAAATGGGACAACGAATAAAAATAATGTATTAAAAACGTAAGCCGGTGTTTTTCTTTCGCCATTGAACAGACCGGGGTATGAGACCCATATTGATGGTGAGGTACAATAACATGACTCACGCAGCGATCGTGCTGTGGGTTTTTCTTTGCTGTAGGGGCTCTTGCTGGGATAGAGAGGCTCGTACCACCGGAACTTTAGGTCCTGCAGGGAGGGATTCAAGTGGGCACCAACCCCACCAGGATGCCCTACTTCTTGTTGCGGGTCACAATTTTCCTCATCCGGGACAACGTCACCCACCTGTTTATATGCGTGAGTGTAAGCACAGTAGATAAACAGTGAATAATAACCTTAGTTCTGGCCTAGGCCAACCTTTTGCTTTTGCAAACCAATTTCTAGTGTACCTTGATGCTGGTAAAAGAACACGCTCCATTACCCTATCAGGACACTGTTGCAGCCTTTTATGGAGACATCCATACAAATTTCCACCATGCGCACTAATAAGGATATTTTTAATGGCATCATACATACAAGTATGCATTAGCATGGATATCCAACTAGGATACAATTTTGTCAAATTTGGGACTGTTGTTGTTGATTTTGTGGGCTCGGAACTGCGCTTCTAGTCACGTGAACTATAGCGCTGGTTGGTTAGTCCAAAAGGCGAGCAACTTGATTGGGGCCAAGCTATTTAGCTCCGGTAACAGCATGTCACTTGCTGAGCTCTCCGGTGATTCCGGGGTGTCGTGGAAATGTTCAGTATATTCATTGTATGTCGGGACACTATTATGGGGTGCAAGGTTAAACACACTGTTTTTCTGTCGCTTGTTAAAACCAGGAACCTTTATTAACCATATATATGGAGAATTTACATTTAACAAGAATTAATGTTCTTACTCTTTAGAGGAAGACTACAGATTAAAAAAAAGAAATGTCGGGTGGCAACACTGACGGCGTAGAGATTGTCGCCTGCGACATGATCGAAGGGGTTCGACTACGAGAGCGTTTTGTAACAAACCTTTTCAATTGTTTTATTGTTCAACCTTTACATAGGGACTCAACCGGGATGAGCATTGAATAATAATCTAGTTTGTTTGTGGTCCGAACTTGGTATCGATCGGCGGCACCATTTTGAAGTGATATCGCACGTGTGTGTGAGCTGCTACCTGTCTAGAGAGACATAGCAATATTGGTATGCGAACTTTTCTTATTACCGAGAAAAGAGAGAGAGAGACGGGGAAAGAGGATATCGTGCGCAAAATTGGAAGTGAGAGAGTGGCTTGACCGGTACACCAAAAATGGACTCGTGCGAGAGTGCTCGATGCGAGCTTTCGAAGAAAGTGGGACGAGGTTAGAATTAGCTGCTCAAATTGTGGAATTTGACGAACAAAATCCCGTTGTAACTGACAAAATATGTGAGTGAGTGAAGAGACAATCGTTGAGAATATTGTAGCAGGAACATCAACACCGACTCAAAATGTCACACCGGCAGCGAGTGCGGGCCGGGAACCGCGTTCCGCGAAGTGGAAGAGAGCATTGAAAAATTCGGTGCGGAGAATGGACAAAGTATCTCCACGTAGATCAAAGGGTTCGAATGTATTAGAAAGAGCATTGGTTGGACTGAACTGCAAAAATTTATTAACAGGTATCGCGCGGAAATTCATGTTCGCCGAGAACGATTTGGATAGTTGAAATAAGTTGAAACGTGCTCTATGAGCCGAGTTTGACAGAAAATTCAGTGCCGCAGAAGTACATAGAAATTACTCAAACGTACGAAGAAGCCAGGAGAAAGCCAGTTAGAATACGTATACGAAATTCAGCGCATAGCAAGGGTGGGGAAGATAGATGAAGCCACCATATGCGAGTGTGTTTCCGATGGTATAGCCGATGACGCAGCGAACAAATCGATCCTGTACGAGGTGACAACGAAATTGGGTGTCTATGCGAAGGTGAAAGCAAAATCCAAGGCAAAAACCCATATAAAAAAGGGTGGCAGCGGCAATAAACAACATGGACGTTAATATATTAAATGAAAAAATTTAAAAAATTTTGTTCCTTTAAACATTGAATATTATGTATTTAGCCGTATAACGCATTTTCAACTGTTATAAACAGTCTTCCTCAGTACACTGTGAATGGAATATTTTTTTACAATCTATACTAGAGGCTATTTACATTAATTTCTTTACAACATCGAGTAAACAGCAACTCATGTTTACTCGATGTTGTAAAGAAATTAATCAATATTAAATAGGTATAATTAATAAATATAACATGGAAGTTCTTTGAACGAAAGTACGCGATGTTTTTCATGTGGCGGGATAGAGCATAAAGCGAATTATTGCCCGGATAAAGACAAGGGAAATAGGTGTTTTAAATGCGGAACGTATGGACACTTATCACGACAATGCCCGCAAAGGAAAGGTGTGAACAACTCGATCCCTACAGTGAATTTCATTGAGCGTTTCACGGGAGATGAAAACTTTGTCGGTGACTAAAAAACCACGGCGGTAGTAAACACTTATAGTGACATGAATTTGATTGGACATGCGTTGTGGCAGAAATTAGAAGGAACAGTTCCTAGTATGGTTCCAAGTAATATAAAAATTCACGGATTAAGTAACGCAATTTCTCACGCGATCGGGAGAGTAAATATTGTCAACCGATGAGGAAGGGGAAGATAGGGATGGCTTGACTGGCAGTCGTGTACGTGGTTTATGTATAAGTGACAATATGTTTAGCTGATTCATTAACGAAGTTTTTTGAGATTTGATAAGCGACGAAATAGTATTAACATTTGAAGATGATCCGATAATACCATCAATAGACGCGAATGAAGGAATCCTGAAACTGAAACGGGTATTAGATGTGGCTGAAGAAAGCGGTGTTCGATTTAATGGAGGAAATGCGTCTTCTTAAAAGAACTTGTCAAATATTTAGGCTATGTAATCTGTGGTGGAAAAATCCAGCCTTCACCATAGAAGATGGACAAAGTTATGAATATCCTGTGTTTTCATGTTTTCCAATTAAACGCTATTATTTTGTTTTTTCGACAAATATATATTTCGGGAGTAAGTTGCTCCCTTCTTCAGTGTCAATTGACACTGAAGACGGGAGCAAATTACTCCCGAAATATATATTTGTCGAAAAAACAAAATAATAGCGTTTAATTGGAAAACATGAAAACACAGGATTGTCTGGAAGCGCTAAACATGGGAAAATACACAGAGTAAAGTTATGAAGTTTTCACAGTCCAGAACAATATTGCAGCTGCAGAGGTTCTACGGACTGGCAAGCCACTTCAAGAAATTTGTACCTGAATTCACAAGGCGAATGCACCCGTTGAGTTCAATGCAGATAAAGGGAGCTGTATTTGAGTTTGGAGTGGAGCAGATAGCGGCGTTCGACGACATTAAGGTTGCGCTATTAGTAGCCCAGTGCTGAGTCAGTACGACGAAGAAATTTCACACAGATGCGAGCAAGGAATGCCTAGCTGCAATCCTACTAAAGAGACAGCCAAACGATCAAAAGATGCACCCATGTTATTATTATAGCCTTACTACCAATAACCCTGAAAAAAGATATCATTCGTACAAATTGGAGTTTCTAGCGACAGTTAAAGCGGTAAAAAAGTAGTGTATCTGCTGCGAGTCAAATTCAAAATCATTGCGGATTGTTCGGTGGTTAAGCTAACAATAGCAAAGAAGCAAATTCAGCCTAAGATTGCACCATGGGTCATTAGTCTATCAGAATTTACGTACACAGTGGAGCATTAACCAGCGAAAAAAATAGTGCACGTGGACGCCATATCTCGAGCAACAGTAATGGTGACAGCCAACGATGTTGCGAGTAAAGTACGTGCGAATTAGCACGGCGATGCAGGTACCATTATGATTAAACAGGTACTTGAAAGTGGGCCGTACAAGAATTACATATATCACGGAGGAATTACATATATCATGGAGGACGATGGAAAGAGAAGAATCGTAGTACCTGAAAATATGCAAGCAGACGTAATAAAACATTTCCGTGCACGAGGGCATTTTGGAATAAAATGAGTTGGAAAATAGATAGACAGCAAGTTTTTCATACCACAGATCGAACGGAAAATTCAACGGTGAAAGTTCAAGAGTGCATCGTAGGGAACCAGGGAGGCGTCCTTCATCCTATTCCTAAGGGGGAAGGATCACCGTGGACCAAGGCCATCAACGCAAATGCTACAATTATATTTTAACGATTGTAGATGCATTTACGAAGTTCACCTGGCTTTTTCCAGTGAAGTCAACATCAACGGAGGAAACGATCAAAAAGTTAGAAATATTGTTACCCTCCAGTTACCCTCCGCATGGGAGTCCCTTCGGCTAAGGACCTCGGACCCGGCTTGCCGTCGGAGACGGTCGTAGGTGGCAACACCCGCTTATCCCCTGGTCCTAAAAAGCCGCCAAGCGAGAACGCGGTCACCGAACACCCCTTACACAACCCGGACTAACACTCTTCAAGTTCTTTCCTAACAGAGGAGGATTAGAATCACCGGGTGACCACTTGCACAACTTGCCGGGCTCAGGTTTCCCGGCATAACTCGCACCGAGCAAAACTCTGAGGTACACACCTGCGCTAAACAATCCCGGAATAGTTTGGATTGGTAATTTCCTCCCGATCGCACCTGTAACTCGCACCGAGCGAAAAACTAAGTAAAGAAACACTTTTGCTAACAGAAATTCCGGAATAAATCACAAGGAAATTTACCCTCGGACACACCCGAGCCAGGTGTACGATAAACATGCGCGGCAATCTTACTCCTTCTTCAATAAGTACACAAAAAACTTCCAATATTTCACGATATATATTTAATTGCGAAATGCAAATAAAGTTCAAAAATATAATGAATTAAAATTTTAAAATTTAACTTAATCGACCCAAGCGGGGGCCCCCCGAAGTAATCAGCGTTGCAATCTTCTGCCAGCGCGCTTATTGTTCCTTGATGTCGCCAATCTCCCTTAGTTGGATCGCTGTTGAAATTTTTCTCCGGTCGCAATTCCTTCCCTCGATGGATTTCCCAAAAGTTTCAGAGCGCTACCCTCGCTTAGTCCTTCGCTGTTGTCTCGAAACCGCCAGAAAAGAGAAAAAGCCGTTCTTTCTTTTCCGATTTTTCATTGGCTCGGTTTCAACGGGCGAGCCGTTAACTTTTTCCCTGGGCGATTCAATGTTAAATTAAGATCCCCCAACTAGGGTGCATCGGGCAATTGAAATCTAAATTTCCCTTTTTAGTACACTCGTTCATCAGGTGTAGAATGTTAAAGTGACTGACACTCTGTCAGTGTTGTGTTTTGTTTATATCGTGCCAAATGTTTTGAGTTTGGGAAAATACATTAGAAATCGTGGTCAGGTCTTGTTCCCAATGTCTTTAAATATGTCGGTACTGTGTCGCTGAAAGCCATAACGCGGTAGTGTATAAAATGAATATCATGATGCGGTAACGTTTAGTAGAATGCCATAACGATTAGAGGTCTCTGGCGGTTGTACTTTCGGTAGGTATAAAATACTCTTAGATGTTACTCGTTTGTATAAACGTTCTTTTCCTGTTTTGCTTGGCTTGTCTGGATAGTGTACCAACAAATCAATTAAATCCAAAAGTCAACAAACAATGAATGATTGAGTTTCGTCAAGTCCTTGCGACGATAGAAATGGAGTGGTATTAAGCGTTTGATTCCTTGACTCTCCAACGTTCGTATCATCTCTTCATTACAGTAAGTATTCCCAAACATTGAGTACGTACCCAGGTTGGGCGGTAGTGGACGAGGTGCGCGATTTTTGCGAATATTTTCATCAGTATACAAACTTATAACTTTCGCTCTAATTTGTAATTCACGGACATTAAAAGTGTGTACGATCGCAAAATGGTTGCAAAATCAAAAGTTTGCTGGGTTGGAAATCCAGAAACCGCTGTTCACATACCCAATAACTCACGCACGAAATTTGAAACGAAAAATTACTATTTCTACAAGAAGTGCATTTACGGGGCGTTAACATTAAAAGTTGGAGATTTTGTCTTGATATCGTGCGCAGGGTCAGTAGATTCAGGTTTAGTAGAAAGTTGCGAGATCGCCAGCATCAAGAACTTGTATGAAGTGGAAAATGGTTTTCAAAGCGATGACGATACATATCAGGCGATTGTCCAGTGGTATTCAAGACCGTACAAAATCCCACATCGGCTTTTTGATGACGATACAGTATGTATTGACTTCAATGTGGAGCTGATAGAAGATCATCGTGCATTCGATCCAGCAATTTTATTGATACAATATATAAAAAGTGTACTGTAGTTTGTGGTGGTCCAGTTGACTCAGCACAATCTCTGATGCCTCGCAAAAAGAGTTCATTGCCTACTTTCGTTTGTCGCTATTAAATTGTAAAGGTGGTATGCCATTCTTGTCTTATCGCTCAGGGATTGATTCGTTCCTTGGTATTGTTTGCGATCAGTTGTACGTGATGGTAACCGGATTTTCTTTTCTTTTTGTTTTTGCCTATTTTAACTTTACATTTTTATTTTAATCTTTTAACAGTTCGTTTTTTTACCTATATTTTTCTTTTCCTTTACATTTTTATTTTAATATTTTAACATTTTTACTTTATTACTTTAACATTTCGTTTTTCCCTATTTTTACGTTACATTTTAACTTTAATCTTTTCACATTTCGTTTTTTGCCTTATTTTTACTTTACACTTTTATTTTAATCTTTTAACATTTTTATTTTATTATTTTAACGTTTTTATTTTTAATATAAACCTTGGCTCGGGTGGTACTTCAACAACCGCTGAGAAAAGAAAAAAAAACAAGTTGGGTAAACAGACCTACGCTCATGTCAGAAGGGTTTTGTATTCAATTTACAAAATGCAGTCACCAGATCGAATCAAATCAAAAAGCATGTCAAAGACGATTTTATTGGAGAAAATATGAAATGCGAAGATCAAACTATTTTTAACAAAGTTGAACGAATTTTGACTTCTGAGGTTTTTGGCATTGTTATACTCATAAATATCTCCCTTGATAATTATTTCAGATGTCCATCCGCGACGGAGGAAACACATTTTTCATGTATTTCCCCCCTGCGCCCCCACTGAAGCAAAAACTGACAGTTTAACAACTGTTTTGAAAAGCTCCCATGAAAACTCTCATTTCATACTCATGTCCGCTACGCTTGATGAATTTTTTTTCAGGGGCCACTCTCCTGTACTGAAATCATCGATTCATGGACAATTTTTTCGAATCCTAGAATGGTTACAAAACCCTTTTGCTAGGATCTCTCTCTCTCACCTCCTTGACTTGTTTCACTTATGAGCATTAATTGTAGGTACTCATCTTCAGTCATTCATTCAATTGAATCAAATGTTTAAAGCGTGCACCTTAAACGTTGAAGTTGGGAAAAAATAACTCAAAATTATTCAATCTTCGCATTTAAAACAGCCACTCTTTTGTTTTACGATTACTGATACCACTAGCTGAACCGATTCTCAAAGACATGAACCGATTCTCAAAGACATGACAACTATCATTCCTGAAATTTTCATGCAAATCCTAGCAAAACTGTAGTGTCTGAGTCGGTAAAAAGCGCATGTTGTTCCATAGCCATATGTTGCCATATTAATAAATGCAGCGCATATTGTTCCATAGTAATACAGGAAAATTCAAACCGCTATAGCTTTGCTAAATATGATTCAATCTTTATGAAACTTTCAGGATAGATCAGTCCTATAAATAGACATTTACGTACTGAATTTCATTGAATTTAAAGGTACTGTTAAGATTTTATTCAAGAAAAGATAAAATCGATAAATCATACTATTACTAACAAAGTTGAGTGAATTGCGACTTCTCTCATATTTGTTGTTGTTGTACACATCAAGGCCTACATCCCTTATTTTTTTTTTTAAGATTTTTCGGATCACAGGTGTCCAATCGCGAGGGGGGGGGGGACACAAATTTTTCGTGTATTTCCCCTCCCTGTGCGCCCCTCGAAGCAAATTTTGCCAAACTAAGACCTGTTTTGAAAAGTTGTCATCAAGACCTTTCACTTGATACCCATATCGACTACCTTCAATGAAATTTTTTTTCGGGGGGTCACTCTCCTATACTCGTATGGGGAGACCCCCCTTAAATACCTTATAAAATTTTTTGTAGTTGAATTTTGAAGATATCACCACTTTACACAGACGCGCAAAATTTGATATTTCTAGCTTAAGTAGTTTCCGAGAAAAACTGCTGTGACACACGGACGGACGGACGGACGGACGGACGGACAGACTGGTCGCGAAACTAGTAGGGTTTTGTAAAATTATTATGGTCATGATCGCTATTGACTCATCATGGAGGGATATTGTGAAGGACCAATCCAGATATATTCAGTAGTGGACGAAATGAAGGCATGGCCAGGCAGTTCATCCGGGTTGTACGACAATCTGGAAGGGCCGTTTTGGGTGGCAACACTGATGGCGGATAGATCATCGCTTGCAACATGGTCGAAAGGGCTCGACAACGAGAGCGTGCCGCGAGCAGACATGACTTCGTTTCGTTCTTCCTAAATACTGAATTTTATAACAAACCATTTCAACGAATAAAGACTGCTTTATTGCTCAACCTTTACATAAATGGTACTACAACTGCCTTCAGAATCTTACAATTTACTCATTTTAAATTAGATTGAGTTCCCTCAAAATTCGAAGAACCGTAGAAAATCTCATATCTTTTCAATTTTCCCGAAATAAAGTTTATCGATGTCATCTTTCTTTCATCGGGACAGTTGGACCGTTTTGAACAACTACCAAACATAAAAGAAGAATAAATAAGTAAATAAAAGGCAACGCGTTGGAGGTAGGTTAATGGAAAATATTTAGGCAATTTAAAAGACTACGATCATAAATAATACTACGATACATCGACTGAAAATACTTCTTAGCTTTGTAGAAGTATAAAATATTTAGCGCCGCAGCATTCACAACAACATATGAATGAAAAATTCATTGCAATCGATTATTTGCGCAAAGTCCATAGAACTAGGTAAAAGCCTTGAAACAAGTTAAAATTTAAATATTTTGCAACCTCCGCATTATTCGCAACCAAGTTGTAAAACCTTATCAAAAGAATCAGCTTGAAAATAGTCACAAGAATATAGCAACATAAACCTCAGCTGAAATCGGAGGTTTCCATGTTGATCTTAAGGTAAATGAGCAAGAATGCAAATATCTCATTACTAAGACTATAGATTGAAGCATCCAACTGGGAGCCGACATTACCAAATACATAGGTTAGGCAGAGTTGCGGTTGAGCCTATAAGAAGGCGTCGCGCGATCGTCAAATAAATAATTTACTCACAATAACAATAATCAATTTATAAGATTTCTTTCACACAGAAGAAATATTGCAAAATCTTGGAGCGCCGGCATCGCCGGGGGCAATCTCTGTCTTAGGTTACAAACAGCCTATGCTAAGGTTAAGTGCATCGAGGAGTGTTGCTCATTTATACATATGATCCCATATGTGAGCAGAGAAAATTTAATCTATTGCTTCTTGATGATTATTTTACTGGTTTGTATTAAACTAAAGCACATTGCTCTTTATTTAACATGTGAATATAGCATTGAAATGGCCAAAGATATAACGATTTCTAGTCAACTGCCCAGAACTGTATCACATGCCATTTCGAGAAAAATATATGTTATAGTAAAGTGATTTTTCCATAGTACCATATTCTGTATACTGCTATTATTCTATGATAAATTGTATAAATGATAGCACATACGGCAATGCATAATTGCAGTGTCACAAGTGTCTTTAAATCATGTCCAAGGTGCAATGATCGAATGCATTTATAATTATTCAGTTGCCTTTAAATAATTGAATGAACATATTGTCCGTGCATTTAATCAATATCTGGAAGTTAGCCGCGAAATTTAGCATAATCCCCGCTTTTAATGCCTGTCTGCACTCACCGGTGTTGAAGTCTTGATGATATAAAAGCTTTGGATCTTGTGCAAGAAGTCATCAGTTTCAATCTGAATCAATTCAGTAGTCAATTAATTTTTTCTTCAAACCAAATCTCCTTAAACCTTTCAAAATGTTCAAATTGGTACGGATTAAATCAGGATATACTATTTTTTAGAACAGATCAACTAACACAGGATATATTTTACAGTTCGCTCTCGCTTGCATCTTCGCCGTTGCCGTTGCTGCTCCAGGAGGTGTTGTTGTAGCTCCTGTTGCACATGTTGCTCATGCAGTTCCAGTTGCTCCTGTAGCTGTTAGCCATCAATCAACGTAAGTTTATGTCCTTTTGTTTGATTATTGTATGGATCAATTATTGTACTTATTGGGGATAATTGACTTTTCAGCTCTGTCGTTCATAATCCACCAGTTGTTAAGACCGTTGTTGCCGCTCCAGTTGTTAAGGCTGTTCCAATTGTCCACGCTGCTCCAGTTGTTTCGCACGCTGTTGTTGCTCCAGCTGTCGTTAAGACCGTTGTTCCAGCTCATCCAGTCCTTGTTCATTAGAATTTAAATTATGTCGATATTGGAGTCGGGAGCGGCTCACGGGTAGCTACTATAGATACTTGATGTGAGCATTTGTAAAAAAAGTTGTTTATTAAAAAAATTATTTTATACAGTTGAAAAATTGGTTTTAATAACAGGCTAGCTAAGGTTTTAATAAAAGAATAATTAAACGCGAACTTATTTCAAAGAGAAATTTGTAGATAATTTATTAAAAAAGCTTACATTTGAAACACTTCATTCGACAACGAGGAATCGTACTCTGAATCATTCCTTAACTGTTCACAAGTATAATACAAAATAATTAAACTACTCGTTTATCAAGTTTACAGCTTTTAACCAATATTCAGATTTATCACTTAGTAATGGAAAATGATTTATCCAGAACCCATCACATGAAATTAATTTGGGAATTTTGTTTTAAAAATATACACGAAATCTCAGACTGGGCCTCTTAAGAGACTAGCTTTGGCCTCTGCTCTAGCCTCATTTTCTTAGAATCAATCAAAAAAATCACCAATTTTATATAAGCGTTTTGAATTTCAGTTCCGAATTTGTAGTTTCTTTTAAAGAAGATATGATTTTTTCCCATTATGAGTAATTTGGTTTTCGTTATGATATCGTATTCCTTGTGGAGCTTATAGAATTATTATTATTACAATATTATTATTTCAAAATCAACTTAATTAGGTAACTCTAAATACAACATTAAACAAAATTCAAAGTAGGAAAGAAATTACGATTCAATTATGTCAAAATTTAAGAATCATATTTATAAACATTTTAAACACGTCAAGAGGCTGCGGTAGATGACCAAGACATCGTTGGTTATGCATGCAAGGTAAACGTAATAAATGAGAGTGGAATAAGGTGTTAAGATGTGCATACGGAACTTGGAATTGAATCAAGGATCTATTAGGGCGACCAGCGTTGAATGGTATAATTTGCTTGTATAAATTTTGAGGCAAATGACTATAATGAAGCTTAACCAAAAAACATTTGTCAAGGAAAGATCGTCTGGATTTCTGGAGAAAAGAGGACATTTTTTGCAAGAAAATGCCATCTGATGGCATTTGGAAACATCGAAGGAGAGATGATTTGATTCGTACCAGTCACTTAGATGGAGTAAATCGTTTTGAAGGATATTGTCCATTCAATAAGTCCGTAAGATGCCACATAGATGGCGTTACTAGAATTTTTCCCATATGAATTTTTATTAGTACTAACCTTCAAACGATACTTATATGAATTTGACAGCAATCGGACTATTGATTCGTAAGTTATAGCATTTTGTGCGAAGCAACTTTTGTTTTTGAAAAAAAAAATGAAAAAAGAGAATTCCGAGTTTTAATAAAGCATTGCTTTTTGATGAAAAAAAAATACAGTGGAAACCAAACAATGGCTTGATAAACATTATCCGGATTCTACTCCATCGAGACAAATGGTAGAGACGTAGATTGCTGAATTTAAACGTGGTCGTACCAGCACAAATGATGCAGAGCGCAGTGGACGCCCAAATTCACGAATTGGTTATGAACGATCGCAAATTGAACGTGCACGAACTAGCTGACATTGTAAAGATATCAGATGATAGTGTTTTTACCATTTTACACGATCATTTGCATATCCGAAAGCTCTGTGCAAAGTGAGTGCCGCGTGAGCGCCCAGTCGACCAAAAACAACAACGCATTGATGCTTCAGAGGAGTGTTTAGCGCTGTTAAACCGTAATAAAACTGAATTCTATCGTCGATATGTGATAATGAATGGAACACAGCTTCACAATTACACACCAGGATCTAAAAGACAGTCAGCTGAATAGACAGCAGTCAACGAACCGAATCCAAAGCGACTAAAGACGCAAAAGTCGGCCAATAAGGTGATGGCGTCTGTATTTGGGGATGCGAACGGAATGATATTCGTCGACTATCTTCAAAAAGGAACCACTATCAACAGCGACTATTACAGTGCACTTTTAGATCGATCGAAGGCTGAAATCACAAAGAAATGGCCGCATTTGAAAAAGAAAAAAAGTGTTGTTTCACCAAGACAATGCACCGTTTCACAAATCGATGAAAACGATGGCAAAATTTAATGAATTGGGCTTCGAATTGCTTAGCCACTCTAAGCAAAGAAAGAGAGAAATAGGACAATAGTTGGACAACATCATTGTGTTCACCAAATTTGAAAAAAAGAAAGAATGTGGTCAATTGGGAAGGGAAAACCCCACAGAATAAATTCAAATTAAAAATAATTAAAAGAGGAGCACAAAGCAAAGAAGATAAATATTTTGCGAGAAAATTTGGAGCGCCACCAGGGCCCCCACCGGTACTGTAGTCAGGATTATTCCCGAGCAGTTCAACTTGCAAAGGATTTGTACGAAAAGAAGTAGAGGAAAAAGAGCCAGAAAGTTGAACGAAAGAAGTCCAAGTAACAGAAGAGTTCACCTGCAAGAAGAGTATTGTAAAATAACTGATAATCAAAACAAACTCTTTCTTCTTCTTAATAATAAGCTTGGAAAACTGATAAACGGTTATTATGTATATCAATTCACCGCCGTTTTATTTTCGGTCTGTTGATCTCTTGATTTGAGTAATCATGATAAAATATCATTGCTACAAAACATTTTGGAAATTTACATCGAAATCCTTGCATATCTGTAGTGTCTGCGTCCTTTTCAAACGCATATCTCCACAATATCGTGTGTTATTGTTGTTTCAATTGGTAAATTTTCAATCGACTGTAATTTGGCTTTTTGTGGCCTTGCACTACTTGAAGCAAAAAGGGTCAGTTTAAGACCTGTTTGGAAAAATTCATTTGGTCCCAATGTTGGCTATCTTTGTTAAAAAAAAAGTTTGTAGCGATTACCCTTCTATATGGAGAGATCCCCCTAAAAACCTTATAAAAATTATTTTATATTGAAACTTTTAAAGCTTTAATGTACCCTTCAAATTGCATATTTCTAACTTTCTAACTTATGCTGTGATAACTATCTTATTCGCTACTCTTCTGAGATTTTCATAGTGTTCTCTCTTCGTCCTGATTTTCCTACCTACATATTCTTTGTACGTCTTATTCTTTTTATCTAACGCATTCTGGCACTCGTCATCAAACCAATCATTCCTCTTGCGCCGGGCTTGAAGTCCGATCGTCTGTTCTGCCACGGTCCTTAAAGCCGCTTTCACTTCCATCCAGAGCTCGTTGCTCGTCTTTAACGATGCGTCTAATAAGATGGGAGCCAGCTGGTTGTCGAGGGTCTCCGTGAAATTTTTAGCGACATACGCCGTTTGGAGCCTTCCGATATCAAATTTTTGTAGCGGGCTTGTCATCACTGAATATGCCTTTGACATATGACTTCGATAGGTTAATTTGATCAAGTAATGATCTGAGTTACGATTGGCTCCTCGGTATGTACGGACGTCAAGTATATTTGAGGCCCAACGTTGTTGGATCAGAACATGATCGATCTGGTTTTGTGTGTTGCCATCTGGTGGTACCCAGGTCATTTTATGAATGCGGTGATGTACAATACAAGTCAAGCTTATGAATAGATTTCTGCTACATGCAAAGTCAATCAGGTGCTGGCCGTTGTCATTTGTTTCATCGTGGAGGCTATATCCTCCAGTCGTTCCCCAATGAGACAGCTCATTGCCAACCTTAGCGTTGAAATCACCCAGAGTAATTTTTGTGCCGTTTGTGGGCAATGAATTGACCAGTCTTGCCTGGTGATTGTAAAATATTTCCTTCGTTTCTTCGTCCTTTTTTTCGGTCGGGGCGTGAACATTAATCAGCCAGATTTTGAAGAATTTTGCTTTTATACGGATCGCATCTAACCGTTTATTGACTGCCTTCGTATCAATAACATGCGATTTGAACTCCCTATCCACAATGAAGGCCACTTCGAATTCCGAGAGTATTTACTACCATTTAATTAGGGGGTTTGGGATGAGGAATCATGGAAGCTATGGGTTGGGGAAACAAGGGGTTCCTCCTGCTTTCTCAA
This sequence comes from Odontomyia ornata, assembly GCA_963969285.1. Lineage (NCBI taxonomy): Eukaryota > Metazoa > Arthropoda > Insecta > Diptera > Stratiomyidae > Odontomyia > Odontomyia ornata. Next base: position 25,367,673 of record OZ017739.1, read on the forward strand.
ACGGGCTTGGGCCCGTCCATGGCGGAGTTTGCAGGTGATTATACTCAATACAATTCAACACGCACTGGACTCCTTCAGTAAATACAAATCACCGGTATGATGCCTGTATTTTTCCTGCTATAATCTAGGTGAACTCAAACAAATTGATGCTGTGCCTGAAGAAGATCTGCACATCAAACTTAGAACTAGCGTTTATACCCACAACTTGGCAGATAGTCAGAGTTATCTTTATTCCGGAACCCAGAAGAAAACTATTCTGAGTCTTAATGGTTACATCCTATTGGTCTTACCTGGTTTTCACTGTAGCTACTGGAAAAGCTTGCAGACCTAGATATAAGATGTATGAAATTAAGGAGAAATCATCTTTGGATTACTCAACATATTAACAGAGAAAATCTTGCGAAATATCACTTCATTACCCAGTGGCGAATTTTGAAGAGGCGATGAAAGGGAAGGGATATGCGTTACAGGTATTTATTGATATTGAGAAAGCTTTCAATCTATCTACAAATGCTTCTGTATAGCAGCAAAAGCTCATAAGTTTGAACCAGATACGTGATACTTCAAAAAATCTGTTCCTATTAGCGGTGTATTAGTATCAGCGACAATAAAAGTCCAGTCAAAAGTGCGGCGTAAGTTGAGTGAAACGGTTAGTTTTCATTGGCCGTATGTATTTATCACTGTTCCATTAGTAGCATATAGTCGTTTCAAATTGGCATCACTTGCATCGTACTGTTTTGATTCTAGTGTTGATGGGATGATGGATACATCTGCACCCATATCTATAAGAAATCTCCGTTTAGTAAAGGTATCGTCCGCTTCGAAACAAACTTGTTGCTTTGGTTTTCCTGAATTGGCAAGGTGGCACGCATTTGGTTGAATCCTGCCCAAACTTATGATGATATCAGGGTTTCTATCACCCAATTGCATTTGTGATAATCACCCAATTGCATTTGTGGCAATAATTTCATTAGCTTGGTCTGTTCGCTATCAGCAAATTCTTCAATGATTCTTGCTCTCAAGTTGAGAAATTTATCATCTGTTGGCAGGATGAACAGTATACCCCCTCTAGCGGCAGGAACTGCTTATAGAGGAGCTTCAGCAGACTTAGCTATTTTTTCTTTACATTTAGCGGGAATTTCTTCAATCTTAGGAGCAGTTGACTAACTACATGATGAAATTTGAGCCGATCCGATGTAATTTTAGCAACTGTGAATTGTGGCTCAATTTGATAAAACTACAGCTCAGGATTAGCCGCTTTAAATGCAAAGTGTTACATAGAGGCTGCTGGGGCTCCACTGGTGCATCAGTTTTTGGATCGTTGCGATGATTTTCTGACGTTTATCTGCCTCGTTGTGTGTTTTTCGTAGCAGACTTACGACATGAGTGTTTTTATTACAGTTTTTCTTTTTAATTACGAAAATCGATATTCAGGGTTCATCACTATGTAGCGCACTCTTCGTTTTGTAAAATAAAAACTCACAATTATGTTTTCTAATTTAGATGTAATTTGATTTTATTCTCACATGTACGTTCTGGCTGCTCACATTGACTTCTCTTTTTTTATTCAAACCGGATATTTTGTCACTGCTGTTAGTGCAGTTGTTTGGTTATTATTGCGTTTAGCACTGTGGAATAAACTGTCCAATTTCGTAAAGTGCACTAATAACCTTCCTGGTAAATATTGACATGTAGAAATAAAAATGTATATAATGAATTAAAATGGAGAAATTGGAATTAATTTATAGGCGATACAGATTCATCTACAAAAGGAAAAAAATAAGAATTATACAAGAAAACTCTACCTATTAGCTTTTCAATCATTATTATTTTATAAGTTCACATTTTCATTGGACATTTATTTTTCGTCTTGTTTTTGGATTTATTGATCTTTTCTACATTGCTTAGAGTTTTATCGGCCCTTGCCATTTTATATAATACAAGAATTTGTGGAAAGATAAAAAAAAAACAAAATATAATGAATGGTTCATTGAATTTGCAATTTTGGTCTTTCTTTGCACTCGATTCTGACAGGGTATGGGACCCGGCACGTTAGTTGGCCCCTCCACTGGGTGAGCTCACCCCTTTTTAAGACGTTTCAGGTGCTCTCTCAGGGTAGAGTGGCCTTCCGCTCGCGTGCCTATTTATGGTATAGTACTCGTATTATGTGATTCCATCACATAAGAGTATGAAATAAATTTGCCACTTCGATGTTTTACATTTGAGGGAAAAGTTCAAGTGAACTAGGCTTGCATGAGTTTTTCATTCAAATGGAAAACATCTGGCCACATCTACATTGGATCTTAATCAGGATGGGCGGGGGCACCGCTTCCACCTGGATGCCCCAGTCTTATTTGGGGGCCTTAAGTATCGTCAGTATATATTTAATTATTTATTTACTTAATTCTATTTAATAGAAAAATTCCAATAACAAAATAGGTAAAATAAAAGTACAGAAAAATGAACTAAATAATAGCACAGCACAAAAATTAGGAGAAAATAAATAAGAAAAATTACTGAGGGCTGAGAAGAAGACAGTTAACAAATCTTTTATAAACTAAATACGAAAAGGGGAAGGGCCCAAGCTGAAGGTCATCATGGTTACGAGGTAATCTGAGCATGGGTGAGTGACAGTACACCAAACTACGTGCAAGTGGAACATCAAAGATATTCGACGATCTTGTAGAACACATAACGCGCCTCATAGGAACCTGGTTGACAAGGCGAGTATCGAGTAAACCACGGCAAAGCCTGTAAGGAAACATTCATCAAGGTAGAGTCCACGCATTTCCAGCGACGGAATATTGAGGATAGCTAAGCGTGATTCATAAAAAATGTAGGGAATCTGGAATTTCAAGAAGACAATCCTGGTAAATCTTGTTTTGTACAGCTTCTAGCGTGAACTTCAAACACTTCAAATGAGGCGACTAAACTGGCGAACAGTGCTCAAGGATGGGACGAACCAAACTAGAATATAATTTAACACACGATAAAGGATTGGAAAAAATAAAGGAATTTCTTCAGATTAAGCCAGAAATGCGAGAGGCTTTAGAAGTAATTTCAGAAATATGAACATCTAACTTTAATTTAGAGTCAAAAGTGACACCCAAGTCCCTGAAGTGTGTCACTGTACATAGGTACGAATTATTTAGCGTAAATTGAAAGCTAATAGGGCAAGGATTATTAGAAAATGAGAGATGGATGCACTTAGAAACATTTGGTGTAAGTTGGTTATAAGAACTCCAAGATAAAATGGCATTCAAATCATCTTGAAGCAAAGCACAGTCATCGATTGACCACACTATTTGAAAACTTTGACGTCCTCTGCATAAAGAAGGCAGGAGGAGTTGATGGTAAGTCATTTATAAACAGAGTGAATAATAGTGGGCCCAGAATGGATCCTTGAGGAACACCAGAAGATGGATGGAAAGGAGTAGAAAGACAGCCTTGAAAAGATACCTGACTGACACGATTGGGTAAGTAAGAGGATAGCCAGTGGAACAAATAATCAGGAACGTTAAGAAATTTAAGTTCGCTAAACAAAATATCGTGATTTACTGAGTCGAAGGCTTTAGAGGAATCCAAATACAAGGTTTCGACTTGTAAACGGTCCTCCATGGCTTTTGAAGTAACGGTCATGAATTCTAACAAATTCGTTAAGGTCGATCGACCTTTGATAAAACCATGTTGTTCAGGAACGAGCAAATCATGAGTACCTGAAGAAAGATGCAAGTACACGATTTTCTCCAGTAGTTGGGAGAAACAGGGTAATAAGGAGATAGGTCGATAATTGGCAACGTCTGAGGTACTACGTTTTTTAAAAATAGGAGTAACATAGGATCTTTTCCAACACGAAGGAATAGAGCCTGAAGATAAGCTAGAATTGAAGAGAAAGGAAAGGGGGATACAAAAAGAAGTAGCTAATGATTTCACAAAATGATCAAGAATACCATCCGGATCCGAACTAGCAAAGTCATCAAGTTCTAAAACGAGCTTCATAACATCTTCTGGATGGCAAGTAAAAGTAGATGAAGGTGGCTTGTATACGATTGGGAATGAAGGGCTATTGCTGGGAGTAGCATGAAAAGTAGAAGAAAACTGAGTTCTAAAAAGTTCACTCATCTCGAGAGCTGAAGTTGCTAAGCAACCGTTCAAATGTAGCAAGGATGAGAAACTGGAAGAGGATTTAAGATAGCGTATATATTTCCAAAATGGTTTTGAATGATTTGAGTTTAAAGAGCCTTCAATACTATGAAAATAAGAAGTTTTAAGCGATCTGCATCTTTTTCTTAGCTACCGGCCTCAGATGAAAAAAAACTGTACGTGACTCAGGAGAACTGTCACGTGAAAAATGTTCACGAGCTCAATCTTCAGCTTGCAAGGCTCACCTTACATCGAGAGTTAACCAGGGACAGTCAGAAGAGTTTCTTATACTGACAAGTGGAGCCGTGTTAGAAATAGCAGAGTTTAAGAAATCATAGAAATTGTTGCAGCAAGTATCCGAGTCAAGACCGCGAAAGAAGGAGGATCAATCAGCAGAGCGAATTGTTTCTGAAAGTTGCTCATAATTAGTTTTATAAAAGTTATAGCGCTGACGCTCTTTCCGGCGATAGCGAACAGAAGCAGTATAGGAAATTTCAAAGCGTAAGGGGGGATGATGGGGATGAGGTGAGAGATAAGGAAAAAGAACTGGAGGTGAGCATAACAACGATTGCTCCATACTACAAAAGAATAAGTCAAGAAGATGATTATTAACGTTAAGAAAATTATTAAATTGAGCCAGGGAACACATGATATTAAATTGAGCCAGGGAACACAAGACCAAATTTGTGATGAATCAGAATCAACTTGATTGTCATTCCATGACAGTTTAGGAAGGTTCAAATCTCCACATAAAATAAGCTGACAATTTAAAAAGCGCGATAAGAAAATACTAGATATTTCGGTGAAGAAAGTATTGTAGACCGGAAAAGAGGACTTACAAGGTATATAAGTGCAAAAGACAAGAAGAGAAAGGGAAGACGAAATGACTAATTTTGCCGCCACATATTCTACAGGAGTAGTGAAAAGTATTTTTGTAGGCGACTAAAACACCTCCTCCGTCTAACTTGTTGGAGATAGACCTATCACGTTCACGCCTAACAATCGTGTGATTGGGAAAAATTTCAGAGTCCAATATATTATCAGTCAACCAGGATTCAGAAAAACAGATTATATCATCGTTAGAGGGAGAATAGGATAAAGCTAGATCCTTCAGCTTGGATCTTAAGCCCCAAACATTTTGATAATAAATAGAAAATTAACTGTTAAGAATGCTATTCTGAAAGTTATTAGAAAGAACGGATGTTACAGCTTTGGTAGAGAGCTCGGTGGAGAACGAAAATTGTTTTTCCTTGATGTTATGAAAGATTTAACTAGCACTCCAGGCGGCCAGCAATCAAGGTTCAAGATGTAGTCACACGATGCCGGAACAGTCAGTTTAAAAGAGGCTATAACTCTGTTGATCAAGTTGTCCTTCGTCAGCTTCTGGCAGCTAATTATTTTCAATGATGAGCCAAATTTCTTACGTACATAATCCAAAATGTCTTCAGTGGATGTGACGACGAATTCCTCCCAAGTCCCGTCTATTTTCTTCAAGCCCAGTTTGCTATTTGCTTTAGCAATTTCAACCCTTAGTAGGTTACCTCGGCCTCGACTCCCGTCGATATGTATTTGTATCTGCGAATTCGTGAATTCGAAATTTTTTTGTGGTGGGTACTTGTGCTGGGGAAAAGAACCCGCCCCACAATATCACAATGCTAGCATGCCAGCGCAATCAGGCGTCCTCAGACAAGGCTAATCTCGACGAACCCCACCATCCTCTCTCACCGAGGCCATCGCTGCAGTCCTGCACGCACACTTTATCTACCCATTTTTACTACAACTTACAACCTGAATAACGAATTCTAACATTTTTCCAATAAGACTTTTTCATTTTCTTATATCAGTTTCATTTTTTTTCGCTTTGGCACTAGAGTCATTCGGGGCAACTGTGCGCAGTTTTGCCTTTCAAACCACACTATATTGTTAATATTAAAGCGATGTAAATCAAAGCGTTTTCTTTAGAAATAACATTAATTCGTCTATGAATGAAAATAGAAAAGTTAACAAATTAAACGTTTATCTTTTTGCAACATGCAATTAAAGAAAGAAAATCAGAATGCGTTCACTTCACTCGTATTGCGGGTAACCGCGCGCACCCCTAAGGGGTAAGTAAGCGCATATGGGGTAAGTAAACGCATTCCTCAGAGAAACACACAAACAATTACAAAAAATAGTTTTTTTATATATTTATATTTCTTGTTTTTGCTGATACTTCAGTCTTATTTATAAATACAAAATTAATATTGCTTTTCCAAAGTTTTTGGACTTCATCATATTTACCTCAACCTAAAAGGAGATTACAAACATGAGTCAAATTATTATTAATCTTCATTTGAAAGATATCACAAAGATCAGTCTGATTAATTACCACAAATATCATGAGTAAAACGTGTTAAAGGAAAACAAAGCAAATACAAGATACATTTTTCTTTTCATTAATCATTTTATTCCTTGCAAGTCAATTAGACCAAAATAATTTTTCTTAAAAACTAAAATTTTCGAACGTTTTTTCTAATTGTCAATGCAATCATCGCATACAAAAGCGCCTCTTTCATAAGCAGTGCACTGTTCGTGCCACCATTCCTCGCAAACTCTACACTTGATCCACTCCTCTGATGGTGGATCTTCATATTTTTGTAGACAAAGGGGACAATAGTAATCCCTTTCTTTCGCTTCTAAAAGAAGGAACTTCTGTTTGTTTTTATAAACATTCGTTTTGTTGTTCCTTCGGTTTTTATTCTCTATTGAAGCTTGTTTTTTCTTTTTAGTATGAACAGTTAATGGGCTTTTTCAGACGCAGCGTTAAAAGTGGGCGTTAAACAGGTTATATGGGCAAAAAGAGTGAGAGGCATTGAGGGAACCTGATGGTAAAAACAAGCCAACATTTTTTAGGGTGAACGAGCGTAACGCACATACACAAACGCATTTTGTTGATCATTTGGTGGGGGAAATTTTACACAAACGTCGGTAATCATTCCGAATAGAACATTCGGTGAAGAAGGTAGTCGTCATGAAACGATTGCCTTTCTTTAATTTGCGTGCAAAAATGGATGCGTGGATGTGAGAAGCTACGCGTTATTTAATAAATTTATAAAAGCGGAGGCCATGTTCAATTTCAGGAAACAACACGACTAATATCACGATTTCAATAAAGTTAAATTGCCTATTGTAAATCCATAGAAAATTAACAGTACGCATAATCTTCATAGAATCACATTATAATAAGCCAGTTGACAACACAACAAGAAAAATATGCGACTAAAAAGGATATTCAAATTTGGAATTTATTTTTAAGAAAGCGGAAACCCACGAAGGTTCTAATAAATCCAACAAACTTTAACAATCATAAAATACATTTTTCATTCCAGTTTTTGTTACCTCGTGCACAATTCAAGGCTAAAACATCAATTCTCAATCGCTTATCTCTCTGTCTTCGCTTTCATGTTGTCCGCACGACGTTTAACGATCAAATGATCCTTTTGACACATACACTCGCAAGACGTGTATCGTATACAAAAATAGGTTGGCTGAACTATGCAACGTGTAAACATAAGGGCGTAAGCGCGAAACCTGTTTGGATATGGGTTTTTACCATTCCCGTGTAAAAGAGCCCAATGACAAAGTTGGAACTTTCCTTTTGCTCATATTCTTTTCTTTTTCTTGGCGCTTCTTTTCTTCTAGCATTTTTTTATATGGACTGTCTGTAATTAATTCTGATTTCATGGAAACTCTGCCTCCACGTCTTTTTTCTTTCATCCGAGGAAGAGGTGAGAGGTGAGATACAGGCACATGATGGCTACTTGTTGGTTTTTGATTTAACTTATAGTCACCAGAACTACGTCTTTTTTCAGTGTAAGAGTCAATAGACGGATTTGTTTCTATAAGAACCTCCATCGCAGGCTCTTTCAATGGAAGATATCCAAGAGTAATGTGAATTCATCAATTATTTCATTTGTGCTCTGCCTATTTTCAATACCAGGATTATTAGATACGCTATTCATCGATGAAGCTTCGGCAATAAACTTTTCCCCTACGGGATCAAGTATTGAAGGACTTGGTGTAGCTGCTTCTCTGAGTAGATTGTCGTCACATGCATGATTAAGAAATTCATCTTCCATAGAAGTGAGGTTGTCTCCGTTTGGTACAATCTGTCTATTAGCTGTCTGGGTCATGTTCTCTAGCTGATCTTGACTCTCATTAGAAGGTTCCGCTCCTGTAGGGTGCTTATCCTCAGCTTCGTTTCTTTCAGGCTGGTACACTTCCACAGATTGGTTTGATGTCTGCTGTACATCTTGTTGCATCTGATCTGTAGCTAATGATGGTGCAAAATCTGCTTCATCGAATAGGTCATCATCGTAGGGATATATTTCAGTCACTTTAAAGCCAGACTCAGCATTGACTAGCGTGGCTACTTTTTTGTATACTTCGTTAAATAAGCGAGCCACTTGATATTGTGTAATGGCTCTTCCAGGGTATCGCGACATGCATTTGTCACATTCTATCGAGTATTTAACTTTTAAAGGATTGTAAAGGCACCTGTCCAGAGGTTGAAGTTTGTGACTTCCATGCGGAGGAAGCGTCAGCATCACAATGTTATTTTCACGAGCATATTTTACTGCCTCCAAGCTGATATGAGATGAATGATTGTCAAGTAAGAGTAATACAGGATCTTCCTGAGTGGAATGGAAAAAAAAAATTTAAAGTGGTGCAGCCAGATTACGAAAAGCTCTGTGTTTACAAAACCACTATCAGACACCATGCAAATGCTTTGTGTTGGGCCTCCATCCAATAAATCATCACGGGGTCTCTTGCGAGGGTAGATCAATGATTGTGGGATATAATGACCATTAGCACTCATGCAGCAGATCGCTGTTACGGTAATGCCTCTTTCTGCAGATACAACTTTAGAGACTACTTTTTTTCCTTTTGTGGTGACCACCTTTGGAGTATTCTTTGGAACAGTGCTCACGCCTGTCTCATCTACATTGTACATGCGACTTGGCTGAAATTTGTATTTTTTATAGAATTCTTTCAAGTTTTTTCAGAATCTGTTAACTTGAACTTTATTAAACCCGATAGCTTGAGCCAGACTGGTCGCTGCAGATTGTCGTATGACTAGTTCAAGATGCGTTTTAAAAAACATTCAACCCAGTCACATCCTGCCATTTTTAAAGACAAATCAAATCGGTTATCAATCTCATTAACGGCAGCATATTCATATGCCAAGCGCCTCAAGTCATTTATAGTGAGACCGAAATATCTTTCATCCATTTTCTTGCAATGAATGACAAACTCTTCCTCTTGCTCATTATTGAATGTTGGCTTAAAGCGGTCCATTGAATCTGCAGCTTTGCTAAGTTTAAGTCTTTTGTGCAGACAGGATTCGCTTATGCCAATGGCATTTGCAGCACTTCTCTGACTTTTTCCATTTCGAATAAGTTCTTTAGCCTTAGCAATTTGTTGCTCGGTCACTAGTGCTAGTTCGGGTTTTTTTCGAATATATGTTCGCGGCATGATGACACTGTAACATGAAAAAATGATTCATATAAGATTTGAAAATCAACAAAGTCACCATCCATTTTTAGTATTGATCATGGGGGTAAGTGTACGCATGCGCACACTTATCCGCGCACACTTCCCCATGGAGACAAAACACAAATTAATAATGCTACCGGCTTGCGACAAAAACATAACCTCAATATTATTTCTCATGTATCTACAAGAATATACGCATAATCTAAGAAAGTATGACTTACGAGTATCGGATCCGAAACGTGGACGTGACTGGATTTCGCAAAACACATAAAATAACCAAGGAAAATAGTAAATTTAATTAAATGCGAGGAACAAATTGAAACAATGTCACATGGGGCAGTGTCATATCAAAACTAGATCGCCACTGTGGCGTTCTTGTTTCACTCTAACGAACACCTGTCACGCACACTGCGTTCAGGAGATATACGCGGTGCGCTCACATACCCACTGTGCTCAGTTACTCCAAATGACTCTACAGCTTCTTTCGGGTCTTCGCTTAGGGATAGAGAATCTCATTATTTTAATCGAATGTATTGGCACTCGAGAAGGTGATATGGCTAGTACGACGTTTAGGCCTTGTGTCCATCCACATAGCTGTGATATTTTCTAATTTTAAACTGGTACGTATCATAACTGTCCGTCCGAAGCATCAGTAAAGACAAATTTAGTTGTCACCAACGGGATTTGAACTTACGCAGCGAATACTCTAACCAATACACCACGCAGACTACATACCCAGTTCATGTTATCACTAAAAATCATGAAATAACAAAATTCCTGGAAAAAAAGACAACCAACTTCAAAACACACTAAAAATGGTGAAATGAAATTTGTAGAATTGGAACCAAATTAGTTTCTCCGTTTTGAAAAGTGAACAACATTAATTTATCATTATTCAATCGTATCCAAAATGGGGAGAACTGACTTGTTCTGTTAGACTACATGAAAATTGATAAATAACAAGTTGGGTAAACAGACCTACGCTCATGTCAGAAGGGTTTTGTATTCAATTTACAAACTGCAGTCACGCAGATTGAATCAAAGCAAGAAACATGTCCAAGACGATTTTATTGGAGAAAGTATGAAATACGAAGCTCATACTATTATTAACAAAGTTGAACGAATTTCGACTTCTGAGGTTTTTGGTATTGTTATACTCATAAATATCTCCCTTGATAATTATTTCAGATGTCCATCCGCGACGGAGAAAACACATTTTTCATGTATTTACAAACCCCCCTGTGTCCCACTGAAGCAAAAACTGACAGTTTAACAACTGTTTTGAAAAGCTCCCATGAAAACTTTTATTTCATACTCATATCGGCTACATTTGATGAATTTTTTTTTTTCAGGGGCCACTCTCCTGTACTGTTATCATCGATCAATGGCCAATTTTTTCGAATCCTAGAATGGTTACAAAACCCTTTTGCTAGGAGTTCTCTCCCACCTCCTTGACTTGTTTCACTTATGAGCATTAATTGTAGGTACTCATCTTCAGTCATTCATTAAATTGAATCAAGTGTTCAAAGCATGCACCTTGAAGGTTGAAGTTGGGAAAAAATAACTCAAAATTATTCAATCTTCGCATTTAAAACAGCCACTATTTTGTTTTACGATTACTGATACCACTAACTGAACCGATTCTCAAAGATATACATTACACCTATCATTCCTGAAATTTTCATGCAAATCCTAGCAAAATTGTAGTGTCTGAGTCGGTAAAAGGCGCATGTTGTTCCATAGCCATATGTTACCATAGTAATAAATGCAGCGCATATTGTTCCATAGTAATACAGGAAAATTCAAACCGCTATAACTTCGCTAATTATGATTCAATCTTTATGAAACTTTCAGGAGAGATCAAACTTATAAATAAACATCTACGTACTGAATTTCATTGAATTTAAGGGTACCGTTAAGATTTTATTCAAGAAAAGATAAAATCGATAAATCATACTATTACTAACAAAGTTGAGTGAATTGCGACTTCTCACGTATTTGTTGTTGTTGTACTCACCAAGGCCTACATTCCTGATTTTTTTCAGATTTTTCGGATCACAGGCGTCCAATCGCGAGGGGGGGGGGGGGACACAAATTTTTCGTGTATTTCCCCTCCCTGTGTGCCCCTCAAAGCAAACTTTGCCAAACTAAGACCTGTTTTGAAAAGTTCTCATCAAGACCTTTCATTTGATACCCATATCGGCTACCTTCAATGAAATTTTTTTTTTCGGGGGGTCACTCTCCTATATGGGGAGACCCCCCTTAAATACCTTATAAAATTTTTTTGTAGTTGAACTATGAAGAGATCACCACTTTACACCTACACACAAAATTTGATGTTTCTAGCTTAAGTAGTTTCCGAGAAAAACTGCTGTGACACACGGACGGACGGACGGACGGACGGACAGACTGGTCGCGAAACTAGTAGGGTTTTGTAAAATTATTTTACAAAACCCTAAAAATAGCTAAACTTCTTTGGAAAAGTTTAGAATGAAAATCGCTTACCCATTGCATTGACAATGGAAGATATGAAAAATTTTGGCTGGAAGATATTTTTCTTCATATGAGGACGTGAATTGAATGATCGATAGAATTTGTTATATTTAGACTGGGTGATCAGGGTTCAAGTTTGTTTATCAAATTACTGAAAAATGTTTCTACATTAAAATTTCTAAGCAATTGTCAAATCTTGGTGTGTGTCAGTGTATTCTGAAGATAAGAAACCTTTCGAAAACATAAATCAGTAAATTAGTTTTATTTTTTAAACAAGGAAAGCTTATCAAGAAGATTTAAGCAAACGTTAACTTTATTTAAAAATAGAATGCGTAGTTAAATTTTTTTTAAGCCATACGGTATGTTATTTTAACTATTAGGTCAATTACTCACAAATCTTTTTGATTGAAGATTAATTTATAAACCACTTAAAACTAGTCATGAGCATTGGTTAATTTTCAATTTGAAAACAAATTTCATTTAATCGGTCAACAACCGCACTTTATTCCAGCATCATAAAATCGGAAGTACCATTATAATCAATGAACCTAACATTTTACTAATGATTGCTGGCAAATCAAGGTCAACCAAATGTAACTTCTTTGTAACCGGTGTCATACTCTTATGCTTGAAAATCAACTGCCATTATGCTAAAGATAAAGTACGAATAACTATGAATTGATCATTCATGCACGTGATTTTTTTTTTGTTGGCTGCTTACAAGCATCTTTAAGTCATTTGATTCGACTCAATGCCGGGCATAGGCAGAGTAAGATTTTACCATTTAAACACCAAAAGTACCAACGGGCCCAAGTTGTTCAATTCATGCTTATCCCCCGCTTTTATTGTCTGCAATGGCTCAATGTTGCTGATGTCTTAACGATATAAAAGCTTCGTTGGATGCAGAACTCAGCATCAGTTAACATCTGAAGTAATTCAGTGATCATTAAATTGACTTTTAACCAAATATTTCAACAAACACCAACCACCATGTTCAAATTGGTATGGATTAGCTCAGCATATTTTGGATACAATTGATTAGGACAAGGGTTACTAATGTAATTATTTATTACAGTTCGCTCTCGCTTGCATCTTCGCCACTGCCTTCGCTGCTCCAGGAGGTATTGTTGTTGCTCCAGTCGCTCATGTTGCACATGCAGTACCTTTAGCTCATGTTGCTGCCCCAGTAGCAGTCAGCCACTCATCAAGGTAAAGTTGGATTGGAATTGCATGTTTCTGGGAATGCGCTAATGGTTTCTTCTATTATTCCTCTTACAGCCATGTTGTCCACAGCGCTCCTCTTATTAAGACCGTTGTTTCTGCTCCAGTCTTGAAGACTGTTGTTGCTGCTCCAGTAGCTCATGCCGTACCAATTTCTCCAGTCGTCGCTCACCACGCTGTTGTTGCTCCAACCCTCGTCAAGACTGTTGTCCCAGCTGGTCCAGTCCTCCTCCATCATTAAGTCAACACATCTATTAGCTTAGATAAACAAATTTCTAGATTAGACCATAGTTTGCTACAGAACAACCTGACTTAAGTTGATCCAATGTAAAATATTCTTCCTGAATTAAATTTTCATCTATTTTTATATTTAAGATTTTTGATGCATTAAGTGTTTGTAAAGAACTCATTTTATCTAGCAAATAACGGAATGGTAACACACGCTCCTAAAATTCCAGGATGAAAAATTCAGCGTAGGATTAACAATGTCCTTCCGTTGCTTCTGCCAATTCAGGTTGGTAGAAAAACCTTAAAATGGGATATTATATGCGTTCCCATTCCTCTAAATGATCATAAGCTCTATGCTACGTTTAAAAAATATCCTTTCTTATCTCCGGAATCCCTCAAAAATTTGCTGCGTGTACGCAATTCATGATAAACTAAAAGCCAAAGATAAGCAGGAAAACTCACTCTTTTGGAAAAAATTATTCACGATATAACCATTCGGAAATTGTTTATTGGCCATTCAACAGCTAATTTCCATTTAAAATATTTTCAGCAGCCTTTTAAAAATCCACAAAAAACGACCACATTTCAAAACGTAACGTTCAAGCCCCACAACTTAATATGCTAATTCACTTCATTTATTCGCGCAACATTCGTATACACTCATGATAAAGGACACTTTGTGCATGAACGCGATTTTTTCATTACACCACATATCATTCACTAAATACGGATAAAGGACAAAATGCTATATGTAATCGAGCCACGGCCTTGCCGTTCATTTCCATCTCGGAGTATCCTTCTCGGCGTACGAAATATATGAGGGACCAATGAACTTGACCTGAGCTTTCAACTATGAACTTGACGAATAATGTTCTTTATTTCGTTGATGTATACATGTTTGTATCAAGCGAAAGGAGCTTGACAAAATGAAAAAATAAAAAACGATATAAGTATTGTCTTAAATCGAAATCTTTATTCTACACATGCAAACAGGAACGTTTTCACAAATTGGACATAGAGATGTAGTGGCTGGAATAACGACTTTTTTAAGATGCCTCGCTCACACGCAAGTTTCAAGATCAAGGGGAAGGCTGCTATAAATCTTCATTTAAGTAATGATATTCTGTGCCATGCTTTTGTTTCAGTGATAGCTTCTCTTCTGGTATTCTGTGGATAGGAAATTTCCGAGAGCTGTGAAGAATCCTTCATTCTGGTAGAGTAGCTGCAACGCTAGAGTATTTTTGAGTGTTTTCGGAAGAATACAATAAACCGGGTAAGAATAAAATCTTTGTCGTTTATTTATTAGTTTTGTTTTTTTCCGTCCTCTTATCAAAGTTCACAAGAAGAGCTGACTTTAAATCATATAAAACAAAATGAGTAGACAGGAGTATACTCTAAACAGAAGAGTTAATAATTAACCCTTGAAATACAGACACCAATAATGATTAAATTTGGAAAATACTTCAATAATATGTAAATACTAGCTCGGACTTTCTGCTGACCAGGTAAGAAATGATCTGGAAACATACACTTTGCTTGTGAGATCTAAGCATGTCTTTATGCTCCAAAAAGCAAGAGAAAAGTTTAGAAAATATCATTCCTAATACTAACTTACCATTGAATGGTATTAAAATCTTTTACCATAATTGTAGCGGTATGAGAGGGAAAATAAATAAATTATACCTTGATGCTAAGTCCTGCCATTTTAATGTATTAACGTTCACCGAAACCTGGCTACATGATGGTTACATAAACGAAGAAAGTCTAGACAGTAGCTGGACCATTTATAGAGCCGATCGTGACGACTCATCCACAGGCCTAAACAAAGGTGGCGGAGTGTTGATTGCGATGAAAAGTTCCATGGCCTCTGAAAACGTTGATACTACCTCCTATAAAACTTTTGAACATAGGGTGGTTCGAATACACTTAGGCAAGTGGTTTTTATACATAGGGGTATTTTACATTCCACCAAAATCTGACGAAACCTCCTCCGATAAGATATGTGAAATTATAAATTCTATTGCTGCATCTCTAGAGGAGCATGATCAAATTATAATTTTGGGAGACTTTAACCGCCCTAATTTATCTTTTACTCCTGATGAAACTGATAATCATCTTCTACCAGTAAACCTCTCAAATACCATCAATCTTAATCTAATCAATGCCTTTTATGGTAATGACTTACAACAAGTATCACTGACTTCCAACCAAAACGGAAACTGGTTGGATCTTATTTTTACAGTGCTTATGACGATGTTGTGTTAAGTCCAACCAATGACAAAGAGAACCTTTTCTCTAAGACACGAAGCCATTTCGCTTCTTCGGTTGAACTTCCCATATCCGATGTAACCCTTTCCCGAACGTAGAATGACTGTATTGTATTTGATTTCTTAAATACTGATTATAATAGCATTAAACTTTATCTTGTCAATATTGATTGGAACTATCTTTCAAGTTTAGATTTAGAGGAAGCAGTCTCTTCAATCTATAAAATACTCTTCAAATGCATTGAGACTCATGTTCCTGAAATAAAGAAAAAACCCAAAGTTTCCGAGCGGAATCAAAGGAACAAGCTGTATAAATTAATGAGAGATAACAACTTTGACACAAGCCTTAAGATTAAATATGATGAGCTGGCTATGGAATTCACCATAAGATCTGGCGAAGCATATGATCAATACATCAATTAAACCGGGGAAAATATTATTCGTGATCCCAAAGAATTTTTTAATTTCGTAAAAACCAAGCAAAAAGCCACAGGGTTTCCAACATCAATGTATTACGGTGATAGTAATTTAATTTGCCCTCAAATTATATGCGGCCTTTTTACCGAGCATTTCCAGGAGGTTGTCCGCCCGGCCACCAATTCTTCTAGCATATAAATTTGCCGTTCAACGACAGCACCATTCATTGATGAAATGAGTTTGTCAAGTGAAGATATCATAAACGCTATTAAAGAACTTGATATTAACAAGGGACCTGGACCTGACTCTCTTTCACCGAGATTTCTTTTTGAGTGTATACATAGAATCTCTTCCCCTCTGTTTATTCTATTCAACGCATCTTTCTCACGGGGGGCTTTTCCAACTATCTGGAAGTCTTCTCATTTGACTCCGATTTTCAAAATTGGCGATAAGCGGTCTATAACAAACTATAGAGGTATTGCAATACTATCAGCTATTCCGAATTTGTTCGGAAAAATTCTTTGTGATAAGCTTACACGTTGGTTAAACCACGTTTAAATGAACAGCAACATGGTTTTCGCAAAGGTCGATCAACTACCACTAACCTAATGTTTCTTACCTCATCTATTCTCTGCGAAATGGAAAAAGGTAACCAGATTGACGCTGTTTACACGGACTTCACCAAAGATTTTGATCAAGTCGATCATGGAATTTTGATCTCCAAACTTCTGAAGTTTGGCATCTCTGGGTCCTTACTGAGTTGGATTGCATCATACCTAAATAATCGAATACAGTTTTTAAAATTCCAGGGGACTTTTCAAGAGAAATTATTGCCTCTTCTGTAGTGCCACAAGGTAGCCACCTGGGTCTCCTTTTATTCAATATCTTTATTTCCGACTTGTCTGAAATTTTAAGTGACGTACTTCATCTTCTGTATGCTGACGACCTCAAAATATACCACACCGTCGATACCGATTCCGAGGCTATTTTTCGGCAAGCCAAAATAAATTCATCATTGAAATGGTGTAACGATAACAGGCTTTATCTAAATGTTGGAACGTGTTATGTTATAAACTTCTCGAGAAAATTCAGTATTTGAGCACACTTATAACCTGAATGATTCTCCACTTCAAAAAGTTGACCAGATCTCAGACCTGGGCTGTTGGACGGAAAGTTGAATTTCCATTTTCAATACGATACAATTCTTGCTCGGGCATGTAAGCAGCTCGGTTTCATAAAACTTCGCGCCAAAGAATTCAAAAACCTATGGGTCACGAAAACACTATACCCCTCATTTGTTCGCCCCCTCCTTGAATATGGTTGTATTACTTGGAATCCATGCTTTGGGAATCACAGCATGCGCATTGAATCTATGCAGAAACAGTTTATTCTATTTGCCTTGCGTGATGCTTATGACCCAAGAGATTTCGCTAACTTGCCACATTATCAGCAAAGATTAAATATTTTGAATCTTTCCTCGCTCTCATCTCGAAGAACTATCTTAAGTTCTTGCTTTGTTTTGAATGTAATCAATAAGAAAGTAAATGTTGCATCACTATCAAGCAAAATCACGTTCTAGGAAACGATTAAACATACTAGAAACAGTCGTCTGCTCCATGAAGACCAACATAAAACCAGCTACGCAGGCAACGAGCCAATTAATAGTTGTTGCAAGATCTTCAATTCTTTGGGTGAACATTACTCTTCCTCTGTCTCAATACATAACTTCAAAAAAAAAGATTACTGAGGCATTAAAATAAGTTATTGTTAAATATATATTTACTTTTTTTTGATTTGTTTAGATATAAGTACTTTTTTTGTGATTGCCTTGTTTGGCTTATTAAATAAATAATACTATCCCCCGCACGAGGAATGCCGAAAGGAATACTCTAGGAGGCTTACATTCTTTGGTGAGTGCCGCTTCCACGAACACTAGAATATAGAGGTTGCCGTGAGGTTTCTTCTGGGGTGACAGGTAACAACCCCGCCTAAATCTGGTCTACGCTTTAGACAATAAACTGAAATTAATGCTTTGGACTGACGGACATGATGGTTTGGATCTAATTGTTTTGCATGTAGGCACGGAGGGGACACTCATGACTGAATGGCTGCAATCCTGCAAGCAGCGCCTCCAACTATATCGTTCTATCAACCGCGTCCTCCAATTTCGAATCCGATCAGGGATGAACTATCTTCGTCGAATGAGTCAGACCAGCGTTTCCTCGGTTTGCCCACTGGTCTCCGCCCTTCAGTTCTCCCAACGAATGCCTTTTTGGGTATCCGTTGTTCATCCATACGATTCATGTGTCCAGCCCATTGCAGCCTCCGCACTTTTACAATCGTTTGAGACCTCCGGCTCGTCAAAAATTTCATACAGCTCATGTTTGTATCGGATTCGCCATTAGTCTCTTTCTAGCTTCGCTCCGATTAATCGCCTCAGGACCCGATGCTCAAGGGCGTTCAATATATTTGCGGATGATGGGTTAGGATCCATGTTTCACACTCATAGCATAACAAAGGCCTTATCACAGATTTATATATTTGGAGCTTTGTTTTCCTGTGTGTGCAGCTGGTCTTCAAGATCGTCAAAACTGAATAAAATATTTTATTTGCGAGCTGTATCTTTCGGCGTATTTCATCTCTTTCATTACCGTTTCTCGTCATTTTGATGCCTGGATACACAAATTCGCTCACTTTTTCGATACGGTAGTGGCCAAGTGTGATATGTTGTGTGCTTGAGGTATTTTTCATCGACTGCGCCATGAGCTTTGCTTTATTTAGGTGATTTGTAGCCCTACTAGTTTTGCTTCGCTGTCGAGTTTCAGGAAGAGTTCTTTAGCAGTTGTTAACGACCGTGACAAACTGTTTATGTCGTCCGCATAGGCTACTATGTTACTTGGCTCGACTTGTGTAGTAATGTAACTCTTATATCGGGGGAAAGCTTCCTTATGACTTACTCCAGAGCCAAATTGAATAGCAATGGGGCCAGCCTATCTCCTGTTTTAGTCTAAAATTTGTTTGCTTAATATTGTCATTCGTATTAAATTCAAATTCATATCATATCACCACACATGCGACGAGACATCCTGCCTCGTTAACCTTAATTGTCTGTAATGAAAGCAAAAGTGCAACTTTGTAACGCTTGCTCTGTAAAGTGAACTCCTAGATATTTATTTGCTGAGTAAACAAATTGATTTTATGAAAACTAAATTGCGAATAAATTCGCTCTCTTTTTTTTTGCGCTAGAACTCCGAAGAGTGGAGAGTAAGAAACTCAATCGTGAAATATTGTATTAAATTTATATTATTGGTAATATATAATCGTGTGTGGTTTTGAAATATTCTTTCAAATTTATACTGTTTAAAATATATTATATATTATTAAAATTGGCTTAAAACTGTCTCGTTGCATATAAAACTTGTCCAAAATCAAATTCTGCCGTTCGGACATAGCAAAAAAACCATTTAAGCACCAGAAAATTTTAAAAAAGAAGAACAAGAAATTCTATAGGACGTAGCAGGTGATGGCATGGTAGAAAAAATATAAAGAACATCAATAACTCGATAATTACTGCTGCGACCGCTACTGAAGCGATCCCAGCAAAGGTTCTAAACACCAACATAATAACGAACCATTCTGAAGTCCACAAAGTGATCATGGTAGGAAAAGAAAATTAGACAAACGAAACGCTGTTTTACAATTTCACCACCACCCTCGAAAATATGGCTGAAGTACTGCACTCGACAACAGAAAGCCTAATCCAAAAAGCGGGAAACATTCTAAAAAGAATAAAATCAGCAAAAGCACAAAAGTGTAAAGAATGGACTCTTTTGAACTAGAGGGGCTCCAAGACCGCATTACCGGAAGAGCTGGTTAAAGGCTACAGAGGGCAAAAAGGCCAAGGAAGAACATAAGTAAGGTGATGCTGGGGGCTGAGCCTAAATGGACTGCCCAGATAGCTCCACCATCAAATATCAATAAAAAAATAGTGTCTAACTTGATTGAAGGAGATCAGAATAAACGAGGAAAGCTCTTGATGGGCATGGAACGTTAGACCAGGGGTTTTGGGCAGTGCTGACAAAAAGAGTGGAGAAAACCGCAAAGAAAATCCTTCAAAACGTGTCAGAAAATAAAGTTTACATGGACGCTCAACAAGAAAAAGAAAAAGTCTCGACAAAGTCCTCAATAGCAGGCGGCACTCGTTAAACGCCAAGATGGCCGATCCTCCACAGTAGTCTTGTGAGATATCAGGGGAAATACAAGGCCTCGAAGATACCAAAATTGAAGTAGTACGGCTAATGCGGTCAGGCTACATACTGGTCGAACTCGGTGCAGAGGCCAACAACAAAGAAGCATTCTGCGATATAGTAAAGAAGATTCTCAGCCAAAACGCAACTGTGGCTTGCTTCAGCCGATGGCACTGACCAAAATTAAAGAAATTGACTGCATCAGGGACATAGCGGACGTACAAGAAGCCATGAAAAGGAAGGTCCTTAGAGTGGGCAGGATCAAAGTAAGGGTGACATCAAATCTTGTTCTAGCATCTGCAATAGCGTCAGGAACTGTAGAATCTGCACTAGTGACTGACATAATCTAGATCAAATTCCAATTGCTCATGTGGATATCGTTAGAATAGGCGTTTGTACGCTTAGCGAGTAGAAGCGTCGTGGAGGGACTAGGAGGTATAATTATATCATGATTGTTGTCTCATTGAAAAATACATATGATGGGAAAGAATGAAAATTTGTTGTAATGATGTTGGCATTTTTTAGTGAATGGAAATAATTATAATGGAACAACAAAATTGAAATTGGTTCATGGGAGAGGCAAAAATAAGATTATTTTTTGTATATATGTAAGAATAAAGTTGGAAATAAATAATATTAATTATGACAGTGTAGTAATCGAACAGTCATATAGTACAAGCAAACTGCTCGAAAACTTTCCTATCTCCTAATCAAAATTTTAATGGCAGATTTAGAAAAATAATTAATTATTTCCATTCACAATCGTAATTTGTAAAAGAGTTTTCTTTTTTATTATTGTTATTAAATGTAACTTTATATCAATTTTTCTCTATATTAAATTTAAACGTTTCCCTTTAATTTTATTCTTCATGAGATTTAACTTTTATACTATTTAGAATTTTTTTCGTTTTTCTTCAATTCAGCTAGTTTTTCCTACTAAAAAAATTTTAAATCTGCCAACTAAAATTTTGAAGATGGGAACACTAGTGCACATACATTACCGAAGGCAAGCTAACTAGGCTGAGCTTAGCTGATGCGATTTGCTGTATACACGGGATGAGAAAGAGGTAAGACAAGTTTTGGGGACGGACCGTGGAGTTTGACTTGGACCGTGCCACGGTGAAGACGCGAAAAACGATTGCCATATTTTCTTGGCGGCGTTTTAAAGTCGGGGATATTGTGGAAAACTTACATACGTTTTATAAAAATTGATTGGTTTACTGCGTGAAGTGTTCAGGAGCACCCCTTTGAAAGTGAAAATTTGCGGCTCCATTTGTCTTCCGTTCCGCATATAGGATCTCGACGCCCCACTCGTAAAATCCATTCGAAGTTGGATTCGTGGTTGCCTCCGAATTCTTTCTGACAATTCATTATAACGAGTGAAAGTGATATTGTTAGAAAACAAATGCGGTGCAATTCTAACCGACAAACATATCACACTGCAATGCTTAATTTCCCGTAGTCGTGGATTACTGTGATAGGATTTCTACCAGTTCCGTGAGGGTGTTCTCTTGAAAGATTAAATTTTCCCCAAATTACCTGCCCATTAACAAAACTTCAACAAAATGTATTCCTTTCCTTCCCATTAAAATGATGATGATGCATTGAGACGAAGGCGGTCCCAAAAATACCCAACCCGACAAAGAAAACTGGTCCCACAAAGACCCGTAACCCGCCATTGAATATAGTTGGGGCATAGGAAAAGGTATGAAAATGGAAAGTGCGATTGAGAGTGGAACTCGGGACGAGTGAAAATGGGCGAAGAGGACTCGAGTGTGTTGGTGGTCGAAAAATATTTTAGCCAAATTATCTAACATGTAAGAGGCGTAGAAATGGCTGTTTCTAGAACACGTGCGCTTTTCGTGCAGATTTCCAGGTTTGGTCGCTTACTGTGCCTGCAATTTCCATCCGATTGTTGAAATTATGGTGTCACCTTGAAGCTGCTTTCATATAGTTTCCGTCAAATGTAAATATGTAGTACTTTGCATGAAAAATCATAGATTTGAATTTTCCTAAAATTCATCAATTTCTTTGGCAGGACGGGAAAGTGAAATCATTTTGCAGATAACAAAGTGTTTTCCTGAGTGAAAGAATATCTGTTTTTGGAGGAAATTTGACAATAAAGATTGTTTGTTGATGAATTTCGATTGTGAGAATGTTGTGAGCTTGATTGATATTACATAATGGAAGTTTGGTGTCAAATCTAAGACTTAATTAACTAAATTACATTGGCCGACTGATGTGCTGTACTGTGGTTGCTGAAATTAAAACAGGAATACCGAAATTGAAGTTTTCGAGTAGGCATCACTGCGGAGCAAATTCATTGGAAACTTTTGACGGAACCATATAAAGTTTCTTTGCAAATAGCTCTTCAAAGTCGGTGATTCTTGACGTAAATGGAGACACGATGTAATGCATGGTAGTCACAGTCGCGCTTTCTACGAAAACTGGTGAGTGATCGCTTTTAATTTAAATTGCTGTACAATATCATTAGGAGAAGTCCTTAGCTGAAGGCGGTCATATTCAGAGTCGTTAATTTGGAAGCCGAAACGCGTTTATTGATATCCACGTGATTAGATTGGTACGCTTGACTAATGAAATAAATCGATATCAACGTCTCGTGGATTTACGGCCTTAGCCCCAAACTTGCTTCAGTTTTTTGCATTGCGATTAATGGTTCGTACTGTGGTTTTGGCTGAGGACAGGGACTTCTCAAAATCAAGCATGGCACAGCAATGCAGTTAGTGAGAAGGGAGTAGTCAACCATAATTGTATTACCTTGCCAAGTACATCTATTAGAGCGAAGCATTTGCTGGAGTTTATCACTATAACTAGCCTTCAATTTTAGTATAAAACCATAGTGGTTTTGGTAATGCGTGGTCACTTAGTCGTCAGATACCAGAAGCGTGTATCTGCGTATACATGACGGTGCCCAAATGGACTTGTTTTTAAATGAAGCGTAGTGGCGTTAAGGCCACGGATTGCAAACATTTATATTTCAAATTGGTAAAAGTTAACTCTCAGGCAGTGAATCGCTAATTATACATTCGAATTGTATTTGTGTTTTCTTTTGTCTATCACGGCATGAGAGGATCGAAGGAGATAAATGCTCAATTATATAGGAATCAAAACGAAACCGGCAAAGGTATTAGTAAAAATCATCCTGCGTTGTGTGGAAATTCTTTAACAAGCCTCTATAGGGACTTAAGTTCCTACTCTCCCTATGAAAATCATCATTCCTCGAACTTGCGCTACAATCATTTCTTGACAACGATGTTTTATTTGGCAGAATTAAAAGTGAAGTGAAAGGTTTTTCAATGGTTTGTCCAATGCAAAAGGTATTATTGCCAAAGTAATTGTCTTAACGTCTTTCTTAAAAATAACTTGGAAGTTAGCCAATATTCTGTCCCTAAAAATCTTCAAATAGTACCAATAGGTTGTTTGCACTCATAAAACAATTATAACAAACAAATAACGCTATAACTTTTATAGTTTTTGTAATTTGTATTAGATCTAAGACAACAAATGCAAGTAAACAACAGTATATGATCCTCATAAAGCAATATTAGAACTAAATATCTGGCTGTCAAAAAAAACAATACCCCAGTTTCAAACAAATTAGTTTGTGTTTTCTTTTGCTTTATTTTTAATTAATAGAATGAAATATTATAATTACAATACGTTCTAACATAGTACACAATCTATTATAAATTAAACCGTGAAAATATGCATGTGGAAGAAAATTTATTTATGCAAAAGAAAACACTTAGTGATTTGAGGAACACGACATTCGTTTTAGAAACTATTATTAAAACATACTTATATTTTTGAGTTTTCACTGAAAATATTACAAATTTATATTTTTAAACCTTAAAAGAAAGAAAAAGGGAAGTTTATCAATTGATATAATCTAATCAATGGTCTTATACCAATTGGAAAAATGTTTATAATTAGCTCTGCTTTAACAATACACAAATTTCGTTATTATCCAAATAATCGCTAATTTTGTTGTCCATAGTCTCTAATTTACAATATAGTCAAAGACTTTCAAGTAAGAATTAATAAATATTTTTGTTATACTAAAGTAAAATGAATGAATAAAATAAATTGTTAAACCTTACCCAATGGTCTTTCCATTTCTCTCGATCTGACCGGGTATAGGACCCGCAACGATGGCAGGCTCCTCCTATAACATGGGCTAGCCATCGGGTGCGCTCCTCCGTTTCTTTGTTTAACAGGGGATCTTGCCAGGTAGAGTGGCCTTTCGCTTGCGTGCCCTTTCATGACATAGGGTTATGTGATTTCATTGCATAATGCTATAGCATAAATCGGTTACGTTTGTATTTCTCATTCGGGGGAAAGAGTCATACAAAGTACTTTTGTATGAGTTTTTCACTCAAATGGGAAATATATAGCCACGTCTACGTTTGGATCTTGATCCAATTGGGAGGGTGCGAGAGGCATCACCTTCATCTGGATGCCCCATTCTTATTTGTGGGCCATAATAATCGTCAGTAACGACGAAGTCCCCTTAAGTTCGTCTGTCTTCCCCAGGTCCAGTTTGTCCTTTGCGTCAGCAATTTCCGACCTTTTCGACTTCGGTCGACATTTCTTTGACCCTGGAATTCGTGGATGCAAAATTCTTTTGCAGTGGGTCCTTGTGCTAGGGGAAAAGAACCCGCCTCACGACACCGCAACGCTAGCCTGTCAGCGCATTCACGGGTCCCAGACAAGGCCAATCTCAGCGGATCCCTACATTCTCTTCCACTGAGGCAGCAGACCATCGTTGCAGTCCTGAACGGACATATATCAACCTCACTTCGCTACAACAGGAATAAAAGAATTGGAAAATGACTAACTATTTCTATTAAGAAAAAAAAAGGAGAAGGTATGTGTGCCCAAAGGGATGTGGAAGATGATACCTACAAGTTTAAATTTGTGAACGGGAGAATGCTGGCACGGCTGGAATGTGCAACAATTTCTATTTAAAGTGGGGGCATCTTATATAATATAAAAGATTGAATGCTATTTGTCAATTTCCAATTGGGCCACGCGTTTCTAGGATTACTGGATACCTTTCAAAATCATTTGGTTAAGAAAGGACTCATTTCGAAGGTTTGATGATAAAGACTTTACGTGAGCTAATTGAAATCCTGACGTATTAATTTAATGCAATTCTACTGTAAAATACAATTGTCAAAAAACAAAAAAAATGCAAGACCGGAAGCTACCAATTTACACAATTGATTATTAATATCTTACAAATAGTCGTCCAACGTTCATCGACCGTAATAGGGAAGAAATTCCACACTGCCGTTTCACCACCTTATCGTTTCAGCAGTTTCATTTCCGTTTATGTTAGCCTTTTCCATCCTCACAATGTCCTTTTCCAAAATGATTAACTAACATAAGGGCTAGCAATTCAAATGATATCAAATGTGATTTAAATTCCATCTGATAGGCGCAGCCGGTTAAAATCTACCATTCACTATTATCATTCGGACGAAAGATGGAGAGCTGAAATAGCCATTTCGTCCTATATTTAGATGCTTTCCAACCATTTTCACCAAATAAATTACATCTTGGAATATTAAGGACTACTTGAAGCATTCATTCGTAATCAAAATTGATCCTGGTTGTTTATGTGCGACGGTATTTTTTCTTACTTTTGTTTTGCTTATATTCTATCAACTTAAAAGGACAGCGACATTCTCCTACTGAATCAGGACATTGTATGTATTTCAAGTGAGATTTCAAGGAGTATTTATGGCAGAATCAGGATAAGGGCACTTAACATTAGACCACAATATCCGGTATCTAGAGCAGGATGAGTGTGAATATGCGGTCAGATGAGAATTCAGGATGCCAGAAACTTATTTTTGCAACTTGTACGCAATTTCTGCTGGCTAATTCGCTCGTTCGGAAGTAGTTCAACTTTATACATATTGAAATTTTCGGATTATTCTATGGAATATCTTTGGGCTATTGCATAAAACTCAATGAATCGTGGAGTATTTTGACGATAAAATTTTGAAAGAAATAATATTATGATGTCTATTAAGTTCGATAAATGTAAAGAAAAATTAAACTTATTTTTGATTGGCTTAGGTTTTTTTCTAGAATTATAAATACTTCGAGTTATATGAATAGTAAAACACTGTTAATTCCTGTTAATACTAATATATTTCGATTCACAGGTGTCCAAGTTAGGGTATATATATATATATATATATATATATATATATATATATATATATATATATATATATATATATATATATATATATATATTTATATAAATATATATATATATACATATATACATATATATATATATATATATATATATATATATATATATATATATATATATATATATATTTATATATATACTCTACCTTATCAAGAGGAACTTGTGTTTCTTTATTTAGTAATATCGGTAAAATATGTATAACTTCTATATTCTCAGTACCAAAATCCTGGATCGATTATATATGAAAAGAACTAGCCAAAATTTATGATTCATTGGTTTCTAAAAACTGCGAAATGATATATAATGTCAAAGGAGTATATTATTCCCGAAGTGGTTGTTAGATATTTAACAGTCTATCTTATCTTTAATGGTCATATTCATGCCATTAAGCACTAGAATTAATGGAATGTGAAAAAATTGGCTTTTATTGTCTTGAAGATTGCTAGGTTAGTCGATATTCGTTGTTGAGAACGGTTTTGAATGATGAAAGCGAATAAGGAAACATATAGACAGAAGGAAAGAAACGAATTATCTGAACAGGCCTGTTATCCTTGTAATCGTTGACATTTCGAGGATTGTGCGAAATTTTTTAATGCTATGAAAATTAATGAATTTATGATACCTGAAGCAGCGTGATTGGTTTGAGTGAAGAATGAAGCTTATTTTCTGGGAGTTTCTATTCGGTGGCAAACGGTGGCTAGATTATGAAGTAAACACGAATTAAGAAGGATTGCTCGAAAAGTGATCTCTCAACCGCGAAGTCCTTGGTGGCTTAAGTTAGCCCTTTTTAGGTCTTTGTAAAAATTTGTTTTACAAAGACCTACGAGTTTCGCGACCAGTCTGTCAGTCTGTTCGTCCGTCCGTCCCTCTGTCCGTGCGTCACAGCTAGTTTCCTCAGAAACTATAGAAGCTAGAATGCTCAAAATTTGTGAGAGGGTCAGAAGTGATAGTCTCTCAAAAGTTAAAGTCTTACCAAAAATTTAAAAAATGTTTAAGGGGGTCCCCGCTAATAACGAATTAGCCCTTAAAATTTTTTCAAAGGTAGTCGAGTGGGATATCAAATGAAAGGTCTTGATTAGAACTTTTAGAATCTGAAATAAAAAAATCATTTTATGAATTAGGGGGTCTAGGGGAAGACAAAATGTACCAAAAAATTGTGTACCCACCCCTCGCGATTGGACACCTTTGAGCCGAAAAATCTGAAAATTATCACGAATGTGCGCCTTTATGAGTGCAACAAATACCTCAGAAATCGAAATTCACTCAACTTTGTTAATAATAGTATGATTTTTAACTTTTCCGTATCGCGACGGCTATACGAAATTGTATTTTGTAAATGAAACACTTGGAAATATTTTTCCTACTTTATTTCACATTAATCTAAAAAACTAACAATAAGAATTCGACTATAGCAAAATAATTACAACCGCACGAAGTAACAACGAGAATTCGACTGTAGCAAAACAATTACAACAACAACAACAATTACAACCGCACGAGAATCTGTCTAGTGAAAACTGTAACTGTTATTTTTACTTTGTGTGATTGTGATAGCATACTTGCAATTGTGTAGCTGAGTGAAGTTATTTTCGAATGCGAAATGAAATATGTGTCGACTGTGCGTTCAATGCTGTTGGTGATGTTGAGGTTGTGGTCTTTGTTTGTGATGCTACACCAGTCCCCTTCTTGATGATAGTGTTACTGATTAAGACGGAATTTGACTTGTCTGCCAGACCTAGTCGTGTTTGCTGGAGTATCATTAGTTGGGTTATTGTCGATTATTGTAGATTCACTTGGCATCGATTGAGAAGGTTTCCAAAAAAGCTGATTTGAGACGATCGATTGAAACGTTTTTCTTTTGACCATATTTTGTAGAATTTCGGATTTCTTTTAACCACCAAAAAAGGACCATCATACGGAGGTTGCAACGGTGTAGTTGGTCGTATCTTGCTTATCACGTTTTTGAAATTTTTGATGAAATCATTAGCAGTGTTTGATGTTCTGCTTTCAACGAAGAATTCCGATGGAAGGCGACGTGTTTTTCCGTAGACCATTTCTGCGGGTGTCCCCTTGATGTCGTCTTTAAAAACATAACGTAGGCCAAGCATTATCATTGGTAATTTGGCTGACCAATTTGGATTTAGATTGCATTTGAGTGCAGCTTTGAACCTTCTATAAAAGCGTTCTATCAATCCGTTGGACTGCGGGTGGTAGGCCGTTGTGTGAAAATGTTGCACACCCAAAGTTTTGTTTAGTTGACTGAACAATTCGGATTGGAATTCTCTGCCTTGGTCGGTTGTGATTCTGGCTGGCACACCAAAACGGGATACCTAGTGCTCAATTAATACATTTGATACGTTTTCAGCAGTATGATCGATGAGTGGTATGACCTCTGGCCATCTGGTGAATCGATCGATGCACGTTAATAGAAATCTATAGCCATTTGATGGCGGAAGCGGATCGATTATGTCGATGTTCGGGTGTTCGAGACGTATCTCGGGCATTTGATATTTGGACAATGGTGCGTGATTGTGACGTGTAACTTTCGAACACTGACAGGGTTCGCATTGCTTTGTCCAAGTTGCAATGTTCTTGTTCATTTGCGGCCATACGAATTTTTCGGCGTTGAGTTTGTTCGTTGATCTCACCCCAGAGGGAGCTAAGTTGTGACTGGAATCGAAAATTCTTTTGCGCATTGTCAACGGAATACACGGACGTGCGATGTTGTTATGCACATGGCAGTACAATTGTTTTTTGCTGTTGAGTACTGGACATTTTGATAACGTTATCGAGTATTTTGAATTACCTTCGATGATTTGCAAAATTTCTTTGTCTTTCTCTTGTTCATCGGCAATACTTTCGTAATCGATTTATTGCTGGTGTACTTCGCTGATTCTTGGCAGATAGTCAGGCACGACATTTTTAAGGACCTTGGACAAACTGTATATCTGTTGAGTATTGGCTGATAAAATCTAAGTGTTGAAGCTGACGTGGCGATGCCTTTTCGCTGTTTTGATGGAACGCATAGCACAGTGGTTTATGATCAGTCAAAATAGTGAACAGTTTTCCTTCCAGCATGTACTTGAAGTATTTAATTCCACGATAAATAGCAAGTAGTTCTCTGTCGTATATGCTATATTTAGTTTTGGCATTCGTGAGTTTTTTTGAAAAAAACCCAAGTGGTTCGATTACGTTTTGGTTCAGTTGATGCAATGCGCCACCGATACACTTATCCGATGCATCTACTGCTAGAAACAATTTGGCATTTTCGATTGGATAAGCTAATAAAGTTGCACTTGCCAGTTTATCCTTGAATTCTTGAAATGCTTTTTCAGCGTCGTCTGTCCATTCAACAATGGATTTCTCGTTTTTTACACTGCCTTGAATAAAAGATTGCAACACTATTTGAGTTTGAACAGCATTTGGTATAAAACAACGGTTGAAATTCACAACGGCAATGAATTTCCGTAGATCTCTGACAACTGTAGGTTTTTCAAATTGTTTCACTATTTCTACTTTTTCAGGTAGTGGCAATAGTCCATCTTTGGTTATCAAATGTCCAAGATATTTGATTTGCGTTTGACCAAAAATGCATTTTTCGGTATTGATTGTCATGCCAAAATCTTGTTGTCTTTGAAAAACGAGGCAAAAATGTTATTCATGTTCTTTCTCATTCGACGATGCAACCAAAATATCATCCTGATACGGAAAAACGAAATCTAAACCATGCAGCACTTGATGTATATGGCGTTGGAAGAGCCGATATTTCTATTTTTTTTTTGATACAAAACTTTTTTATTTTGCCGCTGAAGGCAAATTTACTTCACTTCCGTTACAAGGCAGAGATTTAAAGCAATACTTGCTTGTATCGTAGGTTAGGTTTTTAACTTTATCGTAGATTAGGGTTTTAACTATGTCAGCGCAAGCGCTAAGCTGATGGCATTCGAATAGCCGATATTTCTAAAATATGTTTGTTTTACCGTTGAAGGCAAATATATTTGTGAACCGCACACGTTTAGCCTTGAAACCTCAATAACCTTCTTTATTTTCTTCAAGCGTTTTCCACAATTTTTAAACCAATTTCAATTCTATATACAAACAAAAAAAGGTCACTCCAAATATCTTAACTTCTATTCTCATCTACTCGTATAAGATCACTAGAAGCAATGTCCAATTATCTCCACAAGTTCTAATAGCCTTTCCCTATCATGGAAAAGATTGAGTCACAGCATATTACTTGTGAAAAAACATCCTTAAGAATATATGCACATATAGATGCATGCGTGTGCATGCGATAAGAAAAAAACACAGCGGAAGGTACTTGAGATTGTAGAAGATTGTCTGTAGAATGTAGGCAGCCATGCAAATGATTTATGGGTTCAAGTTTTTTGACCTTTTTACCTAATGGACTAGGGAAATTGATTAAAAAATATCATGGGAATAGTTGGGAATCGATACCCGTATTGTCTTTGCAATTAGAAAAATTCAAATAATTAAATAAATGGATGAATGAATAAAAATTATATGTTAGTTTTAGATATCATTACAGCTATGATTGATGGTATAAATAAGCAAAGACCGGAAGCAACGAATATTTGAGACATCCTTCCACAATAGAGAAATAAAAACCATGGATAGTATAATTATCTACCGTTAAAAGCACCAAATATTCCCCATTAATTTTAATCTATTAATTAAAAATATGGGACTATCCTAGACAGAAATCAACTTTCCAACCTGTATGGGAGACTGGGAACCAATCACCTACTACATGCTAGCCCGGGAATTTCACATATATAGCCAATGCACATACTCTCTCCCCTCTGGCAACCGTCCATGACATCCACGCTTATCCCGAACTTACACCTTCTTACCCCAGGCAACCAACTATACCGCTCTAATACATGCACCTACACCCAATACACACACCCTCCCTTGGCAACCATCCATGAGCTCCACACCTATCCCGGACTCACACCTTCTTATTCCAGGCATCCACCCCTACCACCCTAATACACGCACCCAAACACCCAAGACCACATTTGAAATTTGCATGAAAATAGGGTACTGAAAAGACATAAAAGTACATCGTGTTGGCATGCTAGGGATCTTTTTGGGGGCTGAAGTTCACGGAGTTAAAGGAAAAGTTGAACGAAGAGTGGAAAAAGTGGACGGATGAAAAGCAACGAAACCGAAGTGGACTTAGTGCAGGAAAATTGGCTTGGTAGGAGCAGGTAACGTCAGGATTATGGGAGAAATGAGATCCAATAGAGACTTATCAAACCGACCGGAAACCGACTACGGAAAATAGCTTCGAGAAGGGGCCCCATTTTAAATTACAATAGGGTGTTCTAGAAAAACTTTTACGTTTTTGTTACCAGAATTTACTGAAATTGATTACATTGTTTAAATCGTAGAGTAAAGTTTGTTTGAAGTTTAAAGTTGTTCAACTTTTGTTTATTAAAAAAAAAAACAAAAACAAAGAAAAGTAGATTTTGTGTCAAACCTGAGTAAAAATCTGAGACATCTTGGCAATTATTAGATGAATTATTAAATAAACTTTAACTTTCAGCTTTTGTAAGTGGTTTCGCTCGGACGATAGATACCCCGAGCGCAGAAAGTCAACCAAAAGCAATAGTGAGTAGGCAGCAAATTATTTTTCCTTTCCGATGGAAATTAGTGTTGACTTAGCCGCTAGCATGATTGCACTGACGTCGACAATAACCAACACACTGACATCTATAACACAAATATCGGACTAAAGCAGAGAAATGGGCTAGCCCAATTGTTATTCAATTGGGCTCTGGAAAACACCAAAAGAAAGCAACCCGTCGATACAAAGGGCACGTTAATATGCAAGTCCAGCCAAGTGGTCGCCTATGCGGATGACATCAACATTTTGTCACGGTCGCTAACAACAGCCAACAAACTTTCCTTGAAACACAATAGCGAAGCAAAACTAGTAAGGCTACAAGTAAATGAGAATAAAATAAATCTCATGACGCACTTAAGCACAATTACCTTAAAAACATGAAATATTACACTTGGTAAATATAGTATTGAAAATATGGGTGAATTTGTGTATCTAGGCAGCAAAACAACGACCACGTCTAATGAAAGCGACAAAATACGTCGAAAAATACAGTTTGCAAATGAAATATTTTATTCAGTTTTTACGATATTGAAGACCAGCTGCACATACAGGAGAACAAAGTTCCAAGTATACTAATCTGTGATAAAACCTGAGCTTCGCTATAGGTGTGAGACTTTGACTCTAGCCCAAGCATCCGTAAACATACTGTACGGCTTCGAAAAATGGGCCTTGAGGCAGGTAATTGGAACAAAACTAGACGGAGATTAATAACGAGCTGTATAAAATGTTTGACGAGACTGAGGTCTCAACGATTGTAAGACTGTGGAAGCTGCAATCGGATGGCCATGCAAATCGGGTGGACAAACAACAGATACCCAAAAAGGTTTTCGTTGGGAGAACTGAAGAGCGGAGACCAGCGGGGAAACCAAGAAAACGCTTGTCTAACTCGGTCAACGAAGACCGCTCATCACTGCTCGAATTTCAAAATTTGGAGAACGTAGTCAATGGACTGAGACAGTGGGATGCGCTTGTTGCAGGGAATGAACGCCCAAGAGGTGCTGTAGTGCTACGAAGGAGAAGAATGATTGCGCTTAAAGAAAGTCATCTGAAAGTGAGTTAATTTACCCGAGTGCATAGATAGTAATTGAAGTGATAGTGTACGATGAGATTTTCCTGAGTTAGTAAAAGATAGTGTTGGAAATTTTCGGCCGGTTGCATACTTACTGGCAGCTTGAGGGGATCTAAAGCAAGCGAGTTGGCACTCACGCCCGTCTTCGGCAAGCGATGCTGGGGCTCTTAGGACTTCTGCCGAAGTACACTAATTTATAGGGGGGAACAATGTATCTAATTGATTGATAATTTATTTATTTATTTATTATTTCTATTTAACAGAAGAAAAAAATATCCAATTACAAAATAGATAATATAATAGCACAGCAAAATAAATTAAGTAATAGCACAGCATACAAATAGCAAGATAAAAGTAATAAACAAGTTGGGTGAACAGACCTACGCTCATGTCAGAAGGGTTTTGTATTCAATTTACAAAATGCAGTCACCAGATCGAATCAAATCAAGATACATGCCAAAGACGATTTTATTGGAGTAAATATGAAATACGAAGATCATACTATTATTAACAAAGTTGAACGAATTTCGACTTCTGAGGTTTTTGTTATTGTTATACTCTATAATATCTCCCTTGATAATTATTTCAGATGTCCATTCGCGAGGGAGGAAACACATTTTTCATGTATTTCCCCCCTGTGCCCCCGCGGAAGCAAAAACTGACAGTTTAAGAACTGTTTTGAAAAGCTCCCATAAAAACTTTCATCTCATACTCATATCGGCTACGTTTGATGAATTTTTTTTTTCAGCGGCCACTCTCCTGTACTGTTATCATCGATTCATGGCCTATTTTTTCGAATCCTAGAAAGGTTACAAAACCCTTTTGCTAGGAGCTCTCTCCCACCTCCGTCACTTGTTTCACTTATGAGCATTAATTGTGGGTACTCATCTTCAGTCATTCATTAAATTGAATCAAGTGTTCAAAGCATGCACCTTAAACGTTGAAGTTGGGAAAAAATAACTCAAAATTATCCAATCTTCGCATTTAAAACAGCCACTATTTTGTTTTACGATTATTGATACCACTAGCTGAATCGATTCTCAAAGATCTACATGACACCTATCATTCTTGAAATGTTCATGCAAATCCTAGCAAAACTGTAGTGTCTGAGTCGGTAAAAAGCGCATGTTGTTCCATAGCCATATGTTGCCATAGTAATAAATGCAGCGCATATTGTTCCATAGTAATACAGGAAAATTCAAACCGCTATAACTTCGCTAAATACGATTCAATCTTTATGAAACTTGCAGGATAGATCGACCCTATAAATAGTCATCTGTGCACTGAATTTCATAGAATTTAAGCGTACCATTAAGATTTTATTCAAGAAAACATAAAATCGATAAATCATACTATTACTAACAAAGTTGAGCGAATTGCGACTTCTCACGTATTTGTTGTTGTTGTACTCACCAAGGCCTACATTCCTGATTTTTTTCAGATTTTTCGGATCACAGGTGTCCAATCGCGAGGGGGGGCACACAAATTTTTCGTGTATTTCCCCTCCCTGTGCGCCCCTCGAAGCAAACTTTGCCAAAATAAGACCTGTTTTGAAAAGTTCTCATCAAGACCATTCATTTGATACCCATATCGGCTACTTTCAATGAATTTTTTTTTCGGGGGGTCACTCCCCTATACGAGGAGAGCCCCCTTAAATACCTTATAAAATTTTTTTGTAATTGAACTTTGAAGAAAACACCACTTTACACCTACAAACAAAATTTGATGTTTCTAGCTTAAGTAGTTTCCGAAAAAAACTGCTGTGACACACGGACGGACGGACGGAGAGACGGACGGACGGACGGACGGACAGACAGACGGACAGACAGGACGCGATTTTAGTAGGGTTTTGTAAAATTATTTTACAAAACCCTAAAAATGCAAAAGCTAGGAGAAAATAAATAAGAGTTGAGAAGAAGACAGTTAACAAACTAAATACAAGAGGGGGTGAGTGAAAATACACCAAACTACGTGCGAACGCATAACGTGCCTCACTGAAACCTGGTTGACCAGCAGAGTATCGAGCAAACCACAGCAAAGCCTGTAAGGAAACATTCATCAAGATAGAGTCGACGCATTTCCAGCGAAGGAATATTGAGAAAAGCTAAGAGTGATTCATGAAAAATGTAGGGATTCTGGAATTTCAAGAAGACGATCCTGGTAAATCTTTTTTGTACAGCTTCTAGTGTGAACTTCAAACACTTCAAATGAAGGGAACCGTACTCAACAAAGGGACGAACCAAACTAGAAAATAATTGAACACACGACAAAGGATTGGAAAAAATATAGGAATTTCTTAAGATCAAGCCAGAAATGCGAGAGGCTTTAGAGGTGATTTCAGAAATATGAACGTTGAACTTTAATTGAGAGTCGATAGTGACACCTGAGTCCCTGAAGTGTGTCTCCATATATATGTACGAACTATTCAATGTGAATTGAAAGCTAATAGGGTAAAGGTTATTAGAAAATGAAAGATGGATGGACTTAGAAACATTTAGTGTAAGTTGGTTATAAGAACTCCAAAATAAAAGTCTTCGATTGACGACAGTACTTTGAAAACTTTGACGTCCTCCGCATTAAGAAGGCAGGTGGGGTTGACGACAGCGGATGGTAGGTCATTTATAAACAGAGTGAACAAAAGTGAGCCAAGAATGGATCCTTGAGGAATGCCTGAAGATGGATGGAAAGGAGTAGAAAGACAGCCTTGAAAAGATACCCGACTGACACGATTGGATAAGTAAGAGGATAACCAGCGGAGCAAATAATCAGGAACGTTAAGAAATTTAAGTTTGCTAAACAAAATATCGTGATTTATTCAGTCGAAGGCTTTAGAGACATCCAAATACAAGGTTTCGACTTGTAAACGGTTCTCCATCGCTTTTGAAGTAACGATCATGAATTCTAACCGCACTAACCACGCCCTTTGATAAAACCATGTTGTTTAGGAACGAACAAATCATGAGCAAGTGAAAAAAGGTGCAAGTACACGATTTTCTTCAGTAGTTTGGAGAAACAGGACAATAAGGAGATAGGCCAATAATTGGCGATGTCTGAGGTGCTACCTTTTTTAAAAATAGGAGTAACATTGGATCTTTTCCAACACGAAGGAAAAGAGCCTGAAGATAAGCTAGAGTTGAAAAGAAAGGAAAGGAGGACACAAATAGAAATAGCTAATGATTTCACAAAATGATTAGGAGTAACATCGGGACCAGAACTAACAGAGTCATCAAGTTCTAAAATAAGCTTCATAACATCTTCCGAATAGCAAGCAAAAGGAAATGAAGATGGCGTGTGTATGATTGGGAACAAAGGGCTATTGCTGGGAGTAGCATTTAAAATGGAAGAAAACTGAGTTCTAAAAAGTTCACAAAGCTCGAGAGGTAAAATTGCTAAGCAGCCATTCAAATGAAGCGAGGATGGGAAACCGGAAGAGGATTTAAGAGAGCGTACATATTTCCAAAATGGTTTTGAATTATTTGCGTCTAGAGAGCTTTCAATACTATGAAAATAAGAAGTTTTATCGATCTGCGTCTTTTTCTTAGCTATCGACTTCAGATGACAAAAAGCTGTACATGACTCGGGGTATCTGTCACGTGAAAAACGTAGACGAGCTCAAGAGCGTTTAGGAAGTCATAGAAATTGTTGCAACAAATATCCGAGTTGAGACCGCGGCAGAAGGAGGACCAATCAACAGAGTAAATTGTTTCGGAAAGTTGCTCATAATTAGTTTTATAAAAGTTATAGCGCTAACGCTCTTTACAACGATAACGGACAGAAGCAGTAAAGGAAATTTCAAAGCGCAAGGGGGGATGACGGGGATCAGGAGAAAAGTAAGAAAAAAGATCTGGAGGTGAGCATGACAACGATTCATCAATACTAAAAAAGAATATGTCAAGGATATAATTATTAACTTTTAGAAAATTATTAAATTGAGCCAGGGAGCACATGGACAGAAAAGAAGAAACTAAAGACCGAATTGTAGATGAGTCAGAATCAACCTGATTTCATCCCATGAGAGTTTAAGAAGGTTTAAATCTCTACATAAAATAAGATGACAATTTGAACAGCGCGATAAGAAAATACTAGATATTTCGGTGAAGAAAGTATTGTAGACCGAAAAAGAGGACTTACAAGGTATATAAGTGCAAAAGACAACAAGAGAAAGGGAAGACGAAATGACTATTTTTGCCCCCACGCATTCTACAGGAGCAGTGTAAAGTAAATCTGTTAGACTAGGACACCTCCTCCATCTAACTTGTTGGAGATTGACCTATCACGATCACGCCTAGCAATTGTGTGATAAGGAAACATTTCAGAGTCAAATTCACTATCAGTCAGTCAGGACTCAGAAAAACAGATTATATCATGGTTAGAGAGGAAATGGGATAAAGCTAGATCCTTTAGCTTGGATCTTAAACCCCGAACATTTCGATAATAAATAGAAAATTGATTGTTAGAAAATTGACTTTTAAGAGTGCTATTCTGAAAGTTTTTAGGAAGAACCGATGTTACAGCTTTGGTAGGGAGCTCGGTGGAGAAAGACAATTTTTTTCCTTGTAGTTATGAATGGTTTAGCAGACACTCCAGGCGGACAGCAATCAGCATTCTCACACGATGCCGGAACAGTCAGTTTAAAAGAAGCTAAAACTCTGTTGATCAATTTGTCCTTCGTCAGCTTCTGGC
The DNA here is from genome assembly GCA_963969285.1 of Odontomyia ornata. Taxonomy (NCBI): domain Eukaryota; kingdom Metazoa; phylum Arthropoda; class Insecta; order Diptera; family Stratiomyidae; genus Odontomyia; species Odontomyia ornata. The sequence continues at coordinate 25,405,882 of OZ017739.1, forward strand.
AGCTAATTATTTCTAGATAATTCAATACCATAACATAAAAATAATCCAATGGATATCATTCTGCAATCATTGTATTCATATAATTTAGTACCGAGCGGCTTCTGGTTATCCTCTAAACTCAAAACAACTACTCCACCAACACCGTATTGAGTATAAAAAATCGAAAAAATTGATAAAAATTGGAATTAGCAAGTTGTATCCATTGAGGATTACTTTGAAGGTGATGAAATTAAATTTTAAACAAAATTTTTGTTTTGGACTGAAAATATTTTTTTTATTTAACGTAGTTAGTTATACTATCGACTAAAAAATCTAGATCGAAAGTTTCAAATTTCATAGAATTGTCTAGTTTGAATCCCTGCGATTTTTCCATAAATTATGATGTAAGTTGTTCTAATTCCTAAAAACTCTTGCAAGAACATATATCCAGGAATCCTTACAAGAACATATGTCCCAAAACGTTTAGCAAGAAAAAGAGAAAAAATGGACTAGAAGGTGACATGCAGATGGAGATTTAATACAAAACTTTGAATATAAGGAAACAAAATTGGATTATATAATTATCAGTTAAAATATTTGGAATGGCTGAACTGATACGAGTATATCTTACATACATTATGCAAGATTTTATTTTTCTTTCATCACGCATTCATGCACAAATATGGAAAGTTAATTAATACTCGTACATGGCGTCGACGCATGAAATGCAAATGAGTGATTGCTCGGACATTGATTGTTTACTATTATTTCAAACAAAATATCAATATCTAGGAAGTAGAAAACAGATCAATGACAAGATATTTCACTATTCAATAACACAAGAACAGATTTTGATACCAAGCAAGGCAAATGGGTTTATTCTTGAATATGTAAATTAACAAGAAGTAAGTGGTAAGTACGGCTAATTGTAAGCTACATTTGATCAAAATTCAATAGAATAAATCTAGAAATCATTAGAAAAGCTATAATTTCGTGACATTATCGACAAGAAACAAAGCTAATGATAATCCTACTAATTGAATAGTTAGGATATTTGAAATAAGGCATTGAAATTCATATCGATGGCGTTATGTCTTGAGCAGGAAATCAATTTGTATTGTTGATCTATACCATACTCACTTGTTTAAAAAAATTACTATAGTAGTCATATTTATCACCTTAGCTTTACTGTCTTTTACTTTTCGTTCATATTGAAGTATTCTTCAATCCAGCCTTACCTGCAATGAAAAATTAAAAGATTCATTTAAAAACTGAATGGCTTATATTCGTCTATTACAAAGGTATCACAAAAAAATAAAAAAAACTTTCAGTCAAAAATCACATTATAGTTTGAAAACTTATTCAATTTCTTCTGTACCTCACTCTTCTATTTTATAACAAAAAAAAGTTACCTAGCAACAATCGTTTTACCTTCGTATACAAGAAAACATCTTTTGCAGGCTTTTAATCCTGCGTCAATAAACCACTAGTCATTTTCACAAGCTTTCTAGACGGTTAATTTTTAAGATCGATTTAATTAGAGGACAAATCCGTCTAATCCTGAGCAAAACTAAATTATACAAAAGCACGTGGCCATTTTCCCCACTTGTCGTTAACCATCTGCAGAATAAATTCAATGTCAACACATCTCCCGCTTTGTTGCTAGACCTTACTATCTAAAGTACTTTAACATGAAGAATACCCGAACAACTTATCGTCTGTACAAATAAACTTGAATTTTCCTCTCCTAACGGCTGAGATGGCAGAGTCCTTTCTTACTAATGAGAATGCTTGACGACAATTTGATGAAAGTGAACGGAACACAAAATCATTAACATTATGCTGTTCCTCCAGAAGGAAGTGCGTTATTTTTTTTTCTTCCCTGGGTGGCAATGTTTTGAAAGTCTTCTTAGATACAATTTGTTTAGATACTCAGATATTTAATGATGGACGGTAATTATGAAGAGTGTTGATAGGGAAATATTGGCTATTAGCAGAAGTAAACGCGAAAGGAAATGAAAACGTATTTTGTTATGTTGCTCATTTAGTCTTCGGGAGAGAATTATAGCAATGTGAGTGGGTTGAACTTGGTGTCGATTGTTTTTACGAAGAAAAGATATGTTTTCATTGACTCCTTAAATAAATTTAAAATGCTAGTCATTATTTTTTTAATAAAAAGAAAAAGAGCCATTCTATAAATCGCAATGCTATGAGATTATGATGTGCTAAACGTTTTCTCGCTTTATTTCTCGACACTCTTAATTTTTCAATCTATTAGCTAGATTATCAAAAACAGTGGACTAAATAGTAGAATTCTCAGTCAGCGCTAGAATAATACAACTGGTTGACGGCTCGGCCATCCTTATGCAAGCCGTCCGCAGCTTCTTCATCACTGTATTCGCTCAGCACGTCATCTTTTTCAGTTTTTGGGCTTCGAGGCAAACTGCACCATCGCTTCAACGGATCGGTAGCAAACATTTCTAGAAATCTTCATTTTGGGCTGACTGTCTCCAGTAGATCTTCTATCATATGTTTATCATTGGGCAATACCTTCGTGATGATGTATGGGCCCTTATACAATAGCTTGAGTTTTCGAGATTCACCCCTAGTCTCGGCTCCTTGTTGTATTACAACCAGATCGTTGCACGCGCACTACGTTGGGGAGTCCCATGCGCGACTGCACTACCCACTAAACACCTCCTCTGTCAACCTGAGAACCCAGCCTGGTACCGTTTGACACATTATTTCGGGCAACGCGCACTACGTTGGAGTCTTGTGGTATGCATTAGATCGAGCTTTTTCGATTTTTCTACTATTTCCTGTATTCATTCTGCTACAGCTCGTTGTTGAGTTTGTACTAGAACTACATCTATCTCTCCTTGGTCATCACTCCGATAATAGTCGAAAAACTATAATCGTCGATAATCAAACACCAATGCATGTGGCGAACCGATGGTCTCAACGATTATGACTGCGGAAGCTGCAATGGGCTGGACACATGAATCGTATGGACAAACAACGGATACCCAAAAAGGTATTCGTTGGAAGAACTGAAGTCCGGAGACCAGTAGGGAAACCGAAGAAATGCTGGTCTGACTCGGTCGACAAAGACAGTTCATCGCTGCTTGGATTCCGGAGTTGGAGGCAGTTGGAGGCGCTATTTGTAGGAAGCGAAGGCCCGAGAGGGACTGTGATGCTAAGAAGAAGAATACATGTGGCGACATTTTGGTAGTAGTGTTTCACAGTGTATCGGTTATCCCCTGAAGCGTTCGCAGTTGCCCCTCTCAATTACGTCCCTCACTTGAAGTCATTACCGTTAGTTGATGTAAAACCGTTTTGTTGATCTGCTCTATCTGACTACTTGCTCATGAGGTATGCACCTCCTTTTTAATATTTCGAATTCTGTTATTCAAGCAAAATATCTCGAAAATTGCAGAAGTAAATGCTGCCCCTCTATTGTTGACCAAACTTACAGGAAGCCCAAAGCATTCAGTCATTTTGTTGAGGATATAGATGACTGGTGCAGTTAAAGTATTCTTTATTAGCCGCAAAAATATATACTTAGTGAACACATCGACTTTCACTAAAATGTGCGTGATTTTTTGTTTACTGATTAGATAAGGACCCTGATAGGGATTGCAGTCCCGCGCTGTTTTCAATCCCGCGGGATTATCGCTGGATTGTATTAAATCTAGCGGGATCCCGCGGGATTCCCCAGAAATTTGATTTTTTATGAAACTCAATAAATTAAACATTTTTGTAGTGAAAATTATAAATTTATTTAAAAATATCAATTTAAAGCATCTCCTTGTACCTAAATAACTAATTATTATACATATCAGTAACTTATCTGAGAATGACTTTATATATGAACTGCTAAACACAATATTCAGCCACAATATTCATCAACGCAAAGCTGTCCTTGCATTTTAATTTAACAAAAATTAATTCAAATTATTATATGAGCTAATTATAGAATCAATCAATCATATGAATTATGTATGCATATTTAATATTTTTATTTTCACTCATTAAAAGAAAGCAAATAATGTGTTACATTTATCTTAAAAGTATCAAGTAACTATTCATTCCTCCCTTTGAAAATATGATCTTAAAAAGCATATAGCATGAATCGTTTGATCTCCCAACCTGCTTCTTTTGGAGCTACATATATAGCCAGCAACCAAAAATGCTCTTTCTGCTTCTACACTTGTCGGCTTGATGGTTAATAAATATCGTGTAACAAAGTCAGATATTTCCCTTTAATTCCATCGGTTTCAAAAGTCGTCATTTCTTTTCTGAGGATTTGATCGAAATCTTTCTCTTTTCTATTTGCAATGTGTTCGATGTAATCTACATTATCTTGTTCTAGTTGCATTTCTAATTCCTCCAGCAAAGTCAAATTATGTGGCAATGGTGGTTGGCAATCATCGGCACGCACATCATCTAACAATTCAAAATTTTCAAATTCAACCGTAATGACTCGGGATAGAATTTTTTTCATGTCTTATCGTAGTTTGTTCTTTTTCGGCATTACAAATATCGGATTGGGTGTTTTCAGCTCTTGCTCATATTTTTTTGAATGCTGCAAATAAGTTAATGTTGCTGCGAGTTCATTGTGCCTTTCCTTAACTATCACTCTTAGAGCCTCGGCGAGTTCATCGCTCAAAAAATTATTCTGCTTCTCCAGCTTCTCTATAATAAAACGAAAAGTGGTATCTGCAGTAAGAAGTGTAGATTCTCGTCTGCACAACACTTCGACGCCCAATTTTAATGGTTGCAAGCTGTCAACTACGCTTTTGATTTTGAACCATTCTTCGTCGGTAAATTTTATTTCAGATCCAATGTCGATAAGAGCTTTCTCAATGCACATTTTTAAGTTGTAAAATCGCTCTAACATGTCGAACATACTATTCCACCGGGTACGGCAATCTAAAATCAGACCTAATTCTTTCCCAGTCTCTTCTCTGACGTATTTTTGTAAATACATATCATCTTTTGTAGGAGACCCTCGAAAAATTTTGACCACTTTTCTAACTTTATGTATCTATATCATTACTATAGCTAGAGATCAATTCAGCAGGTTGTAGCTCTATAGTAAGGTTCAAACCTTGTTCATCATGAATTTCTTCTAAATCTTCATCGCAATCAATTTAATTGTTGAAATTTTCAACATCAGGTAAGGCTTTTGACGTAAGCTGCTCATTCGTCAACCGTTTTTTATAAAGGATATTTGCCACGGCTAATTGTATTCCGTGTGCAAAACCAAGCTGTTGATGGCAAGATAGTAGTTTGCCAACTTTTTTCATGACACTTGCACCGTCTGTTGTAATGCCGATAATATCAGTTTCAAGATCAAGGTCAAAACTTGCCAAGCGTTCTTAAACTAACCCGACACAATGTTCAGCAGTACATGAGCCATGGATCCGAACTAAACCAAGATTTAGAATTGTATCTTTGGAATGTATATTTATATTTAAAAAACGACGGTTTTTCTGAGATGTCCACTCGTCAAAACTGAGTGAAAATCTTGCCAAATCTTTTTTCTGACGTGAGATTTCAGTCATCATATCTGCTTTAACTATGTTTGAATAATTAATTACTATAGAGCGAACTGTATTGGGCGAGCTCGGAATTTGAAACCCACTCTTCGAAAATAAATATCTCAAATCGGAAGAGGTGCAAAATGAGTTTATACTGAACCCATCCTTACATTCTGGAAACCATTTTTTCTAAGGAATTCTCCCTTATAAAATATCCATCAATAGTTTTTTTGGATTTTTTTATTGGAAGTTCTTCCTCAATAACATTTTCTGATGAAGAGGATGGTTGTGCAATGAGCTCTGTACTCTTCTGATCTAATATTATATGATGTTTTGCTCTAAGATGGATTTTCAAACCAGTGACTGATCGTTGGCTGATTTTCAACGAATTTGACTTTTGAAAATATTTACAAATATTTTTTCCAACTATTTCATTATTTACGATATCTTGTGTTGGTTTCGACATAGACATCATGCAAAAGAATCTGTAAAGCAATAATTTGATACCCTATAAATACCTGAAGACACGAAATATAAGTCAGAAGTTGAACTTTAGCAAAATAATTTTCTATAAATTACTCAGCTTAAGAAGTATTCAATATTAGAAGAATAGAATAAAACTCAAAGTCATGAAACAACAAACAAACACAATACTTACATGTAAAAGTGAATCAAATATTGAAGAGTAATAAATAAATTTGAAACCAAATCAGTGACACAGGGGTAATGACTGCGCAGACTAACCTTATTATGATTTAACTTCCACTACCAATGAAAACTTTGAAAAATAACCGGCGGGACTAGAACAAAATCATCTGCAGCCACATGAACAAATACCGACTCAAATGCTAACTGATTGGCGGTGACGATGCATCGCGCAAAGCATTGCAGATAACATATTTCAAAGAATTTGCGGGATTCGATGCTGCGGATCCACACTTTGCTGTGGGATCCAGCAGGTCGTAGAATAGTGCGGGATCCCGCAGAATTGCGGGATCCCACATTGCGGGATCGCAAACCCTAGACCCTGATGATCAATGTATATCGTATGGAATGGTATGGCTACTCAAGGCATATGATGGAGCGCACTTTCTGGTCGTCCACCAGACTTTTTCCGATAACAGCAAGTTATGCATGCAACCAAATATTTTTTTTTAAATAGCTCCTCATCCGGGGTAACCAAAACTGCTTCGGCATAACTCCAACGTTCTATCAACAGATAAATGTCCAACGTTATGGTGATATTTTGTCGCGATTTGCCATCTTACTCCACTTGGTACAACCCATCTGCTGCCCTCTTTCATCTTTCGAAACAATCGTCCTTGTCGTGTGCAGTAATTAGTTTTCAACTTTTTCACCTCAGTTGATATGCCGTTTGACCCCAATATCATAAGAAAATTTTGCAGTTTAGGATCTTGTCTATGCATCGTCAGTAACCAATCACTTTCAGCTATCTGGATCTAGAGAACGCTATCAACTACCGAGCCAGGTTCTGCGGCTAGATAGAACAGTTGTTGGCTCAAAACATCAGCATGCAGCATTTTCCTCCTATACTATGGACTAGTTCGAAATCATATTCACCAAGTTGCAGCCACCAACGTGCCATCTGGGAGTGTAATGACTTGCTCAATCTCCTTGTTGCCACAGCTGAGTAATCAGTGACAACCTTCAGGTGTTTGCCTAGTATATACATTCAAAACTTGGTCATGAACTCCACAATCGCTAGTGCTCCTAGCTTATAGCTGTGGTAATTAGCCTCGTATGGCATCGTATGTCAACTAAAGTAATGCACAGGTTTCAAATCATTCATACACTCTTGTTGCATCAAAATTCCAACAATTCCCACCGAACTGCTATCAGTGTGGACTTCATGCTCCACCCTCACATTGCACAATACTAAGATAGGCTTCTCAGTCAGCACTAAAATGAATTGTGTTGTCCGCGAGGAGAGACAACGCTCGCTCAACGATTGGCAGCAGTCTTGGAGGAATTGCACGAAGGGAAGGTGGACTGCGTGCCTCATCCCGGATGTGAGACCGTGGCTGAATCGAAGGCATGGTGAGACTGACTTCTATCTGACCCAGCTTTTGAGCGGGCACGGGTGTTTTCAGTCTTACCTGCACAAGATCGGCAAGTCACGGTCTCCCGATTGTCGGTTTTGCCCAGGAGAGGAGGACAATGCCTGTCACACATTTTTTGCGTGTACCAAATGGGCCAGGCTGCGAAGGGAACTCTACAGGGAGACGGGAGAGCTCACCCCGGATAATATAGTTGCGGTGATGCTCGAATCGGTTGCCAAATGGAACCAGGTGGCACATTATGCTCGGGCAGTCCCAAAATATAAAAGGGACTCACAGCAGCCGGAGGCACTGGGGCTGGGGGATCGCTCTTCTGGCAATTCCTCTTCCTCTCTCCCCTCCCGCTAGGAAAGGAACTCCCCAGCTTGAAGGCGCCCCACGGCGTAATAAAACGAGACCTGGCCCGAAGTAATGTGTCAAACGGTTCCAGGCTAGGTTCTCAGATTGACAGGGGAGGTGTTTAGTGGGTAGTCCAAAGGTATTCTCCATGGGAGTCCCACACTGCCAGACTCGGCGGGCATAAATGCCTTCACCTCCCTAACACAAAAAAAAAACATATATATTCTTACATGTACACATAAACTTGCTATACCATATTCACATTCTTCTTCTTCATAGTACTGCTGCCCCTTTTGAGCCTTCGCTTCCTGCAACCATATTAACTTTATAATTCCATAATCAAAAAAGTAACAACATACTTGGCAAACAATGAATCATGGGAAAGATCAAGAACATACAAGTACTTGAATCATTGGCAATTAAAAACAATAAAAATGACTTTGGAAGGTTTCTGGTTGGCTGCCTCTATCTGTACTATCTGGAACTCTTGATCTCATATTCAGAGCCTCCTCTTATCTCCTTATATGTCGGTCATCTTTGATTGGACTAGAGGCGGTGGTTTTTGGTGGTGGAGCTATCTGCGCTTTCTCAATAGACTTAGTCCACATCTCTCCTTTGGTATTCATCTCCGGCTTAAGCCAGCTCAACCAGTAATGTTCAATATGATCTAGGAGCTTCTCTAGGTCCTGAAATCCACTTCCTATACCTTTGCCAATGTTTTTCTTCAAAATGCTTCCCATTTTCAGATTAACCTATCTTCCTGATTGTGCTACTATTTAATTGTCCAGCCTCCTCTCCAAAGAGGGGACCTCTACTCAGGTTTCAGCCACATTTTCATTTCCAACATCGTGCAACGGCGCTTTATTCACCTTCTCGCACTTTTCTTTTCCTGCCACTATTTGCTATTCGACTTCAGGGTGGTTCATTATACGCTCTTCTTGCGGGGACCGTTCCAGATTGTGACCAGTTTTTTTAACTGCAGCATGATTACATTTGCCTGATATATACTCTTTGAGTGTTTTTGTTCATTTCTCTGTTTGTCTACATTCTTTAACTCTTTACTGTCCAGTAGAATGTCTTAATCGTTGTTGTTTTGGTGAGTTCAAAGAAATCACATCAATTGGGTATTTCCATGGAGCTTATATCTCCGGTCATATGTGCATTCATTTTTGTTGGTCTCATGATTACTTTTGCAGAGCAGTTAATCTACGTAAGGATTAGCACCAACCCTGATGGGACAAGTGCTCAGAGTCAAACCAGCGCTAATCGGGAGTCTGTCTCAACTAAACCGACATCAATAATCCAACGGTGCGAATTTTGAACTTACTCCAAGGCCTTTCAAGGCTTTAATTGGGATGGAGGCAACAAGAGACTTAGATTGGAGCTGTTCACATGCGAGTGTTACCTCAGCGGTACTGTGCTATGCAACTAAGCCCAAAATATTATATCAACCGCCCAAAACGTCAATTCCAATTCAATGTCTTATTCAAATTCTAGATATCGTTGCCAGGTTATTGTCCGCAGAGAAACGTCCATTTACTAGGGTATGTGGAGACGATACTCCCCAAAAACTACAAGTTTCCACAATACCTTTGTGAATCAGCACTCTTTCTGTCCAAAGAAATACTCCTTGGATATCTGAAATTGATCATGCCATAATGTTGACATCATCAGCATACGCTACCAATAGTGCGGGCTTGAACATTGGTATAATAGAGGTTACAAATGTTGTGAACATTGAAGCAAGTCAATCTTCTTGTTTTACGCCTGATTCTTTTTTTTTTGAAGCTGTTAGTTAGTTTGCCGCTTACCTAGGACTCTATATTCAGCACAGTGACTTTGACCATGCGGGTTGGTTTTGTTGGGACGCCAAAATCAAGCATTATTTTGTACAACGCATTTATGTCGACACTGTCGTATGCTTGCTTGTGTCTACAAAGAGATATTTCACATCGATGTTATATTCCCAGCACTTTTTCAGCATCTGCTTCACTGAGAATATTTGGTTATTTGTAGATTGTTCACTTCAAGAAGCCTTCCTGATACTCTACTGAAATACTTTCCATAGTACGGATTTTGGAGAGCACTTACTAAGACTTACATAGTAAAGTGATGACCCTGTAATTTTCACACCTAATCTTGTCTCCCGTTTTGTTTCTCCTGTTTTGTATTGCTTAGAGATAGTTAGAGTATCTCATTAGCTTGATCGAATGTGTTGGCACTCGGGAAGATAATATGGTCAGTATCGCGCTTTCGGTGTGTGTCCGTCCACTCAGCTGCGATGTATTTTGATTTTAAATCAGTACATATCAAAACGAAACGTGCTTATAGTCCGTCTAAAGAATCACTGGAATCAAATACCAACTCACGGGGTGAGTGCTCCAACCGCTACATCACCCAGAATAGCTGTATATACAGGTATATATATATATATATATATATATATATATATATATATATATATATACATACATATATATACACACACATATATATATAATATACAGTACATATTATACTCCTTATACAATCCTCTGGTAACTGCTGTTCGGACCATCATATTCTGGGTGGGATTGGTCATGCCTAAGGAGCACGTAACAATTTTGGCGCCCAATGTGGGACCTTTCAACGCAATCTAGGATTGTGTAATGATGAGTTGTTGTTGTATAGTACCGATGAACTGTTCACTGTTGACGTGACTGTAAGAACCTGTAGTGTATCCTTCAGCAGTTGTTTTATGCATGTGATTTTGCGGCTTTTTGAAATCGTGAGAGTGTATTGTACAATTGCAGAAGTGTGGCATTACGGATGTTTGATATTGCAGGCGTGAAACTTTGGTGAGTGATGAAAAACTTAGACTGCATACGTTTTGCTTGGGAGTGTTGTAAAATTGAAATTTCTTTTGAATTATCCTTTTTGGTTGCAAATAAAGGTCGACACTTTTTATGTTTGACATTAGTTTCTCCCAGCTCCTAGATTGTTCATTATGACCAAAATACAGGTAGAACGGCTACAGAATGACAAACTGGTGTATGAGCTATGGCTTTAGGCCACAACTGCTGCAAAACGTGGATGCAATAGAGAAGTAATTACATCTGCTTTGCGAGCTGAGTCGAGGCTTAATACTTCGCTCTTCCTCGAGAAGAAGAGGAAGAGGAAATACTGCTAACAGTTTTCATGGAAGAGTTAGAGTCAGGTGAATTCCTAAAGATCAAAGCGAAGGTGGGCTATGGACCGCAGAGGCTGGCGAATGCCAGAGTGACTAACGAAACCACAGAAAGTTTTGCTAAGCAGACCTGAGGTAAGTTGATCATAGCCATGGGAGACCTTTTGTTCAAGGCCTGGAGTCAAAACTGAAGGAGACACTACCTTGAAGCACCCTCAAACCAGATCAACTTCTTGCTCGGTAATTGTTGAGGTGGGCAAAGCTTTAGACTTTGCTAAGCGGGGTGTTCGTTAGAATGGTGAATCTACTGCCTTTTATCATGGCTTATTTGAGGAGAAATTACTAACGTGGCTACACGTTTACAACGTTAACAAGGTATAAGTCAAAACGTGGGATGCACTTGTAGTCGAGTTGAGGGAGGAGTTTCTACCGCCTGATTACACTGATCATTTACTCGAAGAGATCAAGCGTAGAACACAGGAGCAGGATGAGTCCGCCGGAGTATATGTGGCCACGATGGAAGGTATGTTCCGTTGACCGACGGTGGCTTCTTCTGAAGGGGAGAAGTTGAAGCTACTAAGGCAGAGCATCACACCATTTTATCAGACGTAGCTTGCTCTAAAGAAAATTGGAGCCATTCCTCGTTTAGTTCCAATAGGAGGGGAGCTACCGGTGGTGAAGGTTTCGGCAGAAGGTTATTTATCACTGTCAACGTGGAAGTCAGCGTGACTTATGGAGTCTAACCTAAACTACGTTAACACCACTGTAGAAGCCGTTGAAGTGGTAAGGTGGGAAGCTTCAGTGATAACCGGACAGGACTCCAATATGTTTTAAGAACAGGAGGCTTTAGCAATAACCACACAACAGGAGCCGATGAAGCTATTGGAGAAAATGTCAAAACCAAGAGAACAATCGAGCTTGATGTGCTAGAGCTGTCATCATACATCGGATTGAAGCATATCGAGGGTCTGCCGGAAACCTTCGTGGTGCTTTGGTTATAGAAAACAAGGTGCGCGAAGGATGTCTTACCCAAACTGCACTCAACGAAGTAATAGCGATATGCAGCGAGTTGCAGGTGAAGACAATGTGGGTTGCGAGTCCCTTCTTGTGGAAAACAGCAAGCAGAGTGGAGAAACAGGGGGTCGAGAAAAGACCTGCGCACCTGCTAAGTGACGTAGTAGATGTAAGAAAACGCAGATGAAGGAATGTCGTAGATAACTTATTTGTTGAAGACTGCAGGGATAATCGGCCGCAACTTGAAGTCGACGTATTGGACGGATGGGCTGAACTCCGATCTGAAGAAGCGGAATAGGTGGATTTATCCCAGATAGTGATCAGCATTGCCAACGATGCAGCCTGTAAGCTGGAGGGGCAGGTGATGATACCATTAAGATTTCAGGGGCATTTTTGTTGCTTGAAGGTCCACGTGGTGCCATCGCTATCACTAAGACTTACTTTGGGGGGCTAGATTTCATGTAATACTTCAAAATTATCTTGAACATGAAAGAGCATACCAGTGCGGTCAATTTGCCAAAGATAATTATTATTCAGCATAATAAAAGTCGTATAAAATATTGTTTTTGTAAGATAGCCAGTATGTTTCAACAATAGTGGATAAGTCAACAAAAAGTGCAGAATGGTGGAGGCTATTAGAAAATAGATGCTCTGTTCCACCAGTTGGATTGACCACTACGTCCTCGTATGCGTTTGAAAAAATCAGATCTAACGAATTACCGTAATAGTCGCGTGTCGACACAACTTACTGCAGCTCGTTACCATACAGAGTTTTAATCCAGTCGAAGTTAATATCATCCGGAAGATTCATTGGCAAAAGACCGACATCAGCGTCGTCAACCATGAATGGTCGATTGAAGTCACCGGAGATGATAATTTTCTCTTCTTCCTTGACGGAAGCAGCCAATGAAGAAATTACTTTAAAAACATCGCTGTAAATCGACTCTCTTGATTTAGGTAGATTATGAAAGCATCAATGCATCCATTCAATTTCTTCATTTTGATGCGGACGATTTTATGTCGATAAAATTTATTTGAAGCTCTGCTGACGAGTTTTCTAGGAAGGGAATAAGAAGAACGCTACCACCCCAAGACTGCCTAGTGCTATAATAATCTCTATTGTCCCTATAAATAGTCCAGTTTCCATCAAGAATCTCTTCGTTTATAAATGAATCGTTTTACCATGTTTCAGTCAGGTGAAGAACATTAAAATCGCATGATTTGGCATCAAGTCGAATATTGTTCTAAAGGTCTGCAATTGTCTGAGGCTTTTTGACATAAATCCCTTATTTCAAGTAGCCCCAATAAAGATGTCTGGAATGGTGAAATGGTGAAATCTTGCTGATCATGCCAAATTGCCAAGACGGAAAATTATGCGACCAGCAAACGCTTCCTTCACAATATCTATTGTGGCTCGTGCTGTGTATGCGGTTGCACCGTCGCGTTGAAATCACATATTCACCAAGCCTCGCTTATGCAATTTCGGTAGTAAAAAGTCATTTAACGTGGCCCTATAGCTTTCACCAGTAACATTGATCACTCCTGCCTCGTGAGTAGCTTTGATTATATGTAATGGCTTTTCATAAAGATTTTACTTATTGACGTAACCACTTAAATGGAAATGCGCCTCGTCACTCATGATGATTTTCGATACAAAATCGTCCTCTTCATTGTTGAAATTGAGGATGGCTTGGCAGTTATTCACAAGCAACTGACGGTCAGAAGGCATTAACTGATAAACTGTTTGCACTTTGTATGGGAACATGTATAAGTCTTCACTAACATTCGCTGCAGGGTACGTCTGGTGATGCCCAATTGCGTGGATCGTCGTCTGGTTGATGCCGTATCCATAATGAAGGCCACTCCGAACCCTCGCTTTCTGGCAGGCTTCCCACATTTGAATATTGTGTGCTACCTCATTATCTTGAATATCACTTCTAGTCCAATTCGTTTCCTGGATTACCAGTGTATTTAACTTATATTGACTGGCCTGTTGTAAATGGTCCTTAACAGCGCCAGGGTAGTTCAGTGATCTGGTATTCTAGGATCCAATGCTATAGTCCTGTTTTCAGTTGCGGGGTAATTGACATATATCCAATGCACTCCAAGGCTCTGTTGCAGATTTTGAAACAATGCAGGATTTTAACACGGACGGGGAGATAGCCCATCGCCTAACCTCCATTCCGGCGGCATGGTTATTGCTTTCAATTCCGTTATCAGCCACGGAAGACTTGCCTTCGCCCTCTTACGTCACCAAAAGGATGTGTAAGTAGGATTTTGTATTAAAACTGCAGGTATATTGGCAGTTAATGGCATTTCTCGGCATTTAGTGCCCCATCATTGGCGAACCAGTTAACCAAATATTCGACCCCGAGACCATTTACCACCATGTGTTCGTGGGATTTAGGAAGAGGAATCATGGAAGCTAGAGGGGGGACTGTCTATGGCAGTGTTATACATTGTGACAAAAAAGGAACCGGAAATTGCATATAACACGCAAAATATTTAATTATTCTTCAATATTTATTTTTTTGCCTTCAAAGTCATCCCCATCAGATGCACTACACTTACGCCAACGACTTTGCCAGTCCTCGAAACACTTTTCATAAGCACTTTTTGGGATGGCCTTCAGCCCCTACAGCAAGTTTTGTTTTACATTATGACAAAAAAGTACCCGGAAATGGCAAATAAAACGCAAAATATTTAATTATTCATCAAAATTACACGGAGCCAAATCTGGTGAATACGGTGGTTAATCGATGGTATTAATTGCATTTTTGGCTTTAAATTCGTTCACAATAAAAAAAATCACAAAATCGCAACGCTTATATATACATACATATATATATATATATATATATATATATATATATATATATATATATATATATATATATATATATATATATATATTTATATATATATATACATTTATATATTTATATATATATACATATATATATATATGTATATATATATATATATATATATATATATATATATATATATATATATATATATATATATACTCGTATTTATATTTATATAATACATATACTTAATAAGACTTAATAAGTAAGATTTATCACTTCTGTTTTAACACTAAAGCTACTTTCGGGCTTTCGCTTAGAGATAGACTATCTCATTACCTTGATCATATGTATCGGCACGGCATACATTAAGTTGAACTCAGTTTTGAAAATACACATTACAAACTTTAGCGAGAAAGTATCAAATAGGAATGTTTCCAAATAAATTATTAGAAATTTAAATCGAATTGAAAACGAACTGAATTTTTAAAAAATTTATTTATTCGATAAATTCGATTAAATCCAACAAACAAGTTGGGTAAACAGACCTACGCTCATGTCAGAAGGGTTTTGTATCCAATTTACAAAATGCAGTCACCAGATCGAATCAAATCAAGAAACATGTCAAAGACGATTTTATTGGAGAAAGTATGAAAAACGAGGATCATACTATTTTTGTTATTGTTACGCTCATAAATATCTCCCTTGATAATTATTTCAGATGTCCATTCGCGAGGGAGGAAACACATTTTTCATGTATTGCCCCCTTGTGCCCCCACTGAAGCAAAAACTGACAGTTTGAGAACCATTCTGAAAAGCTCCCATGAAAACTTTCATTTCATACTCATATCGGCTACGCTTGATGAATTTTTTTTTTCAGGGCCACTCTCCTGTACTGTTACCGATTAATTGCCAATTTTTTCGAATCCTAGAATGGTTACAAAACCCTTTTGCTAGGAGCTCTCTCCCGCCTTTTTGACTTGTTTCACTTATGAGGATTAATCGTAGGTACTCATCTTCAGTCATTCATTAAATTGAATCAAGTGTTCAAAGCATGCACCTTAAACGCTGAAGTTGGGAAAAAATGACTCAAAATAATTCAATCTTCGCATTTAAAACAGCCACTATTTTGTTTTACAATTACTGATACCACTAGCTGAACCGATTCTCAAAGATATACATGGTACTTATCATTCCTGAAATTTTCATGCAAATCCTAGCAAAACTGTAGTGTCTGAGTCGGTAAAAAGCGCGTGTTGTTCCATAGCCATATGTTTCCATAGTAATAAATGCAGCGCATATTGTTCCATAGTAATACAGGAAAATTCAAACCGCTATAACTTCGCTAAATATGATTCAATCTTTATGAAGCTTTCAGAATAGATAAATTTTATAAATAGTCAATAGTGTACTGAATTTCATTGAATTTAAGGGTACCGTTAAGATTTTATTCAAGAAAACATAAAATCGATAAATCATACTATTACTAACAAAGTCGAGTGAATTACGACTTCTCACGTATTTGTTGGTGTTGTACTCACCAAGGCCTACATGCCTGATTTTTTTCAGATTTTTCGGATCACAGGTGTCCAATCGCGAGGGGGGGGGACACAAATTTTTCGTGTATTTCCCCTCCCTGTGCGCCCCTCGAAGCGATCTTTGCCAAACTTAGACCTGTTTTGAAAAGTTCTCATCAAGACCTTTCATTTGATACCCATATCGGCTACCTTCAATGAATTTTTTTTTTCGGGGGGTCACTCCCCTATATGGGGAGACCCCCCTTAAATACCTCATTAAATTTTTTTGTAGTTGAATTTTGAAGAGAGCACCACTTTACACCTACATACAAAATTTAATGCTTCTAGCTTAAGTAGTTTCCGAGAAAAACTGCTGTGACACACGGACGGACGGACGGACGGACGGACAGACAGACGGACAGACGGACAGACAGGACGCGATTTTAGAAGGGTTTTGTAAAATTATTTTACAAAACCCTAAAAAAGCACCTAGAAACTGGACAAGTGAAGTTAATCTAGCCAATATATTGTCACGGGAACGATTTGCACCTTGTAGTTTTTTTTTCTTTTCTCAGCGGTTGTTGAAATACTACCCGAGCCAAGGTTAATATTAAAAATAAAAATGTTAAAATAATAAGATAAAAATGTCAAAGATTAAAATAAAAATGTAAAGTAAAAAAAATAGGCAAAAAAACGAAATGTGAAAAGATTAAAGTAAAAATGTAACGTAAAAAAATAGGGAAAAACGAAATGTTAAAATAATAAAATAAAAATATTAAAAGATTAGAATATAGATGTAAATTAAAAGAGAAAAGGTAGGCAAAAAAAACGGAAAGATTGAAATAAAAATTTAAAGTAAAAATAGGCAAAAACAAAAGAAAAGAAAATCCGGTTACCATCACGCACAACTGATCGCAAACAATACCAAGGAACGAATCAATCGCTGAGCGATAGGACAAGAATGGCATACCACCTTTACAATTTTATAGGGACAAACGAAAGTATGCAATGAACTCTTTTTACGAGGCATCAGAGATTGGGCTGAGTCAACTGAACCACAACAAACTACAGGATCAAATGCAGGATGATCTTCTATCAGCTCCACATTGACGTCAATACATACTGTGTCGTCATCAAAAAGCCGATGTGGGATTTTGTACGGCCTTGAATACCACTAGACAATTGCCTGATATGGATCGTCATCGCTTTGAAAACCATTTTTCACTTCATACAAGTTCTTGATGCTGGCGATCTCGCAACTTTCTACTGAACCTGAATCTACTGACCCTGCGCACGATATCAGAACAAAATCTCCAACTTTTAATGTTAGACCCGTAAATGCACTTCTTGTAGAAATAGCAATTTTTCGTTCCAAATTTCATACGTAATTTATTGGGTGTGTGAACACCGGTTTCTGGATTTCCAACCCAGCAAACATTTGATTTTACAACCATTGTGCGATCGTACACACTTTTAATGTCCGTGTCCGTGAATCGTAATCAATGTTTGGGAATACTTACTGTAATGAAGAGATGATACGAACGTTAGAGAGTCAAGGAATCAAATGCCAAATACCACTCCTTTTCGGTCGTCGCAAGGAGTTGAAGAAACTCAATCACTCTTTGTTTCCCAACTTTTGCGTTTAATTGGTTTGCTGGTACACTATCTGGATAAGCCTAGCAAAACAGGAAAAGAACGTTTATACAAACGAGTAACATCTAAGAGTCTTTTATACCTACCCAAAGTACAATCGTTATGGCATTCTACTCTAGGTTACCGCGTCACGACATTCATTTTTACACTACCGCGTTATGGTTTCAACGGCACATCACCGACGAATTTAAACACATTGGGAAAAAGACGCGACCACGATTTTTAATGTATTTTCCAAACCCAAACGTTTGGCACGATACAAACAAACACGAATCTGACAGAGTGTCAGTCACTTTGACATTCTACACCTGATGGACAAGTCTACTAAAAAAGGGAAATTTAGATTTCAATTGCCCGATGCACCCCAGTTGGAGGATCTGAATTGAACATCGAATCGCCCAGGGAAAAAGTTAACGGCTCGCCGGTTGAAACCGAGCTGATGAAAAATCCATTAAGGAAGAGCGGCTATTTCTCTTTTCTGGCGGGTTCGAGACGACAACGTGGACTGAGCGAGGATAGCGCTCTGAAACTTGAAAAAAATCCATCGAGGAAAGGAATTGCGACCGGAGGAAAATTTCAACAGCGGAGAAAAATTTTAACAGCAATCCAACTAAGGGAGATTAGTGACATCAGGCAATAATAAGCGCGCTGGCAGAAAATTGCAACGCAGAGTACTTCGGGGGCCCCCCGCTAAGGTAGAGTAAGTGAAATTCGAACTTTTAATGCATTATATTTTTGGAACTATATTTGCATTTCGCAATTAAATATATAGTAGTTAGTGAAATAGTGGAATATTTTTTGAACTTCATTTGCATTTTGCAATTAAATATAAAGTATATAGTGAAATAGTGGAAGTTTTTGTGTGCTTGTTGAAGGGAGAGTAAGTTTGCCGCGCATGTTAAGTGTACACCTAGCTCGGGTGTGCTCGAAGGTAAATTTCCTTGCTGTTTATTCAGGAATTTCTGTAGCGAAAGTGTTTCTTATTTAGTTTTTTTTTTGCTCGGTGTGAGTAACGTCGGAAAATCTGAACCCGACAAGTGTGCAACTGGTCACCCGGTGATTCTAATCTTCCCCTGTTAGGGAAGAGCTTAAAGAGTGTTAGCCCGAGTTGTGTGAGGGCTGTTCGGCGGCCGCGTTCTCGCTTGGCGGCTTTTTAGGACCAGGGGATAAGCGAGTGGCACCACCTACGACCGTCTTCGACGGCAAGCCGGGTCCGAGATCCTTAGCCAAAGGAACTCCCACGCGGAGGGTAACAATGTTTTTAAGAGAGCTAGAGTACGATTATTTGATGAAATAAGTCTGCTTTGAAATTTTAAAAAGCCCTCTTCGCACAAAGAACAACCATGACTTTCCTCAATAAATTGAATAACAAATAGATAAGCCAATAGTACTCCCGGCCTCCACATTACCTTCCAAGAATAATGTTGAACAAGAAAATCGTTGATAAGCCGTTTAAATATACAATCTTTAGTGCTGCTAACAGAGATAATACGAACTTTACGGTAAAGAAAATAAGATAGTAGGAGATTCGGCTTATGAAGCCAATATATGCCTGGATGAGCTTGAATATTGGGTCAATGGTGGGGAAATCATTCGACGCAAATAATGGCAAAGGAAGAATCGAAAAATAGTGATGTTGATTCATGGTTTATTGTTACAGAAGAAATTGTACTAAAATTTACAGAATAAAAAAAAGTAGTATGAGGAGCACTATGCGCAGGGTACGCGTACTGATAGCAAAGAATCCAAGTAATTCCAGACTATATTTAAGAGTTTAGATATTAGGAATTTTGACAAGCAAAGTCGATGGTAATCGGCTTATATTAATACTTCGCCACTACTTCACACGCGTAAACTGCGGACCATGTAGAACGAATGCTGAGTACCCAAAAAAAAAATTCTACAAGGCCGAACACAACGGGTACATCTAGTTGAAAAGCCAAGAGAGCGATAGAGGCACACTGTAGCAGCTGACATTAGATCGCGGCTCCGAATAAAAAACTGGCGAACAAGGCTGAGGGAGAGTGAACATTTTTACATATTTCGCTTTAGAAGCTGTGAATTTAGGTATTAAATTATAGGGTTATCCATTTTACGCTTGGGAAAGTAAAGCTAAAGAAAACACATAAAATATTCAGATGGAAACAAAAGTTTTTATATGATGTAAAGATTAAACCTTTCCATTATACGTGAAACACAACATCATTCAAATATCCTTCACGGAACCTCTTACAGGCCTCAATCCTTTTGACGTAATTTTCAATGACTTTTCGGCACATTTCCAGCAATACCTCGGCCATAGCTGCACGAATATTGGTTTTCAATTGCTCAAGATTTTGAGGATTGTTTGCATACACACGATCTTTTGCAAAGCCCCATAAAAAGAAACCCAAAGGTGTTAGGTCGCAGGATCTTGTCAGCGAATTAACATCACTCAATCTCGAAATTACGCGTCCTGGAAATTTCTCTTGCAAAAGTGCTCGATTAGCCTGCGTTGCGTGGCTTGTGGCTCCATCCTGTTGGAACCACATGTTCCCTAGATCATAATCTTCAACTTCTTTCCAAAAATAATCGGTTGACAACCGTCCATAGCGGTCAGAATTGACTGTAATGGCTCTTCCATGATCGTTTTCAAAAAAATACGGGCAAATTACACCACCAGACCATAATGCACACCAAACGGTCACTTTTTCCGGATGCAAAGGTCTTTCTGCGATCACCTGAGGATTTTGAGAGAACCATATGCGGCAATTCTATTTATTTACGTAACCACTGAGCGAAAAATGAGCCTCATCACTGAAGAAAATTTTGTTCGAAAAATCGTTATCAGTGGCTTGTTGTTCAATCACCCAATTCGCATACATTCTGCGTTGTGTATGGTCTTGAGGCTTGAGTTCTTGAGTGAGTTGGATTTTGTACGGATGGAGATGCAAATCCAAATGCAAAATCCGCCACAATGAGCCGTAAGACAAGCCCAAATGTTGAGCACGTCGGGAATCGACAAATTCGGGTCTTCCTCCAGACTTTGAGCAACGACAGCGATATTTTCAGCAGAACTAATGTTGCGATGAAGTACAGGCCTTGCGATATCAATAACCGATCCAGTCTCTTTAAATTTTCTCACTGGGTTCGAAATTGTTTGCTGTGTAGGTCGATTATGGATCGGCTCGTAAAGCCCTAAATGATGATACAGCAGAATCACCATTTTTATAGTAAAATTTAATAATTTTAACGCGTTCTTCGATTTCTAAATGGCAAACTTTAAACTAAAAAGGATACGCTTTGGATGACATTTAATTTTGACAGATGTCAAATGGCAGGGTTATACTTTCCTTCCACGAAATGGATAAAAACTTGCCAAATTATGCCTCAACACGCACATCATACTTCTCTTTGATAGGTAGTTACTGAAATCTAGTTCAAGTCAAATATAAGCACTTTCAACATTTTAACTCCATATATGCACTCATTCATGGCTGGTCTAATCCAGTTAGGAATAAATGTAAGCTCCTACTAGATCAGTACCAAAATCCACCGAATTAGTGCAGCATACTCCTGACTAGCAAAATAGCTCATAAGTTCTTCTGCTAATTGATTGTAAGTGATGTGAGCATTAACAGAATTTGTAATACGCATAAGACTTTAACAGAGATTTGTTCGTGTTTGGGACTTAGTAAAACTTTTTGTTAGCCTTCGCATATTTTTCACAAAGAACTTCTGTGTAACATTACTCGTATATTGATTACGACGAATATCAACCAAGTGAAATCGTGTCCGTCTACGCTTTCTTTCACTTGAATATAAGTTTCTGCACTGGTTCTTTTGCTCCAATAAATATACGCACATACAGCACAAGATTAAGGCAAGACGTATGTTTATCTTTTCATTTCAGACATGATACACTCAAACGAATAAGGATAATATCTGTTTCATCCTCAAAAAGCAGAAAAACGCCACAAAACCGTTCTGTGAAATTGAGAGCAAAGTGAATTAGTTACACATTTTGCTTTCTCAGTGATATTCTATTATCGCTTTCTAAGTGTTGTCGTCCCATTTTCGCCCCGATCCTTAGCTCCACATGTCTTAGCACATAATACCAAAACAGGAACCGCTTCTGGTTATCGTCTAGCAACGGTCTGATTTATTGCATAATCAGCAAGTTGTTTGATTATCTCATGTAGTACAAAACGGCCCACCACGATAGAATTCCGACTGAGCTGATTTAGAATTCAGCTAGCCTTGAAGTTTTCTTAGGACTTGCGGGAATAAAAAGTTCCTACTTAACCATGGATAGGAAAGAGCAAGCCAAGCCACGACTATATGTGATTAATGTCAGCCTTGAGAAACCACAACATCGTAAATAATACGAGGGGTTTGACTAAGCTGTGAATTTTCGTCCGACTGTATTTAGTTCAAGTTGGCTGACTTGGTTAGGCTCCTGGAGCTGCGATAAAGATTCCCAACGGAATGTGCAATTGAGAAAGTATTTACTACATTGGAATTTCTATTGGGTCAAATCATGGTAAATGGGGACTTACGGAAAGAGCAAACGCTATTTTGTTTCGGAGAATACATTTGCATACATTATGGGTGGATGGGGACAATATGAAGCTAAGGGCAAATGTTTCTGGGAAGGGCAGTACGAAATCAAAGGTTAGGAATGAGAGCATATCGCTTGCACCGACAACATCGTAAAATCTGGAGACTTTAATGCTGAAAATGTTTGAACATTATGCCTATACTTTTTATGATGTGTCAATTAATCGGAATTGGTTATGTCTCTGTCTTCTTATGTGTTTCTTATTTACAAAAAACTAAAGTACAACTAAGTCTTAACTGAAGACGTAAAACCTGACTAAATTTACTCTCAAGCACATTTTCTCATACGTTGAGGAATATTCTTTTAAATTTATTCAGGTGGACGCCCTAACAATTCTGCCTAGCCCATGCTGCACAAGTACCCATCGTGAAAATAAATTGTGGTCGATAAAAGATGCTTTCTTGGTGTTCCTTTAAATACGCTTTAGTGTCAATTTCCAGGAAAAATATTGTCCTACTTTCTATCGTGCACGTCAAATTTCAATGAACGCTGTACAAAATTTCTCCCGGAAAAAGAAAATGTTTCCATAGTTTTTGTTCCACTCTACTTGAGCTGTAAGAACTACCCTAGACATCCGCAAACATCATAACAGTTTATTTATCCATCTGATTTATTAGATACTTTTGAAGATTGAGAGCTAAATTCTCATCATATTCTGGCCTATTTATTTAGCGTATGGTTAATGATTTGAGGAGTTGCGAAATAGAAACGATTGAGGGGTATTTCCGTAAATTTTGAAGAAATTTTAAAGTTAATTTATGCTCGTATATACGTAAAAGGGTCTTCCTGTGGATAAAATGAAAAAAGTTCACAATAGATTTATTCTCCTATCAAAAATGTAATCAGATACTTTTCAGGTATCAATTTAAAAATGATCCAGAAGAATTGCCTATGTTTAATAGAGTAGGTTTCAAGGATATGTCTGCAGGCTGGTATTCCACCAGCCTGCAGACATCTGTTTGAAACCAGGTAAAAGTGTCCTTACTTGGACTAAATGCGATTTGGCAACCTAGGTTCCTTCCATTTATGAGCAATTATTTGCTCACCGTAACTAACGAGACCAACCATTTTGTTCTTATTTATAATAGGGTTAATTAAAAAAACCGCGGATAGTTTGATCGATTTTATTTTGGAGTGATTGTCATCTTAAGATTCCCAGGGTATTGCTAGAATGCCCGTCTATCGTTTAGAGTAGTTAAAGTCCTTGTATATGCCCGTACTTCAAGCAAACCATGGGATTCCTAAGATCTGTCTGATGGCTTTGTTTTGTATGGGCTGTAGTACTTTTTTGTTGGTCCGTGAAGGCAAACCTACCATACAGAAGCGTCCTACGTATTATTTTTTTGTAGATCAGCACGTAGTTCTTAAAATTGCGTATTTTGGCCCTGAGGATTGAGTTAAATTAGAGTAGATACCAGAGCAATGTCCTCGTTTGTTCTGTATGTGGTCAGTCCTAAGAATTTGACTGGTCTTGAACAAGCCATATTTTTACTGTCCACAGTCAAATTTGTCGGTTGCTGTCGTCTTTTTGTAGTTATAAATAATGCCTGGGCCTTATCTGTGTTCAACTTAATCTTTCATTTAAATACTCCGAAAGTGTGTTTATGGAGAGTTACAGTTGATGATGACTCTTGCTTGTCTAGATGAGTAAAAAATACAGGTATCGTCGGCAAATAGGGACTTAATGGCAGTCAGGGTAAGTCTGCAGTAAAGATTTTGTAATAATATTGGGGAGCGGCTGATTTGTGGACCTCTAGCTTGGATTTGAGGCAGGCTTGAGAGATAGTTATCAATTTTCACACGAACTGATCTGCCTTTTAGGAAGAAGTCAATAATTTAGGTGAGCTGCAGTGGCATGCGGAATTCATGGGTTTTATAAATTGGCATAACCAAACCCATCAATTTCCCACACCTTTGCCCTATTCTAACATGTTGGATGATCCTGGCAAACCTAGTAAGTGTTCTGTGAAATGTGTTTGTTTGAAGCCGAATTGTTCTTCTGGAACTATTTATTTTTCGGTAACAGCTTCAGTTAGTCGATTGAGTAGCACCCGCTCTATTATTTTTGACAGAAATTATAATAGGCTGATGGGTCACCAGTTTTGTAGGTACATGTTTTTACCGGGTTTTGGAAGAACATCAACAATTGCCGATTTCCATATTTTAGGGTATTTTTGAAAACAGAAAATTACATTTACAGTCCATGTTAACACTTTGAGGATGTTGTCCACAAGTACTTGTATGATGTCTTTTACCTCTTGAAGACACGTGCTGCGTATTTGGTCTGAATCTGCAATGTCTGTCCTGAGTCTGTCGGTTATTCAATTGACATAATCTTCAAGCTCATTAGATGAGTTTTTACAAAACAGCTATTCCAGAATATCTTCGAAGGCTTCCATCATATCAGAGTTGTTGAGCTTATGGTTCATATTCATTCTCACAATAATGGCCGTTCCACCGCCTCTACCTGTTGTTCTGTCAATTCTCTACAGAAAAAAGTTAAGGAAGCGCAGGCAATTTTTAGGCTTCAAAAATGTTTCCTGGGTGAGAATAATGTCAAATTTATAATCAAATGTAAATTGAGTCAGCTCACTAGTCTTATGAAGCAGAGAATTTGCATTCTATGTGAAAATGGTTAAGTGATCCACAAAGCTCATTATTTTTCGTTTGCGTGTATCTTATCAATGATATTTTATAATGCAAATACTCGTATACCCTGTATCATTTTCACTACCAAATCTTTTCTTGTCTTGGAGCAAAAAGTCTGTCCATTTTATTTTTTGTGTTTATATTTCGTGTGATTCACGAATGAACTAGTTGGTTGGATCGCTCTAACACAAGAACTACGCAAACTAGTACCCAGATCCCTCGGTCCTTAGTTCGTTCG
Organism: Odontomyia ornata; assembly: GCA_963969285.1. Classification (NCBI taxonomy): domain Eukaryota; kingdom Metazoa; phylum Arthropoda; class Insecta; order Diptera; family Stratiomyidae; genus Odontomyia; species Odontomyia ornata. The sequence continues at coordinate 25,431,468 of OZ017739.1, forward strand.
ATAAGACCAACTTAGAACAGCGAGAGTGAGTGAAAACGCCGCGCTGTCCGAGCAATTTCAGTCATTGCTAGCACTCACTTGATCAGATCACTGCACATGCATATGCAGCACGTGTTCGTTCATTTGTTTGCTCAGTGAAGTGTAGTGTATATATTTGTTTCAAGATTGTAAAGTCTAAGCGTAGCGAGTTTCGATTGACAATAATACATTGCTAACAGGTAACTTGTGCTTTTAATGCATAGGAACTATTAAAATATTATTGGACCTAAAATGCTTAATGATTTGAAATAGTTAATTATTAGCTTATGCATAGGGCTAATGTGTTTTGTTTTAGGGTGTTTTTACTATCTCATTAAAAAGGAAACGCAGTTCTCTGTGGACGCATTTCACTGAAGGTAGAGGTAATAAAAAAGCAAAATGTAATTAGTGTTGCACATTAATAAGTATTACGGGAGGCTTAAACGGAAATTTAACCCAGCATATGAAGACAAAACACGCTTTGATTCCATTAAGAATTGAGAGACAACCATCTTTAACATCGAATTTCAATTCCCAGCAATTAAGTCAAAGCACGAGGCCATCCATTATAATTGGCCGGATGTTCTTCGCCCCTCTGGTTTTTTGGCGAATTTCGAAAAATGGTCGAGCCCGTTACATTTGATACAAGGGGCTTGTGCGTGACAGTTTTTGGAGAAGTGTACGAACTGCTGACAGTTGTAGCACATATTTTTTCCAGTACAAGGGGGTTAGGCTTCAACCGTCCATACGAGGTGATATACTAACCTTATATTTTATGTAATGGGTTTCTATGGGGTGAAATCCTTGGCTCTCCAGATCGTTAATATCCTGAATCAATAGTTCATTCAGGTCCCTGATAACCACATTGATATTCTTTTCTTAAGGAGGGAAGTACCTGTGGTACTGTATTTTTGTGAATTTTGTATATTTTTGGCGGAAAGACTATTTCAAAGGGGAGATCTTCCCAACTTTTGAAATAACTGATGAAACTCGCTATAATAAATGGATGAAAAAGTTCCCAAACAGGATAAACTAATCGTAATTATATTTTGTATTTTTATAAAATTTCCAAAATTGATGTAGCGTCGGTTTGCTCCATTGGGCAAAAGTAACTGCGAAAGTAAAATCACGAAGGTCTGACGGCCCAATGGTAGACTTTTCCATCTTTAATTATGTGAGTTTAGCTCTAAGAAAGTCGTTAGGTGCTTATCTGTCTAATAATGATTTATTTATTTTAAATTCCGATATCACAATATTTGTGTATGAGCTTTGCTTTGGTCTCATATCTTGAATTATTTGCCTAAGATCCCATATTTCATAGGTATATGCTCTTGGACTTTTTTAGAAAGAAAATATATTAGTTAGTTTTGCATCGAATCTCCATGCATTCCATCAAGTTTTCTAAGTTTTTATAAAAACTAAAATGATAAAATTTTTGAAAAAGTCCGTAGCAATGGCTTTCAAAAATTACTTCAAATATTTTTAACCAGGTCATCCCTATTGCTCAAGTGTATTTTAGGAATGTATCAAAGGTAACCGAGTGGGTGGTGACCAAAAGCCCTTAACAAAACAGTCCTAGTGGGTGCTCACTGGAAACACAGTCTTTCATTTGACTGCTGGTTGATAACTCAACATTTGATGGAGAGAAAAATCAGCCCAAGACATATTCTGATTTTAGCGTAATCAAAACGTCACCTGTTCCTATGATGGAAGATAATTTGATCTCCAATGCAATGTTTTGGTGATGTTAGATGTGAAACAACGCTACTTTGCATTTTCCCTCCTTTGTCATCACTAGACCTATCACCTGGCATAACCTACCTTTCGTCTATTGACTATTCTCTAATTCTTCTTCTGATTATTTTGATATTTTGGACCTGATTGTCTTCTGACGCTGTGGAAGTATAGTCAAGTATGGGCTATAAGCGGCACGAGTTCAAGGAATCATCTCTGTCTTAATAATAAATCCATGGCGGCTTTCAGGTAATTATCTAAGTTTTATGGCCATTTAATTGGCTGCATAGATTTAGCTAAGAAGGACTCCTGATTAGCACCAATCAGGCTCTGATACATACTCTCATAAGAACTAACGTCAACTCACGCAGTACTTCCCTGGTGTGCAAAGAATACCATCGGATCAGAAAGATGACTGTACATACAAGCTAAAATAACGGATTCTTAGTTTTAATAAACAGCCTTTGTTTGTTAGACACAAAAAAAAAAAACAAAATCATAACTTGTCAGGCAAAAGTCTGGTTTCTGGAATTCAACCCCGTCTGAACCCAAAGGGGGAACAAATTTGAGGGAGTAGGGAATTGAAAGTTTGCTTCTTTGTTGACCAGAGGAGAAGTGGCTACAAATCTTGTCCACTATCTACTCTCTCTCTTCTCCACTATCTTGCCTGTCACTCTGTCGAGTGATTTGAAAGAAGCAACTTCAACGCCTGCTCCACGCTTATCTGAAAGTACTATTTCTTCCCCTGGTTTGATCCCTTGACAAGGCAGCCAACCTTAACACTGCAGTCCAGGCTTATAGGAGCCGGAAGGATGTTTGTAGGATCATGAAGAGATTTGGCAACCGGAATCTGGTTGTATTAGCCCACTAAGTCGATTCTTTAAAAACTCCTCTCACCGCGCAGCGATTGAGCAAAATGTAAATGCGGTGTACGGGATAGCGATCGGGAATGGTGCACGCGTTGATTGCTCTACAGTCACCACACAGGTGCCAATTTTCGTCCTTCTGCGAGGCCATATGTAATGGTGATGATCAGCTGCTGGATGAAGCGTACACTGTGGTGAGCTGGATCATTGTGTCGAATGCCTTTCGAGCAACTTTGTACTTGTTGGTCGGGAGGTGCCGTGTTTTGGCCATCATGGAGAACCTGGCGTTGTTGGAATCTGGTTTTCGGTCGTATGCTGCACCACTAGTGCTCTTCCGTTGTGTCGCATGATATTCAGAAACTCTACGAGATGCTAATGGTACGCTGAGTTCCCGAAGATCACCTTGATGCTGTGTCCAGTGCTTTTGAAAATCCAACCGCAGGCTGTGAGTTTTGCCAGCTTGTCGATAAGTTGGCTGCCTCGGAGGTTGACTTATAATATAATTGGCTCCAATGGTCGGTTTGGGCACATCGGCAATCAAATTTCACGTAGAACTGCGCCGCAGTCCGAGGTTGAGCGTGAGTGCTGAGAATCTATACGTGGCGATGGGTGTTCCATTTGTTGCTGCTAGTTTGTATGAGGTCCTTTTGAGTAGGCCACGCAGGAAAGAACGCAGCATTATGCACAAATCAGCTCCAGTATCGATAAGGAACATTTTCTTTGAGCTTTGATCAAGGACAAATAAGCAGCTAGACTTTTGGCTGTTATCGCTGGCCGCATTAAGTGAGTGCCGTTCGCGTTTCCTAAGAATGAGTGCGATTCTTTGCACGTTTTGTCATTAGCATCGAAATATTGATGGTACCAGCAGTGCTCGCTATTTTGCGATTCGGAGTTTGAGTGGCTGCGAAAGTTCGAGCGTGGGTGGCTGTGACTGCGTGAAAGATGTGCCTCCTCGGTCGTAATTGTCGCCGTTTCAAAATAACGTTCGATGAGCGTGGGATTTCCAGGGATTAACTCTGCTGATTTCACAGTCACTGCACTATGTTGGGCACGATCCGCGGCTGCGTTTCCATGCATATTGGCAACTTGAGCTTCGTTTTCGTCCAGCATTGTTAGTGACATTTAATTGTTTTTTAACCCTCTATGTCCTCGTTTTTGCGCACTACGTGTTTAGATCACGTCGTTGCCACCAATTTGTGGGTTAAGATGAATGCTAAAAGACAAGTAAAATTAACAAGTGCAATGAATTTGTATAAAATTTTGTTAGAAAAAACTCTACCGGGCGTACTGTAGCGCGTTGAGTTAACTTGATCAAAAATTTTAGAAGATAAAATAGGAGCAGATACTTGAAAAATGCTGGGAGTTCAACATAGACGTACACCACATTTTCACTGACTTTAAGCGAGCAGATGACAGTATTGACCGTAACGTGCTGTACCAAATAATGCTTTGCTTTGGCATTCCAGCCAAATTAGTCCATCTTACAAAATGACCTGGGTGTGAAACATGGATCCTAACCCAAGCATCCGCAAATATATAGAGCACCTTTAAGTGACGGGCCCTGAGACGAATAATCGGAGCGAAGTTAGATGGGGACCAACGGCGGACTCGATACAACCATGAGCTGTATGAAATTTTCGACAAGCCGGAGGTCTCAACGATTGTAAGACTACGGAAGCTGCAATGGACTGGACACATGAATCGTATAGACGAACACCAGATACCCAAAAAGGTATTCGTTGGGAGAACTGATGGCCGGAGACCAGTGGAAAAAACCGAGGAAACGCTGGTCTGGGTCGGTCAACGAAGACAGTTCATCACTGCTCGGATTTCGAATTTGCAGGACGTGGTCAATGGACCGAGACAGTTGGAGGCGTTATTTGTAGGAAGCAAAGGCCCGAGAGGGGCAATAGTGCTACGAAGATGAAGTAAACATGGAAAGAGCAACAGATTAGCAATTTAGTGAAAATTTGAATTTATAGATGAATTACTGAGAAATTATACATATCAGAGATCAAGAGTGGAAAAACATGGAGTGCGAGCAGTTGAAAAAGCCTTGGCTTATCTTACCATCAGACGTCATCGAAGTATAATCAGATAAAACAATACTGTATAAGTTGAGAAAGCAGGAGTTCAGATTTTATATCCAACTGGTGGAATGTACGAGTAGTATTTTGTGGTAAGCCATTTTATTACTCTTCAAACCGAGGGTGCTCTGGCTGAAGCTTGGGGATCCAGTAGCTCGTCAAAGGATGTACGTAGGTGGCAATCGTTTTGCCAGAATAATCCCTGAAGAGCCATCAAATGACAACGTCGTTCAGCAGAGTAGTATAATGCATGAAATAAATGTCCTGCCAAGAGAAATTGAATAAACGCCTAAATAGAAAAAAACGGTCCCCAGACACTTTCCAATAAATTGTCGCTGTCAGGGTGAAAACCAGCGAAAACTTCGCCGAGGCGAATTCAGCATTTGTTGAAAATAAGGGGCCTTAAAATTAAACTGCTCTAGATTTTACGTTTTTAAGTAAATGTATAATCGAATCTAATCATAGTCCGTGTTGCTTAGTGGTTAGGGTGCTCACCGCTTGCGCAGCAGTTCCCAAGTACAAAGTTCATTGGTGGCAATAAGTTTGCGCTTGTGATACTTCTGTCGGACTATCAGCCTATCCAGCAGTGATGGGTACTGATTGAACAATCAGGTAATAATCACTTAGTTGAGCTTGATACTGACCATATCCCCTCAAATACCGTAACGGTCATAAACTCTCGACGACTAGGTTCGAATTGGACTAGTGCACGATCATTATTATTTTTATTTAATCTAATATAAGTGGGTATGTAACTCAACCAAAAACAAGTTGGGTAGACAGACCTATGCTCGTGTCAGAAGGGTTTTGTACTCAACTTACAAAATGCAGTACCCAGTAACTAATAAAATCAAGAAAGATGTCATGTTCGAGGATCATACTATTATTAGCAGAGTTGAAAGAATTTTGACTTCTGAGGTATTTGTTATAGTTATACCCACAAATATCTTCCTTGATAATTATTTCAGATTTTTTAAGATCACGGGTGTCCATTCGCGAGGGAGGAAACACATTTTTCATGTATTCCCCCCCCACCTATGCCCCCACAGAAGCAAAAACTGTCAGTTTAAGAACTGTTTTGAAAAGCTCTCATAGAGAACTTTCAGTTGATACTCATATCGACTACCTTTCATGAAATTTTTTTTCAGTGGCCACTCCTCTCTACTGTAATCATCGATTCATGGCCTGTTCTTTAGAATCTTAGAATGGTTACAAATCCCTTTTGCTAGGAGCTCTCTCGTGCCTTTCCGACTTGTTTCAATTGTATATACTCATCTTCATGATACCCATCATTCCTGAAATTTTCACGCAAATCCTAGCAAAGCTGTAGTTTCTAAGTCGGTAAAAAGCGCATATGGCTCCATAGCCATATGTTTCCATAGTAATACAGGGCATATTGTTCCATAGTAATGCAGGAAAATTCAAATCACTATAACTTCGTTAAATATTATTCGATCTTTATGAAACTTGCAGAGAAGGTCAATCTTATAAATAGTCATCTGTGTGCTAAATTTTATTGAATTTAAGGGTACCGTCTAGATTTTATTTAAGAAAACATAAAATCAATAAATCATACTATTACTAACAAAGTTGAGTGAATTTCGACTTCTCGTGTATTTGTTGTTGGTGTACTCATTAAGGCCTACATCCATGATTTTTTTCAGATTTTTCGGATGAAAGGTGTCCAATCGCGAGGGGGGGGTACGCGAAAAGTTCGTACATTTCCCCTTCCCCTGCCCCCCTCGGTACTTGTAAGGCAATTTACAGACTTGTTTTGAAAAGAGCTTGATGAGACCTTTCCGATGACACCCTACTCGACTACCAATGGTGAAAATTTTTTTTAGGGGGGTCACTTCCCTATATGGGGAGACCCCCCTTAAACCCCTTTGAAAATTTTTCCCACCATTGAACTTTCAAGAGGTCATCACTTCTGACCTTTCCACAAAGTTTCATGGCTGTAGCTTCTATAGTTTCGGAGAAAAAGTGCTGTGACATACAGACGGACGGACGGACGGACGGACGGACAGACGGACACAGGTCGTGATTGCAATAGGGTTTTGTATTTTAGTACAAAACCCTAAAAAGGAAAAGAAACTAAAGAGCGAAATCTATGAGCGCAGTATCCACCGATTTAGTCTCCCCGGCGCTTTTGTTCTATCTTTGACAAAGTGCTTCTTCGTCATCGATCCACCACTTTAAAAATAATTCCGCCAAGGACTCCACAAAGACCCCTTTCAACTTTAGAGGAACATCAAAAAAAGAAGGAATTTTCTTTGTTCTTGGGGGGTTTTATGATATTGGATATAACGATCCTCCGCTATCCTAAATTTATCTTTTTGTTGAATCTTCGAAAGAATTGTTGGTGCAAAAGCGTTCAGTAGGCTATTGCATTTGACTTTATTACTAATATTGATGATTTTAGCTGCTGTAGATATAGAGGGACAGGCAGGCCGCGGTTCCTATAAGATTTTATAATCTACAGGATACAAGACGATTAAAAACGGCTGAGTGTTTCATGGAATTATTACATATGTTGTATAAAAGGTATTTTCCAATTTTCAACACATAAACATTGCCTTCACTGGTGGATAATAAATTTCATATTTCTGTAAGCGTATTCATTTCTATAATTTATGACGGAAATAAATGTGGCAACATTACTCAAAAATCACCGCATGAAATGTACAAAAATGTTCATGTTTATCTCATATAAGTTCAGCATATCAAATTATGAATTTTAAATCAAACACATCATTTTATCTCTAATCAATGGGAAAAACGTGTAGGCGTCCCCATTAAATTGTTATCCATTCTACTAGCGACAGTCGTGCTATGCTCAAGGCCAAGAAAACTTTTAACCAAAAGATAATTTATCTTAGGATAAGAAATGATTAGAAAAAACTTCGAACATAACATCCTGTGTATGCTACATATGAGTTAAATGCATACTCGTATACAAGGATTTGAGATACTTGAAAATTTCCGGACTACATATTAGTATTTGCTATTCAATCGGCTTACAGGAACATGTCGACGACGAAGATGATAACAAAACCAAAGACGTGTAGACTTTTAGCACAGGATTTACATCGCATTTTCTTTTGCTTGGAGGTTGGCTGGGGATGTGATTTTCCTACTTCTACAAAGTGAAAAAATGCGAAGGACACGGAACAGCCAAAAAAGAAATTTGTTTTTCTTTAGTGCGTGCGAATCATCAATCCATGTCTAGTGTGGATTGACTTTAGGGTTGAGAAAAGAATTTCTTTTTGTGATAGTGTCAACAATCCTGTCATATGTGATTCATATTTTATCACAGAGCATGGATGTGAGAATAATGATTTTTCATATGGGAAATAAATAAATTGTTGCTTTCTACAAGAAAAAAGAGACTTTTAACAATAAGAAATATGCTAGCAAAATGATTTTTAAGCTTTCAAGAGTAGATTTCAGTTTCGATCCAAAACAGAATAAAAAGTGAAAGTTTATGTTTATATTCTCATTGGAAACTGTCTATAATCCATTTATACGAGTATATTAACGTTTTCTTTTCTGCTTTGCTTTCTTTGTAAAATGTCTCCTCTTTGTACACAGACACATTATCCATTTGTAAGCGGAATCCTTGGATAATTATTATATGAGCATCCTATTGTCTGGGAACGCAATAGTCGTAAACAGATCCGCAGAAACTTTTCAACTCATTCAAATGGTGGTTGAGACAACATCAGAGTACTCGTAAGTTGGCAAGTATATGTACTGTATAAAGTTGTGAAGCGTTTAAAGAGAATTGGTCTTTGATTTGAGTTGCAAATTTTACGATTTAGACTTCAACTATTATTTAAAAAAATGTAAACATGCAAAGGTATCATTAAGGTAGGTTAAAAAGGTAGCCTGCGACACATTTTGCAATAAGAGACAAGATATAGAATAGAAATAGTGCGTGATGTACTAGACGGATTTCCATTTTAGTTCGATAGGGTTCTCCATTTTACGCTTGGGATAGAAACAAAATTTTTTATTCAGTATAAAGACTGAACCTTGCCATTATACGTGAAACACAACATCATTCGAATGTCCTCCACGGGGCCTCTTACTGGCCTCAATCCTTTTGAGGTCATTTTCAATGACTTTTCGGCACATTTCCGGCAATATCTCGGCCATAACTTCACGAATATTGGTTTTCAATTGCTCAAGATTTTGAGGATTGTTCGTGTAAATACGATCTTTCGCAAAGCCCCATAAAAAGAAATCCAAAGGTGTTAGGTAGCAAGATCTTGCGGGCCAATTGACATCACTCAATCTCGAAATTACGCGTCCTGGAAATTTCTCGAGCAAAAGTGCTCCATTAGCCTGTGTTGTGTGGCTTGTGGCTCCGACCTGTTGGAACCACATGTTCTCCAGATCATAATCTTCAATTTCTCTCCAAAAATAATCGGTTAACATCCGTCCATAGCGGTCAGAATTGACTGTAATGGCTCTTCCTTGATCGTTTTCAAAAAAATACGGGCCAATAACACCGCCAGACAATAATGCACACCAAACGGTCACTTTTTCCGGATGCAAAGGCCTTTCTGCGATCACCTGAGGATTTTGAGAGCCCCATATGCGGCAATTCTGTTTATTTACGTAACCACTGAGTGAAAAATGAACCTCATCACTCAAGAAAATTTGTTCGAAAAATCGTTGTCAATGGCTTGTTGTTCAATCACCCAATTCGCATACATTCTGCGTTGTGTATGGTCTTGAGGCTTAAGTTCTTGAGTGAGTTGGATTTTGTATGGATGGAGATGCAAATCCAAATGCAAAATCCGCCACAATGAGCCGTAAGACAAGCCCAAATGTTGAGCACATCGAGGAATCGACAAATTCGGGTCTTTCTCCATACTTTAAGCAACAACAGCGATATTTTCAGCATGACGAATGTTGCGATGATGCACAGGCCTTGCGATATCAATAACCGATCCAGTCTCTTTAAATTTTCTCACTGTGTTCGAAATTGTTTGCTTAGTAGGTGGATTATGTCGACCGTAATCGGCTCATAAAGCCCTATATGTTGATACAGCAGAATCACCATTTTTATAATAAAATTTAATAATTTCAACACATTCTTCGACTGCTAAACGATCCATATTTCTAGATGGCACACCTTCAACTAAAAAAAAACACGCTTTGGATGACATTTAATACTGACAAATGTGAAATGGCAGGGTTATACTTTCCTACCACGAAATGGATAACCCGTTATTACACGTGTTCTACTTCTTGAATCCGGGTAGCCTTACGAAGGCTTGAGCCTAAAACTATAAATACAAAACATGCATTATTTGTAGATTAGAGATTTACATGCGCTCATTGGTTTTGTCCAAATCATGTCTAGAGAATGAATACTATTTTAGTTTCTTTGATTCAATGTAAAATAATTTTGAAGCATTCTGGGAATTTGTCACAAGCCTCATCATGAGGTTGAGACAATCACATATTCAATTGCAGTAGTAAATGATTTTTATATTCAAAGCAAACGAATAGAAAATGTTCTTAAAATTCATTTATTTTCTGACATGAGCGTAATTCTGTTTACCCAGCTTGTCATTTAAGGTACCTACATAGGTCAAACGTGGCCACTTTTACGTTTGACATTCAGTTTCTTGCATTGATTATAATTTGCGGTTATTATATCCTTTCTATTTCGTAGTATACTATCTACCACGCTTTATTAAGGCACAAAGAAAACACTGTGTTGAGAGAATTGGACTTAAATACGTGTTTTTTTTAACTGGCAAAGTGGCCATATTTTCGATAGTGTAGTTAAATATGGCCACTTAGGGGCCATATTTTACACGGCAATCAGAATTAGAGTTTTCTTATTTGGTATGTAGTTATTTCAAATAAAATTAACTTATAGTATCTGAATCTCGTAGATTTTGAACAAATAAAATGAGTCCCTCAAGCAAATAAATAAAACATAAATACTCGTAATGATTCAACGAAATTGCAAATAAACTAATGTTAGATAAATGTTCACGGTTGAATAATGTTGTGTATTTTTTTTATTGAATCATAAAATATGCAATAGTTTTAATTAAATTGAATGCGATATTGTTTTTTTTTTGATTAAACGTTTTAAATAAATAATGTATAAATTTAGAGAGCTATTTGGGCCATTCAATTTTAGTATTTTTATTGTTTGAAATTTTTTTTATGTTTTCTGAATACTTATAACGATAAGTATTGAATAAAGTGCTTTTGGATTTTGGAAATGTAAGAAAAATGTACTTATTGTAGCTATTTTTTTTTTTCTTTAGCACTACTGTGTTTAGAGATAGTTAGAGTATCTCATTATCTTGATCGAATGTATCGGCACTCCACAAGGTGATATGGTCACTACCACGCTTTGGCCATGTGTCGGTCCACCCAGCTGCGATACGTTCTGACTTTAAACCAGCACGTATCCGAAGAATCACTCGAACTTAATCTCACTGGCGCCAACGAGACTCGAACCAGAGACCTTCAGCTATGTGTTGAGTGCTCTAACCATTACTCAACGCAGACTATTATTGTCCGCGTGGTGTATTGGTTTGAGCACTCATCCCGTAAGCTGAAGGTTCCTACTTTGAGTCTCGTATTGCTGTTGCAGACCTTAGCAAATTATCAAGAAAATTTCATCACAAAAAAAAAAACCAGGAAAAGTTAAGTTTATACGGAGAGGATAACAGATTAGCAATAATCACGCCAAAAAAGTACGCCAGAACAACATGGGTGCAAACGCTTTCACTTGAAAATCAAATTAATTAGGTAGAATTTTAAATTCACAGATGAATTGTAGAGAAATTATACGCATCAGAAATCAAAAGTGGAAAAATATGCAGTGTGAGCATTTGAGGGAACTTTGGGCAGTACCACACCGGACCTCACCGAAGTTATCGATTAATGGATTGCACATGTTAATTTGTTTGGTTGTTTTTTCTTCTTCGAAGCACTACAGCCCCTCGGGATTTCCTGCAAATTGCGCCTCCAATTGTCTCGTTCCAATGAACATGTCCTAAAATTTCAAAATCTGAGCAGTGATGAACTTTCTTCGTCGACCGAGTGGTATCAGCGTTTCCTTGGTTTCTCCACTAGTCTTCGGCCTTCAGTTCTCCCAACGAATTCCTTTTTTGGGATCTGTTTTTCGTCCATGCAACTAATGTGCACAGCGCATTGCAGCTTCCACAGTCTTACAATCGTTGAGATTTACGGCTCGTCAAAAACATCGTACAGCTCATGGTTGTATCGAATTCGCCATTGGTTGCCATTTAGCTCCGCTCCGATTATTTGCCGCAGGACCCGTTGCTCAAAGGCATTCAAAATATTTGCGGATGCTTGGGTTAGGGTCGATATTTCAGATCCACAGCATAGCACAGGCATTATCACAGATTTGTATACTTGGAGCTTTGTTTCAGTCAAAACTGAAAAAAATATTTTATCTGCGAGCTGTTTTCTTCGGCATATTTTGGCTCTTTCGTTGCTGGTTCACGTTATTTCGGCACCTGAATGCTCGTACACAAATTCGTTCAGATTTTCGATACTGTATTCACTAAGCGTGATATTTTAGGTGTTTGAGGTATTTTTCCTCGACTGCGTCAGCATTGTTTCATTCTCATTGGGCTCTTTCACACGGGAATGGTAAAAACCCATATCCAAACAGGTTTCGCGCTTACGCCCTTATGTTTACACGTTGCATAGTTCAGCCAACCTATTTTTGTATATGATACACGTCTTGCGAGTGTATGTGTCAAAAGGATCATTTGATCGTTAAACGTCGTGCGGACAACATGAAAGCGAAGACAGAGAGATAAGCGATTGAGAATTGATGTTTTAGCCTCGAATTGTGCACGAGGTAACAAAAACTGGAATGAAAAATGTATTTTGTGATTGTTGAAGTTTGTCGATTCAAACTTCTATTGGATTTATTAGAATCTCCGTGTTTTTCCCCTTTCTGAAAAATATATTCCAAATTTGAACATCTTTTATGAGTCGCATATTTTTCTTGTTGTGTTGTCAACTGGCATATTATGATGCGATTCTATGAAGATTATGCGTACTGTTAATTTTCTATGGATTGACAATAGGCAATTTAACTTTATTGAAATCGTGATATTCGTCGTGTTGTTTCCTGAAATTGTACATGGCCTCCGTTTTTATAAATTTATTAAATAACGCGTTTCTTCTCGCGTCCACGCATCCACTTTTGCATGCAAACTAAAGAAAGGCAATCGTTTCATGACGACTACCTTCTTCTACGAATGTTCAATTCGGAATGATTATCGGCATTTGTATAAAATTTCACCCACCAAACGATCAACAAAATGCGTTTGTGTATGTGCGTTACGCTCGTTCACCTTACAAAATGTTGGCTTGTTTTTACCATCAGGTCCCCTCAATGCCTCTCTCTCTTCTTGCCCATATAACCTGTTTAACGCTCACTTTTAACGCTGCGTCTGAAAAAGCCCATTGATTTGTAGCCCTACTAGTTTTGATTGGCTGTCCAGTTTCAGGAACATCTCTTCGGCAGTTGTTCATGACCGTGACAAAATGTTGGTGCGGTTCGCATAGGTTGTATAGTAATGTTCCTCGTGTATCAACAGGTAGCTGCCTTATAACGTACTCCAGAGCCATATTGAATATCAATGGGGCCAACCCATCTTCCTGCTTTAGTTTGATATTCAGGTCAAACACATCGGTGATTTGTTTATTGATGCAGACTTGGGAGGTTGTTGATTTCATTGTCATTTTGGTAAGACGGACTTATTTGGCTGGGATACTTTTTAGTAGATCATATATTGGCAAGAATATTTCTTGCGCACGAAAAAAATCCCAGGCTACTGTGAACAGGGTTTTCTCTTTATATTGGATAGAAATGGTATTACACGATTTTCGAAGGACCCTTATTTTAGCATAAGCACTGACATGACAAACCACGGCAAAATAAAAAGGTTTCCGGTAAGAGTGCAATATTCTGATCCTGCAGGAGGGGGAGTTACATTAAATAACATGACAGATAGTGTAGGGTTTTAAGGTTGAGATATAGATTTTTGGAGTTTTTTAACTTCATATTCCACTGGACTACAACGAAAAAAAATATTCAAGTGCCATATGAGCATAAAGAAGACGGGGCACTCTTTACATAAACTGATGACTCTAGTATCTATAGTTTCTGAGAAAACTAGCTGGAACACAAAAATTTGATTGAAAAATGCAATGAAAATAGTCAAAAGCATCCGTTGCCTTTTTTCTTCTACTACTTCTTTTTCTTCATAGTACTACAGCCGCTCTCAGGCCTTCAATTCCAGCAACAAGCACCCACAACTGTTGCGTCCTTTAATTTCAAAATCTAGGTAGTAATGAACGGTCTGCGCCAACTGAGCCACACCAGCGTTTCCTCACTGCTCTCTAGTCCTCAGTTTTCCCAACAAATACCTTTTCGTGTATCTATTGCTCATCCATACGGTTCATGTGGCCAGCTCATTATACGAGATGTGACAATCAAGTAATGAGACGAATTTTATTGCCACGTTTGTGGTAAAGCTGCGACCTTAAAATTCCCTTCCCCTTCCCCGGCATCCTTCCTCTCTCTATTGATATATTTACCATCACTCTAGCTTGTTTAGTTCGCCTGCTGTGTCGTGTTGAGTAGACATGTGTTGGTGGTGTTCGTTACGAAAATGAAGAAACGAAACCAAGAGCAACGTGTCGCGATAAAATTTTGCACCAGATTGGGCGAAGCAGCTTCGGAAACGATGCATGGTGATAGTGCTCTTAGTCGTGCCCAGGTGTTGCGATGGTATAAAGAGTTTAAAGAGGGGCGTGAAAGCGTCGAAGACAAGGCGCGGAGCGGGAGACCAGTCAAGGACTGACGCGAGTGCGCAGCGTGTGCGTGCCCTAATCCATGAAAATCGGCATTTAACAGTTCGGATGTTGGCCTCGGAGCTAGGTTTGAACCGTGAAAAAGTCAAAAAATTTTAACAGACTATTTTGGGATGAAAAAGTTGTGCGCGAAGATGGCTTGAAAGAACCTTTCTGAGGAACAAAAGCAGCATCGAATGACCATCGCAAAAGACTGTTTGAAGCAAGTGAAAAACGATCCCACGCTGCTTGATCGAGTTATTACAGGCAATGAGACTATTTTCTGTTCCCTAGAACAAAATCAGTGGTCAAAGGAACCCGTTTTGAGTCGATGACGGACATCCAGGTGGCCGTGACGAGGGTACTTGCAGACATCCAAGTCGAAGCGTTCCAAAAATGTTACGAAGCATAGAAAACGTGCTGGAATCGTTGTATAGCTATCTAAGGGGACTACTTTGAAGGGGATGGCAGAGTTGTAGAATAATTTTTAAATATACGGTTTTCATAGAATCAGTCTCATTACTTAATTATCACACCTCGTACAAATCTGTGATAAGACCTGTGTTATGCTATGGGTGTGAAACATGGACCCTAACCCCAGCATCCGTAAATATATTGAATGCCTTTGAGCGACGGGTCCTGAGGCGGATAATCGGAGCGAAGCTAGACGGGAACCAATGGCGAATTCGATACAACCATGAGCTGTATGAAATTTTTGACGAACCGGAGGTCTCACCGATTGTAAGACTGCGGAAGCTGCATGGGCTTGCCACATGAATCGTATGGACGAACAATGTATATCCAAGAAGGTATTCGTTTGGAATACTGTAGGCTGGAGACCAGTGAGAAAACCGAGGAATCGCTCGTCTGACTCGGTTGATGAAGACGGTTCATCGCTGTTTGGATTGTGAAATTGGAGGACGCGGTGAATGGACCGAGACAGTTGGAGGCACTGTTTGCAGGAAGTGAAGGCCCGAGAGGGGCTGTAGTGCTAAAAAGAAGAACAAGAAGAAGAACAAGAGAATTCAATATAGTATTCAAATTAAACATAACCTTTGAAACTTTTATGAAAACCTGAAAGAAATTGTAGTGTCTGAGTCAATTTGAAGGAAAGTCAGTCGTACATATAAACTGTCCACACTACATTTTGTTGTTGTTCGATTTCGATGAAATTTTCAGAACATAAGGAAGTTATGTTAGAGTAAAAAATTTCATTGTTTTGTAAACTTAAGTGTACCATAATGATTTGATGGAGCAAAACGTAAAATTCATAAATCATTCCATTAGTCTTGCAAATTTCGGTTTCTGAGATATGTACCTATTGCGAGTTAGGAATCTGTTGTTTTACTTTATTGCCGCAAACACGATAAAAACAATAACAAATATATTTTAGCGGCTTTCCGGTACTTTGCGCACCACAATTGTGACTTTCAGGTTAAAATGGTCACTTGGGTGTTACGTAACGGAGGGGGTACAGAACAACGTTACGACGCGTTACATGGGGGAGGGAGGTTTAAAAATCTTCAAACGTGCCTTTTTGCTGAAGATGATTTTCTTTGTAATGTCACCATTCCCTTCTGTCTGTTCAAATAACCATTCGGCGTATTGCCGATGCTTGAAATGGTCAGTAGACTTCAGTTCTTGAGTCAATTGAACCTTGTATGTAAGTGTGTAAATTCAAATCTTTATTCGAAATTCGGATCAGTGATGTTTATGTTCAATTGTTGGGCACGACGATGAGTCAAGTTTGACGGCTCTTCTGCCACACTATCGCGAACAGCAGCATGTTTCCCGCAGAGCCAACTGGACGAACATACACAGGTGATCTCACATTTCCCACTTTGCTGAAATTTGCGCACAATTCTCCCGATTGCGGACACATTTGGTCGATTATGCTGACCAAAAAAATCATCAAGTGTACGAAATGAATTTTGATTTAAGCTCCCAATTCCATAAAAGGCTTCAACAACCTTAACGCGCTGCTTGATTGTGTACCTTTCTATGGTTGAATATGTCAAACACTGAAACAAAGAAATATCAAATTAAGTTGGGCAAAAAACTTGACGTTCAGGTGTGACTCACAATTAATATCGTGCATTATGGTTGGACCTCCCTTTATTTGAACGCCCCCAGACTTTCTAGAATATCATAATGGTAAAAGACTGAGACTCTTTAACAAATACCAACGCCAAAGCAAAATTCTAAATGAGGACTAAACTAGTGCTTTCATTAGAAAAATGTTTCATGATATATAATGCCACCAGAGTATTTTGAAAAAAAACTGACTATATTACATTTTAGCGTTCCTTCAATTCAATCACGTTAATACTATATTTTATTGTTTCCAGGACACAAATAAAATAATCATTTTCATTTTTTGGCCATTATAGCGTTTTATAGATTGTTCATGATATAAAAGACTTTAATATGTGATATCAGAGTAATTTGTGTTTTGTTTTACATAATCAATTCTAACTGAAGCAATCCTTCAATTTTTTGTTTAAAATAGATAAATTCAAATCGCTACAAGCAAAACAACTTATTATCCGATTGTTTTTAAATTTTTTTTCATCAACTTCATTTGTACCCTATTTTCGATAATGAAGCCTTGACGCAATTTAATCAATCAACGATTTCAAGTCAATTTTATTAAGCCCAGCATTTTCTACCGCTTTTAGATATGCATTATAATCTTGTAAACAATTCAATCATATGATTTCAAGTTCACGCATAACACCGAGTACATGAAATGACCGCGAATCAATATGACATAACATATTCGTATAAATAATTATACGACGGGTTCGTACAATAGCCATCTCCATCATATTTAAACATGGGATATGTCACACTCACGGCAAAACAGCTTGTTAAGCATGTCTAGGTGAGATTAACCTTCATCTACGAGATCGTGGATTAATCCACAATTTACTTTTTTGCACGTAATTTACACGCGCTGTCTGCGGTAGCGATGGAAATTTCAGGTCTCAACCAACTTGGAACTTGCTACCGAAATCTAAATGATAATGTATGACAATATCAACCAAAGTTCAAGAGCGCTTTAGACCGTATTGAAAAACATTCCCATGCACTCATGGGTCAGGATATCAAAGGACGAATACGCCTCAGAAAATTAAATGCAGGCTTGCAAAAAAGCTTTAGGCTTTGTCATCATGCGTCTCAAGAAAAACCCCAAAAACCGCTTATAGATACAAAAGTATCTTGGAGATACATACCCGCATCTGTTGAATACTGCTGTCCACTCTTTCACGTTCATACATACATACCTGCATGAGTTCAACAGATTTGCGAGAAATGTCTGGCGTCTTGATAATTTCATCCACAAATTATTCCCACAATCAATTTCGTTGCATTTTCTCTCGCCATTCTTACGTAAACGACGACCGGTCCGGTGGGTCCTTGATCCAAATCAACATTCGTATGCAGTCATCAGAAAATTATCTGAGCTTTTTATAATAAGACACAAAGTTGCACTTGAACTTGGCACACGCAAGAATAACTTCTGTCTTATCTGTCGCCACACACTCTGTCTTAAGTGCAATAATGAATGAAAAGATGATCTTGAGAGTCATCATTTGTGCTGAAAAAGGAGTTCTTTCACCCAGAAACTTTCTTCCCATTTAGTTTGTTTACTGTTGAACCCGACCCGAGGATGCGTTTTTGAGATGGTTGGAGTCAACGGTTTCCATATTTTCTATTTGCACTTTGTATCATGTCACATTCGTTTCATTTAAAAGGATGGAAATGCTTTTCTACTGCTTAAGACAATGGTTTTTGCTTTCCGAATTCTTTGAGAATTATCTGAAGTGCTTGAAATGAATAACATTGCAGAATAATATGCACACATGGAATGAAAAGGTTTTTTGATGAATGTTATTCATTTGCAGCTGGAGTATTTGCTTTCGCCCGCAATCACATGCAGCCTACAATAACAAATAATATCTAAAGTAAATTTCATATGTGTATTCTTTTATTATTAGCAATGAAAAACACGATCCGTTTAGCTGGAATAATCGATGAAAACTTACCACGATTTGAAACGTATTTTTAATTCGCTCATGTTATAAAAGAAATAATTTTTTAAACGACATCCGGATATTCATAATTTCATTGGAAAAAGTTTATTTATTGTTTGCTATATTGTTGGTTTGTTTTGTTGTTTGTTTTTAGCACTACAGCCCCTTTCGGGCCTCCACCTAGAGATAGTTAGAGTATATTATTATCATGGTTGTATATGTTGGCAACCGAGAAGGTGATATGGTCAGCATCACACTTTGATCGTATGTTCGTCCACACAACTGCAATACGCTCTGATTTTAAGCTGGTACATACAACTGAACAGGCTTATGGTTTGTCCGAAGAATCACTCAAAAGAAAATCTCGTTGTCACCAACGGGATTGCTCCAAGGACCTGCGGCTTACGGGGTCAGCAATAAAACTACTACACTACGTGGATCATTATGAAATATTGGATACTCTAGAAAGTATTAAGCTTTTTTTGTCCCTTCAAAGCCAGGGTTGACACCAAATAAGGTTATGCTGTGTGTATGGTGGGATTGAAAAGGAATTGTTTATCATGAGGTCCTAGAACCAAGACAAGCAATTAACCAGATTGCAACAAGCAATTCAAAAAACCGGCCAGAATTGATTAATAGAAAGGGCGTTGTCTTCCGTCATGACAATGCCAGACCACACACTTCTTTGATGACCCAGCACAAATTGACAGAGATTGGCTGGGAAGTTTTGATGCATCCACCATAGAGTCTAGACCTTGCACCATCAGGCTACCATTTATTTCGGTCTCTGTAAAGCTTCCTTAATGAAAAGAAATTAACTTCAAAAAGGGACTATAGAAATCACTTAGCCATGTTTTTCGCCGATAAACCACAGAAGTTCTACACAGATGGAATAATGGCTGTACCCAAAAAATGACAAAAGGTCATAGATAATAATGGATGATATGTACTTAAATAAAATCTATTTTAAATAAATGAAATATTCAATCAAAAAATGATAAAAAAAGGCTCAATACTTTTTAGAGTATCCAATATATGCAAAACAAGAAATGATGCACCATGGCTTTCAATGGGAAGAAAAACGTTGAAGCGGTGCATATACAGGTTTTCCAATAAGAGGTGTTATTTTGATATTATAAGAAAAATGCAATTTTTTAATATAAATGGTTGGATGTTTATTTTGTTATAAAGAAGAAGGTACGCCGTTTATAGTAAAAAATAACATCAGGCAAATGACCACCACGACCACGCTTACAGGACCATATCCTTTTCATGAAATTTTCCATAACCAAATCGCAAAGTGGCTGCTCTATGTCCTCGATAGCCTCACGAATTGAATCTTTGAGGTCTTGAATCGACGCTGGGCTGTTGGCGTAGACTTTCTCTTTCACTGACTCCAAAGGAAGAAGTCACAAGGTGTTAAATCACAAGATCTCGGTGGCCAATTGTGATCGAGAGATAACACGGTCCGGAAACTTTTCCCGTAAAAGATCAATGGTTTCGTTGCTTGTGTGGCACGTAGTGCCATCTTGTTGAAAGCAAACGTTGTCTAAATCAATACCATCCCATTTCGGCCATAAAAAATCATTAATCATCTCTCGATAGCGCAATCCATTCACCGTAACTGTTGCTCCAGCCTCATTTTCGAAAAAGTAAGGTCCAATGACTCTGCCGGACCATAAACTGCAGCAAACAGTCACACGTTGAGGATAGAGAGGCTTTTCAACAATAATCCTTGAGTTTTCCGAGCCCCAGATGCTACAATTTTGCTTGTTGATCAAGCCACCGAGGTGGAAATGGGCCTCATCACTCCAGATAATTTTTCGATAGAATTCCGGAACATTTTCATGCATTTCAAGGACCCAATCAGCAAAGACACGACGTTGTTGATGATTGATTGGCTTAAATTCTTGTGTTAACTGAACTTTATAAGCCTTAAGACCCAAACCTTTATGCAAAATACGATGTAATGACGTTTGTGGAATGCCTGATTCCAAAAATAATCGACAAAACTGGGTTTTCTTCAACACTTTCGGCTACAGCAGCAATATTCTCGGCTGTTCTTGCGTGACGTGCGCGAGTTTTATTCTTCACACCATCAAGTTGTCCCAACAGCTCGAATTTTTCCACCAATTTCTGTATTGCGATCCGACAAGGTACTTCACCACGACCCAAAAATTTTCGAGTTTTACGAACCGTCTCGGTCAAATTTTTACCATTTTTATAGTGAATTTTAATAATTTCAATGCGTTGTTGAAGCGTGTTTCGTTCCAATTATATTAATGGCGTAGTTTTCACTTGTCAAATGTGAATAAATAATAGCTTCAAAAGTGACATCTACCGAAATAGCGGGCTATTCGAAATATCACCTCTTATTGGAAAAGCTTTTATAAAAATGTTTTCGAAATTGAGGTAAGCCCGAAAAGAAAAACCATTGAAGAAAGAAAACGAAGCAAAAACAATAGGCCAAAGAATGAAATCGTTTTATTGAATACACAATAATTATCTGACAACTACCAAGCGAAATGAAAAACTTAAAAGCTGATCAATCAAACGAAAACCCAAGCAAATACAACAAGCGAAAGAAGCAAGAGAAAATAACTAGAAGAGGAAATTCGTTCAAAACAGAAAGAGAAAAACTGAAGCAATAATATCAAGAAACAATACCGAAAAAATTCCGTCAGTCAGTGTATTTAGCCAAAGCGGGGCTGTAATGTTTAGTGGATTCTTGTCCATACAATGGTAAAACAAAACAAGTTGGGTAAACAGACCTACGCTCACGTCAGAAGGGTTTTGTATTGAATTTACAATCATCGAATCAAGAAACATGTCAAAGACGGTTTTATTAGAGAAAATATGAAATACGAAGATCATACTATTATTAACAAAGTTTAAAGAATTTCGACTTCTGAGGTTTTTGGTATTGTTATACTCATAAATATCTCCCTTGATAATTATTTCAGATATCCAGCAGCGACTGCCCCCACTGAAGCAAAAACTGAGGGTTTAACAACTGTTTTGAAAAGCTCCCATGAAAACTTTTATTTCATACTCATATCGGCTACGTTTGATGATTTTTTTTCAGAGGCCACTCTCCTGTACTGTTATCATCGATTAATGGCCAATTTTTTCGAATCCTAGAATGGTTGCAAAACCGTTTTGCTAGGAGCTCTCTCCCTCCCCCTTGACTTGTTTCACTTATGAGCATTAATTGTAGGTACTCGTCTTCAGTCATTCATTCAATTGAATCAAGTGTTCAAAGCATGCACCTTAAACTTTGAAGTTGGGAAAAAATAACTCAAAATTATTCATCCTTCGCATTTAAAACAGCCACTATTTTGTTTTACGATTAGTGATACCACTAGCTGAACCGATTCTCAAAAATATACACGACACCTATCATTCCTACTGAAATTTTCATGCAAATCGTAGCAAAACTGTAGTGTCTGAGTCGGTAAAAAGCGCATATTGTTCCATAGTCATAGTAATAAATGCAGCTCATATTGTTCCATAGTGATACAGGAAAATTCAAACCGCTATCACTTCACTAAATATGATTCAATCTTTATGAAACTTTCAGAATTTTTCAATCTTGTAAATAGACATCTACGTACTGAATTTCATTAAATTTACAGGTACCGTTAAGATTTTATTCAAGAAAACATAAAATCGATAAATCAAACTATTACTAACAAAGTTGAGTGAATTGCGACTTCTCACGTATTTGTTGTTGTTGTACTCATCAAGGCCTACATCCTTGATTTTTTTCAGATCTTTCGGATCACAGGTGTCCAATCGCGAGGGGGGGGACACAAATTTTTCGTGTATTTCCCCTCCCTGTGCGCTCCTCGAAGCGAATTTTGTCAAACTAAGTTTTGAAAAGTTCTCATCAGGACCTTTCATTTGATACCCATATCGGCTACCTTCAATGAATTTTTTTTTTCGGGGGGTCACTCTCTTACACGGGGAGACCCGCCTTAAATACCTTTTAAAAATTTTTTGTAGTTGAACTTTGAAGAGATCACCATTTTACACCTACACACAAAATTTGATGTTTCTAGCTTAAGTAGTTTCCGAGAAAAAGTGCTGTGACACACGGACGGACGGACGGACGGACGGACGGACGGACGGACGGATAGACGAAAAGATGGACAAATGGACTGACTGGTCGCGAAATTGGTAGGGTTTTGTAAAATTATTTTACAAAACCCTAAAAACCAGTTAAATAGATAGAACTACGCTTATGTCAGAAGACTCGATTCACGATATGCAATCAATAATGAATAAACTCGAGAAAAATGTCAATGATATCTAACCAGCCGCCATTTTGTTTGAATATTACTAGCAAACATTGACTGACTAGAATCTCAAGATGTTTTTGTTGTTCATTTTTCCTCAAAATTCGGTGAGGATCCAATCAAAAGTGTGATGTCTGGTGCAACGGAAATCCCAAACGGTACTTACTTTACTCAATATTCTTATTCAAAACGGCCGCCATTTTGTTTTAAGATTACTGATATCGCTCGTTTTAATGGTTTCTCAAAGAAATTCATGATAAATATCCTTCCTGAAACTTTAATACAAATCCTAGCAAGCCCGTGGTGTCTGTGTCCATTGAATGCGCATATACTTCCATAATCATGTATTTTCGTTGTTGTAATACAGGAAAATTCAAACCACCATAACTTCGTTAAATACCGATCGATCCTTATGAAATTTTCATGGCTGATAAGAAGCCAGCTGGATCTCCTGGTTTTATTGAACAAAATGTAAAATTAATAAATCATGCTATTACTACCTAAGTTGAATGAATTTCGATTTCTGACTTATTTCTGCTCATAAATGCCTATACATGCAATTTTTTCAGATTTATCGGATCACAGATGTCCAATCGCGAAGAGAATGTATAAAAATTTCGCAAGTTTCCCTTTCTGCTGCCCCCCTCGACACCAATAAGGCAATTTTAAGACCCACATATTTTGAAAAGATCTCATTAAGGCCTTTCATATGACACCCTAGTCGACTACATATGGTGCAATTTTTTTTAAAAAGGTCAACTGTTCTCTCTTCGTCCTGGTTTTCCTACCTACTAAATCTTTGTACACCTGATTCTTTTTGTCTAGCGCACTCTGGCACTCATATATTTGGAGACCCCTTAAAACCCTTTCAAACTTTTTTACACCCCCAACTTTACAATAAGTCATGACATCTGACCTTTCCAAAGAGCCTGATGGCTGAAGCTTCTCGGAGAAAAACGTCTGTGACATACAGACGGACAAAAAGATACAGGTCGTGATTTCGAAATGGTTCGTCATTTTAGCACAAAACCGTAAAAAGCGCTAGGTTTTCAGGTCTCTAATAAAAAAGCTGCTTGATAATGATGATTTAATATATTTTAATGCGAAAAACTAAAAAAAATTAATCAAGGTATGCAAAAGACGAAAAATTATTATTATTAATATTTAAAATGACGTGATAAAACAAAGACTCTGATAAGTGTCTTCTATGGTATTTTATCATTATTACAAGTATGTTTTATTCTTCTTCTTCTTCGTAACACTACAGTCCTTCTTGCGCCTTCACTTCCTGCAACAAACGCCTCCAGCTGTCTCGGTCTATTGACCACAGACATGAACTGTCTTCGGCCTTCAGTTTTCCCAACAAATACCTTTTCGGGTATCCAATGTTTGTCGATGCGAGCCCATTGCAGCCTCTGCAGTCTTACAATCGTTGAGATTTCTGGCTTGTCAAAAAAGTCATACAGCTCATGATTATATCCGTCCGTCTGTATGTCACAGCACTTTTTCTCTGAAACTATAGAAGCTACAGCCATGAAACTTTGTGGAAAGGAATGAATAAAAACCCTAATATTTTCCTTAAAACGCCAATATTTATTAAGACCCGGGCAGACACGTGTTTCGGAAACAAGTTATTTCCTTCTTCAGTGCCGTGTTACTGAAACATAATCTAAAATTTCTTTTATTTATACATCGTTTCTTAATTACAAACTAATTTACAAAAGGTATTTTAATGAACTAATAATAAAACAATCAAAATTACTACTTGGAAAGGTAATTAAAACATTATCCCACTCTAATTATCCTTCACGGTGCCATAAACTAGATGAGTCATTCAAGCCTTAACATATTGATCCGATCAAACTACTGTATGCGTTCCCTAGATCCGTATTCCTACAACCAAAAAATGGCGGCATACAACACGATGATTAATAGAATTTTATCAATTCCGTTGACAACTGAACGCCGCGTCCGAGAAGAGCAATTCATAATTGAAACAGCACAGAAGAATGGGTATACAGCACGGTTAATCAAAACCAGAATAAGCAAGTTAGATGCGCATCGAAGAAGAAACTCTTTTACGACATTCTTCAAAACACCGGTCCAAAATACGCGGAGAATGAAGCTGACTTATTCTACACATTCACGGAAGCTACAAAAAATACTGAAGACAGCGGGTATCGAAACAGCACACTCGTCACGAATCTACAAATTGGAACAAAAACTAGGGACTACGAAGGACAGTAAACAAAAGGATGAACGTAGCGGCATATACAGGATAACATGCCCAGAGTGTGGAAAAATGTACGTGGGCCAAACAAAACGACTGGTGAAAATTCGATTCCACGAGCATATAAGGGAAGCGGAAGTAGCAGCGAAAAAAGGACGGAATGAGGCAAGATCAACAGTTGCAAGACACATTATGGAGAGCACGCATCAAATAGAATGGGACAACGTGGAGATCCTCGAAGAAATCAACGATTGGAGAAGGTTGGATGCAGCGGAAAGTTTGTGGATTTCAAGGATACCGGAAGATTTAAGGCTTAATACGGATCTAGGGAACGCATACAGTAGTTTGATCGGATCAATATGTTAAGGCTTGAATGTCTCATCTAGTTTATGGCACCGTGAAGGATAATTAGAGTGGGATAATGTTTTAATTACCTTTCCAAGTAGTAATTTTGACTGTTTTATTATTAGTTCATTAAAATACCTTTTGTAAATTAGTTTGTAATTAAGAAACGATGTATAAATAAAAGAATTTTTAGATTATGTTTCAGTAACACGGCACTGAAGAAGGAAATAACTTGTTTCCGAAACACGTGTCTGCCCGGGTCTTAATAAATATTGGCGTTTTAAGGAAAATATTAGGGTTTTTATTTATTCATTTGAATTTAACGCCAAAAAAAGGAGCAACGGAAAAATTCAATTTGTGGAAAGGTAAGAAGTGGTGACTTCTTGAAAGTTTTGGGGTGGAATATTTTATCAAAGGGGTTTAAGGGGGGTCTCCCCATATAGGAAGGCGACCCTTTAAATTTTTTTTTTCACCATTGGTAGTCGAGTAGGGTGTCGTTGGAAAGGTCTCAATGAGATCTTTTAAAAACAAGTCTTAAAATTGCCTTATCGGTACTGTTGGGGGCAGGTGAAGGGGAAATGTACGAACTTTTGGCGTGATTACAGTACACTGGAGCGGCCCCTGAAAAAAAAATTTCATCAGTTCTGGCTTATATGAGTATCAAATGAAAGTTCTTTATAAGAACTTTTCAAAACAGTTCTTAAGCAGACAGTTTTTGCTTCAGTGGGGGCACAGGGGGGGTGGGAATACATAAAAAACGTGTTTCCCCCTCGCAATTGGACACCTGTGATCTAAAAAATCTGAAAGAATTATCAAAGGAAATACTTATGAGTATAACAATAACAAATACCTCAGAAGTCGAAATTCGTTCAAACGATTCTCTTTGATATGTTGCTTGATTTTATTCGTTGCTGGTGATTGCATTTTGTAAGTTCAGTACAAAACCCTTCTGATATGAGCGTAGGTCTGTCTACCCAACTCGTTCAAATTGAAATCTAATTTAGCGACACTATCGCGTCAAAAAGGGTCAGGATTTTTTCAAATGACTACGTTTTCTTTCTCAGTTTCTTTTTTCAAAAGCTGTAATGGAATATATCAAGTTGCGAATAAATTACTGTCATCATCACTAACATTAGGGACGTGCTACCCCTATTTCAGCCCTCTCATCATCATCAATCCAATCAAATGTTTTCTCATAAGAACACCCAAGTCATATTTACCCATATAAAAGTGAACATCTTCATAAGCGACTCAAGTTACAGCAGTCGTCACCCTCATACACTAAGACGGTATTAACAATGCAATTAAAATGCAACTTACCCAACGAATCACAAGTCATCATGACTCAAGAAAATCTACGACCTTCCTATAACTTGCGCACACTTAACTCATGTCTACGCATGCACAAGTCAACATCTTCATAAGCGACTTTAGTTACAGCAGTCGTCACCGCCATACGCTAAGATGGCATTAACATCTGACTTAATGCACTGAACCATCAACTCACCCAACGCTTCACAATCATCATGACTCAAGTAAATCGACGACCCTCATATAACTATCGGACACACCCAACTCATGTGTAATCTAGTAAAAGTTAACAAACGTAAGCATAACATCAACATAAATGACGCAGGTTACATCAGTCGTCACCGTCGTACAATTAAAAATAAAAAGAATGAACATACGAGTATGCGCTAAGATGATACAATGCAATGAGAGTGCCGTATGCAAAAAATAAAAAAATAAATGGTATCAAAATGGAGCTTAGTTGGAAAAACCGCAGAGGCAGTGGAAAGGTTTTTTTAAAAAGCCTATGGTTGGATGGTCTCATCCAAGTTTTTTCTAACTTCACATCCAAGCGAGAAAGGTCGATCAGCATTTTGCAATAGACCATCGACCATACTGTTTCAGTTTTACACGAGTTTAGTAGTCTCAAACTTAGTTAAGCGATTAAGCATACGCTATAAGTCAATCTCGGTAGATCCTAATTGACTTTCTTCCTAAATTTTAGCTAAGTGCTGGCTCGTGGTACATATCCAAGTTGACCAAGCTAACTTTTATAGTGTTTTCAAATTAGCTAAGTGTTGGCTATTTAGCATATGCAGTAAATCAACCTCGCTAACTTCTGTCAAACTTTGTTCCGAAATTTTAGCTAAGTGTTGGCTAGTGGTGATTACAAAAGTCGACCAAGCTAATCCCTTTCAACTCTGAGCAGAGTTTAGCTTCTTCTTCGTAGCACTACACCTGCTCTCGAGTCATCGCTTCCTGCAAATAGCGCCTCCAACTGTCATGGCCCATTGACCACGTCTTCAAATTTCGAAATCCAAGGAGCAATGAACTGTCTTCGTCGACCGAGTCAGACCAGCGCTTCCTTGGTTTCCCCACTTTCTGGCCTTCAGTTCTCCCAATGAGTACGTTTTTGGATATCCGTTTTTCGTCCATACGATTCATGTGGCCAGTCCATTGCAGCTTGCGCAGTATTAAAATCGTTGAGACATCCGACTTGTCAAAAATTTCGTACAGCTCATGGTTGTATCGATTTACCTCACGACCCGTCACACAAAGGCATTCAGTATATGAGTGGATGCTTGGGTTAGGACCCGTATTTCACACTCATAGCATACCACAGGTCTTTTCACAGATTTGTATAATTGGAGCTTCATTTTCGTGTGTATTCGACAGGTCTTCAAGATCGTCAGAACTGAAAAAAATATTTTATATGTGAGCTGTATTGTCGACAGGCCGTAGTTTTGGCCTGATAACCACGTTTCAGGTTTTCACTACTTTGTATGCTTGTATTGTGTTGTTACTCGGTTAATTTTCAACTATACTTCTAAATAAGTCATCACAGTGTTTTCTTTTCTGAATTCAAATTATCTTATTCGCTATTCTCCTGAGATTTTCATAGTGTTCTCTCTTCGTTCTGGTTTTGCTACGCACGTAATCTAACGTATTCTGGCACTCATCATTGAACCAGTCATTTCTCTTGCACCGGGCTTAATGTCTAATCAGCTGTTCTTCTATGGTCTCAATAGCTGCTTTCTCTTCCACCAAGAGCTTGTTGCTTGTCTTTAACGATGCGTCTGATAAAATGGGAGCCAGCTGGTTGTCGAGGATCTCTATGAAACTTTTTTGCCATAGACACCGTCTGGAGCCTTTCGATGCCAGATTTTTGTAGCGGGCTGGTTTTCGCCGAATATGCCTTTAACATATGACATTACTAAGTTAATTTGATCAAGTAATGATCTGAGTTACAATTGGCTTCTCGGTATGTACGGACGTCAGGTATACTCGAGGCCAAACGTTCTTTGATCAGAACAGGGTCGATCTGGTTGCGTGTGTTGCAATCTGGTGATACCCAGGTCATTTTGTGAATACATCTATGTGAGAATTCAAACGTATGACTGGATTTCTGCTACATGCAAAGCCAATCAGGCGTTGGCCGTTGTCATTTGTTTCATTGTGAAGGCTATATCCTCCAGTCGTTCCCCGATGGGATAGTTCATTGCCAATCTTAGCGTTGAAATCACTCAGAATTATTTTTGTGTCATTTGTAGACATTGAGCCGACTAGTCTTTCCAGGTGATGGTAGTACGTTTCCTTGGTTTCTTCGTTCTTTTCTTCGGTCGAGGCGTGTACGTTGATTGGCCAGATTTTGAAAAATTTCACCTTTATGCGGATCACACATAACCGCTCGTTTATAGCCTTAGAATCAATAACGTGCGATTTGAACTGCCTGTCTACAACTAAGGTCACTCCAAGTCTTCGTTTTCCAATAGGCCTCCAACTCTTGAATATTGTGTGCGATCTCATATATTGAAAATCATTCCAGTCCAGTTCATTTCCCGGAGTGGCAGTACTTTTAATTTATATTGACTGGCCTGTTGTTTAATTGGAGGTTTTGGGGTGAGTAACCATGGAAGCTGTAGGTTGGGGAAACAAGGGGTTCCTTCCTCCCTCCTCAAACGGGCTTGGAACCATCTACGGCGGAGTTCTTTATTCATTATTGGTGTCTGCATATCGTATGTTGAGTACAAAACCCTTCTGACATGAGCGTAGGTCTGACTACCCAGCTTGTATTCTTGTTGTTTCTGTTTTCTGAACGCATGATTATTTTTCCATAGATATGATGGCGCTTTGTACCATCAAAACTATGTGCAAGTCAGCTGTTGTATTTTGAGAAAATGGAAAGATTAAACGTAACAAACGGGTTCCGAATATGTTGAATTTTTAAAGTTTGTTAACTGGGCGTGGGGCCAGCGGATTTTTGGAGAACAAAGGGTCATTTTAGTTGTAGCTAGAGCCTTAGTAGGACAGGGTTTGGAGATAAAAAAACACAGATTAATCTAAGTGGAACAGAAAAATTTTTGGATTGAAGAAGGGACTGTTGAAGATTAGAACAAGTTAAGGAAAAATTAAGTGCGTGAATCTCGTGGACAGTGAAAAAATGGGAAAACAAGTAAGGACTGTTTTTATTTCAAGTAAAAGAAGAACGTTGAATGAAATTGGATGGTTTATGGTGAGTGTCAATTGAAGGAATTGCAATGGGAAAATTAAAAGAAAGGAAGAAAAGCGCAGGTAAAATTAAATTAAGGCTTAACGGAGAGAAGAAAAGTGTGGACGAATTTTAATGCAGGTTTAATTAACCTTTCGTTGGGTGCAACTAATCTTTCAGACGATGTCACGTGTTTTTTGATTTGCACTAATCAGTGAGATCAAAGGGCAGTGGATTGAGTCTCTTAGCAACTTCCTGTCTCTACTCCACTTATCGAAAATTATCTTCGATTTTTCATCAGTTTTCACTAAGTGTCGTGTGTGATGTGTTAATCTCTCATGAGAATTGCGTTGAATTGTGTAAGTATTCAGGACTTTCAAAATTTCATTTCTTGTTTTTGTTCATTTTTAAGTTTTTATACCTAAAATAGCATGTGTAATATTAGCCTTCATTTATTGCAATATGATGATATATAAACTGTCAGATTATTCCAGCTGGTCAAGTAATAGCATTAGTTTTTTGTCCATCTGGCGTTTTTGTCAAAGCAATAATAATGGTTTTAATATCAAGAGAACCTGCTTCGCGAAATTTCGGCTGATAAAACTCTGCAGAGTTGGCTGAAATTCAGCGAATTTTGTTGGATAATGACGAGATATTAGCTAATGAAGACAGTTGGTCAAGAATTTTTCAAAGGCAAGGATAGGACGAAATCGTAGATATAGAGAGTACTGGATCTGCAGCCGGTCGCGAGAGCCGAAGCAATTACCAATCTTCGCTAAAGTTGTGTTAAGTTGAGGTTGGAAGTGATATATTTTTGTTTTTGCACTTTATTCACTCCTAAACACGTTCGCGTTTAAAAAGTTTTTAATTTTGAAAATTCCGTGCACGAAATCGGCACTTTAGTTCTCTGTTTTCATTAAAAACATACTAATTTTCCATCGGCTTTGACACATGAGTTTTCTCGCCTCTTCGAATTTCATCATCTATGACATTCAAGTTTCCTGTGAGAGAAGGTTTGTTGTGTTGTACTCAAACTGTTCTACGAATGATAACGAAGGCGCGATCGTGTGCACGTGAAATGAAATTTTGTCGGTGTACACAAGTGTCAGTGGAGGAAGTGATTCTTCTGAAGAGAGAAAAGAAAAACCTGTCTGGAAACAAAGGGGAAGGAGAAACAGGCGAAATCATATAGTTTCGAGAGTGTAAGTTATTTATAACTTATTTATGTGTTAAATTTGCTTCCCACATGGACGAGTACGCAGATTCTCGTTGCTCGTCAATTTATTTATATGTCTTTGAACGAAATAGTCTAGAGTAAAGCCTTTAACCAGAAGCAGAAGGAGAGCAGATAATGTTTTGTTCCAATTATCTGGACCCAATAGAAATGCTCAGTAGTCCGTGTGGCTTAGTGGTTAGAGCGCTAAGCCCGTAAGCCGAAGGTCTCTGGTTCAAGTCTCGTTGGCGTCAACGAAATTTAGTTTGAAAGGTTCTTTGCACGGACTATAAGCCTGTTCAGTTATGACACGTGCTGGTTTAAAATCAGAACGTATCGCAGCTGGGTGGACGGACACACGGCCAAAGCGTGATAATGATCATATCACCTTGTGGAGTGCCGATAAATTCGATCATGACAATGAGATACTCTAACTATCTCTAAGCGAAGGCCGGAAAGGGGCTGTAGGGTACAAAGAAGAAGAAGAAGGAAAAAATAGAAATGCTCGGTATGCACCTTTCCCAAATGAATGCTGAAAATTTTTTCCTCATGACATAATAGAATTAATAGTAAAGTATAAAAATATGTATATTGAAAAATAAAAGAAAATTACGCAAGGGAAAGGGGTGCAAAGCCAATTGATTTAAGAGAGTTTCGCAGTTTTATTAGCTTGCTCTATACAACCAATGTTGTAAGGAGCAATAGACAGTCGTCGGAAGATTTTTGGTATGGTAATGTTGAAGTATTTTGTTTGGAGAATACCAAGATATGCGAAAAATGTTATGATTTAGCTTTTACAATGCCTCACCATTGCTCATGAATAGCATTTCATTATTTTAATTTTCTGATTTTTAGGGTTTTGTACTAAAATACAAAACCTTGTGTCCGTCTGTCTGTCCGTCCGTCCGTCTGTATGTCACAGCACTTTTGCTCCGAAACTGTAGAGGCTACAGCCATGAAACTTTGTAGAAAGGTCAGAAAAGGTGACTTCTTGAAAGTTCAAGGGTGGAAAAATTTTTCAAAGGGGTTTCAGGGGGTCTCCCCATATAGGGAGGTGACCCGTCAAAAACATTTTTTCACCATTGGTAGTCGAGTAGGGTGTCATTGGAAAGGTCTCAATGAGATCTTTTCAAAACAAGTCTTAAAATTGCCTTCTGAGTAATGAGGGGGGCAAGGGAAGGGGAAATGTACGAACTTTTCGCGTACCCCCCCCCCCCCCTCGCGATCGGACACCTTCCATCCGAAAAATCTGAAAAAAAAATCATGAATGTAGGCCTTAAAGAGTACAACAACAACAAATACATGAGAAGTCGAAATTCACTCAACCTTGTTAGTAATAGTATGATTTATCGATTTTATGTTTTCTTGAATAAAATCTTAAGGGTACCCTTAAATTCAATAAATTTCAGCACACTATTTATAAGATTGATCTTTTTTGAAATTTTCATAAAGATCGTATCGTATTTAACGAAGTTATAGCGATTTGAATTTTCCTGAATTACTATGGAACAATATGCGCTGTATTACTATGGAAACATATGGCTATGGAACCATATGCGCTTTTTACCGACTCAGACACTACAGCTTTGCTACGATTTGCATGAAAATTTCAGGAATGGTAGGTATTATGAATATCTTTGAGAATTGGTTCAGTTAGTGGTATTAGTAATCGTAAAGCAAAATAGTGGCTTTTTCAAATGCGAAGATTAAATAATTTTGAGTTATTTTGCCCCAATTTCAACGTTTAAGGTGCATGCTTTGAACACTTGATTCAATTTAATGAATGACTGAAGATGAGTACCTACAATTAATACTCATACGTGAAACTCGTCGAAGAGGCAGGAGAGAGCTTCTAGCAAAAGGGATTTGTAACCATTCTAGAATTCAAAAAAATAGGCCATAAATCGATGACTACAGTATAGGGGAGTGGCCCCTGAAAAAATATCTTCAAAGGTAGCCGATATGAGTATCAAATGAAGGCTTTTTATGAAAGCTTTTCAAAGCGGTTCTAAAACTGACAATTTTCGCTACATTGGGGGCACAATACATGAGAAATTTGTTACCTCCCTCGCGAATGGACGCCTGTGATCTTAAAAAATCTGAAAAAATTCTCCAGGGAGATATTTATGGGTCTAACAATAACAAGTAACTCAGAAGTCAAAATTCGTTCAACTTTGTTAACAATAGCATGATACTCGAATTTCACTTTTTCTCCAATAAAATCGTCTTTGACATGTGTCTTGATTTTATTCGTTGCTGGTTACAGCATTTTGTAAGTTGAGTACAAAACCCTTCTGACATGAACGTAGGTCTGTCTACCCAACTTGTTTACGATTATGTTGACTTGTTTTATGAAGTTAAAGTTAAGTATGAATGGAACATCCAAATGTTATTTGAAAGCATAAATATTATGATTATGTTAACTTGCTTTATTAAGTCAAAATTATTTTGGGTGAAATGTTAAAATGTTATCTGTTTCCGATGTTTTTTTTACCTACAAACCTTTACCTGAAAAATTAAGTACATCTATCACATGAGTTGCGCCCGATCGCGTTGGGGTTTGCATTGTGCCCGTCAGAAGGTTAGAAGAAGAATAGTTCAGGTGAGTTTTTTTTGAGGAATGGAAAGTTCAAGTGAATTTTAGTTGATAGTACCAAATATGAAAGGGATATTTACTTTATCATGAGTAATAACATATGCAGCTCGGAAAACAATAATCATAAGTATATTGTAAAGAGTATACTTGTGTTAAAAGGTGGTCCAACCATAATGCACGATGTTAATTGAAAGTCACACCTTAACGTCAAGTTTTTAATTCGACATTTCATTGTTTCAGTATTTGACAAATTCAACCATGGAGAGGTACATAACTGAGCAGCGCATTAAGGTTGTTGGAGCCGCCGGCGTCGTCAGGCCATACTTTTTCGAAAATGAGGACGGCCAAGCAGTTACCGTGAACAGTGTTCGCTATTGCAAGATGATAACGGACTTCTTGTGGCGAGAGATTGAGGTTATGGACCTGGACAATATGTGGTTCCAACAGGATGGTGCCACTTGCCACACAGCCAACGAAACAATGGCTCTTTTGCGCGAGAAATTCAATGGCCGTGTTATATCCCGTTGTGGCGATGTTAATTGGCCGCCACGATTATGTGGTTTGACACCGTTGGACTTCTTTCTCTGGAGATATTCAAAAGTATACGTCAATAAGTCAACAACAATTCAAGAGCTAAAAGATGAGATAATTCAGCACATTAACGACATTGAACCTCAATTATTTTGTCAGAGTCATTGAAAATAAGGACCATCGGATAGAAATATGCCACCGTAACCGTGGCGAGCATTTGGGCAATATTTTATTTCACGCATAATTGTCATAGATCCTTCTTTTATACTAAAAAAGTATTAGCATAATTCTCTGAAAACTTTTTGTTTTATCTACAATTAACATCATGCGTTTTGGTTGGACCACCCTTTGTATCAACACCTAACTGGTGAAATTTGGGAAATTTAGAATGAAGAGGAACCTGAGAATGTTCAATACAACAGAAAAGGGGGCCAGCATTTGAAATAATTCATATTTCACTGCAAATGGTCTGAGCCGAGTGACAGATTTTGGCCTGGATTTGCATTTCTGTATTGCTGTCAACAATTAACATTTTCAGTGGCCCCTACCCTTCGCTATTGTTGAACGCTCCACAACCCAATAAGGGGAAGGTAATTATTTTATATTATTATATTTATCATTGTTCATTGATTACCATTACCAATGTTTTCTTTAATGTATTTGGGGCATTTTGATTCCATTCTTGTTTAATATTTGCTTGTTATAGATTATTTAATTCTTTTATTTTGATTCAAAAACCTCCGCTATCTTCTAATGTCTACATCTGCGGTCCATACCGTGGCTGTAACAAAATTTCAATGCTTGGCACACATCATGGCTTAACGCCACAGATAATCTATGAGAAGAATTCGTGAAATTATGGAAAAAAAGGGAGCCAAATTGAATTCCAAAGTACATTTTATGGGTCCGATTTTTCAGGATAACCTACCTATTACATAAATTGTTTTGCGATAAGAGAGAGAGCAACTTTTATCAAATATACCTGTTATCTTAGCTAATAGAGCTGACGTAAAAAGCATTCTCCTAAAAGCCAGGATACAATTTATTTAAGAGATGTCACATGTAAGACGACACATTTGGGGGTGTTCTACATGGCGAACGAAAAACAATATTTATTCGAAGCGATGCAACGCACTAGCGCTAATATATGCATAGAACCACCCAGTGCTAAAAAAACTACCTTACATAAGAAAATAGTCTAGTCCGGTTGTCTTCATTTAATTCTTCCTCTTCAGAATAAAATACCACATCTTAAGATTCTCTCTACGAAATCAGATAAATTTAAGGTTGAGAACTCAATGAGTTTTTGTGGTGGCTTTCTTCAATTTCAATATTAGTCTTGATGGAAGGATGTGTATACAAGTGTGCATACATACATCTAAATAGTAGCCTTTTTCTAACTTAAGAACCAATTCATTTAATCGCCCCAAGGACGAAAACCCACTAAAAGTCGTTGCGATAAAACGGATATACAATAGTTGTCGTGGGAGCGATTTCACAATGGACTTATTTCCAGAAACCATGTGAAGGGAAGGCAACGGCCCCGATAAAATGCTCTTGGTAAACGAATATAATTTGAACATATCGTTAAGTATAACATATAGGGGTGAATTTCATTAATACTAACCAAATCGTTTGCTTCTTGATATATTTATTTCTTGGTCGATCCTACAATTTGAATCTTGGGGGTAATAAAATCTCAATACCGATTTACTTAAGGAGGACAACATTGTTGATATTAATTAACATAAGAAGTAATAATTTAATCGCTCGTGCGGATGAATTTGGATTCGGGATGATGGCTGTGTAATTAAAGGATAAAATGTGCAGTGGTTTTCCTTTCATAAAAAGCTTTTAAAGATATCTTTTTCGTCCGAGAGCTAATTAGATTTTAAACATAAGAAACTACTAGTATATAGATATTGACTTAAATCTTCATCATGCTCTTTATAAAAAAGTCAGTAAAAATTTCACTTAATTTCTCAAATAGAACATAGTTTTGCTAGAAAATTAGTTATTAGTCTATGTTAAGTGACCAAATCAGTGAAATTCAGGTAGATATGAGTGAACGTTTCGCTGATTATTAGTGCTGACTTCAACAGTGAAAAGCTGTTCACATCAAGTATGTGGAAGTTTCCTAATAACTACACAACTTTAGAATATTTTATTTAGCGTAGTGTCTTATTAATAAATGTAATGTTGCTTTTTTAAATGAGAATCGGAAATTTAAGTTATTTACCTAAGCGTCTGGTATAGACTTTAAGAGCTATCATAGTGGATAAAAATGTGTATGGCACTTATACAATTTCTATATATAATTTTGCACAAGTTTTATTCGTGGCGTTGGTATAAGAATTGTTGGATGATGCAAAAACTCAGAAATAGTTCTTTTATCTCAATGACATTTGAATTAACTCAAAACTTGTAGCACAGTATATGTTGTAGTGTTTTCCAAGCTGCTGTGATAGTGATTGTTAAAACGAAAAACAAAACTTCGATTACCCGCATCTTGCAGCTAAGCCTAGACCGCAGTACAACAACCCAAATCTGCTTGAATAGTTTGCGAGGGACATGAAAGTCGACTTCTTGCTGCTGATAGAGCAACAGCATGATAAAAGTTCTTGTACTGCTGCAATCAGAGCTCGGAACAGTGATTTCCAGGCGGAGAGTTGTGGTGGTTCAGTGCTCAGGGACCACCTTCTTTAGTGTGTACCTAACGTTGAAAGAATCGATATCATCTTTTTAAGCAAACCTTAATGCTTTGGAGGGCACTGTCTCGAACGCAAACGGCAACGTGCTCGTTGAGGAAGACTTCAACGCTAAAGCAATCGAAAGGGGCATGCCGCAAATAGATCCGCGGGGAAAACGAATCCTAGAAATGGCGGCCAGGACGGTGCTCATCGTAGTAAGCACTGGATGTCCGCAGGCTTTCTACTGTACTGGCTGTGAAGGACACTCACCTCGGAGGATACACAACTGAAGAGTATTAGAGGACAACTCAGCCAGTGACTATTAGTGCATTCTGCTTGAGATAAGTGATGTTGTCTCCCGACGGATAGACGTCGAGAGGTTCACCGAGGTGCTCACGGTAGGTGCTCCGCTACAGAGAGACTCCCAAGGGACAGGAAAACTGGCAGCTCAAGACGTAATGAGCTCAACTATGAGCACCATCATGACTGCTTGCAACACATCTATGCTCGTTCGAAAAACTCGGCACGGCAAGCCCTTAGTGTACTGGTGGTCATCTGAAATCGCTGAACAGCGAAGGGAGTGTCACAAGCTTCGGCGTGAGGTTCAGCGGGACCAGAATCATGACGAAGCATGCAACCAGACAGCAGCATATAAGTCGGCTAGAAAATGTCCTTGCGAATTGATTAACAATAGCCGGGCTCACTGCTGGCAAGATTTTGTGGACAATATGAACAAGGATTCGTGGAGCCTTGGCTACACGCTAGTTAAGTGGAAGCTCGGAGCCCTACGGAAACCTTGCATACATGATGCGATAAAAATGGACAAGATAGTGTGGGCACTCTTTCCCGCCCATTTTGTTCGTGTTGACGCTATCCATGGTGAAACAGCGAACGAGTGTCCACTCTTCACGCATCTGGAACTGGAAGAGGTAGTCCTTTCACTGAAACCGAGGAAGGCTCCAAGTCCAGATGGTGTTCCAGCTGAGATGTTGCAACTTGCCTGTCACCATTGGCCTGAATTGCTCTCAGCATATTCAACGTTTGCCTTCGGGACAGGGTTTTGCCCGGGACGATGGAAGGTGGCGAGGCTCCAGTTGATCAGCAAAGGGATGGGAAATTCTGGATCAATGACTGCATACCACCCGTTATACATTGCTAGATATGACTGGGAATGTGCTAGAGAAACCATCAAGGGAAGACTCACTGACGCAATTTGTGCAGCTGGGGACCTTTATTCTCGACAGTACGGCTTTAGACCAGGACGCTCCACTATTGATGCGACTGCAGAGGTGGTGAGCGCGGTTCAAAAGGCAGAGGCATATAGGCGCACAAAGCGACAGATCGTCCTGTTGGTGACATTCAGCGTTAGGAATGCCTTCAACTCCGCCAGATGGGTGGATATTCTGGATAGGCTGGAAAATGCTTTTCAAGTTTTAGAATATCTAATGCGGCTTTTGAGGGACTACCTGAAGGACCGAAGCCTGCTTTACGACACGACACAGGGCGAAGGAGGATGGAAGTTACAAGGGGTGTGTGGAATGTGTTGCACGATGGGCTACTGAAACTGGAGATGCTAGATGAGTCACGCTTGATGGGCTATGTGGATGATGTTGCGGCTCTTGTCGCTGGACGCACCGTTGAACATGCGCAACTTAGGCTAGGTATGCTAATGCGCTAAGTGAGAGACTGGATGATTGCTTGCTGGTTCAGTTTAGCACTGGAGAAAACCGAAGTGGTTATCTTAACAAAAAAGAGAATTCTTCTGTACAGCGTTTTTTTTTTTTGTTGGAAGATGAATG
Source organism: Odontomyia ornata (assembly GCA_963969285.1). Classification (NCBI taxonomy): domain Eukaryota; kingdom Metazoa; phylum Arthropoda; class Insecta; order Diptera; family Stratiomyidae; genus Odontomyia; species Odontomyia ornata. The sequence goes on from OZ017739.1 coordinate 25,470,289, forward strand.
CCAATTACACACTGAGTGTTGGGCTCCTTTGCTTGCGAGAGCAGCGTGGCTTCCGTTTATCTTGTTGTTGGGTTGTTCGTTGTTTCTCATCATTTCATTGATTATTTGTTACATTTTTCTTCTTGCGATTTTTCTTCAAAACCTCGCACTGGGCCCCCAGTTAGTTAAGCTGATGAAGGCATAATTTTTAAATGTTTATGACCTATTCCGCTTAAAATATAATAGCATTTTGTAATGATTTAAAATACGTCTCAAACGTTCGAGATACGTGTTTTAAATCATTACAAATGGCACCCAACGTGGGGCCCGAACCCACAACCCTGATAATAAGAGTCTCGTGTTTTACCGACGGAGCTAGCCGGGCTGTTTCCAGATGAACTTTCTTCCCTTATGTAGCATGTTAGTCACGGGTGTAGTGATGGTTGCATAGTCACGTACAAATTGTTGGTACCATCGGCGTAACTACTTCGTGGTCTTAGGCAGAGGAAAGGCATGGCCAATAATGCGGCCCAAATACTTAACCTCCGCCATTATGAACTAACTCTTCTGCATGTTGATGGTTAACCCTGCCTTCCGGATATGCAAAGCCACTTCCTACAGCAGGCCGATGTGTTCGGTTTCGGTTATAAGCAAAAGGTCGTCCAAGTATACGAAAACTTGGTGCCATAAATTCAGTGGTATTTGTAGTGAATAATTGTGTTCAATATGTCCGTGAAGGACCGCAGCGATGTTCTGCTGCCTCGGCAGAGGAAGGTGTTGATTCCTGCCGAGAATGCCCTCGTCCGGAGACGCGTGAATGCGCTGGCAGGCTAGCATTGCGGTGTCGTGGGGCGGGTTCGTTTCCCCGGCACGAGGACTCACTACAAAACATTTCGCATTCACGAATTGCTTGCAGAGTTCGAGAGGACGACCGAAGTCGCAAATCAGTAGGTAACCTCCACGATGGAATTACGACTTGTTGCGAGAACAAGTGCAACCTGACAAGAAAGACTAATTTGGGGTTGACCTCGTCTTTACCCAAATACATTCAGGGCCCACAAATGAAAGAGGGGCAACCGGGTGGTGGTGGAGCCCCTTCATGCCCACCCAACCGGAATAAATCCAATGTTAAATCGTTGAAGTGGCCAGGTATTCCTCTTCTGAGTGGAAAACTCATACAACTTGAATTATATGAGCTTTCCCATCAGAAGGGGAGTACCCCGGTGACCAATTTATGTCATAGAATTATACAATGGAATTGCATAACTTTATGCCATAAAAAGGCACTTGGCTTGGGCCACTCAACCCATTAAGTCACCTGAAATAAAAAGGATTAAATTGTACCCGGTGACTGGCTCATATTTTGAGGGGGAAGCCTGCCACCGTACCGGGTCCTATACCCGGTTAGAAATGGAGGAAAGGAAAGACCCTCGGGTACGTTTTTAATTCATTTTTATTTTTTTTCTTTCAATTTTCAATCAATTCATTAGATCATCTATACCTAATCTAACTTATTGGTTTCTAACAGGTTAAATTCCGGAATTACACATTTTCTGATACTCTATAGCTGACCACAAAATCTTATTTGGAATTTGAATATAAATGAACTATTTATGTTACACTTATGTACATTTTGTATGGTGATAAATAATACTTAAATAAAAGGCAGAATTTAAGTAATGAATCAATTTGAGAAAGATAATCTTCAACACAGGAAATGTTTCAATTCCAATCTACCTTTCTGACGAGCGATGTTAACAGGGTTTTCAAAATTGCAATCTCTGGTTGAGAATTAATTCCAAGCTCTTAGAGAGCGATTTAATAGACTAAAATTATCGCCCTTTATTAAATTTTTGACTTTTAATTATAAGAATAATGTTCAGATACTGTTACATTACAGACTTCTGCGGAAAATGCCAGAACAACGATGTTGCAAGTGATTATTTTGCATGTCCCATAATTATCTCTTTTTGTTGCAACAAATACTCGTTTATACTTGTATTTTACCTGAACTGTCATTCTAAAATCCCAGTTGAGAAATTACATCATTATTAACTCTCGTTAAACACAAAAGCTTCGAATTTAATCTAAATTTTTTATCTGTCATTTATAATACCTTTTTATATTTTTGAATGGTGCAAAATTTATTGTTTATATTGTCTTTGATTTTTATCATTTCAAATTGTTATTCTTTTTATTGAATGGGTTTAGGCTATTATTTTAGGTGTGATATTTTATCTTATGGTTTAATTTTACTAAGAATTTGAATCAGTGCTGTCATATAAATGGGTAGTAGAAAGATTTATAGGGTAAATAATTAGGTAAATTTGTTTATTTAAATAAATGAATCAGTATTATTTTATAATTATTATTATTAAATAATAAGGTAATGTTATCTTATTTTTTTATTCAAATTTCGGGAACTTTTAACGGAGTATCACTAAATGCAAATGATATAATGCCTTTGATGTTCAAGTACATCGACAAAGCGTAAACTGAACATACTCTTTATTATATTAAAAATCCAAAATTTTTCATGAAATTGAAAAAAATGTTCACTTTCAAGAACTGATTAAAATATGTATGAATATAAAATTAAGCCTTCAAAATTAGACCAATAAGTATGCTCATTTACATATCCGGTATCGAAAACTAGTAAAGTGCAGATATTTGAGAGTGCCAAAAAAAATCTATAGCAAGAAATACATTGAAGTTCACGAACAAGAATTACTAAAACCAGGCGTAATCTCTGGATGCACAACGTAATCAGTATAAAAATGGATACATGCAAATTAATCGCTCTGAACTCAGACAGATTCATTCAAATTAATCGTGTGATAGCAAAGTTCTATATGCAATTGATTACATCATGGTGCTATAATTTTCATGCGAACTTTATCCAAAAATATTTCGACAAAATTCATTGAATGCCACATAACATTCTATAGAGAAAATTATCTCTTCAAGATTATGTTTCTTAATGCTCAGGTCGTCTTGTATCTGAACACGACTGATAAGCTTTTCTTACAACTACACTTTCAATCGACGCTTTTAATTCTAAGGTTTTGTGACTTGAACTTCATACGGGATTCCAATAAGACGCGAAAATGAACATGCATGCAAAAGCTAATATGAATTTTCTATTACTTGAAATAATGTGAACTACTCAAGTTATGTCTGCGCCGAATAATGTGAAAGCCTCCTCTTCTCCCGACAATTCTGCAACCTTTCCTTGCAATTCCCGAAAAGCATGGACAGCCTCGATTTCCTGCTTCAGCTCTTTGATCGTTTTGCTAGGATCAATTTCCACGGTGAGCGTGCTGTGTTGCAATGTCTGGACCGTTATTATCACTTTGTTGTTTAGTGCAACTGGCCGACGTGCTTTAAATTTGGGCCTTCACTTCACTTCTTGCTACAGAATCTTCGCAAGCATTACTTTGTGCATTTCTATCGCGATCAATTTACTCCGACCACACACGCACTTTTATTTTTTCCACGCAAATATCCACCGTGTATTTACTAGTTTTTTCTCTTGTGTCTAATTAAATCTACATTTGCGAACTACCGTATTTTTCTTTTTCGTTGCCACATAGGGAAACGTGAGAAGATTCGAAGAGATATTTGTCGATCAAACGCGTATTTATTTTGTTCGGGTTGCCGGTTTTTCTTCGAAGACTTGCTCTCTGATCCTTCACTAGTTCATTTCACCCCAAGCATGCACCATTCAAACACAGAAATTATTCCATGAAAGTGTTCTGTGTACTTCTGTGAAACGTTCCAGTTTGTTTGTATTCTCACGATTCATCTCTGTGTGCACGCTTCTTCTAACAAGTATTGTGGAGGAGTTTCCGAATTTGTATTGGAACATGTACAGTACATTAACAACAACGATTCCACGCGAACCGACTTCCTTAATCGATGAAGCGAAGTTGCATCACAGCATTTCGAAAAATTTCCGACAAAAGAGCTAACGGTTAATTACAAATCCGTTACATGCTAAGTGCATTGAGTAACTAATTGTTACTAAATTCGGGGGCAAATCAATGACGCCTTTTTCCACATTTTCAAATTGTTTCTTCGTTTCATATCTCCTTTGGGGACCTGATTATTTCTGGGAACTAAAGAATAACTTTTCGACAAATGATTTAAGGGAGGGAGAAACCTTTGGACACCCAAGCGAAAACACTTCCACTAGATTTTGACGGAACACGAGTTTTATTCCACTTTTCGCTAACCCACACGACTAACAAGGTGTTCACAATTTGCACGATAACTTTATCGTCTATTTTTTTTACAATATTTCACTGTCTTTTACGCGAGAAACTTTTCCACGTGTCTCGGCGATATTCTGATCAGCCCGCAATCTCCTCTCACTCCCAACTCGCTTCTCCTTTACGCGGCGTCCGCGCTGTCTGGCGGTTTCGAGCAGACTCCTGATCTCCATCCCATTCCTCGTTTGTCAGACGAAGCATCAGACTCGACTTGCCGGCGCCACTCTCCCCGATAATTCCAATTTCCAATGTTGTTATGTAGTTATCACCCATTTTCACGATTTACGACGCAATAGCATGCAAATTTCGCAAGCACAATTTAATATTCTCCACACTCAAGCAACTACGACACTTTATGGGCAAGTAGAACAATACGAACCCATTCAGAAAGGGGGAAATCACACAATTGAAGGTTTTTGTTGCTATCAAATGTACTTTTTCCTTATCATTTGTAGTTTATGACGGCGGTATTTGCAATTTCCCTTTTCACTGTCTTTTGTAGGTTCAATTAAGTTATCAATTGAAGGCAATTTGTCGTTTATGATAATTAGGCGTAATTAGGTGGGAAAAATCGGAAGAATTAGACAAATTTTAAGGGGTTTAAATGATACAATGATTTTAGCGTTCATATAATTAACAGGTTAAATGATACAATGATTTTAGCATTCATAATTAAAAGGGGTTAACCGTTTCGTTCTAAGCATTTGCATACCGCGTTACACCGCAATTCGTTAAATTATCTTCAAAAGATATTGTAATAAGATACTACACATTAGAAATTTTTAAACATTTTTAGAATTTTGTTTCCCGGGTGTTAAGTACAAAGGAAATTTTTCCACTTATTATTCCTGCGAAAAAAAAAACGAGTGTTGCGATGGGGAAGGTGACTGAATCGACTGAATCCTTATTAAATTGCGTTCGTGCTGTGTGCCTGTGTCAGCGCTGCTTTTAGAGCCATAGTTCTTAGATTACTACAGGGCAGCTAATTTTCTCGTGATCCCAAGGCAATGCGGATTACGAAAAAGGAGCTGAAGGATCTTTCTGTGTCTCACGGGTTGCCTTCGGCGTCGGGACTAGAGATGACGAACAATAAAAGAACACAATTAACAGACGGACGGACTGACTTATGTCTATGTTTGCCTGGAAGTATACAATCTTTGCGCGTTTTTGAAAATATATGCGGACGGACAAACAGACGTGCCCAATTATCTATCGGCGCAGGTCTTTCGCGTGGTATATCCCCACTTCTTTTCCCGATGGATCCGTTATCAAGTAACGGTTAGGTCCCATTACCTTCTTTATGCGGCTTTTCAGGAATCGCCTATCCAGCTTGGCGTTGTAATGCCCCGCGGCGTCACTTTGGCGGAAATTTCGCCGGAAAACTTCATCTCCTTCTTTGAAATTAGCAGATCGTGACCGGAGATTGTACTGCGCTTCATTTGCACTACCTGCGGCCTTAATCTTCCGTCCGATCTGTTGGCGGAGGTCTCCTAAACGTTCGTGGGGCTCCAGCGCAACGACCGGGTCTCCCAAACACTTTAATTGCCGTAACAGTCGGTATGATTTACCGTGGCAAATCATGTGCTGTCCAAAGGCGGCAAAGTAAGGGGCGACACCGGTGACGGAATGATACGAGGATCGCAGGGCGCATGTGATGGCAGACAATCGCCGATCCCAATCCTTTTGAGATGGGTGGACGTAGGAACGGATCGCGGCCAATAGGGTGCGGTTCAACCGTTCTGACGCGTTGGACTGAGGAGAGTATATGGGCGTCAGTTGGTGTTCAATGCCATACTGCTCAAGTAGGCTCTTAAACTGCCGAGACCGGAACTGTACTCCATTATCTGAGTACACACTCTCTGGAACTCCGAACACATGGAATACCCGGTTCTCTAAGAATTTCACGATCGATGGAGTTGTGAATTTACGGATAGGTTCCACCATTGGGAATTTTGAGAGCTGATCTAGAACGACTATAGCTCCGATGTGTCCCATGGAAGACCGAGGATATGGACCGAGTAGATCGATGTATAGACGCTGGAACACGCGTTCTGGGACGTTGAGTTGACCCATAGGAGGTCGAAGAGGCTGGTTGGGCGCTTTGGTGCCTTTACAGGTATCACAGGCGCTCACGTAGTCTTTGACCTGGGATGCCATTTTAGGCCAAAAGAAGTATTTTTTTAGTCGCCGTAGTGTTCGACCGTAACCTCCGTGGGCACTTAACGGATGATCATGTGCGCGGAGGATCAGCTGTTGTGTCATTTCCTCCGGTACCCAGAGTTTCCAAGACTCTTCTTCCTGCCATGGATCACCAGTGGCGTATTCGTTTCGTCTATACACATAGCCGTCTATTACCTTCAAGTCAGGCAGCTGTGTCTGTTGGGTCGCTATGGTTTGCCTCAACTCTTTGTAGCTATCTGATTCGAAATGTGGGCTGTCCAAATCTATTTCGATGGGGTCCTCGTCATTTATTGTTATTTCGGCTCCCTCTGGGGAAAACATCCGTGAGAGAGTGTCGGGTACGATGTTCTGGGTTCCTTTCCGATGTTTGATGGAGAACTTGAACCCTTGCAGTTTAAGAGCCCATCTGGCTAGGCGTCCACTTAAATCTGCCTGGTTCATCAACCATTGTAGTGACGCGTGGTCCGTGATGATCTCGAATTGGTGGCCCTCGATATAAGCTCGGAATTTCTTCACAGCCATTACCGCTGCCAAACATTCTTGCTCGGAAACAGTATAGTTCCTTTGGGCCGAATTCAGCTTATTGGACATGAAGGCGATGGGAGCTTCCTCCCCTTCGTCGGTCAATTGCACCAGCACGGCTCCTACTCCATGTTGACTTGCGTCACAATGAATGGAGAAGGGCTTCGTGAAGTCGGGGCTGTGCAAGACAGGAGCTGATGTGAGGGCTTGTTTAAGCTCTTCAAATGCCTTTCGGCTGAGTTCGGTCCAAACGAACTTCCCTTTCCGCAACATGTCTGACAGGGGCGCTGAAACTGTTGCATAATTCCGAACAAACCTTCGGTACCAACCGCACACACCAAGGAAACGTCGTAGCTGCTTCACAGTTTTTGGTAAGGGGAACTCATCAATCGCACGCGTTTTGTCTGGATCCGTTTTGATAGTGCCATGTCCTATGACATGGCCTAAGTATCGGACTTCTTTCATGACAAACTTACTTTTCTGTACGTTGATGGTGAGTCCCGCCTTACTGATGTGCAGGGCTACTTCTTGTAGAAGTAGGAGGTGTTGATCGAACGTTTCCGTGATGAGTAAAAGATCATCGAGGTACACGAACACTTGGTGTTTCAGGTGAGGTGGGATGACCTTGTCCATCAACCGGGTCATCGTTTGCGGCGCATTACACAGGCCAAAGGGCATTGTGACGAACTGATATAATGGTCGTCCAGGCACTGTGAAGGCGGTCTTGTCCCTCGAGCCCTCATCGAGTGGAATTTGCCAGAAGGCGTCTTTTAGGTCGAGACTGGTGATATAATTGGCTTTCGGCAGTCTCCCTAGTATTCCATCGATGAGTGGAAGAGGGTACGCGTCCTTGATGGTAACCGCGTTTACCTTACGGGCATCAAGACAGAGGCGGACTTTACCTGGCTTTACAACCAAGGTTACCGGTGAGGACCAGGCACTTTGGGACTCTTCTATGACCCCCAACTCGAGCATCCTATCTAATTCCGCATACACCAATTTCTCCATGGCTGGCGAGATGGCGTAGTGTCTCTGTTTAATCGGTTTACTATCGCCAACGTCAATGGCGTGTGAGACTAGGGTGGTGCGGCCAAGGCCTTGGGTAGCGTAAGATGGGAAAGCAGCAATGGATGCTTCCAGGCGTTGCCGTTGGTTAGACGTCAGGTCATGCCTATCGGGAGTAGAAGTGATTTCGTTGACATTTCTGGTTTTTAAAGACAAATCGGTGAATAAATCGGAGGCCAGTCCAAAGCGAAGGACGAAATCGACACCAAGGTATACGTTCTGAGTCAAAGACGGGATAATGTAGAAGGTAATATCCTTCGTCTGACCCCTGAACGTCACGGGTGTTGTTAGTTTACCTCGTATAGGGTGTTTGGTGCCATCAGCTGTACTGATTTCAGTGCGCCAGGATTTAATCAAGTTCGGGTATTCTTGGAGCACTTTCGAGCCAAAGCTCGAGGCAAGACAACTGATACTGGCACCCGTGTCGATCAATGCAAACACGGTCTCGCCCAACACTTTAATTGGATGATAAGGTCTGATCTCATTCTCAGCAACCTCCGAGATGTTACAAGAGTTTACGGTTTGACGGCAGGTGCGCACTCTCTTGCGGAAATTCCGCCAACGACGGGTTGACCATTTTGTCGTGCACGGACGGGAAGTGACAACTTCGGAAGCAAATATTCGCTCTCGAGCCACCCGATATTCCTGCAGTCTAACATGATAAGGTTTTAGAGTGCGTACTTGAGGCTGCCGCGGTTCTTCTGGCAGTGACTGCGATGGTCGTTTTAATATTGTCGTTGGTGAGGTCTCCGGAAGAGAGTGAACATCCGCAGTCGTAATGGTTATGGCTGGTGGGTTAACGTCAGGTTGGTTGGGGTGAGCCGCTGACTGAGGAGCTACTGCTGGGGTTTCGAGTACCGCTGAGGTGGTCGGGTACTCTTTTGGCCGTTTTTTCGTGCGGCACATTCAGAACAGTCCGGGAAGTAAGTGTCCGGCTTGCCGCAACCGTAGCAGAAAACCTTACGTTCTGCGCGGCATGAAATGAACCGGTGTCCGGTTTGGTGACAATTCCAGCAGGTCGTAAGACTTCCCACTGCCGCTACAGCAAGCTGGTCTGGGTCCAAATCATCCTCCAGATCTAGGGTGGTATAATCTGGGGCCAATTCCGCGATTCCTCGTCGAGGACCCGTCCTGGTTAGTAAGTATGGCCGGTCCCGTAGGTCTTCCTCAAACCCTTCTATACGACGCACATTTCTCAGCAGGGCCTCCATACTCTGTGGATCGGAGTTCACGATATGCCGACGAATCTCCGGTCTTAGATTGCGCTTTAGCAGGCGAAGAATTTGGGTAGAAGACAATGGCTCTGACAGCTGGTCATTCAACCGAAGGATATCGGCTCGATATTTATGGAAGGACTCGTCCGGACGCTGCCATCTAGCATTCATCTTATCCAGGACTAATTCGTCCATGTCGACCGTAGGGTATTCCATGCGGAGTACCTCCTTCAGCCGTGACCAGCGTATGGATGGTGGAGCTGAATGTATCCTCCAATATGTCTCCAGGGCTGCTCCCCTAAGCAGCATTGGCAGGTATCCTGCGAGCGCTGTGCGGTCTCCTGCTAGCATCTGCTCAATCAGTGACTCCACCCGACTTATGAAAACCTCCACCGTTATCGTATTGGGTTCCCCACTGAAATGTAGATTCCATCCCTGGATGATGCTGGGGATCTGTGTCGGCTTCAGCCGATACATGTCGTGTGGATGGAAGCGTTGGTCCGGCGGAATCACGGGAGCCTGATTTGGTGGTGGTGCTTGGCTCAATCGGGGCCGGTAAACTGGAGCCAACGGATTCATGGCTGTACCTGGCCGGATCCGTTCGGGATCACGCCGCGAGTCTACTGGGAAGTCCCACGGATTTGGGTCCGAATCCCACATAGGAGGAGTTCTTGGCCGGGATGGTGCGGGGTTCTCTCTCTGGCTCTCTAGAGAGGCGAGCCGGGTGGACATGTCCTGTACGAGCGCCATTAGATCTCGTAGAACTGTGGCTTCCACAGCCACCGGTGGACTCGCTTCTTCTGCAGGCGGAACTGCTTCAGCCCTGTAGTCATCGTCTCGTGCACTCCTTGTAGTGGATGGAAGGGGTCCGCTTTTGGGGACAGCTCCACTTGTACTGGAGGACTGAGGTCGTTCTGTTGCTGGCTGTGCGATTTCCAAAGGCTGTCGACAGAGCGGGCACGTGGATGAAGTTTGCCGCAGTTGTGCCAAACACAGCTGATGTAGCCTGTGTCCGCACTGCAACCTCTGGCTTGTAGTTTCGTCCATGTCCTCGTGACAGATGGAACACAATAGAGCTGGTCCGGCATCCGACCGCAACTTTCTCCTTTCGGGAGTTCTTTTGGTGGGCATGCTAAAAGAAATTTAAATTGCTAACTAAAAACCTAAATAAATATATATATATAAATAATGAAAATGTGAAAAAAATGATGCAAAATTTATGATTTGTAAGTGGCCGTCAGTGGCGAACTATAGTCGAACCTCACAAAAAAAAAAATGTATGATAAAGTTTCAAAAAAAGTTTTAAGTTATCAAAAAAAATAATCGGTCTTTCCTTTCCGTCCTTCCTCCCAAGTATGGACACCATGGCACAATCCTTCTAAAACGTTTCAGGGACACTCTCTTGTGGCACCATGAAAATCAGGGTTCCGAAGTGATCCCTCATTAGCAAACTTCTCAAGTTACAGCTTGTCAGCCCAGGGTGGGATTCTAATCCACAAGCAGCGCGTGTCTTGTCATGGATAGTCATGGATTAGCTAATCAGCCAATCACATGAAATCAAAATCCATGTAATTTAAGACACTTAGGCACCGCTGGTTTGGGGAGCGGATCAGAATCCTCCGCAAAATAGATGTTGGGATAATAACCTCCGAACACAAAAAGGGACTCTAATATAATTTGGCCTTACTAGTTATACAATGGTGGTAAACCACCAAGGTATAAATCAAAAGAAGGACCAAACGATATTGATGTCCGAAGACAACACACGTTCGGAAGTTACTCGGCTGCTGGGGCACGATTAGTGCAAAAACCCTCGGGAGTTATCTACCCGCCAAAATTTCTAACACCTTGTGGGGACACCTAGAGACGATGGACTGTCTCGTGCTCACGACTGACGATACAGCCGGGCTTTTCGGGCCCCACGTTGGGCGCCATTTGTAGTGAATAATTGTGTTCAATATGTCCGTGAAGGACCGCAGCGATGTTCTGCTGCCTCGGCAGAGGAAGGTGTTGATTCCTGCCGAGAATGCCCTCGTCCGGAGACGCGTGAATGCGCTGGCAGGCTAGCATTGCGGTGTCGTGGGGCGGGTTCGTTTCCCCGGCACGAGGACTCACTACAAAACATTTCGCATTCACGAATTGCTTGCAGAGTTCGAGAGGACGACCGAAGTCGCAAATCAGTAGGTAACCTCCACGATGGAATTACGACTTGTTGCGAGAACAAGTGCAACCTGACAAGAAAGACTAATTTGGGGTTGACCTCGTCTTTACCCAAATACATTCAGGGCCCACAAATGAAAGAGGGGCAACCGGGTGGTGGTGGAGCCCCTTCATGCCCACCCAACCGGAATAAATCCAATGTTAAATCGTTGAAGTGGCCAGGTATTCCTCTTCTGAGTGGAAAACTCATACAACTTGAATTATATGAGCTTTCCCATCAGAAGGGGAGTACCCCGGTGACCAATTTATGTCATAGAATTATACAATGGAATTGCATAACTTTATGCCATAAAAAGGCACTTGGCTTGGGCCACTCAACCCATTAAGTCACCTGAAATAAAAAGGATTAAATTGTACCCGGTGACTGGCTCATATTTTGAGGGGGAAGCCTGCCACCGTACCGGGTCCTATACCCGGTTAGAAATGGAGGAAAGGAAAGACCCTCGGGTACGTTTTTAATTCATTTTTATTTTTTTTCTTTCAATTTTCAATCAATTCATTAGATCATCTATACCTAATCTAACTTATTGGTTTCTAACAGGTTAAATTCCGGAATTACACATTTTCTGATACTCTATAGCTGACCACAAAATCTTATTTGGAATTTGAATATAAATGAACTATTTATGTTACACTTATGTACATTTTGTATGGTGATAAATAATACTTAAATAAAAGGCAGAATTTAAGTAATGAATCAATTTGAGAAAGATAATCTTCAACACAGGAAATGTTTCAATTCCAATCTACCTTTCTGACGAGCGATGTTAACAGGGTTTTCAAAATTGCAATCTCTGGTTGAGAATTAATTCCAAGCTCTTAGAGAGCGATTTAATAGACTAAAATTATCGCCCTTTATTAAATTTTTGACTTTTAATTATAAGAATAATGTTCAGATACTGTTACATTACAGACATCTGCGGAAAATGCCAGAACAACGATGTTGCAAGTGATTATTTTGCATGTCCCATAATTATCTCTTTTTGTTGCAACAAATACTCGTTTATACTTGTATTTTACCTGAACTGTCATTCTAAAATCCCAGTTGAGAAATTACATCATTATTAACTCTCGTTAAACACAAAAGCTTCGAATTTAATCTAAATTTTTTATCTGTCATTTATAATACCTTTTTATATTTTTGAATGGTGCAAAATTTATTGTTTATATTGTCTTTGATTTTTATCATTTCAAATTGTTATTCTTTTTATTGAATGGGTTTAGGCTATTATTTTAGGTGTGATATTTTATCTTATGGTTTAATTTTACTAAGAATTTGAATCAGTGCTGTCATATAAATGGGTAGTAGAAAGATTTATAGGGTAAATAATTAGGTAAATTTGTTTATTTAAATAAATGAATCAGTATTATTTTATAATTATTATTATTAAATAATAAGGTAATGTTATCTTATTTTTTTATTCAAATTTCGGGAACTTTTAACGGAGTATCACTAAATGCAAATGATATAATGCCTTTGATGTTCAAGTACATCGACAAAGCGTAAACTGAACATACTCTTTATTATATTAAAAATCCAAAATTTTTCATGAAATTGAAAAAAATGTTCACTTTCAAGAACTGATTAAAATATGTATGAATATAAAATTAAGCCTTCAAAATTAGACCAATAAGTATGCTCATTTACATATCCGGTATCGAAAACTAGTAAAGTGCAGATATTTGAGAGTGCCAAAAAAAATCTATAGCAAGAAATACATTGAAGTTCACGAACAAGAATTACTAAAACCAGGCGTAATCTCTGGATGCACAACGTAATCAGTATAAAAATGGATACATGCAAATTAATCGCTCTGAACTCAGACAGATTCATTCAAATTAATCGTGTGATAGCAAAGTTCTATATGCAATTGATTACATCATGGTGCTATAATTTTCATGCGAACTTTATCCAAAAATATTTCGACAAAATTCATTGAATGCCACATAACATTCTATAGAGAAAATTATCTCTTCAAGATTATGTTTCTTAATGCTCAGGTCGTCTTGTATCTGAACACGACTGATAAGCTTTTCTTACAACTACACTTTCAATCGACGCTTTTAATTCTAAGGTTTTGTGACTTGAACTTCATACGGGATTCCAATAAGACGCGAAAATGAACATGCATGCAAAAGCTAATATGAATTTTCTATTACTTGAAATAATGTGAACTACTCAAGTTATGTCTGCGCCGAATAATGTGAAAGCCTCCTCTTCTCCCGACAATTCTGCAACCTTTCCTTGCAATTCCCGAAAAGCATGGACAGCCTCGATTTCCTGCTTCAGCTCTTTGATCGTTTTGCTAGGATCAATTTCCACGGTGAGCGTGCTGTGTTGCAATGTCTGGACCGTTATTATCACTTTGTTGTTTAGTGCAACTGGCCGACGTGCTTTAAATTTGGGCCTTCACTTCACTTCTTGCTACAGAATCTTCGCAAGCATTACTTTGTGCATTTCTATCGCGATCAATTTACTCCGACCACACACGCACTTTTATTTTTTCCACGCAAATATCCACCGTGTATTTACTAGTTTTTTCTCTTGTGTCTAATTAAATCTACATTTGCGAACTACCGTATTTTTCTTTTTCGTTGCCACATAGGGAAACGTGAGAAGATTCGAAGAGATATTTGTCGATCAAACGCGTATTTATTTTGTTCGGGTTGCCGGTTTTTCTTCGAAGACTTGCTCTCTGATCCTTCACTAGTTCATTTCACCCCAAGCATGCACCATTCAAACACAGAAATTATTCCATGAAAGTGTTCTGTGTACTTCTGTGAAACGTTCCAGTTTGTTTGTATTCTCACGATTCATCTCTGTGTGCACGCTTCTTCTAACAAGTATTGTGGAGGAGTTTCCGAATTTGTATTGGAACATGTACAGTACATTAACAACAACGATTCCACGCGAACCGACTTCCTTAATCGATGAAGCGAAGTTGCATCACAGCATTTCGAAAAATTTCCGACAAAAGAGCTAACGGTTAATTACAAATCCGTTACATGCTAAGTGCATTGAGTAACTAATTGTTACTAAATTCGGGGGCAAATCAATGACGCCTTTTTCCACATTTTCAAATTGTTTCTTCGTTTCATATCTCCTTTGGGGACCTGATTATTTCTGGGAACTAAAGAATAACTTTTCGACAAATGATTTAAGGGAGGGAGAAACCTTTGGACACCCAAGCGAAAACACTTCCACTAGATTTTGACGGAACACGAGTTTTATTCCACTTTTCGCTAACCCACACGACTAACAAGGTGTTCACAATTTGCACGATAACTTTATCGTCTATTTTTTTTACAATATTTCACTGTCTTTTACGCGAGAAACTTTTCCACGTGTCTCGGCGATATTCTGATCAGCCCGCAATCTCCTCTCACTCCCAACTCGCTTCTCCTTTACGCGGCGTCCGCGCTGTCTGGCGGTTTCGAGCAGACTCCTGATCTCCATCCCATTCCTCGTTTGTCAGACGAAGCATCAGACTCGACTTGCCGGCGCCACCCTCCCCGATAATTCCAATTTCCAATGTTGTTATGTAGTTATCACCCATTTTCACGATTTACGACGCAATAGCATGCAAATTTCGCAAGCACAATTTAATATTCTCCACACTCAAGCAACTACGACACTTTATGGGCAAGTAGAACAATACGAACCCATTCAGAAAGGGGGAAATCACACAATTGAAGGTTTTTGTTGCTATCAAATGTACTTTTTCCTTATCATTTGTAGTTTATGACGGCGGTATTTGCAATTTCCCTTTTCACTGTCTTTTGTAGGTTCAATTAAGTTATCAATTGAAGGCAATTTGTCGTTTATGATAATTAGGCGTAATTAGGTGGGAAAAATCGGAAGAATTAGACAAATTTTAAGGGGTTTAAATGATACAATGATTTTAGCGTTCATATAATTAACAGGTTAAATGATACAATGATTTTAGCATTCATAATTAAAAGGGGTTAACCGTTTCGTTCTAAGCATTTGCATACCGCGTTACACCGCAATTCGTTAAATTATCTTCAAAAGATATTGTAATAAGATACTACACATTAGAAATTTTTAAACATTTTTAGAATTTTGTTTCCCGGGTGTTAAGTACAAAGGAAATTTTTCCACTTATTATTCCTGCGAAAAAAAAAACGAGTGTTGCGATGGGGAAGGTGACTGAATCGACTGAATCCTTATTAAATTGCGTTCGTGCTGTGTGCCTGTGTCAGCGCTGCTTTTAGAGCCATAGTTCTTAGATTACTACATATTACTTTATCCATAAGACACGTCAGTATTTGGAGAACATTACACAGTCCAATGGCATGGTCACAAATTGGTACAGTGGGCCACCTGGGACCATAAAGGCTGTCTATTGTTTTGAGCTAGGATCTAATGGAATTTGCCAGAAAGCGTCTTTGAGGTCCAAGCTCGTAATGAAATGGGCTTTAGGTAATCGACTTAGCATACCCTCAATCAACGGTAGGGGATATGCGTCTTTAACAATGACGGCATTCAAACATCGGGCATCTAAGCAAAGTCGGTCCTTATTCGGCTTAACAACTAAAGTGACCTGTGAAGCCCATGCACTATGCGATTCTTCGATCACACCTAATGCCAAAATCCAATCAACTTCGGCATATAACGATTTTTCCTTCGCGAGAGATATGGCAAAATGTCTCTATTTGAGGGGTTTAGTCTCCCCCACATCTATCAAATGAGACACCAAGGTTGTTCTGCCAAAACTTTCCTTCTCATGCAATGGAAAAGCCGATATTCTTCTTCTTCTGTGTAGCACTACAGCCCCTCTCAAACCTTCGCTTAGAGATACTTAGAGTATCTCATTTTCATGACCGTATTGATTTTTTTTTCGGAAGTTGGTTTGGTCAGTGCCATGCTCCCATGTGCTTGCTAAGCTATGATATGATCTGATTAAATCAGTACATATCACCACTGAGTGAACAAAGCTGATATAGCCGAGTCAAGTCGTAGCTGTTGATTGGTATACAGTGCATGTCAAAGTGAGTGAGAAGTTAGTGTCGCATCATGGACGGTGGCGACAGAATCATGTATCATGCTAAGGAATAATGCCGGGGCCAAATTTAATTTTCGAATGAAGTCAACCCTTAAGTAAAAGTTCTGTGTCATTTTGGGTATAATGTAGAAACCTAGGGACTTGGTTGCACCTTTAAAAATGACATCCATCGTAAGTTTCCCCACCATGGAGTGACGAGTTCCATCTGCCGTGCTTAACCAGGTAGTGAAACGCTGGGTTTGATCGGCATTGTTCGTCAGAGCTTCTCCTGCAAAATTAGCTGCTATGCATTGAACTGGCCCCAGAGTCAATCAAGCCTACCAGTCGATTTTGCAAGGATCTGTACTGATGCGTATGGGTGAATTTCATCCTGCAATAATTCGGCTAATTGGATCGCCCGCAACGTCTTCTTCGACTGCCTCACCCTTCTCCAAAAGCTCCGCATCCAACGCGTGGCTCGCTTCTTTTTCGTGGGAGTGGTGCGAGTGATCTCCTCATTGAAGATGTGCTGACGAGCAGCTAGATAGTTCTGTAGTCTAGCATGAAAGGGCTTGACATGCCAGGGGGCGCTCAATTCATAACCATTCCCCTGAAAGTTCAGCTCGGTATCGCGTGACGTCGGCTGCGGAACTTCAGGAGAACTATGTTTGGCTGTGCGAATCAGGTTGGGGTCGTATCTGGGCCTTGATCATCTGTAGCAATGAGTTCAGTATCTGTTCGTTCGGGTTTTAGGAGTACCAACGAGTATTTGTGGCACTCGCTGGCAAGTTTTTTCGCAACTTGCAATCTGCGCAATCTGGGGCGTAAGTGTCCGCTGAGTCGCCAACTCTCCATTATGTGCGGTGTTGGGTCTTGGGCTTGCGTTGTGAAGATCGCTGGGCGATTCGCCTCATTGGTCAGCCCACCGTACGGAACTGACTCGTACGTTGTCAGTATCGGTGGGGGTGTGGTACTGAACCGTGATCGATAATCTGGGGCTCTGGGGTCCGTTCCCGAGCTCATTCGAGGGAGGTTCTAATTCGTAGCCAGTCTAGAGGTGGGCATAGCAGCATTTGGATTCGGTTCCCAGCCCAGTAGAGTTCTTGCACGACTGGGATACTGGCGGCTCCTGAGGTCTTGGAACTCTCTCTCCATTTGTCCTATCCTGTCGAAAAACCCTTGCAATAAGGACAGAATCGTGTCATTGCCAGTTTTATTTGAGGACGCTATTGGAATGTCTGCTTGTGCTCCTGTAACTGGATCATCCCCGCCCATGGCTACCTGGTTGTTCGACAGCGGTTGTGTTTAGTGATTAATCCGAAAGTCTTTCGCCACTGCTCCACGTATAAGGGCTTGCATTCTAAGGTGGCTGTCTAGGGCACTCTGCTCGATTGAGCGTCTACATAATGGACAGATATTGGATGTTTGCAAGAGCTGCTGGACACAAGTACGCTGGAACAGGTGTCCGCACTTCAATCTCACAATGTTAACACCCTCTACGACGTTCTCGTAGCAGATCCCACAGTTGGCTGGCTGTACAGTTTTGGAGCGGATCTAGCATTTCTCTTGAGTCCACTTAGCTGTCATTTTTTGTCTTCGATGGTAACGTGAAAGTATATATATACATAAAAAAAACTCCTAAATATAAAAAATTTAGTTAGTATCTTTGAATGGCCGATAGTGGACTAAAGTAATCTATCAAAAAAAATGGTTTGGTGAACTATTTCCTTTTCAGCAGCGCCGACTCCTCCATAGGGAAATGAGAGCGAATGGTGGTCTACCGATGAGAGGGTGCTCCTGACCGATTTTAAAAGTTATCCCGACCCCAAGTACATTACAAAAACCGTCTATTCTGGACTTTGCAGCTCCAGCATATGCCACTGAAAGTCGAACCGAAACCACTCATCTATCACGCATAAAAAGATGGGTAGAATCCTTCCGCAATATAAATGCAAGGTAACCTTCTATTGTCTTGAGAGTCCAGGCAGATAGGAGTAACCCAGCTGACTGACAGTTTCCATCAAGAAAATAGAAGGTCCTTACAGGTTTTACCCTGGGACAACAAATCGGAAGGATTCTGTCACGAAAAAAAACAAAGGGGTTATTACTCAATTGAAGTGACTCAATAGATGTCTAACCCAACTCCGCTGCTCCTGTCCATGGGGCTCTGGCACCGAGGTACCTTACATCCTCTGTAAAGGACCAAATCGTCAGAAGACGCAATTTTTTTTTATTTATTTGATACCACAGGCCAATTCTCCGTGAGGCCTTGCTTTTTTGAGTGATTAACTGGATATTTCAACAAGCGAAATATCCATATATGGAGTGACAACAATGAAAGGCAATCCCTTGAATCTCCATTACATCTTTTAAAATTGACTGTGTGGCGTGGTGTAAACGCTAATGGCATCATCGGTTCATATCTCTAAATACGGAAGGAGCTGCCATCACGGTAAGTAGTGGACATTATCGGACTAGGTTCAATGCAGTGTTGTTTCGAAAAGTCGATGAGATGAACATCAAAAACACTTGGTTCCAAACAGGATGGCGCTACATGCCCCACATCCTTGAAAATAATCGGCTTATTGTATACGAACTTTAGAGATCACATCAATATTATTTAATGGAAAGCTCCAGTCATGAAATTTGACGCCTCCAGATTATTGACATTGGGTTATGTCAAGTCTTTAGTAGCATTGGAGGAAAATGTTCGACGTGCCATTAATAAAATAAGACCAGACATATTAGAAAAAGTGGTCACAATTGAGTTGACCAAACGCACCTTGTAACTGCTAGTCGTGGGAGCCAATAACCAGAAATCTTTTTAAAATGTTAAACGGCATTGAATTTACTTTAATGGGAAACGTATAAATAGCGAAAATCATTTTGAATGTATTCTTTCAATTTGAGGTTCTCAAGCGTTTAAAAAAGCACCCTATACGTGTACATTTGGTCCAGATTGATCCCATGCAATTTTACTTAAAGCAAGCAGTTTTGCCTAAAGTAATAAATTATTTCAATCGTTCTAATGGAAAAAATTTCCGCAGATCCTATTATGTGGTTTTATTATAGTTTTTTTTATCTCAGTAGGAATATTTGCAGCCTTTATGGAAGTCCTTACTTATAGTCCATGTAAAGTCTAATTAGTAGTAAAAAACTAAGACATCTCTAAGAGAAACTTACCTGTCTAAAGAAACTGCAATAAGACTATAAACTGATGCTGCTACTGACACACCTTGTATATAAGGGACTGTCTTACACATAAGCCATCCAAGCATCCAGGCTGCAAAAAGAGAGAACATTATTTATAAGCAGTTTATTTACAAGTTCGAATAATTATTAACACATTTATGTTATACAAGTCATAACGATTTGCCTCTTCTATGTACTATTCAATAAAATTCTTGTTTCAGGGCATCTTTCTTCATTTGCCTCAAGATTTTGTATCATCATTTTTGAAAAACAAATTTAATTAAGATGTTACTAAAAACATTATAGCAGTACTCATACTTTGCGCGAAGGAATCAATTCCTGATGACACTCTTTTCTGAAATATCGAACGTAAGCCCCGAACTCAATTACAGTGCCAGAATAAAACTAAGTCGAGGAAGAAATCAAATAAAGTGTTTACAACGTAAAATATAAACAAAGTTATTGCTTCCTTTTTTATTCGTTGTTATTTTTTATTTAATCATATGTCGACGTTTCGAAGCACACACTTGCTTCTTCGTCAGTGATAAAATAACTAATTTTACGTTTTCCTTAAAGCTAATTATCTACCTACTACGTTTACAATTTCAACACTTACATTCACTAACCTAATTAATTCTGCGGTTTCGTTGTGGATGATGGACACTCCTCAGGAGCTGCCACATGCCATCACCCACAGAGCAGCTCGACCGCCTCAAGTGGTTTTTGCAGCTGATTACCCTCATACGAGTATGGGGTGAGAAATTATTACCTAGATCGGTGTTTAAAAGTATCTCCTGTGGTTGTCTTGCTATAACCAGGCTTTCGTAGGCGTCCAATTTGTTTACTGATTTGAGTTCTCAGATTAACTCAAGATTCTTGCCACTCATGCTGTGCTTCTGCTGTACAATGTGTTTTGCCACCGATGATTTGATAGTCCTGATGCGTTTGTTATTCCTGATTGCCACTTTCACCTCCTTGAAATGTTCCTCAAATCTTGTTTTAATTAATCACTTTGTTTGATCGATATAAACAAGTGAATACCCTGTACAGCTTGCCCGGTCAATTCTGCTGACTTCTTCCTTGGTTTTCTTGTCCTTAGCTGATCTCAACATCGTTTTCAGTTGAGGGTTTCTGCTGTGTGTATGACGAACTTAATGTCATGCGCTTCTGTACAAGCTGTTCGTTTTGCATGTACAACGTTGTCAGTTCGTCCTGCCTTTGTCGTTGCAGTTTTTTTTTGCAAATTCATTTGTCAACTATTATTGCTGGGAATTCATTTATTGTTGCTGTCTTGATAATGTAATCACGTTCTTTTTTGAATTCTTCGCTACTCAACGGTATTGTTGTTAACTTATGAACCATCGAGTGTTAGGCTGTTGATTTTATAATTCTTTATTTCATTCAGAAGTTGCCGCAATGCACCTGATCTGTTCAATGATCTACTCGTAGGAATCTAAGTTCCAGAATAATAGACCTTTATCTATTGCGATAGTCGTAGACGCTTGTTTAATCCGATTCGAGGCTCTTATCTTGGTTCCATGATGAGCAAATACTAAGTGGAGCGTTGTAAGCATATATTCTTAGTCGGTTTTACGTCCGCAAGTGATATTTCATTTCCCATCTAGCTAGCCTATTCGGACATCCCCTGTATCTGCAACCGGAGGGCACGTGCAAGTGGGGACCAAAGACCCTGCACGGTGAAAAAAATTAAAACAAATTCCAGCTAGGATCATATCGAGATTTTTCCAACTAGGTTCTCTGAGCTCCACTTGGCGTCATGGGCTCAAAGGACCCTTTTCTTGGTACATTTATGCCAATCAAGTTTGTCATCAGGATGGAAAGTTGAGTATACGAGATCGAAATTTGTAAGTATAGTCCGTTGAATATAATTTACTAGAAAGAGACTTCGCAGTCACTTAGAGTTCCGAATTTTTTTAGTACAATTGCGGAATTAAAGTTAAAGTAAAGTAAGTAAAGGAATTGCAGAATTCCTTTTTCCCAAATAATGCATGAGAATAATAAACGCATAGAGAACTAGAACGTCATACCAAAAAACCAGCTTCAAAGAAGCACTGGTGGCGATTGCTTTGATGCTGGATGTCATCAGGAAAGTCTAATGGTCATTTATGATCTCAAAATGGAGCCTCTACTGCTTCCAAGTATATGACACTGCGCCAAAATTTTCCAGAATAGTCTGCCACTTAACTTAATAACCTTATCAGATAGTTGACCGCGATATTAACCATATCAGCTCGAATTCCAAATACAGGGTGCGGCAGCATAACTTCCTTTTTTGAAATGCCCGCCCTTAAAGTGCTAACTGTTATAGCGCGGCGCTAGTAGTCTCATTCGAGAGAGGTGATTTTAAAGTTTTGCTCATCCCTTGGTTAGTCGCTATCATGCGTTGGAACAGTGCGGAGCGTGCATTTACCGTTGAAGCGTAATTTTGAAAAAAGCGTTATTTTGAAAAAAGGAAGTTATGCTGCCGCACCCTGTACAGTCATGGAATGAGATACCCTAACAACAAATCTCAACGCCAAGGTTCGAATTTGGACTATTGTGCGATGGATGATTATTATTATTATTATTATTAACTTAACCCTAGAATGCATACAGTACTATATGTGGTACAACCAATTTTATAACGTGTATTTATCGAAAAATTATCTAGCGACACCTATTGAGTGATGAAAGAATATCTACAAATCAAGCAATTACTCAACACCAGCAAATGTTACTAGATCGCATTAGTTATCGATTGTCAAACTAGTTCAGCGTCAGATCCTCAGCCCAGTACTTCTGAAGAAGCCAGGATATCACGTGAAAGCAGAAATTTTATCACTTTCCCTGCTACAAGAAAAAGAGTTTCGGGAAATACAAACATCACGTGAAAGAAACGAGATTTAATTTAGAAAAGGAAATCTCTGAAGATGAAGCATCCTCAATTCAATATAAATTTGGAGTCAACTTTTTTTAAAAAAATTTTATATTTTTTTGACGGCAATCTACTTAGCCATATTGTCGATGCACAAATTTAGTGCTCAGAAAGACCCATCGAAACCTTTTATCGTCAGGACGGGTGAATTAAAAAAGTTTCTTGGTATATGTTTGATCATGAGTGTTACTCCATTGCCAAATGTTTGGATATACTGGGAGTCTGAGTTAGGTTTACCTTTAGTAAAAGAGACGATGACCCTGAAAAGGTTCGAGAAAATTCGTGAGCTCTAACACTTCAACGACAACACATTACAAGTACCTTTAAGTTCTCCCGGGCATGACCGTCTCCACAATATAAGGCCAATATTAGAAAGCCTCAGCAAGAAATGCAAAAATATTCTTAAGAGAGAGTCTGTGGACGAGCAAATGTGTGCCATGAAAGCAACGAATATCCTGCGACCGTATCCTCCTAATAAACCACATAAATTGGGCTCTAAACTTCTTGTGCTGTGTGACGATTGGAGTTTTGTGTACGATTTTTGGGTATACTCTGGAATGGAGAATAACCCTGAGCTGAGACATTCTTATGAACCTGACTTGGGCGCAAGTGATAATATAGCAGTTTGCCTAGCAAGATCTATTCCGGAAAACCAGCAATATAAATTATTCTTCGATAACTACTTTACTTCACCTGAACTAATTTCTTACCTGGCAAAACGAGGAATTCAATCATTGGGAACGGGCGATAAAAATCGCCTTGGTAAAGGTCTGAAAATACCATCGCTGCAAGAATTGAAAAGAAGTCAGACAGAGAGGGGCTATTCAGAGGAATGGAATGCTTGTGTAGATGGCACAGTAGTCAATACAGTAATGTGGTACGACAATAAACCCGTCGTCTTATCATCATTATTTGTTGGACAATACCCGACTGAAATGGTAAGACGGTATTGTAAAAAACAAAACAAAATATACACTACCGTACAAAAGTATTTGACCACCCAGAAACCGATGATTTTGATGGAGTTAAATTAAATAAAACATAGTCATATCTTTAAAAAATATGTATTTTTATTGTTTATTGAATGACAACAACAATCTACAACCAAAATGTCAGAGGTTGGATTCATCTTAATGTCCTCCTTTGCTTTTGATAAGCGCCTGACAGATTTTGGGCAAACTTGCAATCAGTTTTTCTAATTTCGTTGCGGTAGTTTTTCGCTCTATCGGGTTCAAGTCTGGGGACTGAGGGGGCCATTTCATAACAGTTTGTTTCTCTTTTTCTTCCAGAAACTCCTTGCACAGTTTGGATGTGTGCTTAGGGTCGTTATTTTGTTGAAAGGTAAGCCCTGCACCAGTTAGATGGGTCCCAGATGGAACAGCATGATTTTTCAAAATGTCCTTGTATCCTTCTTTGTTCAGTATTCCCTGTATTCTTGCAATGGCTCCTACAGCGGAACCACCAAAACAGCCCCAAATCATCACAGAGCCTCCGCCATGCTTGACTGAAGGAACGGTGCATGATTCAAGTGCTCTCTCACCAGGCCGACGGCGTACAAACATTCTCCTTTTGGAACCAAAAACTTCAAATTTCGATTCGTCGCTCCACAGAACTTATTTCCACTGAGCAGTTGTCCGATTTCGGTATTCTTTTGCCCATTGTAGCCTCTTTTTCTTATTTATCGCTTTGAGAAGCGGCTTGAATACTGCTACGCATCCTTTCAGACCAGCATCAAGAAGCCTTCTTTTAACAGTAGTCACACTTACCGGTTTAGTGCGGCACACATTAAAGTCTGCTGCAATTTCGGGTGCAGTCAAGCATCTGTTGCGTTTGCTCTTTATCACAATGCCTAAATCTTGAGTTGATGTCGTCATCCTGAATCTACCTGAACACCGTTTATTGGACGTTGTCCCCTGAGTCTCAAATTTCTTGGTGATGTAGTGAGCAGTTGAGAGTGGCATCTTCTGTAGTCTTGAAATTTCCCGAAGACTTCTGCCGGATTTATGAAGACCAACGAGAATTCCTCTGATTTCTTCGGAATAATCCTTAGTTTTGCTCATTTTTTCTTATGAATAAATCAAAAAGCAATACGTTCAAACAACTGAAACTTTATTTTAATGTTACACGTTTTCTTGTCAAGTGAGATAAGTTAACTAAAGCAAAACTGTTTTGTGGGCTCACTTTAAGTGTCAAACTGACAAACTAAACCGAAAAATAAAAGCCAGGGTGAAACAAGAGAAGTATCGAAAAACTTATAAATGCAAAGAAATTTATGTTTGTTATTTTAACAACGTAAAATAAGTTCAAAACACTAATTTGGGTAATACTTTGTTTGAATAAGATCGGAACGGTGGTGTTCAAAAGACCATAAACAATATATATGTCTCTGGTGCGTTATTGCTATTTTACACAAAAATACGCAGGTGTTCAAATACTTTTGGACGGTAGTGTATATATATATATATATATATATATATATATATATACATATATATATATATATATATATATATATATATATATATATATATATATATATACATATATATATATATATATATATATATATATATATATACATATATATATATATATATATATATATATATATATATATATATATATATATATATAGCAGTAGATTGTCCGAAAATAGAACGAACTTACAATCAGCATACAGGGGTAGTTAGTCTGTTAGATTCATTTCTTAGAAAGTACAAAATAAAAGGAGGACTACGTTTATTTCACCATAGCCTTGATGCTGCCGTCATAAATTGATGGTTATTATACAGAAGACTCGGGGAACACAAAAAAATTTACTCCACTAAAAATGAAATATTTTAAATTAGAAATCGCTAAAACTCTCTGCACGTATGGTCTATTGCCACAAAAGGAAAAAGGACGACTGTCATCAGATAGTATGATTGAGATGAAGAAGAAGAAGTCTAATGTAGATGTAAGGCGGGATGGATTTGACTGCGAAAAATGTCGTGTAGAGTTATGTTTGACAAAAATATCAATTGCTTTTATAAATTTCTCTATTAGAAGGCAAATTTAATTTCTGTTTGCTACATTAAACTTGAAATACTTGATTTCAATACTAGTGTAAGTGCATAATGTAACACATGTGGAGCACAGAAAAAAAATAAAATATATCCCCTTACATTGGATTTTGACTTTTTTTACAATTTCCTGTGGTTGAAGATACTTTTAAACAGCGATCTAGGTAGTAATATCTCACCCCATATGAGAATAATTGGAGTATCAAGGTGGCTTTAAACCAGGCAGATCGACGATAGACCAATTGTTTACAGTCAAATAGGTACTTGAAAAGTGCTGGGAGTTCAACATAGACGTTCACCAAATTTTCATTGACCTTAAGCAAGCATACGACAGTATTGGTCGTATCGTACTGTACCACATAATGCTTTGCTTTGGCATCCCTGCCAAATTAGTCCATCTTATCAAAATGACAATGATGTCGACGACCTCCCAAGTCCGCATCAATAACTAACTCACCGATGCCTTTGACACAAATATCGGACTAAAGCAGGGAGATGGGCTGGCCTCATTGCTATTCAATTAAGCTCTAGAATACGTCATAAGAAAGCTACCTGTCGATACGCGAGGTACATTACTATTCAAGACGAACCGGTAGTAGCGTCTGCAGATGACTTCAACATTTTGTCAAAGTCATTAACAACTGCCAGAGAACTCTTCCTTAAACACGACAGCGAAGCAAAACTAGTAGGGCTACAAATCAATGTAAATAAAACAAAGCTCATGACGCAGTCGAGGAAAAATACCTCAAGCACACAACATATCACACTTGGCGAAGATAGTACCGAAAATGTTAGCGAATTTGTGTATTTAGGCGCCAAAATAACGAAAACGGGCAATGAAAGAGACGAAATACGCCGAAGAATACGGCTCGCAAATAAAATATTTTATTCAGTATTGACGATCTTGAAGACCAGCTGCATACACAGGAAAACAAAGCTCCAAGTATACAAATCTGTGATAAGACCTGTGTTATGCTATGGGTGTGAAACATGGACGCTAACCCAAGCATCTGCAAATATATTGAACGCCTTTGAGTGACGGGTCCTGCGGCGAATAATCGGAGCGAAGCTAGACGGGGACCAATGGCGAATTCGATGCAACCATGAGCTGTATGAAATTTTTGACGAGCCGGAGGTCTTAACGATTATTAGACTGCGGAAGCTGCAATGGGCTGGCCACATGAATCGTATGGATGAACAACAGATACCCAAAAAAGGATTCGTTGGAGAACTGAAACCGAGGAAACGCTGGTCTGACTCGGTCGACGAAGACAGTTAATCGCTGCTCAGATTCCGAAATTGGAAGACGCGGTCAATGGACTGAGACAGTTCGAGGCACTATTTGCAGGAAGCGAAGCCCCGAAAGGGACTGTAGTGCTAAGAAGAAGAAGATGAGAATAAGCTTCAAAAACCACTCAAATAAGTAATTAGGTTAGTGAATTGAAGTGTTTAAATTGTAAACGGAGTAGTTATTTTATCATGGATGAAGAAGCAAGTGTGTGCTTCGAAACGTCGATGTATGGCTATTTAAAAAAGAACAACGAATAAAAAAGGAAGCAATAACTTTGTTTATATATTTGGTTAGCTAGTT
Source organism: Odontomyia ornata (assembly GCA_963969285.1). NCBI lineage: Eukaryota > Metazoa > Arthropoda > Insecta > Diptera > Stratiomyidae > Odontomyia > Odontomyia ornata. The sequence goes on from OZ017739.1 coordinate 25,497,527, forward strand.
CGTTGAAGCATTCGCCATAATTTAATAGATTTAAAACTTGCTGTCCGAAGGTATACACATCTCCTCAAAATGGATTTTTGTCTTTGGAAAGTGGACAGACCTTGGTCTTCATTTCCTTCGCCACAATTTAAGCCGAACATAATTTGAGCATTAGGAGCCCAATGCGAAAGAACGGATTTTTCATAACTTTGTTTGAATTCGAACCTCTCTGATCGACTCTTTTTTTCAGTTATAAATCTAATAAAATAATATTTCAGTTAAAATTCAAATAATATTTGTTGTAAATTGGCTTTGTTTTATCTGATAAGCTATTACTAAGTTATTATCATATTATCTGAACCATCTGTTAACCCTTTTAGTAGTCCATTTCTAAGTTACTTGCTACCATATTTCCCTGCTTAGCAAAAGCAAGGAGAGAATGACAATAACATCTACTCAGCTACTTAATACGTTGATAAAACTCTTGAAGGTTGTGTTATGAATAAATTACTTCATTTCAACAACCTTTTCTGGTAAAAGTGTCTTGTTAGAAGCTTCGTCTAATGAGCTAATAAACCCGTATCAAGCAGCTGCCTACGAGACAGGACTTGCAAAGTAATGTGTGATATTATGCAAAGGAGCCGTCATATGATAATTATCACAATCTAAGAACAACGCAGAGGGCAAGCTCCTTGTCTCTTAGCATGAATCAAATACATAAATCAAAAGGTGAAGTAAATTATTAAATATGCGTTTTCTCTCCACTTTTTAATCTCTCCATCAGGCAGCAGTCAGAATGTGCAAAAATTATTTTACTATCCCTCTTACCCTCTTTCCCGGCATTAGATCTCATCCCTAATCTATTCTTCCTCCCCTCCATATTTCAGTTTATTCCTTCCGAAACATTGTTTTACATCCCCCTAAATACAAACTGGATAATGTAAGCATTCTGTTTCGGTTGAAACGATTTTGTATGTTAACCGTATTTAAGCCTTATTCGCGGGTAAGCATTAAATTTTTTTCGTAAAGTTCTAACCTATAGCGGCTGTTACTTGAAAGATGTTAACGATGTAAATTAGTGTAATTACACCAAAAGTTTCGAAGGAAATAAAAACTGTAAAGAGCGCACTGGCAAATCATTTGGGAAGAGTAAAAAATGGGAGTGTATTATGTTGGTATGTACATGTGCGTGCTGAGGAAAATACTTTGCAGATTACATTGGTACTTAGACATGAAATTTGCCGGAATTTATTAACTTTCAACATTAATTACGATTTTGATGCGAGGCTTGTCTATTTATCCAAATGAGGGGAATAATTCGTATAGTTAATAAGATGAACATTATTTTAAAAATTTATTTTGAATTCGTATAAGGATTTAAAAAAGAGGTATCACTTAATATTTCTCTTCTTTTTAGAAATCTCGTAGTTTCGTACGAGGTGACCGATATACTCCTCAGGAGCTGCCACATCAGTCACCTCGGGGCAGCTCGACTGCGGGGTTCCAGGTGACCACGAACCCGTATATATATATATATATATATATATATATATATATATATATATATATATATATATATATATATATATATATATATATATATATATATGTTGCAGCATGGCAGTGCAACCAGCCCATATGCTGGAACCAGCTGAAGTCCATCGAGCGAAAAATGCTATTAAGTTGATAGCTAAAATGCTCGGGTGAAAGAACAATGTAGAGGTGACTGATGTGGCAGCTGCTGAGGAGTATATCGGTCACCTTGTACGAAACTGCGAGATTTTTAATGGAACCACCTGAAGTCCATCGAGCGAAAAATGCTATTAAGTTGATAGCTAAAATGCTCGGGTGGAAGAACAATGTAGTTCTTTCACTTAGGACAACCAGCATTCCTTAAACAAAATTTCTTTTTAGAGCTGTCAATATCAAATGTAACCAAAATTTGTCAAGATATACGAGTGCAGCAGCTCACAGATTATTTCATGCAGAACCAATTTTCAAAATTTGTTACGCATCTTTTGGACAACCATATCAAATAATAAGATTTACATGCCAAATTTTAGAAAAATATGTATTCTTTAAGTCAACAACTTTAAAAATAGAAAAAAAATAATGAAAATATATTTTAATTTTCATATCAAACCTTATTTCATGCGCTTAAACTTAGATCTTAATTAAAAAAAAAACATTAAATTTCATGCAGAATTCAGTACTCCGTATACCAGCCCTTTGCATTTAGTGCATCTTTAAGTCTATTCGGCATAGAATTCACAAGTTTTTGGGTAGTTGCTGGGGTAATTTTCGTCACTCCTGCAAAATAGCCCTTTTTATTTGTTCCTTCTTCGAAATACTATGTTTCCGAATATTATTTTCCAAAATTACCCAGAAATTTTCAATAACATTGTTACGGGTGGAGTAGAGAGGCGTCAACATTACCTCACCCCGAATACTACCATATCAGTCGCGTGACTCGTTAAACTAAACAAGCCTAAGCCGCACTCGATTAGGGTTTTTTATTAACACTACTAATTGTACCCGTAGCAGTAATTTAAGAACGAGTACTTGGAGTATTAATTCTTAAAATGTGTAAAAAAATAAATAAATATAACCCACACTGGGAGAAAGATAGGTAGCAGCGAAAGTATATACCACTTCAGGTCCGGCGTTAAGCGGACAAGAACTTAATTTGGAAGGAATGTCTAGAACCACTGGTCCACAACATTCACATCCTGAACGAGAAGGTTCAACACCGTTTAGGGACCAGAAGTGCCCTAACGAGACGAGTTGTAGAAATGTACCGACTGACTTCAATATTTTGTATCATAACGAAGGATTGCCGGCAGCCAAAGGTTAAGGAGGCAAGTCAACATCCGAACTTTTAAGTCGCACAATATCGAACAACTCCGTCAAAGGAGAACACGAAAAGCGAAAAAGCTTCTATGTGGCTACAAAAACGGGTTAGGACACCTTTTTGAACAAGCGTGTAGCACAATTGTAAACATTATGTGGAATTATGGGAAGTCGACGCGAGATTTACCACGCCTGGCCAAAGTACTTTGCTTTCTGCTTTATTATAGGAACATTCATTAATTTTATTCACTTAAAGAATAACAAGCTCCCATGACCACGCGCGAGATTATTCACAGTTCACGGGATTCCTAGGAAATGTATGAAGTAATAGAGGCACTTAAAATAAAAATTGTGGGACTGAAATGTGTCAGACCGTGATGCAAACGACATTGAATTGGCATTGGTCAAAAGTGTACTATGAGTAAATAAAACGAACATCAGAGATAAAACATATAAAAACAAACATCAGAATCAATAATAAAAACAAACAACAGAATCAATTATGCATACAACCGTAAGATTCTCCGCGCTCTGATGCCGCTTTTCGCCGTGTATTTCCATTAATTACATTCTACATTGAATGCATTTCATAGAAAATTACGCGGGGACCTAAATTTCCTGAATTGTTGCGATCTTTCATAACACTTATCGAGAAAACTCACTTGCAAAACTTTTGGGGAGCAAACATGGTTTTTGGCAATGCCGACCCAAGAATTACCCAAATGACTCCTTATTGCAACGAAACATTCACTGAAAATATTAAATTAACGACGACGAAATATAAAATTCTACATCTTCACTTATATTTACAATCTGATCTGACAGTACAAACTGTCAGAGAAGATGTTCAGCCCATTCAGCCGTGATTGAAGTGTTCGCCACCAGAGTGATTGAAGGTGGAGTGTAAATCACGCTAAGTCTAAGTGAAACCACTCCTTGGGAATGGGAAGAACCACTCCGAAGAGGTGGCTGAACCCAAGACAAAGAACTCGGTCGGAGAGCGGTACATTGGCTGTTAGAGGGAGATTATAAAAGAGCACGACGAATAACGCGCCTCCTCTTTCTTCTTGGGTTTGGCGAAGTGATGGAAAAGTGAAGCGACGAGCGTCGGTGAATTTTTGAAAGCAGTGGTAGCAAGGGGCGATGTAAGTAGGATGGAGTAAGGCGACGATGAGATATTTTAAACAACAAGTGGTGAATCAAGGAGAACGAAATAAAGCAACAAGGAAGCATTGTGAGCAACAAGTGGCGAAGCAAATGGAACAACGTCAATGGAAGCAGCGGAGAAGGGGCCCCTTTATAACGCGTAAACAGTAAGTTTTACTTTAAAAATTTCTTCTTTTGTATTCGATTGAAATTGACAGTTTAAAATTAGTTTGTGACATTGCGTAACTTGAATCAGAGATGAATTTGTGTATTTGAAATTCAATTCATGTAATTAAAGTTAAATTCCAGAAAAAAAGGTTAAATTTCTTTAAAGAACCTAATTAAAGTTGAATTTCAGGATGTAATGGGTGTGGCTTGTGTGGTAAATCACGCGAAGAAAATCGGAAGTTTAGTGTTAATGTTCGCGGGTGGTGTATATAGGTTGGCAAATTCTGGGGATGATATCTTGGCTTTGCACGCTCCGTAATCGTAATAAAGAACATAAAGGGAGAATGAAGGGGTTTTCCTTATAAATCCAGGGACACAGAAGACTCGGATAGTGTGAAAAATAGCTTTTGTTCCGTCGTTAGGGAGTTCCGAAGAAAGTATATTATTCGGAGCCATTCTAAATTTATGGCTGAAAAACGGTTGCGCTAAGTCACATAAGTGTTCTCAGTGACATCGGAAGTGTAGTAATGAAGTTGTTTTGTTCGTACTGCAAGAAAAAGAAACCGGCAAGCCGTATTCTCGTATTCTCGCTTGGCCGCTTATTAGGGCCTTGGTGGACAAGCGAGTGGCACCCCACGCCCATCTCCGGACGAGCTGAACCGGGTCTGTAAGCTCCGTTGGAGCACCCTTTCGGTGCAATTTTGGCTCCCGAGAAATATTTTGGGTGTTAGAACATTCAAATCTGGGCTCTGTTCCGGCGGGGCCAGAACATGAGGACAATTCCAAATCAACCAAGACTGCGCGACTCCAAACTTATACTTGGGGTCGTTGGCATGGTGAAAACAATATGTGTTAAGTTAGAGTATTTCAAGATTCACAACATTCTGGAGCAAATTTTTTTTCAAAAACATTGATGTACATGATTTGTCCATGTGATTTTTTTGGTCAGCATAATCAACCAAATGTGTCCCCAATCGAGAGAACCTTTCGCGAATTTGAGCAAACCGGGTCTGTAGGAAATATGAAACCACCTGTGCATGCTCACGGTCACCACTAGACTGCAATCATTCACCCCCAAGTTCGGTACCAGTTTACTTAGAGGGAACTCTTAACTTTCATACTGGTAGATCCGAGACCTAGCTATATCTGACGCTATAAGGCCAACGCCAACCATTGTTTGCACCACTAGCCACCACGATACTCCCCGAGGGGCCACAACCAATCAGCTGACCATCTTTAAGATGGAGGCTTTTCAGCTGCCCGTGGTACCTAAATATACCTCCAGGGTTGATGTTCGCAGCAATGAGTTGTTCTTATTATCGAACAATCACAAAGCCACTATGTTTCGGATCCAGTTCCAATCCTAGTATTTTTGCTAAGCGATTCGGGTACACCGGGAACGCCAGTCTCCGTCGGCTTCACTGAAATCGGAGACGACAACCCAACATTAGCAGTTGCACCTCTTTGAATTACCAGATCAGTCCCGCACTGGGGGTTGGTTGAACAGACAGAAGGGAATGATGACTTCACAAAGAAATCATCTTCAGCGACGAGGCACACTTTCACCACAGCGGATTCGTTAACAAGCAGAATCGCCACATTTAGGCAAATGAGAAGCCACTAGTCACTGTTGAAAAGCCGATGCATATACAAAGAGTGACTGTTTGGTGCGGTTTATGGGCTAGCGGCATCATCGACCCGTACTTCTTCAAAAATGAGGACGCCCAAGCAGTTACCGGGAATGGTGTTCGCTATTGCGAGATGTCTAACGGACTTCTTGTGGTCAGAAATTGAGGTTATGGACCTGGACGATATGTGGTTCCAACAGGATGGTGCCACTTGCCACACAGCCAATAAAACGATGGCTCTTTTGCGCGAAAAATTCAATGGCCGTGTTATCTCACAGTGTGGTGATGTCAGTTGGCCGCTACGATCATGTGATTTGACACCGTTGAACTTCTTTCTCTGGCGATATTTGAGAGAAAAAGTGTACGTCAATGAGCCAAAAATAGTTCAAGAGCTAAAGGATGAGATAATTCAGCACATTAACGACATTGAACCTCAATTATGGCTCAGAGTTACTGAAAATATGGACCATCGGACAGATATATGCTGTGGCGAGCATTTGGGCGATATTTTGTTTCACACATAATTGTCATAGATTTTTCTATTATAATAAAAAATATTAACATAATTCTCTGAAAACTTTTTGTTTTATTTACAATTAACATCGTGCGTTTTGGTAGGACCACCCTTTATATGCGGGGGATAGTAGAAGATAGTAGAAGTAGAATGTATGTGGTACAGAGGCCCTTTAATATAGTAGGTGTTCTGGCAAAGTCATTTCACCATCGTTTGAACATTACTTAAAAGTAAGTGTAGTATCGTATTTCTATGTGAATATTACAATTAGCTAGAGGAAAATTTCGGCAAAAACCTCTAATGAACTCATTACTAACTCAACATAATTTAACTATCTACTTATAACTAGCTAAAATCTATGAGGCTAGGTTACGACTAAAGATTGCTGGTCTTCAGTTTGCCAGGGCACAAATTAGCGGATTGGGCGAGCTTATAAATTGGACTTACACCAGCAAGGCTGTGTGGTTTTTAAGAATAATGTAAAAAGGTTTATTAAGTACCATTTTCAGGTATCTATTTTACGTGATCTGAAGCTTTGTTACTAGATATTTAGCACATTAGATCCAGGTAGGTGAACCGTATAGGATGATCGATTGGATTGCCACTTTGAGGATAAGGCCTTTGTTTCTGGTGTTGAGATGCAAATCACGATTAAGAAGGGGGTAAAGCGAGAGCACGGCCTTAAACGCTTTGGAGCTAATATGCTCAATATGACTTCTGAAGGTTCGTTTTTTGTCAAACATAAGCCCAAAATAATTGAGATCCTCACTCCAGGGAATGGTTTGCCCTAAAAAATCTATTGGTCGCTTGGGTAGGTGAGCAGGCTTACGCTTCCTGGTTAAGAATATTGACTACATTTTTGCAACATTAATTTTAATTTTCTATCTATGGTAGTATTTATCTATAAGTTCTAATACCGTTTCAAGGCTGGCAATAATGGAATTTGGATTTGCGCCTACGCTGTATATGCAAATGTCGTCCGCGAAAGCTGCAACTAGGGCGTTTTAAAAAGGAAGGGGATTCAGACGTATAGATGTTATATAGTGGGCTTGGGCAGGAGCCTTGTCAAATACCGGCAGTAATACTTTTCACTGGGGAAGTACTTTCCCCTACTTTGACCTGAAACTTCCTGTCAGTTAAAAATGCTTGTAAAAGGTTCAACAAGTATGGGGATGTGTTAAATTTCTGAAGTTTATAGACAAGAGCATCATGCCAGACTGTATCGAATGCTTTTTCTATGTCCAGCGTTACCAAACCTACAGACAATTTATTGTACATCGCTGCTTTGACGTCCTTCGTAACACGGAAAAGCTGATGCTCTGTCGAATATCTGTTGCTGAAGCCGAATTGGAAATTAGTTAAGATATTATTGTTGGCCATTAAATCATTTAATCTTTTTAGCATTACTCTTTCAAAGAGCTTACGTAAACCTGATAGTAAGCTAATGGGCCAATAGTTGTCGGGATAGTGCGGAACTCTTCCAGGCTTCAGGATAGGTATACGTATAACTAGAGCTTGTTTTCAGATGGATCGAAAGAAAGAGAACCTAATGCAAGCGTGGAATAGGAGTCGTATGAAGACTATTCCTTTTTTGGGTAAATTTTGAAGTACTATATTCGGCAGGCCATCGATATCTGGAGCTTTACCGTTTTTAACTTTTTAAGTAATCTATTAACTCTGTGGTTTTTATTTGTGCACCAAGAGGTAATGATGTTTGGTCAGCTTGTTGTTCCAAAGCTTTAGCCCCCATCATTTCTGCTAGATTGTAGCAGGACCTATTGGAAATATTATGGAACTGATTGAATGTATCTGCAAGTATATCTGCTTTACCTTGATTGGAGTAAATATGCTCTTCATTGTTATTTATTATCGAATATGGTAATGCATGATACTTTGGTTTAAAAAGTCTATTTAAAAACCAGACTTTCCGCGAGTTGTAGTCTAGATTTGTTAGCATTTTTTTCCATCGGAGATTCCGGAGTTCCTTAATTTTGTTCTTAATTGCTAGAGTGAGGCTATTAACACTAATTTTGAGAGACCAAATGCGAGTTTTTGCCATTTCATTTTCTTATTAGATTGTAGGTTTCTTCTTCAAATTATAAATTATAAAATGCTTTTGATCGTTTTGGGACACTACACTCAATAGCTTGCCAGATATTGTTTCTGAATTCTTCAATTTGCTCTTCACATACTTCAGGAGTATTGGGCGATTCTATGGCTCTTGATGATAAGGTCACTCTTTCATTAATAAAACTCCGAAATTCAGACCCTTTTGCTTTTTTGTATCAGCAGTATGTTTTTGGTACATTACTTTTACTTCTCGTCATTTCTAAGGAAAACATTACAGGTAGATGAAGAGACGTGAGGGCCTGCAAGACACTCAGCTCAAGGGAGTAATGTTTTGGTTATTAAGCACCAAATCCAAAGTGGAACCAACTCCACGGGGAGAGTAGAACGTGAATTCTTTAGGAAAATGGACGTAGACATTTGCTTCTCTGGTGAGATTAAATAAAATGTGCCCCATTTTGTTGTTTCGTATGCAATTCCGGGGATAGTATTTAGATGGTTATCATGGACGTTTTCTGGTGCTCCTTTATCAAACTGAAATGGAAAAGGTGCATTATCCTCCAAAGATAGGTACTTTAAAATAAGATCTCTGCATTGCTTTGAGTATCACCGAGACTCATTGGATCTTTGAAAACGTCAGTTTCTATGTTGTAACCTTGCATATAGTACGTTCGTTCATGCTCATTGGGCTGAATCCCTGCCTTATCCGATTTCGGAATTAATGACCTGTGATTGGATGGATTTGTCAACTTTCATTGGTTTGAGCCTCAGTTGAGGTATTACAGAAGGCTGAAAGGCGTTGTGTAGAAAGGCATTTGAGGGATAAACGTTGTTTAAATAGGGTCTAAGCGAAAACCGAAAGACGTTGTATTGGAAGACATTTGATTGGTAAGTGTTGTTGAAATGGGTTTTTTGATTTGTTTGCTGGTTTGAAAAGCTTTGATGCGCTTGGTTCACTGATATGCAATTAAATGAATTTTTAGACTGAGGCCTATGAGCCGGCTGTAACAATTCAGGATGAAACTTTGTCGAGACAAAGAAACGGGAGTTTTGTTATGTTGCAAACGGACAAATTGAGCAGGTTTGGCTCCCCGTATTAAGAGACTCACATTATTTGCGTGTTGTGCGCAAGAATTAGCATTCTTCACTTTGAGATGAAGGTGGAGCTCATGCGGTGAATCTGCTGACTCTCACATGCTTAGTAATTTCAGAAGATCCCCTCTAAGGTACTGAATGAATATCTTGAGGTCTTTATCTTAGTATGGATAAACCATTATGTTTATTGTGTTGACTCCCATTTTTTATTTAGGATAAGATACAAATGTTGGTGCATGCCTTGATAGAACCCTTAGATAGAATCGTTTGCTGGAACTAGGTGAGTCATTTGGTGCTCTAAGGTACTAAGATCCCTTTTTCTACGTAGTGCGAAGTTAGACACTTAGCAATACGCTCCTAGCTTAGAAGCGTTTTGTAAGATGCGAAAGTGGTATCGGCTTGTCCAACAATCTTATTGCTAATAAGATTGAGGATACCAAAGTACCGCGGAGTACCTCTGAACCCTTAGTATAGATTTAAGAAGCATTCTACGCTCGTCTTCCAGGAACTGAATTCCCCTGGGGCTCCAGAAAATTTCCGCAGGCTCAGGAAACTTATCCATATCTGCTAGATTTCCTAATTGGTCGGCATTGATGCCCTAATCAATTTCCAAAAGGAAACTTGCATTATGATTTAAAATTAAGTTAATGATTTTCGCACACTGCCTGGACAGAATGCTCGAAATGAAAGCTTTAAGCCGTGGGTGAAAATGTACGGCGGCAGAATTGTCTCCCTTAGCGGGTTCCGCAAAGTCACCGCCAGACACTGAAGATGACTTAAAGAAGTCGAAACGCGTCCTGCTTATACAACAAAGCAAGGTCCGATGGTTTTTCATGAAAAAAATTCCCCATGTCCTTCTCTGTACCCTGACAATGTGTTTAAAAAATGTTTATGATGGTCGGTTAAATACAATAGTTAAGGCGTGGTAGTGTAACAAACAAACAAACCAATTCACATTTGCATTTATAACATTAGTAAGGATGCAACCCTGAAGACATGTCTTTGCATATACTCTTAACATCTGCATCGACCACCACGGTAGTTATACCAGATTAAGCACATGCATATTCCAAGACCCCTGACATTTATCAAACGTTGTAATTTGAACAGAAAGTTTATCTTACATCCCGAAAGCTATTCTATTAGAATTTAAATTAAAGCATTTCCAGAATCGTTCACCTCAAAACTTAAATTTTATCACCGATGCAATGGCCAGAAGTTTCAAGGCCAGAGCAAAATCAATTTTCGTTCCACATATTATGAGATCCATCCCGCTAAGCTCAGGAATGAACAAACAACTTCACATTCCACTTGCATTCCCCTAACCAATCCCTACTTCCAACAAACCAAATCCAAAGCATCAAGAAACCCACGTATTTCCCAAAGATATTTAATTTCAAATGGCTATCCTGCAACAAATTACATATGTGGTATGTGTAATTTAGATAGGAACCACATAGAAATATAGAGTATAAGAACTATTTCCAAGGACAACACATTATGTGCGGCATGTCTGTTTGTGTGCATGTCCTCACGAATTCACAACTAAACCGGAAATTCAAGCTACCGCGCCCAAACTTCCTTACTCCCTAAAAAGTCACCAATGCACTCCAAATGAAGCAAAGCGGTAAGGCTCGTAGATACCCAAACATTCCTTCCTCTTGTTCCGTAGTACTACATTCAATTGTATATAAACTATCCACAGCCAGCTACGTGCACGAGGTGAGACTAGAAAATAGGTATGTTCAAGGATACCAATCCAACTGGGGTTGTATGACTAAGAGAGGCATACAACCGGCCATGACCCGGCCAGGTCGATGTGCGGTGGTATTTAGGTCAGCACAAATGCAAGTGCAATCATAAATCCTAAAATGCATACCGAACCAATAAAATGGAGTGCATCCACGATAGGGACGACTCCGATACGCCAAAGAGCCAATGCAAACTATTGGATAAATCGAGTGGATCTAGAGCGTTTTTTCCTCAAAGAAATGATTATTGAAATATCTGGGACTCAGATAAGTTCAATTGATAAAAAAGTCGTTTTGGTAGATAAGTAAAGTATGGCAGCGGGGATGCAGGAGATTCTTAGGCACTAAGGATGATATCATTATGAGCTTACTTAAAAATAAATAATTGTGTTTGAGGTGATTGATTGCTTAAGTCTACCGTCCATCAATCTGTTATATAAATCGAAGAGCGTTTACTTAATGGGGCGGAAAATTATACCTAGCAACTCAGTGGGGGTGGTGAACTCAGTGCTAGGAACCACAAAGAAGAAACAAATCATTTTAACTGTTAAATCATATTTTTTTACTTTGGAGTACAGAACGGAAATTGAATGGAAATACACAACTATATACATGCGATCCTGAAATAAAGGCCATTATTGGGTAACTTCCACGACCCCGTTCTCCTTCAGTCTGCAGGTGTGTACGAGCAAGTCGCCTAGAATTGCATAATTGCGCGCATATGCGAGGCCCATGTTGCGCTTTTAAAGTACATACCTACCACGATGCAAGTAAATAGGTCACGGTCGCTATCGACTGCAGAATTTAGGTCAAATCTGAACCCAAATAAATCAAATAATGGAATTCTATCTACATTGCATACCTATACGAGTACACAGCTCATATGACTGCAAATACTGCTATTTCCCAGGACACTTTTTAGTGGGTATTTTTTTTCACTAGGAGTTTTTCCACCCCAGCAGATGTTGCTGGCATTGACCTTTGTAAGCTTTACTACACATCTCGATCCCGTATGAAGTCATGTGTAGAATGCGATAAGAAAACACTTTTTCATTTTCAGCTACAGGCAGATTTTCGATTGAATTCAAAACTTTTATGATGATTTGAGTAAATAGACTCTTTAAGTTGAGCAAATTCAATAGGATTCACAAAGAAAGTGATATGATGTTGAAATTTTATGCCTACAAGGATACTATTGATTCAATATGTTATAAGATTTTTCAGCCCTTTTCGTGGAAATTTGAAACTCGATTCCACGAAAAAGTTTCAATTGCTTGTTGGTAAATATTGTTTCTATCTTTCCTTATCATTTCGTGGAAAGTAATTCCAGAGAGTATGATGTACATCCTAAGGTTAGATTAGATTTATATCTCATGTTTGATTTCTAAGAAAAAGCATTCAATGATAAATGATACCACTACTTCCATATCACAATTGGTGGTATTAACTTTATTAAGTTTTCGTAAATACTACTGTGACCAAAAAATTAGGTGACATTTGCGCGTCGAAGGATTTGGAGAATTATTTTTTTAAGGTTGTGGCGTTGTGCTCACGGATATTCCTTTTAAAGAGCGAAGAAATTCAAATGCGAACCTTTCCAGTTGACAAACGTTTATTGAAAAGACATTTTTCATCTTAAAAACTACTTAACATCAGAAACGCCTCTGGCGGAAAATTAATAAAGATTCAGCGCTGCCACACTACCCCCCTCCGAGTGTGTGAGGTGTGAATGTCACTTTCTTCCGATCATATGTTCGCAGGGGACGTCGGTCGTCAACATCGTCGCTAATAGTTGGTTTTTCACTAATTTCGTATGCCGGTTTTAACCGCTCTGTAGATATGTTGGTTTCCTTGCCGTTGACGAGGATGGTGAAAAGATGATCGTTCATTCGTCTGACGATGGGAAAAGGTCCCAGATATGGTGGCTGTAACGGTTTTCGCACGGTGTCGTCCCTCAAGAATACGTGCGAGCACTTATGTAAGTCCTTGTGTACGAAGATTTTTCGCTTGTCGTGGCGGGCCGTAGGTGTAGGGCGCAATTCTCGCATCTGTTCTCGGAAACTGTCAACGAAAATTTGAGGGTCCTGATCGCAGTCATCGTGTGTGATGAATTCACCCGGAACTCGGAGAGATTCACCGTAGACCATTTCGGCTGCTGTGGCGTTCAAGTCTTCTTTGTATGCCGTTCTGAGTCCCAGAAGAACTGTAGGAAGAAGGTCAGTCCAAGATTTTGAGTTGTGGCACATTAATGCTGCTTTCAACGCGCGATGCCAGCGTTCCAAAATTCCATTGGATGCCGGATGGTATGGGGTCGTGCGGGTTTTTTTTGCTCCCACTAGATTGGCTAACGCTTTGAAAAACGCTGCTTCAAATTGTGCTCCTTGATCTGTTGTGACTGTCCGTGGTGCACCGAAACGTGCGATCCAGTTGGCATAGAATGCTGATGTTACGGCTTCAGCGGTGATTTCCTTAAGGGGAACAGCCTCCGGCCAACGAGTAAACCGATCGATCATTGTAAGAAGGTATCGGTATCCCTGTGACGGTGGAAGCGGACCTACTATATCGAGATGTATGTGCTCGAACCGGTTAGCGGGGACAGCAAATTGTTGTGGAGCGTTTCTTGTATGGCGATGAATTTTGCTTCTTTGGCATGGCAGACAAGCTCTTGTCCATTCCGGAATATCTTTCCTCATCCCTGGCCAGACGAATTTTTGCTGTATGGTGCGGCATGTAGCCCTTCCACTAGGGTGAGAAAGGTTATGAAACGCATTGAAAATTCTTCTTCGTAACTGTTGGGGAACGAAAGGTCGTATAATACCAGTTGACACATATCAATATAAAGATCCGCTTGTATCAACGGTTACCTCTTGGAGTTTTAGAGATGTGTTGGATCCCAAAATGGTTTGCAACTCCTGATCTTCTTGCTAAGCCTCTCGCAATTCTTGTGCTGTAACGACTGTTGGCATATCGATTTGTTCCAAACGAGAGAACGCATCCGCGACTAAGTTCTCACTTCCAGATAAATGTACGATTTGCGTTGAGAATTGTGAAATGTATTCTAAATTGCGCAACTGGCGGGGTGTTGCCTTCTCCGGTTTCTGTGCAAATGCATAAATCAGTGGTTTATGATCAGTGCGTATCACAAAATCTCGGCCCTCAAGGAAATATTTAAAGAATTTAATGGCCTCGTAAATCGCTAATAGTTCGCGATCGTACGCGCTATAACCCTGCTCGGACGAACTAAGCTTCTTTAAATAGAAAGCCAGGGGTCTCCATTGCATATCGGGTTGTTGTTGTTCCAACACGGCCCCTATTGCTCTGTCTGAGGCGTCGGTTGTAAGCCTGAGGGATTCTGTGTCACTAGGATGAGCCAGTGTCACTGATTCTGCTAGACTCTTTTTGCATTCTTCGAAGGCGATCGTAGCAAGTTCGGTCCAGGGTACGGGGCGTTTGTCATTTTTCTTCGAATCCTTGAGGAAAGCATTGAGTGGTGCTTGAATTTTAGCTGCGTTCTTGATGAAACGACGATAAAAATTTATAATCCCGAGGAATCTTCGAAGATCGTTGATTATCTGAGGTTTTGCGTAGCTGAGGATTGCTTCTACACGTTCCGGGGGTGGTCTTGTGCCATCGCTCGAAATAGTGTATCCCAGAAAATTTACTTCGGATGCGCCAAATACGCATTTTGCTGGATTGATGGTTACGCCATACGATGAAAGTCTTTCCATTAACTGCTTGAGGTGTTGTTGGTGCTCGTTGATGTCCACTGATGCCACCAGGATATCGTCGAGGTAGCAGTAGACGAAATCTAATCCACGTGTCACAGTATCAATGAACCTTTGGAAGGTCTGTGCAGCGTTGCACAGACCGAAAGGCATGGTCAGGAATTCGAATGCGCCAAAAGGCGTTGTCACTGCTGTCTTCGGCACATCCTCCTCCGCCACCGGTATTTGGTGGTATGCCCTGATTAGATCTAGCGTAGAAAAAATCGTTTTACCGCAGAGGATGTTACTGAAGGCTTCGATATGGGCAATAGGGTACCGATCGGGTACAGTAGCCGCGTTTAGCTGACGATAGTCCCCGCAAGGCCTCCACTCCCCTGATTTCTTGGGTACCATAAGAAGCGGACTGGCCCAGGGACTCTGTGAGGGTCGGCAAATACCTTGGTCGACCATATATTGAAACTCAGCTTTTGCTGCTTTTAATTTTTCTCCGACGAGGCGTCGAGGCCGAGCTGCAACGGGCGGCCCCTGTGTTATTATATGATGAACGATGTAATGACACGTAGAAGTGGCCGCTCGTGAGGTGGATGTGACATCAGGATACTGATGTAGGAATTGACTCCGTTCGACGCTGTTGTCTAGTGTGGAGATCCCATATTCAGTGATTTTGAGTATGTCTCCCTTTGTGGTGATTCCCGTTGCATGGTCTATGAGACGCTGTCTTTTAAGATCGATTAAGAGATCGTATTTCAGAAGGAAATCCGCTCCAAGGATTGGTGTCGGAATGTCTACTACCACGAATTTCCACGGGAAGGAACGTCGGAGATTTAGGTCAAGAGTTAATAACTTAACACCATAAGTATTAATAGGCGTGTTGTTAGCCGCGAAAAGTTTGACAGTGCTTACTGCAAAAGGTCCTTGAACAATTTTGCGAGGTATGACAGAGACATTGGCGCCTGAGTCGACGAGAAAACGCACTCCTCTTGTTCGTTCTTGTATGTGGAGCCGGTTTTGCATTTGTATGCCATCGTACACCGGACAGAGTACGGATGGCGATATTAGTTTTCCGGCATTTGGCACACCTGCGCTGGCTTAAACGCACACGGCTTGGTGTATTTAGTTGCCGCTGAACCAAATCGGTGGTGGTAGTAACAAAAACCAATATCTTTATTACGATTTGTTGAATGAGAGCGTGAGCTAGGACGGTGCGATCTTGATTTGAAACGTTTTTGTTCCTTGACAAGCGTCATGAGTTCCTCAAATTTTTCTTCAAAGGATTTTAATCTCTCGGTAAAGCTACTGTGTGCTGTTGATCTCACGCTTGCCACGGATTCTACAGCTGACACATGGGACGATGAAGAAGTTTCAATTATTCGATCAGCTATCTCTGCCAATTGGTCTAGGTCAATGCCGTGACTTGCAGACAGGATGCACCGTACGCTTACAGGCATACGTTTCATCCAAAGCGCACGGAGGATGTCGTCCGCAAGATTTTCATTTGCAAGGGTTCTCATTTCCCTTAACAGCTGACTCGGTTTCCTATCTTCGAGTTCTATATCTGTCAGGAGGCGGTGCAGTTTTTTGTCCTCCGACTCCGTGAGATGTTCAACTAATTTGGTTTTTAGTGCATTGTACAAACCGGTTGCCGGTGGTGCGCGCACGAGATCGGAGACTTGTTTCAAGGTCGCTGCATCCAACGCTGCAATAACCGTATAATACTTCGAGACGTCAGCGGATATTCCGTATGCGTGAAAATGTGCTTCGGCCTGCACGAACCATAATTCCGGATCTGTCGGCCAAAAAGCTGCAACTTTGGGTGCTTTTACGACACGGTTGGCATCGATTTGCTCTCCTGAATGATGGCGGCTACTGGTGGCGGCTTGTTGGGATAGTGTGTCGGGAACTGGATTTGCAGCACTTAATGCACGTTCCGGTGAACGATCAAGCGGCATGATTTCAATGTAAAATTGATTTCGTTGTGCGCAGTGTAACTTGCGTTGGGGTCACCAATTATCTGTGGCGTTGTGCTCACGGATATTCCTTTTAAAGAGCGAAGAAATTCAAATGCGAACCTTTCCAGTTGACAAACGTTTATTGAAAAGACATTTTTCATCTTAAAAACTACTTAACATCAGAAACGCCTCTGGCGGAAAATTAATAAAGATTCAGCGCTGCCACAAGGTAAGTACTATCAGTGACATCTATGTGAAATTTACATGTCAAAATATTCATTAGTGTTTGAGATACGCGTCATTTTGTGAGCTGCTAAAAGTGAGTTTTTCGTTTTTTGCGATGTCGAAATTTGTTTGAAGTTGCATTAAATTTTGTTTGCGGAATCAATTTTCTGCTGCGAATACATTGAGGATGGTGCAGAAAGCCTTTGGTGATGAGGCTATATCTGAAAACAAAATGTTTACAAGTGGTATAGTGAGTTCCAAGCCGGCCGTGAACGCGTCGAAGACAAAGAGCGTCCTGGGCGACCATCAACCTCTTCTCTTTTTCGATTATCGTGGTGTTGTGCATTATGAATTCCTTCCACCGGGTCAAACAGTAAACAAGGAATATTATTGGAACGTTATGTGTCCTTTGCGTAACGCTATCCGCCTAAAAAGGCCAGAATTGTGGAAATACAATTCTTGGTTTTTAATGCACTCGTAATTCGTGATCATTTCGCGAAAAACTCAACCCATATCGTTCCGCAACCACCGTATTCACCTGATCTGGCGCAGTGCGACCTCTGGCTACTCAGCAAGCTCAAAAGACCGCTCCGGGGACACCGTTTTGATACGATAGAGGAGATTCAAGCCGCAGCGAAGACGGAACTGAAGATCATTTTGGAAACGACGCGTATCTCAAACACTAATGAATATTTTGACATGAAAATTTGATATAGGTGTCACTGACAAATTTCATTGAAGATAGCCGATATGGGTATCAAATGAAAGGTCTTGATGAGAACTTTTCAAAAAAGGTCTTAGTTTGGCAAAATTTGCTTCGAGGGGCGCACAGGGAGGGGAAATACACGAAAAATTTGTGTCCCCCCACCTCGCGATTGGACACCTGTGATCCGAAAAATCTTAAAAAAATCAGGTATGTAGGCCTTGGTGAGTACAACAACAACAAATACGTTAGAAGTCGCTTTTCACTCAACTTTGTTAGTAATAGTATGATGTATCGATTTTATGTTTTCATGAATAAAATCTTAACGGTACCCTTGAGTTCAATGAAATTCAGTACATAGATGTCCATTTATAAGGTTAATTTATCCTGAAAGTTTCATAAAGATTGAATCATATTTAGCGAAGTTATAGCGGTTTGAATTTTCCTGTATTACTATGGAACAATATGCGCTGCATTTATTACTATGGCAACATACCTGTATGGGTATGGAACAACATGCGCTTTTTACCGACTTAGACACTACAGTCTTGCTAGGATTTGCATGAAAATTTCAGGAATGATAGGTGTCATGAATATCTTTGAGAATCGGTTCAGCTAGTGGTATCAGTAATCGTAAAACAAAATAGTGGCTGTTTTAAATGCGAAAATTGAATAATTTTGAGTTATTTTTCCCAACTTCAACGTTTAAGGTGCATGCTTTGAACACTTGATTCAATTTAATGAATGACTGAAGATGAGTACCCACAATTAATGCTCATAAGTGAAACAAGTGACGGAGGTGGGAGAGAGCTCCTAGCAAAAGGGTTTTGTAACCTTTCTAGGATTCGAAAAAATAGGCCATGAATCGATGATAACAGTACAGGAGAGTAGCCGCTGAAAAAAAAATTCATCAAACGTAGCCGATATGAGTATGAAATAAAAGTTTTCACGGGAGTTCTTCAAAACAGTTGTTAAACTGTCAGTTTTTGCTTCAGTGGGGGTACAGGGGAAAATACATGAAAAATGTGTTTCCTCCGTCGCGGATGGACATCTGAAATAATTATCAAGGGAGATATTTATGACCAAATACCTCAGAAGTCGAAATTCGTTCAACTTTCTTAATAATAGTATGATCTTCGTACTTCATATTTTCTCCAATAAAATCGTCTTTGACATGTTTCTTGATTTGATTCGATCTGGTGACTGCATTTTGTAAATTGAATACAAAACCATTCTGACATAAGCGTAGGTCTGTTTACCCAACTTGTTTTTTATCTAATTCACTGATACAATGTGTTGATTTTTAGAAGAGTAGAACGGAAGTGATACAAAGAAAAACTTATACCAACATAGACATTTGAATACCAGATAATATTTGTATTGTTGCCAACTTAAACATTTTCAAATAAACATTGCCATATTAATAACACCCCTTCTCAATGTTTATGCATCTAAACAAATTCATCTAAATTAACATCAACATATGACTGGAAACATTATTAATTCTCTACTTCCTTTCTATTTGACATTGCATTTTGTCAGAAACTTAATTAATAACTCCTAACTTAATGACTAGTTGTTGTTGTCAATTATTCGCAATAAGTGTTTAAATCAAATATTTTAAGTATTTAAGTTACTATCCAAAGGTGCCACCATGGGTTTGCAATTTTCCATATTAAATTTTTTTAATACATTTTCTAAGTAATTTCTTTGTGATAATGAAGTTATACCATTTTCAAAGTTTTGCTCTACATGTATTCCTAAAAATTCTGAAATTCGCCCTAAAACTTTCATTTTGAATTTTTTGTTTAACATTGTTTTAAGGCTAGTGACCTCACTTTCATTACTTTCAAAGACTAGCAAGTCACCTACATATATTAATACAAGTGCTTTATCTTTACCACTATACTTTTTATACAAACATGGATAACATTTAGACCTTATAAAGCCTTCTCTAGTTAATACAGAATTAACTTTACTATTCCGGGATTTAGGTGAACTTTTCAACCCGTACAATGACTTGTTTAACTTTACAATATTATTCTTTCCATTGCAGGCCCCTTCTGGTAAACTTACATATAATATTCTTTAATATCACTCTACAGAAAAGCCCCAGTGACATCCATCTGGTATACAGGTAAATTATATTTTGTTGAAATTATTACAAACAACCAGAAAGTTGCTAGCTTAGTAACTGGGTAATAAATGTCACTTAAGTTGATTATATATTGTTGTTCAAACCCCCTAGGAACTAGCCTAGCCATGTACTCCTTGACATTATTTATATTTTTTATTTTAAAAACCCATTTGCTGCTTGTGGGCTTTGCACTTACAAGTAATTTACGAAATTCCCACGTATTATTGTCACTCAGAGTCTTAAGTTCCCTGGCAATAGCTGCACTCCACTCACCGGCATCACTTTGGCTCATGGCATCATCATATGTGATGGAATCACATTCACTTTGGTCCGACTGCAGATTGTTACACTTGTAGAAATCAGTTTGTTTACACTCACGCTTACACCTTTCCCTTTCTATGGGTGAATCGATTCCGTCCAATAGATGTCTTTCTTCGCTGCATGGCAGGTAGTCACTGTGATCTTTCGAGATATCTCCTAAGATATTACTTATGTGGGTTGTCTCTATCTCATTGTGGTCAAGGGTTGTTATTTCATCAATATCTTCCTCGGGACTATTCTCTTGGACTGCCTCCGCTTCAAGATTTAAGGACACAACAGTTTGATCTTCACCTTTCTTCACTTGATGCTTTTCCTTCTCTCCTTGCTGTAAGAATACAATGTCTCTTTTTGTTTCCACCACATTCTTTTCAGGATAGTAAATACGATAACCTTTCACATCTTCCTCATATCCGACCATCAATCCCTTCTCTCCTTTCGGATCCCACTTCAGTCTCTTTTCTTTTGGAATGTGTACATATACTTCTGTACCAAAGGCTCTTAACTCATGGATATTATATGTTTTCCCGGTCCATACCTCAAATGGAGATCGCCCATCCTCATGGCTCTTTGCAGTCCTGTTTAATACGAATACTGCAGTATTTATGGCTTCCGCCCGTAATTTCTTTGGTAAATTTCTTTCATGTATCATTGTCCTGGCCGCTTCCAGCAATGTCCTGTTTTCTCGCTCCACCTTGCCATTCTGTTCTGGGGTGTATGTGACTGTGGTTTGGTGTGTTATTCCACGCCTTGTCAACATTCCCTTCACATTCCTGTTCACAAACTCCAGGCCGTTATCACTTCTGAATGTCTTCACCTTGTTTCCAGTACTATTCTTGGCCTTATTTATGAAGTCCTCAATTATATACTTGATCTTATCTTTTGTCTTCACAAAATACACACTTCTGAAATTCGAATAATCATCTTTCAGCACAACGAACTATCTTGACCCACCAACTGACGATTCTTCCATGGGACCGCATGTATCAGCATGAATTAATTCACATGTTCTGGTACTCTTGTATTCGATTCTATTGAATGGCAATCTGTGTATTTTCCCTATCAAGCAAGTCTTACACACCAAGTTGGATGTTTGTTTAACCTCAATATTGTTTTTCCGCAAAGTATCTTTGACGTAGGTGAAGTTTTGGTGCGCCAATCTTCTGTGCCACTCGTTTAAATCGTTCGACGCTAGTTCTGCAGTACTTGCAATTTAACAAATATTACTGGTATTATAGCGTTGATCCAAATAAAACGAATTTCCAATTCTTTTCGCAACCACGCAAATTTTATTTGCCTTGAAGAATTTGCATGAGCTGTCATCTGTCACTATGACATAACCTTTATCTGTGGCGCGATTGACCGAAAACAGATTCGTTTTTAACTCAGGAACATACAACACTCTGTCTATAACTGTGTCAATCCACTCCTTTCCATTCGATACTTGAACTGCCATCCGTCCATAACCAATCGCATTTATCACTGCTCCATTACCGATGATTACAGGTTTTGCCGAAGTTTTTGAGAATGATGTAAACAATACACGGTCTCGACGCATATGTTCAGTAGCGCCAGGATCGACCAGCCACTAAGATTTTTGCAGTAGATGCGACAGATTAGATACCACGCACGCGTTACTAGTCGTTTTATTTTCACTTCTTAACATTTTTTGTTTTCGAAAGCGACACTGAGCTTTAAAATGTCCAAACTTGCCACAATAGAAACAGTTATTATTATTACTCACATTCCCTTCACTGTTAGTTTTATTGTTACTTTTACTCTCGGTTTGATACTGTCCACTTTTACCACATTTGAAAACTTTTGATGGTCCGTTATTTTTCACAAAGAAAACAGAAGGTGTTGCTTGCTGTGCTCCTTCGTTCTTCTGTTTTACTCGCTCTTATTCAATCAGTAGTTTTGCCACTAGATCAGCAAACGTTTGCTTGTCATCAGGCGCCGACTCCCAAGCCGAAATAAAATGTTTATAATCGTCTGGTAACGACATTAGCACTTTTGTGATTACAAATCTATCTGAGATTTCTTCACCCATTTGTTTCAATTGGTTTTGTAGTTCTTGTATCTCAGATAAGAAAACAGAGATGTCGATACCTCTTTCGAACTTGTACTGGAAAATCTCTGTTGTATAATGTGCACATTGGTCTCAGTTTTCTGTTCATATACACTGTGGAGTTTTCGCCACATCTCAACAGAACTCGTACATGTAATAATATGTAACATTGCCTCTTCCGAAATTCGTGTTACCAATAACGTCTGCGCTTTAGCATCTTTAGATTCCCATGCAGATATCTCACTGGCCACTTCGGGCTTCACTTGTTTTCTCTCCACAATGTTTAACCATCCATGGCCCCTCAACTGTACTGTTGTTTGGAATTTCCATGTATTCCAATTTCTGGCAATAACGTCAATGTGATCAAGTTAGAGATCACATTGACGTTATTGTTATTTCCCTCCATCATGGACGATGTTACACAGTGCCCGAGCCTGATCACGATGCCGCAAACTGTAGTGAATTAACTTCACTTTTTCCTTCTCGCCGATTTTGCTACCACCTTAAATAACATCAATCTACATCAAGCTGTTATATGTGTATGTTTTGTTTGAAATATAGCGAATATATTTTTTTGTATTTTTTGCAAATTATTGTAAGTCGATATCTGTTACGGTTACTGATATTTAAGGTTGTACATTATAATGTACAAATGTACTCAAAAGCATATTACCGAAATTTAAATTTATCAAAATAAATTACAAAAGTACTCAAAGTCAATTAAAAAGGATCAAAAGAAAAACGATTTTCAATAAACAGATTTTTATATTAGTATCAAATTATTTTGGATGTCAAATGTGGGAATGAAAATGAGACAAATTTTACGAATGAAACTCAATAAAACAATTTCTTTCTTTCTTCAAACACAAATGCACATTGCATTTTGTGCAAAAGCAATGAGTTCTTCCACCGCATCCCTTGTTTTTACATCTGGTGGCCTCTTTATTTTTACCCATGTCTTGGAAATGACTGTAATGGTCCTTTGCTACTATCGCCACGGGTCGAACCTCTTCTGCTGGTGAGGAAGAAAGTAACGATGGAAGTGTAGTGAAGGGGGAACACTCAGCGGATAAAGGCCGTCCACGTTTTCTTTGAACGATCATTCCTGACTTTAGTAGAACTTCAGCCATCTCTTGTCGTAAATGTAGCACGTCAAGTCAATGCTTCGGTTCACCTTGATATTTCTTGCAGTACAGCTGCCAGCTATTAATAAGCACGAGGTCTACTGCATTAAATATCATGCGTAGCGTCCATTTTGTAGATTTCTAAAAAATCCGATACAATGCAATCAAAAAATCTACCTTGTCAACTCCTCCCATAGACGTGTTATATTTTTTTACTATTTCTGGATGACTGATTTCGTCATATTGTTTCGTTTTTTTTCCAACTCTTATAAAAATCGGGTTTTCCTTCGCCTACAAAATTTGAGGCCATTGTCACAACTTTGTTGTCTATCCATTTGGTCACAACAACGTCCTGTTCTTTATTAACAAATTGTTTGGAATGGCCTCTTGTTTCCTTCTTCAGTAGAGAACCTACATTCTTATGCAATACTTCTCCTGAAAATGGATCCATTCTTATTGTGCACGTAGCCCATTCTTGATTCTCTTTCAATAACGGCAAAAGATAATAAAACGAAAAATAATTATCAAAAAATAACATGTGCCCAGGGGCTTACCAAAATCGCAGCACTTTGACTTAGTTCACTCACATATGCCGGATTGATTTCGGTTGTTGCTCCCTTTTACAGCAAGAAATCCAACACTAGGCCGCTAGACTCACTCAAAACAAACAATTTGAACCCCCAAGGATTTGGCATTCCCTTCATATATTGCTTACAATGATGATGCCCCTTGAATGGAACAATTTGCTCGTCTATACAAATGTATTGGTCAACTGATGTAATTTTCATGCACTTTTTCCTAATAGGTTCGTTAATGGGCCTAGCTTTTATGAACTTGTCTGTGTTGCCATTGCTAACGGCTTCGTAAACTGAAAAATCTGTTCACAGACATTGTTTTTTGACCAATGGAACGCCAACAGAACTGTCCCAATACATCCGTACTCTTGGATATTGTAGATTACCCATAAGAATGTGGAGGCCAATGAATTTTTATTTCTTTGGGGTTGGTAGCATTAAAATTTGAACCGCTCTGGATCGCATAAATATTCGTCATTTCTGACATTATATCAAATAATTTGTTGGGAATATACTCGTGAAAATATTTTGATGGGTTCATAGCACCAATAACTTCACCGACAGTAGGTGGTGGATTCCAAAATAGTTGTGGCCGAATAAACGAAATTTGGTCATTCCGTTCTATTTGGTTTTTTTTTTTGATATTATGTTCAGAGGTAGATGGCACTACCTATTCCGATCCCAGTATGGATTCCTCTTCAGCCTTATTATCTAATTTATTTGCATCGTCAATTTCTGCTTCAACTTGTCGCATCAAAATTACTTCAGGACTGGATTCATTTACCTCCTCCTCTCCAAGAAGCTCAATTTCGGACAAGCTCCCATCTTCTAAGCAATCTAGAAGTTCCTATTCTACCCAATACCTGACGTCAAGTTTTCGAAGACCTGTATCATGTGAAAAGTATCCATCAATAATAAAATAAACGGAAATATAAAGATTAAAATTCAAAAACTAAATTCACGCCATTTCTACTTCTGTGAGTACTTTTGAACATGGTAATGTACACAAACATTTTCGCCTACATATCATTATCATAGCGATAATACTTAATTGAATATGGTAAAAACTAAATAATGCATTCAGTTCAAGTATAGCAAAAATTCTGAGGCGGAAAGATGTAAAAAAGTTGGAGTAAAAAAAAAAAAAAATAAATTCGCAAATTGAACACGCCATTACAACGAAGGAAAAAAGATACAAGAAGCTGACATTCGGCAATCTATTATCAACAGGCTTGCTAACTGATGAGTGAAATAGAACAAAAAAGCGCTCAAATAACTAATAGTAATGACTTACAATCGATGCTTGCCTTAGTATCGACTACACATGGTGATAAAAAGCATGTACACTATAATGTACAGCAGTACTGAAAGGGTTAAAATGAATATTTCGGAGCAGGCGGCAAAGTTAAAGTTTTTTTTCATATGTCCCGTTAGTATGAACAAAGCAAAAGCGTGTGCATATAATAGCTCACAGGTTATTTGATGTAGTTAGGTCTTTGTCTCCTAGCATCAAAAGTGCACGCTCAATAGTGAATTTTTTTTGCTGTATTGACTTTTGTGTGTTTCCAACGTTAAAACAACGATCAAGCATCAAGCCCGGCGTAAAAGAAATGATTGGTTCGTTGATGAGTGCTAGAATGCGTTAGCCAAATATAATCAGAGGTAGGGAAACCAGGACGAAGAGAGAATATTATGAAAATCTCAGAAGAGTAGCGAATAAGATAATTAAACGTCTCATAAAAGAAGCTAAATTTTCATATTACTCCAGAAGATTAGAAACAGCGGCGGACAACTCACATGAAAAATGGAAAATAATAAATGAAGTAAAAGATAATCCGTCACCCTGGATCATGACATCACCTGCATTTTTCGGCATGGACTCTGACAATGCAGCACGACCATGTGGAACAGCAAACTCGCTAAATCACTTTTTTTCAACAATTGGTGAAAAAATTACCAGGGAGCTTGGTGAAAAGTCAACTAGCTTTTTCAATATGATAAATAACCCACCTAAGTCCATCTTTTACATTCATCAAACGACTAAAAGAGAAGTATTAAGTACAATCGAAAATTTGAAAAAAAAGCAGCACCAGGTATTGACAACATTGCCACATATGAAATTATTCTAGTCAAAGAGGAGATAGCTGAACCATTGGCAAATTTTATAAACGAGCATATTAGAAATGGAACATTTCCGGATGAAGAGAAACTGTCAAAAATAATTCCAATATTCAAAGGAGAAGATCATCTGGACCCGGATAATTACCGCCCTATTGCACTTTTGACAGCCTTTAGTAAAATATTCGAAAAACTTATAAATAATCGTTTAAAATCCTTCTAAATGGACATATCCATCATAAATCCGAAGCAGTTTGGCTTTCAAAAGAACAAGAGTACTTTCGATGCGTTACTTTCTGTAACTGATACGGTTGATCATGACCTGTTACTTCAAAAACTTGAATCGTGTGGTATACAAGGAAAAGCGAAACAGCTTTTTAAAAGTTATTTAGAAGTAGATTCCAAAGAACATCAGTTAATAATGTCTTGAGCAATCTAGCACCAATGAAATCGGGGGTTCCTCAAGGATCCATACTTGGACCAACCTTGTTTTTGCTATACACCAATAATTTGAATATATGTAAACTGAAAGCTCACCACACATTATATGCTGATGATACTGTACTTCTTTATTCAGGACATGATAAAGTTGCCATGGAGAATATCGTCAACGAGGATCTCAATAAATATCGCTCATGGCTTATTGAAGACAAGCTAGCATTGAATACTACAAAGACAAAATACATGATTTTTAAACAGAAAGATAAGGAAGACATAGAAGTTGACCTAAAAATTAACGGCAACAGCTTGCAAAGAGTGTTTAAAATTAAATATCTCGGTCTTACGATAGATCATCGTTTGACATGGTTGCCACACATAAATAATTTGAGGAGACAACTAGCAACAATGATAGGAGTGTTGAGAAGATATGGAGGTTTTCCAATGCATATACAGAAACTTGTATTAAATACATTTGTACTAATAAAGCTACATTATGCGGTGGTCATTTGAAATCAATCGTCAAAACAAAACCTTAATATTATATTCAAGATACTAACCAAAGCCTATAAAAATATTCTAAACCCTCTGATTCTCACTCCAACAAGACTAGTGTATCAATGGACCAATGCACTCACCTTCAGTAAAATCATTACTATGGAGAAAGCGAAGTTTATCTTCAAATGTCTTATTTTCAGTGAATCGTAACGAAGCCCCTTTATAAAAGTATCACGAATAAATCCATATAATTCAAAAAATGCCAACAATTTCGTAATACCTTACACTAGAACTGATCGACTAGAGAACGATGCAACGAATGATGCTCTGCATGTATACAATAATCTTCTAGAAACAGCAAAAAACGTAAACTCATTATTGATTTTTAAAAAAAGACTTAAGGAACATCTAATAAATTCAAATTGATGATAAGTCCGGAGGATTGAAAATAAAGTATCTTAGGGCATTTTAGACCCTAACATCGAGATACTTAAAGACAGCTAGGTGTTATAAACTCAGAGTTTTTTTTAACTGCGTTATATTATAACATTTTTTTTTATCTCTGAGAACATTTCACGAATCGGACTAGACTAGTACTTCACAGCATTTGATGTGCCCCTTATACCGATGTTTTAGCATTGCCTGGAGGCACACGTAGGAACTGTCGACATGTGAACTGCAGATCGCAGGAGCGTTGTGCAACGATGAAAGATGGATTTAAAAAAAAAAAATTGGGAAAAGAAAATACGATGATGACGAATTGAGCAGCATCGATAGACTTACATCAACTAGCTGACACCCATCCTATTGCACTCATTACTGAAAACAAGCAACAAGCTGAGGGTGGAAGTGAAAACGACAAGTAAGAGAATAACAGAACAGATAATTAAGCCCAGCTAAATATAAATGACTGCCTCGATGATAAGGGCCAGAATAAGTTGGATAAAAAAAATCAGGCGTACAAATAATATTTAGTTCGGAAAAACAGAACAAAGAGGGAACATTGTAAAAATCTAAGAAGCGTAGCGAAGAAGATCTTTAGAATTAAGCAAGGAAAATACTATGACAACCAATTGAGAAGCATTGATGTAAGTCTATTAAACAACAACACAAGACAAGCGTACAAAGTAATGAAAAGTCTGAAACGAGGCTATCAGCCCAAGACCACGTTTTGCCGTAACATCATCGCTGATGAAAACATGATTAAGGAAAGGTGGGCATTAGATTTCAAGAAAAAGTAAGAAAACTATAGAGGCTTTTACAGCACGATGTGAGATCGTTCTGCAATTCCAGTAATTTCGACTTGCTTCAGTACCGACTTCCGGCATCTTTCCAAGGTTTTGTCGAATCGATTTTGTTGATATTGCTCTTTTTCTCTCATTTTTAAGTCATGTATTTAATTTCATTATAATTTTCAAGAATTTTGATTATATTTTAATATAACTTTAAACTTTGTTCTTCGATGTGTTTTCTTAACTTAATTTGCCTTCTAATTTAATACCTGTTTTCACATAAATACAAATTCCTTTGTCAATTTCATCTTCAGTTTGTTTTAGATTAGATTACAAGTTCAAGTTTATTGCGATCTTCGAATTTTACACTATTACAAAGGTGTCTGTTTGATTAATCGTTTTTACCCTTCATTTCTGCAATCGCAATCACCAAATAAACTCTAGCTGATACAATCTTACCGAGATGCTAAGTTGACTATTGCACTGACTTGGCGGCATGATCACACTAACATTCATACCAGCTGATCAAGGCAAATGTATGTCTTGTCGCCAAATCAGATGTGGCGAGATATGGTCGTAGTTGGTCAGCTGGTATGCGCGCCAAAATCGTGCGTCGGTCGTGGGATGGCTCGGGCTTAATCCTTGACCTGTGTGAAAATCTTTTTCGTAACAGTATTTTCCGTGGTTACAGCTGTTGGGGTCACTACGAGGTGTGACAATCAAGTAATGAAAATTAAGTAATGCCGCACTTGTGTTAAGCCTGTGACCTTGAAATTCCCTTCCCCTTCCCGGCATCTATCTCCTCTCCATTGATATATTTACCATCGCTCTGGCTTGTTTAGTTCGCCTGCTGTGTCGTGCTGAGTAGACGTATGTTAGTGGTGCTCGTCACGAAAATGGAGAAACGCAATCAAGAGCAACGCGTCGCGATAAAATTTTGCACCAGATTGGGCGAAACAGCTTCGGAAACGTACGCTAAAATTGCATGGTGATAGCGCGCTTAGTCATGCCCAGGTGTTTCGATGGTATATAGAGTTAAGGAGGGACATAAAAGCGTGAAAGTCGAAGGGCGGAGTGGGAGATCAGTCGAGGTGTGGACTGACGTAAATGCGCAGCGTGTGCGTGCCCTAACCCGTGAAGATCGGCGTTTAACAGTTCGAGTGTTGGCCTCAAATCTGGATATGAGCTGTGAAACAGTCAGACAAATTTTAACCGTTGATTTTGGGACGCAAAAGTTGTGCCCGAAGATCACGAAAACGCGCCGTGCCACATCGTCCTCAGCGTGTCCCAGTATTTGGCCTTTAAAGGGATTGCCGTGTTGCAACAGCCACCTCATTTGCCCGATATGTCACTCTGTGACTTTTTTTTTTCCCTAGTAAAAAATCGGTGGTCAAAGGAACCCATTTTGAGTCGATTACGGACATCCAGGCGGCTGCGACGAGGGTACTCGCGGAAATCCCAGTGGAAGCGTTCCAGAAATGTTACGAAGCATGGAAAACGCGCTGGAATCGTTGTATAGCTGCCAAAAGGGACTACTTTGAAGGGGAAGGCAGAGTTAGAGAAAAATTTTTAAATATACGGTTTTCGTGAAATCAGTCTCATTACTTAATTGTCACAACTCATATAAGCCTTCGCAAACGCTTTTATGGGGAAATGCAAGAAAGAGACTAAACGGGCAAACACTGCCCTACATATACACTTAAATGGAAGACAAAAGGATGAGTTTTCATTTTGATCAAATCGGCAAAAGATTTCCCTTTCATTAAGTGTACGAATATACAAACACAACAGCAAACCGATTTTGTGCATGCAGGCTTAGTCCCAAGTAGACAGGGCTTTCACGTTTATCTCAAATGGAAACAAAGGATGCTCAACGCGCTCTCTTTCTTGTATAAATTTATCACTTACTTCATTGAAACTTTTTCTCTACCTTTTAATTTCGCCGATTAGCTGGTGAACTTGCTTGTTAGTCTGTATGCTCTGCCAAAAATACTCAATCAGTTACGTGTAGTCGCAGGTTACCGAGAACTCTACCCAGTCGGCATCATACTCACCTTCCGCTTCTGAAGAAAACACGAAGTCAGAGTCGGAAGCGAAGCCAATTGCTTTCTTTGGATCCCCCCAAAGCTTGAAAATCGCAATTTTTTCTTTGAAACTATAAACCTTACAACTAATGTAATAAAATTTGTGCAGCACATTCAGTGAGTAATATTTATGAGATTTTCATATCACGTACGCATTTTGAATGCGAATTTGAAATCGGACTTATGAAGCGAGGCATATGAAGGATAAATCTAGTGCTGGAAGCACTAGCACAGTACTTAAATCTTAAATTTTAGCAAAACTACTATTGTGGACTCCAGCATACCGGCATTCTCCCATTCGTAACTTCAAATTGCCTCCGTAACATCTTCACCTTCTTTTCCTATCATATTTATTTCCCGATCATGTCAATTTTACCCGCTTACCCTATTTTTTATGGACAAAAATATATTTATATATATATATATATATATATATATATATATATATATATATATATATATATATATATATATATATATGAATAATTTTGTCTTTCCCACTAACAACATTCCATTCATTACTTCCCATTAACAAAATTTCATTCTATACCTTTTCATTAACAAAACTTAATTCCTTGCTTCATACTAACTAATTTTATGTATCGCCCACTAACAAAATTTTATTTGTTATACTAACAAAAATTCATCCACGCTTTCCTACTAACAAATTTCATTGTCACGCCCATTCGGAAAGGCTCACGGCTGAAGTTGATAAATAAATGCATGGAAGATTAACAATAAATGCATGGGAGCTCCGGTGGTAGCAACGTTGTATCTTGACAGTGGGTTCCGCTGGAACCCTGGGTTCAAGTTCTCCCGAGCGCAGGAAAACACTCTTTTTGGGATATCGTTAAAAGCGATTATTTCCGTGCATATGACGATTTGCATAAAACCGAACGCTATCATGGTTATGCAAATCGCCATATATGCAAAATGGAAAAGTCACGTTCCTCGATATGGAAAAGATGTGTGGGTAATGGAATGGAAGTGTATTGAACTTCGATTACGGTACCCGGATACGTCAGCGAGAATTGAGAAAGGTAACGATTGCGGGATTGGTCTTTTGGAGTTGATGGTATATAGTGCTTTGCCATTGTCGGGATAAATGTTAATTTGGATTCGGAAAGAAAGAGGTCTCTTTTTGATTTGGATTTGGTGACGACGGATTGAATTGGAAGAGCAAAAGTTTGTGGCAGAAGTTCGGGAGTGAGAAAAGAAGTTCTGCAAATTGTAAAAAGTAGTGAAATCTTGCTTGTGGCATATGTGAGTTTAAATTAACTCCGGGTTTTAAACGAAAAGTAAAGCCCAAGGCCTGAAAATAGCTTTATTTTTTACGTTATAATTAATTGAGTAAGAGAAAGGAAAAACATAGTTAAATGGAGTGAACCGAGAATAAACATGATGACGGCTTAAATAATTTCCGGCATAACCTAAACCCCAACATTGTGTTGAAAATAAAATTATCAAAGCCATATAGTGGATACAAATTTGAATTGACGCAGAGGACAATTAAAAAGAAAACAGTCAAGTATCATAATTAATAAGCTAAAAACGAGAAGAACAATGGAAAGATGAAAGTTTTCTAAGAAGTATCTTATCTTATTAATGAAAAACTCACTTTTGGGTTTGAATTTTATTATTGGCTGAAATTGAACGGATCATTGATAAGTGGAAAGAGTGTATTCAGCGTGCTGGTGGGAAGTGGCCATTCTGTGTTTTATTTTGATCTTGTTAACATCAATTATCAAATTGAAGATTAGATTTCAGATACCTCAAACTCCCTTTTTAATGTTCTTCGCCGAGCGCTCGGAGTTGAACAAGGAAAGTCTGAGTACTTATTTGAGTTTTCCACTTATATTACCGTTAGTTCATATTATTAAATTAATTTTTTTTTTTGTTTTCTTTTATAAAAAATTTTTATTGCGTTGTTTCAACATAAAATTTTAAAGAGGCTTTCTTATTGGAATTCCAATTTGTGGATTTTTTTCTTGTGAATTAAATAAAACGGCCATGCCTCTTTAAGACAATAATTTTTAATTTCTCAACTTGACCTCTTCCTTTCCCGTCTTTTTTCCTTCGTATTCGTTTTTATCTGTAGGGTGGCTCAGCATCAGTAGAGGGTGTCCCGGATAACTTGCGACACGACTGAGTGCTAGCTGGCCTCAAAATGTCACCCCGGGTTACCCACCCTTCAGCTAAAACTTAATGTCTGCATCTGCGGTGATTTCCCTGGTTGTTACACTACCTTTCTAGACATGTGTTGACGAGAGTTATGAGACATTCACGTGCATCCTTTTTGAAGAGCATATACTATATAGGGTGATCCATTTTACGCTTGGGAAAGTAAAGCTAAAAAAATACATAAAATATTCAAACGGAAACAAAATTTTTAATTCAATATAAAGATTAAACCTTGCCATTATACGTCAAATACAACATCATTCAAATATTCTCTACAGGATCTCAATCCTTTTGAGGTAATTTTCAATGACTTTTCGGCACATTTCCAGCAAGATCTCGGCCATAACTTCACGACTATCGGTTTTCAATTGCACAAGATTTTGAGGATTGTTCGCGTCAACACGATCTTTTGCATAGCTCCATAAAAATAAATCCAAAGGTGTTAGGTTGCAGGACCTTGCGGGCCAATTGACATCACTCAATCTTGAAACTACGCGTCCTAGAAATTTCTCTTGCAAAAGTGCTCAATTA
Source organism: Odontomyia ornata (assembly GCA_963969285.1). Lineage (NCBI taxonomy): Eukaryota > Metazoa > Arthropoda > Insecta > Diptera > Stratiomyidae > Odontomyia > Odontomyia ornata. The sequence continues at coordinate 25,530,631 of OZ017739.1, forward strand.
GCCTGTGCTGTGTGGCTCCGTCTTGTTGAAACCACATGTTCTCCAGATCATAATCTTCAATTTCTCTCCAAAATTATCGGTTAAAATCCGTCCATAGCGGTCAGAATTGACTGTAATGGCTCTTCCTTGATCGTTTTCAAAAAATACGTGCCAATAACACCACCAGACCATAATGCACACCAAACGGTCACTTTTTCCGGATGCAAAGATCTTTCTGCAATCACCTGAGGATTTTGAGAGCCCCATATGTGGCAATTTTATTTATTTACGTAACCACTAAGCGAAAAATGAGCCTCGTCACTTTGTTCGAAAAATCGTTGTCAATGGCTTGTTGTTCAATCACCCAATTCGCATACATTCTGCGTTGTGTATGATCTTGAGGCTTAAGTTCTTGAGTAAGTTGGATTTTGTATGGATGGAGAAGCAAATCCAAATGCAAAATCCGCCACAATGGGCCGTAAGACAAGCCCAAATATTGAGCACGTCGAGGAATCGATAAATTCGGGTCTTCCTCCACACTTTAAGCAACGACAGCGATATTTTCAGCAGAACGAATGTTGCGATGATGCACAGGCCTTGCAATATCAATAACCGATCCAGTCTTTTCAAATTTTCTCACTGTGTTTGAAATTGTTTACTGTGTAGGTCGATTATGTCGACCGTAATCGCCTCGTAAAGCCCTAAATGTTGATACAGCAGAATCACCATTTTTATAATTTAATTTAATAACTTTAACCCGTTCTTCGATCATTAAATGATCCATATTTCTGAATGGCAAACCTTCAACTAAAAAAAACACGCTTTGGATGACATTTATATTTGACAGATATCAAATGGCAGGGTTATACTTTCCCAACCACGAAATGGATAACCCTGTGTAAAGTAAATGCAATTGGCAGTTTTGGTACACTCTTCATGACGATGATTATTTGAAAAAACTGTTTGATTTAGTTATTTTCCTAAATTATTCACTACAATGGATTAAAAGAACCAAAACATCATTTTCACACAATGAATGAAAAAAATCAGAACAGCATCACATCGCGACTTATAAAATCGAGAATAATTAGTAGGACGGACAACAAACTACCTAACACTCTGTGACCATGTCGGTTTATTCTCGACCGCGATAGAATGACGATTAAAGTGGCAAAGCACTGTGACTAACGATATACATCAGAAACTGACCAACTGTACATCACTTTGTATCTATTAGCATCCTCACTCCCTCAGGCTCGGATGAAACTGAGAAGTTAAGAAAAAACTTGATAAGGTTATAGGAACATTGTCACCTCCACTCCAGGTACTCACTTGATTACTCCTTGGTTCCGGATTCACCTAGTCGCCTGTACAAACGATCTAGTCGCGTGAAATTAATTCTCCCGGATTTATTTATTGCAAAATTGCATAAAAATCAATGGAATCGCATAGAATAACATTCACAGAGCCAATATTTGTCAGAATTAAATGAAACACATCATTTGCACTCAAAATCGTTCCTATTTTTCCCACTCCTTAGAGCTGAGAGTTTAACAGCCATGGCAGAATGATTGAGACCTTTTCAATGTATTGCGTCCAAAACTGACGATAGATACAAGCCATATGGTAGCAATTTGCATATGTATTAGTCGGCCTACTATGGACAAGCCTCCGGTAGCTGTCACCCAACTGCGGCATTAGCAAATGTTTATATTTCGTCATACGTATATACTATTTTCCGAATAAAAAAAGTGCGGAACGCATTGCGTGCATGCTGTAAATTCACCTTGTATAGCCCATTGTGCTCCTAAACTTTCCAAGACGAGCAAATGAAGCACACGTTTTGCACCTTCGACTGATAGCTCAGCGTTGAGATGTAAACAAACTCCTATAAATTCACTTTGGAAGGCGATAAAAACTAAACGGGTATAAGAACTGAAATAATTTTCACTTCACTAGGAGCGCTATTGTGTTCTCCGCGGATCATCTGGATTTCACTGTAGAAATCCGTCTCTAAACCGTACAAAACCTCGAATTTTCGTTGGCACTTCCACAATTCTTCATATAACGCCATGTAAGTTAGCCAGCAAAGTCGGCCTACTAATGGTCATGTGTGTGGTAGTAAGCGCTGCTGCCATATGGCTTGTATCTATCGTCAGTTTTGATTGCGTCACTCATCTTGGCTGCGTTCAATGTATGCAAATTTATTGAGCCATTTCGGAAGTGGTTGGCGGCCATAATTATTGTAGTGTATAAAGGCTCAATAAATTTGCATGTATGTATGTATTACAAGTAAGCAGACGCGTTTCGACTCCTTTGAGTCATCTTCAATATCTGGAGGATATATAGAAAGAAATGGCTTTAAGTCTTTTCATTCTGCACATCTTTTAGAGGCTGAAAATTACTCAAACTGCCAAAATGCATCTGCTAACTCCAAAACGCGAGGCCCGACGACTTTTCAAGAAAAAAAACTGGGTATTAGTTGAGGGTATTGTATTCAAATATAAAATTTGACAGACTCAATATTTTAATTTGTATTGATTTAAAGAATAAATTCTTGAATAATCTCCGAAAATATTGAATAATCAAACCGCTCATCGTGTGCAATCCTACTCTTCTGCCTATTTTATCTCACAGCAATCAGATACGCCCATGATAAATAGTCGTTAAAATAAATGACAAATCGTAACACTTCTCTCAACCATCATTCTTGTTACTTCTCCAATATTCTCATAAACATCCAACCATACGCAATTTTCCCATCATTTTCAGCTCAATTCAATTCGAGCTTAAACGTAATAGATGATGATTTGATTTTCCTTTTTCTCAAGCCATTTCAAGTGAAATTGTAATCATCCTTACGGCAACTTGGCTGAATTGTGGTAGTGTGTGAAAATCAGAGAAAGACTTGAGAAGGATATACAAATTTTTAAAGGAAATTACCGTCATTATTCCTAGGTTCCTTTTTACAATTCCACAAAACGGCAAATAAAGGCAAACCAAGCTAATTTCGATTATCTCGTTGGGAAAGGAAGGAATGGAAGAAATTGTGTTTGTTGTCTTTTACAGTGATTATTTCCTTTTATGTTCAATTTAATTTTACATTGTTACAATATAATACATAGTTAGTGTGATAGAAATTGTTTCTCCCACACAAAGTAGGATTCCTTGAAGTATCTCAGAATAGGCTTTGCCATTTGAATTGTATTTTAATTTCACAAGGAGGGGCGATTGTACGTTAAATTACCGTTTATAAGCATTGCAGTTGGTTATCATCCAAATTGGATGGTTATAGATGCAAATTTCTATAGCTTAAAGAAATTTTGCCTTCCAAAATAGAGATTCGGCTAAAGATTGTTTAAGTTTTAAATTAATTTTCTTATAATTAAATACCTGCTTTGATTAAATTATTTATTTACCAGCTGATAAATACTCAAAATCACACGTGCTACCAAATAACGACAACGTCAGGGAAACATAATTATTTATAAGGCTTTCTGCATTAGGGACGTTCAACTTAACGAGTACGCCATTAAAAGTGCGCACATACAATCACACACTTCCCGCTGCATGCATATAAATACCGTAATGATTTTATATGCAATTCAATCCTTCCTCTGCTCCCTCTTAACGTATCCGCCATTTTCCTTGTCATAAGGACTTGGCGCTAAGTCTACAAGTTTATGCAGCAAGTCCTCTTTACGTGAGACATAAAATAATCTTAGCCAAGCTCTTTCACCATTAAGAGCATGTAGAGCAGATTGTGTACCATTTCCTCGCTGGCATGTGCTATCCTGGAGATTTCACTATAAAATGCTGTAGAATGTTAAGCATCATTTGGATGCGACGAGACAGTGTAATTATCTCTAGAAACTTTTGAGCTTTGAAATACTTTACAATTTGCCACAATGCAACACTTTTTCATGCTGTTGTTTCGCTTCGAAGGACATACTCGTATAGTGGTGGTGGCGCAACTTTTGAATAAAATAAAATATTAATTGATATTGGAAGCGGTTCTGATTCGAATTTACCGTAATTAATGCAATTCTTGTAAAATAAGTTCAACATGAAAAGAGTATAAGTCTGAGAGGAGGGGATTTGTATAGAGCGCGCTTGTTCAGGGAAATAGTTTCTTGCATTCATGTGTGCTGCACATAGAAAGTGAATTTCACTTCTCTCCATTTTTGCTCTTAGTCTAATTGTGTGGCTTTACATAATTACATCTTACAATTTCTTCATGCAAGCATTCACATCCTTGGTTTTTATTTGAAATATTGATAGTCTAAAAAGTATTGAGCCTTTTATGTCACTAGATGCTGTTCGTTGTCATACTCGTATATAGGGCAATACTAATCAGATTGAGTCAAACTGACATGCGTTTGAAGGTTGACATTCCTGTCAGCAATTTTCCTATGGACAGTTTTGTATTTCGTCATTCATGCCAAAAGTTGTATTCATTTAAAAATGAGTGAAATTTCTGAAAAAATTCGTTAAATTTTACAATATCACTACGATCAAGGCAAGAATTCATCACAGGCTCGTGAAGAAATTTGTGGTGTCCACGGTCAAGATACTTCATCAAAAGCCACAGCCAAGAGATGGTTCGCTCACTTTCGTTCTATTAATTTTGATGTCAAAGATGCACCTCGCTCAGGTCGACCAATCACTGAAAAAGCCGATGAAATCTTACAAAAAATTGAAGAATACCGACACATAAGCAGCTATGACATTGCCAAGGAACTGAATACAATTTGCGTAAGGCTGGGTACACAAAGAAGCTCGACATTTAGTAGCCGCATGAATTAACACAAAAAAATTTGATCAACCGAATTTCCATTTTCGAAATGCTGATGAAACGCAACGGAATCGAGCCATTTTTGAAGCAAATCATTACGGGCCATGAAAAATGGGTAAAATACGAGAATATCGTTCGAAAAAGATAATGGTCAAAAAAGGTGAAGAATCACAAACGATCTCAAAGCTAGAATCGACACCAAATAAGGTTATGCTGTGGGTATGGTGGGATTAGAAGGGAATTATTTATCATGAGACGCTAGGACCTGGTCAAACACACAATTTGGCTCTGTACTGTGAGCAATTAACCAGATTGCAACAAGCAATTCAAAAAAACCGGCCAGAATTGATCAATAGAAAGCGCGTTGTCTTCCATCATGACAACGCCAGACCACACACATCTTTGATGACCCGGCAAAATTACAGAGCTTGGCTGGAAAGTTTTGATGCATCACCGTATATTTCAGACTTTGTACCATTAGACTACCATTTGTTTCGCTGTCTGCAAAACGTCCTTAATGAATCGAAATTCACTTCAAAAAGGGGCTGTGAAAATCACTTGGCCAAGTTTTTCGCCAATAAACCACAGAAGTTCTAGACTGATGGAATAATGGCGCTACCCAAAAAATGGCAGAAGGCGCTACCCAAAAAATGGCTCTACCCAAAATGGACAATATATACTTAAATAAAAGAAATATTCAGTCAAAAAATGATAAGAAAAGGCTTAATACTTTTCAGATTTATCATTATAAGGAAAGTTTTGGGTATTTCAGAACCACTGGGTCAGATCAATTTTATAGAATTCAGTAAAGTAATTTTACCAAATCCTGTCAATGATCGTACGTGTGTCTGTTGAGATTATCGAAGGGACTGAGGGAAGATAGGTTTGAAGAGAAAGATAAATTTGAATATATATGAGTACGCTTTATTTGTTTTACATAAAGGAACTTCTTATTGCATACGTCTCGTGGGCAACAGTCACAGACCAACTAAAGAAAAATTACTGGTGACGCAAAAAGTGTGCTCTGGCGTCGTAATACTAGTTTTCACTTAATCCTGGGTTTCGCTCACGCATGCGTGGTGAGCCTTTTGACGTACGATAACTTTACTTCTCAACACTCCCGCTTTTTGAGTGCATCGAGGACCCTAAAATTCAGCCATTACATAGATGTTGAAACTGTCTCTATATCAGCTGATCCGTAGGAACATATTCTACCGATATTTTCCCACTCTCCATAGTTTCACGAACATAGTGATATTTAATGTCTATATGCTTGGTTCTCTTGTGAAACTCTGGATTGTTGATCAATCGGATTGCACTTTGATTGTCTTCTTGCAGAACTGTCGTAGTTACCGCTAGACGCCCGAGATTGTTCAACAATTTTCTCAGCCTAATGGCCCCTTTCGCAGCCGCTGCTGCCACGACTTACTCAGCCTCCGTTGTGCTGAGTGTGACTAGTTTTTGTCGTTGGGACCACCATGTCACAATCCCGTTCGATAGACAAAACGCATACCCTGGGGTAGATCTACGCGTCTCTACGTCACTTACAAAATCCGTGTCTGAAAACCCTGTAACTCCGAGTTACTCCCGCCGCTTATGTACTTTATCCCGACTTTCGTTGTTCCGACCAAGTGCTGGTAGATTCGTTTCACCGCTTGCCAGTGGCCCTTGGGGTGATTGCAAAGAAATTTACTAAGTGAATTCAACAAATATGTGATATCCGGCCTTGTCAATACCGCATGAAACATTAACAAGCCCAGTGCTTCTCGAAACGGTACCGTACATGAGTTTTCATCGTCGCGATCGCTTGGAACTAGTCGCGCGTGTAGATTGGCAGGCACACTTGCCGCATTTGAATCGATCATCTTAAATTTATTGAGAATTGTCTTTACATACGCTTCTTGATGCAAGAACATGGTTTTCTATACTCGATTTCGTTCTATTTGTACCCCGACTAACTTTCAATCCCCGATCGTCATTTTGAACGCGTTACCCAATGATTTGATTATCGACTCGAGGGCTTTACTTGTTTTTGCTGCGATGAGTCCGTCATCTACAAAAAGCACTAAAAACACATCTACACCGTCTACCCGTCCTTGAGAAATACACTTCGGCTTCCGTTTCGCGAAATTGATATTTTTCTAAGAACTTACAAAACTTTTCGTTCCAGCACCTGGGTGCTTGTTTCAAGCCGTACAAGGACTTGTTCGGTTTACACACAAAACAACGTTTTTCTTCTTTCTTGAATTTCCATGTAGTTCTCTTCCTTCAGCTCACCGTGAAGAAAGGCTGTTATCACGTTAAACTGTCTGAGCTCCAAGTCCTGTTCAGCCGCCATGGCCAATAGAATTCGCAGCGAGTCGTATCTCACGACAGGCGAGAAGGTCTCCGTGTAGTGCGGTCCCTCTTTTTGTTGAAATCCTCATGCAAAAAGCCCCGCTTTGTACCGGAGTACGTCTCCTGACGTGTTTCGTATAACCTTGAGCACCCGTTTCGAATCTATGGGCTTTCGATTCGTTTTCCTTGGTACGATTGATCAAGTCTCGCTCTGCTCGTGCGCGTCGAACTCTTCCTGGATCACCTCGGCCCAATTTTCTGCCCCGGCACTGTTCATCGCCTCCTGAAACGTGTTTGGCGGATTATAATCAACGAAGTTGACCTCATACCTTATCGGTCGTCGGATGTTTGCACGATCCCGCAGTTGTCTGTCATTATCTGGTTGATTTTGTTTTTCTTCTTGAGGATCTTCAGGTTGTTCGTTTCTTTCAGGTTCTTCCTGAGCTTCCTGGCACTCTACCCCTTGTTGCTGCTTGACGGGTTCTGCCACATCTTTGTTTTCGTCCGCTGGAAGAATGTATTTGAATTCTTTTCCTTTTTCTGCCCCAAGTTGCGACTTCTCGTTGAATATATCGATATTTTCTTGTTCTGTGGATTGTACAAACGGTAATTCATTGAATCGTTCTGATACCCAACTAATATCAATTTTGTAGCCTTTGGATCTAACTTCTTGCGAAATTGTTTGTTGATATGCATGTACGCATCCGATCTGAACACTCGAAAGTTGGACAAATCTGGTGTTTTTCCAATCCAGACCTTTTATGGCGTTTTTTCTTTACCAGTAGCCAGAACTCCGTTGAGCAAGGTCACCGCTGTACCTACTGCTTCCGTTATAATCGTGCGCGCACTCTCGATGATCATTCTGTTGTCTCGCTCGGCTTTCCCGTTCTGCTGAGGAGTGAAAGGTACCGTGTTTACCAGCTCGATACCACGAGCGTCGAGATATTGCTTCATTTCACGGTTGCAATTCTCTCGTTCATTGTCAGTACGTAACACCTTCATCGGCTTGCTCGTATTTCTTGAAAATATCGAAAACATCAGACTTGTGTTTCATGAAGTAAACATACCGAAATCCTGATGCGTCATCCTTGAAGGTTATGCAGAATCTTGCACCACCGGTGGACTCTGTTGAAAATGGTCCGCATATGCCCAAATGTATGTATTCTCCCGGTTTTGTGTTCCTTTTAGTCTCGTTCTTTTTGAACTGTAGCCTGTGTGCTTTTCCGAAAGCACACGATTCACAGAAGAAATTGTCAATGTCTGCTAATTCCACACCTCAAATTGACCTTTTTGTGTCCTTTCGCACAAAACTTTGTTGTTTAAGTGTCCCATTCGTTCATGCCAGACACGCAAGTTGACAGTTGACACATTTGCTTCTCTCGCAACACTTGGTTTTCTTACTTTGAAGAGCATTCGGTAAATCTGATTGTCTTGTTGCATACTTACACTGAAAATTTCAACGTCACGGTTAACTGTTACTAGTTTTCCTCTAAGCAAAACATCGAAACCTTTTTCAGTGCATAGGCCGACTGATAACAAGTTCTTTCGAATCTTTGGAACGTAGAGCATGTTTTCGATTCGAGCTTCACCCCATTTACCGTTCACTAGTCTATCGATGAGCACAGTGCCACTACCGGTAACGTCACACACGCCATTGTCCCAGAGCGATATCGAATCCCCACTGCTTGGTTCGAACTTACTACACCAGTCCCGTCGGTAAGTGATCCAGACATCGCTTGTGTCGACTGCCATGAGTCGTTCTACCACCTCGCTACTCGGGACTATCTCCGATTTCACTTGTCACTGTTTGTGTTCACTTGTCGAGGCAACGAACGCACACTCGCGAAGGTTTTCACCGGCATTGTCCTGGTCCCTTTTCTTTTTCCGGCAATCGCGAGCTAGATGCCCCTTCTTTCTACAAAAGAAACACTCGACACTCGAATTTCTACTTTCGCGGTTTTTCTCACTGTTATTGATTTGATTTGCGGCAAACTTTTTCTTCTTGTTCCCGACAAGACTAACAGCGGCTAACGCTCGAGTGACGTCATCGTCATCGTCACCTTCAAGTCTTCTTTCTTCCTTTAATAATCGTTCTTGTAGATTATCAAGGGTTTGACTTTCTTCAGGTACACTGTCTCATGCAGTCTGGAGAGCATTATACTTTACCGGTAGGCTTGCTAAGTACCTTCGCCATTATGGCCATGTCCGAAACCGTTTCTCCCAGATCCTTCAGTTGAGACGCCATGTTTTGTACCCGGGAAACGTGTTGTACAACCGACTCGTTTGGATCCATGCGATGTCCGTGGAACTTCTGTAGCAAGAGCATCTTGTTCGACGCTGATTTTGGCTCGTGAATTCTCACTAATTTGTCCTACATTTGCTTCGCTGTAGTGCGGTTGAGTCCTTAGTAAGGGCATCTGCAATAGTTTATTGCATGGGCAGATATTCGAAGTTGACTAGATGATTTTTTAGGACTTGGTAAATAAACATCATTGTGTTTCGATCTAGAACACTAAAAGGCATTTCAGCCATCTTTCCGGCTGCTTGATTGTCATTATAAATTTTCAGCTTGGCGAATTTCGATTGATGTAGCCCCTTCAAAAGACGAAACAGGTATACAGGCTTCTTTGGCGCATTGGAGATGGCTATATCTTTTGCCTTTGTTGACGATAGCGCTATTGTGTGCTGTTTTCATGAGTCCCATCAGAACGCAAAGATAAAAATAGAAGCTGCTAAGGACCTTCTATAAATTGTACTGCTGGCTCAATTGGTGTCAACAAAGGAGGTTAAAGACAATCATATCCTCTCCATATTTGACGTCGTTGCTTCTCTCAACTTACCAGAGAATCCGTTTAGGGGCTATTCAATGTACTTGGTCTGGATTGTGGTTAAATTGTGCGAGTATACTAGTAGCATGTGCAATATCGGGCCTCCTCCAGTTTGTTGTGTGCATGAGAGAGCCTCTGCAGGTAAATATTGATCCAGGTGCAGGAGGTGTAGTGACGTTTACCAAAATTCATATATTATCTCTGTAGAATTTCATTGATGTAGCTGGCTTGAAAAATATTTATGATGTACACCAAATTTTCGTTGACTTTAAGCAAACATACAACAGTATTAGTCGTACCGTTAGGTACAGAATAATACTTTGCGTTGGCATCCTAGCCAAATTAGACTATCTTACCTAATTGACTATGACGTTGATGACCTCCCAAGTCCGCATCAGGACTCACTCACTCACTCGCATCCTACAACGCCTCGACATTGCGAGCACACGCATGGTAGTAAAGGTGAGGCAAACACGGCAACTGGTTCATAGGTGCGGTATTGCCAGCAGACAGACAAGACAACAACGGGATGTGGTGACCTGGATACGGCAACGCGCTCCCATGCAACAACGGCTCGACATTGTGAGCAGGTGGCAACGCCCCAACGAAATGAGTGCCGGACGACGAAGAATTTTATTCAGATCCACGACACCATCGCTATATCACCAATTTTCGATTCATCTTCACAATGCGGCCTAACGGCGAAGCAATTCATCTCCAGGGTGAACGGCATCGATGTGACGTACACACGTTTCACAGATTTTGCGAAACGACTTATTCAGCATTTTCTGACTGACAACAGCAGTGCATATGTACACTTGCTGATGAGTAAATCCATTCGACGAAACGGGGAGTCTGTGGAAGACTACTTCCACAGAATAAATGCTACGGAGCGACGTGGTAATATGTCAGACGCTGACATCATTACATACTTCAGGAACGGCGTAAGGCATCCAGCCCTGCAGAACGGAATCGCAGGCATGCCGATCGCAACAACGAATAACCTACTATTCACAGTGCAACAATTTCTTAGCCACTTTGGGCCAACGCAAGGGGCCATCGCAACTAGTGGTAGCAGCACGAGACCAACGACGGCAACAAACGATGACGAACGAGAAGCTAGCGTACCTTCAAGATGACGGCGGGACTCAATTACATGTTACAATTGCTCCGGAATGAGGCACGTATTGCTCAACTGCCCAAAAACCAGCGAGGAGGCCTCGGTGCCAAAAGTGCCTCAAGACCAATCATCGCACGGAAGAGTGCCATTTGAACCGAGTCCAGCAATCAAAAGACAGTGGTGTAAATGTGGTGACGGGTCCTGTTGTAGTGCGCGGCTTTGAATACGATACGATAATAGACTCTGCTAGCGGGAAGTCTCTGATTCGGAAATCAGTGGCGAGTAGACTAAACGTAGACATTATGCCAGTGACGAAAATGTTCAAGGGATTCGCAGGCGGTGTTGTATGGTGCGAATTTAAAGCAACTTTTGAGATAATCGTGTGTGATATACAGATACCGTGGGAGCTATACATAATCAATGATCACGAACTTGATATGCCTATATTATTAGGCATGGACGTCCTCTGTAGAAGGAACTTAAAAATTGTTATTAAGAACGGTACGTGTAAAATTAAGAGGAACGATATAAATTTCAAGTGCGGAAATTTGAGAGAAGCCGATGTAAATAAATTGCGTGCGGTAATAAAACGATATAAATCTTGATTTGGCGTCGATCTCTCTCAACTGGGCAAGTGTGTAACAGCCGAAATGAACATTAAAGCTAAAAGTGATGAGCCAGTGACATTACAACCACATCGAATTTCTTTCGCCAAACGAGCTATGGTTGACGCAAAAATTAATGAACTTCTCAGCTACAACATCATTCGAGAAAGTGAGTCAAAATACACAGCACCCATAGTGATGGTGAAGAAAGCAGATGGGAGCGACCGATAGTGCGTTAACTATCGTGCTTTAAACGCAGTCACCGTGAAAAGATGATATCCGATGGCGACCGCGGAAGAGCAACTATCGCAGTTGTCCGGTCGAAAACTCTTTACAATGCTAGATTTAATGGCGGGGTATTACCAAATCGCCATCAACGAGAGCTCACGGTAATACACCGTATTTGTGACGAACAACGGGCACTATGAATTTATTAACTCCATGCCCTTTGGACTAGCCAATTCGTCCGCCGTATTCCAGAGAGTCATCGCGTCCATATTAAAGCGAATGGAGAACAGCATAAGCGCATATGTAGACGAAATCATCATTGCTGCAAACAACACGGTCGAGGAATCAATAACGGCGCTAACCGAAGAAGCCGGGATGACACTCCCGCTAGACAAGTGCACGTTTCTCGCATCGCAACTAACGTTCCTGGAACACACTGTCTCGGAAGCAGAAATTTCACCCGCTGACATCAAAACGGATGCGATACGCAAATTTCTAGTGCCAACGAACGTACCAGAAGTTCAACGTTTCCTGATTTATCCGGGACAGAACGACGCCTTCAACGTACTGAAGGAGGCCTTGACAAGCCTACCAGTCCTCGAAATATACGATTCAGATGCAGCGCACGAAATTCAGCAATGCCAGCAGCGGGAGCATAGGTGGAGCGCTGATGCAGCGATCAAATGATAGCTGGAATCCCGTAGCGTATTATAGCCGGCAATGCAACACGTCAGAGCAAAATTATGCGAGCCATGATCTGGAGGTGTTAGCTATTGTGGAAACTGCGCAGCCATTGCTGTTACAAAGACCCGAAAGCCACTCATTTCCCAAATCTCTAGATAGTTCTGCGACTACAAGAGTATAAGTACACCATAACACATCGATCCAGTGACAAAATGCAACACGTAGATGCTCTCAGCCGAGCATCAGTTAACGAGAGCGATGGCATTCAGGCCGTTGTTCAAAACGTTTTCCGAATCCAAATCGATCATGACGAGTGGCTAATCGCAGTGCAGCGACTGGATCCATCTCTGCTGGATATTGTGGAGATACTGCAGGGAAAGCGAGAGGCTGACCAAATAACGCAGCTTAAGGTGGATTACTCGCTAAAAGAAGGTCAACTTTATCGACGCATAGGCGACAACTTGACATTCATTGTCCCAAAAGCAATAAGATGGCGAGTAATATGAACGTATTATGACAAAATGGGACATTTTGGCAAAGAAAAGACGTTGGAAAGGCTCCGGGAACTAGTTTGGTTCCCCAAACAATGTTAGCTGGTCAACCAGTACATTAAGGCATGTGTCGAGTGATGCGGCACATGCCTTAATGTACCATTCAACGGACGTTAACCCGATACCATTTCATGTATTGCACATACATAGATCACCTAGGGCCATTTCCACGCAGTCAAAACGGACATATGCACGTAATAGCGATATATGTATAATTCCTTCACAAAATACACCATGCTGAGAGTAGTAAGCAACGCAAAAACAAAACCAGTCGTAAAAATGTTGAACGACCTGTCTGGATTCTTCGGGATTCCGGAACGAATAATCACCGACAGAGGAACGTCATATACATCGAAGCTTTTCCAACGGCACTACGAGAATAACGAGGTACAACACGTTCAAGTAGCTCTGACGACACAACAAGCAAACGGTCGGGTTGAACGGGCCAACCAAACTATCTTGCAGTTCATACGATCCGACGAAAATCGGCCAGGAGATTGGGATGCAAACATCCACAAAATACAGTTCACAATGAACAACCAACGATACGCAATCACGAATTACACGCCTAACGAACTTATATACGAGTTCAAGTAATTTTTAATTTCCAAAATGAAATTCAAGTTCAAAAAGCTTTCACAAATTTTAATAAATAATTCGATAAAAAGCAATTTTCAATACATTTAACCATAAGTTTGCGCTCTGTCGTTTGTTACGATACTGTTTCCAACACTGTGTGATATGAATCATAAATTCCAAATTATCACCAAATATACTTTTCATACATTATCACCATCCAACGGATACCTACAAGCCTCAAGGGTCTAGACACCTCGTCCTTCGTTCTTACTTCATCACAAATATCGAAAAGTTAAATTCAATAGGTTTGGGGAATACGTATTTCGTATTCCTGGCACAAAACTGATTCTTTGGCTTTTCCTTTCGGAAAACGAACTTGGCTATTGAAATTCATTGATTCCAAATGGCTTACAGATAATTTTATTAATATTTAGTGAACTTCCGGAATTAAATCTGAAATTTATTGAACGCGTGAGAATTTTCGCCGCGTTTTGTTATCTAGAAGATTTTTTATCAGATTGATTCTTATCAGTTAAAAATAGGCTGTATGGCTGTGAGGTAATTAGTATAAGGAATACTGTAAAATAAATTTACTGCTTTGAGCCTGATCTAATTATCATCGATACCTGAATAGACAGTGTACGTAAGCCAATAGAATTTCTAGGAAATAAAACGATTTCTCCCAGAGACACAATAAATTGAAATTCCTTGCCACAAACATTTCCTTGAATAAACTACCTAACAAATTGAATTTCTATAAATAAATTCACACTTTCCAATGATCATATTCCATTTGGGTTTGTCCTTTCTCCTTCTTTGGATACTTATCTGTGTTAACACATATGAAACCTTTTGTCGTGGAAATCATTTGAAACAGGACATATTACAAACTGATGAGTATGTGTATATAACAAGTGAATCCTTTCGTATCTTAAATATCTTCCTACTATGTTGGGAAAGAAGCTTTTACAATTTATGGTCTCATGAGGATATGCTACCAACGGAAGAGTAAAGAAAAAAGTTTATTTTTTGTTTAGTTCATATTTTGCTTGGCTTAGTTCCTTTTGTATATACGAGTATATACTATACATATATACAAAAGGAACTGAGCAAAAGATAATCTTCCAGTAAGAAGAAGTGTATAATAAAGATAATAAAATAAAAGAAAAAAGGGGTTTTGTAAATAAATTGGTGAATCAAACAATGTCCTACAAATTGCAACTTCACTAACATATAGAATCTCTCAATTAATATAGAAAAAATAAAATGTAATTACTGTCTATTTAAATCTGCCGCCATTTCGTTTTATTGACCTCATTGTTTCCATCCACATGCTAATTCAAAAGAGGGACGAGGAAAACTTCGGGACAGAACACACGATTGACGACACTATGTGCGCAAAACGATGACGTCCAGAAAATACTTGGAAAATAAACAGGAATCCGGTTCGGATCATCATGAAAAGATGAAGTGCAATTGTTGTGGAGAAAAACCATAAGAAATCAAAGTACTTTAGAAGGAAGAAGGACGAAAAACAAAATGCAAACGCAGTCAAAGATGCTTCTTTCATCATTGATAGTGATAAGTGCTGCAACAATTTGTCACTCAGTGGCGTAACTAGCAAGAAATGAAGCCTTAACTTTGCATACATATATTCTCACTGTATCAAAAGTGGAGTAAAACTTGCTAGTGATGTTTATAAATTGGACTAACGTCAGCAAGGCTGTGTAGTTTTTCAGAAAAAAAGTATAACCGTTTATTAAGTACAATTTTCAGGAATCTATTTTACGTGAACTGAAGCTTTGTTACTAGATATTTAGCCCATTGGATCCAGGTAGTTGAGCCGTATACGACGACCGGTTTGATTGCCATTTTGATGATGAGAACTTTGTTTCTGGTGTTGAGATGCGAATTACGATTAAAAAGAAGGTATAGCGAGGGCAAGGCCTTAAACGTTTTGGAGCTAATATGCTCAATATGACTTTTGAAGGTTAGTTTTTTGTCGAATATAAGCCCAAGATAATTGAAATCCCTTTGGTTTTACCCTAAAAAATTTATTGGTCGCTTGGGTAGGTGCGCAGGCTTACGCTTCCTGGTGAAGAATATTGACTTCGCTTTTGCAACATTGATTTTCATTTTCCATCTATGGTAGTTTTGATATTTAAGTTCTAACGCCATTTCAAGGCTGGGAATAATGGAATTTGGATCTGCGCCTATGCTGTATATGCAAATATCGTCTGCGAAAGCTTCAACTTGGCAATTTGGTGAGGAAGGGAAGTCAAACGTATAGATGTTATATAGTGATGGGCTTAGGTAGGAGCCTTGCGGAACACCAGCAGTAATACTTTTCACTGGAGAAGTGCTTTCTCCTACTTTGACCTGGAACTTCCTGTCAGTTAAAAATGCTTATAAAAGGTTCAACAAATATGGGAGTGTGTTATATTTCTGACGTTTATAGACAAGAGCATCATGCCAGACTGTATCGAAGGCTTTTTCTATGTCCAGTGTCACCAAACTCACAGATAATTTATTGTACATCGCTGCTTTGACGTCCATCGTAACACGGAAAAGCTGATGTGCTGTCGAATATCTGTTTCTGAAGCCGAACTGGAAACCAGGTAGGATATTATTGTTAGCCATTAAATCAATTAATCTTTTTAGAAGTACTTAATCAAACAGCTAACCTAAACCTGGTAGTAAGCTAATGGGCCTATAGTTATCGGCAGAGTGCGGATCTCTTCCAAGCTTCAGGATAGATATAACTGGAGCTTGTTTCCAGATGGATGGAGAGAAGGAGAGCCTATGGCAAGCGTTGCATAGTGGGCATATGAAGACTATTCCTTTTTTGGGTGAATTTTGAAGTACTATATTTGGCAGGCAATCGATACCTGGAGCTTTACCACTTTTAACTTTTTGAAGTCAACATATTAACTCTCTTGTTTTTATTAATACACCAGGAGGTATAGATGTTTGGTTGGGTTGTTGTTCGAAAGCTTCAGCCACTATAATTTCTGCTAGATTGTTGTAGAACCTATTGGAAATATGATGGAATATTATCTGCAAGTATATCTGCTTTTCCTTGATTGGAGTAAATATGCTCTTCGTTGTTATTTATTATCGAATATGGTAACGCATAATACTTTCGTTAAAAGTTCTATTTAAAAACTAAACTTTCCGCGAGTTGTAGTCCAGATTTGTTAGCATATTGTTCCATTGGAGGCTCCGAACCTCCTTAATTTTGTTCTTTATGGCTAGAGTGAAGATATTAACACCAATTTCGAGAGACCTAATGCGGTTTTTTTGCCATTTACGCCGCAAAGAATTTCGTTTTCTAATTAGATCGTACGTTTCTTCATCAAATTCTAAATTATAAGAAGCTTTTGATCGTTTTGGGACGCTACAATCAATAGCTTGCCAGATAGTGTTTGTGAATTCTTCAATTTGCTCTTCACATACTGAGAGATTCTTGAGCGATTCTATGGTTCTTGATGTTAAGTTCACTCTTTCATTAATAAAACTCCAGAATTCAGACCGTTTTGCTTTTTTATAGCAGTAGTATGTTTTGGTACATCACTATTTCCTCTTGACGCTTCTAAGTGAATTATTCCAGGTAGATGAGGAGATGAGAGGGCTTGCAAGACACTCAACTTGGAGGGAGTAATATTTTGGTCACTAAGAACCAGATCCAGAGTGGAACCAACTCCACGGGGAAAGTAAAACTAGGGTTCTTTAGGGAAATAATAACGATCAATTAAACAGTAGTTACAATGCCTTGTCGCTGATATTGTACTTCCTTTGATCCAACGTAAACTGGACGCCGTTAAAACTGCTGCTGATAAAAGATGGGTATCTATCGTCACGTTTATAGCATTACCTGGAATGAATAATTGTTGGAACTATCGCAGCTACCGCCATTGATATGAACAATTTTATGATAACTTATGTCAACTCCATTAAACCATCTATGACTGAATTCGCCAAAATGTCCGGATGAAAGCATTACGTCAATCACTTTGTTTTGCTCTTTCAACTTCTTTAAACCATTGCTCTTTTAACTTATCTCCCAAGTCTTCCTTTTTTGGGTATCCGTGGTTCGTCCACACAATTCACGTGGCCATCCTATTGCAGCTTCTGCAGTTCAACAATCGTTGAGTCCTCCGGCTCATCAAAAATTTCATACATCTCATGGGTGCCTCGAATTCAGGTCTCGGATTCGTATTTTGAAGTGACAGAAATTGCAGATGAAGGGTGATGGGGTAGCACATAATGGGTGTATTTTATCGGATGCAAAAAAAAAGAAAAATGGCTCGGTCGATATCGGTAGGCCTTCGATGTCCCCAACGACGTATCGGTCTTTATCGAGAACCTTTGTGATAGGGTATGGACCCTTGAACTTAGGTTCTAGTTTTCAACTTTGTCCACTCGAGGGGGCGTCATTTTCAATCAACAATATATCGTGGACGACATACTTCTTCGGCGATTACGCTCACGAAGTGAATTTTCCATAGCTTGACGACGTTTCATCTCTGGATCACTTATTTGGGTATCATTGGCGGAGTCGACAGCGGTTTGAAGGAGGTAAGTGAGCTGATTACTAGTAACATCCTTCAGTTTGAAATCGAAAATGATTCCATTAGGGCTGAAACCAGTGAACAATTTTTTCTGCGAGTTCAGAGCCCACTACAGTGATGGTAGAAACACGTCCCAATTAGAAGCGTTCTCGGCAGTTATAGATAGGGATGATAAAACGGTCTCCTTGAGTCGCTCTACCTGGCCGTTGGCACGGAGAGTCCTGTTCGTGACTTTTGGGTATTTTATATTGCGTTGTTCGCAAAATGAAGAAAATTTGTGAAAAATATACGCAATTCCTCAATGGGATACTAGCATTTTCGGCAAATCAAAATCACTGGGTAATTCAATTAATGAATTCAGCACAGAATGTGTTGATGTGTTGCGTACGGCTTTTACGACAAGATACTTAGTGAACGTATCGGATATCGTCAGAATATACATGTTTCCATTTTTTGTTCATTTAAAAGAGCCTTAATGATTTAAATGCAACTGTCTATGCGTACCAGGTTCGATGTATTCAGGAACAACACTGCAGAAACGGTGCAAGCACATCAACGAGCACAAATAGTGGCAAGAAGTGGCAGTCGACGGTTGGAATTAGAAAAGGGCGACGAAGTATTCATAGACGACTACCGCGTGAATGCCGAGAAAAGAAGCAAGGCAAGAATTATTAAAAAGCTATCACCGTCCACCTTCGCCGTAAAAGACGAGGACAATATGATACATAAACGCCACAAGGATCAGATAGTAAAAGTCCCGGGGTCGAACAAAGAATTACGCAGGTCACCGCGATTCCAAAACTTAAATAATTAGAGGGAGGAGAGTTGTGGTGTATGATGAGTATGTGGTGGGTGAGCGCGTATGATAGGTATGTGTACGAGTGTGTGTGTCGCGAGTCGATGAGCCGCGTCGCGTTTCATACGTAAACATGCGCCGTGCACAGTTCAGTCTACGCTCCGTGCGACTCGAGATAACACGTACTGACCTCCACACTAAATTGTATCACCAATTAAATATTTACAATAAACTATCATTAAAACATAAGTGTGTGTATTTTCCTTTTTGGTTCAAGAACATAACAAAATGTACCAAAATGTCCGCGACTGTCGTGATAATATTGCGCTGCGTGAAATCAGATGGGTTTAGGCACTACTAGTTTTGAACCCTTGCCAGTTTTCCGAAACAAACGATTTTCTTTAAGTTCAAAATCGTGTTTTACTTGTCTTACGTTTTTAAGCAAACCGATAATATGTTGAATCTGGTCATCTTTTATCTGCATGGTATAAATCTAATCATCTCTACCAACCGAAATTGCAAAGGATGAACCGGCGATATCAGGCTCTTGGGGTGGTGAATCAGGGGTACGACTTAGTGCGTCGATGTGAGTGAGTGCACGATATCAAAGTCATATTCTACTAATCGCGGCATGCATCTCGCGACGTGTGGCTTCAATTAAGTTTTCGATTTGACCTCAGCAACGGCAGAACAATCAGTGACTATACGAATCTACCTACTCAAGACATCAACTTGGAATCGATCCAACGTTTCAACGACGGTGAGCTCTTTCACCTCATAAATGTGGTACACGCTTTCGGCTACTGTACAACGCCAACTATAGTAGAAAACCGGCCTTCAGTTCTTCCCGTCAACTGATTGCAAGAGGACTCCGGGAAGACCAATAGTGCTGGCATCCGTATGGATTTCATGTTGCGTCTGAATGTCGAATAATGCTAACATCAGCTCGTTACACAGGATACATTTAAGTCATTCGAATGAGTGCTGCTGTTTGTTGCCCCATTAAAACACTTTTCTTTCCTTTTTGGACTCGCAAAGCAATTTGGTCAGTGGCTTCACCATGAGAGCATAGTCCTCGAAAAATTTCCGGAAGTATCCAGTGATTCCCAGGGATCGTTTAACTTCGGTGACATTGGACGGCTGCTTGAAGTTTGAAATAGCAGATGCTTTCTCAGTTCCGACCGGATATCGTCTGCATTGACGATATGCCCAAAGTAGTTGATCTCTTCAGCCAAAAGTTTACATTCTCTAAGCGCAACATCAGCCCGTAGGTTTTCAATACTTGCAAGAATTTTTCAAGTGACTTAGCAGGGTCACCTCTAAAGCCGTTGTAAGTAAAATAATCATGACTGCTGCACATAAAACTGTACCTGCCGTAGCCAAGATCAAGCACCGAAACAAGAAGAGTAAATCTTGCAAAGCTAGTCGTACTCGCACTAACGTTCGACAACATTAATTTTGCTGTCACTCCATTTCGATTGCACGCCTATGATTTTGAACATGCGCTATAAAGATAACTAAGTAGGGTATCAAATGAAAGATTTTGATGAAATCTTATAATATCAAGTTACAAAGTTTGAATTTTTTACAAGAAGGGGGAGGCAGATGATGGAAATGAAGACGAAAAAGTCTGTCTCCCGATATACGTAGATCAAAAATCCTTTAAAAAATTATATATTTAGAGCATGATGTATCTAAGGCAAAAAATACCTTTCAAGCCAAAATTTGTTCAACTTTTAAATTTGTTTTCTATTTTTGAATCTCTCTAGCTCCGTTAGGAATGCGAATTTGGAAAATGTGATCATTTTAAGCAACATTAACTGAAAAAACTTTTTGGGGGTCGGAAAATTGTTCAAAATAATTAGATTTTGTCTCGAGCGTACCAAAGCCGAGAGAACCACAATGGCCCGTGTGAAATTGTGAGATCTCCTACTCTAGCTCCCATAGGAAAGTGAGTTTGGAAAAACTGTAATAATTTTGAAAAACCTTAACTTAAATTACACACAGGCTCCTTCGGCCATTCCGGCTCTGGTGCACATAAGAAGAAGAAGATACTTTTGAACGATTTTTTTCGTGAGATTTGGGGGTCGGAAAATTGTTTAAAATGTCAGTTTTTTCCAGAGTGCCGAGAAAACTAAAACGATCAGTGTGAAATTTGAAATCTCATAGTTTCACATTTTTGTGAGGTTTATTCTTTCATAATATTTGCGTGCAGTGTAGAAGCCTAGCCAGAAATTCGGAAAGTAAAGTCACCGACAGACTACGAGTGTTCACTCAGTGGTGATATGTACTAATTTAATCAGATCATATCATTGCTGAGCAGGCACATGGGCGCATGGTACTGACCAAACCAACTTCCGAAAAAATCAATACGGTCATGAAAATGAGATACTCTGACTATCTCTAAGCGAAGGCCCGAGAGGGGCTGTAGTGCTACAAAGAAGAAGAAGAAAGTCACCTAAACTTTCAGCACCTACGATGAACACTTTGGCATGCAACATTGCTTAGAAATTTTTTCTGACTGAGGAAAAATTTGGGCTGGCTCTAAGTCTCTTTGTAAAGGGTGGTTTTTTATCGGTGACACAAACCATTTTGGCGAATGAATATTCGCTTATCTGAAAAATGGTATGTACATGCAAAAGATTTCTTTTAAAAGTTCTCATTAAAAACGCATTAGAAATTGAAGACATCCAAACAAATTAGATTAATGTACTAACGGTATGAGTGTAAGATACTCTAAAAACAAGAAAATATATTCCAAATACAACGTTTGCTTTTATAATTTGCCTTCGGCTCCAAATATAATATTTTCGCCACATATTTTCAAATCATATAAAATTTCATTAAACACATACCAACTCATTATTATGTTCGTTGCAAAATCGTTAATCAATTCCCATGGCAAATACTAAACTTACCTAACATCTTAACACCTTACAAGTCATTTAGTCCACAACTTCTCTTAAGTATTTAAACATTGAGGTCAAGTACTTAGACTCGTGGAATGCATTTTAAATAAGCTCCAAGAATTTAATGTCATGCAAATAGCTCCATCGGTTCAGCGTTCGACTGAAAAATTAAATCAGGAGATGAGAGTATGCGACGGAAGGAAATTGCAGAATATATTATCAAAATCACCCGGCAAGGTCGAATTGCAATTACCAAGTCAAAGACATAGCATCCTTGAACTATTCAGTCTCGACAAGAAGCTATCCCACCACGTAAAACCACTATCTCCCACCACTAACAGCACTATCAGCAGCAACAACTACAACAATCTCCAACCACCAAATCTAGGTTAAAGTGGTGGTGAGTTTTACAACAACAAGAACTACGGGTACTAAACTGCAGCTGTGTAATCTGGTGGTGTACCTATACTACCTTTACTTCAGATGGATATAGGGCTCTAGGTCACTTGCCTTGTTTTCTTGCCTATAACTTAACTTTCCAGCTGTTCCGGATTCTAGCAGAGAATACCCAACATTTTCGTACGAGACGGTAGGAATAGAGAGGATGCCTGGGAGAATTTAGGGCAAGGTTACACAAAAGTGCAGCAGTAATTCAACATATTTTTCCTGTTTCAATGCCATGCGAAGAATTGCGAGAGCCTACACTTGACTTGATGAGCATAGAAAACTGTGTTGAAGGTGTACTAACATACTCGTAGACCCTTTGCAACATAAATATCAATGTTATCTCACTTTTCTGTTCATGTTATGTGAAGTATATGTGAGTATGATTTTTTTCTACTCTGCAAATAATTAAATGTCCTTGCACTTCGGTCACGGTTGTCAGCGGTGTTTTAAGGTATGAATACGAAAATTTCAAGTTAGGAAAGTTAAGGTCAAGCCTATTAACGCATGAGTGTGTCGAAGCTTTTCAACTATTCGTGTGTAAAGCAATAATTTCAAGGTTAGTTGATTAAGGACGATTAAATTTGAAAATTTAGGAAATCTGCTATGAATTTATGGGAACAACGATTCTACTTTTACATCATTGTAATAAAGTCAATTGATCTCAGTTTTTAATAAATGAAAAATTTCAAGAGAATTCTTGAGGGCCACAGAAACAAATCGCTGGTAAAAAGCTACTTTCCAAAGTACAACGCACCTGCACTAAAGAAAAATCGGTGGAAACAGCAACCTATTTAGTTTTTGAAACTTTTGAAAGATCTGTTCAAAACCAGGAGTATAATTTTACAAAGTTCCTATTAATTTTACAAAGTTCATGCCTCCATCAGAGACTGGATCTCATCATTACTTAAAAGCAAGTATGTAGCGTTGGAGTGGAGAAGTACAATGGCTAAAAGACATGTTGGGAAAGGCACGCCACTTTCACCAGTACTAAGGGTGATTACTCTGAACGTCATCTTGAAAAGTGTGAAATTGACAGGAGTGAAGGTGGTAGCCTAGACCGATGACAAGGTGTTACTAGCCACAGGTAAATATTTTGCGAAATTTTGCTTCAGCTCAACTCATAGGGCTGGTAACGACTAGAGGAATCATAAAAGACTTAGCTGATCCAGTTTACGAAGAAAAATCAGCCTTTAGTCTTTGGCCAGCCAGACATATCCGGCCAAAAGTTGAACCATGCAATATATACAGGGTTATCCACTTCGTGGTAGGAAAGTGTAACCCTGCCATTTGACATCTGTCAGAATTAAATATCATCCAAAGCGTGTTTTTTTCTTAGTTGAAGGTTTGCCATTTAGAAGTATGGATCGTTTAACAGTCGAAGTACGCGTTAAAATTATTAAATTTTATTATCAAAATGGTGATTCTGCTGTATCAACATTTCGGGCTTTACGAGCCGATTACGGTCGATATAATCGACCTACACAGCAAACAATTTCGAACATAGTAAGAAAATTTGAAGAGACTGGATCGGTTATTGATATTGCAAGGCCTGTGCATCATCGCAACATTCGTTCTGCTGAAAATATCACAGTCTTTGCTCAAAGTGTGAAGGAAGACCCGAATTTGTCGATTCCTCGACGTGTTCAACATTTGGGCTTGTCTTACGGCTCATTGTGGCGGATTTTGCATTTAAATTTGCATCTCCATCCATACAAAATTCAACTCACTCAAGAACTGAAGCCTCAAGACCATACACAACGCAGAATGTATGCAAATTGGGTGATTGAACAACAAGCCTCTGATAACGATTTTTCGAACAAAATTGTCTTTAGTGATCAGGCTCATCTTTCGCTCAGTGGTTACGTAAATAAATAGAATTGCCGCATACAGGGCTCTCAAAATGCTCAGGTAATTGCAGAAAGGCCTTTGCATCCGGAAAAAGTGACCGTTTGGTGCGCATTATGGTCTGGTGGTGTTATTGGCCCGTATTTTTTTTGAAAACGATCAAGGAAGAGCCATTACAGTCAATTCTGACCGCTATGGACGGATGTTAACCAATTATTTTTGGAGAGAAATTGAAGATTATGATCTGGAGAACATGTGGTTCCAACAGGACGGAGCCACAAGCCACACAACACAGGCTAATCGAGAACTTTTGCACGAGAAATTTCTACGATGCGTAATTTTGAGATTGAGTGATGTCAATTGGCCCGCAAAGTCCTGCGACCTAACACCTTTGGATTTCTTTTTATGGGGCTATGCAAAAGATCGTGTTTATGCGAACAATCTTCGAAATCTTGAGCAATTGAAAACCAATATTCGTTAAGTTATGGCCGAGATCTTGCCGGAAATATGCCGAAAAATCATTGAAAATTACCTCAAAAGGATTGAGGCTTGTAAGAGGTTCCATGGAAGACATTTGAATGATGTTGTAATTCACAAATAATGGTAAAATTCAGACTTTATAATGAATAAAAATGTTGTTTCTATTTGAATATTTGATGTGTTTTCTTCAGCTTTATTTTCCCAAGCGTAAAATGGATAACCCTATATGAGTATTAGCAAAAATAGTAAGCTGTCATGGAAATGTAATATTGAGAACAGATCCATAAAGGTAATGATTGCTTACTATGTCTGGAAAAAACAGTTGGAAGAAGCTGAGGGTTGTACACTGTAACCTGCTTCTGGATTTCCATGAAAATTGCAAGGCAAATTCTCCTTTATGTAGTTTTGGCCACGTGGCTCACTCTAAACAAAGTAATGTATAGAACCAAATTAGAAAAACTATAAAAGAAGGCATGTCTGGAAGTGACAGGAGCACTGGGTACTTCGGAATCTCTCAATGTCATGCCAGCACTACCGCGATGCGCGATGAGGCTCTGCTTCTCAATGCAACTCACAACTCTCCTTATGGTCATAGTAATATTGATATTCCAAGGGTAACTGAAATCAATTATACACGCTCTATATGGATGTTGGATAAAAGGTACTAGGCTATAATTCTAAGTAACAGGGTGGAGATGGAACCACATTCACAGGAGGCGACAACTGTCAGCACAGATGGCTCTAAAATAGACACCGATGTGGGTGCAGCAATGAACTCACCTGAACTGATGATTGACACCAGTTTCAGACCGCGTGACTAGGGCAATGTCTGCAATTAAAGCATTTCAGTCGAAATATATACAAAAACATCAAAAGGCACTGTAGAGTCTTTATAGGAATAGAAACGGGCGATCTACTTAAGTCCAGGACATACAACAATTATTGAGAATTGTTAGTATACGAGGTGTGTTCAAAAAGTATCACGAATTTTGAATTTTCGCGGGTTACGTATATTCGAATTTCGATTTTTTTGTGGCGTTATGTTGGTGCTCATGTCTGTCACATATGCCGACAAGCTCGGCCATTTTGAATGTTCACTTAATTGGTGATAGCTGCTTTACTTGAACGTGTTTTCAATCGTCTTCGATTTTTACTTATTCAAAAAAATGGATAAAAGAACGTGTATCAAATTTTGTGTGAAAAACGAAATTAAGTGCGCGGATGCATTCCGAATGTTCACTGTGGCATACGGAGAAGCTACCTTGGACCGAAGCAACGTTTATCGGTGGTACAAAATGTTTTTAAGAAGGCCGAGAAGATGTTAACGACGAATAGCGTGCCGGACGCCCGAGCACTTCAACAACAGACGAAAAAATTAATGAAGTGGAGAAAATGGTATTGGCCAATCGTCGAATCACCGTTAGAGAAGTTGCTGAGGACCTAAACATATCGATTGGCTCGTGCCATTCGATTTTTATCAACGATTTGGGCATGAGACGGGTCGCCGCGAAATTCGTACCAAAATTGCTCAATTGCGACCAAAAACAGCAACGCATGAACATTGCTAATGAGATGTTAAACTCTGTCCGCGACGAACCAAATTTGCTCCAGAGGGTCATAACTGGTGACGAATCGTGGGTTTATGGTTATGACGTGGAAACCAAAGCTCAATCATCTCAATGGAAGCTGCCGCATGAACCAAGACCGAAAAAAGCGTGCCAAGTTCGGTCGAATGTGAAAGTTTTGCTGACAGTTTTCTTCGATTGCAGGGGCGTGGTGCATCATGAGTTCTTGCCACAGGGAAGAACGGTCAATAAGGAATATTACCTGCAAGTTATGCGCAATTTGCGCGAAGCAATCCGCCAGAAACGCCCGGATTTGTGGGAGAACAAAAATTGGCTTTTGCACCACGATAACGCCCCTGCTCACACATCGTTGCTTGTGCGCGACTTTTTGGCCAAAAACAACACACTAATGATGCCGCAGCCACCGTATTCCCCAGATCTGGCCCCCTGTGACTTTTTCTTGTTTCCTAAACTGAAGAGGCCCATGAAAGGACGACGTTACGCTACGCTTGACGAGATAAAGACGGCATCGAAGGAGGAGCTGAACAAGATTAAAAAAAAATGATTTTTTGAAGTGCTTCGAAGTTTGGAAAAACCGTTGGCACAAGTGTATAATATCTCATGGGGATTACTTTGAAGGGGACAAAATAGATATTCATGAATAAATAAATAATTTTTGAAAAAAAAACAAAATTCGTGATATTTTTTGAACACACCTCGTACAACGAAAAATATGGATATAACTGAACAGGCTATGCACAGATGCACTTTAAGCCACCAGCCGTGCTCGTTCAGTCTGAGAGCGACAAGCAACGAGTGCATATCACGTCTCTGCGCTATTAAATTTTAGCCACTTTAATGTATTATTTTCTCTTCATTTTAATGTATCGTTTTACGGTACGTGTTTTATTTTTATGATAAAATCAAGTGTCATTAAGATAGAACACAAAATTTTAATTTCGCCGACAGGTTATTGGCTCGGACATTCGATACACAATCAAAAGATTGACAAGGTGAATGAAGAGTTTAAAGTGCAGCGTTAGCATGACAGTAAAGACTAAAGTGAACAATGATCGTGATATAGAACAATGTTAGAAAGTTCCGGCTACAATTGCTCCTTCCAGAAGCTCAACAGCGATAACTACGCAGCTTGGAGATATAAAATGGAGCTGATGCTAATGGATCGAGACTTATGGGACGTGATCGAAAATGACACAGAAGCAACCGCACTCGCGAAATGGAAGAAAATCGACGGAAAGGCGCGCACGAGAATTGGTCGTAAAAAATCTGCTTGTTTTCGGAAGGAAGGCACTTGTTCAAACGCCAAAGGAACTTCGAAAGAAATTAGATGCAAAATCTATAGAGCATAGGTTGATTGGTTATTCAGAAGAATCCAAGGTCTTCAGATTTATTAACGCGGCAATAGGAGTACTCAAAATACGTCACGATACCACATTTTCCGACAGAACTTCTTCGAGAAATCAAATCAGCCCTGATGGAAATTCAGATGAACAGTATGTTTTTCAGAGAGGCAATACTCAGGAAGAATCCATTCAACAAAGCGACAGTGAAGAGTAATCATCATATTCAAAAGCGACGCCATACCAGTGGAAGCAGCAGAAAGCGACGACGCACAAGAGGTAGCAGCAGAAAGCGACGACGTGTTAGCTAATAAGATTGACAAAATACAAGCAGAAGCACAGGATTTGCCTACACGGAGGTCTGCAAATGATAATAAAGGAGTCGCGCCATATGGCAATTTCAAAGTTTGCAGCAATTTTGCAAGACGATCCAAAAAGCAGGATTGAAGCGCTATCAAGACTAAATAAAAACGAATGGGAAAGAGCGATGGATGAGGAATATAATGCGCTACTTTAAAACAATACGTGGGAAATTGTACATACACCGAAAGATCGAAATATTGTGCCCTGTAAATGAATTTTCAAAACCAAAAAGCCTCATCGCACGCGGATTCTCTCAAAAGTTCAGCACAGATAATAATGACGTTTCACCTCGCCTCAACTTTTACTAGTCAGCACGGGTAAATGAAGATTACTAGTCAAGCATTTCGATGCAAAGACTGCTTTTTCGAATGGCAATCTCAAGGAAATTATATATATGAAGCAACCAGAAGGATATGAAATGAAATATAAAGAAGGACATATCATGATTTGTAAGCTGAAAAAGGGGCTCTACGGTTTAAAGCAAACATGCGTATCTCTATCATCCACTGAGGCAGAGTATGTTTCTATAGCAGAATTAGGAAACTTATGAGTTTTGAATATTGCCCCACCGAAGAAATGACAGCCGTCATGTTAACGAAGCAACTCAATAGGATCAACTTTAAGTATTTTGCTGGAAAGAGCGGATTAAAATTACGCAATTGAGTGCATATTATCCTTGAGGGAGGATGTTAGTATACAACGAAAAATATGCGTCTAACTGAACAGGCTGTGCACAGATGAACTTCAGCCCATCAGACGTGCTCGTTTGGTCTGAGAGCGACGAGCAACTAGTGCATATCACATCTCTACGCTATTAAATTTTAGTCACTTAAATGTATTATTTTCCCTTAATTTCACTGTATCGTTTTACGGTACGTGTGAACTTTTATGATAAAATCAAGTGTCTTTTTTCTGTGGTAGGGAGTTGAATGCTATTTACGCACAGAGTGTGGGACGTCCATGCACGACTGGACTACCCACTAAACACCTCCCCTGTCAACCTGAGAACCCAGCCTGGAACCGTTTGACACATCACTTCGGGCCAGGTCTCGTTTTGTTACGCCGTGGAGCGTCTTCAAGCTGGGGAGTCCCTTTCCTAGCGGGAGGGGAGAGGGAAAGAGGAATTGCCAGAAGAGTGATCCCCCAGCCCCAGCGCCCCCGGCTGCTGTGAGTCCGTTTTATATTTTAGGACTGCCCGAGCATAATGTGCCACCTGGTTCCATTTGTCAGCCGATTCAAGCATCACTGCAACTATATTATCCGGGGTAAGCTCCCCCGTCTCTCTGTAAAGTTTCCTTCGCAGCCTGACCCATTTTGTACACGCAAAAAATGTGTGACAGGCAGTGTCCTCCTCTCCTGAGCAAAACCGACAGTCGGGAGACCGTGACTTACCGATATTGTGTAGGTAAGACTGAAAACACCCGTGCCCGCTCAAAAGCTGGGTCAGATAGAAGTCAGTCTCACCATGCCTTCGAAGATGCAATTCTCAGTGCTCCTCTTCTCTGTACCGGTGCCAAACGTTTTCGGTATACCTCCTTGCTGAGAGCGTCGCCCCATACCTCTGCTCCGCACAGTAGCACTGACCCTACAGCACTCATCAAGAGGCGTCTTCTTGATGGGCTGGGTCCCCCTACGTTGGCCATAAGTCAACTCAGAGCCGATATTCCCGAAGCAGCCTTCTCAGCCGTTGCCCTGTTTTGCTCAGAGAAACTCATCTTCGAGTCGATCAGTAGCCCCACTGGCTTCGATTCGATTTATATGTCTCCAATACTGATCATCCTTACTCTAGGGATTCTCTTTTTTGTCAAGATGACCACTTCGGTTTTCTCCAGTGCTAAACTCAGCCCGCGAGTAGTCATCCAGTCCCTCACTCGGCGCATTAGCATACCTAGCCTAAGTTGCGCTTGTTCAACGGTGCGTTCAGCGACCAGAGCCGCAACATCATCCGCATAGCCGACCAAAGCGCGACTCATCTGGCATCTCAAGTCTTAGTAGCCCGTCGTAAGACACGTTCCATAGGTCCGGACCGAGGATAGATCCCTAGGCAACACCCGATGTAATTTCCATCCTTCGTTGGCCCTGTGTCGTGTCGTAGAGCAGGCTTCAGTATTTAAGGTAGTTCCTCAAAAGCCGCATTAGATATTCTGGAACTTGAAAAGAGTTTTCCAGCGTGTCCAGAATATCCACCCATCTAGCGGAGTTGAAGGCATTCCTGACGTCGAGTGTCACCAACAGGACGATCCGTCGCTTGGTGCGACTATATGCCTCTGCCTTTTGGAACGCGCTCACCACCTCTGCAATCGCATCAATGGTAGAACGTCCTGCTCTAAAGCCGTACTGCCGAGGAGATAGGTCCCCAGCACCACGAATCGCGTCAGTGAGTCTTCCCCTGATGAGTTTCTCTAGCACTTTCCCAGCCGTGTCTAGCATGCATAACGGGCGGTATGCAGACGGCGATCCGGGATTTCCCTTCCCCTTGCTGATCAGCACGAGCCTCGCCACCTTCCATCGTACCGGGAAAACCCCGTTCCGTAGGCAAGCGTTGAATGTGCTGAGCAGCAAGTCAGGACAATGATGATAGACGAGCCGCAACACCTCAGCTGGAACACCATCTGGACCTGGAGCCTTCCTCGTTTGGAGCCTCCCTCGTTGCCATTTAAATAGAACACAAAACATTCATTTTGCCTGCAGGAATGAAAGAGGAAAGTAATTCTCGAGCAAGTTTCTGTGACTGTACCAAAACCTTTGAACTTAATGATGGATGCTCTAAATGATAACTCGAGAACCTCAGCTGAAGTTAGTTAAAATGTTCAACTCCTTCAGTAATAACAAAAACCCTATAGAAAGATTATGAACGGAAGAAAACGATCTATCTTATGAACCTGCTGAGGTAATTTTGTGCACTGCTGGTAAGGATCTATACCAGCTAATTTTTCGTAGGAACGAATACCATCACACTTGAAATTGTAAAAAGCGGATCATGAAGAAATTGTAGGCAACCAGAGGTAGGGAGATGGTAGAATCTCTCCTATGTAGTTTTCCAGCTCTCGCCTAGAGGGAATGAAAGGAACTAATTGAGGTCTCTGAATGTAATTGAGGTCTCGGAAAATCACTGGTATGTTCCAACTTAACCAAGAAACTTAAGCGGCAACAAACAGGCTTGATCTTTCATGTTGGGCACATAATTAAAGTAGTATCAGTATGGACTCTTATAGTTTATGTTATTTTTCTTTATATTTTAACTTTATATTTTAGCTGCGGGGACGGAATCAATCATAAAGATCAAATGCTAAGAGTAAGTCTTACTCTGAATTTCATGCGTTCTTCCTTTTATTATATTTTGGTTACGTTATTATATTCTGGTATTGTAAAATAATTTTACAATATACTAAAATCGTAACCTATCGGTTCGTCTATCCGTCTGTGTGTCACAGCAAGTTTTTTGGCAAACCGTTTAAGCTATGACTAGAACATTTGAAAGCAGGTCCTAAACTAGCAGAATTTGCATGGAATTGTTAATAATAATAATAATAAATACAGACAAATCAAAAAATTTAACGGTAAAACAATTGCACAAAAAGTGTCATTTTAATGGATTGCCAGCGTCGGGAAACAAGTATGATCTTGCCGAACGGCTTATGAAGAACGTGACACCGAACACAGGTGTGGAAGAGACAAATGATACATTGCTTGCAAAAAACTACAAGTTGAAGCAGACAGTATGACAATTACTAGTGACAGTGCTAACAATTCAAACACATACAAAAATATATATCTACCACGTAGGGTTTCTACTCCAGTAATTAACTCATCACACACTAATACGTCAATTCCACCATTGCAATCTAAAAGTTGCACTCTGGTCGCTCTGCCATCGTAAATGTACATCCCACTGCAATCAATCTCAATACAACCCATCAGCGATGGAAATGCGCAAAAACATTTGCAATACCCAAGAACTCAGACCGTACCGACATACTCGATACTCGTTCGATTTTGCTGCTTTCAAATATTGGTAAGCTGTTTGAAAGGGTAATACTTGAAGGCATTCTACAATTTTTCACGGTTTTAGGGTTGAAAAAGCTATTAAACGTATAGAATGGTATATTTGGTCTGTAAACATGAGAAAATTCGTTAAAGACTACATCGCCGCTTGTGTCAGTTAGGGTTGTTTCAAAACACGGTCTAGAAAAACAGAAGGTTGCCTGCAATTCGAATACATGCCACCGATACCATTTCGTCAGTTACACATTGACCATAAACGTCTTTTCAAACGAAGTTAAAAGGAAAACATGTATGTCGTCTCAATTTCAGACGCATTTACCAAGTTTTTAATAGTAAAAGTTGTGCATAATACGTCAACTCAGCTAGTTCTTAACGCGCTAACCAAACTCATGAGCTACTTTGGTCTGGCGCAAATGATCATAACTGATAGAGGCTCAATGTTCATTAAAAAAAATTCTAATTTTTTCTGATCCACATTAAATAAAGCACATTAAGGTTGCAGTCGGAGCACCATGAGCTAAAAGGCAGGTTGACAGGGCAAATCAAACAATTTTGTCCTATTTATTTGCGGTGGCTGAAAATCAAACCTTCTGTGGGCAGTCCTTACCGTCGCTTTAGTGGGCTATAAATTATATGATTTTAAATTGTGAAATCTAACGACCAACTTGTTTATCCTTATGCTGCAGGATAATGTCAATTCCATTACTGATCCTGCCAATAGCGTGATGGATATTTAAACCAAGCGTAAATACCTCATGCGAAACAGGACAGAAAGAATCGCCGACGAAGACCCCGGTAGTAGGCACTGCTCGTAAAACCACAAGATGGCTGATCTCATGCAAAAGTGCTGTGGGATATTTGGGAAAATGTAAGACCCGGAAACACTAACACTGCTATTAAATCAGTAAAACCTACGTGGTCAGGCCACATACTGGTTGAATTCGGAGCAAAGGCCGACAATAAAGAAGCGTTCTGTGACGCAGTAAAAAAGACCGCAGCAAAAGCGCAATTAAAGCCTCGCTCGTGTCGATGGCAAGGATCGAAACAAGAGACATTGACTGCGTCATGGACCTGGCCGATGTAGAAGAGACCATCAAAAGGGAGTTCCTTGGCGTGGGCAGGATCAAAGCGAGGCTGACATCGGAAAACCACGGAGAACAACGCATGGCCATCATTAACTTGAACGAAAAGGACGCCGACCAATTTCTGAATAAGGGCTAAGTAAGAAAAGGGTGGGTTGTCTAGTGGATGCGGCAAAGAGCAGTGCCTCTTCAATGATTCAAATGCCTTGGCTATGGTCACACCCCACAAGTATGCAAAGAACCCGATGGAAGTCTCCTATGCTGCAAATGCGCTGCAATGGGATATAAAAGAAAATAGTGTAAAAGAGAGAATGTAACCTTTGCAAGGATGCTGATCCATGACAAGATTTCGGGCACGTCTTGGAATTTTTTGGGAAGCCCTAGCTAACACAAAACCAGAGCTTTGATGGCTCGTATCCTGCAGGTAAACAAACACCGCAATTCAAGCACACAAAATCTGCTTGAGCAGTTTGTGAGGGACATGAAAGCCAACGTTTTGCTGCTGAGTGGGGAACATCATGAAAGTTCTGCAACATGATATCCCGATGAAATTGGTACTGTCGCCATCTGGGTCCGGCAAAGTGATTTAAAGGGGGAGAACTGTTAATGGGGAGATAGTTTTGCCTAGGTACGGTGCTCAGAGACCACCTTTTTTAGTATGTACCTAGCGTCAAAAGAACCGATATCATGCCAAGCTTAATGCTTTGGAGGGCACTGTCTCGAACGCAGACTGCAACTGCTCTTTGGGAGAGACTTCAACGCTAAAGCAATCGGATGGGGCATGCCTCAAACAGATGAACGGGGAAAACGAATCCTAGAAATGGCAGCCAGTATGATGAGTACCATACTAAACAATGGAAATACGCTGATTTTCCGCGGTAATGGCTACGAAGGAGCCATACTGTATGTGACTTTCACCTGGGAGTCTTTAGTAGGGAGGATACATAATTGGAGATTATTAGATGACTATTAAGCCAGTGATCATCATTTATTCTGCTTGAGACCAGTGATGTTGTCTCCTGACGTTCATGCTCTCGGCCTTCTACAATGGGGTGGAACCTTGGAAAGATGTTTGTTGAGAGATTTGTCGAGGTGTTCACGGCAGGCAGGAAGATTTGCAGGAAACAGAAGAACTGGTAGCTCAATATGTGGTGAACTCCACTATAAACATCATCACAACAGCTTGCATCGCTACTGTTCACAGTTGAAAGTCCCAACATGGACAGCCCCCAATGTACTGGTGGTCGACTGTAATCGCTGAAAAGTGAAGGGAGTGTCACAAGCTTCTGCGTGAGGCTCAACGGGCACGGAACCATGACGAAGCATGCAACGGGGTAGCAACATAAAAGTCGGCCAGGAAATATGTTCGCAAATTAATTAACAACAGCAAGACTCGTTGCTCTGATTCTAGTGGACAGTGTGAACAAGGATCCGTGGGGCCTTAGCTACAAACTAGTTATGCGGAAATTTGGTGCCCCATGGACGTCTTACATGCATGATGCAGAAAACGTGGATGAGATAGTGCGGGCATTCTTCCCTACCCATCCCGTCCGTGTTGATTCTGTTCACGGTGAAACAGCAATCGCATGTCCAATCTTCACACGGCTGGAACTGGAAGAGCCAGTCCTTTCATTAAAAGTGAGGAAGTGAGGAAGTGAGATAGTATTCCAGCTGAGGTATTACAACTTATCTCTCACCATTGTCCTAACTTGCTGCTCAGCAAATTCAACGCTTGCCTACGGGACGGGCTCTTCTTGGTACCATGGGAGGTGGTGAGGCTTGTACTGATCAGCAAGGAGTAGGGAAATCCCAGATCGTCATCTGCATATCAACCGTTTGCATGCTAAACATGGCTGGGAAAGTGCTAGAGAAACTCATCAAGGGAAGAATCACTAACGTGGTTTGTCCTGCTGGGAATGTATCTCCTTCGCAATAAGGCTTTAGAGCAGGACGCTCCACCATTGATGCGATTGCAGAGGTGGTGAATGCGGTCCTTAAGGCTAAAGCATATAGCCGCATCAAGCGACGGATCGTCCTATTGTTGACACTTAACGTTAGGAGCGCCTTCAACTCCGCTACATGGGTGGATATTCTTGATACGCTGGAAAACTTTTGTCAAGTTCCAGAATATCTAATACGGCTTTTGGGGGGCTACCTGAAGGACCGATGCCTGATCTACGACACGATATAGGGTCAACAAAGGACGGATCTCTGGTTCAGACCTGCAGAACCTGTCTTCTGATGGGCTACTGAGACTGGCGATGCCAGATAAGTCACGCTTGATCAGCTATGCGGATGATGTTGCGCCTCTGGTCATTGGACAAGTGCAACTTAGACTAGGTTTGCTAATACGTCAAGTGAGAAAGAAGATGACTACTTGTGGGTTCCATATATCACTGGAAAAACCGTGCGCTCATCTTGACAAAAAAGAGAATCCCTAAAGTAAGAATGGTCAATATTGGAGACATAACAACTGAATCAAAGCTAGCACTATAGTATGTGAGGCTACTGATCGACTTCAAAATCTGTTTCGCTGACGGCTGAGAAGGCTGCTTTGGGAGTATTGACGCGTCTTGATGAGTGCTGTAGGTTCACTTTCTGGAACAGAAATATGAGGTGAAGCTCTCAGTAAGGAGGTATACCGAAAACGCTTGGCACAGGTACAGAGAAGATGAGCACTGAGGATTCCATCTTTGCATCCGACAGTCTCTGATTCGGTGGTGAGAGTTATTGCAGGCGTGATACCTGTTGTCCTCTTCACTAGAGTTTTTTACTTTCTTCGAAGCGAGGACACGAGGGAGAAGGTTGCCCGCGAAGGAAACGGTTGCCTGCGAAGAGAGGAAGGGAAAGTGGATTGAGTGCCTCATTCCGTATGTGAGACCGTGGCTAAATCGAAGGCATGGTTGGACTGACTTCTATATGACCCAGCTTTTAAGTGGGCATGGGTGTTTTCAGTCTTACCTGCACAAGATTGGTAAGTCACGGTCCCGCGATTATCAGTTTTGCCCAGGAGTGGAAGACGATGCCTGCCGCACATTTTTTGCGTGCAAAAAACGGGACAGACTGCAACGAGACCTTTATTGGGAGATGGGAGAGCTCACTCCAGATAGTATAGTCATAATGATGCCTTAAAAGAAAAAAAGGGACTCACAGCAGCCGGGGATGTAAGAGCTATGGACCTGCTTGTCTGGCAATCCCTCTTCCTCGCTCCTCTTCCGTTTGAGGAGGGACCCTCCAGCTTAAAAGCACCTCACGGTGTAACTAAACGAAACCTGACCCGGAGTAATGTGTCAAACGGTTCCAGGCTGAGTTCTGGGCGACCGGAAAGGTGTTTAGTGGGTAGTCCATTCGCTTGCGAGCATAGGAGTCCCATAATCAGTGCGCAAAGCATGCACTACCGCAACAGTATGCCATTGATGATTTGGAAATTATCGAAAATGATGCCGAGTAGACCAAAAAAACCGTACGTGAAAGTCGAAGTTTAAGGGGCCCTATATAATTTCTTGGGTCCCGGGAAAATATCGATATTTAATCGAAGATATGAGAGTTTTCAAGTCTCGGTCAAGCCATTTTTAACAATCTATACTGCCAAGAAACTTCAAGCATGATGTACTTCCCCTCCCAAAATCGAAGCTGAATTCCACGAAACTGATGAAGTAATCAAGGAAGATTACTATACAGGGTGGGCCGAACTGTAAGTGAGTTACCCTGCATGCATATATTCCAATGTAGTAGTGAAGGCTATAATTTTTTAAAGTGAAGAGTCTGTCTACCGATCGATTAAGTAGCATCCCGCCACTGCTTTATTTTATTAATAAGTAATAAATAAAAATGTTATTGCTATACAAACAAATATTTTATTCTTGTGTGAATTTGCGGGTTTCTGAATGTGTGCTCTTCCCAGTGCACTTCAATGCCTGTCTCACTTTATTTCCTGTATTTCTGACACTATCAATAAAATATCTTTCAAATAATTGGAAAAAAAACTTTAATTTCCTTCCTCAACTAAGGAACCTCTCCGAAGGGAAATGAATTTCATCCCGTATCAAATCACCTTTATGAAGATTTTAGTATCTAACATGATGTAGTAGTTGGGTTAGAATATTCTCCGTAAAAGTTTCTATAACATAGTTCTCGAGTTTGCCGTCTGGAACTATGATCGAACATAAAGCTTTACTCGTAGAATTGTAGTGCTGACTGTTTAAATAGAAAAAATGAGGTTGATAGACAATAAAATGCATGCGAAAAACTTTCAAAAGCCACACAATCCGATAAGTAAAAATCAAAAATTTCTTACATTTCTTAAGGGTTTGGTACACAAATACTACCAAAAATTTTTTTTTTCTTTTTTTTCTTTAAAAGCCGTCGGGCCTTGCTTAGTTGTGTGAGCAGACGCGTTTCGACTACTTTGAGTCATCTTCAGTGTCTAAAGGATGTGTTGAAGGGAGCGACTTTATATAGTCGTAGGATGGGTAATTAGCGAATAGGTAATTAGCGGATGGGTAATTAGCGGATGGGTAATTAGTGGATGGGTAATGAGGTCAGGAAGTAAATTACTCAATTATACCAGGTAGGGGGATATTATGTTTTTGTTTTTTTGCTTGTTGGCTGTCCGTTTGTTCTGTTTCATCTCGTTTCCGTTTTCGTCTAAGAGTGTGGTCTAGGACTGAGAAAATTGCGTCGGAATTGGTAACAAGTTGTTCGTTGATAATGTCACCGTCTGTCTTTCTATGTTTATAAATTTCAAGCCTTTCTAGGATGTCAAGTCTCGGTCCTTTGTTTTGTTTGTGTAGCAATTTCATAGAGTTTGTCATAGCATCAGGCTCATGTGCGTGGTTTTGTAGGTGCGTCGCATAATTGGAGTCTGCTTTGTTGTATAAGAAAGATCGTAGGTGCTCTTTGTATCTTGTCGTTAGTTTTCGTGTTGTCCTTCCTATATATACCATGTCGCAGTCCTTGCATGTCAGTTTGTATATGCCGCTGCCTTCGTATATCGATGTGTCATTCAGTTTTGGCTTCAGTTTGTTTCCAATGTTGTTGTTCGTTTTGAATGCAGTTTGCAATTTGTATTTCCTAAGGAAGTTTGATAGTTTGTATGTCTCTTTGCCTACGTATGTTAACGATACCCACTGTTGGTCGTTTTTATGAGTTTCCGTCGGTTGGCGTTCCTGTTTTTGTTTGTACTGTGTGACTAGTTTGTCAATGTCGCATTGTTTGTATCCGTTATTATTAGCTATTCTGTAAATGTTGTTTAGTTCGTTGGAATAGTTAGTAGGAGTCATGGGGATGGAGTGAAGCCTCTGCACCATTGATCTGTACGCTGCTAGCTTATGTTGTGCGGGGTGGTTAGATATGTCATGTATGGTATGATCAGTTGTGGTTGGTTTTCTGTATATTTTGTAGTCCAATCGTGTTTATTCACGTGTCACAGTTAGGTCCATATAGTTGAGTTGTCCGTTTGTTTCTTTTTCCATAGTGAACTTTATATTCGGGTGAATTTCATTCATATAGGCAAGTAGTTCGTCTTGTTTATTTTCTTGTGAGTCAATAACAATGAAACAGTCATCCACATATCGTCTGTAAAATATTACATTGAATATTTTGACAACTTTGGGTATAAAGACTTCTTCCAAAGATTGTAAGAATATTTCTGACATTATTGAGGACATTGGATGTCCCATACCCAGACCGTCTTTGGCAATGTATGTGTTGCTATTGAACTTAAAATCCAATGTCCTCAATAATGTCAGAAATATTCTTACAATCTTTGGAAGAAGTCTTTATACCCAAAGTTGTCAAAAGATTCAATGTAATATTTTACAGACGATATGTGGATGACTGTTTCATTGTTATTGACTCACAAGAAAATAAACAAGACGAACTACTTGCCTATATGAATGAAATTCACCCGAATATAAAGTTCACTATGGAAAAAGAAACAAACGGACAACTCAACTATATGGACCTAACTGTGACACGTGAACAAACACGATTGGACTACAAAATATACAGAAAACCAACCACAACTGATCATACCATACATGACACATCTAACCACCCCGCACAACATAAGCTAGCAGCGTACAGATCAATGGTGCAGAGGCTTCACTCCATCCCCATGACTCCTACTAACTATTCCAACGAACTAAACAACATTTACAGAATAGCTAATAATAACGGATACAAACAATGCGACATTGACAAACTAGTCACACAGTACAAACAAAAACAGGAACGCCAACCGACGGAAACTCATAAAAACGACCAACAGTGGGTATCGTTAACATACGTAGGCAAAGAGACATACAAACTATCAAACTTCCTTAGGAAATACAAATTGCAAACTGCATTCAAAACGAACAACAACATTGGAAACAAACTGAAGCCAAAACTGAATGACACATCGATATACGAAGGCAGCGGCATATACAAACTGACATGCAAGGACTGCGACATGGTATATATAGGAAGGACAACACGAAAACTAACGACAAGATACAAAGAGCACCTACGATCTTTCTTATACAACAAAGCAGACTCCAATTATGCGACGCACCTACAAAACCACGCACATGAGCCTGATGCTATGACAAACTCTATGAAATTGCTACACAAACAAAACAAAGGACCGAGACTTGACATCCTAGAAAGGCTTGAAATTTATAAACATAGAAAGACAGACGGTGACATTATCAACGAACAACTTGTTACCAATTCCGACGCAATTTTCTCAGTCCTAGACCACACTCTTAGACGAAAACGGAAACGAGATGAAACAGAACAAACGGACAGCCAACAAGCAAAAAAACAAAAACATAATATCCCCCTACCTGGTATAATTGAGCAATTTACTTCCTGACCTCATTACCCATCCACTAATTACCCATCCGCTAATTACCCATCCGCTAATTACCCATCCGCTAATTACCTATTCGCTAATTACCCATCCTACGACTATATAAAGTCGCTCCCTTCAACACATCCTTTAGACACTGAAGATGACTCAAAGTAGTCGAAACGCGTCTGCTCACACAACTAAGCAAGGCCCGACGGCAAATAAACAAAGTTATTGACTACCAAAAATATTTAAAAACCTTATTTTTAGCATAAAGTTGGTTGAGCTTCCATAAGATTGGTGACCACTTAGATTTTTAGTCACTCTTTATTAAGATATTCTACTTGATAATCTCAACCACAAATTGATGGGCTTTAAAGAAATTTGAATCACATTTCTGGAATCAGATCACAATTCAAATAACACGCATCCAAATTAGATATGCTACGTGCTCACGAATATATCCTGGCATCATGAATCTCCCTACCAAGAAATGTTTCGAGGACATCTTCCACCTCACGTACGACGGGTAAACGTACAAAAGCAGTTATGAAACATGTGTTCTATCCGTATTAGCACTCGTCTCGTCACAAATTATCTAGAAGTATATTTCAGGAGGGTCCTGATAATGCTAGGAAAACACATGTTTAAGGCTATTTTCGCAAAGCTTAGAAAGTGATGAACACTTAATACGACGTGAGTCGATTAAAATACAATGATCATTTTTCTGTCAGGATCTACTTCAAATTGTATGAGAGAGATTTTTATACGTTGCTTCGGATTTTGGCAAACGTTTGCGGGTTTTCAAAATCGGTTTGAAGTAATAATTGTGTATGATTATTTCAAATTACTGAACAACATACAATAATCATTCTTGCCTTTGATCTAAATTATTTTACTTTTTCATTTTTTTCAAATCATATTAATGGTATATTAAAACTACATTACGACGAGTGGTCCAAGAGTCAGGAATTACATTTTAATAAACTGGAATTATTTATTTTGCAATAAAATGCACAAGAACAGTCGTTTACGACCGACTCTTCTTAAAAGAGGGAAGAATATTCAAAGGAAGCGCCGAGATAGATTATTTCTGAACTCTTCCACTATTTTATTTACAAAACAGAATATAAAAGGACATTAAAGACTGCCATTACAAAGGGAATAAACTGGAAACATGCTTTTTTCACGACGATGACTTTTCAATCCCGAGCTCATTGGAACATGACCAAACGTTCACGCTCTACATTCCATGCAAAGATTTTACGATAATGATGACTTAATCACCCAACAGTGTTTATGCTTCCAGGAAATGTAGCCATTATAAATTGATTGGTCATATCAAATAATCAGGACAGTCATTAAATGTATTTCGTTCCCTTATTAACTGAAGATTATGTTTCTCGTATTATCACGAAGATTTTTTTATGAAAGCCTTCAGCAGGCTGCAGAAGTTTTCTTAAGGAGGATAATCTCTTAGAATAAAATGGAAAGTGATTCGAACTTTCTAATTGATAAGAATTCGAATGAGTGCATTAACTTCAGCGTAGGCAGGTTCTTCGACTCTTCATTATGCTTCTACATTCAATCGGCTCTCCGTATGTGCATTCTTTTAAGCTCTCCTCATTCCACATACTTAAATCTTACTCGTATGATGCTACTTAGTACGCTCTCATTTCTCCCAAAACATTAATCTGCGAATTCAAGATAGACATCCAATCAGAAAATTAAGAAAGACAATAAATTTCGTTTGCCGACATAAAACATTTACTTGTACTTTTAAATACACTCCAAAACGGAAGACATTAACCCTGAACTTGACAGCTTTCCGTATTTTCATTTCTAATCCTTCGTCCTATCATATTACAAATCACAACTCAAGCTGCTCTTCTCTTCCTAGTTCAGTTTCAAGGAAACAAGCTCTGAAGGAATCTGCTTCCAAATGCTTGCTGCTGATAAAATTGTTTGTCAGAATAATGGGGCAATTATTTGGCGTCCTTTTATATTGAAATCGGAATACAGCCTATAATGCGTGTATTTGTGTTGGGGAGGATATTTGGGGTGGACTGAGGATTAGTGTATGAGGAAAACTTGGTCTTAGAATTTCAACGGTACGGTTCAGTTAATAGAGGAAAAAGATGCGGGACAATTATACGAGCAGAAACGATAAAAAATTATCTTGTGGTAGGAGAATGTAATAAAATTTGCCGCGTAAAGATTGTAATTGGATCGGAATCAATATCGAGATAAAATACAAATATGGCTGGCATCAGGCTGCAATAAATTGCTGATTTTGCTTTTTGAAACATGATTAAATGTTTTTGCCTTGAGTTTATGAACGTTGTTCTTGAAGGAAGAAAAATATTCGACGTGCTTCTAAATTGAAACTTTTGTAAAATTACACAAAAATCGTATGAATGCTATACAAGTTTTTGGATATTTTTGAGTTTGCATAAGCTTATGTTAACTTGCCATAAACTATAAATGAATCTATTTTATAAGACGCTTAGGGCAATCATCCTAGTTTATATCCAATCACGTAATTCAAAAAAGCATCTTCAATATTGTAGTAGTCGAGCAGTCACATAAGCAAACTGCTCGAAAACCTTCCGAACCCTTCTCCGAAATTTTAATTGCAGATTTAAAAAGTTAGGTAAACAGACCTACGCTCACGTCAGAAGGGTTTTGTACCCAACTTCTCAGAAATGCAGTCACTAGCAATGAAATATGTCAAAGAGATGTGCACGTTTATAAGCAAATCCGAGGTTTTTCTATTTTCAATGGTCGCCATTTTGTTGGAAACCAACAAAAATCACTCAAATCATGAATTTTCAAAAATATTGATGTTATTGATCTTATTGGAAAATTTCAAGAAGATCAAGTGAAAACTGCAGTGACTGATTGGATGGAAGGTCCATAAAATACCAAAATCATCTGTTATTGTTATTGTAATTGGAGAAATTTCAAACGGCTATAACTTCCGTGTATATCATTCGATCTTCATCAAACTTACAGAGTTTTAGAACCCTTAGTAGGACTACGTAAATATCGAATTTCGTTCAATTTAAGGGTACCAACGCGATTTTATTGGAGAAAACGTGAAATTCGAATATTATACTATTATTAACAAAGTTGAGCGAATTTCGACTTCTAAGGTATTTGTTGTTGTTGTACTCATAAACACCTACCATCGTAATTTTTTTCAGATTTTTCGGATCACAGGTGTCCAATCGCGAGGGGAGACACAAATTTTTCGGGTATTTCCCCTCCCTGCGCGTCCCTCGAAGCTGAAAGTATCAAACTAAGACCTGTTTTGAAAAGTTCTCATCAAAACCTTTCATTTGATATCCATATCGACTACCTTTGAAGAATTTTTTTTTCAGGGGCCGCTCCCCTATATGGAGAGACCCCTCTCTTAAATACCATATAAAATTTTTTTGTAATTGAACTTTAAAGAGAGCACGGCTTTACACCTGTATACAAAATTTGATGTTTCTAGCTTAAGTAGTTTGCGAGAAAAAGTGCTGTGACACACGGATGGACGGACGGACGGGCAGACAGGTCGCGAAACTAGTAGGGTTTTGTAAAATTATTTTACAAAACCCTAAAAAAAGATTTCATTCATAGTTGTAATTAATAAAATATATTTTTTTTTCTTATTCTTATTATTAAATGTAATTTTATATCAATTTAATATTATATTCTTCGTGATATTTAACTTTCTATTATGATTTAAAACCTTTTTCATTTTTCTTTTCACCTGTTTATTCAATTAAAAAAAATTCAAATCTGCAAATTAAAATTTCGGACATGGGAACACTGATTTAGTGCATCCCGTGTATTGCATTGGTGAATGCAATCTAACGTGGCTGAGCGAGCAGCAGAATTCGAGATTCCGTTTGAACGGGAGCAGAAAGAAAAGATTTGGGCGGATGAGTCAGCCCCCGGAAGATTGAGAAATTGGCGAATTTTTTTTTTCGGTAAGACCCTTTTGTTAATTCGATAAGTTTTGTCGCCATTTAGATCGTTGCCGTGTGAAGTTATTAACATTGCGTATTAGTTAATACTTGTTGGGAAGTTTTTACGAATTATTTAATAGTTAAGGTTCCATAAAGGCAACTGCAGTGCAGTGAATCGAACGGTTTCAAGACACGACAAACTTCAAACGTTTCTCGAGTGCCTTCTATACTCGTGTATGTAAAGGTTGACCGTCGTCACGTCAAGCTCTCCGGTTTTCGCGATCTTAAAGGTCCA
This sequence comes from Odontomyia ornata, assembly GCA_963969285.1. NCBI lineage: Eukaryota > Metazoa > Arthropoda > Insecta > Diptera > Stratiomyidae > Odontomyia > Odontomyia ornata. The sequence goes on from OZ017739.1 coordinate 25,574,850, forward strand.
TCCTGCTCGCAAAGTCCCTGAAAGTTGCCGTAAAACTCGCAGGAATCCCAATCCTTCACACTTCAACTAAATATTTAGCATAAATCTTCGGAGTAATCTTTGACGGCCGACGTACGGGTGTAATTCTCTGCATGAAATATAGTCGAGCAAAATTGAGTGGAAGAATACAAAGTATGGACAATGTTTGAGGGAATATGAATTCTACGCACAACCTGCAGCAGTTGTCCGCCTTCTAATGATTTGCATGAAAACCGCGAAGTGACTTTGACAGAAGCAGGAGTTGCCCGAAATTGCGAAATCCCACTTCAACTACAATAAACACTGATTGCAACCTATTGCCTGCAGCCGCAAGTAGCCGTTGCTGGCCGGTGGCTCCGGTTCTAGTTTCCGTGAAAAAGAAAATTAATGGGATGGCTCTCGGCCCCAAGATCCCACGCTAAACAACGGCACATGGACATTTAACACAGGCATCAACTGTATCCACTCCAGAAGTTAAAAGACGTCTTTCTCGAATGACCGGAACATCTTGGTTTTCACATTTCACAATCATCGCTCATATCGCGCGTGATATTATCCAAACGGACGGAAAAGTGACCCACAATTAAAAATAGCGCAAGAAATCAGTGAACCGTCACCCTACGGACACTCATCCACAGAGTCGCCGTGTGAAAGCATTCAACAAGAACGCACTCTTGCAAACTTCTGCGCCAATTCTAACGCACTTCTCCCCTGAACGACTGTCGCTCTTGGAGATTCTACGTCTAGCACTCGTTGCGTGTAGAAGTGTTTTTAATCGCTCTTGTCATTAATTTTAAAAATTAATTAATTTTTCACAAAAGTCAGTTTCAAAATATTGAAATAATTTTTTACGAGCCAGTCAAAAGCAAGTTTTGATTTTATTGGGGAAGAATTTATCGTCGAAGGCATCGACCAACCGTGTCCATAAACCAAGAAAAGGCCAAACCAAAGACAACTCGGGACTGCTGTATGGAGGAACCCGACGGCTTCCCTCCGTTGGGGGGCCCCGGGGAAAGTGACGGTGTGAAATTGGCAAGTGTCAACAAGCGGAGACACACGAGCACCCAGGATACCGCAGATGCCGGTCGCAAAATACAAGTGCTCGAGGATAGACAGGAGGTGTGTCGCCTTCGAAGTGAAATCGAAGAGCTAAAGGCAAGAATTCAAACGTACGAAGAAATGTTCAAGACGGCAAAAAAGTTGAAGAGAGTGATCCGATACGAAAAATCGAAAAACAGAAGAAAGCTGCAAATCAAATAATCGTTGAAGAGGTATTAACTGCTGGTGGCACAAACGAAAGCCAGAACTACTTTGCGGCGCTGGATGGACTCCAACAAGATATGGAGGTAGATAATAAAGATGATAATTTTATCTTATATTTAAAAAATAAAATAATGAAAGTAGAAATAAGGAGAAGAAACCAGCCCGTAGTTCTGCTGGTCCTCCTCAAAAAGTAGCCAAGAATACCGAGAAAGTTCCGCCAATTAATGTCTTCGGTCAAAGCGGAAAGGACATGGTTCGGCTGTTGGCAGCCGAAAACAAGTTGACAAATTTCGAAATCAAACGAATAAATTCCGAGGAGCTGTCAATTAGAACAAAATCACTGGTTGATTTCAAATCAGCGAAAGATGCTTTGAATTCTGGGGAGGTTCCGCACTTCACCTATACCCCCAAAAGCGAGAAGAACCAGACGTTCTTGCTGAAGGGCTTGGACTGCGGACAAGATACCGTCGATCTTCTTCAGGTCCTCAAGGAAACAGCACCACAAATCGAGTTTATCTCAGTCAAAACATTCGCGACAAGAAGGTCGACGATAGAAAAAAAAAAAAATTAACAACTTTATTTGGTACAAATAACAAATAAGAGCAGTCCAAGCGCTCTTCAGCAAATAAGATATTTAAATTTTCGAGTGGTGAGGTGGGAACGCCTCCAGAAACGAGAAATCAACCAGTGCTATCGCTGCCAACGATTTGGGCATTCGGCTGCCAACTGCGCCATGCATTACCGATGCGTTAAATGCAAAGACGTGCATGCTCCCGGTGAGCGCAAATTGGCTCAGACGGAGCCAAAAGAGAAATTATATTGTGTGAACTGCGGTGTTTTTGGTCACCCAGCATCATATCGAGGATGCTCCCGATATCAGGATGCAAGATTGAAATCTCCCCCAAAGCAAACACAAATACACCGCAGTGTCTTAGCTCCGAACTTCGTCAAGCCCGGAGTATCATTTGCACAAGCCGCTACAGGACCAGCAGAAAATGCGGAAAATAGTGTAAATAATGTAAGTGGCAATAATGAGCTGCTTCTCAAAATTTTACAGCAATTAAATTCCTTATCAGAGCGAATCGATAAACAAGATTCGAAAATTAACATTGTTTTTCAGCGTTTAGGACTTTCAAATGCCATATTCCCACGAGGATTCGTCTCATCTCGATCAACGTCAACTCCATTGTTACTTTACATCGGCGTGATTATCTCCTTGAATTCATTGCCAGACAAAAGCCTGACATCCTGCTTCTAACCGAAACCCACCTCAATTCATGGCACTCCATGACATTCAAGGATTTTGAATTCGTAAGAAACGATAGGGTAATAGGTGATGGGGGAGGTGGCACCGGGATATTGGTACGAAGACGCTATCGTTTCCAAAATATTGAAAAAGTCGAATTCAAAAGCTTTGAATCTCTTGAAGTGTCCGTTATCAAAATCTCACTGCCAGGTGGGATAACCTCTTCGTTATCTCTGCCTATGCAACTGGTGGAACTGTTCTCAAGCTCAGGGAGGAGCTCAATTCCTTGTTCGAAATACTCGAATTGAACAGGCTGAATAACTACTATATTCTTGCTGGTGACCTGAATGCCAAGCATACATCTTGGCTGAACGCCACCAATAATCCAAGAGGTGTATTCCTGAAATCGTGGATAACAGAGAACCAAATTGAATACAGGTGCACTCTATATGGGTCGGAGCTCCCAACATACCCTAGGACAAATTCATATTTGGACCTTTGCATTGCTGACGCAAGACTCGAATTGAGCTTTAATAGTCCTCAACGGAAACTGCAGGTGCTTCCTTATGATAGCGACCATAACGCAATCGTAATGGAAATCAATCATCACAAGGATGATTTCTTCCTCATTCCAGTTCAACATGAAAATCATCGGTTGAATTTCAAAAAAACAGACTGGGGAAAGTTTCAAAAGAAGTTTAATCGGGAGTACCAGAAGCAATGTCCCCCTTCTGATAGTGGCAAATCTTGCTTAATGGTTCCTAATGACAGGAATCTAACTAACGATGAAATAGATGCCTATTTGTCGAAGTTAGAGAAGCTGACGTTGGAAACGATTGAGAAAGTCGTTCCCAAGATTAAACTTCGAAACAATATGGAAGGATATGAAAGACCAACCATCGCAAGGTTGAAAAGATTGAAAAGCCTCCTTCTCACACGCGTCAAAAATATTTATCGACGATTTTTGGACTACAACCATCCCTCGTTGTCTTTGTTGAAATTACATCTGAAGAATGTCCGGAACTTAATCCGGTCATACTTCAGGAGTGAGGTCAGCAATCAATGGGCGGAAAAATTGAGGGGTATTAGCCCAAAGGACCCACATGGCGTGTTTGCGAAAGTGAATAGCATATTCCGCAAGAAGTCTCGAGTGAAGGTATCGAATCTTGAAGTCACTAGTGATGAGATAAATCTTCTCGATAGGGCTGGTATCGAAATTGATAGTACGACTCCGGATAGAAATGGAAACAGGATTATTTATGAAGGATTGGATAAACTTGCCCTGATTGGAACTGATTCAAATAGGTTCATCTTCCAAACCCTGAGAGAGGGAATGAAATATTTTCAGAGGTCATGGAAGTAAAAGTTTCAGACTTCAAATCAAGCCTGAACGGCCAATCAATTCTTCATTTCAATGAAACATTAACATCTGACCTCATACCGAGCTTGAATCTTATTGATTATTTTGTCAGCTATGAAGACTTATGTTTCATATTTCGCAAGATAAACAACAAGAAATCATGTGGTACTGATGGTATTCCAAATATAGCGCTCCGACATTTGCCTGAGGTTGCTATTAGGAACTATTGCATATTGTTCAACAACATGTTGAGCAATTCATATTTCCCAAATGAGTGGAAAAAGGCTAAGGTATTTCCGATATTGAAGAAAGGAAAAGAATCTTCATGCCCCAAAAGCTATCGCCCAATCAGCTTGCTGCCTAACATCAGCAAGGTGTTTGAAGTGATACTCAACAGAGCATTAAACGCCTACATTGAGGAAAATGAGTTGATGCCGAATTGCCAATTTGGTTTTCGTGCCAGGCATTCGACCACACATGCAATAACGAAAGTAACCTCAGACATCTGTTGGAAACTAAATGATAGACAATGTGTTGGAGCATGTCTCATTGATATGGAGAAAGCCTTTGATACGGTATGGTTAGATGGACTTATTTTTAAACTCCTTCAGGACAAGTTCCCCAGACACCTTGTCGCCATGATGTGTAATATGTTATACGGGAAATCGTTTGTTGTAACTGATGGAAATCTGACAACAATGCGCGAGTTCAAGGTCTTGAATGGTCTACAGCAGGGAACAGTTACTGCGCCTCTGCTCTTTTCAATCTTCATTCGCAAGCTATTGAACGGCTTTGATTTTAACGTCTCGCCAACGCGATCATTGGTAGCGTTTGCTGATGATCAGATCATCTATACGGCAGACCGAAAAGCTACAATAGTTCAGAGCAATCTTCAAAAAATGTTCCATGATGTACAGCTGTACACTGACAATTGGCGAATGAAAATCAATGCGCAAAAGTGTGAAACAATCTTCTTTCGGACAACGCTGCAGGGGGTCAGTCAAGACCTGAAACGTAATTGGCCACATCATGGCTGGTGAGGGTAGTATTGAACGGGTTCCACATAAATCCTGTGTTCGGTACCTCGGTGTTTATCTCGATCAGTATCTGTACTATACTGAACATGTGAAAACCATGCTCAGTAAGGCACTCAAAGTAGTCATGGCCCTTCGAAAGCTCTTTCATTCCAGATACATTGATCAAAAGGTCAAAATTATCTGTTACAAGACACTGGTTAGACCAGTTTTGACATATGGATGTCAGATCTGGTACAACCAGAGTGCTAGTACTATGGAAAAATTAAGAGTTTTCGAAAGGAAATGTCTTCGTGCATGTACTGGTTTGTACAGAAAGCCTGAGACGGATTGGAAACATTATATATCGAATAGAAGAATTTATCAAACTGCTGAAGTGACTAGACTCGATATTTTCATATTGAAACTTCTTCGGAATCATATCGCAAGATCTGTGACTGTGAGTGAAAACCCTTGGATTTCACAGCCGTTCCGCCCTACAGACGGGTATATAGCGACTTGCCTCGCTACTGGCTTCATTCCTCCAGAAGCATTCGTGTATTTGGACATGAATCGATATGTTTTTGATTCTGACGGCGTCCCAGTCATATATCACATATATCGACGGGCCACCGATAAGAAGATAAAATATCCTCCTAATTTGAGTTCACGAGACCAACAGTTCCAATGGAGGTACTCATTTGCTAGATTCGTTGAGGCTGATCGAGTTGAGATGGGGCAATCTAGGTATTGGTGGCTGAATGACAATGTCTAAATTATTCGTGTATATTTTCAGTTTTGGTGTTTTTCGTTATTTAGTTTTTGAGTTTCAGCTCATTATTGCTACATTTAGTGTTGTTGTTTATTTTTGTTAAAAATTAGGTATAGGTTAGGTTTATATTATGTTTATTATATTAGGTTAGAGATAAGGTAAAACGCTTAGGTTAGGAACATTGTTATAGATTTTTTTAAGTATAAGATAAAGTTTTTGATAGCATTTATTAGAATTAAGTTAAAACATATTAGGTGTAGGATCAAAGTTCACTGTAGTGTTAAGATTATAAATAATTTTAGAATAGTATTGGTTGGTTTTTTCTCCTTTTTCCAATTAAATTTAAAAAATATGTAATAATCTTCATTGATTTGAATTTGTTATAGTTTTTTTTTTTAAATGTGTAATGATAACGTACAAATTTAGAGAGCCATTTGGGCCATTAAGTTTTTTATTGTTATTGTTTGGAATTTGCTTTATATTCTTTTAAAATTTATAACGATTAGTATTAAATAAAGCGCTTTTGATTGATTGATTGACTGTCGCTCTTGCTAGTGGATTTGTTTGTAATCGAAAGTGTCAAAAATGGTCAAAAACCAAATATCGCGTGTTCGCGACAGTACTTTGACAACTGCGAGTGGGATTTAGCAAGGTTGGAAATTATTTTTGTTTGCAATGCTCGTGATTGCCGGTAGCCAACCGTTAGCTGGGTGTGACGAAGGTCGAGCGGAATATGCGCAAAATATTGACATCAAATCGATGAACAATGAATGTTTATTTTGTCTGCGACTTATAGTGCTCGGCATTTTTTAATTTATGGAGAACTATTCACCAGTTTTAAGGGATTTCAATCGGCCCCTGAGTATTTAAATTGGACGTAAAGAATTTCGAACGAATTTCAGATGAGAATGTGCAACAGCGCTTGTAAAATAGGCATGTTAAAGCAAGAGGGCAATGTGCTCCTCTAGATAAAATACAAATTTATTCGAGCTGCAGGTACAAGAGGACAATTAAAGACAGTTGGCATTTTAAAAATGGTTATTATTGCAAATTATATCTTTCCTGAAGACTGGAACTTATATGAGTATCAGTGCATGTGTTACTTATCGTGAAGAGGCGTATAGCGGTGTTACTTTTTCAATTTGATGAACGGCGTTCTTGAGAATCCAGCTAAAGATAAACAGCGAGTTAAAAAGGACAAAGTTTAGCATCGATTTGGGTCGTCTTGTAGAGCACGCATTGGTAGTATACGCGTATGTGTATTGATTTAGATGTCGTGTAAGAATACTTTAATTTCATGTTGATTAACTTTAAAGATAAAGATTCTTTATGTTACCACAATCGTAAAATTTACGCCATAAATGTGACATTGAAATGATATAAAATTGGCGGAAATGACATATGATCAACAATCCTATTGACGCGTCAGTTGAAACCATGTGAAACCGTTTAGCTACGATGATTATATTTGTGGCACATGCTTAATTTTAGAATATGTTTTCCCTTCAATCAGCCTCCACTAAGCAGCGTTGCAGCTCCGGACCTCCCAACTGAGTGGCTTGACATGACTACTCAGTGCATTAACTCCATGGGAACACAAATTCAAAAAGAAATTGATGCATCATTTACGTACTTGTCCATGGGAACTTATTTCTCACCTGATACCGTTAACCGTGCAGGTTTTGCGGAAACCTTCTTCAAGGTTGCCACTGAAGGGCATGAGCATGATCGACATTTAATTGAATATCTGTCGATGCGCGGTCAATTAACCGATTCAGCTACAATTTCATTAAATGAGAAAACAAAATATGTATTTTTTCAAAGAAATTTTTCATTGCTTGAAAAAAAAATATATTCTCTAAATTCGCTTTTTTTAAACAATTAAATTCATCGACATAGTTTTTCATACATCAAAGTTTTTTGTTTCCTTAGGCTGTGGTATTGTTGAAGCTGTTATTTAAAAAAAGCCCCATTCCACTGCAATAATCACATTTATATAAGTTAACATTTATTAAAAAACTTATGTGTGGGCCATAAGTATCATCGGTAACGACGAAGTCTCCGCCGGTCTGTCCGTTTTTTGTTCTTCGAACAAGCATTTCAACCCTTAGTAGGTTACCTCGGCCTCGACACCAATCGATCGGCATTTTTACTTGTTTAATTCGTGAGTGCGAAATTCTTTTTGTAGTGGGTCCTTGTGCTAGGGGAAAGACCCCACCCCACGATACCGCAACGCTAGCCTGCCAGCGCAGATCTCAACATCCTCTTTTGCCGAGGCAGCAGACCATCGCTGCAGTCCTTCGCGGACATTTACATATACCCATTTCACTATAGTATGTAAAATTTACATTTCAAAAGCATTCCGGCAAATTTATCACTAATCTCATCCCACATCAGCCGTATACTAATTATGGAACCTCAATTTTCCATTCTATTTAATGTTGCCCAAGGAATTCATTCAAAACTATTCAAAGATTTATTTATCCCAATTCATATAAACTCAGTGGCTTATACTGCAGTGGAACCTGCATATCTTGGATTTTGGGACTGATTCACAATAATTGAGCCATTAGACTCCTTAACTCACACGAACAATAAGCTGAATAATATATATCAGCCTTGGAGATTCTCAAAATATCGTAGTAAGGATAACACATATTCCATAGTATAATTAACCCAATTTTCTAATGTATTTAGACTATTTTGATCTCAAATACTTTGCCTAAGGTGATGCAATATTTTTATTGTGATCATATGGAAAAATCTAATTTCTTACTTCTTCGATATAATGTAATAATCGAGCAGTCGCCTAAACAAACTGCTTGAAAACCTTCATAACAACTATCTGGAATTTTACTTGCAGATTGAAAAAAGAAATTTTTGTTTAATTATTCCAATTTATAATTATGAATCATGAAACATTTTTGGATTTCTCTTTACCTTTATTAAATATCAATTTTAGATCCTTTTGTTTTTCTGTATTAAATTTGGACTTTGCGTTATAGTTATATTCTTCATGAGTTTTACCGTTCCCTATTATTATTTAAATTTTCTTATAATATTTTTTTTTCATACTTGAAAAAAAAATTCAAATCTGCAAGTAAAATCCGGATATGGCAACATTGTTACCTGCTTCACATGCACGTATTGCATTGGCGAAGGCAAGTGTGCAGCGGAATGAATGGAAGGCCTGTCAATTGCCGTTCCAAGGGTCTCGCAAGGTAACAATAAGCAACAACGGGATAGAGTCTGCTTGGAATCACCACTGCGATCATGGGGAGACGACGGGATTGCTCGCGTGTATTCGTTACGTTTTGCCATTTACAAATTGTATTATCTAGATATAAAATAAATTGAGGAAAAATTCGCATTTTATAATGAGATATTCTCATCGTTTGTTGTTTAGAAATGCGAGATAATTTATTTTTCACCTAGTGCATTTGTACGCGAGATTGTGAGGAAAAAAAAGAAGAAAATGCCGTTCACCGATACAATGGAAAACGACGAGTCGTCCTGATTCGTGAATATGTAAACGCTTCGGTGGATATGTTTGGCACTGTTTGCCAACCAATTTCGTTTCAACTGTGCAGTGTTTATAATTTGATTTCATGTTGATTATTTTGCTCGATAGATTACCTGAAAGATAAGTACTACACGTAATTAGCTAGCATATTATGGAATATATACTAGTGATGATCGAATGAAAGTGTTCTAGGTCTTATTGGAAGTGTGGGGATAATATAAAGCATTAATAAATTAGTGCCTGACGATCGCTTTAAAGCAATACGTGAGTGAATCCACTTTTATCTTGTAGAGGCACAATATCGGGTCCGAAGTGGGTGTTTTGCCAAGTGACGTGTGGCTTGATTTGCAACAAATTGGTTTGCAATGGACCAAAACGCGTGTCAATTTTTGGCCCCAGAAAGCCATTTATTGCAAGGAGTAGTTCCTTTTCAAAGAAAATTGCGTGGACCCATAATAATCCAGAAAATAATTGTCTTAGGGTCATGTTTAGACGAGGAAAATATACGGCGAGAGGTGAGAGCGTGCCGAACGTTCGTTGGTCTCCTTCAAGTGTGCGCTTGCCTACTCATTGCTTAGTTTTAATAGCCTGATTTTGATCGGCTCATTCGCATATCGACGCATCGTGTGCTCCATTTGAGATGCCGCCATCCTTTAGGCCGTAATTTTCTCTCAGAAATTTGTTAATAGTATCGAATAAATATTATTTATTCATTTATTTGTTTGTTTATATTTAACAAAAAAAAATCCAATAACAAAAAAGATAGCATAATAGTACAGCAAAATGATTTAAATAATAGCACAGCATGCAAAAAGCAAGATAAAAGTAATGAAAAATGCAAAAACTAGGAGAAAATAAATAAGAAAAATTTCTAAGAGCTTAGAAGAAGACAGCTGACAAATCTTTTATAAACTAAATACGAGGTAATCTGAGCATGGGTGAGCGAAAATACACCAAACTACGTGCAAATGGAACATTAAAGATATTCGACGATCTTGTAGAAAACATAACGCGCCTCACAGAAACCTGGTTGACAAGGCGAGTATCGAGCAAACCACGGTAAAGCCTGTAAAGAAAACATTCATCAAGGTAGAGTCGACGCCTTTCCAGCGAAGGAATATTGAGGATGGATAAGCGTGATTCATAAAAAATGTAGGGAATCTGGAATTTCAAGAAGACGATCGTGGTAAATCTTTTTTGTACAGCTTCTAGTGTGAACTTCAAACACTTCAAATGAGGCGACCAAACTGGCGAACAGTACTCAAGGATCGGACGAACCAAACTAGAATATAATTTAACACACGGCAAAGGATCGGAAAAAATATAGGAATTTCTTAAGATCAAGCCAGAAATGTGAGAGGCTTTAGAAGTAATTTCAGAAATATGAACATCGAGCTTTAATTTAGAGTCAAAAGTGATACCCAAGTCCCTGAAGTGTGTCACTGTACATAGGTCCGAATTATTTAACGTAAATTGAAAATTTTGTTTGAGGAGGAAACTGCGAGTAAATTGAAAGCTAATAGGGCAAGGGTTATTGGAAAATGAAAGATGGATGCACTTAGAAACATTTAGTGTAAGTTGGTTATAAGAACTCCAAGATAAAATGGCATTCAAATCTTCTTGGAGCAAAGCACGGTCATTGATTGACGACACTACTTTGAAAACTTTGACGTCATCTGCATAAATAAGGCAGGAGGAGTTGATGACAGCGGATGGTAAGCCATTTAAAAACAGTGTGAACAATAGTGGGCCCAGAATAGATCCTTGAGGAACACCTAAAGATGAATGGGAGGTAGACGAAAAACAGCCTTGAAAAGATACCTGACTGACGCGATTGGACAAGTAAGAGGATAGTCAGTGGAACAAATAATCAGGAACGTTAAGAAATTTAAGTTTGCTAAACAAAATACCGTGATTTACTGATTCGAAGGCTTCAGAGAGATCCAAATATAAGATTTCGGCTTGTAAACGTTCATCCATTCCTTTTGAAGTAACGGTCATTAATTCTAATAAATTCATTAAGGTCGATCGCCCGTTGATAAAACCATGTTGTTCAGGAACGGAAAACTCGACTGAACTGAAAAAAGGTGCAAGTATACGATTTTCTCCAGTAGTTTGGAGAAACAGGGTAATAAGGAGATAGGCCGATAATTGGCAACGTATGAGTTGCTACCTTTTTTAAAAATAGGAGTAACATAGGATCTTTTCCAACACGAAGGAAAAGAGCCTGAAGATAAGCTAGAATTGAAGGAGAAAGGAAAGGAGGACACAAATAGCGGTAGCTAATGGTTTCACGAAATGATTAGGAAGACCATCGGGATAGCAAGTAAGAGGGAATGAAGGTGGAGTGTGTACGATAGGGAACGAAGGGCTATTGCTGGGAGTAGCATTAAAAGTAGAAGAAAACAGAATTCTTAAAAGTTCATAAATCTCGAGAGGTGAAGTTGCTAAGCAGCCATTCAAATGAAGCGAGGATGGGAAACCGGAGGATGATTTAAGAGAGCGTATATACTTCCAAAATGGTTTTGAATGATATTAGTTTAAAGAGCCTTCAATACTATGAAAATAAGAAATAAGAAATAAGAAGTTTACTCCAACGAGACTTCTTGTAGGGGTTGAGCGATTGCATTTGGACAGACTACACGCTCAGACTTCGAATTAAAAATGATTGCGTGTTAGGTGGGAAAGAGATAGAAGAGCAGAAGGAATCTGCTCTGTTATGCTGAATGACGTTTGGTAAAGAGACAAGTGCAGTGTAAGATTAAAAGGGTGAAATGATATACGTGTATGCTTATATCCTTGTCGCCTGGTGCATATGAGATAGCACAACATCCCGCCAAAAGTTCACAGAGAACTGATTTAACATGCAATAATCAATTTTAGAACGTGAGAATTTCAATAATCTGAACAGCCGTTTGCGTTAAAGAAATCCTCCCATAGAAGCAAACCCAAAGAAAGGCGTCAATAAATGTGTGTAGCTCCTTCGGTGACAAAAAAATAAAAGTGGTTGATTCGTGTGATTAGTTGAAAATTCTTAAAAGTGAAATATCTTAAAGTTATATAAATAATCGCGTGATCGGGAAGAAGCTCTGGCTCCGATGAAGCTATATAGTCAAACCGGCTGTCTTTTATGTGTTACCGTTAAGGCGGAATATCAAGAAAACGTGCTTAACTGCCAGCGAGATACTTAGCTAGAAAGATTCTTTCAAAACTGTTTGTCCTCGTATTGCCTTACAGCTAATTATGTGCAACTTGTGAACGACATTAAATGAGAAAATTGGAAATTGAAAGGATAAAATTATAGTAGCAGTTTTTTTTTGTTCCAAAATGCATGTCTAGCCATTTTAGTTACGAATCCTAGTCTGTCATCAAAAGCATAAAGTGTATAGCGGAAAGTATCCTGTCTGGGATTTGACATATCGGGTAAAGCCTGCTTATTTTGCAAACTCTCAAATCTGACTAAAAAAATCTGGAGAGTTCATCAATACTACACCCTATGAAAATATTGTAGCCTTTCAATTATTGCGGCTTGGTAACTTTTGGAAGAGTATTATGTTAAATAAAGCCCCGGAAAAACTAAATTTACTCCGAACAGCATAAAATTTTTCTTAGTTGGTTACGCGACTGAATCAAAAGCTTACAGACTACATAGCCCAAAAAACATGAACGATAATCAAAAGTCGTGACTTCGAATTTTTCCAACGTGAGCTTGAAACGAAACGCAAAATTCCCGGCACTACGACTAGATCACAAGGAAGCCGATACGCTCGACACTCACTCAACATATGCGGCAGCACAAAATATATAGCCTCTCGAAGCAATCGCGTCACAAACAAAATAACATGGAACGATGGGAGAAATCCGAAATTTGAATCGTTGTTCCCGCCATGCGACAAGAGGTGTTCGTGATATGTGCGATAATTTGCGGGCATTTACATCATTTCCCAAATTAAGGTTTTATACTGCCTGTGTTTTCATTGATTCTGCTTTCTGACATAGGCTCCTCATCAATTTTGACGCAGTATATAATTCGATTAGTTTGAATTCGAACCTGAGTGCTGTCGAAATTTAAAAGGAAACGGGTTTGAGTGCAGATCTCATTTTGAGAAATGAGAAGTGATTCTTTTAATATGTACGGGCTATTTTATTGAAAGAAACAAAACAATATGAAAAAAATCAAATCATTGAAAGTACTAAATTGATTGCTACAAGAAAATTAAGCCCCCCTTGTTAGCGAAAGAAAAGAAAATATTTCAAACAATCACAACAAAATTTTCTTTGATTACCAAAAGAAATGGATCATAAAAATTTATTTTAATATATAATAAAAGATAGTAATAAAAAAATTATTCACTCCTCCCAATGATGCCATGCGCTGTGGAACTGGAGGAGAGGGAGCACTGAAAAGCTACTATTACAAATTTTCTGGTTATGAAATAAATTTAATAAAATAAGGAAATTTTGGGCATTCACTCCTTAGGTTTTATGTCGGCAGAACACTGATTTTACCTTCACGGGTTGCCAGTAATTTAAAATTCGAATTCAATTTGTCTAGAACCATTCAAATTTACTATTCCAAGCAACAAATGAAAATTCAATATCGATCCAGTTAAGACGCTTATCTAAATTCCCAGCGAATAATCACTACTATATATATTCTGGAACAAATGTTTAACCAAATTTAGTCAATGCTCAACATTCATTTCACTTCACAAGGTATATAATTGCCAACTGTAACTACCAGCCACCGGAATTTGTCATGTCTTGGCAGTTGGCTATGGATTAGCGACTTTCGCACTATGGAATCACAAAGGCCGTCTTTAATGTGCGAACGAACACAAAGAATTATCACCGATAAGCGCAATACCCGTTTTTTCTTGCTTCATGTTAGGAATTTGAGATTACAATATCCACTTTTGCAATCTGTCCGCAAAGCCACAACAATTAAATTCCTACACAAAACGTCTTCACGTTTTTGTTTTTTCCTCGTTTTTCACTTTTTTCAGCAAAAAGATTCATGCACATCACAAGTGCAAAATTCACCTATTTCACAATTCAACCATTAACGTATTTCTCAATTCTTAGCGCCACTTTTATTTTTCACCTTTCAATATCATCATCGCCACTTAACTCCCTTCCGAATGCAAAGCAGACTCCTTCAACTCTAAAGAACCATCCCGACATTATTTTTTCTCAATTACCGCTACCATACCCGGGTAACGCAATCGAAGTTCAAGACACTTCGATTCTATTGCCCACACATCTTTTCCATATAGACAAACACAACAATTTCCATTTTGCATATATGGCGATTTGCATAACCATGATAGCGTTTGGTTATTTCCAAATCGTCATATGCATGGAAATAATTGCTTTTGTGGATATCCCAAACAGAGTGCTCTCATTTTCATGCGCTTGGGAGAATTTGAACCTAGGGTCCCAGTGGACCCCCGGTCGAGAATCCACGACGCTACCACCGGAGCCACCTTCTGTTGATCTCCCATTCATCCTGTTAACAAGTTCAATTGTGAACCTTTCTTGATGGGTATTGAAATGAAATTTGTTAGCAGGGAAGCGGGAATGAATTTTGGTTCGTATAACAAACAAAATTTATTAGTGGGAGATAATGAATGAAATTAGTTAGTATGAAAGAAGAAATTAGGTTTTGTTAGTCAATGGGCCGCGAATGAAATTTTGTTAATGGGAAATAATGCATGGAATGCTGTTAGTGGAAAAGATAAGATTATTATTATACTATTTTTTTTTGTAATTAAAAATAGCGTAAGAGGGTAGCATTGAGGTGAAACTATAGGAAAATTGGTAAATGTGAAAAAAAATAAATAAATATAGAGATAAAAAGGTATATGTGCCCAAAAGAAGGGGAAGATGTTACAGAGACAATTTGAAGTTGCAAATGGGAGAATGCCAGTCGTTGTAATTTGCAAGACTATTTGGGGGTCGTAAATACCAATTGTAAGAACAAAATCCTCTCGAGGCTCACATGTATTAATCAGAATAGGTCAATAGCTTCTTAGTAGTCCATCCCTTCGGTAGGTTACCTCCGCCTCAATCCCATCGAACCGCGAGTTTTACCTTTTAATTCGTGAATGCAAAATTTTTTTGCAGTAGGCCCTTGTGCTGGGGAAAGCAACCCGCCCCACGACACCGCAATGCTAGACTGCCAGCGCATTCACACGTCTTCGGACAAGGCCAATTCCGGCGAGCACCAATATCTTCGTGTGCCGAGGTAGCAGACGATTGCTGCAGTCCTTTACAGACACTGAGCATCCTTCAATCACTGTAAATCAACACGAGCCTTGTCTTGAGCGAATATCAAATTATGGTGGATCCAATGCTAAGAACCGACCAAGTGTTCATGCATTATCGAATATGCGGTAGAGGAAAAATACTCAAAGATGCCTCTATCTCACACACATGACGATCTTGCTGTTCATACACAGCACCGATGTTTTCTGGCATAACAGCTGTTTTTGGACGACCTTTGCAAAATCCGTCCTTCAGCGAACGACATCCACATTTGAATTCATTAAATTAGTTAGAAATTGTCTAGAAGGGTGGTACTTTATCACGAAAGGCGGAATTAAGTCTATCAAAGCACTGTTGTTGAGACAATCCCACTCGAAAATCGTAGAGAATCAGCGAATGAATTTTTGACGAGTTAATAGTGGCCTCTATTTGAGGTGCTTTGTTCTTGTGCATTTTGATATCTCCTCTTCTGCCTTTTCTATAATATGTGATTATTGTAGTTTCTAGAGTATCTGAGAAAACTACTGTGATGCACGGACGAATGGACGAACAGCATGCGAAATCAGTTTTGTTTTTTAGAAACATGTGTTATTAATCACATTTAAATATCCTCCTTTGCAGCACGTGGAGAAACAATAAACCAGGAATTGACCAGGATACCGCTCGGCAGCTTTTTAACCTTATCCTAAAATTAAATCTAGTGGCAAGGTTAATACCAACCACCCGAAACCATTAAATGTCAATCGCAAATTGTGGAAGTTCATTAAAGTAAAAATATTTAAGCATTAATCAATGCACTCTTGATATAATTATCCTGCATAGAAAATGACTAGAGACTAGAGGTAGCTAATTCCAAATTATTGCATCGTTAGAAAAGGAATATAAATCAACTATATATTGAAGCCTGCTTAGAATTTAATTAATGCTTGTATGTGTGTTGCTGTGAAAACATTTTACAACCAAGCTCATACCACTATACGAGTAATCAGCAAATTAAACATTTAGGCCACTCAATTTCAATCCCAACATCAGAGTATCCGTAGTAAATTGTCAGGAAAAATCATTTGCTACCTCTATTATCTAGGTATTAGTTTTACTGAATACTCTTTTATAAATTATCCGAGGCATATAAGGCCAAATCCTGGTCACTTGAAAAATAATCACGAACCGATTTGCAAGTTCCTAACAGGCATCATTCTAAAGATACACGACACCATAAAAAGTCTTAGGCTGTTAAGTTCTTCGACTGCGACTGGAAACGGAAAAACAATTTCGACCTACTTTTCCATACATTTCTTTAGCCCGAGTTTATTTAGGTTATGGCAAGAATAACTTCAGTCCCGATTAACACTGAGCTATATATTTTGTGTCTAGGCTAGGCCAGTCTATTTGACATTGACGATGGTAGTGGTAATGATGGTAGAAAGTTGGGAATTTAAACGGAAGAATAACGAAATATACTACACACTAGTCGAACAACGGTCACAAAAAGGGACAAATCGATTTCGAGGCTTAGTGGTGTGATTCCTTTACCGGAATACAAATAACCTTTTGCATAGGACCAGGACGTAAACCCTTGTACTAGCAAAACGGAAATGTTTTACATATAGCTTAAAGGCTGGGAAAACACGAACTTCTCAAATAGATTAGGGAAATGTAATGAGAAGTAAAACAACAATAGAAGCAATTCATACAGTGAACGTTGTTTATTTTTTTATTTTTAATGAGGCTGTGATTGTGCTTCAAAATACATATATAAAAATTAAGGGAAATCATATTTCGACTTAATTTCCAGGGAATGGATTTCGACTCATGCGATTGTAAGTTAGCAAAAAAAAATCGTAAAATTTGGTTCTAAGCTTTTAAATTTATTTTTACCTGCAAATAAAAAAGTGCACGGTTTTACTTTACTCCAGGAAAAGGGAAATTTTTTGCTATATAATTCATGTCATCTTCATCATCAGTGGCCTAGTTCTTCTACTTTAGGACTTCGTCTCCAACGATAGTCGCCTCTAATCGTCGCGGTTCTGCTAGCTCATTTGCTAATTGAAAATCCCAAGACGGGATCTGCTGTCAGCATCGATTGATTCTTTTCATCGGCTCCTAACTAGATGTTTCCCCCGCGCTCTACACACTTCCTGCATATTGCAGTTTGCGTAGCTTTACGCATGCGGATACAGGTGGGTCTTCATAAAGCCTATACAACTCATCGTTGTAACGAAGTGTCTACTCTGCGCCTTACTACTGGACCATTTATCCTCCTGTGAAGTTTACGTTCCAATACGGTCACGGCCTTTTTGGAAACATTTGTAAAATTCCAGGTTTCACATCCATATAGCACCACAGGTCTTATTATTAATTTATATAAGCGAGCATACATTTTTATTTTTTTAATTTTTTGCTTAGCACTACAGCACTCAGTCCTTTGCTTAGAGACAATTAGAGTATCTCATTATAGAGGTTTGAATCACAAGCTCCTACTCGCAGTAACAAAAAATTGACGAAGTTATGTTAATACCTTAGACTTCTTATAAATTTTCATGTAAGATACGTGCTATTTACTCTTATTTTTCAAAATTGTTCGCTCATATTATCGATGACGGTGTAGTGATAGTACGTATGGATAAATGTCCGTGAAGGGCTGCAGCGATAGTCTGCTGCCTCAGCGAAAGACGGTGTTGGGAACCACTGAGATTGGCCTTGTCTTGGGACGCGTGAATGCGCTGGCAGGCTAGCGTTGCAATGTCGTGGGGCGGGTTCTTTCCCCCAGCACAAGGACCCACTACAAAAGAATTTCACATCCACGAATTTCTGGGGTCAAATAAATGTTAACCGAAATCGAAAAGAAGGTAACCAACTAAGGGTCGGAAATTGCTGACTCAAAGGACAAACTGGACCTGGGGAAAACAGACGGACTTAAGAGGACTTCATCGTTACCGACGATTCTAATGGCCCATAAATAAGAGTGAGGCATCCAGGTGGAAGTGGTGCCCCCTCGCACCCTCCCAACCGGATCAAGATCCAAACGTAGACGTGGCTATGTATTTCCCATTTGAGTGAAAAACTCAAACAAAAGCATTTTATATGACTCTTTCCCTCAAATGAGAAATACAAACGTAACCAATTTATGCTATCGCGTTATGCAATGAAATCACATAACCCTATATCATAAAAGGGCACGCGAGCGGAAGCCCAGTCTACCTGGCAAGCGCTCCTGTTGACAACAAAAAACGGAGGAGCACGCCTAATGGCTAGCCCATGCTAGTGGAGGAGCCTGCCATCGATGCGGTTCCTATACCTACCCGGTCAGGTCAAGAGAAATGGAAAGATCAACGTTGTACGTTTAACAATTCATGGTTTTTATTAACGTAACAATAATTACATGTCGATCTTCAATATATATGCTGATTTCCATGTATTGCTCTCTTTATTTTTAACTATTTAACTTTTAAGGATTATAACGTAGAATTTTCTATAAATATAAACCAAATAAAGATATTTAATGCTCCCGACTTGATATCTACTGATAAAACTTTCGCAATACAATTGTCTGACAACTGTCAGGTGGTGACGTGAAATTATCAGCTCTACAGAAAAAACGTTTAAAAAGTGGAATTTTAAAGTGAAATCAGCTGTTTTTTGACTTCGTGAATTTGGTGATAAAATTTCGGTATTTTCAAGGGTGAAAATCAAGGGTAAGTACATTATCTTAGAGGAAATTCTACATATAAAAAAATCTGCATTAAACCGCTAGATTTTTCAATTATTCTTTGTACGAGGAGAGGGATTCTCGTGTAGTACGAAGATAATTGAGAAAATTTATAATAAATTTGGAAAATTTATAATAAATTTATAAAATTTAGAATAAACTTAATATCAATTTTTCCAACTAATTATTATTGATAATTTTCAAATTAATTTTATAAGGTGTATTAATATTAATTCCCCTACGCGTAATAAATTGATATTTATAAAATAATAATTATCATCATAAGATTAAAATAGTAGTGATTGAATCCTGTTCAACTATTATTGGTAAGAGTTCCTAAAATAATAAATAAGGATAATGTCGACGGTGGAATGCAACAAATGTGGTAAATGCAAAAAAAGAACTCGGAACAAGGAATAGGGTGTGATGGAATATGTAATAAGTGGTTCCACATAAGCTGTATTAAAATGTCTGAAGAAAGATATCTAAAGATTATGGAGATTACTCAAGATGTTCTTTGGATGTTCTCCGCTTGTAAATCTTATAACAAAAAATTAAAAGATGATCGTCTCATGGAAAAAATGAAGCAAACAGTCAACCAGCTAATTGAACTGAAGTCTACCTTCAGTGCCTTAATGGAAAAAAACACTCATGTAAATAAAATTACATATGCAGATGTGACCAAATTGGATACTGGTTTGCAGAAAGAAAAACGCACAAACACAACATCACAAAAAGGCATAATCATCAAGCCCATTCAAGCTCCGATCAAACTCTTTCCGATTTCAAAACTAAAATCCGACCCTCTCAATGCAAGATTCCACTCCAGCTAGTCCGCCCGATTCGAAATGGTGGAGCAATTATTAAGACTTCTTCGAATGAAAATTCATCTACGCTTCTCAATATTATTAAGGAAAATATGAAGGGATACGAAAAAATGGAAACTAAGTCTCGTCAACCAAGATTGGTTATAAATGGATTAGAGAAGCAATTCACAAACGAGGAGCTTAGAACTGAAATCCAAAGTCTGAACCCGAACATTTTAGATGAAGATAAAATGGAATTGGTTCACTCTAGAAGAATACGGAGCGGAAAATGGTTACATATTTTAGAAGTGAATGGAACAATGTCCAAGAAGATAGTGAATAGATATGTTCATATCGACTATGGATCATACTACATAAAGGAAGATTTTAACGTCACGAGGTGCTTCAAATGCCGAAAGTTCAATCACAAGACATCAAAATGTGAAGGGGAACTGAGGTGTGCAGTATGTGGATTACAGCATGATACAAGAGACTGTAAAAGCTCAGTTGAAAAATGTTGTAATTGTATGGAAAATGGTAAGAAAATTGGCCATGCACGACGGAATGCCCAGAATTAAAACGTAGGATTTTGATTGCTAAGAGAAGCATTAACTACGATGATTAATATGCCATTCAATAATACAAATATATATGAAGACACCCAAATTTCTATCCTCTATGCTAATATAAGAAGTTTAAGACAAAAACTTAACGAACTTCATATTTATGTAAAGCAACATTCGAATATAGATTTAATTATACTTAATGAAGTCTGGATATATTCCGAGGAAGTGGAGTACTACAACATTCAGGGATACGATTCTGTATTTTCCTGCAGGCCCGGAAGAGGTGGAGGAACAGCAATTTATATTAAAAAAACTCCTAATTTCGTAACGAGGCGAGAAATACCAGATAATAATCGAACTAGTATGCCCTGGAAATAAAATAAAAATTGGCACATTTTACAACCCCACCCGACTTAACGCGCAAGACCTGTGCTTGACATTAGATGAACTATATTCTTTGGAAAATAATTTGATCACAGTTGCCGATACGAATAAAGATCTAATGGTTGAATCTAATGAGTCAAGGATGTACAACGACGTACTAGAAACGAATGGTGCCACTATTGTGAACCCACTTCAACCTACTCGACTAGCATCTAATACCTGCCTGGATCACATAGTCACAAATGATAATCGAATTGCTGGGAAAGTTGCTTATACTCTAGAGGACTGGCCAGAACTTGATCTTCGTGTTTTGAAAGTTGTTATTCAAGGCATTAAAAAAAATTAAAAGCAAAAGCCTGCTTTCAAAGTTTTCAAATATTTAAATAAGGACCTCTTTAGATCAAATCTTAAGGGTTTATTAATTAACCAAAAACCTTCAGACTTAGTGGAGCTCACAAACATCATAATGGAAGCTAAGGACACCTCGACTACGGAGAAAAAAATAAGATGTCGTCATCATTCATGGATAACCAAAAAAGTTATTGAGGCAAGTAAGAACAAGCGGAAGGCTTATATGAACTACAAACGGAACATGAATGATCAATCGCTCAGGTTTATATACATCGAAGCCAATAAAACAGCTAAACGTGTTGCGAAAGAAGCAAAACTTTTGTATTACTCCAAAAGACTAGATGCAGCGGCCGACAATGCGCATGAAATATGGGACATAATAAATGAAGTTAAAAGAAACTCACCGCGTAACTCTACGACCCGGGATTTCACCATAGAGAACTCATCTTCAGTAAATGCATTTGAAGCTGCAAGTAACCTCAATATCTTTTTTTCAACTATAGGTGAAAAAATTGCCAATGAAATCCAGCCAGCGCCAACAAGTAATTTTACTTCTACAATTACGTTGCACAAATCTTCCTTTCACATGCATCTAACTAACAAACTTGAAGTAATAAAAATTATTGATGAATTGAAGCAAAATACAGCACCTGGTATAGACAATATCACCATGGATTAAATAAAACTTATAAAGGAAGAGATAGCAAAATTTGTTGCAAATTGTCTAAACAAACATATTAGGAAGGGAACGTTTCCTGAGGAAGGAAAACTAGCAAAAATAGTCCCAATCTTCAAGGGAGGAGACCGTATGGATCCAAATAATTACCGCCCGATCGCGCTTTTAACAGGATTTAGTAAAATATTCGAAAAATTAATAAACATCCATCTATCATCATTCATTAAGGAAAATTCAATTTTAAATTTACAACAGTTTGGTTTCCAGGCAAATAAAGGAACTTTTGATGCTCTTTTCTCAGTCACGCGTTTCATAAATACAGGACTTGACAAGGGTGACTATGTTGCTGCCATTTTTGTGCATCTGAAAAAGGCGTTTGAAACGGTGGATCATCAGCTTTTACTTCGTAAACTCGATTTATATGGCATTCACTGGAAACCAAATCAACTTTTTAGGAGTTACTTAAAAGGGAGATCGCAGAAGACAGTAGTCAATAATGTATTGAGCGACTTGGCACCTATGAAGTCAAGCGTTCCCCAAGGCTCCATACTTGGCCCTACCTTATTCTTGTTATACACTAACAATTTAAATACATGTGGACTAAAGGGACACTATGCACTATATGCTGATGACACAGTTTACTTTACTCGGGATGCAAAAAAGATTACATAGAGAATACCATTAATGAGGATCTAAGTACATATCATTCGTGGTTAAGTAATAATAAGCTAGCGCTAAATACTTCTAAGACCAAATACATTATTTTCAAACAGAAGAACAAGGAAGACATTAACATTGTTATAAGTATTAATAGCGAAAAACTGGAGAGAGTAGCGGAATTCAAATATCTTGGGCTCATCATCGACCAACGATTTCAACATAGCATCATATAAACAACTTAAGAAGACAATTAGCTCCTGTTATTGGATTACTGAGAAGATATGAAGGATTTCCAAGCAATATCAAGCAGATGGTGCTAAATGCATTCGTTCTGTCGAAACTACATTACGGAGTAGTAATCTGGAGCCAGTCATCAAAACAACACCTTAATATCATCTTCAGGTTGCTTACCAAGGCTTATAAAAATATGCTAAATCTACCAATACGTAAACCAACCAGATTTGTGTACCAATCAGCGAAAGCATTAACATTTACTCAAATCGTTGAAGCAGAGAAAGCCAAGTTTATTTTTAAATGCTTGATCTCAAATTCGTCGTCACATATTCAATTTATGAAAGTATCGCAGAAAAATCACTACAATGTTAGAAACGCAAATCAATTCATAATACCTTTTGCAAGAACGGATCGTCTAAAGAATGACACTACGAATGATGCCTTGCGTATATACAAAAATCTCCCAGACTCAGTTAAGGATGCAAACTCACTTATAGTTTTTAAAAAAGGCTTAAAGAATATTTATTTAACAACGATTGAATCTCAGTGCAATAAATTTCTACATCGCATCTTAGGGCCTTTCTTGACCATATTGTCGAGATTGTATGGCAGAAAGGTATTATTATAGAGAACATCAGTCCAATAAATTTCAACATAGCATCTAAGGGCACTTTAAACCCTATCTTCAAGATGCTTGAAAAGACAGCTATCTTTATAACTCAGAGTTTTTTTTTCCCACGGCGTACTACAAAGTTTGTTTTATCTCTGAGAGCTGATCATGAAATGGACAAGATGAGATTAATAGAATAACTTCACATAATTTGTGTGCCCCCTTATACCGATGGTCTAATCATTGTCTGGGTGGCACACCTGAGGAAACGACGAAATGTGAAGTGCAGGTCGCACGAGCGTTGTGCGACGAAGAAAGTGTGATGGAGAGAGTGGAAAGGAATGGAGGTTTAAAAAAAAATACATTTCCCTTAGCGTGTGCTTTTGTATATTTTACATCCGAAAATACGATATAAGTAACAACATCACAAACAATATTTTACACTCACAAATATGTATGTTATTGTTGAAAATATAAATTTTGTAAATTAGAAAATGCTAAGTATGCTTTTTGGACAAAAAGAAAAGAAAAATGTTCATAAATTTCACACCATTAACTTCATGCAATGAATTTTCCCATTTAAATATTTTAACTAATAGAAATTTTAATAGGTTTTCAAGCTGAATTTATGAATTTATGTTTGCGATATTGTTTTATTATTACAAAGCAAAAAAAATATTGGTACAATTTGAAGATTTGTTTTAGGGACAAAAAATATTTTCAAGAAAGACGTTAAGACAATTAATTTGGCAATAATACCTTTTGCAGTGAACAAACCATTAAAAACCTGTCACTTCGCATCTTTCGTCTATGTAGCCTTCCTTGCATTCGCATAATGGATGCGAATAATTACCTACGGTAAAATCAAGACAACGTCCACCAAGCCGACACTACAGCCCGTCAAATTCATTTGAGCATTTCCGATGCAAAACACTCTTGGTTAATGTAGAATCTTTTTCGGACACTGAGCGGCACTTCAAAGAGCTATTCTTTTGCATTGAATATGACGAAACGACAACGGGGCATCGATGAGCCGAAGTAAAGTGGTCGATCTCCCGATGCAAGAAAAATCTGCTCGAACAACATTCGTCTACTAAATCCCAACATTTAATGAGTCAAAACTTAGATTGCAGGATGCAAATGAAAACGACCACCAATCATTGTGATTGAATGATGTGGATTATGAATTATACGTATTTAACGATCTGTATATTGTGATTCACCGTTTATTCCGCCAATATCGTTTGGCAATTGCCAAAGTGCACTACTCTCTTCTAAACGATTTCTAGGAAGGTAGAGTGGTGCTAGCAACTCATAAATATCCCGTTGATGTGGCTCTAAGGACAGTATCACAATTTCCGTTTTTGATTGCTCTAAGAATTTCTTTATAGTACATAATGCTATACGCGCTTCTAAGTCCGGTGGAAAATTTCGTTGAGTAACACTTATTGTACATAAAGTGATCGTTTTAAACTCAAATCTTTTGCTTTGCACAGGACTTTTCTATAGCAGGAATACACTGTATGTTCGGCAGCTGTTTCGTACTTTTCATCACCTAGAATTTTTTATCTCAGTCACGAGCCGGCAAGTCCGAATACTCGGTAACCCGATACACTCGGTAATTTTCAACGTTATTAGTGACTTTTATGTGGTCTTTTAACTTTCTTTGTGTTGTGGGAATTATAAAAGTTCAAAAAAAAAACGTTACGTTTATTTGTATTTAAAAGCAACAAACGTCTCTAATGTCTTTTCTTGCTTGAACCTGTTTTGTTTTATCTTAACACCGGTTGCTATTTGAAGTGCTCATCAATGCACTACACTCTTTTACGACTGATGTGTAAATACCCAAGAACATGATGATATGCAAAGTTTTTATACAGTTCTTTTTATGTATCATCCTTTACCATAGTTCTCGAAGCCCCCGTTTATATTTTTCTCCCTTTAGAAACTTCAAACTATCATTTTAAGTAACGCGATCTTATCTCTAATCATCCGTTTGTTTTCAAGTGTTGCAATCGAACACATATCAACCATATTAGTGCCAGTAGGAGCTGTATTTTTTCTAATCAATACCGGATGCCACAAGTTACTCGTACAATATTTTAATGTTCTTGTTTTGTTACTGGCTAATTGCTCTGAACCTCAAAATGTTTAGACACTTTATGACATGTCTCTTTCATCAATTACATTCTCCTGCTTCCAAGAATAATATTTTATTTTTAACCGCACATTTTTGTGGAAATTAACAACTTCTTTTCGCCCCTCGCGTAATTCTCTACCAAAAGACTTTGCACATTCAGGTCGCAAAAAAAACCTTGAACAAAAGAAAACTTTACTTAGCTGTCATCCAATTTATTCTGCTTGTAGACCCATTTCGATCATAATCCATAACTAGTGGCTGACAAAAAAAAACTGTTCGTGTGAAGCTTCCAACAGTAGTCATAATGTTAGCAGAACCGTTCTGACTGCTCTCACGATTGGGTTTTGATGCAAGATTGCCCATCAGGCAAATTATTCAGATGCATAGAACGTTTCGTGTCGCACTGAATAATCATAGTTTAGTCAGAGCATATCTACTAACAAGCAATTTCACATAGAACAAATTTCGCATCTAACGGTAGTTAACGTAAAAACCGATTTGTGTATGTATTGCGTAAAATTAGAAATCGATTTGTGTATGTATTGAGTAAAATTTATTTTCCTCTCAAATTGTTAGAAAGGAAAGAAAGAAATGCAAAATAATGTCTCTTATGTTATTTTACGTCCCTTTCTAATCGGAAAAACAGCTGGTGCAGTTGGTTGTTAGTATATATGCTCTGGTTTAGTTATAAAGAAAAATGCATTCAAGTATGTAAGCCGATCGGATCTTGATTTTCCTTCACGGTTCCTAATTGCCGCAGGCCGCCATTTTAAATACTATAAGTTGTCACTGAATGCCGGGAACATTTCATTGCGTTGATATTAAGAATATCACAAACAAGGGAATCACTTGCACAATTTAGAAAACCTGAAATTTTAAGTTTTGAGAGCTTTTCTTTCTAGCATTTTTTACATCACCAACTCCACGAGATCCGCAAAAAATACGATGGAACTACTCCATGACCTTTCGGACAACCGCACGAATAACGCCCGCTCGGTACACATCTCCTCCCGCGTCGCGCCGCCAACCTGTTGCCAGTCGCCAAATAATCCTTTCTTTTATTCAAGAAAATCGATCATATCGCGATAACTCCGAAGATTTATGCTAAATATTTAGTTGAAGCGTGAAGGATTGGGGTTCCCGGTCTTTAAATGAGTTTCGCAGCACTTTTAACCAACACTTTCCATACCGCATTTATTTTGCACCGCGCCGTGTGCTCCACTCTTTCCCGGGTCGCGGCTGTAACTCCACTCCCTGATCCGTCCCAAAAATTCCCGACTTTTCTTCTTTCCATTACCGTGTACGCGGTAAATCGCTCAGCTGCTCACTCAGTCATGTGAGATTGCCTTTGGTCAGGTAAAACACCGTTGGTGTGCACTAAATCAGTGCTCCCATGTTCAAAATTTTAATTAGCACATTTAAAATATTTCCAAGAAAAATAAATGGATGTAAAGAAAGTTGAAAAAGATTTTAAATAGCAATAAAAGTTAAATCTCATGAAGAATAGATTTAAAGCAAAACGTTTAAATTTGATATAAAGGAAAATTGATAGAAAATTGCATTTCATAATAATAATTAGAAAGGAAACTATTTTACAAATTATGATTATGAATGGAAGTAATTAAATATTTTTCTAAATTTGCCATGAAGATTTTGAAAAGGAGATAGAAAGGTTATCGAGCAGTTTGCTTGTGTAACTGCCCGATTACTACAACGGAGGGGGGGGCCTATGGTCGATTTCAATGGATGTTTTTGAAACCTTTTTTCTTGTAAAAC
Source organism: Odontomyia ornata (assembly GCA_963969285.1). Lineage (NCBI taxonomy): Eukaryota > Metazoa > Arthropoda > Insecta > Diptera > Stratiomyidae > Odontomyia > Odontomyia ornata. Next base: position 25,602,224 of record OZ017739.1, read on the forward strand.
CATCGGGCCTTGCTTTGCGGGTTTAGCAGACGCGTTTTGACTCCTTTGAGTGATCTTCATTAACTCAAAGGAATCAAAACGCGTCTACTAAACCAACAAAGCAAGGCCTTTACAAGAAGAAAAAACAGAATTGGCCTACGGATATCAACTAAACAAAGCTATTAACTTGAAAAAATATACATATATATAGATATATATATATATATATATATATATATATATATATATATATATATGGTAGCCCGTGTGGCTTAGTGGTTAGAGCACTAAGCCCGTAAGCCGAAGGTCTCTGGCTCAAGTCTCGTTAGCGTCAACGAGATTTAGTTCGGGTGGTTCTTTGGACGGACTATAAGCCTGTTCAGTTATGATACGTGCTGGTTTAAATCAGAACGTATCGCAGCTGGATGGACGGACACCCGGCCAAAGCGTGATAATGATCGTATCACCTTGTGGAGTGCCCATATATTCGAGCATGACAATGAGACACTCTAACTATCTCTAAGCGAAGGCCCAAAAGGGGCTTTAGGGCTACAAAGAGAAGAGAAGAAGATATATATATATATATATATATATATATATATATATATATATATATATATATATATGTATATATATATATATATATATATATATATATATATATCTTGTCGTTCAAGAAGTCCCGAGACTAATCCAGAGATGGTGCGAGTAGTGCCAAACTGGCCACGTTTCCATAGAGTGAGTACCTGTACATGAAACGTGTATTCACGTTGATCGGATCACAGACAGCAGAGTTATCGAGGTTAGTAAAGTCACTTTGTAATTTGTTTGAAAAATGGAAAAAAGCGAGTTTCACGTGTTGATAAAACATTGTTTTTCAATGGGTAAAAACACCGTAAAAGCCCAGCAATGGCTTGAAAAACATTACCTGGGCTCCTCTTCATTGAAACCAACGATTTGTCGTTGGTATGCTGAGTTTAAACGTACGGGCACAAACGATGCGGAACGTTCGGGTAGGCCATTGGAAGCCGTTACACAGGAAAATGTCGGTGAAGTGTTAAAAATTGTAAAGAAAGGTCCGTGAGATTGCAAAAATGACACAGATATCATCTGGAAGCAATCTTTCATGAAAAATTGAGCATGAAAAAGGTTTTTTCCAAGTGGGTGCCGCAATGGCTATCAGTGAAACAAAAACAGCAACGAGTCGAATATTCAGAGAGCTGTTTATCGCTATTTACTCACAATAAAAAGGATTTCCTGCATCGGTACGTGAGCATGAATCAAACATGGATACATCATTTCACTCCGGAGTCAAATCGGCAATCATCTGAGTGGCGCAGCAGTCTGCTGTCCAAAAGCGCAGCAGTCTGCTGTCCAAAAACGCAGCAGTCTGCTGGCAAAGTCATGGCATCTATTTTTTGGGATACACATGGCGTGATTTTCATTGACTACCTGGAAGAAGGTAAATCGATCAACAGTGATTATTATATTGACTTGTTGGTACGTTTGAAGGAGGAGATCGCAGCGAAACGACCGCACATGAAGAAGAAAAAATTCCTCTTTCATCAAGACAATGCACCATGCCACAAGTCCATGAAATCAATGGAACGAATTGGGTTTTGATTTGCTTCCCCGCCCCCCGTATTCGCCAGATTTAACCCTCCCGCGACTACTGGCTCTTTGCTGATCTCAAAAAAATGCTCCAGGGAAAAAAAAATTGGCTCGAATGAGGAGGTCATTGCCGAAACTGAAGCCTATCTTGAAGCAAAGGATAAATCCTTCTATAAATATGGTATAGAAATGTTGGAAAGGCGTTGGAAAGATTTTATCACCCTACAAAGAGATTTTATTGATGAATAAAAATGATTTTTGAAAAAAGATGTCATTTTCGTTGTTAGTCTCGGGACTTATTGAACGATGTGTTATATATTGGGTGTACAACATAATAACTGGAATTTGACGCTAGAGGTTCATACTAACAAATATCGTGAAAGCTCGAACTTTATATACTATATATGTTATTTTGAAGGTACATTTGACAGCTATCAAAATCAGTCAATAAAACAATTTTATCTTGTGTGTATCATTATTTTTTTTCACGATGAATAACTTCGAAAATTATAGAAAAAGATGGCATTTGCGGGAGGTTCTGTTGGGTCTTTTTTTGCAAAGAAAACTGCTGCGGAAAGTCATCGTTTGCTTGTAGAAGTTTATGGCGACGATGCTTTAGCGAAAACACTGTGTTTTGAATGGTTTCAACGCTTCAAAAGTGCCAATTTCGACATCAAAGACAAAGAACGCCCAGGACAGCCAAAAAAGTTTGAAGACGAAGAATTAGAGACGCTACTCGATGAGGATTCGTGTCAAATGCAAGACGAACTTGCCAAATTGTTGGGAGTGACTCAGCAAGCCATTTCAAAACGTTTGAAAGCCGCCGATTACATTCAGAAGCAAGGTAATTGGGTCCCCTATGAGTTGAAGCCGAGAGACATTGAACGGCGCTTCTGTATGTCTAAAATGCTGCTTGAGCGCCATAAAAAGAAATCATTTTTGCATCGGATCGTGACTGGTGATGAAAAATGGATCCATTATGACAATTCCAAGTGCAAAAAGTCATACGTGAAGCCCGGCACTCAAAAAGGTGATATCATCAGTACCAGTATGTTAGTCGTATTAAATGATATCCACCAGTTTAAACAAACAACACAACATTATTTCATATCCTAAAGAATAAAATCAAATTAAAGTTCAAGTTCGAAACAGCATCAATTATTCTAAATTTCCAACTATGTTATCCTCACTCCATAAAGTGCTAATAGTTTTCAACTTTCAACTAAATTAGAGGAAAATTGTCGCCACTCGTGCCAATCTGAACTTTAAAGAAATTAAAAATTTTACTGCTCAAATTATGGTAAATAGCGATGATTCTTTCCACATCATAAAACTACCCTTGAAAAGACTTCCGATAAAAATTTAATGTGTATTTTCAGAGCAAGATTTTTCTTTCTGTTATTTTTACATCCATTTAACTATCGGATATAAAATCGATTTACATGTTCGAACTTTCTCCATGTGTACAATTGTTCAAGATACTTTGGACCGGAATGCAAATGCATACAAGAGATACAAAACGGTACAATTGAAGATTGGTTCGGACAATTCTCATAGAAGCACGTATCAGTGAGTACTGATGATACTGAACAGATACTGGAATCCAAAAGTGAAAACCATTTATTGAACCAACTGCTTATCAGCTCATATATGAGTTGGAATTGCTTGCTATGAATAAAGGTATGTAAATGTTAGGGCAGTTCACATTATATGCTAGATAATCACATTTTTCACTAGTGTACGAATATGAGCTAAGATAGCATGGGAAGCATATTTGGTTTGATAAGAAACGCATCAGCAGTATACAGAAGTAGTGATTATATTATTAAGAAACCTACAATATTTAGTGAGAATTAATACACAGCTAGTTTCCTCAGAACCTATAGAAGCTAGAATACTGAATCTTTGTGAAAAGTTCAGAAGTGATGGTCTCTCAAAAGTTAATGTCTTACCAAAAAAATTTTAACGATTATAACGAATTAGCCCTTAATCATTTTTATAATCAAAGGTAGTCGAGTGGGGTACCAAATGAAAGGTCTTGATTAGAACTTTTAAAATCTGAAATAAAAAAAAATCATTTTATGAATTAGTGGGTCCAGGGGAAGGCAAAATGTACCAAAAACTTGTGTCCCCCCTCGCGACTGGACACCTTTAAGCCAAAAAATCTGAAAATTATCACATACTATATGTGCGCCTTTGTGAGTACAAGGGCAACAAATACCTCAGAAATTGACATTCAATCAACTTTGTTAATAATAGTATATTAATAATAGTTACATTTTCGTCCATAAAATCAAAACGGTACCTGCAAACTTCTCGAAATTTTGCAATTATATAGACTAATCTAAGGTATTAACGTTCACAAAATTTAATCGAGATCCAATCAGAATCAAATGAGTTATAGCCATTTCAATTGTATGGAATTACACCAACAATAACACGTGTTTATGGTTGATACATATTTCAAATTGACCTATGCACTTTTATTTTCTTTCAATTTTCATGAAAATTTAAGGAAAAGTGTTTAACTTGAATATGTTCAATCAGCCGAACATTCAGAAAAATCATTTATGCTAGATCAAAATGGCGGCTGCACCTTTTGCATAAATTTGAACGATTTCATATCCAAGTATTGGATGAATAATTCAAGTTATCGATTCATTCTATTAAAAAACTTGTTTCTAACCCTAAGATGTTTACAAATAACTTCTGGTAGGAGCACTCTCCTGATAACTCAACTTGTTTCCTACTAATATGATAAATCCAGATCGTCATCGTTATAGCAGTATAACTCATCTCGGGCGTACTGGGGCCTCCAATTATCTCGGTCCATCGAAGGCATCCTCCAGTTTTGAAATTCGATCTACTTTCGTCGTCCAAACAATCAAAGCAATGTATCCTGAGTGTTTCATCTGATTTTTGGCCCTCAGTTTTATCAACGAATACCTGCTTAAGTACTCGTCTAACATTATAGATCATACTATTAGTACTAGCCTGCACTCTGAATTTATTATTGTTATTGTACTCACAAAGACGTTCTTGCATGATTTTTCATATTTTTCGGATCAAAGGTTTACGATCGCAAGAGTTATATTATGTACTCCCTCCTGTGCAACTTGACATTGATTTGGCCGTTTTAAAATATATTTTGAAAAAAAATGCATTCAGGCCTTTCATATGATACCCCATTCAACTTCTTTTCATGTACAAAAATGTTTAAAGGTCAGCCTCCTATACAACAATAAGGACATCACTTCCATCCAATTCGCAAACATTGCGAAAAACTTAATGTTTAGAGAGAAGCTCACCTGTGAAGATATGCTCCCCCGTAAATTAAATTTCAGCTAGTCAGATCAAATCATCAGCATGCAAAATGGAAGAAATGTTAAGCGCTGCGTTATTAGTGATTACAGGCATGATACCCATCACCTGCCTTGCTAGAGAACGAAAAATGTTTACCTATGCAGAAGCCAAGGCAACAAAAGGAGGTTGATAAAGAGGTGAGACTACGCTCTCTCAGCGATTGGCAACAGTGCCAAAAGAGTGACATAGCGAGAAGGTGGATTGCGTGCCTAATCTCTGACTTGAGGCCATGGCTTAATTAAAGGTGCAGTGAGACTGACTTCTACTCGGCTGACCTCTCGAGTAGACATAGACATTTTCAGTCTTACCTGCACGAGATTGGCAAATAATCGTCTCCTGACTGCGTGTCTTGGTAGAAAAGGAGGATGACATATGTCACACCTTATTTTGCTGCAAAAGGTAGGATAGACTGCATGATAACCTCTAGTGATGGTCGACTCGAGTAACTAACTCGAGTTAGCTCGAGTTGGGCTTAACTCGAACCAACTCGAGTTGAATTCTCTCTGACTCGAGTTTGAAAACCGAATGAAGCCGACATGGAGCGAAGTTTGCTGATCATTTCAGACTATATTCATTCATAACAAACAAGTGTCACATTTATGTAGATTTGAGGTTAACTTTAAAGTGTCGGTTATTGTTGTAGTTTTTTGTGTTTTAAATTCTGTTTTTGAAAAATGCCGGGTCCTAAAAGAAAATCTTTGGTTTGGGATGTATTTGAATCGCCAGTGAGTGGACGTGTTACGTGTAAACAGTGTTCAGATTCTTTCAAATATAATGGAAATACGACCACATTATTAAACCACATTAAAAATAAGCACCCAAGTGTTACCGTCGAAGAAAGAAACATAAGTCCGACTTTATCATCAACAAATGAAAGTAATACGAGTACTTTGGTCAATTCATCCCAGTCACTGGTATCCATATTAAAAGTTGAGCCTCCTCAAAAAAGGTTAAGGCACACCCAAACCCGTCTTACTGTGCCAAAAAAAATTACGCAAAATTCTGGTGATAACGCTTTAATTAATTTGATAGTGAAAGATTTACAGCCATTTCAAACAGTGGAAAATGCAGGTTTCCAAGAATACTCGAAAGCATTGAATGCTGATTATCAGCTACCGAACAGAAAACAATTAGCTTTGATGATCGATGGAAAATATAATTTGGTGTCCGAATTATAAACAAGTTGGGTAGACAGACCTATGCTCATGTCAGAAGGGTTTTGTACTCAACTTACAAAATGCAGTATCCAGTAACGAATAAAATCAAGAAACATGTCATGTTCGAGGATCATACTATTATTAGCAGAGTCGAAAGAATTTTGACTTCTGAGGTATTTGTTATAGTTATACCCACAAATATCTCCCTTGATAATTATTTCAGATTTTTTAAGATCACGGGTGAATCGCGAGGGAGGAAACACATTTTTCATGAATCCCCCCCCCCCCCCCCCTATGCCCCCACAGAAGCAAAAACTGTCAGTTTAAGAACTGTTTTGAAAAGCTCTCATAGAGAACTTTCAGTTGATACTCATATCGACTATCTTTCATGAAATTTTTTTTCAGGGGCCACTCCTCTGTACTGTAATCATCGATTCATGGCCTGTTTTTTAGAATCTTAGAATGTTTACAAAGCCCTTTTGCTAGGAGCTCTCTTCTGCCTTTCCGACTTGTTTCAATTGTATATACTCATCTTCATGATACCTACCATTCCTGAAATTTTCATGCAAATCCTAGCAAAGCTGTAGTTTCTAAGTCGGTAAAAAGCGCATATGTTTCCATAGTAATACAGGGCATATTGTTCCATAGTAATGCAGGAAAATTCAAGTCGCTATAACTTCGTTAAATATTATTGGATCTTTATGAAACTTTCAGGGAAGGTCAATCTTATAAATAGTCATCTGTGTGCTAAATTTTATTGAATTTAAGGGTACCGTCTAGATTTTATTCAAGAAAACATAAAATCAATAAATCATACTATTACTAACAAAGTTGAGTGAATTTCATCTTCTCATGTATTTGTTGTTGTTGTACTCATTAAGGCCTACATCCATGATTTTTTTCAGATTTTTCGGATGGCAGGTGTCCAATCGCGAGGGGGGGGTACGCGAAAAGTTCGTACATTTCCCCTTCCCCTGCCCCCCTCGGTACTCATAAGGCAATTTTAAGACTTATTTTGAAAAGATCTCGTTGAGACCTTTCCAATGACACCCTACTCGACTACCAATGGTGAAAATTTTTTTTTGGGGGCTCACTTCCCTATATGGGGAGACCCCCCTTAAAACCCTTTGAAAATTTTTTCCACCATTGAACTTTCAAGAGGTCACCACTTCTGACCTGTTCACAAAGTTTCATGGCTGTAGCTTCTATAGTTTCGGAGAAAAAGTGCTGTGACATACAGACGGACGGACGGACGGACGGACGGACGGACGGACGGACGGACGGACAGACGGACAGACGGACACAGGTCGTGATTGCAATAGGGTTTTGTATTTTAGTACAAAACCCTAAAAAAGGAGTTAGAAGATGTTTCTTATTTAGCGTTAACATCTGATGTTTGGACGTCAGACAGTAATAAAAGCTTTATAAGTTTGACTGCACATTACATATATCAATATAAATTGAAATCTGTAGTTATTTCGACTTCAGAAATACAAATACACCACACGGCTGAGAATATTGCATTGGCTATCGAAGAGGTAATGGACCAGTGGCAAATAAGCTCAAAAGTAGTAACTATTGTCACAGATAATGCTGCAGCTATGAAAAAAGCAGTAAGTGAATGTTTGAATAAACGAAATCTCGCAGTTAAAGACTGTATAGAGAAAGAAACATTTGATTTAGCAGGAAACACTTCTAACTGTCAGCTACAACAACTTTTAGCAAAATGTCGAGCAATTGTTTCGCATTTTAAATATAGCACAAAAGCTTCCTATACTTTGCTCAAAATGCAAGAGCAACTAAATGTGAATAAATTAAAACTCAAGCAAGACGTTCGTACTCGGTGGAATAGTACTTTTTATATGCTCGAGCGTCTATTGGAGGTTAAAATATCGCTTTGTGCAACTTTACCACAACTGGATCCATCTCCGCCAAATCTAGATTCCAATGAATGGATAATAGTAGAAGACGTGGTGGCACTTTTACGCCCTTTCGAAAATGTTACTGTGATTTTATCAGGGGAAAAATATCCAAGTTTGTCTTCTGTTATTCCTCTTGTACTTGGACTACGAAATGCTATAGAAAGCAAGACGCCAGTAATGGAATTGGCCAAGAATTTAAAAGGAAGTCTTTCTGCAGTAATAGAAAAACGACTTGCAGTATATGAGACTAATAGAACAGCATCAAAAGCCACCTTTCTCGACCCACGCTTTAAAAAAAAGGTTTCACGTTAGAAAGTAATGCCAATAATGCGCAAATGTGGGTAATAAATGAGTTATCAAACATGAGCACCGATCAAGTCCTACCTTCATCTAGCCCAAATAGCCCTAGTATTTCAATTGCTTTCGCTGCTACTGCTTTGTGTAAAGACGACATTTGGGGAGTTGTAGATGAAAAAATCATGGAGACTAGTGCTCACCCAATTCCATACACTTCGGCAGCTATGATGGTTATACAATATATTGAATTACCATATCTTGACAGAAAATGCGATCCACTTCAGTTTTGGAATGACAAGAAATGTTTATTTCCGGGATTATCCGAAATTGCTCATAAATATCTTTGTATACCAGCATCATCAGTCCCTTCAGAGCGTTTATTTTCAAAAGCTGGGATTCTGTGCAATGATAGAAGAAACCGTCTAGCACCAAAAAAGGTTGACCAAATTTTATTTCTCAATAGCATTCCATGAATGTTTATTTTTTTTATTTTTAAGAAGTACTTAACAATCGCTTGTGATTTTATATTTTATTTAACTTTAATTTAAAAAAGAAAAGAATATTGTTTTTGTTAAAACTTATAAGAAGTTTGTTTTAGTTGTTTACATGAGATTTTTATATATTTTTGTTCCAATACATTATAAACAAATAATATAAAAATGATAGAATTGAAACAGATAAAAATATTATTTGTCTGTTCTAATTTTTTTTTACTATTAATGTAAAGGTAAGGAAATAAATTGGTAAAAATTAAAAAAAACATTAACTCTTTCATCTCATTAACTCGAGTTACATAACTCGAGTTCAACCCGAGTTACGTGAATTTTAACTCGGGTTAAATCGAGTTTTGTTTTTTCCGAGTTGGCACATCACTAATAACCTCTTCAATTAAGTCGAAGCGCTCTCCCCAGAGACTACAACGCTTATATCAGTGGACAAATGAAACCATGTAACACATTATCTTCGGGCTGCCCTAGAGGATAGGAAAGGCATACTTGAGCATCGAGAAGCATCAAGAACAGGGGTCTCTTTTCTAGTAATTCCTTCTTCTCTCTTCCATTTCATTGAAAATAAGATTCCTGTATCTATGCATAGCAGAATGAGGTTTATCCTAAATAATGTATTAAATGATTCAAGGCTAGGATTTCAGTTTGCCGAGGAGGTATCTTGTAGGTAGTCCAGAAGACGAATGCGTAAACGACCTTTAATCCCCTACCAAGAAAAATCCTAACATTCTGATAATTAATCTTAAATGAAAATAATCTTATGAAAGATGAAGAATACTGCTTGCTAGAGAAGAACGCTGAAGACTCCGGGGGCCAATCATAATTTGGTCGCAGTCCCCTGGGATTGTCAAATTGCAGGATGAAACCACGTTGTGCTTTGTATGGACCTTGGAACTGATTTTTTTGCTAACCAAGGTCTCATAAGCGTTGCGAGCAAAATAGCAGTTTAGGCGGAACTGTGGCTCGTAGAGAGTTCTGATGGCAAACGTTGAATTTTACAAAGTGAACTTTGAAAATCACCAAAGGGAGGCTGAATCGAGCCAGATTCAGGCGTCGAATGGTGCTTTCTTCATTTTGGAAATTGACTGTTCAGAGTTTCATAAAAAGATTTAAATACTCTGCTAAACTCAAAGCGAGTCCATTTCCATGCACAAAGTATGGTTCTATATTCTCATCCGATAATATGAAGCTCTGATCAGAGTGTATAAACTATCAAACGAGTTCACATGAAACAAAGTCCGAATCTAACGGTGATCAACCTTCAAAGATCAATTTGAGTCTGTACGAGTATAAGCGTTCGCAAACACTTTCATGGGGAAATGTAAGAAAGAGTTGGAATCGGCAAATATTGCACTGCATAGGCGCTTGAATGGAATGCAAGACGATGTACTTTCGTTTTGATCTGATGGATAAACGCTTCCCCTTTCATTAGGTGTACGTACATGCAAACACAAAAGCAAACCGATTTCCCGCTTGAAAGCTTAGTTCCAACTGGATAGCGCTTTCATATGTTATTTCAAATGGAAATAAATTATGATAAACTCGCTTTCTATCTTGTGCAAGTTTATCGCTTGTTTCATTCGAACATTTTTCTTGTTCTCTGGCCAATCAGTTGGTGAACTTGCTTGTCAGTATACGAGTATATGCTTTGCCCTGCTGTAAACAAAATCTAGATCTTGAAAGCAACGCAGATGTAAATCCAGACAAAATCAAACATCAAACATCAAGAATGGCCGAACTATCAGCGTATGCAGCTTCTCTCTACACTGCACTCAAGAAAAAACCAACACGCCGTCTAAGTTTGACTAGTCAACGCATCGCTTGTTCAAAAATCTTTTTTAATCGCTTGAATTTGTATTGTTTTACTCGAAATATTTAAACTATTGACACCTAAATTATAAAACTTACAGCTCACTCATTTTATGTAAAATAAAGAGTTTTTAAATAAAAATCATCCTGTGACAATAATATTGAGAAAAACGCTAGATAAATTATGCAGCGAAGCTTAAGTGTTCTTTTTCTCGCTTTTGTTTTAAACGGTTTGAACAAAAAGTAAATTAACTGGTGTAACATGGCGACTCAGTCATCTGTTCTGGAAAAGGCAATTTGTAAATTTGAAATTCTTCATAGCGATTCGGTTTTTCATTGTATTCTTTAAATGCAAGAATTTTCCGAAAATATGATTGGTGCTCTTCCAATATTCATTACAATTGATACATCGATGCAATATTTCCAGGACTAGCTTAGGATTTCCAGTCAGGAGAGATTACAAGCGCATGGATAAGTGCATGGTCACTTACAACATAAAATTAACTTAAATTTAATTTTTCACCAATTCTTTAACAACATTAAGCAGAAAGTTGTAAAAGTTCCATATTAAAATTTGTTACAAAACGCATTTTTCTCAGTACTAGACCACACTATCTGCTGAAAACGGAAACGAGATGAAAGAGAACAAAGCGACATCTAATAATTCAAAACACAAAAACTTGATATCCCTCCACCTGACCTAATTTAGCATTTATGTGCTGAACCCATCCTACGACTATGTAAAGCATAGCATACTCAACTAGTATCCACACTCAATCAACCCTCCAAAAAAACCGAACACAAGCCGACCAGCGAGCCATAAATCTTCGGTAGCAGGTAGGTAGATAACTGACTGACGCGAGGATTGGCGCGAACATAAACATGTGCTTCGACGAGAGTTCAGGATTACCATACCTCAAAAAACCATTGAATTTGCAGAAAAACAAATTCGTTCCATTCAATCTTTTAATTTTTTATTAGGATCTGGTAGCACTCTCCGTAAAAAAAAAACACGAGAGTCGGAAATTCTATTCGCTTTTTGCTTTGTTTCTTGAGCGCGCCAGGCCTGGGCTCAGCTGATATGCCCCGAATCAGCTGACGTGCCCCTGGGAAAATTCAAAAAGTGTGCAACACAGGGTAAATGAAAGGTGTGGGTACTGGGTGAATGTACTATGATGTAAAGTCATTCCATTTCACACATCCTTTAGACAGAGAAAGCCTTTTGACTCTGAATGGATCAATGGGCTTCTCTTTATAACGATAAGTTTTGGCTTTCCGGCCCATATGGTAAAAAATATCGGGAGCTTCATGAGGGGACGAATTGCCTTTGCGGTGGCTGGTGGAGCAAGGTCGGACCCATTTTGTATTGACTCGGGGTCCCACAGAGGTCTGTATCAGGCACATTTCTTTTCAACATATTCATCTCTGCCGTCCCGGGCGTAAGAGAAGAATATAAGCCCGAAATCCAGGTGAACATCTTCGCTGACGACTTGTTAGTGTGGTTATCTGAGCACAATTTGCGCTTTGCTAAGATGAGGCACCAAAAATATTTGGAATCTCTTACTGCATATGACTGGAAATAGATAATCAAGGTAAATCCAAAGAAAAGGGAATTAATTGTGTTCAAGGTCCCCCACAAAAACTTTCGTCTTCGCGCAAGAGGCATCTGTGACTCCTATAGTTGAATGGGCAGATGGTGCACTGCTCTAGGCAAACGAAGTACTTGGGGGTATTTTTTGACAGGAAAGTTACCTTCAGCGCTTACGTTGATAATATTTTTAAAAAGTGACTTACGCGTATCATCTTCTTATACCTCCTTTCAGGAAACAGTCAACAGCGAGCAAGCGAGTCAAGGTTTTGGCCTATAAAACCTTGATTCGTCCAATCATCACAAATGCAGTAATGATATAGAATGGAACTCCAAAAACAAAATAGGGCAAGATAGAATTAGTGGAGCGAAAAACCCTTCCGAGCTTGCACAGGTCTACAGAGGTGAGAGGACTGATGATCTTAGGGATGCATCAGACTACGACTATTTAGCCGCACTTCTGCCGCAAGTTACACATGGTTAAATGGAAGCCCGCACACTGCGATTTTCGACAATTTTTTCCAGGTCGGCAGTCGCAGGAATTTGCGATTTTTCCTACAACCAGTTTAGCAGGTAGTTTTTGTGATACTCGCGCAGGCGCACATCATTTGGACATTTGACGCTGACGTGCACGAAGGTTTCTTGCATAGCGTGCAAATGAGTTAGCGCATGTGTTCCTGGCAAAGACATACCTTCAAATTAGCATATTAGTTCTGCGCATGCGTGAAGTTCCTTTGCAAATCTTGTCGCAGTGTGTTCGTATTTGCGTCTGAAAATCGCTGGTTACGGCATAAAAATCGCAATGTGGCCGAACCCTTAACCCAACGAGGCGCTGTACCAGGAGGTAGCAATGAAGCTAATCAAATCGTATGCGGAAAGGCTGATAGAATCGGGAATCAGGAGAGCCAAGGAACACAAAGCGAGAGTAGTCAGGAGAGCGACGGACAACCTTGAGTTGCTTTAATTTAAAGAAACTTAATTTTTCAAACTGCAGTTGTTAGAGCAAATGAATTTGACACCAAAATTTTTTTATAATCTATTCTCATTTGATAATGTTGTGGGTTACATCATTTAAAAGTTATGTTTTATCGAAAAATTAAAATTGTAATCTAAGTAAAGCGTATTATTATTGAACTCCGGGAAAAGCCCTAAGGCACAAACCGAACGAAGATTGCTTGGTTAAGTTATTTATGAATTTTACATATGTATGTAACAATTAAATGAATCACCAAATAAAAATCTTGATTTACATTCTTTAGATACTGAAGATGACTCAAAGGAGTCGAAACGAGTCTTTTAACACAAAAAAGCAAGGCCCGACAGTTTTGAAGAAAAAAGAGAATTGGTCTGCGGATATCAAATAAACAAAGCCGAAAACCATAACGACTGGTCAAGTTATGGTTTTCGGCTACCTTTCGAGAGGCCAATGCTTGTTTATATTTGTATTTTGTTTTTAGCTCAATTCATTAGTACTCTTTTAATACAGTGTACCTTTCTTCGATTTTTTTTATTCTAATAATTATAAACTGTTGCTAGAATGATTTGGCGATGGAATAGAGAGGAGTATAAATTAAGAAGCCATTGTGTCTCTATTCGTTTAATTAATCTTCTTTTTCTCTCTCTCTCTCTCTCTCTCTCAAGTGCCCGTTGTTAATTTGGGTGGTACAACTCAGGCAAAGTACCCCCCGCTATGACCTATAACAAGACTGAGTACAAATTGGCTAAAATAAGCATTTGAATCAAAATTAACAACGTATACACTAATACCGAAGAATATATGTTAAGAATCTCCATAGAAAAAACTTCTTCCACATCCAAATTAATTGAAATTGATGCAAATTGAAAAGAACGACCTTCTTTTTAAAAAGTTTTTACAAAGGATCTTTGGAAAGATTTAATAGAAATTGTTAAATTGTTTTATTTTGTTCAGAAATAAGAAGATCGATTAAATTCCGAGCATTCTTTATTCCTCACCACTTTTACAAATGTATTTTATGAGCTCAGATTTTGTCTGTTTTTCTTGAAGTGTTTGAAGACAACAATTTTTTGTCTCAACTTTGCGCTAAATAATATGAAATATATAAATCTTTAAATTAACGCTATGACTCTTAATGCTAATCATGAATGCACAAAAATAACTTTTCATTTTCATTTCCATCTTTAAAGTACAAAAGGATATCTACATAGTTTTGAAGGAAACTAGAAATCAATGAACTATTATTCCGATAAATTAAGTAACAGTCCTCAGCATGATCAAGGAAAAGTTGTATTTTGTTTATTCTCGGAAAAATAGGTCAAGTTAACTTATCTTTCCTTGAACATTTTCACACGCATTTACAACTGACTTGTACAATCCGTGCTGCACCATTTCAGAAAAATTATAGTTCTACCAATGGTGGAAAAAAGCCATTCCGTTTGAATAGTTTCCTTGGACCTTTTTGGTCCCATCCTTCCCTCACCACCCTAAAAACTTTTCGGCCTGAGGACTTTTATGGTTAACAGTCTGGTTTTATGACAAGTTAGCCTCTAAAATGTCCGTTTTAAACAAAAAACAGCAGAAAAATAACTTGACAATATCTCACACTACCCATCTTTGAAAAACAATTGAAGAAACGAAAATAACTTTGGTGGTAACAGGCTGCGAAATTGCAAACATGTCCTTCGCAAATAAAATAGTGTCGGCAAACGAGAACAAGTTGGGTAGACAGACCTATGCTCATGTCAGAAGGGTTTTGTACTCAACTTACAAAATGCAGTATCCAGTAACGAATAAAATCAAGAAACATGTCATGTTCGAGGATCATACTATTATTAGCAGAGTCGAAAGAATTTTGACTTCTGAGGTATTTGTTATAGTTATACCCACAAATATCTCCCTTGATAATTATTTCAGATTTTTTAAGATCACGGGTGAATCGCGAGGGAGGAAACACATTTTTCATGAATCCCCCCCCCCCCTATGCCCCCACAGAAGCAAAAACTGTCAGTTTAAGAACTGTTTTGAAAAGCTCTCATAGAGAACTTTCAGTTGATACTCATATCGACTATCTTTCATGAAATTTTTTTTCAGGGGCCACTCCTCTGTACTGTAATCATCGATTCATGGCCTGTTTTTTAGAATCTTAGAATGTTTACAAAGCCCTTTTGCTAGGAGCTCTCTTCTGCCTTTCCGACTTGTTTCAATTGTATATACTCATCTTCATGATACCTACCATTCCTGAAATTTTCATGCAAATCCTAGCAAAGCTGTAGTTTCTAAGTCGGTAAAAAGCGCATATGTTTCCATAGTAATACAGGGCATATTGTTCCATAGTAATGCAGGAAAATTCAAGTCGCTATAACTTCGTTAAATATTATTGGATCTTTATGAAACTTTCAGGGAAGGTCAATCTTATAAATAGTCATCTGTGTGCTAAATTTTATTGAATTTAAGGGTACCGTCTAGATTTTATTCAAGAAAACATAAAATCAATAAATCATACTATTACTAACAAAGTTGAGTGAATTTCATCTTCTCATGTATTTGTTGTTGTTGTACTCATTAAGGCCTACATCCATGATTTTTTTCAGATTTTTCGGATGGCAGGTGTCCAATCGCGAGGGGGGGGTACGCGAAAAGTTCGTACATTTCCCCTTCCCCTGCCCCCCTCGGTACTCATAAGGCAATTTTAAGACTTATTTTGAAAAGATCTCGTTGAGACCTTTCCAATGACACCCTACTCGACTACCAATGGTGAAAATTTTTTTTTGGGGGCTCACTTCCCTATATGGGGAGACCCCCCTTAAAACCCTTTGAAAATTTTTTCCACCATTGAACTTTCAAGAGGTCACCACTTCTGACCTGTTCACAAAGTTTCATGGCTGTAGCTTCTATAGTTTCGGAGAAAAAGTGCTGTGACATACAGACGGACGGACGGACGGACGGACAGACGGACAGACGGACACAGGTCGTGATTGCAATAGGGTTTTGTATTTTAGTACAAAACCCTAAAAACGGGAAGAATAAATCTCTAAGTCTTAGTCGGAGACAGTGCGAGGATTTCACATCTTGTTCTTGAGAGCTGTGAATAATTACTTCGATAAGGCCACAACCGTCGACCCTGGGAGCAATCAGGAAGCACCAAAGAATTACACCACTATAAGCCAGGGACCGATTATGTTCGGGTACATTGCACACCCAAACGCCATGATAAGCGCTAGTATTTTAGAGCGCTCAAGGTTTTCGGGGGTGACCCCATCAAGGCAATGATGGCATCGTTTCGCATCATAGGGCTTCTCAATTTTTCACTCGGAATAATGCGGTAATGGCGATGGCACGGATGGTGGTGGTTAGGAAATTCTTAAAAATGCTATTCCCTTCGACCTAGATTCCTATTATACATAAGCAGTTCATATTTCATTATGGATGTGTTTATATGTCGATTTAGAAAAAGATTTGCTCCTTAAAAACTAGGCCAACAGCATTAGGATTGTGAACAGTGAGTAGGAAGTATAGTACAGGGCTATGTGTCTTGTAACCGGGAAGCGCCTGTGTTAAACTTCTCGGGATATGATTTGACAGGAATCTTGAGTTGAAGAAGGTCAATGTTGCGAGGAATGTCCTCAAATTTTTTCTAATGCCTTATGAGATGGCAATTCAATGCGGGAAAAGTATGATGCAGCTGAATTGAAAAGCATTTTATTGTGAAGTATCTGAGGGTTGACATTCTGGCTAAAGGATTTCTATTTGCATAATGTGGCACAATCCTATGACTTTAGATCTGTAAATCATTGACTATCATTTTTGTCTGTAATGGGCATTGATAGATTCAATCGGGATGTATGGTTTAATACCAATGTGACCTAGTTTTTGAATAATAGAATTTTAGTGCTTATCGATAAGCTTAGGCGTAATCAATTTAATGTGTAGTATTGGTTGAAAGATAGGATATTTTGGGACTTTTCAGATCCATTACTAACATCTTCCTCTAGAAGTCAATGGAAAGAAGCAGCAGCTTAATTTTGTATTTGGAGGCCAGCAATTTAAGCATTATTCGAGGCATGAGGGCTGTTACCCTTTTGAAGGGAGATGGATAGAACAAAAAATGGTTAGGTAGTACTGTTTTGATTTGAGGCATGAGATGTTCGTAAGTGGGCTATTAATTTTGAGCTGGAACCATTATTGCACTTAATAATTCCATATTGGACATGTACTTTTGCAGTATTAGGTTTGAATCGTTCGGCACAATCGGTTATTCGTTCTACCATATTGTGACTTGAGACAGGGATTTCTGCTTGCCTATACGCTGTTTATGTTTTTTTTTTTTGTGTGTGATTTGTTCCATTTCAGCAGATTCTGAGCTTTTTAAAACTAGAGTGATTGCGCTATGAGCATTTTATCGCCTATCCCAAATAATCTGTATTATTTTGTAAATTATGTACATAGGTCAAGCCGGCCAGTAGCTGCTCCCCAATACTTCACCATTACTCACCTATCTCCATCGTAAGTTCAAAGAAAGCCGGTGCACTAACAACCACAGAAGGAAAATTTTGTTGGCAATGGGTCAAACCTGACAGCTGATTGCGCGATCACACACGAAAGTATGGTCCAGTATCATTTTGATCGGTAGGCTACACTGAACGTGATTTTTGTTTGGAAAATTAAACGAACTTGATGCTGAGCGACGACATAGAGTTCTAACGTTAAAGCCCGGTCCAGACGCTACGTCTTGCACAACGTTTTGCCTGCGCAGTCATATTCAAGCCTTACCAGCTCAAACATCGGTGCAACTGTACAGTTCTATGCCCAGTTCTAAAACGTTGCATTTTTCTCGTCCACACACAACATTTTGCCTGCAACGTTTTGGTTTGCGCAGGCAAAACATTGTGCAAGACATAGCGTCTGGACCGGGCTTAACGTTAAGGCACCATGAGTACCAAAACAGCATATTCAATGGAAAATGGCTATTTTCGATTGAATTTTTCTCGATCATGGTAGAAGTGAATGAAATGATTTCTTCATATCTATATGTTCGTTAGGGCTTGTAGTGATTAATATATAAAATATTTAGTTTTGAACAAAATTATGAAGGAAAGTTTGCGGGTAGTGCTTAAAAAGAGCAAATTTCAAATGCGTTTTTTAAGTATGTTACGCTGTAAAAGGTAAACATGTTATTCTTTCACGGATCGCTTCTTAAAAAATGTAACAAGGGATTGTATTCAATAACTTCTTGATTTTGCGTAATGTTAGTGATTAAAACTAAGTTAAAAACCCTATTTTTGATTGAAATTCATTTGCATTTTATGAACCTTGATATCAAGATATAAAATATATTTCATCAAATACTACCAAGAATATGTTATTGAGATGCCATTGAAAGTAAAATATTAGGTATTTTTTAATAACACCACGCTAGGAAACTTAGATAAATATAGTCATTTTTCTCTATGAATTCAAAGTCAGTACACTAGCAATCGACAAGCAGTACGCTCGTAGTTTCAACGTCTTTTGATTTTTTCATGTTTTGTTTTGCGGTTTTCTTCTTCCTCTCCATAAGAAATTGAAGGTAATAAGGATGATAAGTTAAACATCAGGATAGATGATGGAAATCCCATAATGGTTTGTCTCGTTTGTATTTCAGCTATTAATAGTCATTCGTAGTTTGACTGTAAGTAGTAGTTTCACTGTAATGGGAAATCGAAAAAATTATACGAAGTCCTCCGTGAAAATCCAAAGGATAAGTTTTTGGAAAGCAAGGTAATTTTTGACTTTATCATTTAGTTTCAAATCATATTTTTGTCAGTCTGTCGGTGTTATTATTTTACTTTTGAAGGAATTTTGGGAATAGGTTTGAATTCTTTCGCTCTATACAGCATTATCTCCGAAATCTTTAAATAAAGATGAATTCACATGGAAATTTTTTTCCCTTCGAAAGTGATATATTTACAATATGTGTTTTTTTTTGTTTTTAAGGGTAAACAGTGTAAAGCCTAATGGTGATAACAATACCGACATAAATTCTTCCACAGTGGCAACTGTACCTTCTGTAGGAATAGTTTATAATTGCTTAAATGAGCTATTTTTAACAATGGAACTTCCTTTCACGGCCAAAAGACAACAGTTTTCGAATGGTTGGATATAGTATTCGAAAAATCAATGGTGATGGCTGCCCAGCAAGAGGCGGATCATGGAAGAGCAGAAGGGATAGTTGATGAACATGCCACACCGCTAATAACAGTGGTGGTGGTGGATGGGTGCTGGTCAAAAAGATCGTACGGGACAAATCACTCGGTACTATCTGGCGCAATGGCGATCATCTGACATTTTTCCAAAAAAGTTCTGTACAGGAAAACCAAAAACAAATTTTATTTTATTTCAAAAGAGCTGAAAATAGATGTAAATACCGTCCGAACCATATATGCTTCAAGAATCATCATGGAAGCTCCACGAGTATGGAATCTGATATTCTTTTAGAAGGTTTCAAAACTTCAATACATCAGCATGGATTAATCTATTCTCGAATGATTCCCCATGGAGATTCCTCTACTTATAATAAAATCCTTCAAGCTCGGCCTTATGAGGGACTTACAGTGGAAAAATTGAGTGCAAGAATCATTTACTTCGGAACAATTGCCGAAAGTTAAAGGGTATATTTGGCAACACAGTGTTCCTTCTACACCTTAGAAGAATCGTAAATAGTAATTTAGGTCGTCTTAGTTCAGCGGTGAATGCAGCAATAAGAGATTGTAAAATTGAACATTGTGACTTTGCACGCAAAGTTGTATATAATAAACGGTCCATATCATGTGTTTGGCGATCACCGAAAATGTAGGTCATACTTTTGCAAACGAGCAACAACCGAGCAGAACTTTCTTCCAGACATAGAAAAATTTGGATTGTTTACCACAAATTTTAAAGGCTGCTTATTACTTGGCACAGCAATCACGGAGCCTCATTCACGATGTCCAAAGCAACATAGTTGAATCATTCAATAGCATTGTCGCAAAACCTGTGGGAGGGAAGCGTATTGATTTTTCTACCAGACGCTATTGTGCCACGGTCTTAGCATTCAATACCAAATGCATGCATTCTACTATACGTAATGAAATCTTCAGAAAGAGTCCATTCTACAAAACAAGCATGAGGGGACGACGTATGGTGAGGCAAAACACGTAGCACAACAGAGAACGGCAGCGAATACATACTCCTAAGATAGCAAGGGATGGATCGAGATTCTTGAAAACTTTACAAGTAAATGTTCAAAACCGAGCCAGTATCGAACAAGATACGATTTTACGATTGAATTCAAGTAAATGATTTGAGTTGCGAAGGCCCTTTCTGACATCTTCCAAATTTGGAAGAATTTATTAGAGAATATCATATATCAGCTGTGAAGCTCTACTAAAAAGCTTATTAGATCCAAAAATGTACAGTAATGCTGTGGTCAAGTATGGTATTGAAAATGAAACAATTGCATTGTGAACTGTTTGAAAAGGAACATCAAAGGATACAATAAAAACTGGTCTTTGCCTTGATGTATGTCACAACTTTTTGGGCGCATTTCCTGATGGAAAAACCAATGATACGATCGTTGAAATCCAGTGCCCATATTCTGCTTACGTTACGAATGTTTTAGATGCCATTAAAGCGAAAAAGATAAAATTCTGGAAACTAGTGAATCATTAACTTTTTATAAATAAAACCTCTAATTGGCAAGGCCAAGGGGGAGGGCAGCTGCAAATAACAAAAATTGATTCATGCGATTTAGGAGTTTCGACAGGAGATAATATTCTAATGTGAATTGAAATTGTCGAACCAAATTTTACTTTGATTGTGTGTTACCGGAACTAGTTGATCCGCATCATACTAGAGGATTGCAAATAAGATATCCAGATTATACCATTGCAGCTATATTAAATAAAACAAAAAACAATAGGTAACGTATAACATTGTTAAAGTTTCCAGTAAATTGCGCCAATATTTTGCTTTTTGTGCAATATGAAAAATTTGATTACACCGTACGTTCGAGCTGCGCGGAGTGTGATTGGTTGAAAAAAGTTCTGAAAAAATATGCCAGTCATGCTCGCCAAAACCGTAATGAATGATTCCAATCATTTTTTGACAGCCTATACGTAAGCGTAATTGACAGTCACATCACAGGTCGTTAAACATATCATTGCTACTCTGCTTTATTAATATATGTTTAGATCATCCTCGTTATGTCAAGAACTTTTGATCTCACTCACGTGCACAAGTGTGATACTCCGCATGAGTGTTATATGATTTGATTTAGTTCTCAACCAATACCAACTGTTCAAATATCCAGAATGTAATTGGATGAGGCAGCTCTTGAGGAGGGACGCCAATCACGCTCGCTAAAAAAATTAAATCATGCTATTGGTTTTCTTAAACTTCAGGAACGGTAACAGTAAATCAATAATTTTTAGGGTTTTGTACTCATAAAAAAACCTGGTAGAAATCGGGTCCGTATGTCTGGGTCTGTCTGTTCACACACTAAAATTGGTACACATATCAGAATTGATGGCCTCTTGTAAGTTTGAGTGTCAAAGTTATTTTTAAAGGTTTTTAAGCGGGTCTCCCCATATGAGAAGGGGAGCCTTAAATATCACTTTAAGAATAAAAGTTCATCATTTTAATTCTCTTAAGAACTCCAAGAATTTAGCTATTTCACAAAAACTTCATTGCACAATAAGCAAAATTTTTTAAATCAAATCAGTTTGCATAAACGTTATGTAGAAAAAAAAGTTTGTGCAAATCTTTCAAAATTGCTATTTATAAATTTTTCAAATGGTTTATTATTTTGCAAATAATATTGCTGTTAAAGTGTTTTAATAAGCAACAATATTTTTCACTTTTAGTTAGATTACGCCCTACAACTTATTTTTCTTTTGTCCTTTTTAGCAGTTATATGGAAAATGTAGTCAATCGTCTTCCAAACCATATTCTTAAAAACTTCGAGCTGTACAATTGATTTGCTCGGAGCCTAAAATAAATTGTCCTCGTAATCGAGACATTGCTCTGGAAGAACTTGCACGCATTGAATAATTATACTTGCAAGTTAAATAAGTAGCCGAACAATCATAAGTGGAAAACGTTGAAGTAGCTACTATATGGCAACTTCACTAAAAAAGGAACAGAAAGATGATGATTGGTCTGACTTTACGAGTATATCAGCTCACATTAAGTTGATGAGAAAACTGTGAAATGGTCAATTTAAAGTTTAGCCAAGACAATTACTTACAGAAGAAAATTAAGTTGAATCTAATTCGTAGTTACAAAAACAGTGAGTTCGCATAAGTAGGAAAATAAAAAATAATTCTGTCACCTCTAAGCGTGGTGGTCGCCACATCGGTGTGTATGTAATAAAAGTGATGGCCTTAGGAGAATTACTACACGTGTCAAAACTACGTTTTTCTAACATTTTCCTTCTCGAATAATTTTACAAAAACAAATATTAAAGCAACTCAATTGTGTAGCTACACACAAAGAACCTTCATAAGTAAACACATTACACACATTTTTCGTGTCTTTTTTAACTCCGCCGTAGACGATTCTGAGCCCAGTTTAGAACGGAGGAGAGAAGCCCTTATTTCCCCAGCCCATAGCCTCCATGATTCCTAATCCCAACTCCACCAATCGGTGGGTAGCAAATTCTCTCGGAGCCGCGCATTGGGTTTACTGGTCCCCCAATAATGGGATATTAAATGACGAGAGATGCTAATAACTGTAAATACATCTACAGCTCTGCTATTAAATACTACTTACACCTCCTTTGTGGAGTCGCAAGAGGGTGATGGCGAATCTTCCGTGCCTGATAACGGAATCGACGTAGTATAATGGAAGTTGGGCAATAGGCTAACTCCCCGTCCCTGGAAGACCCTATAATGTTTCGAAACCCGCAGAAACGCCTCAAAATGGATTGAACTCACGGCAACGGCCTCGCAAATGGAAAAAGAACTATGGCATTGGATCTTTTACAAAAGGCCAGTCAATATAAATAAAAAATACAGGAGATCCAGAAAAAGAACTTGACTGGAAATGATGTTCAAAGTCCCTCAGCAACGCATGCATAAAATGACCTGGGTATCACCAGATAGCAATACACAAAACCAGATCGAGCATATTATGATCCAACAATGTTGGCCCTCGAGCATACTTGACATCCGTACATACCGAGGAGCAAATTGTAAGTCCGATCATTACTTGATCAAATTAACCTATCCATATCGATTTTCAAATGCGTATTCCTCGAAGACCAGCCTGCGACAAAAATTCGACATTGAAAGACTCCAAACGGTGTCTGTGGCTAAAAATTTCACGAAGACCCTCGACAAACAACTGGCTCCCATCTTATCAGCTGAATCGCTTAAGACAAGCAGTGAGCTTTGGATGGAAGTGAAAGTGGTTTTTAATACCAAGGCAATGATTGGCAGCAGTCTTGGGTGAATTGCACGAAGGGAAGTTGGACTGCGCGCCTTATCCCGGATGTGAGCGGGCACGGGTGTTTTCAGTCTTACCTGTACAATATTGGTAAGTCACGGTCCCCCGATTGTACGTTTTGCTCAGGAGAGGAAGACAATGCCTGCCATACCTTTTTTGCGTGCATAAAATGGGATAGGCTACGAAGGGACCTCTACAGGGAAACGGGAGAGCTCACCCCAGATAATATAGTCGCGGTAATGCTCGAATCGATTGACGAATGGAACCAGGTGAAACATTATGCTCAGGCAGTCTTAAAAGATAAAACGGACTCACAACAACCTGGGGCGTTGGGACCAGGGCATTGCTTTTCTGGCACTTCCTGTTCCCCTCTACCCTCCCGCTAGAAGGGGGATCCCCTAGCTTGAAGGTGCCTTACGGCGTACCAAAACGAAACCTGGCCCGAAGTGTTGTGTCAAACGGTTCCAGGCTATGTTGACAGGGGAGGTGTTTAGTGCGTAGTCCAGCCGCCTTCTTATGAGCATGGAGGTCCCATACTCTGTCCATAAATAGCATTCACCTCCCAAACACAAAAAGAATTCCGATTATAAGCTAGGTACAAAAGAAATGATTGGTTTGATATTGAGTGCCAGAATTCGTTAGTCAAAAAGGATCAGGCATACAAAGAGTATTTAGGTAGGAAAACCAGGACAAACAGGGAACATTATGAAAATCTCAGAAGAGTAGCGAAAGAAAAATACTATGATGACCAATAGAGAGTATATATGTAAGTCTAGCGAGAAACAACACAAGGCAAGCATACAAAGTTGTGAAAAGCCTTAAACGTAGTTATCAGCACAAAAGCACGCTCTGTCTTGATGGCATCGGCAACATCATCGCTGGTGAAACCAAGATTAAGGAAATATGTTTTCAAAGATCTTTGAATGTAAAATGGCTTTAGAGCAGATAGATCGATGATAGACCAATTGCTCACTGTCAAGCAGGTACTTAAAAAATATTTGGAGCTCAATGTAGACGCACACCAAATTTTCGTTGACTTTAAGCAAGCATGCGACAGTATTGAGCGTAACGTAGCGTATCAAATAATGCTTTGCCTTGGTATCCCTGCCAAATTAGTTCGTCTTACCAAAATGACAATGACGTCGGTGATTTGATGAAATGTTTATTTCAGGGTCCACTGTCCTATATGGGGAGATCCATCTTAAATACCTTACAAAATATATTTGTTATTGAATTGAGGATGGTATTTTACACCTACATACCAAATTTTATGTTTCTAGCTTGTATGGGTTGCAAGGAAAACTACTGTGACACACGGACGGACGGGCAAATAGCTTACGATTTTAGTAGGGTTTTATTAAAACAGTTTTACAAAACCCTTAAAAATATTCGAGGAGGAGCTTGAACATAAAAATATTAAAAGGCAACTAAATCTGGTGCCATGCATATCATTGATCCCCAAATTAAGTTTCACATCACCAAAGCCTTTAGTTGGTATGTCCTAAACGAATACAAATAGCAAAAAATGAAAGATTTTATGTCACATTTTGCTCAACATAAACAATCTAACATAAACTCTAAAAAGATGATCGAAACTCGATCTAGTTTCACTCTCGATGTTTTCAATTATTGCAGTTTTTGTCCAAACTAAATTCAGATAGAACTGGTGTTGCACAACAGAGGAAAGTTTATTGGCCGGTTAACATTTCCAACGTCTGGCGGATCGCGTCTTTTGTTCGGAAAAATTATAAAAAGGATTTCACGTTAGTCAACGGTTGCTTTTTGAAGTGAAACTTCTAATGCGACTTCCAATAAGGCTGCATTAAACGTTTAACGCTACCATTGAGGGGGTATGAAACCACTGTTGCGTTAAACGTTCAACGCTCCTCGGGAGGGGGAATAGAAACAGACAGGGCGAGAGTGAATGTGTGGCACTTAAAACTGACGTTAGATAGGAAGCCATATGGAAGCAGCACTTACTACCACACACATGACCATTAGTAGGCCGACTTCGCTGGCTAACTTACATGGCGGTGTATGCAGAATTATGGAGGTGCCAACGAAAATTCGATTTTTTTTACGGTTTCGAGACGGGTTTCTACAGTGAAATCCAGATAGCCCGCGGAGAACACAATAGCGCTCCTAGTGAAGTGAAAATTATTTCAGCTCTTATACCAGTTTACTTTTTATCGCCTTCCAAAGTGAATTTATAGCAGTTTGTTTACTTCTCAATGCTGAGCTATCAGTGGAAGATGCAAAAAATGTGCTTCATTTGCTCGTCTTGAAGAGTTTAAAAGTGCAGTGGACAGTGCAAGGTGAATTTATAGCATGCGCGGAATAGCATGCGCGGATTGCGTTTCGTACATTTTCATTCGGAAAATAGTTTATATTACGCAATATAAGCATTTGCTAATGCCGCAGCTGGCTGACAGTTCACGGAAGCTTGTCCATAGTAGGCCGACTAATACATATGCAAACTGCGACCATATGGCTTCCTATCTAATGTCAGTTTCGGTGGCACTCGAACGCATGCACGTAATATACCTCGTACAGGCCAGTGCGAGCGTTAGCAACGAGCAGCGTCCAATATTCCAACGCAAGAGGGAGAGAGAAAGAAAGATACACAAAGATAGAAAGTAGGAGAGAGGAAGTCAGTAGATCAGCACATGCACGTGATATTCTTGCTATGCAGCGAAGTAAACAGTGTGAGCGTAGTGAAATTAGCTGAAATGCGTACTTGTTGCTCTATTTTAATTTAAAATATTCATTATTTTATTTACTTGTTTTTGAAGTGAACTCCTAATGCGACTTTTGAACAAAATTGCGTTAAACGTTTAACGCTACCACGGAGGAGGTATGAAAGCACTATTGCGTTAAATGTGCAACGCTTCCGTTGCAAAATCTTTATTGGCACTATCCACTCCAGGTCCACAAGCTCTGGTCTTTTGTTCAACTGACGGTACGGGTGGAAGAGAGTTTCTCCCGGGAAAGTAGTAGAAGTAACAGCGTGAGTGCAAGTCTTCCAAATATGCGAAGTAGGGAGAATGATCGGGTGGATTAGAAACAAGTAAGATCTTTTTCAAAGGGAAAATAAATTTCGACTGAAAAACAGTCGGTACTTTTTCAAGTGAACAGCTGAGAGGAAAAAAAGCACTCGAGCTAGTGTACGGATTGGTGTGAAACTATAAAGACTATTTCGGCCGCACGTAAAATTGTGAGTTAAGAAAAGACAATAATCTTTTTCCCCTAGTGGTATACTACCCTACACAGAAATTCCAATAATTATTTAAGAAGGAAATATTAGGGATAACATAGCTAGGCTTGGCCAAGTACCATTAGCGAATATTTCTCGGAGCATCTGGGTAAGGAATTCCGGTATACACAGCCAAGCAATATGAATGCCAGGAGCAAGGGGCCCTCACTGTGACAAGAATCAATTTTAAAATTAATTTGTTTTTCAATATAATAATTTCTAGAATAAAGATAAATTATTTTTCTTGTGTTGCTTTGATATCACAATTTGAAAAATTTAGCATGTTTTTTTGTTTAACGGTGCCTCGAAGAAAGAAGACGAAAGTAATAATATTTCCTTGCAGATATAAAACGAGCGGATTGTTTATTGGCAGTTGGGAGGAGGACCCAAACATATATAAATTGCCTTCGCCTCATATTTTTTGTTTCCCCTACTACTACTACTCTTACTCTCCTAAAGATATCTGCAGGAAAGTTAGGTTGAACTAGAGCTAGCATATGTAGGAACGTGGAGAATATCATCGAGGAACCAGGAAGACCTTGGGTTTTAGCGCGCCCCCACCTGGCACTTTATGGGAACGCAAACAGGCAAAGCAGGTTGCACTCACGCCCAACCTTCGGTGAGCTACTGAGACTAAAGGCACCCCCGTCAAAGCACCCTTGCAGTAGAGAGTAACAAACAGTTTTGCTGGTAGCCTATCTATGCCAGAAGCCTCGTTTTCTTCGTCTCTAGTTGGTAGTAGGGTAAGCAACTTTTGTTCTACTTCTAAAATATCCACAGCTTTAGTAGTTTTTGACGATGCTGTGAAGAGTTTTTTGAAGTATTGCAGCTTTTTTTTATTTCAGGTGGATTACTTATGATTGATGGTTGTGCATTTATCTGGCTTAAAGCCTTCTCACAGTTATTCAGTAAAGGCATATATTGGATGTTAGCGTTGAAAGTTAGTTGTTTGTTTTTTTTTTTTGCTTGGCCTTCGAAGGTGGTGTAGTGCTTCCCTTTATTCTGAGTTGGTTGCTGAATGTATTCTTTGTACACCTAATTCCTTTATCCACCCGCTACCTTGCATTCTTTGTACACCAGTCAATAACTCAAGAGCTTCTGTTACAACATCTCATATACTCTTCCACATACAAGTAGTTTGGATGCTACCATTACCTTCTTCCACCTGCAGTGGTTTGCCGATGAGATTTTTCTGCGCTGACATAAATATAAACGCTACTGAGCTGCCGCTTAGTGTGTATAGCTGGTATCCTTGGATAGCTTTACAGCTCTTGGAGATGCAGCATCAGAGCTTAATCCTTATAAAGTAGTGGTCCAAATCGTAGACATCACAGCGGATTAAGTGCGTATCAAGAATGCTGGAGGTTTTTGCATTAAAACGTTGTTAATGTGGTTGAATGTGCAACCGTCTGGGGATGCTCAGTTTCTCTTGTGGATGTCTCGATGCGGGAAATATGTGGAGCTTACTATAAGACCTCTGCCAATAGTGAAGCTTACCATGTGCTGTATTCTTGAAGATTGTGCGCTCCGGTTGTTCTTCTATGTATCGCTTCTCAATTCATTTTTGCATTGAAGTCACCCAGAACAATTTTTGCGTCAGTTGAGGCCAATCCATTGACAGTCCGTTCTAGGGTGCTGTAAACTGTTCACCAACCAATTGTAGGTAAATAAAGTAAAATATCGTTCCACTGTCACCGCTACTACCCTCAAATCAGGTGATACCTTCAGAAAATACACACGGAAGATATATTCTTTCAAAGAAATAAATTATGTTTATCTCTCATTTTCTAAAACCAGGGACATTTGGGACAAAAGCCCAAAACAAATACGACTCTGCTCACCAAGCTGCGTGAAATACCATCAAAAATCACTGCACCCAAGTTATAGTTATCTTTCCAAGTATTACCGATGCCCTTTATTTTCCCGAAACTAAGGAAATTTCGCACAAATGCCCAAAATGAGCACGATTTCTCTCACCGGACTGAATTGAGGACCAACAGAAAAATACTTCGCCCAAGTTATCGTAGTCTCCCAAAAACTTTCTTTCTGGCAACTGTTTTAAATTTTTCCTTTAAATTACATCATTTGTTGATACTGGAAATAAAATTCACAGTCTCAAATTTTCCTATTAAATATCTTCCCCTATTCTGTGAGGTTAGCATGAATTCACCATACTTAAATTCGGGCATTGTTCACTTGGGTTAAGACCACACAGAAAATTATCTTCGGTCCCGATAAAGTAACACCTTATGTTACCTTGCTTTATTCTGCTCATCTACTGTAAAACAAATTCTCAGTTCCATTTTTTGAAGCTTGCAAATATCCTGAAATTTAAAATTTGCTATTGGAGCTATCAATAATTATATTCATTACCCAAGATAAACTTTTTATTCGTCTCAGAATACACTTTGGCGTTATAGCGCGAAAATAGTATCCACCATTAATTTCATTTAAGGATCCTAACAAAATCATTCATTCTCTCTAAATACCCATCTCTTATGGCCATTACCAAACGTTTGTATACTTCATAGAAGTATACTGTGTAGAATGTGGGCAAGTGTGAAACCGATATTAGTTGTGTGTCCTTTTGTATTGGCCATTGATTTTTGGTTGCTTATAACATTGCCACACATCAATATATTCAGTCATTAGTTTTCGATTAAACAGGATACGATTCATACCATATGATATGTGAATGGGGAAATATGCCTTGGATGTTTATTCCAGCATATGAATCGAAATAATTCTCAAGGTCGAACTTAATAATTTCCGGTTTTTATACAAAAATTGTGTTAATGTATTTGAGTCCCTTATTTACCTATATACGTAGTCGCATATTAAAAATTTAACAATGTCACACTCTTGACAGGAATAGCATTAAGGAATTTAGGGCAATTCATAGAAGTGATTTCTTTGCAATGGTGGGAAAAATTTTTTATTATTGCCATTGGATTTTTTTCTTTTTCATTTCCGTTCAATTTTATGAATATGTATAACAAAGAATTTCGGCAAACAATGCGAATAATATGAAAAGAGAACAATTAGACCGATTTTCACCGAGACACGGTCAAGGTCAATAATAAAATATCGTTCTAATAGGAGATAATATTGCCACAGGACAATTGGTCAGAATGAAATTTCCAAGTGAAAATATTCTCGCATCCACGTGCTCTACTCCTTAATGCCTTTTCTTGCAAATGAAATAAGAGAATATTAGATACTTAAAAAAGGGTTGTTTTCATTTCGTCCTGTCTCAATATTGTTTTTGGACCATTCTTTTCCAAATTACCACTTAAGTATCTCTGTTGGCATTCTATATTTACTTGATTTCAAGCATTTTTCTTGGTTATTTGATGCTATCTTACTTTACTGTTGAATTTTAAATGGCTTTTATGTCGAAGAGTTTTATAAGGTTTTCGTAGAATTTTCTATTTGCTTGCTTGGTAGCTGAGATAAATTTGTTTACTGAAATAAATTAGATGTCATGAAATTTTAAATTGTATGTTTTATCATTAAACCTGAGTTTTGAATAGAAATCCTTGAAATCGATAGATATAGATATACATCAGCTGAAACTGAAATCACGGTAAACACAACTTTTTGCTTACTGCCCTTCAACAGGTTGCTTTAACATGAGAGTGACAAACTACTCACAATAAAATCGCATTAGTAGTTTTAAGTGTTTTTCCATTAGAAATATGAAAAGCATGTTCAGCTTCGAGCAAAACCATACATAATATTAGGATAAAGAACTCAGAACGTATCACAGCTGAGTGGACGGACAGACACATAGCCAAAGCGTGGTATTGACCATATCATTCCCAAGTGCCAACACATTCGATCAAGATAATGAGATACTCTAACTACCTCTAAACGAAAGCCCCAAAGGGGCTATAGTGCTAAAGTAAAAAAAAATAAACTAAGCCAAATGTACACGAAAATTGTGTAAATTATGCATAATAACAATGACAACAATAGAGCATTTAAAACCCAAAGCTGGAGGCAGCAAGGCATGTTTCAAAAGAGGGGCGTATAGTACCTAGGCGCACGTTATACCTTTTTTCAGTAAGCTATGGCTGGTAGTTAGAGGCTCGGTGAGATGGTGGTTTTTTGCTGCGCATGGGATGAGGGACTCTTTCTGCTTGCCTTTTTGAGTCGTGGTTTTTGCGGTTTTGACCGGG
The DNA here is from genome assembly GCA_963969285.1 of Odontomyia ornata. Lineage (NCBI taxonomy): Eukaryota > Metazoa > Arthropoda > Insecta > Diptera > Stratiomyidae > Odontomyia > Odontomyia ornata. The sequence continues at coordinate 25,633,330 of OZ017739.1, forward strand.
GTTTAGCCTGCGTGATGAAGGGAAGAAATTTTCGAGGAGTTCGTCCCACTTATGTGAATTGAGAACAAAACGTGAAAAACTCGATTTGACCCAGCAGCTGGGAGAAGAGTGCATAGCACAGCTCGAATCGGAATTTTTGTCAAATGGGGTATGACGTGTGACTTGCAATAAATTGTTTGATTTGGCAAGTGCAGACAGCGTGAAAAGTTTGTTGTCTAGCAGCTATAAATTATTATTCAGACCGTGATTTTGGCTCAAATGATGTAATTGATCACTTCGTGCAAACGAGATTATACCTAGGCATATTGAACTTCTGTCGCATTTGAATAACATGCTGGAGGCCTGGACACAACGTTGAGAGTCTTGAAATGAACTCAATGCGTATAAAGTGGGAGCGAGACCAGTTTGAAGAGCTTAGGGATCTCTTCTGCCTCCAATTTCTGACGTTTTTGAAGAAAAGACTTTAGGTGGGAGGTAGCGGACGATTCAGACTTATACAAAGAATAACACGTTGAACGAATTTCTAATGGATTGCATATAATTTAAGTGTCAAAAATTTCCTTTTACAGTCCTAGGTGTGTTTTGTACGCAATTTCTATTGCTTACGCATTCCCGTTTGCCCGTAATTTGTATATTTTTGTGAGCCCTTACACAAACTGTTACCCAAATGCTTGATAGGAACAATGATTTGACTGTACCGGTAGCGCAAAGTTTAATGAGCGCACTATGTTGCTTACAGTTTTTCTTTGACCTTCCTGCAACCGGAAATAAAAGAGCAGGTCCCAATAAACCTGAAGAGCTTGCTAATATAAACAATTGGAAATATATTTGCGAATCTGTAGCAGGATTTGCTTATTCACTGCCCAAAATATCATCAATCGACCGACGTAGAACAGAATTATTGGAACTGCTGCTTACGTGCTTAAAGGAAACTATATAAAAAACCCATTTTGAATCTGCCAATAAATGGATTGCGTAAACAAAAAATAAATTACACAATTCCTACTATTCCTCCATGAGGGGCTTTCGATTCCCCATCGGACGCGTCTTCAGGTAGTGAATAGAGGGTGCTCTTACTGGCTAGCCGGTGGTTATGTGGGAAATATAATACCACTCGTGGACCAAAACTGACTAAGTCGAAGCGCTGAAAACGCTCCACTTAATATTTACTTATCATGAACAACAACAGCAGCCTTGGATCGGATTGGGTAAACGGCAACAACGATTGTAACGTATAAAGGACTATTCTAAGAATGTTAGATTATTGAACACACCACGTGCACTGCGACAAATTCTGGATGAAATAAAGAAATATAAAATTGACCTCTTTGTAGCGCAAGAAACCAGATGGCATGGTAAAAACATATTGATATGCGAACAATCACTGTATTTAAAAGCAGAAAACAGCAAGGAAGCCATTGGTTTGGTGATCTTTCATTGTCAACAGCACATTTAAACAAATTATCACTGACTTCAAGCCCGCTAACGAAATTCTCTGTGTAATTGGTATTAAGACCAAATTTTTTAATGTCTGGCTGGTCAAGAAGAGGCAATCAAGGACGAATTTTACAGCATCCTGGAACGCACTGTTGATGCATTGCTGTCAAACGACATTAAAATTGTTATGGGTGACTTCAAGGCAAAACCTGCCAAGAAACGACACATGGAGGAACAACCGAAGGATACCGACTCCATACAGAGACTAACAACAATAGACAACGGCTACAAGTAGAGGCTTCGCAGTAAGCACCAAACGTTTTCTACATCGAGACATCCATAAGAGAACGTGGGTATCCCCAGACGGTCGCATATCCAACCTATTCGACTATGTTCTCATACAAGAATGAGCGCCACCACCATTCTCAAGATGCGGTCGTTCCGCAGTGCTGTCTGTGATTCAGATCACTACCTTATAAGGGTCAAATTCCGATGCCACATCTTCAAGAGCTTTAAACAAGGAGCAACAGTTACTCCAAAGTACCAGCTACATAAGCTAAATGATAGCTCAGTAACACCCACATGCATGTCAGGAACTGGAAAACCGCATCAACAGGTAGGAGAAAGTTATGATAACATCAAAACTATGTGAGAGACAGTAAGAAGTGCAGTAACAAAAGCAGCTGACGAAGTTTTGGGGCATCAGCTAGGAACGACTAGTGCGACGAAGAGTATGAGAAAGCAATTAAAACAAGTTGGGTAAACAGACCTACGCTCATGTCAGAACGGTTTTGTATTCAATTTACGATATGCAGTCACCAGATCGAATCAAATCAAGAAACATGTCAAAAACGATTTTATGGGAGAAAATATGAAGTACGAAGATCATACTATTATTAACAAAGTTGAACGAATTTCGACTTCTGAGGTTTTTGGTATTGTTATCCTCATAAATATCTCTCTTGATAATTATTTCAGATGTCCATCCGCGACGGAGGAAACACATTTTTCATGTATTTCCCCCCTGTGCCCCCACTGAAGCAAAAACTGACAGTTTAACAACTGTTTTGAAAAGCTCCCATGAAAACGTTCATGTCATACTCATATCGGCTACGTTTGATGAATTTTTTTTCAGGGGCCACTCTCCTGTACTGTTATCATCGATTAATGGCCAATTTTTTCGAATCCTAGAATGGTTACAAAACCCTTTTGCTAGGAGCTCTCTCCCACCTCCTTGACTTGTTTCACTTATGAGCATTAATTGTAGGTACTCATCTTCAGTCATTCATTAAATTGAATCAAGTGTTCAAAGCATGCACATTAAACGTTGAAGTTGGGAAAAATGACTCAAAATTATTCAATCTTCGCATTTAAAACAGCCACTATTTTGTTTTACGATTACTGATACCACTAGCTGAACCGATTCTCAAAGATATACATGATACCTATCATTCCTGAAATTTTCACGCAAATCCTAGCAAAACTGTAGTGTCTGAGTCGGTAAAAAGCGCATATTGTTCCATAGCCATATGTTGCCATAGTAATACATGCAGCGCATATTGTTCCATAGTAATACAGGAAAATTCAAACGGCTATAACTTCGCTAAATATGATTCAATCTTTATGAAACTGTAGTGTCTGAGTCGGTAAAAAGCGCATATTGTTCCATAGCCATATGTTGCCATAGTAATACATGCAGCGCATATTGTTCCATAGTAATACAGGAAAATTCAAACGGCTATAACTTCGCTAAATATGATTCAATCTTTATGAAACTTTAAGGATAGATCAATCTTATAAATAGACATCTACGTACTGAATTTCATGGAATTTAAGGGTACCGTTAAGATTATATTCAAGAAAACATAAAATCGATAAATAATACTATTTCTCACAAAGTTGAGTGAAAAGCGACTTCTAACGTATTTGTTGTTGTTGTACTCACCAAGGCCTACATTCCTGATTTTTTTCAGATTTTTCGGACCACAGGTGTCCAATCGCGAGGGGGGGGGGGACACAAATTTTTCGTGTATTTCCCCTCCCTGTGCACCCCTCGAAGCAAATTTTGCCAAACTAAGACCTGTTTATAAAAGTTCTTATGAAGACCTTTCATTTGATACCCATATCGGCTACCTTCAATGAAATTTTTTTTTCGGGGGGTCACTCTCCTATATGGGGAGACCCCCCTTAAATACCTTATAAAAATTTTTTGTAGTTGAATTTTGAAGAGATCACCACTTTACACCTACGCACAAAATTTGATGTTTCTAGCTTAAGTAGTTTCCGAGAAAAACTGCTGTGACACACGGACAGACGGACAGACTGGTCGCGAAACTAGTAGGGTTTTGTAAAATTATTTTACAAAACCCTAAAAAGAACCAGCCACACAAAGAATACATCCAATGACAAACTTTGGACAAAAAAGAACAATATTAAATCCATCGACGTAAAACTAAAAAAATGTGCCGAATAAATAAACGGCTGGCCATCAACACCAAGATCCTACCGGCAAACGAAAACATGACACTACACGAAGTCAGATTTTTGTATACCTCTATCAAACAACTATGAGATGGCTTCAATCCATAAACAAGTCTGCAAAAGTGAGCAAGGAGTAATCATAGGCAAATCAGTCGAAATAAAAACAGATGACTGCAATGTTTCCAGAAGCTATTCACAACGTCCCCGAAAATGGCTGAAGCTGTGAGCCTTCCAGCAGCAGATCAAGAGGCCCCAGTCTCATCTCCAACCAGAGGCAAAATACAGGCAGTAGTAGGTGATCTCAGAAAAAAAAATGGCTCCTGAAATAAATGGAATACCAGCAAAACTGACTCAGAGCAGGAGTCAGAGGAGTGGTTACCAGAGGACTGGCAGAAAAGTACAATATGTCCTGTACATAAAAAAGGAGACAATTCAAGGCATGATAGTTGTAGGGAAACAGAATGAAAATTTAAGCCGTATTATGACTTTATTATAGGAGAGTATGAAGGAGACTTCCGAAGTGGGTGGCCTACAATAGGCCTAATATTCTCAGTGAAGCAGGTGCTCGAATAGTACTGGGAGTATAAGATTGATGTGCACCAACTCTTTGTAGACTTCAAGCAAGCATACAGCAGTATCAAATGCACTGTACAAAATAATGATTGACTATGGCGTCCCAATAAAACTAGTCTACATGGTCAAAATCACGATGCTAAATACAGAATCTCAGATCAAGGTAAACAGTGAACTAACGGACAGGCTTAAAACAAGGGGATGAATTTGCTCCAATGCTCTTTAATATTGCGCTGGAATATGTCATCAGGAAGGCATCAGCTGAAACCTCGGGTACACTAATGTTCAATTTCACACAATTGGTAGCATATGCCGATGACGTCAATATTGTTACATGTACAAATAATTCTGCGAGCTACTGTCGCAATTGTTTCCACAATCATTAAGAACACCAACAAATGAATTTACTCGAAACCACGAGAACCCAACAAGCATTATCAACATCTGAAAGTGAGTCACTGCCCATTAATTACGCTGCTGGAATGTTCCCGCTTATTCATCAATGTACGAGAACTGAGTTGAATGATTAGAGGCCCTATATAAAGGCGAGCTGAATGAATGGGGGGATCATTCATTCGACCGCGATAAGAACTGCGATTGTGGGTGGGAAGCGATATTATTCGAGTAGTAGAAAAGTGATTTTCTTAATAGTGAAGTGATTTAGAAGACAATTGCGATAAGAAATTTATGGACGTGTTAAATTTTTAATAGTGAAAATTAAAATTAGTGAAAGTGTTAAATTGATCATTGTGCACTTTTGTAATTAAATAAACTCTTTTGACTTAAAGTAAAAGACGTTGCGTTTTCACTTTCCCGGAACATTAAAATTATTGGCCGCGAGCCAAAAACACGCGACAATATTATGGCACATTCAATCTTAGACGCCACAAAAAGCATTTCTGAGCATAGAATCTAAAGCAAACCGAATGGGTCTACGAGTTAATGAAACGAAAACTAAATTCATGATTCTAGCCAGGAAGAAAACTCCAGTTCAACAAAACCTGACCGTAGATGACTGCAACCTTGAAAGTGTGGATAACTTTATCTACCTTGAAACCAATCTGAATAGAAGAGGCGCAAAAAAGGCGAGATTAGACACCGCATAAATACCGCCAATAAAGCGTATTAGTCCATACTTCCCATTCTAAGCTCCAGAGTTGTGTACAGGCAAAATAAGCTATGCATTTACAAATCACTAGTCGAGCCTGTGCTGTTATATGGAAGTTAAACATCGAGCCTGACGAGCGAATCTGAAAAGGCAGAGGACGTATTTGAACGCAAAGTATTCAGAAAACCCTACGGGCCAGCGAAACCAAGAACAGAGCGGAGACTACGTTACAATGATGAGTTGTATGAATATTTGATGATCCACCCATTTCCTCTTGCATAATGCTACGTAAATTGCAATGGGTGGGCCATATAGAAAGAATGGGAGAAAACTTGCTACCCAAAAGAACATTGACGGGTAGAGTTCAAGGTAGGCGTCCCGCAGGAAGATTCAGGACTTGATGAGAGGACACGATAGAAGCTTACAGCAGATCCTTTTCGGAAGTTAACAACTGGCGGGCAAAGTCGCGGGATCGTGATGATTGGAGGAGATTAGTCCTGGCCCGGCTTGTATTGTCACGCCATAGATGATGATGTTAATTCCCACTATCTTACATGCTACAGTTGGATTGGCGTTGCTTGATTAAGGAAGTATTCGCGACATCAGCGCCAGCATGGTGAAAGGCGAGATTGAACGTGTGCGGCTGTACACCCTTAATATTTGGGTGCTTCTGGTGAGGGTCGGGGTGTCAGAAATAGTGATGGCATGGGTTAACGAGAAGGTGAATTACATTCTTGGTAATTGATGACTTTAAGATGAAGCACGTAGCAATAGCAGTGACGCAAGCCCCGGCCTCGGTAGCACTAACGCAGCCTAGGTTGACTTATGAAGGTGCAGTTGCGCAAGAGTAGTTTCCTTGTCTGGTAGTGCGTCTTCGGGAGGCCAAGCCTACGGTTACAAGTTGCAGAAAAGTAAATGCGACTCCTAAAGACTTTGCCGAAGTGGTTAAAAAAGGAATGGTTCCTAAAGTTAGTGTTAAGGCTCTGAGACCTTGTTCTATATCCCAGAACCCTGTATTGGAGTTCCCAGCTTTCATACCATTCACAAGATATACTGCTGGCTGAAAATTTAGTCAGCGAAGATTTGATGGAGATACGTCAGCTGTAAACTTAGCAAATCCCTGTCAAAAGAGCGATACTAGAAGAATTTAGAAGGAAAGAGTGTAGAACTCGGGTTGAGCTGATTACAGGGCCCAATTCTAATTTGCAAAGAACAAGTGTTACTGAAGACCCTATTGGCTAATGCTGCTTCGGAGAGGATGAGACAACCATAAACTATATATTTAAACGTCAAGTTTCTGCCTGTGCCAAGCTGCAGTGCCACAGCAATGATTTGGAATATGACCACAGTTGAGAATCTAGCAGATCTACTCGTTACTCTAAAATGATGATTAGGGTCTGATAAATGGAGTTGTTGAGAATAATGGACAAGGCTTTTAGCGCTCAAGAGTGGTTAAAATAGCCATCTTGCACCAACATAAGTCAAACAAACAAAACCCTTTTCTCCTATGCAGCAGCTTTGAGCTGAATCTAGAATGGTATATAATAACTTTGCACTCATAAGACAAATATTTCACTAAGGATTTTACAAATATGATGCTAGAATCAATTTCAATCTTCGGCAGTTCCCAGAAAAATTATTTGCTGCTAAACTGTTTTCGTAGCTTGACAGCTACATAAAACAATATATACAAAACATTAGAAAAATTATTAAACTTTGTTTCGTCTTTCCTTTTTCATTTAGTATCTGAATATTAATATTTGAATCTCTAAATTGAATAAATTTATCCTTATATCTCTATTTCAAAAAATACCCCAAATTTCTTATATATTTTCAAAATATCTGATTAAAATTCATACTAAAAATTATTCTAACAAAGTCTCCATGAAAAGATGAGAATGGAACTTAAAAAAAGATTTCAAACAATTTAACTATGAAAACTCCGAAACTCAGTAAAATAACTAAATCCAAGTCTTAACACCCTCTTGCTCCTTCCACCAAAAGCTTTTATCATTCCGAGGAAAGAGAATGCAGCGCTCAGCTGTAGTTTTATATAAAATTTCCCCCATATTTACACTCTTCGTTCATTCATGATTCCTGAAGGGAGTGTAAAGCATTACGATTGAATATCCAGGAGCAGTGCAAGAGAGAGACTATACATGCTCGTATAATGTGTATACATAACGAGTCTGCTCCAAGTTATACATAGTATATAAACAGGCAAAAACTGGGAAGGAGGAGTTGGGTCGAGAACCTTTCCCAGTCAACTTTCGATCGTCTGTTGACCTATTTATTTCAATAAACAGGAGCAGCAGACTAGGGAAACAAGGTAAATGTTGTTACTTGGATTCCCTTTATTTACTATGTGCGACGGGCAGGTCCTTTCTGTGTGTTTATATAGATGTGAAGTTACGGGCAGGATAGTGTAGGTTTTGTAGAGCAGCTGAAAATACTACGGTAGACTGTTTATAGCAGTAATGACATACTGCATACCTTTCTTGAAGATACCTTCCTTGTACACTTGCGGTGAACTACCTTGGAACGACTTTGCCTTTGACGATAAGATATGCTTCATCCTTGCCAATTTTCAACATAACATACAACTTCTAACGCTATGGCTCTTGAAAATATTCAAAAAATTAGGCAAGGTAACTGCAGCCTAACGCAGTAACGCTGTATGATATCAATCTAGAATAATTTTGTGGAGGGGGTGGGTTGGAACTGAATGACTGTTTGGATGTCTGGAATTTCTTCTTTTGTTGATTTCTCACAATGAATTCATCCCCATCTCTTATGAAGCTTTGTGCTGTATAATAACGTATCCTGCGGATATAATAGGTATGTATAGTAGATACGATGTGTGTCTGTACATAGGGATGCCGTGCGTTTGTACGGCAGGAGGATGATGAGAAAATCGCTAAAATTATGTGAGCCCTGTTGCTTTAACTTGTAGAATTCTTGGCTGGCATCGTGGAAATATCTGGGGATGTTTCAACCAAGGGCAGGAAAATCATATTTTTCATTCGTTTCATTTAGGCTATTAGCAAAGCATCTGATTTGAAAAAGACTTCTATTGTTGTTGTTGCTGTTGTTGCTGCTAGCTTTATCTCGGAATGAAAGTAGTATTTCTTTTTACGATTTGAATAGTACGGTAGATTGGAAGGAATGAGACTATTGTTGGAGCTTGATTCAATTAATTATAGATAAAATTCTTTTTTATGGTATCATGAAAGTCATTTTAGGGTGATAAAAAAATTGATGCAATCAATATAAACGCAAGAACGAAAAATAATTGAGATGTTATTTAGTTTCGAGATCTATTTTCACATTTTATTTAATCGAAAGTACAAGATAACACACTAAACCTGCCGTCATCTGAATCAATTTTATATTTCAAAATATTTTTTCCTGTTTCAGGTGTAAGGACCTTTCCGAAATTTCCTTTACTAGTGTTGTGCATGAACATTATATTTTTGATTATAATTAATTATTGATAAAAAAAACAAATTGCGAGTTTTTTGTTCTTATTCGAAATTAAATGTCCACAGCTGGTGACCCCGACGTGATCGGGTCGAAAATAACGTTGAGACAATGAGTTTAGACTTGAACCCTTTTGTGTGTAGTTCGTGAAGTGACACTAGCAAAAATAGCTGCCAAACCCAACATGGAGACACCAAAAACTCCAAAAAAATACGAACTCGCCACCGTCAAACACGCCTAGACCCTTATAACCAAGCAGAGTAATGAATTTTCTGACATTTTATAAGCCAGATTCAGCGTTTCGGTTCGATCAAGTTGAAGCTGAATTTCACATACATCACATAACACAGGATGAAACAAAGTTCAAATATTTCAGTTTGTGGAGGCAAGTATTCTACTGTACGTTATCTCTATCTCCCGAGACCCAACACCTGAGAATAAATACTAAGCCATGTAGCAATAAATATGAGTAGCATTCGCGGAATCCTCTATGTCTAAGCTGAGGATGGAAGAAAGCCATTACATTACATACAGGATCTTTGAAATACTGTAGGGGAGCAGGTGATAGATGCAATGTTGCCATTGCTGCCACTGGAGCAACTCCCGAAAAACATTCGTGCCGTACTTGTGATTTGTGGTGGATTTGATGATCGAACTTCAGTAGCCTAGCGGTGTTGCAGTAGTCCACAGAGGGTCGACAAATGATTTCTTGCGCAAATTGTGAATAAAATGAATCATCTGGGGTTGCGTACATGAAATTGTCCACGCTTAAGAACTACGACCAAAAAGTGCGATCTAACTCACGAGCTAAGTTTTTTGTTTTTTCCAAACGCTTTTTTGAAAAAGCGCCCGAAATTGCCGTCTTCCATGCTTGTGAACAATCAATGGTAAAGTGGATTCCAGAAACTAAATTCGCCGTCCGGAATTACGGCAGCCCAGGATGACAAACATCATCTTAATAATCGCCGACTAATAGCTAATGATGGGAAAAGCGGAGCTTGTTTTCTCATCTATTCTGGAGCTAACATTTCACTCCAGAAAAATTGGAGGGAAACGCCATGAATAATTCCCCGAATAAAACGTATGGCCAGAAACCGTGTTGTGATCAGCAAGTGTCGCATATTGGAAATTTAATCACATCTAGCTGCATTTTTCATCACTAGCAATCAAGGCTTAAAAATTGAAACACCCAAAAATTGTTAATGAATAAATGCTCAGACTGGAGTATTTTTTTCCAATATGCGACAATAACAATAACGAACATTTGTTCGCGTCATTCAATACTAGATTTTGCATTATTACTGAATGATGCGAGCAGCTGGGTTATCTGCTGGCATGCCAATGGAACGGAATGTCGCTAAACGCACAGCTGTGAAGAAAAAGCCAAAAAAGTGCTATGGAACATGAGCTGTGCACTTTTCGAACGAGACGCGTCGTCAATGACAGTTGCCGGCTGATGGACTCGCGGCCAGGGGGCACAAGAGAGTTTTGGCTAGATTGAGATGGCGGTCCATTTTTAATTGTGACGGATTCAGGTGATAGCTATAGTGGAGAGTGAAAAAATGGAATCTTGGCAAGATAATGAAAAACTGATGAGTGATGGTGCTATGAAAGCAAAGAAATTTAGAAAAAGGAAGTCAAAGTTGATCAAAGTCGGTTGAATCGAAATTGAGGACGATGGTCTTGTTGTTTAAAAAAAATTTGGGAGTCTGGAACAAGGAATGTGCGATGAAATCCTTGATTAATTGTACAAAAAATATAAAAGTAGATTAAAGTGATTTCTACCGTAAACTAGTGATTCTTGTGTTGATAAAACTATAATAGAATAGACAGCCAATCGACAGTGGTAGTTGTGATATGGGAAACCCTTATTTGATTGCCAAGAAGCAAGAAACAATTGAAGCCAACAGAGTGATGAATTAAAGTACTGAATTAACGTATTTAGTAAATTAACTACGGAAGATTTTGCACAAAATTCAGACGAACGGTTTTTTTTTGTAAAATTTTATCAAAAAGTTCATAAAACATAAAAAAATTAATTGAAACCAATTTCTCTAAGGACAATTTTTATTTTGTTATTGAAAAGGAAGTCGGCCGGCTTTGAGGCATTGGCACACGAATTTATGACCGTTCAAATTTTTGTTCTTTTCTGAGTTAATTTTATTAATTCCATCTCAGCACGAATCATACGAACTGTTTCTGAACAGATTCAATCCTATCTGTTTGCACGTCAAAAAACAGGGTTCTATATGAAACATCCATATTCCAGTATGGGGCGGACTAAAGAAAAATATAATATTTTGGTCTTACTTCTTTAGCTCTTCCCTTGATGAAACCTAAGACCTTATTAGCTCTGGTGGTGATTTCATCATAATGCAAATTAAACCACATCTTTGTATCCAGGATGGCACCGAAGTCGTTAATTCTGTCGACTCTAGCAAGTTTTGTATTGTTCAGGTAATAATTACCTTTGAAGACTGATTTTTTATGGGAAAAGGTAATCGCCTGACATTTTTTCCAAATTCAAATGAAACTGGTTCATAGGAGACCATTCATGTACAGAGTTTACCTAGGTTTGAAGGGATTGTGAATTGTTTTGGGAGGTAATCACATGATACAGTTCTAGGTCATCAGCATAAAATAAATAAAATACACCCGATAAGGTTTCTGACAGATCTGAGATGAATATATCAAAAAGAAGAGGACCAAGATGACTTCCTTGAGATACCCCAGGACAAACATTTATTTCTTTAGACATACGAGTATATCACTGAAATTTGATTATTTGGGTTCAATTTTCGAGATAAGAATAGAGCAAAAGCAGTAAAGAGTCAGTGATTCCAAACGTCTGTAACTTCTTGCACAGAATTTGCTGGTTGACACAGTCAAATGCTTTACGGAAATCGGTGCATATAGCATCAATTTGGTGCCCTTTTTTCATTTTACATAGAACAGTAGAGATCATCACTGTAAAGCTAGTGGTTTTCGAGTGATTTTTTGGAAGCTAGACCATTGGTTATTACGGTGAGGCTCTACAATGGGGATAGCTTAACGCAGATAATTTTTTCAAATAGTTTTGGGGTAATAGATAATATGGCAGTTCCTCTATAGTTTTTAAAATGCAATTTATCACTGCATTTGTGAATTGGAATCAGATGAGATTATATCCAATACGTTGGGAAAATTTCTGAGGAAAGTGATGTGGTAAAAACAATTTCACCTTGCAGTGGAATAAAAACCAGGGAGGAGGTAAATCAGGGCTAGGTCCTTCGCTCAAATCAAGCTCCTCAATAGCTTTCAATATTTCTTCTTCCAAAATAGAAATCTCGTGAATTAGACCTGGTGGACGTGTGCATGGAGAAAAAGTATAGGACGAGGTGCTATCAGTAAAATAAATGGAATGAAAATGACTCACGAAAAAATTAGAGATTTCTGCACAAGATGATGATCTTAAGTCACAATATACCATTGACTTGGAGTACTCCTGTGATTTACGCTTAATATTTACAAGTCAAAAAATTTCCTTGGATTCTGGATTATGTTCTCCCCAATAGTGTTTGCATATGATTCATAAGCTTCTCTTGATTTTGAGTGAAACATAGGGTGGCAAAGCACAAGCAGAGGGTGTCCCAGAAGACCCATGATACGACTGAGCGCTAGCCGGCTAATTTCTAGTGTCTACAACTGCGGTGACTTCCGTGGTTGTAACAACTGATGAATCTTGACCTCGGGCTTCGTAGACCGTTTACTTCGAAATTTGCGATTGCAAATCCAAGACAGCAGATAATCGGAGGATATTTTTTCCTACATTTTGGCTTGATAGTAGATTTGCGTCGAAAAAAGTTAGTTGGCAGCGAAATTAAAGGCGTAGCTTATGACAAATTTACCATTAAAGCCAATGCTGCTATTACCATAACAAAGAAAAAACTTGGAGAAATACGATCTGCTGAAGGATTATGACAGTTTAACCGTCTCATCTGATACCAGGACGGTTATGGCTCATAGTATCCACAACCATATTTAAACGAAAGGTCCTTCAGTTGCAGAAAAGGCTAGATATCTAACGCTTGAGAAGTTCATGGCACTAAAGGCACAATTCGAGTTTATACTGCAACAAAGAACTTGTCAACCATCAAGCAGTCAGTGTGCAAGTCTACTTTACCCAGTCCCGAAGAAAACTAGCCAGTCGAGACCATGTGTGGCGACTATTGGCATTTAAAACCAGTCATCATCCTGGATAAATATCTCATCCCTTATCCCAGTGATTTGTTCACAGACCGGGTGGATGCACCGTATTTTCAACGCTTGATGCAAGCATACTATCAAATTCCGGTGGCTCCTGAGAACGTTCCGAAGACGGCAGCTATAACGCCATTCGGGCCATTCAAACTCAAGGTGATGATGATTGGTTTGCATAACATCGTGCAAACCTTTCACCGCTATATTGACGACAGTCTTAGACGTCTGAAATTTTGCTATTTGTACATTGACGATATACTTGTCGGTTCTAAGACACATGAAGAACACTAAAAGCATTTGAAAACCATAGTGGAAAGACTACGTGAGCATGGCCTATCTAGAAACTTAGAAAAATGTACTTTCGGGAGACGAATAATTCAATATCTTGGCTATCTTACCAAGCAACAAGGTATAAAGCCCCTTTCAACAAGGTTTGAAATAACCCTCAACTTTAGGAAGCCATCAACTGTCATGGAATTGCGCAGATTTCTAGAAGTGATCAATTTCCATGGGTAATTGCTGGAAAATTCAGCATCTTTTCAAACACCTCTCCGTAAGTTCCTCGTCAGAGCGAAAAAAAGAAGTAACCATGCCGTCGTACGAAATCCACAAGTAAACGTAGCTTTCGATGAATGCAAGCGCCAAATTTTGGGCACAACTTTACTTCAACACCCGATCGAAATTGTTTGGGAACTACTCGGCTTTTTTTCGAAAAAGTTCAGCAAAGTGCAACAAAAGTACAGTGCTTATGATCGGGAGCTGCAGGCGATTTACAGCGCCATGAAAATCTTCCGCTACATAATTTAAGAACGAGAACTTATCATTGAAACCGATCATAAGCCCATCCCTTGTTTTAATCAAAAAACTGACAAAGCATCTCCGAGACAAATTAGACAGCTGGATTTCATTAGGCAATTTTTGACAAACATTGTCCACAATGAAATAGCCGACCTACTGTCTCGAACTACGACAATAACATTACCAGTTGTGGAGACGTCGGAAGATTTGGCAAAAGAAGCAGAAGGATGATAACAAATTAATTCATCTACTTTAAGACAAAATGAATGTACAGTTCCGGGAACTACTTTTAGATGACAGCGAGGCAGCAGCTTAGTGGAACGTTTAAACTAGCAGCATTTAGCCGTACGTCCAAATAGCATTTTGATGACAAATTTTGACTTGTTTCATCAATCGTCTCATCGTAGCGGCCGAGCTACGAAGAAGCAGTGTGTGTTGTCAAATATGTCAAAAGATATCCTCAAATGGTCTAGGGCATGCCTCACGTGGCAGCAAAGTAAAATTTGACGACATGTGAAGCCCGCACAAGGTCGGATCAGAATGGCTGACACAAGGTTTGTTTTTTTGTGGTAGGGAGGTGAATGCACATTTACACACAGAGTGTAGGACTCCCATGCTCGCAAGGAGGTGACGGGACTACCCACTAAACACCTCCCCTGTCAACATGAGAACCCAGCCTGGGACCGTTTGACACATTACTTCGGGCCAGGTCTCGTTTTGTTACGCCGTGAGTCGCCTTCAAACTGGGGGATCTCTCTGACAAGCGATCCCCCAGCCCCAACACTCCCGGCTGCTGTGAGTCACTTTTATCTTGTAGGACTGCCTCAATATAATGTGTCACTTGGTTCCATTTGTCAACTGATTCGAGCATCACCGCGAACTATATTATCCGAAGTGAGCTCTTTTGTCTCCCTGTAGACGTCCCTTTGCAGCTTGTCCCATTTTATGCACGCGAAAAAATGTGTGGCAGGCATTGTCTTCCTCTCCTGGGCAATACTGACAATCGGGGGACGATGACGTATCAATCTTGTGCAGGTAAGACTGAAAACACCCATACCCGCTCAAAAGCTGGGTCAGATAGAAGTCAGTCTCACCATGCCTTCGATGTAGCCATGGTCTTACTTCCGGGACGAGGTGCGCATTCCACCTTCCCTTCTTCCCTTAGTGCAATTCACCCAAAACTGCTGCCAATCGTTCAGTGAGCGCTGTCTCTCCTCACGGGCAACAATCTCCCTCGCATCTTCGTTCAGTCATTGACATATTAACATCGTTGGACAACTAAATCAGGCAAAAGGATATTCGTATATTTTGACGATAATTGATCGACTCCCCAATTAGCCTAGGTGATTCCTATCAAAATAATCTCAGCGGATGAATTTGCCACCGCGTTCTAACATCGGATCAACGATCTCAGCTTGAATCCATCCTATTTCAATCACTAACACACTTAGTGGGCTACAGAATAATTTGAACAACTACAAATCACCCTGTGGCAAGCGCGGTGATTTAACGTTGCACCAGTCTTTGAAGGTTGCAATTAGGTATTGCAACAATCATGATTAGATTGAAATCCTACCAACCATGAATTTTTCCTCGACGAAGACATGCTGCCGGATTCTTAATTATTTGTTCGAAAATTTCGCGATCATATGAAAATTGTAAGAGGCACTCTAACATCATGCCATGCCAAGCACAAAGTCTTTGTATATAAGGATCTTGCGACTTGCTTATACGTTTTTGTTCATATCGACCGAGTGAGAACGCCGGAGCGGATGCCTGAAAGTCTTTTTATATTTTATAGACGAAAAGCAAATCAATATTCGCAGCGATTGAGTCAAGCTGGTATACGAGTACTTTGAATTCACTTCAGGTCGAACATCGCATCCAACAACTTATCCCAACGACAATCAGCACTTGAGGAAATATGGAAGATTGAACTCGAAGAATGTCCAATTTATTGGCGAGGTACAATTATCAGACGACCAACATGTTTAGGAGGGAGTTGTGTGGGGACAATACATCTAGTACAAAACAATTTACAGCGCACACCACCACAGCGCTTAACGCGGAAAGAGGACAAGATTTTCTTCTTCCTACTGCAGTTGTCATCGTTATACTTCGACTTAATTTTCTCAACTTTTTTATATATTTTTGTTTATAATAAATTATTGACAAAAACACAAAAATACGAATTTTGTGTTCACATGAGAGACTAAGTGCCCACATCCCTACGTGCCATCATACTATCTTGCTCATTATGATTTTGTGCAGACGCTGACTGTCCCAAAAATCGTTGACAATTTACTCAGTTTATATACATATGTATATATATATACATATGTATATATATATATACATATGTATATATATATATATACATATGTATATATATATATATACATATGTATATATACATACATATGTATATATATATATATACATATGTATATATATATGTACATATGTATATATATATATATATATATATATACATATATATATATATATATATATATATATATATATATTTATATATATATATATATATATATATATATATATACATATATATATACATATATAAATATACATATATATACAAATACATTTATATACATATATATATATACATATATATATATATATATATATATATATATATATATATATATATATATATATATATATATATATATATACATATATATATATATATATATATATATATATATATATATATATATATATATATATATATACATATATGTATATATGCGCTGTATAGTGGTTAGTGCGCTCACCACTTGCGCAGCAATTCCCAATATATATATATATATATATATATATATATATACATATATATATACATATATAAATATACATATATATACAAATACATTTATATACATATATATATATACATATATATATATATATATACATATATATATATATATATATATATATATATACATATATGTATATATGCGCTGTATAGTGGTTAGTGCGCTCACCACTTGCGCAGCAATTCCCAAGTTGAAAGTTCGTTGGTAGCAACGACATTGTGCATATAGTACTTCTGTCAGGCTATCAACCTACGCAGCTGTGATAGGCAAAAGAAAAATTAGGTAATAATCACTTGGTTGAATATGATAATGACGATTTCACCTCAAATACCGATTCGGTCATATAATGAGATTCTCTAACAAATCTCAAAGCCAAGACCAATAGGACTAGTGCGTGTTGATTATTATTTTATGTCTATGTACGTATACATATACAGGGTGCGTCAGAAAAATCCGGAGAAGCTTCACATTGATTTGTGGCTAAAGTTGATCTCAACGCCATCAGTCAATTGTTGTCATTTCAACTGAGTAGACGTGTTTGCATTCGTGGGCGGATTCTAAATGGCGGAGTTAGTGCAATGGAGTGCAGAATACAATCGAAGAACGGTGGTTATTGAAAGTTTTTGCGCTGGACGGTCGCCAACAGAAATTATAAAGTTGTTCGGGTTTTCGAAATCCACAATCAACGATGTTGCTCAGAAGTATGCGGCTGCGGAAAATTGTGAGGAAGGTTCTCCTAGTCGAGCAAGGAAAACTCATTCAAAGGAGAAGACGGCAAGGATCCGGGAAGTTGTCTGAAGGGCCGAATACCTCAATTTTGGAGGATCTTGGGAGCTCGCTCAGGAAAATGGCCGCCAATTTGGGTCTAAGTGTTCCATGCATCGAATCGCCGAAGAGGACCTGAGGTACACGTCCTACGTGATAAAGATGTGACAGATACTGTCCGAGGCTGCTTATGTGAAAATGATCCGGAATTTGCTGACGCAGCCTATATATATATATATATATATATATATATATATATATATATATATATATATATATATACATATATATATATATATATATATATATATATATATATACATATATATATATATATATATATATATATATATATATATATATATAGTAAGGCACCATTAATCCTGACTCCTGCTTATCCGGATCACTATAGTGCGGAAGGGCAGAGGAGTCGATGACGGAGGTCGTAGGTGCATAAGTGACAATCTGTTGTCCATTGTGAGTCTTTTGTCAACCGTTTTGGTTAATTTGCACGCTCGCTAACATCATGGTGCTGGCATGTTAGCATTCAGTATTTACATTAGGAGATAAAATGGGGATTATAGAAATGTTATATATGGGTGACAGTCACTCTATGAGGACTGTTAATTTTTGTATAAATAGATCAACTATAGGTGACATAAAAAAGAACAAAAACAAAATTTTGAAGTGTATTAGTATAACAGAACGTGGTCCCGGTGCACGAAAAACACTACAGAAATCGGAAAGTCCCGATTTGATTACACGGTTTCTGCAACAAAGGCGATTGCATGTTCCAATAAGTGGTGATGTGATTGGTGAGAATTCTCGTATTTTTCACTGCGATATCACTAAATTTAATATTGGGTTCATTAAAAGCCAGGAGTGGTTGGATAAATAAAAGACACCATGGAATAAAACTTTTGAAAATGGCGGGTAGAAACCTATCAAGTGATGAAGCTGCTATTGAGCCATTTCAACAGGAGTTTCAAAAAGTTATTAAAGAAATACTCTAACTCCGAAACAGGTTCACAATGCTGATGAATTTGGTTTATACTTTTACCTCTCGTAATGAGTGGTTAGCTTCCGGAAGGAAAATAATGAAGATGAAAGTAACATTTGCGCCTTGTCTAAATTTGGCTTGTATCCGTAAGCCGCGATTTTGTTATATACGAAAGTCAAAAAAAAAACGCGAGTGCTTAAATTATTATATCTCTTATTTGCTATCTTGCACAGACAAATGCTGGGTTATTAAAGACTTGTTTCTTGATTGGTTTAAAATTCGTTCCGGCGGTCCGGTATCATCTTTTATCTGTTGATTTATCTCCTAAGGCAATGTTATTGTTGAATAACTGCTCCGGCCATTCATTACCAGACAAAATTATGCCAAAAGATGGCAACATTTATGCATGCGTCTTCCTCCGCTTTGCTAACTCGGAAACCAAAATAAGAGAGCGCTTCGACCATCGCTCACCCTTATATATGAGGGTGGTCCAAAAATATGATCATGATGAATACTCTGACACGTTTATTTACTATCAAAAAAATTTAATTACTATCAACTGGGACAGCTATGTGCGCACGAACTCCTCTACCTCGTCGTCTGTGTTGAATCTTTGACCAGCGAGGGCTTCTTACAGTCGTCCAAACATGTGGTTGTAGGGTGATAACTCTATATTACATGAGGTAGCCCTACCCGCGGACCTGGTTGTCTTCGATTTCTTCTTCCTCCACTCTTTAGACGACACCTTGCTTTCGAGAGTGTGTTAGTGTACCCATGTCTCGTTTGTAGTGAAGATTTGCTTTAAAACCCCGTCTACTCCACTTCGTATCACGTCAACAAGCGGCGGCAAACTTCCAAAATTTTTCCTCGATGTTCAACAGTTTAGGAACCCATCGCGCCGTTATGTTGCGATATTGAAGGTGTTCGTGGATGATAGACTCTACACTACCAATACTGATGCCGAGGTTAGCCGAAACGTCTCGAACATTCATCCTACGGCCCCCCAAAATGAGTTGTTCTACGCGGCAAATGTTGTATGGTGTGATGCTGAATCACGGTCGACAATCATGCAGCTAATTCTCGACGGCTTTGTGACCATCGTTGAATGCTTTGACCCATTTGAACACAGTAACTTCACTCTGGCACTCACTACCAAACTGATTTCGCAAACGCAGAAAAATTTCCGTGTTTTTATCGCCTTCCCACACTAAAAAATGAATGACAATACGTCGCGCAATGGCGGTCGGCACATGACGTTCACTCATGGTCGTAGCACGTGCGTAAAACATGCACTCCCGACGAAAACTATGTCACACTGTTCGTATGGGACCCAGCTATCACATAGTCAAGCGACGAGCTTCAAAACATACATGCGCGCCATCCAAAGCGTTTGTCTCCATCATATAACTTTTACCGCAATGGCTCTTCCTCAACGGTAAAGATCAAGTTCATGGTTAAGTTACCATCGTCACCGCTGCTCAACCTTCCGCCTTAGTAATGGCACAAGCCAACATTCAGCGGCCATATGTTTTCACACAGAAGCTTCTTAAAGAAAAAAATGTGAAGTTTCTTTTGGCTCGTTACGTTCGTCAGCTGATAAATATTAACTACAGTTGATTGCAATGGAACAGAAAATGCCCAAATTATCTTCTTGCATAACAGACGTTGCGTCTTCCCTTTCAGTTTCACGAATAATTTTCAGTAGCTCTCTCGAATTTATGGTTCCACCTATGTAGAAGCTTTACCCTGAGATGATCGGCATATTTGTAAGGCTATCGCCACTTTAAAGCTCACAAATAGATAAGCATCGTTGAGTCTACCGTTTGATATTAGATGCATGATTTTGGGTACTTCACGATGAGTAATTCGGCGACAAAGTTCGATCGATTTGGAAAACATTTCTTTTATTGTTAACTTTAGAGGGAGTGAGTGCCGTGTAGAGACATAGTAAAATTTCAGAATTTGTTTTTGCAATACAATACTCTGACTCGATAGTTATTATTGTTTTCATCAGTAAATTATAAATAAGTGGAAAAGAAGATTCGTTGTGTCAATTAATCGTGCTCGTTCTTCAGACTTTTTCTATTCGTAAATCTTAACCAATTGGTACTTTGTTGCGAAAGCTCACATCTTAAAGATGTAAAAATATAATGATTTCTTTCACTACCTAGGGCCAACGTCCAGCACAATCATATTTGATTAAATGAAACACATCAAATGATAGTTGAAGCAGAGCATATATACTAACAAGCAACTGCACCAGCTGTTTTTCCGAATAGAAAGGGACGTAAAATAACATAAGAGAAATTATTTTGCATTTCTTTCTTTCCTTTTTAACAATTTGAGAGGAAAATAAATTTTACTCAATACATACACAAATCGATCTCTGACTTTACGCAAAACATACACAAATCGGTCTTTACGTTAACTACCGTTAGATGCGAAATTTGTTCTATGCGAAATTGCTTGTTAGTAGATATGCTCTGGTTGAAGCCTTAAAAAGCTCTATAACATTTCTTTTACGGGTCATTGCTTGATCTTGACCGTGTATCGAATGTATCATTGGTTCTTCGATTTTCCATTTCACGCTCAGGTAAGGTCAGCCAATTTCCGTGGGTCACTTTCGTCGTTCTCTCCAGTCCACTAGCAATTTCCCACCAAAAATCTCCTGTGGGAATGTTTAAGCTTTTTTAACACTAGGAAGGTACTGTGAATAGTTTTTACTCACACACATTTTTTTTTTGGTAGATCAGCAGGTAGGCAACGTTGAGTTGTGAACCGCTAGCAGTGCTTCATTCATTTAGTTACAAGTTATCTGCGGTGGTGATCGCGTGTGATTGTGTTTAGTTTTGTTCTGTCTCGAGGCATTGAAAAAAAAGGTGTGAGTTTATTTTACTCATCGGTACCAACAGCGTCTGATATTTGGTGAGTAATTTTTACTCATTGATACCTTTATGTGTAATTATTGCATTTATTTTCAAATGTATTAATATATTATCAAATTATAGCCATTGCTTATTTTACATACATTAAATGTAATCTTGATCACTGAACAATTAGTTAAGGCAATTATTCATGTTCTGAATATCATAATTTTTTCTATGAAATCTTTTTAACTCAATTTTTTATTATTTTAGTTCATCGTAATTATGGAAAAACTTCTTAAAACAGAAGACGAAATATTGAAGGCTCTTCTAGAATTGGAATTGGAAGAAGAAGAGAATAATTTAGAGTGCGACATTACTGAAATATAAAGATGGTGATGCAGATTCGGAATATTTTCCAGTAGTCGACCTGACAGAGGAGATTGATTTAGAGGGTGAAATATTAGACGAAATAATTAAAAATATTGAAGAAAGAAAAAGAAAAAAGTCTCAAGACGGAAACTACAAACAAAACAACTCCTGATTATGAAAAAGCTGCCGAAATATTTTCATCAGTGGTCACAGTGACTGAAGTTAATTTAATTGGAAGAGATGGAAATTTCATTTGGTGTCAAGAGCCTGTTGTGGCTGCAGTCGGAAAAAAACAGAGCAACCATGACTGAGAGGAGACTCAAATTCAACCTAAATTGTCTCAGATTTGATGATAAGAAAACTAGACAAGCTAGAAGAGAACTAACTAAACTAGCTCCAGTTTCTTCTATTTGGGAAAAACTTCTACAAAATTGTAGAACCAATTATAAACCTGGTAGTCATATAACAATTGATGAACAACTTGTTCGGTTTAGAGGAAGATGGCCCGTCAGAATGTACATTCCCTCTAAACCCAATAAGTATGGGATTAAAATAATTATGTCTTGCGATGCTGGAACAAAGTACATTATAGATGCCATAGTTTATCTTGGTAAAGGAGGTGTGCCTCCAAAAATACCCGCTGGTGAATATTATGTTCTTCAACTTTTACAAAATGTGAAAGGCACTAACAGAAACGTCACGTTAGATAATTGGTTTACAAGTATTCCGCTTGTGCAACGTCTTCTTCATGACTACAAAATAACTACTGGTGGCACAATAAAAAAGAATAAACCACATTTGCCTGCTCAAGCTACGTATATAAAATTTCAAAACCGAAACGCACCGGCTACAATTTTTCTGTACTATGACGACATGGTACTAGTTTCATGCAAACCAACTAGTGAAAAACTTGTTACACTAGTATCCAATATGCATGGTTTTCACGAAGACGCAGCCAAATCAGATATAGTGCACGTATACAACAAAACAAAAGAACGTGTATACAACAAAACAAAAGGAAAAATGTCCATAAAAAGGGTGATAGGTGAAAGCCAAAATATCAGAATACAAGAAAATCAAGAGGGGCCTAGAAAGGATTGCAACTTTTGCAACTACAAAAAACGTAGATACACCACTACCTACTGCAAATGTGGTTCACCAATTTGCAGAGAACATGCAGTTAAAAGGTGCCTTAACTGCGAATCTTAACATAATAATATAAAAAAAATATATCTTAACTCTTCAAATTTAACTAAATTAATGAATCAACTAATTTTTACTTGTACTTACTATTGAAAAATGTTTGTTTTGTTTTTATTAATTTATATAATTGAGTTTTTCCAACACGAATCGCATAGTTATAAATAAAAACGGCTCCCTTATCACGTTGGAACATGAAAATGCATGAGTGAGTAAAATTTACTCATCTGTGCATCTATAAGCACCACACAGTTAACGGTACCTTTCTACGGATAAAGCCCACTTTTTAACGTCAAAATTGGAAAACTTTGTCAAATAAAACTGCGGTGGCGATTCCGGTTGGACAAGTGTTATGCAATGATGCATTTCAGTACCGATGTATCTGTTGTTTCCTGTTCAGGCATCCTGATCCTACTTAACTTTGATCAAAAATTTACTTTGCGTACTTACTATTTTTACTATTTTTAAGTTTAATACATTTTCAAGACGGAAAAAATTACAATAATAGTCCCGACCAGCTTTTCACCTCGTGGAGTGGTCTATGAAAACGTGTCATATGTGCTTGACGTTGACGCCAAAGTGCTAGAGATCCTTTTCAACCGTGACAATTTGTCAAAATATATCATATTTAAAGGAACAAATAGCGTTTTTATTGGAAAATTTGACAAACATCTACAAATGATTACCTTTTTGGACGACCCAGTAGCTACTAAAGGGTCATTCATAACAAGTGTACATATTTTTGTCGAAAAAAAAGCATCGTTTTTGTAAAGATTGAGCTATAATGTTTATTTATTATGAAAATTTGGTTCCTTACAATTGAACATGAAACATTACTTCGGACATATGTGCACCTTGTGCTGCTCAAACGATGATTGTAATTTTCAATGACATTTTCGCATATCTCAGGCGTTATTAGGCGTATGTTGGCTCGAATATTGTTTTTAATGCTTCAGTAGTCTGGGGAGCATCAGCGTAAACACGGTTCTTCAGAAATCCCAAAAGGAAGAAGTCACAAGGAGTCAAATCACACGATCTCGCCGGCCAATTTATGGGTGGACCAAAAAATTCACGTAGAGCGCGAAATGTTTGCACCGGCGATTAATTATTTTTTAACAATAATAAAATGTTTGGCTGATGTAAATGATACCATGGTTAGAATTGTAAAAGACCAAAGTGTCATAACCTGTCAATATATGGACCTGAAGTTGGTAATAAATAAGAGTTAAGGCCCATTTACATGTGTACACTTGTTATGAGTCACCCTATACTTTCTCTTCATAAAAGGATTATAAAAAGAACAATTCACTGCAATAAAGTGCTTTATTCTATGAAATCTTCTTCCTGATGCAGCTATAAAAAATTTGTTAGCAAATTTGAAACATAGCAGTCGTAGTAGTTGCACTTTATGAGTTCAACTTGATTCCAACTCGGTGATTTTAAAGATAATTTCAAAATAGTTGAATAAAGTCTATCTGCAAATCATAAAAATCTCTTAGATGAAGTCAAATATTGTTAGAATGAACTATAAAGTGAGAACAAATATAAATATGACGGTGCACCATAGACCATAGAAGAGCTAAGTCCTCTTGGTTAAAAGTACTTAAAAGTTATTTGTACTCGTAGTAGTTCAATTAAATTTAACCACCAGAATAAAATCTATTTTCAAACTTACTACCCAGAAAAGTTCATTGTGTCTTACTTTGCATTGCACTCTTGTTACGTTATCTATTCTCTTCACAGCAATAAAACGTGACATTCCACTTAAATGATCATCTCTGATTCTCCTTAACAAGAGTCACCTGTTATCCATGACACATCGGCTTCCGGTCCTGTCCTTGAAGTCTGATAATTCAAACTTTTTCAATCTGCATCATTGCTCTAATTGCCGTTCCCATTCAAGCGCAACCTTCAACCTTCCCGCCATCCAACAAAACAGCGTTAAGAATACCGATTTTGTTCTCCTTTCTGGCCTAAACCACAAGTCATTTACGTTGTAATCTATTCCAACCGCTTCATTTGTGTCCTTTTGTTTCTTGACGCTTTGTGCTTGAGTTAACTCGTTGATTTACTCATTTGTTAGATATTAAGTATTTGTCTGACCTAAATATTCCCAAAGCAAAATTCGTAGTATCATCGATTTCATTCTTAATCGGTTGTTTCATCCTTTTTCTGCGACTACTAACTAGCACTAGAACGATTTCATAGCAATCTTTCATTCCTCTATTATGTTTGTTTGACTACAGAATTGGTGATGGCTAGGCTTGTACAATTTGGTGGGCGCAAAAAGTAACCTTGAACAAGAATCATTTGTGGCACTAAGATGTGAATCTGAATGGAGGACAAGACAAGAACAGGCTCCTTAAAGCTAAATCAAATCTTTGTCGGCTCGAATTATACGTTACGGTTCATGACTAGCGTGGAGTTGAGGCATAATGACTGACACTTTAGTTAACGACATTCTCATTTTCAGGATGCTGTCCGTCGAAAGAAGCGTAGTTTTATTGGGAAGGAGTTTTCGGGTAAAATCACTGCTCTCACTGTTTGTAAGCGAATGTTAAGTAGGGAAGAGTTTTGTTTAGGATCGGTGCCATTTGGTTCTCTTGAAGAAATTGATCTGATTATGTTGGGATACTTTATGCTTGAGTTGAAGCATATACTGTTTAATAAATGTACAGCAAGAGTCATTTAATGGTTCCTTTGATTCATACGTTGGTAGAATACCAATTTTACAATAATCCAACTAGATTAGAAGAAGTTCCAGTTATTTGGGTTTCCTATTATTTTCATATGAGTTTTGTATCATCCACGCTAAACTTTTGCAATAAGTTAAATCAATCGCTTCTTACCACCCTTTAAACTATCTGTAACTGTTTCCTTATTCTGTAGGAGCTAAATTACCCCAACAAAGTTGAAGTATCGACAGCCAAGCAAGACTAGCATGGCTACAAATCAATGAGAATATAATAAAGCTCATGTCGCAGTCGAGAAAAAAATACCTCGAATACCCAAAATATCACACTTGACGAATACAGTATCGAAAATGTGGGCGACTTTGTGTATTTATGCGCCAAAATAATGAGAACCACTAATTAAACGTAAGAAATACGCCGAAAAATACAGTTGGCAAATAAAATGTTTTATTCAGTTTTGACGATCTTGAAAACCAGTTGCATACACAGGAAAAGCTTCAAGTATACAAATCTGTGATAACATCTGTGCTATGTTAAAGATATGAAACATGGACCCTAACCCAAGCATCAGCAACCATATTGAACGCCTTCGAAAAACGGGTACCGAGGCGAAAAATTGGAGCAAAGGTAGACAGAGACCAATGGTGAATGTAACCATAAGCTGTATGAAACTTTTGACGACCTGGAGGTCACAACGATTGTAAGACTACGGAAACTACAATGGAGTGGCCACATGAATCGTATGTTTGAACAACGGATACCCAACAAGGTATTTATTGGAAGAACTGAAGGGCGAAAACCAGTGAGGAAACCGTGGAAACACTTTATCACTGATCATATGTCAAAGTTCGAGGACGTGGTCAATAGACCGAGACAGTTGGAGGCGCTTTATGCAGGGAGCGAAGGCCCGAGAGGGGCTGTAGCGCTACGAAGGATAAGTAGGTGAAATATCATATACCGACGATGGTGGCAAGCCCAATAAATGACTGAATTGAAACTTTGCTTCAAGATGAAGAAAACTGTAGCCTAAGAAACTGTTTTTATCGTTATCGAATCGATAACTCATTTTTCAGGAGCATTTCAAATTTCTAAGTAGACTAAAAT
Source organism: Odontomyia ornata (assembly GCA_963969285.1). NCBI lineage: Eukaryota > Metazoa > Arthropoda > Insecta > Diptera > Stratiomyidae > Odontomyia > Odontomyia ornata. The sequence continues at coordinate 25,660,290 of OZ017739.1, forward strand.
GGTTTTTGCAATGATTTTTTTGTGATGTATTAAAGATTCATTTTTCTGATACATAAAAATTCGTTCCTCGGTAATTAGATTGTCTAAAGATCCACTATCATACTTTATCGAAAACTTTTGCAGAAATATCCTAAGACTATGGTGAAACTATTGTAGCACTACCGTTAAACTGTTGTAAAATTATCGCGAAACCGTTTAAAAACTATCGTCAAAGTATAGTTTGAATATACGTCATACATCTATCATAAAACTAGGTAAAACTATCACCAAACTACCGTTAAACTATCCAAAACTATCCTAAAGCTATCGTAAAACTAACATAAATTTTTCGCGAACGTATCGCAAAACTATCGTAACACGATTGTAAAACTATCGTTTTTAAGGAATGTTCGTAAAATGCTAAGTCCTTGCTAAGAAATTTTAGAGTTGCTCCGATTTTCCATAACAACAATTTTTCTGTTTAGGTAATGTTAAGGAAAACCGCATTAGGCTCTAATGTGCAAAACCCCATCAGTGCCTAAAGACTTTCTGTTTAGGAATTGATGGGTTAATACGTTACGTTCGGCATTAGGTCCTAATGGGGTTTTTCTAAACAAGTCTTGAACAGAATGAATTTAAGCATGCCTAACTAGGCTCACATTAGGCATACCTAACTAAGACGTACCCCATTAAGCCCACATTAGGCATGCCTAAACTGGCAAAAAGAGAAAAATTCTTCATCCCATTTTTAATTGCACTGGATTGTAAATTTCCAAAATTGCTTAAATTGGTCAAGCCTGATTAGGCCCGCATTAGGCATGCCTAACGTAGGTGTACCCCATTAGCCCCCCTCTGGCATGCCTTATTTAGGTAAGCCCCACCGTTTCCGCATTAGGCCCTGATGTCCGTGTAGGTATGCCTTAACTGCTTTCTACTCAGGTAAAAACTTGTTCTACATCTGTAAATGTTCCTCCATCTGAATCTTTTCCACAATACACATAACAATTGTAGAAATACCCATTTTTGACGTCACAAGATTGCGTCGTGAGTGTTGAATACATACATTGTATATCAATAGTCCAATAAAAGCTTGCATCTCAATTATATCGGTATCTATAAGTTCTGGTGGATCCTATTTCTATAAGAGTATTTAGATATGTTGCATATTCAGCTTGCTTCTCGTTGGTCCTTAACACAATCTCCGATGCTAGCGTCAGTATCATGTTCATTGTGCTCCGGACAAAAGTTTTTGCCAACGATGTCAACCTCGGATCCGCTGGAAGTCTTCATCCACAATCTAGTTCTCAAGTACTTGCGCAAAATTTTAATTCAATTCGTATCCGAGATATCTTTGAATGCAGTTAATCTGTCCTAGAACTATTTTTTACTTCCTAATCTCCCTTTACAATGTCTACAAAAATTACAGTTTGCTGTAAAAAAAAAAAATGCCCACGTGACTTGCTGCTACGATGTCAACGTGGGTACTGTCCTTGCAGCATCTTAAAAGCGGGGATTGGTATTGCGATGGGAAAGGGGTGAAATAGCAAATAAAAGCCGGCCAAGAGTTTGTAAGGACTTGATTTCATTTCTCAGGTTACTCTTCTTTTTCCTTCTGTTATCCTTGTGTAGAGTTTTTTGTATGCAAGGTGGCCCGGCACGAGCAGAGGCCTTATCCAAATGAACCCCGTTATGGCTGAGCTTTGTCCAGCTCAGGATGCCACCTGGAGACCTAAAGCCCAGTCATAAATTAATGTCATAAGTTAATGTACCATGGACGTTTCAAGACCAGATAGGACCCTACGGGATATTCGGAAGAAGCTGCATAACGTAGTCCTGGAGAAAAGCTCGAGTAACATTCCTCTCAAAAGCGGACAGACGGGGCTATACGTTGCAAACGTGCTTCAGACCCAGCACTTTATACATTCATATGTGGAAGCACCAATATCTAAATCACAAGACTAATATTTAAGGCGGGCAACTAAGATAAGCCCACAGATACTGCCGTTCATGAGTTTGTTCGTACTAGTACTTTTCTTGTAACAGTCAAAGAGTCTTGTTTCGAAGTAGCGCGAAGAGATATTTCAGTAATTGTTTGGCCTCAATGCTGCAAACTAGAGTCAGCGAGTTGAATTTAGCTGACAGTCACGTAACGAGAGCCGTAGGCAGGGTTACACTCCAGGAATGTGAAATATCTCTCTTATTGTATATATGATGCATAGTATTCTTTTAGTATTAGACAGGAAGGGAATAAAGATTGTGGCGCATGCTGATGACCTAATAATCTCCATATCGAGTATGTTCCTTTCCGTCATCATCAAAATTACGGTATACGCCCTTGAGTGTACAAACTACAAGTTATAGCCCCAGCATAAGCTCAGGGGAAACAAAAATTATGCTTTACATCACAAAAACCAAAATTTTGACTTCAAGCTTCCACAGCTTAGGAGCAATCAGCTCTCGTCATCCTCTAGTCCCAAGAATTTTGGAATTATTCTAAATTCAAAGCTCAACTGGAGGGTAAATATAGAAAATCGTATCATGAAGCCAAAATGTTTTTCTGGATGTACACAGCAATAGTAACATCGATCCTCACTTTTGAGTTACTATGTTTTTTGGCCTGCTGTTGGCAAGAGCTATGCAAGAATGAACCTCACACGGGGGCTGAGAGCTGCAGGGTTAGGAGTTGCGGGTACTTTGCACTCAACTTCTGCATATTAAAAACATTGAGTTTCAAAGTGACTCGGGCTGAAGGAATTCAAATGCTGGCTAACCAAGTCATATGTTTGCAGTGCTCTCCTAGACTCCATGCCGAATAGATGTGTATAAATATGATGGCGACTGTCTGCAAGATCCCTAAGCCAAGTCTTGTGAAGTATTTTGGGATGTGTTTTCAATATAGAGTAGACTGAAGGAATCGCGACTCTAGGCTGAATAATTATATCCTCTAAGTTGGTAGGATAGTATTGAGGAAAACAGGCCCCAGCAATTGGTTTCTTCTTCTTCGTTGCACTACAGCCCTCTCGGGCCTTTGCTTTCTGCAAATAGAGCCTCCAACGCTACATTGAACGCGTCCTTCAATTCTTAAATACAAGCAGTGATGAACTGTCTTCGTCGAACGTGTCGGACCAGCATTTCCTCGGTTTCGCCACTGGTCCCCGGCCTTCAGTTCTCCCTACGAATGCCTTTTTGGGTATCCGTTGTTCGCCCATGCGATTCATGTGGCCCGCCCATTCCAGCTTCCGCAGTCTTACAATCGTTGAAACCTCCGGTTCGTCAAAAATTTCATACAGCTAATGGTTGTACTAGATTCGCTATCGGTCTCCATCTAGCTCCGCTCCAATTATTCGCCTCAAGACTCGACGCTCAAAGGCGTTCAATATATTTGCGGATGCTTGTGTTAGGGTCCATGTTTCACACTCATAGCATAACACAAGTCTTATCACAGATTTATATACTTGGAGCTTTGTTTTCCTGTGTATGTAGATGGTCTTCAAGATCGTCAAAAGTGAATAAAATATTTTATTTGCAAGCTGTATTCTTTGACGTATTTCGTCCTTTTCATTACCCGTTTTCGTTATTTTGGCGCCTAGATACACAAATTCGCTACCATTTTTGATACTGTAATCACCAAGTGTGATATTTTGTATCCTTGAGGTATTTTTCCACGACTGCGTCATGAGTTTTGTTTTATTTCCATTGATTTGTAGCCCTACAAGTTTTGCTTTGCAGTTAAGTTTCAGGAAGATTTCTTTGGCAGTTGTTAATGACCGTGACAAAAATGTTGATGTCTTCTGTATAGGCTACTAATTGGCTCGACTTGTACTATATAGTAATATACCTCGTGTATTGACAGGTAGCTTTCTTATGACGAACTCTATAGCTAAATTGAATAGCAATGGGGCCAGTCCATCTCCCTGCCTTAGTCCGATATTTGTCAAAGGCATCGTTGAGTTGGTTATTGATACGGACTTGGAAAGTCATCGACGACATTGTCATTTTGGTAAGACGCGCCAATTTAGCTAGGGTACCAAATCGTTTCGCAGGAACGATTCTCTGAATTTTATAAATAGAAGCACAAAGAAGAGTAAACGGGTCAACAGATTGGCCATACGGAGCTCAGAGCTTTATGCGTATGCTCTTGAAGCGGTCAGTATACTATTAAGAGTAGTATAGAGACTGATCTATTCATACTATTTTTAAGAAGCGAGTTCTAGATAGAGTAGTCTTATGACCTGCGCTTTATCGAGGAAAATATGGCAAACTTACTGCAATGACAGAACAGGTACACTCCTTAGTAAATCTCTTAAAGTAATACTCAGGTTCACCGTTGCTATCAGCTTAATTGAATCTACGTAGCAATGATGAGCATTACATATGTCAACACATATTGTCGTAGTGGTAATAAAAGGAATGAAAAGGAAACGATTTTTTTCTCCCTCTGTGATTGTTTGACCCTAGTTATAGTCAGACAATGAACACTGGAAAATAACTTCTTTAAGTCTTAGAAATCTCCAAAAAGAATATTGGAGAGTGGTGAAAACAAAAGAATATTTATTTAGACCAACTGTCAGCTCAAGTGTTGCCAATCACATAAAACTAATGCAATACAATGACATCTGTGATCTCAATACTCTGCCTCAATTACACATAAATCTATGTGATTGCCATTTACAAACAATTCAGATCAGCTTATCCAGAATCTTACAATAAATTCAATTTGTTTTGAAGGCATTCGAATTTCCCTTTCGGAAGTCCTTTCATCATGATGTATACTAGTTAATCGATAGTTAAAACATACTTGATGCTAATGATAAACAAAGGTAATTTTGTATGGACAGATAGCACCCTGATTATCTTCGAATAAAACTATTGGCTCATCCACCTTCTCAACGAGTTCACCCGAATTTCATACATCCAAATTATTTCAGATGTCGCCTATGATACGAGTACTCAACCCGACAAGGAAAACAGTAAAAAAATTGCGAAAATGGTTTTTATTTTCCAAAACATATTCTCCTTTCAACTCGATATACTTTTTTCAACGATGTTCAATAGCTTCGATACCCGCTTCATAGTAGGAACCGTCAAGCTCCTCAAAATAGCTATTAACCGCAGACTCTACCTCTTCATTGTTGGCAAATCTTTTAGCACCGAGCCATTTATTTCAAATTTGGAAAAAGAAAATAATCCAAGGCAGCCAGATCTGGCAAAAAGGGTGCATGAGGAAGTCATTTGAACTTCAACTCATTGATTTTACCCATCGCAATGACGCACGTGTGGACTGGTGCGTTGTCGTGATGAAACGACACTTTTTTTCGTCAGATGGGGCCGTTTTTTCTTGATTTCATCACTCAAACGCTGCAATAAGGCTTCGTTGGATGTTTTTCCTTTTTCGAGATAAAAAATATTATTCCACGCGCATTCCAGAAAACGGATGCCATGACTTTGCCAGCTGACTGAACTATCTTTGCTTTCTTTGGAACCGGTTCTTCCTTTTCAGTCCACAGCTTTGACTGCTCCTTGGTCTCAGGTGTAAGATAATGGACCCATGTTTCGTCCATTGTTATATATCGACGCAAAAACTCGGCTTCATTGCTGCGAAACATTGTCAAACACTCCATTGTGAGCTTTCTCATGTCCAAATTTTTGGTCAACTTGCGATGCACAGCACTTTTTGAAATGCCTGCCATGTCTGCTATCTCGCGCACTTTTAGTCGATGGTCATTCAATACCATTTTGTGGATTTTCTTCACGTTTTCTGACGTAGTGACCTCACTTGGTCGACCACTGCGGTGTTCATCTTGGCAGCTCGAACGACCTCGCTTAAGCTCAGTTACCGAATATTTGACCATTGTAAACGAAGGAGCAGACTTCCCTAGAGTAGAATCCAACTCGGCTTTGATATCGGTTGGACTTAGACCTTTCAAATGAAAGTATTGTATCACATAATGATGCCCGATTTTTTCCATATTTACAAATTCACTGAGAGCGTTCACTTTGGATGTCTGTAAAAAAAATAATAATAAACGTATCGTTATGAATTGTTCACATTAAGTTGTTGAAAGGTGGTATTCTCAATCGCAGTTTTTTTTTGTTAAACTACCTGTATGCCTAAGTCAGGTGGGGTACCTTTGGGACTACTCTCATATAGACACGTATTTGGCTTCAGTTAATATAAGTGCGACTGCTGAATGTTTTCTGGTCATGCAACCAATAGTCGCGACAAACACTTTGAATACATTAGCCAAAATTAATTTTTAGTAATTAACATCTCCTGCAAAATCAGCATCTGCGCATCTAATCAAAACGGCTGATCCATTGCGTTACTGATAATTAAGACGTGGGTCAAGTTTCCCCATGATATATCTTAGTATCTTTTTTACTCTAGTCCAATGTATTCACTGCAGCACAGTGAACATTTTAAATTTTTTTGTGCGCATACATTAAACAACCAATTAATTTACAGAAAGGTTTGTTTGTCTTTTGAACTTTGTTGTTCTATTCCAAACGCAATTAACACCCAATCGGTGTACTTGATTACTCATGACTGTCCATTCCGAAGCGTTTTAGAACATTTTGAAGATAATTCCCTGGTTCAAGCATAGGACACCATGCTTTCTATCACGTTTGGAATTGATTCCAAGGACGCTTTGCATTTTGTGGAAATCACATATCTCAAACTCCTTGGAAGTCAATTGTTTAGTGTTAGCAATTTCGTGCAGATTCTTACATATGAAAATCAAATCATCTACGTACAGTTATACAAACTATAAACCGTTGTTTCACCAGCTAATTTCAGATTCAAACTATGATTGAACTCAGACTATGTGAATCCAAGTCCAATGATAAATTCATGGAGACGCTCAATCCATACACATGAGGCTTGTTTCAACCCATACAGTGACTAATTTAGGTTACATACAAAATCGCCATCTAGCTGCTCCACAAAGGTGTCCCCCCTCTGATTTCCATTCAATAATGCGGCTTTGACGTGCATTTGACCGATTCCCCAATCATGTTCTAATGCAATTGCCAATAGTAAACGAATTGTGACAATTTTAACCACTGATCAGTACTTTTTATAGAAGACCAGACCAGACCGCTATGTAACGTGCTTTATGTTTTGACAAGTGGCCAGCTTCATCTTGTTTGCGGGAAAAACCCTACCTACAGCTAACCACCGATCGATTCAGTGGGCACTTTACAAACCTTCAAGTATTATTGCGAGATAACACTTCCATGTCGCTTTGAGGAGCATTCATAAGACATTTTGACACAGTTCTACATTTCTGCAAATATCACAGGAACGCTATCAATAAATGCCATTGCATTCAATGCCAAGTTGATATGTGCCCATCCAATAATAAGTAATGATCCTCATCACTAGGAAGCCTTACGCTGGTACAGTCGATAAAGTCGTGAAAACGCTCAGGCGGACATACTGGATTCTCCACCTTGCAAACACCATACTGGTTCATAAATTATAGGTGACACACCCTGGTCCAAAAATGGTTCAGCAAACACGGCATCACACCGCGTTATAATTGTTTTTGATTTAGCGTCCCACAAACGATATCCATTGATGACAAAGCCGACAATTTTGATTTTCATTCTTAAGTAGCTTATCTGGTACATGAATGTATGCTGCTGATCCAAATACTCAAAGCAATGACAGATCAGGTTTCTAACCTACCCAACACTCAAACGATGTAACATACCCCTGGATCATATGAGTTGGGCTGCAATTCAAAATGCATGCTGCATAGTAAACCGCTTCACCCCAAAAACCTTTGCTTATATTCTATTCTGCCAGCATTAATCGTTCCTTCTCAAAATGTGCGGTTCATCTACTCCGCGAATCTATTCAATTCGGATATATGTGGGACTATACATATATTGAATCTGAATACTAGATTTTGCACACAAGACCTTGAATTCTTTTGAACTTTACGCTCCGCCAGCGTCGCAGCGTAACCTGGAATTGCGATGTTCGAATCCTGATTCAGCTATTGCTTTGTATTACTGAAACATTTCAAAAACCTCCAATTTATATTTGATCAAATAGACTGTTACAAAATGCATATAACCGTCAATGAAAGTCTCCAGGTATTGCTTTCTATCGTTGCCATCTTACTCAGGCCCATAAGGAAATCAATTAACGTACCTAACGTCACTTCCCGTACCGGAAACAGCTAGTCAGTAGCTCTAAATTTCGATAAACAGCTACTTTTGAGATTGTCAAATATGACATTCCTCGTATGAAATTTAGCCGAAATGATACAAACGGGATTGAAATACATATATTGCGCGCTAATGTCTTCGACGTCTCATATTTAAAATAAATAGTACTGATAAAATTTCAAACTACAGTCATATGTACTGTCAAAAATCTTTAAAAAATTTGTTTCATGTCAACAGTACTAGATGGCGCTGATTAGGCTACTCGAAGGGGTTAGTTCGTGACGTGACGCAGTGTTTCCGTTTTCGGGCCTGAGTAAGAAGGCAACGTTTCTATCCCATCTACCAGGATTAAAAGGTTCATACACATTGCTGTCAATATTTTACAACACAACGCCTGAAGCCAACGGTATACGACTTTGCTTTCCAAAAATGCATACGTCACACATGTCATCTAAATCATCGTTAAATGTTTGCAATCCATCAACTATCGTTGGCAAATGTTTCAATTCACAAAAACTCAAATGACCAAGTCGTTAGTGCTACAATCGAATGCAACTCCTTGTCGATTTGGTTCCATTTGACTTCTCGGAAACAGCACTTCTTCTCTACTTTGCATGAACAACCATAGCGTTTTTGGTCCAAATGCTATACGTTTTGGGTCACGAATGTTGCTTCACGTGGTTTATCCGAATTCCATACAAATGACCAGTGAATCTGCCAGTTATAATATCGACGCCATCCTTTTCAATCCGAATTTCTTTCTCAATGGTTCGTTTTCGCAATATCGAAAACGATTAGTGCAGACAAATTGTGTAATTTGAGAAGCGTTTTGTCTTTCTCGCTATGATCCATGGCAGATAAATCGGCAACGAAACGCATACATACTTGTTCCTATACTACAATCAAATGGGATATTGCCTACATCAGCCGACATTGCAATGCTGAACCCGTTCTCGTTAGCTACGAAATTGGATTTTGCAACCTGCAACATGCAGTATCGGAAATGTCAGCAAATTAGTGTTTTTAGGCGTCAAAATAACGAGAACCGGTAATGAAAGAGACGAAATACGCCAAAGAATACAGCTCGCAAATAAAATATTTTATTCAGTATTGACAATCTTGTAGACCAGCTGCATACACAGGAAAACAAAGCTCAAACCAGTGTTATGCTATGGGTGTGAAACATGGGCCCTAACCCAAGCATCTGCAAATATATTGAACGCCTTTGAGCGACGGGTCCTGAGGCGAATAATTGCAGCGGAGCTATGTTAGATTGGGACCGATGGCGAATTCAATACAACGATGATGTGTATGAAATTTTTGACGAGCTGCAAGTTTCAACGATTGTAAGACTGCGGAAGCTGCAATGGGCTGGACCAATGAATCGTATGGACGAACAACAGATACCCAAAAAGGGATTCGTTCGGAGAACTGAAGGCTGGAGAGCAGAGGGGAAACCTAGGAAACGCTTGTCTGACTCGGTCGACGAAGACAGTTCATCGGTGGTTGGATTTCGAAATTGGAGGACGTGGTCAATGGACCGAGACATTTGGAGGCGCTATTTGCAGGAAGCGAATGTCCGAGAGGGCTGCAGTGCTACAAAGAAGAAGAAAATGTGATCTACTATTAGCTGTATCTATAAAGGCACTGCCATTGTTCCTTTCCAACAATTTGCGTCTTCACTTTTCCTATGTCCCGGTTTCCGACAAAATAGCAACGAAGTTTTTCGAAATAAACCTGATGAAACATAATGCATGTTTAACTGTTCGACGAAAAGTCGATTACGAACTACTCGTATTTTCATTGCAAAACTTTGGCAGGTCAATTGTCTCGAACACCGTACATATATATGATTTTCTTTGGCAATATGATCATCAACGCGATCACCAATGTGTGATTAAACCAAACATTAAAACATGCTTTACAAGACGAAGATACAACGCAGACTTTTAGTTCTCACTTAATGCCATTCATAGTCAAATTGCAATCTCGGTTACGTTCAGATGTTGATTGTCATAACTGAATCATTGCGCATTTTCTTATCTTTGATATACTCAAGATATGAATTTTGCAACCCGGCACATGATGAATACTTTATAAAGGGTTTTCTATTAAGGATCTAACAATTTTATCTATTAATAAAATACAAAAATATTTCAAATATTGAGTTCAAATTTATTGTGAGTGTATTGCCACGAGCCCGTTTACAGCGGTCTATTCTTTGGGCCCAATTTTCCACCACTCTGGCACACATTTCGACCGGAACGTTGGCAATTTTGCGTTGAATGTTGTCTTTGAGCTCGTCTAAAGTTGCTGGCTTGTTGGCATAGAGCAGTGATTTGATATAGCCCCATAAAAAGAAATCAAATGGCGTAAGATTGCATGAACGTGGCGGCCATTCGACCGAACCATTTTTCAAGATAACACGTTTACCAAATTTGCCTTTCAATATATCGATTGTGAGGAATGCTCTGTGGATAATAGCACCATTCTGTTGAAACCAAATCACATTGATATCAAGTTCATCCAATTCCAGCCACAAATAATCTTCCAACATAACACGATAGCGATCTCCATTGACAGTAACATGACGGCCATTTTCAAACACGAAATAATGCGGCCCAATCTCTCCTCCAGCATAAAAACCGCACCAAGCAGTGATAACTTGCAGATGCAACGGTACCCCAAGAAGCACATGTGGGTTTGTTGCTGATGAATAATGCACATTTAGCTTATTAATAAAGCCATTGAGCCAGAAATGAGCGTCATCGCTGAACATGATTTTTCGATGAAATTCATCATTTCTTTAAGCTTTGCCATAGCTAAATTGGAGAAGTTTCCACAAGTGGCTTCAGTTCTTGAGTCAATTTGGTCATAAAACTATGTAGGCCAAGATCTTTTCGCAAAATACGCCACTGTGTCGTTTGGACGATGCCGAATTCTTGAGAACGACGCCTTGGAATCGACTGATTTGGCTCATTTTGAATCGATGCACTTACGGCTGCGATATTTCCTTCGCTTCAAGCGGTGCAACATGTTTTCGGTATCGGAATGTCCAGTAGTGAAAATTGGGATTCGAACTTTTCCACTATAGCATGCACAGCTTGTACGGTGGGACGATTATTACGGCCGGAAATTGCAGTAAGCGCTCTTAAAAATGCAACTACCGACTCAAAATTCCGGTACTAATTTTTAATAATATCCAAATGTTGCTGGTTCGTGAACTTTACCATGATAAAAATGTTGACTTTAACTACCGTTTTAATATTCACAGCTCATTTAAAAAGTTTAAAAGTGCGCTCATATAAAAATTCGAAGTTCTTATGTCCCTAATGGAAAACCCTTTACATACAATCGATCACCTTTTTCAATCACTTTTCTTGTTGGTTCCATTAAAGGCAAGTCCACCAACTGCATTGCCGCTCCAGTCTCAAGCCATTTTCGCACTCTTATTCGGCTAACACGAAATTTCAATCGGAAAAAGCAATCATCGGAATTGGCACCAGCTAATTGCTTAATTAGCACCTTGTCATCTTCACTCATTTTAGATGAAAAGATTTGCTTAAAATACTTCAGCTTTCAAGAAAATTTTATTAACTTTCGCACATTACCCGCCGAAAAAAAGCAAGACCCATCACCTAAAGTAGCGCTTTAGAAACAAGCAAAATACAGGTTATCTCGTTGAGTGATGGAAGCGAAAACAATAATTATTCTGACCAACTGATAGCACAATTGTTGATAACCACATAATTTTAATATAATACAATGACGTCTGTGATCTTAACAATTACAATGTATCGTATTGGGTTTAAAACTCCAGAGAATCCAGGCTGTGGCATTAAAACGGCATGAATAGTATGTTGCTTGGGGTTCCAGATTAAAAATAAAGGAGCTGTCAACCCTAACCACTGGGTTGCTCCGGCAAAGGGGGCCCTGCGGTCCCGGCTTTCCTCGCCGCAGAGGACGTGGGCGCCAACTTACTGCTTTGGCCTAAGCCCCATACTTGACAGCCCAGAGAATAAGGCGGTTGGCCGAAGCTCGTTAAACGAACACACCTTGCACAAAACGAATGTCGCTACTAGGGGGGTCCCTATCTCCTCCAACCAACGCGACACCACCAAAAATAAAAACAATCACTCTGAAGAGCTCCCGCGCGTGATATTTCCTCAAACAAACCGTTACACTTCCTGAAAAGAACAATCTCTAAAATTTACCACGTGAATTTAGTGGAAAAACAAAGAAAATACCACTTTCTTTGATATTAAATAAAGTTTATTAATGAATTAAGATTTTTCAACAACAACTCTTAACAATTTCTTTTAACTAACCTTGTCACCTAACCTATCTACGAAGGAGGCCTCCTGGTGGGATTCCCGTCGTCGACTGCACGGCGAAACAGATCCTGCGCTAACTTTAGCAATGGCCAATTGGTGGGAGATATCCTTCTCCTGGAAATGATTGACGCTGACAACAATTTTGCATAATTCTGTTTCATATTCCTTTCCATTGTTTCCCCCTCTTTTTTCTTCCGATTTCTTTTAAACTTCCGCAAACACTTTTTCTTCTGACTTCGTTTAAACTTCCGCGAACACTTTTTCTTTCTGCCTTCCCACTACACGTTTTGATTACCAAAAAGAGGGCTTTTCCTTTATCCCCCTTGCCCTTTTATCAGGGGACCGCTAATTTTGGAGTGAACCTTATAGTCATTCTTTTCTTGCCAAAATTATAGCCCGGTTCGTGCGATTGGGCAATTTCATCGCAATTTTTACCACACTTCAACTGGTGTTTCCGAAATTCGGAGTCAAAGATGTTTTTTTCGGAATTGTCACTGTGACGCACACCTGACGTTTGCCAAGTTCTGCCATGTTTTGGGCTAACAGATTTCTAAATGACTTGAAAATCCAATATTGTTTCAACATTCTTCGAAAATAAGCTGTTGCCCTTAACTATTTAGCTTTATGATTTATCTTATGTTTTATTACTGGTCAATGGGAATCATGTTTAATAAGAAATAGTGGTATTTTTTTCCTTTCTATTCCTATTGGCTAAGAGTGCAATTGCACAAATTATAAAATATTATTATAACTGTAGGAATTGGGGATGAGTGTGAAGTATTTCTTTTTGGAAATAAGTTTTAACGTTTACCGGGCTTAATAGTATGCGAAAGCATTTCTTTTTGCCTTAATTTTGATCGAGATTTGGCCATAGCATCACGACATTGCATCGCCATATCAGCAAGATGTGTGAACATTTCCTCGCCGCGTTTGAAGTATGCATCTTGATCGTAGTCAACATAATTTGTTACGTTGTGGAGATCTCGACTCTCTGGTAAGAAGCGCATCAGAAATTCATTAATGCCTTTGTGCTGATATACGACAATTTCTTCTGTTTGTGGCGAATCGGATATTGTAGCATGTTGATTGACTAATTCATCTGACATTTCATGTTCGCTTAGTGATCTCAGATGCGCCAGTTCATTTTCTGTTAATTGCCCATTTTTGTGATCGTCACTTTCCATCTATTCCACTTCGTCTCCACGCATTTCTAAGTTGTCTTTCACCACCAACTCCTTGACACGATCAGCATAACAAAGCGTGTTCAATGTATGTTCGCATGAACTCGGTCCAGGTGAAATCATTGCAATCATGCAAGTTTGACTCTTTTCACCAATGAATGAATCTCGAAGCACTTGGGTTAGTTTTGATACTCGTACTGGTAAATGCGCACCTTGTGTGCCCAGGGCACGAATGCATTCTTTAAGTGCCAATAAAGATTTATTGATTTCTGCTCCTTCCATATGTGTCGGTCGATTAGCTGACGACGAATCGGCACCTCGTTCATTGCCAGCTAAATAAATAAACGAATATTTGCCATGTATTCGTGCTGAACCTGGTGGCCGCAGCACAATCTGGAAAACTGCATGAAAACGTGATGAATTTGAATTGGCAGATGTCTATCCTGATGTTCAAGCGCTGTTTCCATGCTGAATCAATTTCGACACTTCATCTAAATTATCTACCACTTTTTCAGTCAAAGCAACTACTTGAACTTGCTGTTTGCCGTTTTCGTTTGTTTGTACGATAGTGAATCGAAAACCTTCCCACTGTAAATTCCAAACAAACTAGCCGACACAACCAAATTCAAATATTTATGACGTGGACTATGTAGGAAATTGAGAACATCTTTAGCGGCTATAGAGTAAATACCATCTTTACAGGCTTGCGTTTTTTCCATTAAATTCACCAACCATTGTATGCATTTTTCCGGAGCCTGTTTGACCATAAGCAAAGCATGTTGCCATACCGCCTTCAAATATTGTCTGTACTAACGGCTTAGCTGTGTATTTGTATACGATTTGATTATTGCAATTATCATCAAAGGCATAATCAAAACGGGAATGGTGATTTTCCAAAAATTTTGTTAAATCCACTTTCGTTTTCGGTTCATGTACGATAATTTGATCTTTATTAGGCACAGATATTACATCCACTTCTTTACCTCAAGGTACTTCCAGAACTTTGTCTTCGTAGCAATTATCGCCGACTTTATGTTGGACGCTTTCTTTGATGATGAAGATATTGTCGTGGTCGTCCCTGTCGCTGGCAAACTATTTTTGTTGTGGTTACTGCGATGAATTTCCTTATCTTGTCATTTCCTACAATGATTGCTTCTCACGCATCTTTTTGACTCGTTCTTTGCGCAGTTGTTGATCACAAATGGTGTCGTCGTGGACCAACCGTGCACATACGGGAGTGGTATCGTGAACTTCGTCGAGCCTAACTATACTAAGTTGAGCTGCATTAATCTAACTTGAGAAAATTAAAATCAACTCTATTGTAAACATTAACATTAGAGTTTATTCTTTTTCTAAATTTACTAGAACTATGTACAATACATGGTAAAGTTTCCTATCCCAGTTTGGCTTGAGGATGCATCCTTCATACCACGTTTCCCGGTGGTGGTGTTTAAGTGGTGGTTAAGTTGGCTACCGTCTCAAATTTCCCGTAACAGAGCCAACAAACTATCTGACATTTTTTTCTTTTCAGTAGGTTGCAATACGCCTTTAAGCCGCCAAATGCGTTCCATCCTTTGCCGACATCAATAATTACGATAACGCATATCAGGGAGACCTATCAGTTGTACCTAAGAAATCAGTATAAATTAAGGTAAACGAAAGCTAATCAATACCAAATGGACTCTATTCCATCATACTACCATTTACCTTCTAATTTTGTATGAAACATCATATACATATACTCATCGTTTCGAACCTTAAAATTCCTGTGAACTTTTGAAAGTACGCTTTTCTTTGTTCAAACTAAACCAGGCCAAACTGCGAACTTTATGTGTTCCAAATAGGATATAAAATATCGATTAAGGTAGGGAAAGAAATAAAATTTTTTAACATTTCATAGCAACGTAAAAAGTTCCAATTACAAATGCAATCGACCCATCAAACGGTTGATCGCATATAGAATTATAGGCCAATATACCAACGGATTGATCCCCACAATTTTGGTGAAGCCTTAACTGTTGGCAAACGGAAATTGGGGATGGTATAGAGACGGAAATTATTATGCCAAGCAACAAATCCAACCAACCAAGTAAACAACTTGTCCTTCATTTTATATCCACTTTATCTTGTACCTAACTGTGGACTGCTCCTTCCTTCCTCTCTATTGCGTGCCTATTCTTGCCTACCCTCCTCTCCCAACAAGCAATCTCTCATCACTTAACGGCAGCTGAGCTGAAAGGAATGCATTTCAATGCACACCTGGAAACAGAAATCCAACAATATCGTTGGAAAATGTGTTGAAATGAGTTCATGGCTATGCAAACTACAGGTATACTTAATTTCGAGTCCAAAGTATTTCTCAGATACGAATAAAAAACGGCGACAATCCGGAAAATCAATTTCAAGATTGAAGCAACCGTAATCGTCCTGTCTGCAAGTACACACGCTGTACATGCAACGAACGATAATCAAGCAAGACTTGGAAAAAAGGAAACTACAGCAGACGATGAAGAAAATGGCGACGGCTACGGTTGAAACCATGCAAAGATTAAGTATTGCATTTCACTCATGCTTTGCATTAAATCAACCCTCACATTATCCGAGCCTGACAATCCAAACCGTATCCAACCAAGCTTTTCACGTGCAGCCCTGACCAGGTAGAAAGTAATCCATGAGTTCATTGACTATTTGACCTAGTTTACAATCTATATATTGAGTCCTTTTCAGCGAGTTTATCAAGAGTGCATCACACACGAGCACTTGTATGCACACTCCTTGTATATGCAATTGCAGCTTTTAATAGTTATCGAGTTCGGTGCAATACAATCAGAAAGTATACTTGAGAATATGAAAATGCTTGCTCCTGATCACTGTGGAATGAGTTGAGCAAGAGAATACCATTGAGTTCAACTCTTTGGCTTTATTCTCCTTGAAACAAGGATTCATGTAATATTTTTTCATTGCGAATAATAGGTCTAGCCTAGCTAGATAGTAAATTGCATTTTGCATAAAAGCTTTTGCGGAAGAGAAATACCAGAGAGCATGTCTGAGGCGGAAACCCGGCAGGGAAGAGTTGTGACAGACGAAATGAGAATTGTGTTCGGTCAGTAATGGGTAAAAGTAAGTGCAGGATGCAAGGCCGCTATTTTCATCCCCTCTAAATTTCATTAATCAACTTTTGGAAGGCATATTCACTTTTCATCTGGGAGCAGTTCTTGCAATCCTAGGCTTTTATGTTAAGCAATTATGCAGAAGCTCCAAGGATACCTGTTGAGTTCTTATTTTGCAATTCAGAATTAACGATTTTCCTTGGAATATGGGCATTTATACCGAATAAGGCAATTTTACTTGAAAATGAAATATAATGAATTATCATTAATATTCCAACAAAAAAGGGCGATATTTAGGAAGAATAAAGTCAATGGAAAATATTCAATTCAATTTCAGATAATCCTCCATTTTTTGATTAGTGGAAGAATAATAATTCTAACGTAGAATTATTTCAGGAGAACACAAATAATATTTAAATTTCATTTGAAAAGGATTTGTGGTTTTACAGCTACACCTACTATAGAGTTAGGGAATGCATTATATTGTATTATTTGAAATAAACTGATACAATAGAATTCAAAGTATTTATGCGGTTAGTTAGAATTAAATGCTAATTGATTTTCAAGGTTTGATTGATCTATCGTCAAAAGCTTAAGCAAATAAACGACACACAAGACTTGAGCAGAATAAATTTAAAGAGTGTGACTTCTACTCTAGTCTACTAATTTTTATTGTTTTTTTTTTTTTTATTAAAAGGGAGTACGTCTGTTCATGACTTTGAAGACATTATATAGTTTTCTTTTATTGAATCACTTCTTCTTCTTCTTTTCTTGTAAATGCAGGATTTGTTACTAGCTGCTGCCGATATTAATGAAATGGAAATTGGCTGCATCTTTAACTTAAATCTAAATGCTAATCAATGAAAATTCTTAAGCACTACCTTCAACTGCAATTTTATGGCTCTTCTAGTCTATTCACGTGCAGCATGGATCAATAACACTTTTCCATGAGTTTGAATGACAAACTTCTCGCTTTTGGAGAATTATTACCGATTAAGGAATCAAGGGAGAAATTATTACTACTTATTTCCTGGCAAAAACAAAGTAACTCTGATCGGGACATTCGAATCGGGAAGCTCGTCCGGAGATGTACGTAGGTGCCACTCGCTTGTGCCTATGAGTCCCAATTAAGCCACCAAGCGAGAGTGAGTGTTTTTTTCCATACAACCTCCCAAAAAGGATAGATACTAGCTTCTGCGTTACATCGCTTCTACAATTTACCCTTAGCGAAAAACACTCTCCGCCACATGGCGAGATCACAGGGTGGTTTCCCTAACTTTAGTGCGAAAACGGCACCCACTACCTATCGAGTGTGAAAATTACACTTTCAACTACCTGCAGGAATGGCTCAAAGAAATGGGTATTTACTGCGGATATACTTTTCTCCAATCAAAGCAAACTTTTTCTAAATCTAGTGCTAGAAGGCACTACCACCTCCATACGCTTGCGCAAATTACACCACTCGCTGCAATGACTGAAAGAAATGGGTATTTACCGCGGAGACACCACTCCGATCAGACTACACTTTCCCTTAAATTGGTACAAAAAGGTACTCCCACCCACTTTTGCATGAGAATAATCACGATTTCCACATCCTGCAGCAACAGCTGAAAGAAATTGGTCTACAAGGTGTGACAATTAAGTAATGAGGCTGATTCCATGAAAATCGTATATTTAAAAATTATTCTAAAACTCTGCCATCCCCTTCAAAGTAGTCCCCTTGGGCAACTATACACCGATTCCAGCACGTTTTCCATGCTTCGTTACATTTCTGGAATGCTACAACTGGCATGTGCGCGAGTACCCTCGTCACGGCCGTCCTGGATGCCTGTAATCGACTCAAAATGGGTTCCTTTGACCACCGATTTTATTCTAGGGAACAAAAAAAAGTCATAGAATGACATATCGGGCGAAAAAGGTGGTCATTGCAGCATGGCGATCCCTTTAGAGGCCAAATAGTGGGACACGCCGAAGGCTCCTCAGAAAGGTTCTTTGGAACCATCTTCGCGCACAACTTTTTCATCCCAAAATCGTCAGTTAAAATTTGTCTGACTGTTTCACGGTCCAAACCCAGTTCCGAGGCCAACATTTGAACTGTTAAACGCCGAAGGGAATTTCAAGGTCGCATGTTTACCACAAGCGCGGGAATAAAATCAGTCTCATTACTTAATTGTCACACCTTGTACACCGTGGATACACTTCACTCACCAATTAAACCATTTCAGTTACAATGCTGAAACTTTAAAATTAGAAATAAAACAAAGATTCTAAGAATGATTTACGTTATACTATGTAAAAATTTGTATTGCACTTTCATCGGAAAGTGCATCGGGTGAAGCTGCATTATTGCACCATATATATCAACCATTTCTCACTCCATGCTCTTGTAATATTATTCCTGTGTTGAGTTTCCACAATCCACCACCAGATTTTAGTAATAGATTAGTTGGCACTGATTGACGTTTGAAAGTTGAAACTGTCAACACGCGTGTGAATTGGTCAATATCGAAATTATAAAAAACTTATTAGAAAACGAAAATTTATAAGTATATCTCATTATTCGAGATCATATACATAAAGTTTGAAAGTTGAAGACCGGAAGAAATCAGAAATTTCATCTTGGGCGAGCGCCCATCAAATACACCGTGGCCAGTATTGCAAAGGCTGTTATTGTCAGCAAGCAAGCACAATGACGGAGCAAGCAAAAACGATAGCAGAACAAGCAAACACGATTGCAGAGCAACCAAAGACCAAAGCCACCCGCAAGGAAATGCCCTTAGGACATGATGGATGCGGACGATACAACAGCAAAGAATTCAATTCACCTCATTAACTGTAAGCTAAATGAATTTATATTAGCAAAGGGTAAATTCGTTGCAAAATGTAAAACCCCGGTTCAAATACCAATCCCACCCACACCTAGCACAAATCGTTTCAGCGTACTGGCGAACGATAGCCAAAATAATAAATCAAACGCGACTAACAATCGAGCAAAAAAGGTGTGGTTCCCACCTATTTTTATGAAAAATTTGAAAGCAACGGTGCTTAAAGATGTCATGGATAGATACACTCTTACAGATGGTACTCATCTGGAGTACCAAATTACAAAGCTGTCAAACTCCCGACTTTAAGTCACATCAGACAGGCTCGAGGCCCACGACTACATCATGAACCTACTTAAAAACACGGAAGCAGTGGGGTACTCATTCACCCCTCCAAAGTAAAGAAAAAATGTGTCGTGATGCTGAGGGGTATTAGTTCAGAATTTTGAGCGGAGGCTGTTTGAGAGGACATAGCTAGCCATATTCTGAATTTAGGCTTCGAGACTGTCAGCTCACTTACCACTGCATGGTCGAGAGCAAATAAAATCGGCCTGGATTTATTTAGGGTTACATAAGCTGATAAAAATGAAATAATTAAGCTGTGCTACATTTTGAGCCAACAAGCCGTATGGGAACGCCCCAAAAGGAGTGATCTGGTTTAATGCTTTCGATATCAAGATTCGGGCACGTATCTAGCAATTGCGGGTTCGACATGAAATGTGTAGCATGTGGAAAGGAGCGTACTTCCGAAAGTTGCCCCAGGAAAAATATGGACAAGCCGGAAACCGCTCGATTTTGCACCATGTGCAAGACGCATGGGGACCCAGCCAATTTTTATGGCTGTCCGGAACGGAAAAGATTGCTGGAGAAAAAGATTTGTGGTTTTACGGCTCCACCTACTATGGAATTAGGAAATGCATCATTTCAAATAAACTGATACAATAGAATTCAAAGTATTTCTGCGATTAGTTCGAATTAAACGGTAATTTGGTTTCAAGGTTTGATTGATTTATCATCAAAAGCTTAAGCAAATAAACGATTCACAATACGAGCAGAATAAATTGGAAGAGTGCAACGTCTGCTCTAATCTATTAATTTTTTTTATTAAAAAGAAGTACGTCTGTTCATGACTTTGAGGACATTATTTAGTTTTCTTTTGTTGAATCACTTCTCTTTTTTTCTTGTTAATGTAGGATTTGTTACTAGCTGCTGCCAATATTAATTTAATTGAAATTGACTGCCTATTTTATTTAAATCTAAATACTAATCAATGAAAATTCTTAAACAATACCTTCAACTGTAATTTTATGACTGTTCTAGTGTATTTACGTGCAGAATGGATCAATAACACTTTTCCATGAGTTTAAACAAATTTCTCACTTTTGGAGAAAATTATTACCAATTATCTCAAGGGAGAAATTATTACTGCTTATTTCCCGACAAAACAAAGTAACTCTGGTCCGCTGCCAAGCGAGGCCGAGAGTATTTTTTCCACTAAGTCTCCCAAAAAGGATGGAAACTAACTCCTGCGTGACGTTGCTTCTGCAATTTACTCCTAGCGAAAAACACTCTCCACCACATGGCGCGATCACAGCACGCGTTGTTGTTTATACATCACCCATTTTTGTTGCAGATTTTCTTGAAGAGAGGTGTCCCAGTCCAGCTTCAGCTCCCACAATTGCTGCATGAAGATTTTTGCTAGGACGATTATAGGATTCACAAGTCCGAGAGGATCAAACAGTTGTGACATCTCTGAGAGGACTGTCTTTTTAATTATTGGTCGCTTGTCGATGGAACCTGATATTTTGATGGTCCGATCCGATCTTGGATTCCAGCTTACTCCTAGTGTTTTTACAATTCTGGTAGACTCTAGCTTTGTTTTACTGAACTCCGTTATTTGATGGAATTGTTTGCATCATTTCAGGATGATTTGAACACCATTTATGCAATTTAAAACCTCCCTTCAGCAGTATCTTTGTTACCTGTTGTTGCAGTTTCATAGCATGATAGAGAGTGTCTGCTCCAGTCAATAAGTCATCGACGTAAAAATCTCGAGGAATAGATTTTGCAGCCAATGGAAAAACATCTCCTTCATCTATAGCGAGTTGGTTTAGACACCGTATTGCGATATATGGAGCGCATCGTGTATCATATGTTACGGGTTTCAAGCGATACGTTTGAACATTGCTTTTGCCTTGAGGTTGCCAAAGGATTAGTTGAAAGTTGCGGACGGCTTCATGCACTAAGATCTGTGGGTACTTCTTTGGAATGTCCGCTGTAATCACATATTGATGGTACCAAAATCTGATCAGGATATCAAACAAACTTGATTGCAAAGTAGGGCCTGTTTCCAAGATATCATTCAGCGATTTGTTTGTTGAAGTCTTCGCTGAACCATCAAAGACGTCGCGTAACTTAGTCGCTGTGTTATCCGGTCGAAGTACACAATGATGAGGGAGATAGTAGTGTGGTTTGGTCTCGTCAATGTAGTTGACTAATTCAAGACGGCCAAGTTTGAGATATTCTTGAATGAAGTTACTGTAGTCATTCTGCAAGCTTGGGTTGCGGTCGAATCTTCTTTGAAGTCCTCGCAGCCTTTGATATGCGATTTATTTCGAATTGTCAAGAGCTGTGGGTTGCTCCACAAAGGGTAGACGTATGATATATCTTCCTGCCGTTTTTCTAGCCATGGTGTCCATGAAGAAATGTTCACAGGCTTTATCCGCTTCTGAAAATATTGGCGCTGAACTGGTTTTGAGCTCATTGATCTCCAAAAAGCGTTCCAGCTGTTCGTCTAAATTTCTGATGGCTCCACAAAATTTAGTCTCATTTGTGTTACTTTTCACTTTTCCTAAGAAAATCCAACCCAAGACGGTTTCGTGCAAACAAGGTAAATGCTTACCAACAGAAATGGTTTCTCCCTTCATTATTAAACTGAATAGTTCCGCTCCTAGAAGCATGTCTACTGTCTGTGCTTGGTTGAATCTTGGATCAACTAATGCAATGCCGTTGGGTAGTGGCCAATGGGAGTCGTTTAGATGTCGGTCTGGATGTTTGCTTGTAATTTCTTTCAGTACGCACGCTTCAAATTCGATCTGGAATTAACTGGTTTTTTTGATGCCAGCCTTAAGTTGACTCGTTTGCCAGACTGTTGATGGCTGTTACCAACTCCCAAAATGTCCTGACTTTGTGCTGCGCTATTAATTTTGAGTTTCTTGTACAATCTGTCCGAGATGAAACTCAGTTGTGAGCCAGTGTCTAGTAGTGATCTGGCTGTTACTGTGGCGCCATTGTAACCCAATACGATCACCAATGCTGTTCCTAGGAGTACATATGAAGCAGCCCGTTTTGTAGGTTTTGTCGATGCCAACGTTTGGGCAGCAGTTTTAGACGCCGGTACCACGTTTTCCAAATGTACTGTAGTGTTGTGTTTTTTGTTGCACTTTAAGCAGTTGCGTGATGTACAAGATTTTGAATTATGTCCAGACCTGAGGCAATTTAAGCTACCCAATTCATCCTCGCTGGTATTTCCATTGCGAGGAATGTTTCACAGCGATGTATTGTGTGATTGCCCTTTCAAAGTCGGCAGCTAGTTTCGTTGATTTTCGAAACTGTTAGCGCATGTTCTGTTGAGACACTTTGTTGTTGTTTTACATTTTTGCTACCTAATGTCTCCAATGATTGAAACCTCAATTCGAGAAACTGTAAAAACTGAGACATTGTGGGAATCTCTCGTGGTTGCTTTAATGACTGCTCGATTAAAATATGTGTCATTTTAGCCAATTTCTTCAGCAAGATGAAAATAATGATTGGATCCTACTGATTTACCGACATGTTGAGCGCTGGCAGCACTCGAATACACTCCTGAGTGATATCGTGGAAAATTTATAAGTATATCTCATCATACAAGATCATATGCATAAAGTTTGAAAGTTGAAGACCGGAAGAAAGCAGAAATTTCATCTTGGGTGAGCGCCCATCAAATACACCGTGGCCAGTATTACAAAGGCGGCAAAATGGACTAGTTATTGTCAGCAAGCAAACTTGATGACGGAGCTAGCAAACACGATAGCGGAGGAAGCAAACACGATGGCAGAGCAACCAAAAATCAAAGCCGCCCTCAAGGAAATGCCTTCGGACATGATGGATTTGGACGATACAACAGCAAAGAATTCAAGCTTTAACCAAGATGTTAACCTCATTAAATGTAAGATAAATGAATTTATATTAGCTAAGGGTAAATTAGTTGCAAAACGTAAAACTACTAACTAACTTGCTATACCAATCCCACCCACACCTAGCACTAATCCTTCAGCGCACTGGCAAACGTTAGGCAAAATAATAAATCAAACGCGACTAACAATCGGGCAAAGAAGGTGTGGTTGCCACCAATTTTTAATTAAAAATTTGAAAGCAGCGGTGCTTAAAGGGGCCCTTATAGATGGTACTCGTCTAGAGTACCGAATTACAAAGTTGTCAAACTCCCGACTTAAAGTCACAGTGGACAGGCTCGAGGCCCACGACTACACCATGAACCTACTTAAAAACAAGGAAGCAGTGGAGTACTCATTCACCCCCAAAGAAAAGAAAAAATGTGTCGTGATACTAAGGGGTATTAGTTCAGAATTTGGAGCGGAGGCTGTTTGAGAGGACATACCCAGCCAAATTCAGAATTTAGGCCTCGAGGCTGTCAACTCACTTACCACTGCATGGTCGAGAGCAAATAAAATCGACCTGGATTTATTTAAAATTACAGTGGGATCGTAAGCTGATAAAAATGAAATAATTAAGCTGTGCTACATTTTGAAACAACGAGCCGTATGGGAACGCCCCAAAAGGAGTGATTTGGTTCAGTGCTATCGGTGTCGAAGATTCGGGTATGTATGCACCAATTGCGGGTTCAACATGAGATGTGTAGTACGTGGAGAGGAGCATACTTCTAAAAGTTGCCCCAGAAAAAATATGGACAAGCCGGAAACCTATCGATTCTGCGCCATGCGCAAGACCCATGGGCACCCAGCCAATTTTTCCGGCTGTCCGGAACGGCAAAGATAGTTGGACAGAGCAATCGACAATAAAGCCAAACGGACGGCACCTCAGAGCATATTCTCGCCGCTCTCCAGCTATCCAAAAACTACACCAACCCCTACAAGCCCACACCACTTTGCCCCTCCTTCCAATTGGACCTCACATTCAGAGGCTTTTAGAAGCGGAACTCCGTCCCATACTTTTATTTCACCGATTTCTAGTCCCGTCGAACGCCTACAAAAGATAACCGTGGAGTAGCTAGGAGTCTCTCCCGGTGAACCTCTATCCAAGGTCAGGGCTTTCCTCCCATACTTTGACGCCACACCTGACCAAGAGAAGCCAATGGCGCTCCTCAATTTCTATTTTAACCTTTATGGTTGCTAATAGACTAAACATTCTATCCCTAAATATAAACTCCCTTATCTCACATGGTAAGAGGCTCTATATTGCTGATTTG
Source organism: Odontomyia ornata (assembly GCA_963969285.1). Taxonomy (NCBI): domain Eukaryota; kingdom Metazoa; phylum Arthropoda; class Insecta; order Diptera; family Stratiomyidae; genus Odontomyia; species Odontomyia ornata. Next base: position 25,685,382 of record OZ017739.1, read on the forward strand.
GTCAAATCTTCCCAATCCGACATCTTCCTTCTGAACGAGGCAGCTCTTAACCATCACCACAAAGTCCGCTACCATGTGCTTCGGAATGACAGTGGCAGAAGCACTACGATACTTTTTTGAGACGATTTAGATATCCATCAAATCCCTTTTGAACAAAATAATTCCTCATGTACGTTAGCAATGCTCAACACCAAGCGACCCAATGGGAAACCCCGATAAAATTCTTATTGGCTCCCTTGCAACCTAGGTCCCCAGATCCCATTTACACTTAACCAAATCCTCGCAACAGCCTCATCCCACGACTCATTTATACTAGGAGGAGACCTTTATGGCAGACACGAGAACTGGGGGGGGACTCCACAAGGAATACCAACGGGAACTATCTATTCGAAAGGCTCCATGCAGATGCCCTCCCCTCAGCATCCATATCAAATGCTGGGGTCCCAACATTTTCCAGAGGGAATTCAATTTTAGATAACTTCATAATATCCTCTGACCTCAACGGTCGCACAATTCCCTTTACTTGCTCCACATTCACTTCGTTATCGGACCTTTATGACCTCCATCTCAATATAACCTTTAGATCACACATACCAGTTCCTATTTGCCCACCTCACTATAGACCGTTTAATTCCATTGACTGGTCAAACTTCAGAAAAGAGCTCAAAGACCTCCTTCCGAATCTCCCACCGGAAAATATCATTCTCTCGAACGCAGAAATAGACTCTCATATATCGGCACTAACATCTGCCATTATAGGGCAGCATGCCCCGTTTCAGAAACCACGCAGCCCGCTTTATAGATGTCTAACTCAGGAGGCTCTTCAATTAATAAAAACTCGGAAGCATATGCTCCAACGGCTTAAGCGTATTTATCATCGTAGCTTTAACCGGTTCAATGAGGAGTATTTGGAACTTAAAACGCAAATATCGAGCATTTGCCGTGAAATCCAAAAACGCATCAACAACTTCTATAAAAGCAGACTGATATCACTGCGACCATCTCAAAATTGAAAAAGATCCTATAAATCGAGGGAACGAAGTCTTCACTGCACAATCTGACAAGCTCGTTGCATGTGAGGAATATTTCAAACAACTTTATTGTCGCCGTATGTCATCCAACATAGCTTTGAACAACAACGTTAAAGCAGAGGTTCTCCTAACGACGGACGGGTACGAGGGATCTTATTCAACTATATTCTCCAGCTATAATAAAGAATCCTCTCCACAACATCCAGTCTTCACCGGATTTTTCACCTCGAAAACGGAAGTAGAAGATCTCCTATATGCCTTAAATGGCAAGCTATCTCACAGCCTTGATGGTATCCCAAACACAATACTAAAGAAGTGCAGAAAGACCATCACCTCCTTCTTGATGATACTATACAATAATTGTATTAATAATGGATATTTTCCAAAACCTTTGAAAGTTAGCAAACGAATACCAATACCAAAACCAGGCTGCAAAGGTAACATTAATAATTTTCGGCCAATTTCCCTTTTGCCTAACATACGTAAACCACTTGAAAAGATTATTCTGCAAAACTCGAACGATTTTACTAGTCCCCTGATCCCCCATTTTCGGTTTGGATTTGAACGCGAACGATCTACGGAGCAAGCAATAATGCTATTTCACAATAGAGTCCTGGAATCTTCGGCGGAAAGAGTGCACAGTGGCCTCTAGACCTGAAAAAAGCGTTCGACTCAGTTTGGATCAACGGTCTCAAATACAAATAGAAAATGGCATCCAGTCCGGTCGCAATCCTCAAAATCCTCATTTCAAATCCTATCCCTATCAAATCGGGAGCCCCATAAGGCTCTATCATCGGTTCCGCCCTGTTCAACTTTTTCCTTCATGATATCCCACGTTCAAACTGCTCGACTATCGATGAAGCAATGTATGCAGATGATATTCTCCTCACTGTCACCTATAGCCTCCCACAGATGGCCCAAATAAAGCTGCAGCGTTCTGTCCACAACATCTTTCAATATCTGAAGGATTGGGGGCTTGAAATAAATGCCAGCAAATCAGAGCTGATCTGCTTCAGAAATGCCAGCGGGAGAGGGCACCGCCTTGCCGTGTCTCAAAATAGGAATGTGCAAGCACATATTGCTGGTGAAATCATTCCTCTCAAGGAAAATATCAAATACCTTGGAGTCCATTTTAACAATCGACTTAAGGTGAATAGACACGCAAGGAAAATTTTCAATAAAGCAAAAGCAGCGTTATTTCGTCTCTCTTTTCTTTGAAATCAGTCTGCCCAAAAGTTAAGGTCCTAATGTACAAAACTCTTTTTAGGCCGATCATTACCTGCACGTTTCCGGCATGGCTAACAATCTCGCCTACTGCTGCCGAAGAATTCCAAATCTTCGAGAGGAAGATCCTTAGAAAATGGCTGTCCAAATACAGGTGGCCTAATAAGAAGTACTACAGGAACTCTATTCTTTACAAATATACGGAGATAGAACCGATTCTCCACTACATGTTGGCAATTAATAAAAATGCCTCGAGAAGCGGCGAGAGCACCCTCTTCGATGTTTTCGTGCACTTTTTGAGCCTAGCTTTGCAAATAATCCCTACTATCTATGTCCCTTTAAAATCTTTGAGCAATACCACCACGATCCCATTAATTTCGTAACTACCAAAAAACCGGCGTTTTACGTTACATGCGAACCAAACACATACCGTGGTTAAACACAATTTTTGTAAATTTAGTTATTTCATAAGTGTAATAAAATAAAAACACAAAATAAATATAAATGTAAATTCGAGTGCTGTACTAAACATCTTATAGTTTTAGGTTAGATGTAGGAATAGATTTAATTTATATTATGGTAAGATTTAGATTAAGTTTTAACGTATTTATTTTTCAAACTATTCAAGTTGGATGCCATAAGAGTAAATGGTAAAGTCTATATATCTAAAAATACTTATATAATATAAGTATACATATATTTTAACCGGCAAAGTTTATTTGACATCCATATACTGTCAAATGTCACATAGTCATTAAGCATACTCTGTAATGTCAAGTTATAAAAAGTCTCAATAAAGCTTACTTACTTACTATTAGTTGGCACTTTGGGTTAATTATTGTATGTTTTGCAAGCATGGGAGGCCTACGCTCTATTCGTAAATGACATTCACCTCCCAACCACAAAAAAATAGGTATGATTGAGTATTATATTCGTACAATGTGTAGTTACTAATAATGTATGTTTGCTTCGAAATTAATAGGTATGTATTCTTTTTGGGGTTACTGGTTCAGTTTAAAAGCATGAACAAAATGGTACCTATCGTAGTACAACTTAAACTTCGGTGACCGGCCGCTTCTCTATCCATGCGAGCGAAACCAATCCCAGACAGTTTTCAATCAGGTTCTTTTTGCGCCTGTAATACAAAAAATCCAAAATGCCAGCATAGTAAATCTACCCACGCAAGATTTTTCTAAATCAAAATGTCACTATCGTTTCCAATTTTTCCCAGCAGAATAGAATGATTTCGTTCGTAAGCGTAATCATTTTCTTCTCGTAGATCTCATCCTCGGACTTGTAGAAAATGGCTGCAATTTTTATCTAGAGATCGTGGATGGCACCAACGATAAAACCAATCTGTAGATACATTAGCCCCAAAAATCCACCTGTTTCGTCACATATCGTGCCATTAAAACAATCATAATCATAATAATACGTGGGTAGGAAAACCAGGACCAAGAGAAGAGTAGCGAATAAGATAATTAGGATTAAAAAAGAAAATATTATGGCGACCAATTGAGAAATATAGATGTAAGTTTAGCGAGCAACAACACAAGACAAACATACAAAGTAATGAAAAGCCTGAAACGTGGTTATGAGCCCAAAACCACGCTCTGTCGTGATGACATCAGCTGATGAAACCAAGATTAAGTAAAGATAGGCATTATATTTCAAGAACCTCCTTAATCCTCCACACGGCTCCAGAACATTGGAGCCTTTAGATGTCTACGGAGAGCTTCCATTAGCCCCACCAACTCTGGATGAAGTTCGTTCCATCATCAAAGCCCAAAAGAATAATAAAGCGCCAGGCATCGATGAGATACCAGTGGAGCCCATCAAATATGGTGGCAGCAATGTTCATAAAGCTATTCACAAAGTCACCCAGCACTTTTGGCAACAAGTGAAGCCAATCAATTATATTCCCTATCCACAAAAAAGGTGACAAGCTACAGTGCGAAAATTATAGAGGCATATAACTACTTTGTACGGCGTACAAAATATTTTCTAAAATCTTACAAAATAAAATCGGATCATACGCCAACAGCATTATTGGGGAATATCAAGGCGGTTTTAGGGCAGGTAGATCAACAACAGACCAATTGTTCACAGTCAAGCAGGTACTTAAAAAATGCTGGAAATTCAACATAGACGTACAACAAATTTTCGTTGACTTGAAGTAAGCATACGACAGTATTGATCGTAACGTATTGTACCAAATAATGCGTTGCTTCGGCATCCCAGCCAAAGTAGTCCATCTTCCCAAAATGACAATGACGTCAACGACCTTCCAAGTTCGCATCAATAACCAACTCACCAGTGCATTTGACACAAATATCGGACTAAAGCAGGGAGATTGGCTGGCCCCATTGCTATTCAATTTGGCTCTGGAGTACGTCATAAGAAAGCTACCTGCCGATATGCAAGGTACATCCTTATACAAGTTGAGCCAAGTAGCAGCCTATGCGGACGACATCAACATTTTGTCATGGTTATTAACAACTGACAAAGAACTCTTCCTGAACCTCAACAGCGAAGCAAAGCTAGTAGGGCTACAAATCAATAAAAATATAACAAAGCTCATGACGCAGTCGAGGAAAAATACCTCAATTACACAAAATATCACACATGGTGAATGCAGTATCGAAAATGTTGCCGACTTTGTGTATTTAGGCGTCAAAATAACGAAAACGGATAATGAAAGAGACGAATTAGGCCGAAGAATGCAGCTCGCAAATAAAATATCTTATCAGTATTGACGATCTTGAAGACCAGCTGCATACACAGGAAAACAAAGCTTCAAGAATACAAATCTGTGATAAGACCTGTGTTATGCAATGGGTATGAAACATGGACCCTAACACAAGCATCCGCAAATATATTGAACCCCTTTGAGCGACGGGTCCTGAGGCGAATAATCGGAGCGTAGCTAGACGGGGACCAATGGAAAATTCGATACAACCATGAGCTGTATGAAATTTTTGACGAACCGGAGGTCTCAAGGATTGTAAGACTGCGGAAGCTGCAATGGGCTGACCACGTGAATCGTATGGATGAACAACGGATACCCCAAAAGGTATTCATTGGGAGAACTGAAGATTTCGAAATTGGAGGACGCGGTCAATGGACCGGGACAGGTGAAGGCGCTATTTGCAGGAAGCGAAGGCCCGAGAGGGGCTGTAGTGCTAAGAAGAAGAAGAAGAAAATCGACACCCTTCATTAAACTCCTTAAAAATGAATTTAAAATAATATCACTGAGTATTTTCATCTCATATATTTTCTAGAAACAATTTTTGGTCATTGATCAATACGTTAACGATTTATATTAATTGCTTGTCCATACTGACCTAATTTCATTAGTAATTCGTCACGAGTGTTTTCAATTATTCACCAAGTTCATTTTTCCGCTACACGCTTAACATTTAAAATTGCCACCAACATACCGTCAAACTTATTCCATCATAGCCACTCGAGAACGTGCAAAAGCTTTCGCCCACTCTCTAAGATCATTAATTCCGTGGCAAAGTACGAAATACTCACGTACTTCTCGCATAGATTGTAACATTACAATCGCTTCAACGATAACACTGTTACTGATTGATAACAAGGATATAAATAAAGTCGAGAATGGGCCAACCAAGCACCGTGTAGCTTTTAGATAACTGCTGCTGAGTCAATTTATCACTCTTAATTAAAAACATATGAGATTTATAAGCATCAATATCCATCAGGGAATTCGTAGATCCTTTACTAGCCATTACACTATAATCGGAAGGAAGAAGTGGTTTGTTGCTACTTGATAGCAGATCCTTATGAATATTTGTTTGGGGATTGTAAACATCCAAACGGTTTGCATAAGACTTATTTTAAGATACACGACATTCATATAAAATAAACTCATTGCAATTTACGCTTGGATTCCGTCATGGTAGGAAGAAACTTGAAGTCATGCATCCTCATCCTTTATGTACAATCAAAACTGAACGCTTTGGAATCAGGATTTGAGTTGGAAGTAGAGATTTGCATGACTGCACGAATGGTGAAATAAACAAAATGATGTGACTGCATGCATGTTGGTTTGATCCATTGAATGTGTCGGATAGTTTTGTCAGTCGGGGGTGGAATACCAACATACCATCAGTTTATACGGTACTTTTTTCTGCAATCAATAGTTTCGGTAGCCTCAGGTATTTCTAAGTTTCTTTCAATAGCGGATTGGAATGGAAATATTTGAACGATTCAATTGTTTGCTGGAACTTTCAAAGTGAAAATAATCGTTCAGGGGGCTACCATGAAAGTTTTAGGGCATAAAAATGCTATTGATCCTGATATGTAGTCACCTATGGTAAATGCAGAACATTGTTGACACGATTCTTTCATTTGGGGATGTATTTTCTAAGCTCTGGAGCTAGACAAAGACAGTTGTGTGATCGCTATATAAGGCTGTCTTTTTCATTTGAAAATTTATGTAGATATATTTTTTCGTAAGGCTCGAATATTCAACTGGATGATAGTTCTAAATTACTACAAACAAGCGAAGCGAAGGAACACAGTCAGCACTTAGTAATTAGTTACTCTTCTCATCTTCTCCGCAGCACATTATCTCGCTCGGCCTTTTTTCCTGCCTACAAGGCCTCAAAAAGTTTCGGCTCATCGACCGTGTCCTGAAATCCTGATATCCAACGATGAACTGTCTTCGAGGAAAGAGTAAGACCAGTGCCAGTCCGTATTTCCTTTTGTGTATCACAGCAGTTTACCTAGCGTGGCTACAAACACCAAACATGGTTTTGACCTTTTGAAGGTTTGGATGTAAAACTTTTTAAAGGTTTCTAAGGGGTGTCACTCAAATGAATAGTTTTGATAAGAACTTTTCAAAACAGGTCTACTAACGTCAGTATTTACATCGAAGCTTGTAGAAATACACAAAATTTTATGATTGCAAACTGAACTTTAATTTAGAGTATAGAGCAACTATGAGGAAAATATAGAGTCAATGGTTTTAAGGGTTTTGTAAAATAATTTGACAAAATCATACTAAAATCGTAACCGTTCGTCCGCCCATCCGTCCGTGTGTCACAGAAAATTTTTCTCTCAAACTTTATAAGCTAGAAACATCAAAATTTTACGTAGGTGTAAAGTGGTACCATCTTCAAAATCTAATTACACAAAAATTTTATAAGGTATTTAAGGGGGGTCGCCCTATATAGGGAAGTGACCTGAAAAAAAGTTTCATCAAAGATAGCCAAAATGTGTATCAAATGAAAGGCAAGGCTGAAAAGTTTCCAGAATAGGTCCTAAACTAGTGTTTCTTGCTTCAAGGGGCGCACAGGAAGGGTAAATACTCGAAAAACTTCTTCTCTATTAACTCAAACTTCCGCACTTTGTTTTTTCTCTTTTTTTTCCAATCCGCAATTCACTCTTCGTTTTTTTTTCTGGGATTTTATTCACTAAATTACATATTCTGGGATTTTATTCACTAAATTACCTACTACTGATAAAGAAGATGTCAATGATTGTGAGTGCTGAAAAAATCATTCACATCAAATTGTCGGCTACATTAGGTGCTTATAAATGTGCCCGACAACAAAGTGAGTTCAACTAAAAAATAAACAAAAATTCTATTAACTTTTTCATTTTATTTTTGTCACCTACGACGTAGTTTTAATACGATGGAATACAATTATGCAATCATACTCGTTTTTTATCAAATCTCGAAATCGTCTGAAAAGAGTTTTTCCGGTTTGGTTTTCAATGCTTCTGTCGATTTTCTTTTGTCACTTTACTCAGTTAATTTCATGCAGTATCCACCAAAACGAAATCAAAATATCGGCAGCGTTTCCACAACAGTAGACTAAAATCGTATGGAATAGTTCTCAACACTTTTCAAACCATGATTTACAAATATCATCGCATTCATTGATTCCAATCCACTGAAATTTTGCCCTGACCTACACCAACATAATTGACCCACATACAACATCGCGGAAAGTTCAATGCATTCAGAGCTACCAGACACTTTTAGAGATTCGTTGATTTCACCCCGCCAAAAGTTTACCTTGACATATATCAACACAGTTGACCTACACACACAGATTGCGAGTTGTCGTTCCACTGTCACAATAAAAAAAATGTTATAAGGGGAATACAACACAGCTTTACTCGGAGCTGAAAGGAAGCATTGGGTGCATAATGTGCTACATGGGGAAGTTAACTACCGGCAATTTATTACGCAAGCCATCGGTAGTACGCACCGGTAGAATGTAATGTAATTCACTTACAGGGTTTTTCAATAAAAGATGTTATTTTGAATAGCCCGCTATTTTGGTAGTTGTCACTTTTGAAGTTGTCATTTTTTGACATTCGACTAGTAAAACCTACGTCATTAATAAAAATGGAACGATACACGCTTCAACAATGCATTGAAATTATTAAAATTCACTATAAAAATTGTTAAAATTTGCCAGAGACGGTTCGTAAAACTCGAACATTTTTGGGTCGTCGTGAAGCTACTGTCAGACCACAACACAGAAATTGGTGGAAAAATTGAAGCTGTTGGGACAACTTAGTGATGTGAAGAATAAAACCCGAGCACGTCACTCAAGAACAGCGAAGAATATTGCTGCTGTAGCCGAAAGTGTTGAAGAAAACCCAGGTTTGTACATTCCTCGTCGTTCTTTGAAATTAGGCATTCCACAAACGTCATTACACCGTATTTTGCATAAAGATTTGGGTCTTAAGGCTTATAAAGTTCAGTTAACACAAGAACTCAAGCCAGTTCATCATCAACAACGTCGTGTCTTTGCTGATTGGGTCCTTGAAATGCATCAAAATGATCCGGAATTCCATCGAAAAATCATCTTGAGTGATGATGCCCATTTCCACCTCGGTGGCTTCGTCAACAATCAAAATTGTTGCATCTGGGGCTCGGAAAACCCAAGAGTTATTATGAAAAGCCTCTCTATCCTCAACGGGTGACTGTTTGGTGCGGTTTATGTCATTGGACCTTATTTTTTCGAAAATGAGGCTGCAGCAACAGTTACGGTGAATGGATTGCGCTATCGAGAGATGATTAATGATTTTTTATGACCGGAATTGGATGGTATTGATCTGGACAACATTTACTTTCAACAAGATGGCGCTACGTGCCACACAAGCAACGAAACCATTGATCTTTTACGGGAAAAGTTTCCGGACCGTGTTACCTCTCGAAGAGGTGATCACAATTGGCCACCGAGATCTTGTGATTTAACACCTTGCGACTTCTTCCTTTGGGGCCACGTGAAAGAGAAGGTATATACCAACAGCCCAGCGTCGATTTAAGACCTCAAAGATGGGATTCGTGAGGCTATCGAGGACAAAGGGCAGCCACTTTGCGATTTGGTTATGGAAAATTTCATGAAAAGGATATGGTCCTGTAAGCGTGGTCGTGGTGGTCATTTGTCTGGTATTATTTTTCACTAATAACGGCATACCTTCCTGTTTATAATGAAATAAACATCCGATCATTTATATTAAAAAATGGCATTTGCGCGCCCCAAATGCGATGTTGAATAAAACTTTGGCATGATATATGGAACATAAAAGTTCCCGGGAACGATGCAAAGGAAAGGCTGAGAGCATATCAAATTTTGTTCTGATCCCATTGTTTCTAGGGATGTTAATGTCATTCTCATTTGAAATAGTCCTTATTTTGGGATGGTCCGATTCAACAACAAATCAAACGCTAATTTGTCGGTTCCGCATGGCTGATCGCAAATTTTATTCGTTATTTCGCTTGTGGAGTATGTTCAAAATACAAATCTTACTGTAATTATCACGTGAAAAGAAAATTTAAGAGCAGAGCACAACAGGAAGGCCAAAGACTCAATAGGAAGACATTGTAGACGCTGACAGCAGATCCTTGCTGGGAGTAATCAATTGGTGGGCGAAGTCGCAGAACCGTGATGATTCAAGGGATTGATCCTGGTGGGTAGAGACCACCTTGGACTACCTCACTATAGATGATAATAATGATCACGTGGAAACTAGTGCTTAGTAGTAGTTTAAGTTTTCGCATGTGACATCCTATAAAAAACTCAAGAATTCAGTAAAAAGGTGAATTGTGCGTCTTTGTCGAGAGATGACAATTATTTTTTTTTGGGTTCCACTAATCAAGTTATTAGCAGGTAAAATTTATATTTTATACCCTTCGCCCATTTGGTGAAGTGCTTTATTTAGGAAAATTATTATATCGATAGCGTGCACGTTTGTTGATTCAGCGAATATATTGATTGCGCTTCACAAAACATGACAGGAGGTTGCAGAAGTAGTTGCATGAAGGCATGAACTTAGGCAGGCGCTCAAAGGGATACTTGCGTGGAAGCTACCCCATGTATGCCCCCTCGAAATTGTCCACTTTCAAACTTTAAATTTTTTTTGTGATTGAACTATGAAGAAGGTACCATTTTACACCTACATAGAAAATTTTATATTTCTAGCTTATATGGTTTACGGGAAAAATTACTGTTCACACGGACGGACGGACAAACAGATTACTATTTTAGTAGGGTTTTGTAAAATTATTTTACTAAATTAGGTTTTGAAAAATTATTTTAGAAAACCTAAATACAAAAATTTACCCATGTTTTTGATGTTGTATTCGACAAGTGTGATGTTTTAGATATTTGAGGTTTTTTTTCATTCTCCTTGATTTGTAGCCCTACCAGTTTTGCTTAGAAACCGAGTTTCAGGAAAAGTTCCTTGGTGGCACTTGGTTTGACTTGTATAATAACGTGCCTCTTGTATCGATAGGTTTCTTATAAAGTATTTCAGAGCCAAATTGAATAGCAATGGGGCCAGCTCATCTCCCTGCTTTAGTCCAATATTTGTGTCAAAAGCGTCGGTGAGTTGATTATTGGCGCGGACTGGGGAGGTTGCCAACGTCATCGTCATTTTGTTAGGATGGACTAATTTGGCTGGGATACCTAAGCAAAGCATTATTCAGTACAGTATGTTACGATCAATACTGACACATGCTTGCTTAATGACAACGAAAATTTGGTGTACGTCTATGTTCCCTCCAGCGCGGGACTGATCTGGTAATTCAAAGGGGTGCAGCTGCTATTGTTAGGTTGTCGTCTCTAATTTCAGTGAAACTAATGGGACTGGCGTTCCCGGGGTACCCAAATCGCTTAGATAAAAATACTAGGACAGGAACTCGATCCGAAACATAGTAGCTTTGTGATTGTTCGATAACAAGATCAGCTCATTGCTGCGAACCTCAACCCTGGAGGTATACTCAGGTACCATGGGCAGCTGATGAGCCCCCATTTTTGAATGTTCAGTTGATTGTTTGCGGCCCTTCGGGGAGTATCATGGTGGCTGATGGTTAAAAACAAAGGTTGGCGTTGACCTTATGGCGTCGGATACAGCTGGTTCTCGTATCTACCAGTATGAAAGTTGAGAGTTCCCTCAATGTAAACTGGAACCGAGCTTGAGGGCGTTGATTGGCGCTTAAACTAATCGCTGTCTATTGGTGACCGTGGGCTTATGCCTATTCATGGTGGGAAGCCACGTTAATCAAATCGACTCTTGTACGACTATGTTGAACTTCCAGCTTTTCTGAAGTATTTGTTGTTACCTGCGTTTTGTTAAATTTAGTTACTTAGCTGAAGTTTGCCGTATATAAGCAGGGATTGTAACAGCAGCTTTAACTCTTTGAATTATGCCCAACTTAATATCTCTCAGTTTTATATAGTGAGCGCCATAAGTTGACATTCTTCAATCTTTTTGCAACCGTTGTCCTTTGATTTTGATATGATGAGTAGATTTGGATAGCATCATGAGTGGTTAAAGTTTGGATGAAAACAAGACCACCCTAAGTAATAATGTATGTTAGCTGATTGGCCCATGCTGGCAGATTCTTGGTAATGTAAGAGGTTGGGGACTAGGAGGGCTTTCCACTTACCGCAAATATTTGATCGATGGTCTGTGCTCAGTATATGGACACACATATTTTGTAGTCACCAGTGAACCAATACTTGATTCCTGTCTCGGAAATGATTTCCCGTGATATGAACTTTAGAAATACCGTTTCAGGATCTTTTGACAAAGACATAGTAGATAATCGCGTAAGATTTCTTGCCTCTTCTTCTCTGGCAGACTTTCTACCCAATCTTCTTCTACTACGAATTATCCTTAAGTTTCTTCTCTAGAGGTGCTAGGAGAATAACTTGAGCTTGTTACATAAAAATCTGGCAAGCTTGTATTGCTTGTATTTCCTTAAAAATTTAAATATTTGGGTTCTAACTTAGATCTTTATTTTTTATCCGTGTAGTTAATAAAATGATGTCATACTTATATATGTAAAGAAAAACACCCAAAAAAGAGTTTGAATCAATATGGCATGCATTTTGTAAGCAAAACTGCAGTAGATATCATGTTGCTGATACGAATTATTTAACATTAAAAAAATTCTTGAAGAGCAATTGGCCCTTGATTTGTTGTGTGAGCAGACGCGTTTCGACTTCTTTGAGTTATCTTCAGTGTCCCCTCGATTTTTCTAAAATAACTAAATGATTTCTTGTATTCAATTATTTGATTTATTTAACACCGTAATTGAGTCGAAACCTGTCTGCTCCCACAACAAACCAAGGCCTGATGGCTTTTCACAAAAAAAGAGAATTGGCCTGCGGATATCAAATAAGCATTAAAATTTTTATTTCAGATTAAAATGCCACCTTAAATTCTCCACAAGCATTTCCAATATTTTAATGCATTGACGCCCACCAAAATGCCAAAAATGCAACCAAATTCACAAAAGTGTAGCAGAAGCGTGGAATAAAGTAAAGTAATGGAGACTAATGTGCAGCAATGCAATGACATTCACTATAAAAATGTATATTGGAAATCGAAATGCAGTAATTATTTCTCCTTGGTGTCCGCGGGGTGGTTTTTGGGATAAAAAAGATTGCAGAAGTCATGTTTTGAATAAAAAAGACTACAGGAATTATTTCTCATTGGTTTTCGCAAGGTGGTTTTTCTAATAAAAAAGATTGCGGAACGATATGAATCGAATTTTTGGTGAAATGGTCTTGAATTATCAAACAATCGGGCATGGCAAAAATCGATAAATTCATGCTTTCATTACAGAAGTATGAGCTGCCCTGCAGTAATTGAGTAGATTGACTTGAAGTTCTGCATAGATAGCAAGAAACGCCCTACTAGTCTACAAAAAAGAATTAAATATTGTATAATCACATGCTTTCATAACATCCTCAAATTTTAAATAAGTAATTCACCTTATTTTTTATGCACAGAAATATCCTTTCCGCAGGGCTAAATTTTGGAAATGAATGATGCAAAAAAACCCTGAGTATAGTATTAAAGCAACAAATCTGAAATTTTTTTACGAATTCTCTTACTTAAAAGGAATTTGTTGTTTTACCTCCATTAAAGGTAAGACAAAAAAGTAAGAAAAAAATCGACACCGACTTCTCCGATCACATAAACAGCTTTGTGAAATCAAATTTTTTTTCGAATACTCATTTTTAAATATCAATAAGCACATGAAACTACTCGTTGCCTTCAATTTAATCGCCAATTTTCTCAGTACTGTTCATTAAAATAAGAAGAAGAAAGAATGAAATAATCACATGTCGCCCAAAAACTTTTCTAATCAGCTCAAAAACTCCACACGAGTAGGTAATACAAATTCTTTTATATTCATCTCTCAACGTACTCGTAGAGACGTATCAGGATGTATTTAATGAAATTTCATTGTCACTTGGAATATTTGCTGCCAAACATCAGTATCGTCTTACGAGCCATATACCATATCATTTTTTTACGATAGCACGAACATAAAAAAGACCATAAACTTTGTATATGACACAGCATCCAAAATAGTGTGACATGTTTTTGACTTCTCGATATTTTCGTACAACAGCATTGAATTTGAACGAAATTGGTATGTATTACTCGTAAATAATATAATCCAGATGTTTTGGAGCATAATTCATCGATTCGTTTTTTAGCGAAAAATTGTTTTCAGAAAAAAATGGAAGGGAAAATGATGAGAATACAAAATTTGAAGTCACAAATTCAAATGCGCTTCATTGATTCAATCGCCTTAAATTTATAAAAACATAAAGCAATTTTTAAAACATTAAAGTTCTGAAAATACTTAATCCCCCAATTGGCACTCTAAATTTAAACAATATTATCAATACGAAAATTCGTCAAAAACCAACCGATATCAAATGATGAGAGCTATAGGGTCAGTGCTACTGTACGGAGCAGAGGCAAGGGGCAACGCTCTCAATAAGGAGGTTTACCGAAAATGCCTGGCACAGGCACAGAAAAGAGGAGTGCTGAGGATTGCATCTTCGTATCCGACAGTCTCTGATTCGGCGATGAAAGTTATTGCAGGGGTAGTACCTGTGGGCTTCCTTGCTAGAGAGCGCCGCTCTATTTATCTGCGTCGAAACGAGGATGCGAGGGAGATGGTTGTCCGTGAAGAGAGACAGCGCTCACTCAACGATTGACAGTCGACAGTCTCTGATTCGGCGATGAAAGTTATTGCAGGGGTGATACCTGTCGGCCTCCTTGCTAGAGAGTGCCGCTCTATTTATCTGCGTCGAAACGAGGATGCGAGGGAGATGGTTGTCCGTGAAGAGAGACAGCGCTCACTCAACGATTGGCAGCAGTCTTGAGCGAATTTCACGAAGGGAAAGTGGACTGCGCGCCTCATCCCGCATGTGAGACCGTGCCTAAATCGAAGGCATGGTCAGACTGACTTCTATTTGACCCAACTTTTGAGCGGGCATGGGTGTTTTCAGTCTTACTTACACAAAATTGGTAAGTCACGGTCCCCCGATTGTCAGTATTGCCCAGGAGGGGAAGACATTGCCTGCCACACATTCTTTGCTTGCATAAAATGGGACAGGCTGCGAAGAGCCCTCCACAGGGAAACGGGAGAGCTCACCCCGGATAATATAGTTGCGGTGATGCTCGAATCGGTTGACAAATAGAACCAGGTGGCACATTATCTTCGGGTAGTCTTAAAAGATAAAATTGACTCACAGCAGACAGGTGTGTTGGGGCTGGGGGATTGCTTGTCTGGTACTTCCTCTTCCCCTCCCACTAGAAGAGCGATCTCCCAGCTTGAAGGCACCTCACAGCGTAACAAAACGAGACCTGGCCCGAAGTAATGTTTCAAATGGTTCCAGGCTAAGTTCTCACGTTGACAGGGGATGTGTTTAGTGGGAAGTCCAGTCACCTTTTCATGAACATGGGAGTCCCATACTCTGTGCATAAATCACAACTCATTAATTGGCGAATTGACGAAGGTAAGAGTGAGCAACCCTACTTTGCCTAGGATCAAGTGTTTGCCAAAAATACACAAAGAGGGGAACGAAATGCGTGAGATTATTTCGGCCGTGAATGCACCGACCCAAAAACTGGCAAGATGGTTGGTGAACGAATTTAAGGGAATGACCCAAATGAATGGTAGATCTGTAAAAAACAGCAAAGAATTCTCCGAGAAAATCCTGAATTTTAGCCCACCAACGCAAGACGAAATTATGGTGTCTTTCGACGTGAAAGCTCTATTCCCGAGTATTCCGGTGATGGAGACACTGGAATATATAGAAGAATGACTTTTCCACCAAGAAAACTCATTATCTTGGAAAATAAAAACTAGGCAGTATATCCAACTTGCGAGACTTTGCATGATCGAAAATTATTTCACCTTTCGGGAGAAATTTTATAAGACGAAAGGCGGAGTTGCGATGGGAAATCCACTTTTACCATTTTTCAGCGAGATATTTATGACGAAACTAGAAGACGGACTGCAGGAGAAAGGCCAATTACCAAAACATTGGGTCCAATATGTGGACGATGTGTTTGCATATGTGAAAAGGAGTGACGTGGAGAAGGTCCTTGCTGACCTGAATGGAGCCCACAAAATATAGTATCCACGATGGAGGAAGAGAAAGACGGTAAACTATCGTTCCTAGATATAGTAGTAAGGAGGACTCAAACAAATATAACTTTCGATGTATACCGGAAAGCAACTCACACACAAAGAACGATTCCAAATACATCAAATCATTCGCAGCAAATCAAGGTTTCTCCGTACAGAGCCATGATCCACAGGATGCTCGATTTGCCGCTAAGCAAGGAAGCTAAGGAAAAGGAGATGAGGTACATTGTTGAGACAGCTAAACTAAACGGCTTCAAGGGCTCGACGATTAGGAGAATGGCACAGAAGATCCAGATTAATAGACAGCGTCAGGGACGATCAACATTATCAAATGCGAATACCGAAAGAACGTACTGGAAGGCTCTAACTTATCACGAAGGCATCAGCAATCGGATCAAGCGGCGAATAAATCAGCTCAATTCTGAACGGTTAATCGAATCAAGCAGCAAGAACCAGCTCAAAAACGTTCTCGGATCAACGAAAGACAAGCGCGACCACACGAGAAATGTGGTATCTATCGCACCGAATGTCCCACTTGTGAAGAAGTGTACATAGGTCAAACGAGGAGGCTCATCGGCACGCGAATCAAGGAGCATCTAGGCGAAGCAGCAGCAGCAAGAAAGAAAGAAAGAACTTCGAATTTCAAGTCAGCGGTAGCGGAACATATTATCACGAAGGGACACGAGATAACAATGGAGGACGCTGTAGTCATCAAGGAAGCTAGAGATACACGTGAATTGGATGTGATGGAAAGCCTGGCAATTACCCGGGAAAGAAAAAGTTGATGAATCAGGATGACGGATACTGCAGATCAGGGCTATTTAAATTAATTAAATAATAATATCTTTTCTGAATCATTTAAAAATAATATTTTTATAACTACCCCTTTTGGAAATTACCTTTCCTACCTTTTATTAGCTTAAGCAAATTTCCCTAATTACTTTTTAATGATCTAGAGTAAATTTCCTTAAACACAGCTAGTATATAAGCAGGAATGCGAGTAAAAATAAATTAATCGCTGAAGAAATTATGGGGAAATTTTTTTTGTCAATTTGTTGAAATTTTGTCATGATTTTAGTTTAAAGAAGTTTTATAGTAACAGAAGAAAAACGTTGTTTATTGATTTATTTAGAGACTTAATTTTTGTAGGCAAGTAGCATTTTCCTAAGCCTAAGATGGCCTTATTTCCAATTATGAACAAAAAAATTATTGCAACATACTGACTTCCTCATATTATACGTAAAATTTAACGCATTAACATGTTTTATTGTTTTAATAGCTCATAAAACACGTGAAAAATATCGGACCATGGTAAGCCTACTGTTATGGTTGGAACGTTAAATACAATTGTTGTTTTACTAGCTGAAAAAATTTATATTATTAATCAACAATTTATAAAATGATTAGTGGCTCGTGGAATCATTCTACCTCGTTGGCCATACAGTTACAAGAGAGAGAGAAATTGGCTTCCTGTTCCCAGCTGTCAAAGTGTAACCAACATGAAGTTGGTAACTTTTTTCAGGGCTGCAACACGTTCCCCTAATATAGAATAAATCGAGGTATCGAGGGACGCCTCAAGTTCAAGTATGACGTTGTGCTACTGGATATTGTTGCGTTTCCTGATATGATAACGATGGTGACTGATCTTGCTTGAGATGATGATAATTGAGCTTGTTTTTGAGATAATGATGGTGGTCGCTGAATTAAGAAATCATCTAGCGAAACATAGCCATCTAGCAACAGTGGCATTGCGTTCTGTACTGGTGATAGAAGTTATTGTGGTAATACATGATTCACATGTGATTGGATAGTTCGAGTTCCATTATTTATAATAACCTTGCATATAACACGTCCAATTTCGGAGTGAATTCTGCTGGACCTTTGCCCTCACGATATCTCCGACTTTGTAATGTCTTCCTTTGGTACCGTGCTTTTTGTCAAGCTGTGCATTCATCGCATTTTTCCACAGATCAAATGATTGACCATGGTAAGAATTATCTCGGCGTTCTAAGCCTAGTGATGTTCTCATTTTCCGCCCGAACATAACCTCAACTGGAGACAACCCAGGTGCTGCATTTGGGTTAGGTGTAATGTGATATGCTGATAGGAATTTTGTAATGATTTCTCCATTGTCTCTTCCTCCAGTTGAATTATTTGTAATGCCCTCTTGAGTGTGTTGACGAATCTTTCTGCTTGACTATTTGACTACCGATGGTAAGGGACACAACGAATATGCCATGCATGCATTGGAATTTTGAGGAGTTGAACTGCATTTCATTATCAGAGACAATGACGTGGGGTACTCCAAAGCAAGCCATAATTTCATCAATAATGCTTACTGTTTTCTTCTCGGTTATGGTTGGTAAAATTTATATCAGAAAGTATTTATCATTGAGCGGGCCAGCATAATCAATATGAACACGCTAACATGGGCCATTGAAAGAGGTTATGATTCCAATGGCACTTTGCCAGCGATTTTGCATCGCTGGAGCATTTGATACATTCTCTTACCATGCTTGCAATGTGCTTGTCAATTCTTGGTCAGTAGACGTAGCTTTGCGCAACAGACTTCATCCGTTCAATGCCCTGATGTGCCTTGTGGAACTGATGAAGTACTTTTTGTTGGTACACTTTCAGAATAAATATTCTATCTCTAAAGATCAGAAAAATTAATAC
The DNA here is from genome assembly GCA_963969285.1 of Odontomyia ornata. NCBI lineage: Eukaryota > Metazoa > Arthropoda > Insecta > Diptera > Stratiomyidae > Odontomyia > Odontomyia ornata. The sequence goes on from OZ017739.1 coordinate 25,704,273, forward strand.
CTGATAATGACTTGAATCTTTTAAAAAAAGGTTTTGATGTCGGGGTCAGAGAAGACTTTGATGTTTAGCCATTGAGGATTAGCATACTGGATTACCCTTTGTTGTACTTCGCATTTTTGTGAAGCATTAACCGTTTCGACTTGTAAGCTTTGTAGTCCATCTCAAGCTGGAGTGATGCTATAACGTAATCCTCATCAGCTCTTACTTGAATATTGATTAGTCGTGAAAGGGTATCAGCGTATCCGAAATTGTGTGTTGGTACATATTCAATAATAAAATAATATAGTTGTAAGATACGTGCCCACGTTTGAAGCCTATTGGCAGTGTACCCAGGAAAACTAATCCTTAAGCCTCCTTCTCGCCTTTTGTAAGTGATCATTATGCATGACTTATTGCTTTTACCGAACCATCTTTATATCGGTAAAATATACAAGCACAAATATTTGTTTGACAAGCATCCGCAGCTACCATTATCTGTTCATTTGGATCATAAGGTCGGACTTAAGAATTTGTTTGAAATCTTCAAATGATTTTCGGCAATCAACGGTCCAGTTCCATTTGGCGTGGCTAAGCTTATGAATACCTATTATGAACTTCCCATAAAAGTTGACTGCTCCCAGGTATGACTGTAATGTTTGAGTATTACAGGGTGAAGGCATGGCCGTAATTGCTTCCACTTTAGCTGGATCTGGATGCGTCCCATATTGGTCGGTTATTCGTCCCAGATACTTGATTGACTTCATGAAAAAGTTGCATTTACTGATTTAAATGGGGAATCCGAAGTCTTGTATAGGCTGAAGTGTTTGGTATAGTCAATTCTGATGTTCTGCTTCTGTTCTGCCACAGATGAGTAAATCATCCATGTACGCTGCTACTCCTTCCAGGCCTGCTACGATAGTGCTCATAATCTGTTGATATGCACTTGGCACTGCTTTGACACCCGGTAGTACGATTAAATTTGTATAACTCACGATGCGTGATTATTGTGAGTAATTCTTCTACAATACTTTAAAAAAACCACCGGATAAGTCTATTTGACAACGTGATTTAGTTCAGGGGATTTTTCGGACAGACTATCAGTGCTCACTCAGTGGTTTAATTAGAACATATCATAGCACGGTCACACGGGAGCATGGTACTGACAAAACCAACTTCCGAAAAAATCAATACGGCCATGAAAATGAGTTACTCTAACTATCTCTAAGCGAAGGCCCGAGAGGGGCTGTAGTGCTACAAAGAAGAAGAAGAAGTCTATTTGACTGAAAATTTTGCCGTTGGCCATCTTAGAAAAAATGTCGTCGGGTAGTGGTAACGGGTATTGATGGGACTCTAAAGCGCCGTTAAGACCTGTTAATTGGGCTGCACATATTCGTATTTGGCCACTGCTTTTCCTTTCCTTTCCTTATCGGTGCGACCCAGTTTGAAAAATCCACAGGTGCACTAATACCGAGATTTAGGAGACGGTCCAGGTCGTCATTAATTTGGTTGTGTGATACATACGTTACTAATCGTTTCGCTCTGAATACTGGCTTTTTATTAAATTTGATGTGCAAGGTGACCTGCATTTTAAAAATTTCTGCAAAAATTGAAACTAATGTTGGTAGCTGTTGCTCTGTACTGATGCTGTTGATGAACGCGCTGTAATATATGGAACTGTGTGGTATACAAGGAAAACCGAAACAGCTTTTTAAAAGTTATTGAGAAGGAAGGTTCCAAAGAACATCAGTTAATAATGTCTTGAGCAATCTAGCACCAATGAAATCGGGGCTTCCTCAAGGATCCATACTTGGACTAACCTTCTTTTTGCTATACACCAATAATTTGAATATATGTAAACTGAAAGCTCACCACACATTATATGCTGATGATACTGTACTTCTTTATTCAGGACATGATAAAGCTGCCATGGAGAATATCGTCAACCAATGCATATAAAGAAACTTGTATTAAATGCATTTGTACACACAAAGCTACATTATGCGGTGGTCATTTGGAGTCAATCGTCAAAGCAAAACCTTAATATTATATCCAGGATGCTAACTAAAGCCTATAAAAATATTCTACACCTTCTGATTCTCACTCCAACAAGATTAGTGTATCAACGGACCAATGCACTCACCTTCAGTCAAATCATTACTATGGAGAAAGCAAAGTTTATCTTCAAATGTCTAAGTCCCAGTGAATCGGAACGATCCCTTTATAAAAGTATTCAAAATAAATCCATATAATTCAAGAAATGCCTACAGTTGTGTAATATCTTATGCTAGAACTGATCGACCAAAGAACGATGCAACGGATGATGCTCTACGTATATACGAAAATCTTCTAGAAACAGTGAAAAACGTAAACTCATTATTGGCTTTTAAGAAAAGACTTAAGGAACATCTTATAAATTCAGGTTAATGATAAGTCCGGAGGATCGAGAATGCATTATCTTAGGGAATTTTAGGCCCTAACGTCGAGATACTTAAAGACAGCTAGTTTTTATAAACTCAGAGTTTTTTTTACTGCGTCGTATTATAATATTTTTTTTTTTATCTCTAAGAACATGTCACGATTCGAACTAGACTAGCAGGATTTGGTGTGCCCCTTATACCGATGTTTTAGCATTGCCTGGAGGCACACGTAGGAATTGATGACGTGTGAAGTGCAGATCGCACGAGCGTTGTGCGACGATGAAAGAGTGATGGAGAGCGTGGTAGGGAAAACGGAATGGCAGATCCCAAATGTGAAGTTTTTCGATCTAATATATCCCAAATAAATTCAGATTGTTGTGATTTGCTACAAAACATTTCCCTGACAAGACTGTGCCATTGAGTTCCATGCCACATTGAAATTCTGCAACTAATTTAAGCTTCTGCCTAGATGCACCTGTTGCTGACTGCTTAGTGTGACTTCATGAAGGTTTGCCGATCTGCTGCCAAACTGATCTGGATATTATCGTGATATCTGAGGCTGTGCCCACCTGCATTTTCACTGGAATTTTGTTCACTTTCACGTTGCTGAATTTCCGCTTTGATATTATCTCGCCGCTTACTGAAAAAATACGTTTTGAGTGTGGCAAATATCTGCTATCATGATGAATACTTCCTTGTTCGCTGTGTGGGGCACTACTACAGCCATTGTACCTTTCCTTGTGCCCCACCTTTTTGCATACCCTGCATCGATGCTTTTTGTATGCGCAGGCGGATATAAAGTACCTGCCACTGCACTGCCAGCATGGCTTTCGGGGTGCTGATTGGTGTTTACCCGTGTAGTGATTCGGAGTCGACTTACTGGTGTACTGATTGTGACCGCTGAAGTGTTTTTTGTGCTTTGTTTTTGTATAATTTCCCTCTTTATGAAAATATACCCTTGCTTTTGTGCCTGCAAAACTGGCGTTGACAGTTGAAGTATCTTGGTGATGATGTGTGTCATGATTCTCAATCATCTTCGTGTCTTCTTTGAGGTTAAGATAAGACTGTTATCCAAAATTGACGTAGATCGATACATGACACTGGAAAAACTAATCACGCCTGATGACCGTAAACTACTTGTAAATAACAAACACTCGAATTGATCAGCTGTCAGGTTATTTAAGTCAAAATTTTCACAATGTCTATAGATACGGCCTGTGTATGCAACAAAATCCTGTTTCTATAGTTAGATGTCTTTCAACTACGCAACCGTTTCTTCGAATGAAAAATCACGGGTTTCCTTGGACAACATAAAGTTTACATACTTGTCATGATTTGAAGCGTGCAATTTCCATAGTAGGAGCCCTTTTTTTGTTCCTTCATCTAAATTTTCGCCGTCCATGTTGAACAAGTCTTCGAATCTTTCGTATCATGTGTGAAAGTATTTTCCGTCTTCTGGGTCGAAGTGAAATTGCACAATATGATTTGCAAGGCTATGTATTTGCTGAACATCGTCACTGTGCTTATTAACAACTCGTCTCTCCGGACTTACGTTGCTTGCCAATGATCTTATTAGGACGTCGTGAGATCTGAGCATTTCCGTGATGGAACCCAACATTGGTTTCGTGCATTCGTCCATTTTGTTGCTATAATTTTCAACTCACTTGATTTTTCCGTAATCCTCGTCGCCCCAAATATGTTGTGGTTGCAAAATTAAAGACAATTGTTGTTTTACTAACTGAAGTAACGTATATTAATAATCAATGACTTAATATAATGATTAGTGGCTCGTGGAATCATTCTACCATGTTGGCCATACAGAGAGAGAGAGAGAGAGAAATTGGTTTCCTGTTCCTAGGTGTCAAAGTGTAACCAACATGAAATTGGTAACTTTTGTTCAGGGCCATTGTAGAGGTTTTTGAAAATGATTGATTTCTAAAAGAAATATAGTTGAATCTGCTGATTTGTATGTTGATATTATTCTTAAAGAAATTATGAATATTGTGCTAAAATTTGTTTTCATTAATTATTTTTAATTTGTTATTTTTTAACTATTTCCAAAATTGGGCCTTACAAAATGCTCTTACCTTACTGAATTCTAATAAGTGTTATCAAGAAAACTTTAACTAATCCTAATAGTGCAATATTCCTAACTTACATGTCTAGTCGTTTCAAATACACAAATTACAATAACAATTAAAATATGTATTCACGATTGCTTAAGATAAAAGTCTGCATTTCATAGAAAATATTTAGATCAAATTCTTCTAGTAAGAGTATTCTACTACATTTAGATTTTCATAGAAGTCCTTAGACCTTTGAGAGTAATCCATCCTTTTTCCATTTCGCAGCTAATCATGCATGTTTTCAGTTTTCCACTTCATTATCTAAACACTCATCTTTGGTGGGAGGATCATATTCCAAACATTTCACTTTTGAAATTATTTCCAATTCATAAATCTTTCAAGTACATGACAAAGTGAATGGGAGAAATTTATCACGCCTAAGGAAGTTTCAAATCATCTGAATAGTATAAGATTTTGCCAATATTTGGTTACAGCATATCAATGAGTACAAAAACCTATGAAGCATACTGAGGAGCATGTAAATGGGAAGGAAGTGTATATGTTGGTTCATATCATTTCACTAAGTACCAATTGTAAGATCGTAAACATAATACGTTTAATCTTTGATAAATTTATGCGTATATCATCCTTACTCGACTTTTTGACACAATATTAAATGAACAAAATACGAAAATAATAGCCAACCTGAAACCTTCATAAACACTCAAGTGAATAATTTTTCATATTTCCCTCCTACTTTACCTCTTCGCTACAATTTCACCATCCCTCCAAACGCCTACTCACTCGAAACTAAACGTGTGGATCCTATCCTCTCAACCATATACAAAACATTTCATCAGTTCCCCGACCTATATTTGACCTTTCCATAACTTGTATCAAGTGTCTAGAAAGGGTGGAGGAATGGGGGTAATTTTCTCATCTTTGAGGGCAAATTAAATTTCAAGATTATTTGGGCGTAACATTGTAATTCAGTCATTTGTATCTTTGGTTTGTGTTTTTTAATTTTTTCTTAGCAGATGGGGGTGAATTTCAAGGAAATTCATTGAGGGAATTTTTGGAGACAAAATACAAACAAGGATATTGTTTTCTGGTAGTCTATGGTGTTTTTAGAATGTTTTCTGATTTAATTAGAACTGGGTAGTTAAAACTTGCTCCGGAAATTCAAACAGATTCGATTTATTAAAAATAGAGCTGTAGTAAAGATGGGTGGGTAGGTGACCAGGACCTAATCAATTAATTATGAAGTGAATGAGGGAAAATTGAAATAACCTATAGCAGTTGGAAATGAATAGTTAATATATTTCTAGTGTAGGAAAACAAGAGAAGAAATCTGAAAATTATTCAAGATGAAATAGAATGAGCAGAAATATTTTAGATTTAGTCGTAGTAAGTGTTTTCTTCATAAAATTCAGCAGCATTGAACTTAAGCAAAAACGCGAGAGTTGTGTGGACAAGTGTATATGATTGTTATTGATGCTCTTAGTTATCTGCCGTAAGTTTGATCTCGAGTCCGCTAGTGACGAAATCGGCGGTCCGTGTGCGGGGAATTGAATAGCAAGAATCGCGTGGCGAGGGATGACAGACTAGTTCAAGTGCACGATTGGCGGATTTTGATGATTGCAAGGAAGATATCGTTGTCGGTGGCACGGAAGAAAGCGCTGCGGAGCGAGTGAACGGAAAAGTGACAATCGAATTGTTCAGTGCTGGACTGTGGCCCCATGTCCTTCGCGTTGATCGCGACTTATTCCAGTGGCAGCAATTGTGTAACGGGATTAAGAATTCATTGACGACGCAGCAGTGCATGGAAATGGAAAAGCTTTTTCTTAAAACCTCGGAAAACGGTACATCCTGCTGTTGACATTTGAATGGTCACCAAGGTGCGGACGAACAAGACGAAATTTCTCAGTCCCAATGTAGAATACTTTACATCATCGGAAGCGCTTGACGCTATTATGAAGTCTCGTTTTGCTGAAGGAGATAATTGTTTATTCCCATCCCGAGAGAGTGCAATAGATTATTTGGATTTAATGTTAGAACATAAATTTCTTCATCGAGCAAAGAAAGTTCCGGTTTATTTAGATGAGCTTAAAGGCAAGTCGAAGAAAGAAGAAAAGGGGAATGCAAATGACAAGGAAGCTGACAAAGAAAAGCTAACAGATCAGGATAGTCATGTCGAAGGAACCTCTGAAGAATTGACATCCAAAGAAAAACGAAAGCGAAAAGTCCGACTCGAAAGGCACCCAGAGCAAATATTTGTTGACGGTTCCGAAGCATATGTTTGGATTTATGACCCAGTGCCCATTTACTATTGGATCTATGGAACATTTGTCGTATTAGGAGCCATTGTTATTTGTATGTTTCCACTCTGGCCTCCTATTTTAAGGAAAGGTGTATATTATCTAAGCATAACGGCCGCTGGGTTCTTAGTATTTATTTTTGCATTGACGATTTTACGATTAATAATCTTTGTTATTCTTTGGCTTGTGAGTCGAGAAAAATTATATTTTTGGATTTTCCCGAATTTAACAGAGGATACCTGCACCCATCGAGCGCTCGACGGAACATGCAGGTGAGTACCATTTAAGTTAATTAAATTATTGAAACATTTTTTTTACTATAAAATTTACGTATAAAATTTAATCATCACCTACCTAAATTAATGAAACATTTTAATATAAAATTTAATCATAAAAATTAATCGTCACTACAATTTTTTCTTTGATACATTTACCGTCATACGTATTGCATGCCAAGTAGAGTAAACTCACCTAGAGATCGGGTGACTAATCATTGTATATTACGAGTATATTGAATTAAAAATGCATTATTAAACTTTAACCGTCGGCCTTTCCCTTCCGTTTTATCTAACCGGGTATAGGACCCGGTACGGTGGCAGGCTTCCACCTCCAAACATGAGCCAGCCACCGGGTACAAACTAATTCCTTTTTCTGTTTCAGGTGACGTTTTGGGTTGAGTGGCCCAAGCAGAGTGCCTTTTTATGGCATAGATTTATGCAATCCAATTGTATAATTCGATGACATAAATGGTCACCGGGGTACTCCCCTTCTGATGGGAAGGTTCATACAATTCAAGTTGTATGAGTTTTTCACTCAGAAGAGGAATACCTGGCCACTTCAACAAGCTATCTATGGATTTATTCCGGTTGGGTGGGTATGAAGGGGCTCCACCACCAGCCGGTTGCCCCTCTTTCATTTGTGGGCCATGAACTTCGTTGGGTAACGACGAGGTCACCCCAAGTTCGCCTTTCTTTTCAGGTTTCACTTGTTCTCGTAACAAGTTACATCTCCCTTGGTGAGGTTATCTACAATTCTTGCGACTTTGGTCGCCTTTTGAGCTATCGACCAATTCGTGAATGCGAAATTGTTTTGTAGTGAGTCCTCGTGCTGAGGAAACGAACCCGGCCCACGACACCGCAATGCTAGCCTGCCAGCGCATTCACGCGTCTCCAGACGAGGGCATTCTCGGCAGATACCTCCATCTTCTTCTGCCGGGGCAGCAGACCATCGCTGCAGTCCTTCACGGACTTATTGAAAGTCAACAATTCACTACACCTTCAACAAATCTACGAAAAAATAACTTTGAAATCTCAATTTCTTATTTGATTAAATTACAAACACTGACTTTATCTGAAATTTTTTTTCGAACATTCAGTCGGATTAACCATTTACTTTCCTACGTCAGATTTGATTCCACTACTCCTTAGTCAAAAAAAATATAATATCTATTATACTTACTGGAGAGAAAAGAATATCTTTAAATCTATTTAGATCAGATAATTGCACTAAGCATTTTTCAATCGCCATAAACTTAAAAGTAAAAAGTATAAAAATTTAAGATGTTACTAACACTCGTTTGAATCTAACTTAACTGTAATGGTAGTAGTAATTGGGTTGATATTTGGAAGCTTTGATTTAAAACGTAACAACTTGGTGGATTTCTTTTTATAAAGTGCCATAATGAAAATTTAATTAATAAACCGAAGCATACTGTATTGACTTGGTGGATTTCTTTTTATAAAGTGCCATAATGAAAATTTAATTAATAAACCGAAGCATACTGTATTGATATCATTTCATATATGTTAATCTAGCGATGTACAATCCAAAAAGGCACTTTATCTGATAACCCATTTAAATAAGAATCTTGAAAATTATATAATGTATTTCATAAATAATTTATCATCGAAAATAAAATTGAAAAAAGAAAAATTTGCGATCAGATGTGACGTAAGGCCAATATGGGGATAGATTATCCCGCAGGCAACAGTTATAGTATTCATCGAATGAGTTTATTTAGTGTAGCCACCATATTATTGTGAGCTCTTTAATTATTTGAAACAAAAATTAGTTAGTAGGCAGAGATTTGCTGCAACTTAAAAATACCTAATGTTACACTAATTCAGGTCCTAGTGAAAGGCAAAGCTTGTCAAATGTTAAGACCTCATCTAGACAACTAAACTCTTTGATTCGTCGGCACGAAAATAATGAAAAGGAAATCCTTCTATTGAAAGGATTTTCATTTTTGGGTCTCTATAAAAAAAAATTTTTTACAAAGACCTACTAGTTTCGCGACCTGTTCGTCCGTCCGTCCGTCTGTCCGTGCGACACAGCTAGTTCCCTCAGAAACAATAGAAGCTAGAATGCTCAAACTTTGTGAAAAGGTCAGAAATGATGGTCTCTCAAAAGTTTAGGTCTTACCAAAAATTTTAAAAATTTTCAAGGGGGGTTCCCCCCCCTAATAACGAATTTTTTATGAAAGGTCTTGATTAGAACTTTTAGAATCTGAAATAAAAAAATCATTTTATGAATTAGGGGGTCCAGGGGAAAGCAAAATGTACTAAAATTTTTTTTATTTTTCAATATATTCTCCTTTTAGCTCGATACACTTTTCCCAACGATGTTCAATAGCTTCGATACCCACTTTATAGTAGAAACCGTCAAGCTCCTTAAAAAAACTATTAACCACAGACTCTACCTCTTCATTGTTGGCAAATCTTTTGCCGCCGAGCCAATTTTTTCAAATTCGGAAACAGAAAATAATCCGAGGGAGCCAGATCTGGCGAAAAGGGTGTGTGAGGAAGCAATTCGAACTTCAACTCATTGATTTTAGCCATCGCAATGACGCACGTGTGGACTGGCGCGTTGTCATGATAAAACAACACTTTCTCTTTCGTCAGATGGGGCTGTTTTTTCTGGATTTCATCACTCAAACGCTGCAATAAGGCTGCATAATATGCGCCGTAGATTGTTTTTCCTTTTCAAGATAATCAATAAATATTATTCCACGCGCATCCCAGAAAACGGATGCCATGATCTTTTCATCTGCTTGAACTGTCTTTGTTTTCTTTGGAGCCGGTTTTCTCTTTTCAGTCCACTGCTTGGACTGCTCCTTTGTCTCATGTGTCAAATGATGGACCTATGTTTCATCCATGGTTATGAATCGACACAAAAACTCGGCTTTATTGCTGCGAAACATTGTCAAACACTCGATGGGAACGTCCTCACGTTGCTGTTTGTACTCCATTGTTAGCAAGCGCGGTACCCATCTTGCGCACAGTTTTCTCATGTCCAAATTTTCGGTCAAAATGCGATGCAAAGCTCTTGTTAAAACACCTGCCATGACTGCTATCTCGCGCACTTTTAGTCGACGGTCATCCAATACCATTTTATGGATTTTCTTCACATTTTCTGACGTAGTGACCTCACTTTGTCGACCACTGCGGTGTTCATCTTGGCAGCTCGTAGGATCTTGATTAAACTCAGCTACTGAATATTTGACAATTGTAAACAAAGGAGCAGAGTTCCCCAGAGTAGCATCCAACTCGCCTTTGATATCGGTTGGACTAAGACCTTTCGAATAAAAGTATTGTATCAAATAACGACGCCCAATTTTTTCCATATTTACAAATTCACTGAGAGCGTTCACTTTGGATGTGTGTAAAAAAATAATAATAAACGTACCGTTATGAATTTTCCACATTACGTTGTTGAAAGGTGGTATTGTCAATCACAGTAACTGTTTTTTTAAAACTAGCTGTATTCACAAGTCAGGTCGGGTACTTTTGGGACTACCCTCGTAGTGCGGCAGCTATCGAAGAACCTATCAGAACGATTTAGTAAAAAACAAACTAAAACAAGGAATAATATACAAATATAGAAAATATCGTTAATTTTGCTGTAAATTTTGTTTACAATGTATTTAAATTATGTCTTATCAAATACAATCTGTAATACAATCTGTAAATACAATCTGTAATACAAAATAATACTGACTCGAATAATAACATGTATTTGGCTGTTTTCAATGAAATTAATGAAAATGTAAATCATGAATCGCCCAATTTGATTTTTCAGCGTAAATTGATATCTTGACTAATCCATTCTATCACACACACACTCTCGAGAATGTCGTGCTGACCTAAACATAACTATGCAAATTTACTGAATTCAATTCATGCATATAAAAACTAAACAAAAAAAAATTTGAGACCACTCAATATAAATCGAAAGAAAATTTCGTTAATGAAAAACGCAACTACTTTTACAAGCTAAGCATAATTTATGTATTTTTAAAGTTCTTTAATATAATTTTTTTCTAAATATTTTTTTCTTCTTTTGTAAAAGTTTAGATGTAAAATATTAAGTTCAACCATAAGCTAAATACAGAAAAAAATGTATAGGTAATAAAACATAAAGAAAATGAAATGATTACGTTTTAAGGAAGGTAAAAACGTTGGTGTCGCAATGTATTAAATGATCAAAAACTGAAATGTTATCGTGAAATGAATTTAATGATAATAACTTAATATTGAATTAAACACAAAAAACTCGGTCTTTCCTTTCCTCTCTACGTGACCGGGTATAGGGCCCGCATCGATGGCAGGCTTCTCAGCTCATATGGGGTAGCCATTGGGCGCGCTCCACAGTTTTTTTTGTCGCTTAATAGGGGCTCTTGCCGGGTAGAGTGGCCTTCCGCTCACGTGTCCTTTTATAATATAAGGTTATGTGATTTCATTGCATAACGTTTGTGCTTCTCATTTGAGGGAAAGAATCATACAAAGTGCTTTTGTATGAGTTTTTCTCTGAAATGGGAAACACATGGCCACGTCTGCGTTTGGATCTTGATCCGGTTGGGAGGGTGCAAGGGGGCACCACCTCCATCTGGATACCCCACTCTTATTTGTGGGCCATAAAAATCGTCGGGTAACGAGGAAGTCCCCTTAAGTCCGTCTATCTTCTCCAGGTCAAGTTTGTCCTTTTTCGTCTGCAATCTCCAACCCTTAGTTGGTTACCTCCTTTTTTTCGACTTTGGTCGACTCTTTTGTTACCCAAGAATTCGTGAATGCGAGGTTCTTTTCATAGTGGCTCCTTGTGCGGGGGAAAGAACCTGACCCACGACACCGCACCGCTAGCCTGCCAGCGCATTCACGCGTCCCCAGACAAGGCCGATCTCGGCGGATCGTACCATCCTCTTCTGTTGAGGCAGCAGACCATCGCTGCAGTCCTTTACGGACATTCTAACACACTCATTTCACTACAGCTTTATCGTTGACTCTTCGGAAAAGTAGAAATGCTGGACAAAAAGTTGAATTTATTTCAGCTTTTGATGTGCTTTTTATTCGTATCCACATAAAGGTTTTCTTCATATTTCCAATTCACAGATGACTACTTACGAGGCAAAAATTGCAAAAAAATTTTCCATATTCTTTCCCATCTCTTCAGCAAATCAATATAAATAATAAAATTTTCAAATTTAATGAAGATGTGGCTTGCAGTTTTCATTAAACACCATACTGAACTATCGTTGGTGAATGAATATTAATAGGGGTTGATTCTTTTAGGACCTACTCCTCATGCAATTTTTTGAATAAAATTTCAACACGTAACCAATATGAAATCATCTCTTATGGGTTTTTCGCAACAAAGTGACTAGTCGTATATCTCTAGCACCTGAGAAAACTTGCTATGATGAATGGATAGGCAAATTACAATATTAGTAGAGCATCATCGAAATCAAAGAAATCGTAGATTAATGGAAAGTTCGAAAAATATTCCTAATAATTTTTTTTTTCTTCGATAACTTTCATATTCAAATTTGCTACCAGAAGGATCCATCCACTAACGTTCAAAATTGGAATATTCATAATTGAATTTGCATAACAATGGCTATTGATTTTCGTTTTGTTAAAAAAAAAGAATTGAAAATAAGACGGTATTTTTTCGTCAAACATATTTATACGTATGTATGAAATGAAATCATAAATCCAGAGTGGGGGAACTAAGATGCCTTTAGAAAGGAATGATTGTGTGCAGAACACAATTATGTTTGGTAAATCTTCATGCAGCATGGCATTTCAAAAGAAAATATTGAGAATACTATTAAAAATACAAATTTCTACTAAATGATAGAAGGTCGCATTTTCTGACTCCATTTCAGTATAATCTCTTAGCAGTAAATCCTAAATACCTTTCATTTGGATAAAAGCTTTAAGTATCCTTTTGTTTTAATCAATTAAAGTCTGCGAATACTTCATCTTAATCTCGTTTGTCACGTAGGGGCAAAAAACTTGCAATCTTGAACGATAACATCGACCGTTGTCATCGAAATTTGGAGAAAGGTCAGGTCAAGTTGGACCAGATGAAAATAAAATTATCATCACACTTGTGAACCTTTTCGCTTAATCTTGTCGTGTCTGTGGTACATATTAATTTCTATAGTTCAAAAACCTTTTTTTGTAAACTTCCGCTTACAAGGATAAACGTTTCATTTTCCTCTTGCATTAGAGTGCGTTGTCCTCCAACAGATTTACCAAAACAAATTACGATAAATAGGCGTAGGCATAGGAGAAAACACAAGAATATTCTATCTATGTGACTTTCAACCTTATAATTAATGGCTTTCTGATTGTTATCACCGTTAAGTTGATTCGAAGAGGATTTATTATCTGCAATTCTTTTTCAATAAACGTCCAGAGCTTCGCCTGAAGATTTATTCAATCTCTATAATTTGGTTATGGCTTTATAGAAAATACTATATCTTGTGAAGTGTAACGGCGGTTAGTATTTATTAGGTTTAAGGTACTTAAAGGAAATTATATGCAGATAAGAGTATATTCCTTTTTCTTTGGGAGAAGTATATAGGGAGGGTTTTCTATAGACCAATAAATAATTGGGTTGAATGATGTTTTGATACTCCAAAAGAGAATTAATGAAGAAGAAAAATTTTCATTAATTAATATTTAACACATCTAAAAGTTACATATTAATGAAAATAAACATTTCTATCTATGCCACATTTTGAGATATTTTAGGCCGAGACATAAAAATTCAAAAATTACCCCTAATTGCGAAATTAATAAAAAATCTTTAGGTAGATCAATGAGAGAACACTTAATGTGTTTTTGCTTTGGAAGTGGAGGTCTTTATCCGGAAGCTATGATTTATAATGAAGATTGGATTAAATCTTAAAAATAACCATCCATATTATAAGGGTTTATGCTGAAATTGTAGTCAATATCAATGACGAGAGATCACGGATTGCCCCAAAGAGTATTAATTAAAAACAAGTTGGGTAAACAGACCTACAACTCCGCCATAGACGGTCCCAAGCCCGTTTGAGAAAGGAGGAGGGAACCCCTTGTTTCCCCAACCCATAGCTTCCATGATTCCTCATCCCAAACCCCGCCAATTAAACGCTAGTAAATGCTCTCGGGGTGCACATTGGGTTTACTGGTTCCCGAATAATGTAACATTAAATGTCGAGAAATGCTCATAACTGTGAATACATCTACTGCTCTGCTACTAAATTCTACTTACACCTCCTTTGTGAGGACGTAAGAGGGGGAAGGCGAATCTTCCGCGCCTGATAACGGAATCGACGTAATAACCATGCCGCCGGAATGGAGGTTGGGCGACGGGCTAAAAAAATTGTTTCGAAACCTGCAGATAGGCCTCGGAATGGATTGGACTCATGGCAACGACCTCGCAAACGAAAAAAGGTCTATGGCATTAGATCCTGGAATGTCAGATCACTCAATTACCCTGGCGCTGTTAAGGACCTTCTACAACAGGCCAGTCAATATAAATTAAAAATACTGGCAGTCCAGGAAACGAATTGGACTGGAAACGACATTCAAGAAATGAGATCGCACACAAAATTTAAAAGTGGGAAGCCTACTGGAAAACGAGAATTTGGAGTGGCCTTCATTGTGGATAGGGATGTCAAATCGCACGTTATTGATTTTAAGGTAGTCAATGAACGGTTTTGTGCGATCCGTATAAAAGTGAAATTCTTCAAAATCTGGCTAATTAATGTTCACGCCCCGACCGAAGAAAAGGACGAAGAAATGAAGGCATCGTTCTACAATAACACAAAAATAATTCTGGGTGATTCCAACGCTAAGGTTAGCAATGAGCTATCTCATCAGGGAACGACTTGAGGATATAGCCTCCACGATGAAACAAATGACAACGGCCAGCGCCTGATTGACTTTGCATGTAGCAGAAATCTTGTCATACGTACGACTTGCTTCCCACATCGACGCATTCATAAAATGACCTGGGTATCACCAGATGGCAACACACAAAACCAGATCGATCATGTTCTGATCCAACAACGTTGGGCCTCGAGCATACTTGACGTCCGTAAATACCGAGGAGCCAATTGTAACTCAGATCATTACTTGATCAAATTAAACTATCGATGTCGTATGTCAAAGGCATATTCAGCGAAGGCCAGCCCGCTACAAAAATTTGACATCGAAAGGCTCCAAACGGCGTCTGTGGCCGAAAATTTCACGGAGACCCTCGACAGCCAGCTGGCTCCCATCTTATCAGATGCAACGTTTAAGACGAGAAACGAGCTCTGGATGGAAGTGAAAGTGGCTATCAGAACCGTGGAAAAACAGACGATCGGACATCAAGCCCGGCGCAAAAGGAATGATTGGTTTGATGACGAGTGCCAAAATGCGTTACATAAAAAGAATCAGGCGTACAAAGAATACGTAAGTAGGAAAACCAGGACGAAGAGAGAATACTATGAAAATCTCAGAAGAGTAGTGAATAAAATAATTAGGATTAAGAAAAGAAAATACTATGACTACCAATTGAGATGTAAGTTTAGCGAGCAATAACACAAGACAAGCATACAAAGTAGTGAAAAGCACGAAACGTGGTTATCAGCCCAAAACCACGCTCTGTCGTGATGACAGTGGCAATATAATTGCTGATAAAATCAAGATTAAGGAAAGAGCTCCAGAACATCGGAGCCTATAGGTGTCTGCGGAGAGCTTCCATTGGCCCCACCAACTCTGGATGAACTTTGTTCTATCATCAAAGCCCAAAAGAATAATAAAGCGCTGGGCATTGATGAGATTCCAGTGGAGCTCATCAAACATGGTGGCAGTAGTGTTTACCAAGCTATTCACAAAGTCATCCAGTACATTTGGCAACAAGAACATATGCCGAAAGAGTGGAGCCAATCAATTATATTCCCTATCCACAAAAAAGGTGACAAGCTACAGTGCTAAAATTATAGAGGCATATCACTACTTTGTACGGCGTATAAAATATTTCCTAAAATCTTACAAAATAAAATCGGATCATACGCCAACAGTATTATTGGGGAGTATCAAGGTGGTTTAATGGCATGTAGATCAACAACAGACCAACTGTTCAATTGGAAGACGCGGTCAACGGACCGAGACAGTTAGAGGCGCTGTTTGCGAAGGCCCGAAAGGGGCTGTAGTGCTAAGAAGAAGAAGAAACAGACCTACGCTCATGTCAGAAGGGTTTTGTACCCAACTTCTCAGAAATGCAGTCACCAGCAATGAATAACGTCAAGAAATATGTCAAAGAGATGTGCACGTTTAGAAGAAAAATCATTGTTTTTCTATTTCCAACGGTCGCCATTTTGTTACAAACCAATAAAAATCACTCAAATCATGAATTCCGAAAAAATATTAATTTTATTGACCTTATTTGAAAATTTCAAGGAGATCAGAGAGTCCGTAAAATATCAAAATCATGTGTTATTGTTGTTGTTATTCGAGAAGTTTCAAATGGCTATGACTTCCGTGTATATCATTCGATTTTCATCAAACTTACTATACGATTTTATTGGGGAAATGTGAAATTCAAATATCATACTATTATTAACAAAGTTGAGCAAATTTTGACGTCTAAGGTATTTGTTGTTGTTGTACTCATAAACACCTACCTCCATATTTTTTTCAGATTTTTTGAATCACAGGTGTCCAAGCGCGAGGGAGGGGGACACAAATATTTCGTGTATTTCCCCTCCCTATGCAACCCTCGAAGCAAAAAGTGGCAAATTAAGACCTGTTTTGAAAAGTTTTCATCAAGGCCTTTCGTTTGGTACCCATATCGGCTACTTTTATTGATTTTTTTTCGGGGGCCCTTTAATACCTTATAAAATTTTTTTGTAGCCGAACTTTGAAGCGAGCATCACTTTACACTTGCATGCAAAATTTGATGTTTCTAGCTAGGGTAGTTTGCAAGAAAAAGTGCTGTGACCCACGGACGGACGGACAGATGGACAAACAGGATGTAATTTTAGTAGGGTTTTGTAAAATTACTTTTCAAAATCCTAAAAAGCCTTAAGAAAAAAGCTGATCCAACTCCAAAGCACCCTTAAAAGGATGCTTCAATTAGAACAAATTAATTAAGATTCTGACTCAGAATTTATTGAACTAAGCAATTGTAAATTCTTTCAGTACATTCACTCATTCTTTCCCGTTAATTTCGAATCATCACTTTTACATTTAATTATTCATAACTTAAAGTACATTAGCATTTTATGATAAGCAATTATATGTGTAATTATTCATAACTTAAAGTACAATACATTGGCATTTTCATGCTCAGCACTTCTATCTTCAATTGTAACATCTCAACACCATTCTATAATAAATTAAATACGAATTGAATCAAAAAAGATATTGAGTCTCGACATCAAAGCAATAGTTGAATTTCATTTCATCCATACGAGTACTTAGCTCAACACACTCTTGAATTTCATACATAGTCTGTCGAGTAGGATCAATTAATTCGAATCAGGAAATAGCACATCATCAAGCTTCATATTCAACACACTGTTGAATATCGATAGCCATCGCGTTACCCATCGCTCATCGAAAGGAGTCGTTTAGGAGCTAAACTCAACACCCTGCTGAATTTAGAGCCAAATCAGCTACCAGTGATACCATACATCAAGAACTGGACTCAACGCACAGTTGAATCCTGATAGCCAGTCAATTCGAAGGCCAAAAACCGAAGCTGAATTCAACACACTGTTGAATTAACGCTCAACCCAGTCAACACCTTGAATAAACAGTTCATCAGGATTAGGATGCAATGCAGTCAATACGAACGCCAACGTCAAGAGTTAAACTCAACACACTGTTGAATTGCGGCTCAACCTAATCCACAAATGTAACTCGATTCAACATACAGTTCAATTTAGAGCCAATTCAGACACCAGCTATACAAAAGCGATTCGCCAGTTCCAAGGAGACATGCTGTTGGTACAAGCTAAAACAACACTACACTGATCCATACTCGATTAATCTCGAATAATTAATCTTGAATTATGGCAAAGCAAACAGAGGGACCTTCTAACGCCAGAAAAATTCGGCGGACCTAAATAATCTTAAGGAACTTTAAAAAAGATTCTGGTGAAAGCAAAATGGAGAAGTATTTCCTGAAGAGGCTAGAGGATCTGGAGAAACATTGGAGGGAGTTCTCAAAATAGCACAAGAAGTTATTGCAGCTTATACCAGGCAAACATCCTCACCTCACTGAAACTCAATGCTACTAACATTAACGTCAGCGACAACATTTTAAAATATCGTTATCTAGGGAGAAATGAAGTTGGATTGAGCGCAACTTGAAAATTAATCGCCACGGAGTATGATGCAGCAACCACAACAAATTCTGTAACATAACGGCACCAGCCAGCTTCCCATCAGCAACCAGCACTAATACTATCACAGTTACGTCAATTAGAATAGCAACACTTTAAGCTTTTCAAGTGCCAACACTCATGCTGGCTACATCGATCATTCGATCAACTGGCAAATTTCGATTCAACCTATTGCCATTCTTCCATATCAAGAATTCAACAGAACCGGCAACTTTCCTAAGCTAAAATCACCCATCAAGATTTCAGCATTCGATGGTGACTATAACCAAGCCATTTATCTATATCTTCTTAAATTTCATCCAAAATAACTAGCATTTAAGTAACGTTAAGAAAATGTAATATAGTCCGCGTGGCTTAGTGGTTAGAGCACTAAGCCCGTAAACAGAAGGTCTCTGGTTCAAGTTTCGTTGGCGTCAACGAGATTTTGGTCGAGTGGTTCTTTGGACGGACTATAAGCCTTTTCAGTTATGATACGTGCTGGTTTAAAATCAGAACGTATCGCAGCTAGATGGATGGACACACGGTCAAAGCGTGATAATGATCATATCACTTTGTGGAGCGCCGATATATTAAATCATGACAATAAGATACTCTAACTATCTCTAAGTGAAGGCCCGAAAGGGGCTGTAGGGCTACGAAGAAAAAGGAGAAGAAGAAAATGTAATACCTACATAATGCACTACAAGCAGATGCCAGACGAGACTTTCCAGCTGTAACTTTGCAACTGCACTAGGCCTTCCTTCATGCCAGGCTCAACAATAACAATAAAATAATAACTACCTATATCGATGCAATTTGTGACGTCTCAGAAAGATATAAAAACGCTGTATAACTACATAAGAGAATGCATGGGGGCATTTAAGAGTTTTAAATGCAAAACCGATTAATGCGGACCAATAATCTTATGCATTACAATGTGGAAGCTAAATGCAGAAAGCCTGCTTTTATTTGAAGAAAGCTTATCCAATCCTCGAACAATGCCTCCCATTGGCAAATTTTTGAACTTCTTAGAGAAAATATATCAAATTCTTGATTGGAAAATGAGCATAGAGGACAAGAATACTATTATTAGACAAAAGAAATTATGCCCTAATTTCCTTGTGCACAGCAAGAGAGAACAATGTACTCATAGATCTAAAAACTTGTGCACCGTTTGCGGCAAGAAACACCACAGTTTGCTCCACCAAATCTATGAAAATAGCAAATGTTCATTGAAAACTGACACTGAAGGCGTTTTGGTACATCTCACTAACGATACTGACGACGCCGTCACGCTGCACATGGGTAGTGCTAAGTTACCTCAGGTACTATCCCCAACCACGATGGTCAGGATAAGAAGTGCACATTGGCATCTTGAATCGATGAAAGCATTAATCGACCCTGTTCAAAGATTTTGCTCAGTGCCAAAGAAGCAGTACATATTTTGAAATTGTCAAAACGAAGAATCCAGGCAATAGTCACGGGACTAGGAGAAACGGAATTCGTGAAAGCATCATATCAAATACAGGTAGCTGTTAAAATCCAGCTTCAGGATCCAGTCTCATCTCACCTCTTTGTGGATGTTCTTGTCCTTGCAAAGCTGAATTCTTGCTTGCCTGAAAGCTGCAACAAAAGGAGCATAAGTAAACACGATGGCCTTACCTTAGCGGACCTAGATTTTGACAAACCAGATGCTATTGACCTTCTCCTGGGGACAGATGTCTATGTGAATATAGTAATGAAAGGCACAAAACACTAAGTTAGGATGGACTCTTTTTGGTAGTATCCTAAAAATCTCTGCTGAGTCAATCAGACTATCGGGCTTTATATCGCTTGCTGAAATATAGCAAAGCCTAGAAAGCTTTTGGGAACCAGACGATAATTTCACTCTGTATGACGAACTCGGGGATGATGATAATTTCCTCTGGGCCACACAATGTAGAAACAAGGAAGGAAGATATATTGTCAGCTTACCTTGTAAAGACAATAAAGAGCAGCTTGGTGAGTCCAGAAAGAATGTTGTTGCACGAATGTTACAAATGGAGACAAGGTTAAAGACAAACCCATGGGTGAAACTAGAGTACAACAAGTTCCTTTCCAAATAGTTGGCCTTGGTACACATGAGTCCCGTGAAGTCATTCAAATGATACGACTGTGAAGTCTGTTGTTTGCCACATCATGAAGTTTGCAAGCAGGACAGCACTACTACGAATCTTCGTGTTATTTTTGATGCTTCTTGTAAAACAACCTCAAATCTGAGTCTTAACGACATTCTGCATACTGAGCCAAAGCTTCACCAAGATCTCAGCCAGATATTACTAAGATAGAGGAAGCATCACTTGGTGTTTTCTGCTGATATCGAGAAGATGTTTAGACAAGTTCAGATAACTAAACATGACAGGAACTATCAAACAATTCTTTGGCGCCAACATTCTCATGAACCCATCTAAGAATATGCTCTGAACACGATCACACATGGTACTGGACCTGCTTCATATCTGGCAATAAAGGTTCTAATTCAACTATCAGCAGACGAAGATGATCGATACCTGATTGCTAAAAGTATTATCACGTTGGACTTTCACATGGACGAAGTATTAACAGGAGTCGATACCAAGGAAGAAGAACGGAAATACATGCCCAGATGATCAAGCTACTTTGAAAAGGGAGATTCAACTTTCAAAAGTGGACTTCCAACAGTGAGGGTCTTCTCAAGAATATGTGTAGAAATATGGTTAAGTGAAAGATTTGCGAGTAGAAATCATTTTAGGAATGCCTGAACGGGCATTAGGGCCTAATGCGGGATAGCGGAAATGGTGGAAATTTTTTAGTAAGCACTTCGGACTTCACCATTCTCACATGCTGGAATAGACTACGCTGGATCATTTAGGACAAAGAGGTCGGAACGACTTGGTGCCAGATCGCTTCAGGGATACATTGTGTTATTTATTAACATGGTAACAAAGGCTATTCATCTTGATTTGGTTAGTGATATGACCACAGACGCGTTTTTGGTGGCCTAAGAAAGGTTCGTTGCACGCTGCGGCCAGTAAAGAAATATTTTCCTACAATGGTACTAATTTTGTTGGCGCGCGGAACAAGATGTAGAAGGACATTTTGCTTATAATTGAGCAGTCAAAAATGGATGCTGCAGAAGTAATCGCCAATGATGATACAGAGTGGAAATATATTCGACTAACTACTCCACGCATCGGAGGTTTATGGAAAGTGGGCGTCAAATCAGTAAAAGGGCACCTCAAAAGTGTATTGAGAGAGATATCATTGTCATACGAGGAGCTCACCACCGTACTTTACCAAGTAGAAGCTTGCTTGAACTCAAGATCCTTGGGCCAAAGTTCTAGCGATCCCAAAAGTTTTGAACCCTTAACTTCTGGGCATTTTCTTATCGACCGACCGCTGATTACGCCACCTGAGCCCGATAAAAGTGATACAAACATATATCAAAGATGGAAGCTGGTTATTAAATTGCAAAGGGACATTTAGAAAAGATGGTCGCAAGAATACCTGCCATCACTCAAAGAGAGAAACAAATGGCGAGTGGATACGAAAAATCCAGAATCTGTCAGAAGCCTTCGTAAAAGACGATAATTTACCGCCACAAAATAGTGATTAGGCCGAATGCAAGAGTTGCATCCAACTCATTTCAGTGTAATTCAAGGACACCATAAAATAACTCTGAAAGTGTTCAGAAGAAAACGGTGGCAATCTTAAAAACCTCACCCACACAAGGGACTAAACGAGTTTATCACCACAAATCCACCTGCAAAAAGAAAATAGGTTAGAGTTAATCCTTGTAAATGCTCCCCGAAATTATATTATTCAACCTTGTCAAGTTTTATTGGCCTGCCATAATTTTTGCCCAAGACTTCCAAACACTAGCAGCAAAAGCGGGGCTTTATATTGAAAATTTAGGACATGCGCAAATCAAGTGAGGTACTCTAAGGCCACAAATAACGTTGCGTATGACTGAAATCTTAATCAATTCACAAATGGTAGACTCTATCACCAATCAAATCAGAATGGTGTATAATAAAACTAAGCAAGTGAATGATACAGCTCACTGTGACTCTCTTCTCCATCAAGCCTTAGCATCAAGGTTGAGTTTGTTAAAAGCTTTGATGCGAGTGATTCAAGAAAAACCATCAGAGAAACAAAAGAAATAGAAAACAACTGGAGAAGCTTTTGACCGCTGGCTTTGGATATATAGATATATAGATATCGAACAGCTACATAACGCCCAAGACGTTCTTTGATTAACCTGCCAACTGCCATCCTAGAATCCAAATTAAGAAAGTTGAATCTGCAATCATCTTATATCACAGCTCAGATGGCAAAATGGCATGCATCCTTAGAGCATGATAGGATCAGTATGGAGATAATATCCTCCTATGTCATTGCTGAAGACTACAAGGGTGGTCCGATAAGTCATTATCTTCACCGATCAGGGGCACCGCTATCGCGAAAAAGATTCACTATCGTGTAGGACATTATTATAGATGGCTGTTGTCAATGACAGCCAGATTGGACTCATAATTTTGTTTGGCCGCGTGTGGAAGCGGGCGTGTCTGCGCATTTTAGAAGAATGAAGAGAGAGCAATATCAGTCAATGATTCGGTTCTTGTTTTTGGAAGGGGAATTGCGCAGCAAAATCAATGAGTCCTTGGATGCTGTGTACAGTGACTCTGCTCCTGTGATAGCATATCGGTTTTTGATGAACCACGCTTATGTACCCCAAAAACGACTGTGATGAAAATTCACGAGCTCGTATTGGTAGATCGTCGATTGATGGTCCGTCAAATTGCTGAGATAGAAGGTGCGTGAGTCTTATTTTAGATGACATTTTGGGCATGAGAAAGCTGTCGGGGCGATGGGTGCCACGTTTGCTCACTCCGGACAACACAGACATCCCTGAAGTTACTATAGAGCAGTGTTTCTGTGCCGTTTTGTGACCGTCGACAAAACATGGCTCCACTGATACACACCAGAGACCAAGGAACAGTCAAAACGGTGGACTTCACGTGAAGAACGTACTTCAAACAAGGCGAAGGCTATCTATGGGCTGGAAAGGTGATGGTCACCGTTTCCTGGGATTCACAAGGTTTGGTCTGCATCGACACCAAAATGCAAAAAGGCCCCATTTGGCGAAGAAAAAACTGCTCTTCTATCATGAGAACGCACCGGCTCACATTTCCGCCATTGCTACGACCAAATCGACCAAACAGGGCTATTGACTGCTACCCCACCCACCGAATTCTCTAGATTTGGCCCAATGTTAACTTTTTTTTGTTTCCAAACTTGAAAAAGTCCCTCGCCGGGCAGAAATGAGGACCTCGAGAAAACGTATTTTTCAAATGGGTTAAAGAAGTTGGGGGTCAAGTGTATCGAGCTAAGATTTTGTTGAGAAATAAATTGTCATTTTCCTAAAATTTTCGTTTTTATTTTGTAGGCTAAGTACTTATTGGACCACCCGCGTATTTACACGAGCTTGAACATAAATACACCCCATAACTGAGTGCCATGCATGACAACAGGCACATTTTGGACTTCAACATGACACACAATATCGAAGAGATAATTGCAAATGCAACTGCTAAGCTTCATTCCAATTTGTAAATAGCGAATATTCCACAACCTCAGCTGCAAGTAGAGGCAACATCGAACGGAATCCAGCTGTACGGTTATCTACATATAGTAGAAAAGCCACTTTTTGAGCTTGCAGATGTAACGGTGGCTCTGTATCTAATACGAAACAACACGTTTTTAATAGCAGTCTCAGATGCTTCAATTTTGGCAATCGACTCCAATGGCCAGGTCTATTTCACCTCGAAGAAGGAAGAGCTAGATGCCAGTGTGATCAATAAGAAGCACATTTACTTATGCACTCCGACCATTGTTCATAGTATAGACAGTAGTCCATTCTGCATTGTGGATGAAATTCATGGACGGCATTCAGCTAAGGGTTGTGATTCTAAGTATCTTCAGCTAACTGTCACAGTTTGAAAGACCCTGATGATGAAAAATCCGTAGATGTACATTTCTACTCACCCCACTATCGTAGCTTTCATCTGTAAGGGTACCAGGGGAACCCAACTATGAGCATCATTACGACCGCTTACAACACGAAGTTTCTCTGAGTAAATCAGGGCAACGGCTGAGAAGGCTACTTTGGGTGTGTTGGCTTTGAGTTGACTTTTGGCCAATGTAGGTGGGTCCACATCATCAATGAGATGCCTTTAAATGAGTGAAATATGGGGCGATGCTCTCAGTAAGGAGTTGTACCGAAAACGCTTGGCACAGGTACAGAAAAGAAGAGCACTGAAGATTGCATCTTCATATACGACAGTCTCTGATTCGGTGGTAAGAGTTATTGCAGGCGTGATACCTGTTGCTCTCTTTGCTAGAGAGTGCCACGCTATTTACTTACGTCGAAGCGAAGACGCGAGGGAGATGGTTGCCGCGAGGGAAGACAGGGTTCACTCAGCGATTGGTAGCAATTTTGGGTCAATTGCATGAAGGGAAGGTTGACTGCGTGCCTCATCCCGGATATGTGACCGTGGCTAAATCGGAAGTATGGTGAGAATGACATCCATCTGTCCCAGCTTTTGAGTGGACATCGGTGTTTTCAGTCTTACATGCATAAGATTGGTAAATCGCAGTCCCCGGATTGCAAATTTTGCCCAGGAGAAGAAAACGGCCAGTCCTAAAAGAGAAAAGGGACCCACAGCAGTCAGGGGTGGGAGATCGCTTGTTGGGCAATGCCTCTTTCCCTCTCCCTTGCCGCGCAGGACCTCCCAGCTTGAAGGCGCCTCACAGCGTAACAAAACGAGACCTGACCCGAGGTAATTGTCAAATGGTTCCAGGCTGAGTTTTCGGGGTGACAGGGGAGGTATTTAGTGGATAGTCAAGACGCTTGCAAGCATGGGAGCCCTACACTTAGTGCGTGAGTAGCATGCATCTCCCAACCAGAAAAAAGGGGTACCGGGAAATAAATTTCGCTGAACGCTACTGAGATCATTCACCTCCAAGACAGCTGCTTGTTAAAAATAAGGCAAGTCACACTAAAGTCAACAGTCAACAAGCTTTACACACTTGAGTCATTTCAGGAAACTCTCTCCATATAATCAATCTATGCCTCCAAGATGACTTGTAACCTGCAACACGGAGTAATAGTTCAATCCAACGAGCAGATCGTTGACTACGCCTTCCTGCCTGAGCTATCATTGGACAAAAGTTCACGAAATTTTCCAAGGAAACATTCCATAACAGCTACAATGTACGTTTTTTTCTCGGTGATTTTGGCAGTACTCTTATCTAAAAACTAGAAAATATTCGAAACCTTCGTCTGGGAAACAATATGCAGCAATAAAAAAATATCATACCAACAATTTGACTAGGCATTATCAACTGCCTGCATCCAGCATATTCCAGCCAGAACAAATTAATAATGGCCCCAAATCAAAATTTTTTAAACTATGCGATTCACAATCCTATTCTCTTTCACTACATTCACTTATTCTTTCCTATAAATTTGAAATTATTCATAACTTCAGGAACATTGGCATTTTCAGGCTCAACACTTTTATCTTTAATTTTCATTGAACCTCGGTTAATTCAATTGTAACGTGTCAAAATAGTTTTATAATAAATTAAATGTGAGTTGTATCAATAAAGATATTGAATCCTGACATCAGAGACTGATATAGCAGCACCTCCATGAAGTCTATTAAAATTCAGATTCTTCACTAAATTATATTATAATCCCTTTCATCATCTATGAAAGCTACCCCATTAAATCTCTACAGTATATAAATCTAGATTTAAATTTTATACCAACGCATATTAAAATGTGATGCTTCTAATGCAATACTCCATATCTTACTGTTGATGTCTGCAGAGTCCTTCTGTGATGAATCAGCCCTACGCCGCCGGCGATTATTAGTCAGTCGTTATCGACGTCGACGAAATCGGAGCGCACCCTCTAACCTCTCGCTGTTCCTGAACCGATTTTGGTCAGCTGAGAGATTTTGGATGAGAAGCCAGATGGCAGCAGACGTCACTACCACACATGACCAATAGTAGGCGACTAATACATATGCAATGTGCCTCCGTATGACTGCCCATCCTACTTTAGTTTTGTCTGGGAGTGTCACGTAATTCTTTTTGCGACGCAGAACAGTTCACGCATTCTCGAGTTTTGTAGAAGTTTCACTGTCGGAGGTGCATTGAAAATATTAGGCGGTGTTACAGTTACGCGATTTTCATTTTTACTGCTAAGCGAAGGAGTTTGCTCATGGTGTTGCAAATAAGGATTAGAAAGGTAGAGAAGTTGTTCTCGGGTTCTTTAATTTAGTTTCATTTAAATGCCTCTGCCCTAGTTTTGAATGCGCCACCGCCTTCCTTCCCATGGGACGAAAGTTTATCAGTTTCAGTTTCGCTCCTGGCTGTGCGATAATTTGATTCGGTGAGTCTACTGTAGGCCGGTTCCCTGTGGCCAAGACTTGTGTGTGCCTGATATGTTTTCCCAGTTTAGTCGCGTGTACAGTAAGTGCAACCCTATATGCCTATATTTTTAAATAACTGTATTTCCGAACAAGCGAGTGAGGCTGAATTAGTAGGCCTGCTTACACGTGACTTCAAAAAAGAAAGATGGCTTTTAAAAACAGGTCCACGGCCCAGTGATGGATATAAACAGCGCTGGTTTACTTGATATAATCGGAAATTAATGTACCATGATGAGCCGTTGGATGCATATCCGAAAGGAGAAATATTTCTAGGTCATAATTTGGATGGCTAGAATGTTCGTGTTGGAGCACCAACTGGGGCGAATGATCAAGGTTATAGTTTCACATTATTTACACCAGAAAGAGTCTACAGGAACGTGATGATGGGATAGCAGTAATTTAAAAAGTCTTCGAAAGACCACTCACGCTGCAAGATAGCTCATGTAAGAGTCATAGCAAAATCTGGTTCTCCTTTCTTGGAAAATGTGTCATGTTCCATTAATTAGCGTAAATAACGTTATTGTAAGCAAAGTTAGCTTAATTGTTAAGGATTATCCAGATAATACAGGACGAATCTTACAAATCACCACTAAAGCTCTATTTCTTGTTGAAAGAATGAATTTGTTTTCAACCCTCTACAGAGGCCTGTTCGTTAAATTTTAAGGTAAATTTCTCGAGAGAGAGAGCTCTCCTATTGCGGAGAGCATCATATATATATATATATATATATATATATATATATATATATATATATATATATATATATATATATATATATATATATGGGATATAACGAAATTTGTGACCACGCTAGAGGTTGCAATTTTGCTCCGATTTTCACCAAATTTTCAGGAAAGGTGTATTGGGTAAATATCTCGGTTAAGTTCGTGAACCAGCTATATCGGCCACGCAAAAAAAATCCCCGTTGGCAGCACCAGCCAGAAAGGTAAATTTCTCGTATGTAGCGTAAGGTTTCGGAAAAGAATTTGGCTTGTCTACTACACATTTTCTTACCACAATTTTTGTAGCTTTACATGGGTTTTTATTAACAAAAAGGATCTGCCGCCGTTCGTATTTGGAGACACTTCATAGAGGCGCAAATATTTTGCTAATTTAATTGAGTTACACACGTATGGATCACATATTGAAAATCGGCGAGTAATAAATTGTTATAAACATATTTATACTCGTTTACCCCTTCTCACATTTGCTGTTTATACATTTCACAGTGGTTACCACACAAAGGTGATAACTTGTCGGCTTACATAGCTCAAATAGTTAATTTCAAAAGATTTTCATGAAAGTTTAATCAGCACTTGCATTGCCATTAATATATACATTTTCGATTCTTTTCTGAACTACCAGGGCCGTCATTTTGAATTTTTATTGAAAACGGCTGCTAAAAATATTAAGCTGTAAATTAACGAATTTTTTATTTGTCATCCGATTTGCAAAGTTAAATTAAATTAGCTTTTCTTGATTACTTATAATTTCAAGTTATGTCGGAATCCGTTGAGAAACTTGGCTGCTAGAGGGCTACAGAAATAAAAAAAAATTTAAGTCGCCTCCCTGTATGGGGAGGCCCCCCTTAAACACTTTAGAATATTTTCTTACACTTCCAATTTCAAGAGGCACCACTTTTGACCTACGTAGAAAATTTCCTCATTCCAGCTTATGTGGTTTGCGAGAAAACTTGTTGTGACGCACGAACAAACGGACGGACAGACAGACAAGTCGCGATTTTATAATTTTTAAGGGGATTGTTGAAAATATTTTTCAATATTTAAAAAATAGTCTGATTTATAAATACTTTCAAGATAAGTCATTTAAAACGTGGAAAAAAATCATTATTTCAGTTGCTACTAAAATAACGAATTGCGCTTGCCTTCTGACTTTTGGGGGCCGGCAATTTGAATGCATGCATTTGATTTTGGACTATTTTAAATTTTTGTGGGCTAGGACCTCATCAATGAATGTGCCAAACCTGAGGGCTGCCTGCGAAGTGCAGAAAAACATAGGCAAGAGTGTCAAGAATGGCATTCTTGAACTGGAGGAGCTTTTTGACCGCATAACGCACTACAGGCGGAGGTGGCTTGCAACCAAAAAGCACCAAAAAGACACGCTCTCCCTCGAGGCATCAGTGGGTCCTAGCAACAGCAAAAGAATGGCCAGTAGCCAAATTGAAGGCGACCGTGAGAAAAGGAGGAAGGACGAGACCATAAACGAAGTTGTCACTCCAGGCGAGGAGTTTCATGTGGTGCGAAACAAGGCAGCAAAAAAAGCGGCCAAAAAGCTACTCCTAGAAAAAACAGACAAAGAGCTCAACCACGAAAAGAACAAAGAACCCCCCGATCCGCAGAAAACAAAAAGCGAACCGCGACGCAAACCCTTGCAAGAGGCACTGCTTATTGAACCCACTAAGGTCCGAACCTACGCAGATGTCCTCCGTGAAATTAAAGCAGCGGTCAAGCCAGACGACACCAAAACTGCTATCAAAGCAGTTCGACCAACCCGGACCGGCAGCCTGCTGGTGGAATTCGGGCCAGAGGCCACAAACAAAGATGCATTCCGTGACGCGGTTCAAAAGGTTCTTGGAGATGCGGCAACGGTTGCCTCGCTCGAACCAATGGCCACCGTGGAAATCAGGAGGGAGTTCCCCAGCTTAAGCGAAGTCAAGGCAAGATTGACACATGAAAACACAATGGGGCAACGCATGGCTATTGTCGAACTAGCTGATAAAGACGCCCAGCAAATCCTGGCGAAGGGCAAAATTAAGATAGGTTGGGTGATCTGCAGGATACGGAGAAGAGCGATCCCTATCCGCTGCTTCAGATGCTTCGAATACGGACACACCGCGTATAGCTGTAGGGGACCCGACAGGAGATCTCTGTGCTACAAATGTGGTGAAACGGGGCACAAAAGGAAGGAGTGCACGAACGAGGCTAAATGCATTCTTTGCAAGGATGCTAAGCTAGCACCCGGCGACCTCAAACATGAGCCGGGGACAGGGAGATGCTGAGTTTTCAAGGAGGCCCTAACTAAAGCCAAATCGATACTCAAATGATCCGTATCCTGCAGGTCAATTTGCACCGAAGCACAAACGCCCTGGACCTACTTGAGCAGTTTGCGAGGGATAAGAGAGCTGATCGCCGAACAAAGAAGCGAGTGTCACAAACTTCGGCGAGAGGCCCAGCGGGCGCGAACACGGGAGGAGGCAGACACTAGGCTAGCAGCATACAGGTCTGGCAGGAAATATCTTCGCAGGCTTATTAACAAGAGCAAGGCCCGATGCTGGCAAGACCTCGTGGATGATGTAAATAGGGATCCGTGGGGCCTTGGCTACAAGCTGGTCATGGGGAAACTTGGTGCCCTACGGAAGCCTTGTATACATGACGCGGAAAAGATGGACGCGATAGTGCGGGGACTCTTCCCCGCCCACCCCGTCCATGTTGACGCTGTCCGTGGTGAAACAGCGGTCGAGTGCCCACTCTTCACACAGCTGGAATTGGAGGAGGCAGTCCTCTCCCTGAAAGCGAGGAAGGCTCCAGGTCCAAATGGTGTTCCAGCTGAGGTTTTGCAGGTCGTCTATCACCATTGTCCTGACTTGCTGCTCAGCACATTCAACGCTTGCCTACGGGACGGGGTTTTCCCGGTACGATGGAAGGTGGCGAGGCTCGAGCTGATCAGCAAGGGGAAGGGAAATCCCGAATCGCCGTCTGCATACCGCCCGTTATGCATGCTAGACACGGCTGGGAAAGTGCTAGAGAAACTCATCAAGGGAAAACTCACTGACGCGATTCGTGCTGCTGGGGACCTATCTCCTCAGCAGTACGGCTTTAGAGCAGGACGTTCTACCATTGATGCGATTGCAGAGGTGGTGAACGCGGTCCAAAAGGCAGAGGCATATAGTCGCACCAAGCGACGGATCGTCCTGTTGGTGACACTCGACGTCAGGAATGCCTTCAACTCCGCTGGATGGGTGGATATTCTGGACACGCTGGAAAACTCTTTACAAGTTCCAGAATATCTAATGCGGCTTTTGAGGAACTACCTTAAGGACCGAAGCCTGCTCTACGACACGACACAGGGCCAACGAAGGATGGAAATTACATCGGGTGTTGCCCAGGGATCTATCCTTGGTCCGGACCCGTGGAACGTGTCTTACGACGGGCTACTGAGACTTGAGATGCCAGATGAGTCGCGCTTGGTCGGCTATGCGGATGATGTTGCGGCTGTGGTCGCCGGACGCACCGTTGAACAAGCGCAACTTAGGCTAGGTATGCTAATGCACCGAGTGAGGGACTGGATGACTGCTCGCGGGCTCAGTTTAGCACTGGAGAAAACCGAAGTGGTCATCTAGACAAAAAAGAGAATCCCTAGAATAAGGATGATCAGTATTGGAGATATACAGGTCAAATCGAAGCCAGCGGTGAAGTACTTGGGGCTACTGATCGACTCGAAGATGAGTTTCTCTGAGCAAATCAGGGCAACGGCTGAGAAGGCTGCTTCGGGAATATCGGCCCTGAGTCGACTTATAGCCAACGTAGGGGGACCCAGCCCATCAAGAAGACGCCTCTCGATGAGTGCTGTAGGGTCAGTGCTACTGTACGGAGCAGAGGTATGGGGCGACGCTCTCAGCAAGGAGGTATACCGAAAACGATTGGCACAGGTACAGAGAAGAGGAGCACTGAGAATTGCATCTTCGTATCCAACAGTCTCCGACTCGGCGGTGAGAGTGATTGCAGGCGTGATACCTGTCGCCCTCCTTGCTAGAGAGTGCCACGCTTTTTACCTGCACCGAAACGAGGATGCGAGGGAGACAGTTGTCCGCGAGGAGAGACAACGCTCGCTCAACGATTGGCAGCAGTCTTGGAGGAATTGCACGAAGGGAAGGTGGACTGCGTGCCTCATCCCGGATGTGAGACCATGGCTAAATCCAAGGCATGGTGAGACTGACTTCTATCTGACCCAGCTTTTGAGCGGGCACGGGTGTTTTCAGTCTTACCTGCACAAGATCGGTAGGTCACGGTCTCCCGATTGTCGGTTTTGCCCAGGAGAGGAGGACAATGCCTGTCACACATTTTTTGCGTGTACCAAATGGGCCAGGCTGCGAAGAGAACTTTACAGGGAGACGGGAGAGCTCACCCCGGATAATATAGTTGCGGTGATGCTCGAATCGGTTGACAAATGGAACCAGGTGGCACATTATGCTCGGGCAGTCCTAAAAGATAAAAGGGACTCACAGCAGCCGGAGGTGCTGGGGCTGGGGGATCGCTCTTCTGGCATTCCCTCTTCCCCTCTCCCCTCCCGCTAGGAAAGGGACTCCCCAGCTTGAAGGCGCCCCATGGCGTAACAAAACGAGACCTGGCCCGAAGTAATGTGTCAAACGGTTCCAGGCTAGGTTCTCAGATTGACAGGGGAGGTGTTTAGTAGGTAGTCCAAGGGTATCTTCCATGGGAGCCCCACACTGCCAGACTCGGCGGGCGTAAATTCCTTCACCTCCCTACCACAAAAAAAAAATCCTCGTTCAAACCGGAGTTTTACGCTAGACATGGCAAAATAATTCAATTTTTATTGAAAATGGCAGCTAAAAATATTGGGTTTTAAATTTTCGACTTTTTTATTTTCATTCGATTTTAATAATTTTCTGCATAATACAAGAACATATTACAGAGATCCATAATCTCGAGTTTCATCAAAATCTGCTGGAAAATGTGACCACTAGAGCGCCACAAAAACCTGAAAAAAACGCATATTTAAATCGCCGCCATTTTGAAATTTGTACATCCATGATCACCAAAATATCTGAGTCTATAGATCCAAGTAATGTCTATCTTGAATCCAAGTTTCATATACGTCGAATCGAAATTGCGACTTTTAGAAGCCTTTGAAGTTTTGAGTTTCAACTGGCCGCCATTTTGTTTTTTGTGACCTGACCTCCAGTTTTTTCACGTAATTCTTTAGATATTTATAATTTCTATCTAACTGCCGAGTTTTATGAAAATCTGTTGAAAGCTTTGACCACTATTACAACAACAAAATTTTGCACGCTTTTCGACCTTTGAGCGGCCGCCATTTTGTTTCTGCCTACCGACTTTGGATTTTTTATTGTGAGATTCATCACATTCATCAGTGAGCTATACTTTGGTCAGAACAATAATCACGATTTTTCGTCTAAAATGGCCGCCATTTTGTTTTTGCGCGGCCGATATAGCTGGTTTACGAACTTAACCGAGATATTTACTCAATACACCTTTCCTGAAAATTTGGTGAAAATAGGAGCGAAATTGCAACCTCTAGCGTGGTCACAAATTTCGTTATATCCCATATATATATATATATATATATATATATATATATATATATATATATATATATATATATATTTATGATGCTCTCCGCAATAGGTAAATTTCTCTCGAGAAATTTACGTTAAAAATTTCTCTCGAGAAATTTACCTAAAAAATTTGAGTGATAAGTTGCTAGGTAGCAAGAATAGGTTTTCAAATTTTCTGACTTCTATTTTGAGCGCAGTTTTTGCATTAAAAGATCCGTTTTAAGGACTGTACATCCCAAATATATTTTCCAAATTTTAAATAAATTAAAAAGGAAAAAAGGGGTAAAAAAAACTTTTTCACATTAACGGGATCAGATTTTTTCTTGACTTTATCTAAATGAATAATGATAGAAAAAAATTGGATTTATCTAAAAATTGTATCACACATTAGCACTTTTTTCTCGGTAGTTTTGGAAAGATTAAGATTTGAAACTAATCACTGAAAGCATGCAAGCTTAAATGAAAGTTCGAGACAAAATAATTAAAAATGTGCGAAAAAAGAAAAAATCAATTACTAGGATAATAAAAGTGAAGCACTAGGATAATAAAAGTGAAGCACTTTTTCTTTCTTAATAATATTATATTTAAAATTTAGAATAAAAAACATGATAAATTCAGATATCAGCTTCTATCACGAAATTGTTCTATGTGAAGTTATCAGTAAACAAACAGAAACTAAATAATCTCTCTCCCTTACTTTAGTTAATCTATATTTCGGTGTTGATTACAGTATTAGGTTAGTTGAAATGTATTTCGAGGTATACAGACTTAATAATAATAGAAAAAAATAATATGAATGGCTAAATGTAACAACGTCTTTCCTTTCCAGCTGACCCTTCCTTTCCAACAGGACTGATAGCGAACTGTAAGTATGCCGTTACGAGGGCAGGGTTGTAGAAATCTGCGGATGGTCGGTTTCGCGTCACGCTCGGTACGCGGTACCATAGTTTGATTTGAGTTTTTTCTTAGAGTCGATTATTTCACAGTGGCATTAGAGTAGAAGATTTTTAGGTACCGAGTCGGTGATATTCGGGAACGCGGAAAAGATCCAATTTTTGTGTTGTCTGAAAGAATGGAAGGAAAATGGAACTAAGTAAAGTAGGTTTCTTTTCTGTATGCCAATGCTTTGACGCGTTAGTAAAACGGGCATGTGAACCGGTGGCTCAATTTTTGTATTCAGGACTTAGTCTGCTTGCGCAAGACCCCCGACCGAACTCCTCTCCGAACTAGCTAGCTAGCCAACAGCCACCTTGGAGTAGACTAAGTGTGTCCGGACTTGTTGACCTGTATGGTGCCGTCCGTTGTCACGTCCCAAGACATCACATGTAGAACCGATGAGAGGTCGGTTCCGACTTCGTTCGAGCGATTTGAAGCGAAAAACATTACACTTCATTGGGTTAGAAGCCTCAATAACCAAAATCGACAGTTATGCCAAAAACCAGCTTAGAAAATCGGATTTGCTTATGTATTTATTTATTTCTTTATTCAATTTTCGTGTCCTCTAAATAGGACCTAATCGAAAGCAAACTTGAGAAAACAGAACTTCTCCTTCGATCTCTGTTTGAAAGTTCTAGTGTCTATCAATGGATTACATTTCCGTTTCGAACCATTTTGGTACCAAATGTTGTCTGTCATGTGCAACCTTAAATCAAAACATACATTGATCAGTTATGTCGAAAAATCAGCTTAAAATTGATTTTTCTTTACCGAAAAATATCCTTTATCAAGCCCAATACTTTGCCGAAAACAGAGCTCATCTAACCATCTCCGTTCTCAAGTTAGGCCTGGACATACAAACGAGTAAAATCAAAATTGACAATAATATAAGGTTGAAACTGATAGTCAACTCACCTATAGAAATCGGTTACAAATAAAAGCTCTTTAAACACTACGATTTACCTTTAAAACATAATAATTTCGTTCAGCACATGTGTCAAAGAACGTTAACAACTCGAATTAAAATGTATAAGATATTTATATGCAAGCGATTTCGCAGTTGCTTATTATGCTTTCAAGTGTCTATTAAATCTGCTATAGCATGTCAGCAGCACTTGACTCAATAAGTAAATAAGTAGGTCCTTCTCAACTGCTCATTCTTTGCCTTATCGTCATAATATCCTTCTTCGCCTCTCATGCAAGCTCCTTAAAGAAATCTACGTCAAGTATTTCAACCTCAAAACATTACATATTACAGCTGGTAGGTTGTTAAAATAACACATCTTCAACCTAACATATGTAGATGTAGGAACGTGTAAAAATTCAGCTTCACGTAATGCTCCTTTGAACAGGGGAAAGCGATGCGAGTTATATACGAGACAACTGCAGAATATCCAAACCTTAAACACCTGACAGAATCTGCTACATAGATTAACAAACGTGACCAGGACAAAACATTTATTCAGGCCAAGTCAAGTCATACAAAACATATGAAAACTCTTAAGGAGTACAATATAAGAAATCAGGTGTATCTATGGCTTTGGCTAGCTGACTCGCTGACTACCTTTCCTCATGTGAAAATCAGATACGAGTGTAGTAGGGTTGAAGAGAAATACTTTGAATGGAAGAGCAGGTGGCAGAGGATGCGTGCAAGGTGAAAATGTTGAATGTACATAATAGAGTAGGGAATTCAATGCGATACAAGCAACATCACCTTCACTATATCACCTGGCGAAAATGGGGTGAAAAAACGGAGGAAGTCAGATTTAAAGCTGAATATAATAGTCGGTCGGTCGGTCTCGACTTTAGTTCATATGTGAGAGAAAACGGAAATCTAGGTCAGCGATATGTCGATGATACTTTTTTTGCTATGGTAGATAGAAGGGCATCATATTTTATATAAAAGATAGTTGACATATGCACTTCAAGTTTGAGATTATGATAGACGAATAAAGATAATTGTTGAGAGCATTGTCAACGACATCGAACCTTTAAAATGTAGATGTAAATCATAAGAAATTTCACGCATCCTATAATACCAGAACAAGCAACAACAATTTATTTTCATGTCAAAATTTTTAACTGTGATCAAGAATATTTTAAACAAAATTTATATCTGCCACATCAATTCACACGGAGAAATGCTATTAATCTTTAAAATGTTTTTCTATAAAATTTAAATCCTTGCTATAAATATTCCAAAATCATGCAGACGTATTTAAAGTATCAAAACCCACTCGAGTTTGTTGACCTTTTTCAAATTTAACGGATGACATGGAGTAATTCTTCACGAAACGCATTCAAGTGAACAACACGTCTGCAACAATCTGATGAATGATGGATGATAGCTTTTAAAGGACTCATTTTGTTTGAGGTCTTGCATGCGATAAAACGAGTACTGGCAATTCATATCATAACCACAAACTCTGATTTAATTGAGTGATGTGCTAAGCTTTTAATGGAATGAAATGCAATTCTATTGTTTGCATGTCCTTTTATAACGAATATAGTTGTCTGTTGTTGAATATTTGAGGCTTTTATACTGCTATTTGTCTGGCAATTCGGAATGCACTCTTTGTTTCAAGTATTCTATTTTACCGCATTCTTAACTTTTAATCCATTGCCGAATTATGAATTATTTTAAATAGTAGAGTGAACAAAAGGCGATACAGTACGTAAAGCAGTTGTCTGCATCTCACAAATAAATTTTAGCTAATTTAGGAATTATCAGTCCTTATTTATCTAACTGGTTAGCAGAAAAAATTGAAAATGTTCGATACTTACGTACAAAAATGTTACTCATCAAAGTAGCCGGCAAACAAAATACTATCACTAGAATATCAGCAATCGCCAAATTCGCTATGAAAAAATTTGTAACAGTACGCATTCGTGGTGCACGTAGAACAACTGCTATTACAAAACTATTACCAATTAGACCAACTATAAACACTAATATATACGCGACACAATAAACTGCTGTCATTGTTACCGAATGTCGATACAATGTATCGTATTCGGGCTCTTTTGATGAAACCACACTTGAATCATTAACATTTGTTGGAGCCCCACCAAAAAATGGATTTGAACTATCATCTTGTATTGCCGCAACACTACTACTACCACCCATTATCATTGCTGAACCGGGTATTGTACTAAAACCTCGCATAAAATTTCGTGTACCATCCATATTGGCGTCAAAATCGAACATTTGATTGGAATTCTGAAATAGAAAAAAATGAAGATATCTTAAATAGAATTTTCAAAAAATAGCACTGTAAAAATTTAAATTTAATAATTAACACAAGTACATATAATTTGAAAAAGAAAAGATTTTTTTGCTTGCTCGATCAATCGTGAGATGAGATTTACATCTGGCAATCAATGGGCGGAAAAACTGAGGGGTATTAGCCCACAGGACCCAGATGGCGTTTTCGCGAAAGTGAATAGCTTATTCCGCAGGAAGTCTCGAGTGAAGGTATCGAACCTTGAAGTCGCTAGTGATGAGATAAATCTTCTCGATAGAGCTGGTATCGAAATTGATAGTACGACTCCGGATAGAAATGGAAACAGGATTATATGTGATGGATTGCAGAAACTTGCCCTGGTTGGAACACATTTTGAATTGGTTCATCCACCAAACCCAGAGAGAAGGAATGAAATATTTTCGGAGGTCGTTGAAGCAAAAGTTTCCGACTTCAAATCAAGCCTGAACGGCCAATTAATTCTTCATTTCGATGAAACATTAACATCTGACCTCATACCGAGCTTGAATCTTATTGATTATTTTGTCAGCTATGAAGACTTGTGTTTCATATTTCGCAGAATAAACAACAAGAAATCATGTGGTACTGACGGTATTCCAAATATAGTTCTCCGACATTTGCCTGAGGTTGCTATTAGGAATTATTGCATATTGTTCAACAACATGTTGAACAATTCATATTTCCCAAATGAGTGGAAAAAGGCTAAGGTATTTCCGATCTTGAAGAAAGGAAAAGAATCTTCATGCCCTAAAAGCTATCGCCCAATCAGCTTGCTGCCTAACATCAGCAAGGTGTTTGGAGTGATACTCAACAGAGCATTAAACGCCCACATTGAGAAATATGAGTTGATGCCGAATTGCCAATTTGGTTTTCGTGCCAGGCATTCGACCATACATGCAATAACGAAAGTAACCTCAGACATCTGTTGGAAACTAAACAACAAAGAATGTGTTGGAGCATGTCTCATTGATATGGAGAAAGCCTTCGATACGGTGTGGTTAGATGGACTAGTTTTCAAACTTCTTCAGGACAGGTTCCCCAGAAACCTTGTTGCCATGAAGTGTAATATGTTATACGGGAAACCATTTATTGTAACTGATGGAAATCTGACAACAATGCGCGAATTCAAGGTCTTGAATGGTCTACAGCAGGAAACAGTTACTGCGCCCCTGCTTTTCTCAATATTCATTCGCAAGCTATTGAACAGCTTTGATTTTAATGTCTCGCCAACGCGATCATTGGTAGCGTTTGCTGATGATCTGATCATCTATACGGCAGACCGAAATGCTACAATAGTTCAGAGAAATCTCCAAAAAATGTTTAATGATGTGCAGCTCTACACCGACAATTGGCGAATGAAAATCAATGTCCAGAAGTGCGAAACAATTTTGTTTCGGACAACGCTGCAGGGGGCCAGTCAAGACCTGAAACGTAATTGGAAGGATTTCCACATTATGGCTGGTGAGGGTAGTTCAGAACGGGTTCCACATAAATCCTGTGTTCGATACCTCGGTGTTCATCTCGATCAGTATCTGTACTATACTGAACATGTCAAAATCATGCTCAGTAAAGCACTAAAAGTAGTCATGGCCATTCGGCGACTCTTTCATTCCAGATAAATTGATCAAAAAGTCAAAGTTATTTGTTACAAGACCCTGGTTAGACCAGTTTTGACATACGGATGCCAGATCTGGTACACCCAGAGTGCTAGTACAATGGAAAGATTAAGAGTTTTCGAAAGGAAATGTCTTCGTGCATGTACTGGTTTGTACAGAAAGCCTGAGACGGATTGGAAGCACTATATATCGAATAGAAAAATTTATCAAACCGCTCAAGTGACAAGAATCGATATCTTCATATTGAAACTTCTTCGGAATCATATCGCAAGATCTGTGACTGTGACTGAAAACCCATGGATTTCACAGCCGTTCCACCCTACAGACGGGTATATTGTGACTTGCCTCACTACTGACTTCGTTCCTCCAGAAGCATTCGTGTATTTGGACATGAGTCGATATGTTTTTGATTCTGACGGCGTCCCAATCATATATCACATATATCGACGGGCCACCGATAAGAAGATAAAATATCCTCCGAATCTGAGTTCACGAGACCAACAATTCCAATGGAGATACTCATTTGCTAGATTCTTTGAGGCTGGTCGAGCTGAGATGGAACTATCTAGGTATTGGTGGCTGAATGAAAATGTCTAAATTATTCGTGTTTATTTTCTGTTTTTGTGCTTTTTCTCGTTACATAGTTTTTTTAGATTCATCTCATTATTGCTACATCTAGTATTGTTGTTTATTTGTATTATAAATTAGGTATAGGTTTCAATATAAGGTAACGTTTTTTTTTTTGATTGAACTTATTTAGAATTAGGGTGTAACATATTAGGTTTAGGATATAAGTTCATTGTTGTGTTAGTAGTATAAGTAATTTTTGAATAATGCTGGTTGGTTTTTTCTCCTTTTTCCAATTGAATCAAAAAATATCTAATAATCTTAATTAATTTAAATTTGCAAGTGTATTTTTTTCAATAAATGTGTTTAACTGATAACGTATAAATTTAAAGAGCCATTCGGGCCATTAATTTTTTTATAGTTTTATTGTTTGGAATTCGCTTTATGTTCTTTTACAAATTTATAACGATTGGTATTAAATAAAGCGCTTTTGACTTTGACTTTGAGATTTACATCTGGAAATGATTTAGGACATCTGGGAATAATCTCTTTTTTGGATATCCGGACGCATTCCATATTATATTTCGAAGTCTTTGCGGCAAACATTCATTTATTTATCCTGTTTTTAATGATACTTTCTAATAGTCGTGCAAACAATTTTTCCCTCAATTAAAATTGTACACTTTTATTTTAACTTCCTTTAATTTTCACTCATATGCAAAAATTATTCATTCATTCATTAATGCAAGGTGACGAAAAATTAATCATTCAATTTTATTTTTGAATAATTTTTTTACTAAATAAAAAAAATCATTTTGGGTAATGGAAATCGTCATTTAGATCTTTATAATTTTTCCTATTAACTGGAAAAGATTTTATCCATCAAGTGGCTGCCGTCAGGTTTGATACAGAGGGATGCCAGCAAGTTGTGCGGTCTTCTACGTCCCCCTGTAGTAATCGAGTAGTCGCCTAAGTGAACTTCTCGAAAACCAGCAGAATGCTGATCCAAATTTCAATTGTAAATTTAAAAATAATAATCATTTAAATTTGCAACTGAATTTCGACACAACAACCCCTTTACAACGGAGCTTATTCACGAGTTGCACTCCTGCAATGCAATTGAGAATGGCTGAGAGGCTCGTCAACTGCCGTTGGAGGAGTCCCGCAAGATGACGACTAGCAACAAGAGCAGTCTGATGGTGATCACGAAACGGGGTGGCCATTGCGAATGATCGAAGGCTACCATACAAATCCAAATTAAGATCTACCTGTTCATTTATGAAGAAAAATAAATCTATGAAGGAAAGTAACCAAATGCGAAAATGGAATTCGGAATCGTCAAGGTGTCAGGGGAATGATTTTGGGTCGTGTACACGAGGAGCGGTCGAGTGGTTGTGTACAAGATTTTGAGAAAAATTAGGAAATGAAAATTTAGTTTTAATGAACTAGTATCAAAGTGTTCTCTTGTACGGTGAAATCTTGTCAGAATAGTGCTAATAGTTTATAGTTCAACATGTTGATGTATGTCGTGCTCTTGAGAGGATCAAGCGCCTTTGTGGAATTGTGTGGAAAATAATAAATCAAACTCTCCGATAAGGTGAGCAAATGATAGAGGAAGTTACGGCACCACATGTCATGATGGTTGGGCTGCCCGCTTCAGGGAAAACTTGTACATTCAAAAAAAGAAACTATCGCGCTATCTAAACTGGATTGGTATCAATACAAGAGTTTTGATTTGGGAGAATATCGCCGAGAGCAACAACTGCATATAAAAGTCATGAATTTTTCATGCCAGATAATGAAGAGGCAATTACTATACGAAAGAGATGTGCAGTGAAAGCAACAGAAGATACAAGTCAATGGTTAGAATGACGAAGAGATGTGCCATTTTTGACGCAACAAAATCAACGAGAGATAGTGTCGCTATTGACAATTACATTGTATGAGTGACGAAAATCTTCACTACACCGATTATAGACATATCCCATATGGACGCGGATTCCTATCAACATCATTAAGTGCACGACATAGAGTCTTACGCCAATGTAATCAATTTGAACCGGTAGATTTTTCCATTGTCTATATGGAGAATGTTTTGTGAGATTGTCGTAAAATTGGCCAAGGTGTCTATGGTGAAATTTCCATGAATAAAACTGTTCGCGGTGAGGCGGTCGTGTTGAAAATAATCCCGATCGAAAGTTCAATCGAAGTCGCTGGTGAACCGCAAAAGACATTTGAACAAATTTTATCGGAGATTATTATTACTATGTAATTGATTCGTATACGCGATGATGAACTATTTATGACTAATGGTTTTTTGACGTGGAAAAAAGTTTTGCTGCGTACAAGGACGTTACCTCTATCACATGTCAAAACTGGAAGAACTGGGAAGAGGGATGGAAATTGAAGAAGTCGTTGCAGGTAATTCTGATATAGATACTAACGTAAATTTTATTCAATATTTAAAAAATAAAAACAAAGGGTAAAAATCAACTCGCAGATATACTGGTTCCTCAACCAGCAATAAAACTAAAATTGTTTCGCTAGTAAATGTATTCGGACAAAACGGAAGAGATATGGTCCGGCTATAGGCAGCTGAAAATAAAATAAACAATTTCAAAATCAAAATGGAAAGGCAGGCTGGTTGACGTCACGCCACGTTACTGGTTGGCTTCAAGTCGGCTAAGGATGTGTTGAATTTCAAGGAGGTTCCATACTTCACCTATAACCCGAAAAGCGAAAAAATGAGACCTTCCTGTTGAAAGGGAAGGACACGTTCGATATTTTTCACGCGCGCCAGGAAGCTACTTCAAAAACGAAATTCATTTTAGTCAAAATCTTAGGAGGTCGACCATCGAGAAGAAAAATTTACCGCTTTATTGGTACAAATTT
The DNA here is from genome assembly GCA_963969285.1 of Odontomyia ornata. NCBI lineage: Eukaryota > Metazoa > Arthropoda > Insecta > Diptera > Stratiomyidae > Odontomyia > Odontomyia ornata. Next base: position 25,746,830 of record OZ017739.1, read on the forward strand.
CTAATAAAAGTAGTCAAAATGCCCTTCAACAAATAAAGTACTTGAATTTCACACTGGTGTGGTGGGAGCACTTCCAGAAAGCCAGTGGTACCGATGTCAATGATTCAGTCGCTCACCCGAACTGCGCCATGCACTACCGGTGTGTTAAATGTAAAGAAATTCATGCCCTCGATGAGGGTAAATTGGCTCCCATGGAGCCTGAAGAGAAATCTCACTGCATCAACAGTAGTGTATTTGATCATCCAGCATCATATCGAGGGTACCCTTGATATCAAGATGTCAAAGTTAAATTTATTCCAAAATAAACGCAAGCACACGGCAGTGTGATACCTTCAAACTTCGTCATGTCCGGGGTATCATTTACACTTTCCGCTAGAAGATCAGTAGCCAATACTGCAAATAATGTAAGTAGCAACAATGAGCTGCTTCTTAAAATCTACCAACAACTTAATTCCTTACTGGAAAGAATCAACAAACAAGATTCAAGGATCAATCTTGTTTTTCAACATTTAAATCTTTCAAATGTCCCAAAATAACTTGCCATTCAGCCTCACTCCCAACGATAGGCTTCGGCTCATCTCGATCAACGTCAACCCTATGTTACTCTACATTGAAGTAACTATCTCTTTGAATTCATTGTTAAGCGAAAGCCTGACATCATACTTTTCACTGAAACACACCTCAATTCATGGCACTCAATGACGTTCAATGAAACGATAGAGCAAACCATGATGCAGGAGGTGATATCGGCATATTAGTAAAAAGACCCTATCGTTTCCAATGCATTGGTAAATTTGGATTCAAAAACTTTGAATCTCTTGAAGTGTCCATCATCAAACTTTCACCGCTAGGTGGCGATAACCTCTTCGTTATTTTGGTGTACTACTGTGACCAAAAAATAAGGTAACATTTGAATTCAAACTGCGCGCGTCGAAAGATTCGGAGAATTTTTTTTTAGGTTGGTAGTACTGTCAGTGACGTCTATGTCAAATTTACATGTCAAAATATTCATTAGTGTTTGAGATACGTGTCGTTTTGTGAGCTGCTAAAAGTGAGTTTTTCGTTTTTTGCGATGTCGAAATTTGTTCAAGGAGGAGCTTAATTTTTTATTGAAAATACTCGAATTGAACAGGTGGAACAGTTATTATACTATTAATGCTCGGCATTCATAATGACTGAATGCCAACATTCCTGAACGCAAGGATAACAGAGAATCAAATTATATGCAGGTGCAGTCTTTATGGGTCGGAGCTCCCAATATATCCTAGGATAAATTCATGATTGGGCCTTGGCATTGTTGACGTAAGACTTCAATTCAGATTCAACAATCTTCAATGGAAACTGCAGGTGCTTCCTGATGACACCGACCATTTTGCCATTGTAATAGAAGTAAATCATCATAATCAATCTGTCATTGGCTGAGTCAAAATAAACTTAAGAAAAATTTCAAAAGAGGTTCAATCGGAAGTACCAAAAGCAATGTCCACCTTCTGATGGCACTAACTCTAGCCCAATATTCCTAATGACAGGAATCTAATTAACGATGAAATATATCTCTATTTGAGGCTGACATTAAAAATTATTGAGAAAGTTGTTCGCAAGATTAAACATCAAATTAGTCCATCTTATCAAAATGAAAATGACGTTGGCAACCTCACAAGTCCGCATCAATAACCAGCTCGCCAATGCGTTTGACACCATTATCGGACTAAAACAGGGAGAATGCTGACTGCTACCTGTTGATACAGGACATACATTACTATACAAGTCGAGCCAAGCTAAGTAGTATCCTATGTGGATGACATCAAAATTTTGCCGCGGTCATTAACAACTGCCAAAATTAGTTGGGCTACAAATCTATGAAAATAAAATAAAGCTCATGACGCAGTCGAGGAAAAATACCTCAAATACACAAAATATCACACTTGAAGAGTACAGTATCAAAAATGTGGATAAATTTGTGTATTTAAGCGCCAAAATAACAGGAACCGCTCATGAAAAAGACGAAATATGCCGAAGAATACAGCTCGCAAATAAAATATTTTATTCAGTTTTGGCGATACTGAAGACCAGCTGCATACACAACAAAAAAAAGCTCCAAGAATACAAATCTGTAGTAAGACCTGTGTTATGCCATAGTTGTGAAATATGGACCCTAACCCAAGTATTCGCAAATATATTGAACGCCTTTGAGTGCCGGGTCCTGAGGCGTATAATCGGAGCGAAGCTAGACGGGGACCAATGGTGAATTCGATTTTCACGAGCTGGAGGTCCGAACGATTGTAAGACTGTGGAAGCTGCAATGGGCTGGCCACATGAATTGTGTGGACAAACAACGAATACCCAAAAAGGTATTCGTCGGGAGAATTGAGGCCGGAGACCAGTGGGGAAACCGAGGAAACGCTAACCTGACTCGGTCAACGAAAACAATTCATCGCTGCTCGGACTTCAAAATTGGAAGATGTGCTCAATGAACCGAGACAATTGGAGGCGCTATTTGCAAGAAGCGAAGGCCCGAGAGGGGCTGTAGTGCTACGAAAAAGAAGAAGATCAAACATCGAATCAATATGAAAGAATATAAAACACCAACTATCTCAAGGTTGAAAAAATTGAAAAGCCTTTTTCTCACATACGCCAACAATATCTACCAGTAATTTCTGGACTACAACCATCAATTATTGGCCTTATTGAAATTACACCTTAAGAATGTCCAAAACTTAATCCGTTCATACTACAGAAGTGTAGGCAGCATCCAATGGGTGGAGAAATTGAGAATTATTAGCCCACCGGATCTAGATAGCATGTTAACAAAAATGAATAGTAAGATGTCTCAAATGAATGTTTCGAATCTTATAATCACTAGTAGGGAAATAGATCTTCTAGATAAAGCTGGTATCAAAACTACAAATATGACTCCAGATACAAATGGAAGTAGGATTGTATATGATGGTTCACAGAAGCTTGCTCTGATCGGAACTCATTTTGAATTGGTCCACCTACCGAAATCTGAGAGAAGAAATACTTTCAGGAGTCATTGAAGCGAAAATTTTCGATTTCAAATCAAGCCTAAACGGTGAATCCATTCTTCATTTCAATGAAACATTGGCCTCCGACCACATACCGAGTGGTGAACTTCCTGATTATTTTGTCAGTTATGATTCCTTGTGTTTCATATTTGGTAGGACAAACAACGAGAAATCATTTGTTATCAAACGTATTTCCAACATATGTTAAATGGTGGTTTTTAAGAGCTATAGAACTTTAACATAAAATAAAATACGGATAAATTGTTTTGATTGCCAGAAAAAATAATTCATTGCCGTTTTTATTTAAATATGATTTTGGGCATGGGAGTGCCATGACTGGTGGGGAGGAAGTCCAAACGAGAGGTCCAATTTTCGATTACTCTATCCAATAATTGGGGCCGTATCTCGCCAAAACATGGCGAATGTTATCTCCCAAATGATCAAGTGTCTCGGGTTTGTCGGTGTAGACGAGTGATTTGACGTATCCCCAAGAAATAGTCCAGCGGTGTTAAATCACAAGCGCTTATCAAACGCTTCTTTCAATAAGTCGATAGTTACACAATCTGCATGGCATATCGCGCCATCCTGTCGAACCCAGAGGTCGCCTGTATTACAGCGAGTATATTTCGGAATGAAAAAGTCATTGATAATGGCTCTATAGCGGTCACCATTGACTGTAATGTTATTCTCAATAGCATTTTTGAAAACATGTGGACCAGCGATTCCACACATCAAGCAGTGACTTTCTTCGGATGTAACGGTATTTGGGCAACAACCTGTAGTTGGTCATTACTCCAAATGCGACAGTTTTATTTATTGACGTAGCCATTTAACTAGAAACAAGGATCTGCAGCAATTTGTTCTTGGGCCCATATACCGAATCTACACCATGTCCGGTGGTCGTTCAGCTTCAATTCTTGCACGAGTTGTATTTTGAAGCCTGCAAACTAAGATTTTTCCGTAAAATCTTCCATAATGTGGATGGGCACAGGTTTAATTACTAGCACTCCCTTGGGTCTTCATGGATACTACGCGCTACAGCTGCTATGGTTTCTTCATTACGCATTAGACATTAAGAGTAAACGTAGTGTAGAAACGATCCATGGTTAATCGAATTGATAGTTTTGATGGACGATTATGTCGGCAATAAACCTAATGAGCTTGCGATGAGCTTCTCGAACAGAACCGTATTTTTTCGAAATAAATCTGCACAATTTGCAGACGTTGCTCAGGTGTGAACCTCTTCATGATAAAATGACATTTATGAACCACAACATTTGCCTGAGGATGATATTCAAAATTGTCACATATTGTTCAACAACATGTTGAAAAATTCATGTTTCCCAAATCAGAGGAAAAAAGCCAAGATGTTTTGGATCTTGAAGAAAGGAAGTACAAAGATGGTACCCTAAAAGCTATCGTCCGATCAATTTGTTTCCTAACATAAGCACGATGTTTGAAGTGATACTGAAACAAGTATTAAACATTCACATTAAGAAATATGAGTTGTTGCCAAATTGCCAGTTTGGATTCCATTCCAGGCATTTGACCATACATGCGATAATGGGAATAACCTCGAATATCTATTGGAAACCAAACAATAGAGAATGTGTTCGAGCGTGTCTTATTGATATGGAGAGAGCTTTCAATAGGGCTTGGCTAGCCAGACTAATATTTAAGCTCTTTCAGGACAAGTTCTTCAGACACCTTGTTGCCATGATGTGTAATATATTATATGGTAAGTCATTTGTTGTAACTGATGAAAATCTGATGACAGTACGTTATTTTAAGGTCTCAAATGGTCTGCAGCAAGAAACAATTATTACCCCTCTGATCTTTTCCATATTCTTTCGCAACGTATTGAATGGCTTTGATTTTAACGTTTCGCCACCGCGATCATTACTGGCGTTTGCTGATGACCTAATAATTTGTGCGGCAAACCGAAAGCCATCAGTTGTTCAAAAAAACTTTCAAAAAATGTTCAACAATATGCAGACGTGCACAGACAGTTAGCGAATGAAAGTAAATTCCCAAAATTGCGAAAAAATTTAGTTTCGGACAACGCTGCGGTTGGCTAATCAAAACCTGAAAAGTATTTCAAAAGATTTTCACATTATGGCTGGAGAGGGAAGTGCAGAACAGATTCCACATATATCCTTTAGTCAATACCTTGGTGTTCATCTTTGATTTATAGCCCTACTAGTTTTGCTTCGCTGTTGAGTTTCAGGAAAAGTTATTTAGTGGTTGTCAACGACCATGACAAAAAATGTATGCTGTCCGCATAGGCTACCACTTGGCTTGACTTATATAATAACGTACCTCTTGCATTGACGGATAGTTTTCCGATGACATATTTCAGAGCCAAATTGAAAAGCGATGGGACCAACCCACCTCCCTGTTTAAGTCTGATATTTGGGTGAAAGGCGTCGGTGAATTGGTTAGTGATGCAGACTTGGGAGGTTGTCGACGTCCTTGTCATTTTAGTAAGACGGACTAATTTGGCTGGGATACCAAAGCAAAGCATTATTTGGCACAGTACGTTATGCTCAATACTGTCGTATGCTTGCTCAGAGTCAAAGAAAATTTAGTGTACGACTACGTTCAACTCCCAGCATTTTTCAACCACCTGCTTGATAATAAAGAATTGGTCGCTTGTCGATCTACCTGCTCTAAAACCAGCTCAATACTCCCCAATCATACTGTTGGAGTTTGATCTGATTTGATTTCTTAAGATCATCGCGAATGTTTTGTACACTGTACAAAGTATTGACATGCCTCTACAGTTTTCACACTGTAGCTTGTCATCTTTTTTGTGAATAGATAATATAATTGATTGGCTCCACTCGCTCGAGATATGTTCTTTTTGCCAAATATGCTGGATGACTTTATGGATGCCTTTCTGAACACCACTGCCACCATATTTGATGAGCTCCACTGGAATCTCATCGATGCCCGGCGCTTTATTATTCTTTTGGGCTTTGACGATGGAATGAACCCATTCCTTGGGAAATATATATAGGCTCCAATGCTCTGGAGCTACGCAGAGAATACTTGAAATATGATACCCATCTTTCCTAAATCTTGTTTTCATCAGCGATGATGTTGCCGATGTCATCACGGCAGAACGTGGTTTGGGCCAACCACGTTTCAGGCTTTGCACTACTTTATATGCTTGTCTTGTGTTATTTCTCGCTAAATTTACATCGATACTTCTCAATTGGTCATCGTAGTGTTGTCTTTTCTTAGTTCTAATTATCTTATTAGCTATTCTTCTAAGATTTTCCTAATAATCTCTCTTCGTCCTGGTTTTTCTTTCTAAATATTCTTTGTGCGTCTGATTCTTTTATCTAACGCATTCTGGCACTCGTCATCAAACCAATCATTTCTTTTGCCCTGGGCTTGATGTCCGATCGTCTGTTCTACCATGGTCTTAATCACCGCTCCCACTTCCATCCATAGCTCGTTACTTGTCTTCAGCGATGTATCTGATCGAAAGGGGGCTATCTGGTTGTCGAGGGTCTCCATGAAATTTTTTGCTACAAAGACCTTCAATGTCAAATTTTTGTGGAGGGCTGGTCTTCGCCGAATACGCCTTTGACATACGAGATCGATAGGTTAATTTTATCAAGTAATGATCTGAGTTACAATTGGCTCCTCGGTATGTACGAACGTCAAGTATCCACGAAGTCCAACGTTATTGGATCAAAACATGGTCGATCTGATTTTGTGTGTTGCCATCCGATGATACCCAGTTTATTTTATGTATGCGTCGATATGGAAAGCAAGTCAAACGTATGACAAGATTTCTGCTATGTGCAAAGTCAAATATATAGATGTAAAATATTACTTCATAAGAAGGAAGGTTGAATTGGGCATAATTAAACTCAATTATATATCGAGTAAGAATCAGCTAGCAGACATTTTGACCAAAACATTTCCTGCTGAAACTTTAGTCGATCTGAGAGATTAGCTTTTGTTTGCTTATAGATATAATAATGTAAAATTTATCACACTTTTATAATTGAAGCTAAGTTTCAGTGGGAGTGTTGAAATAAGAATGAGTTCAAAAAATTTAACTTTTGTACAGCAAGAAGCAGCAATATCTATTCATAGTACAATTGTAACCTAACATAAAATTAGTCGTCGGTAGATTGCAACATGAAAAACACTAGAAATTCCTGATGTATATAAGAGTTAATAAACAATGCTTGAAATATATTAAATAAAATGAGATTAAATAAAAATGTAGAAAAAGTAAAGCAAGTGCATCAAATAGTTTTGAGTGAGCGTAAAGTGAAGTTGCGTGACTTTACTGAGGCAATCGACATCTTAAACGATACATAATGCACGGTATATTGGGTGCTGCGTTTGCTAGCCGTCAACCAAATGCAGCAGCGATTTGATAACCGGCCGATTTGGCGTTGTTGCAGTGTAATTAAACAGACCTCTTCCGACGTTTTGTGATAATGGATGAAACTTGAGTCCATTACCACACTTTTTTTACTTTAGCACAACAGACCCTTCCAGGCCTTCATTTAAGGATAGTTCGAGTATCTCATTACCTTGATCGAATGTATCTCGGGAAGGTTTTATGGTTAGTTCCACGCTTTGGCCATGTGTCCGTCCACCCAGCTGTGATACGTTCCGATTTTATACCAGTGTGTATCATAATTGAATGAACTTATAGTCCATCCGAAGAATCACTCGAAACAAATATTGTTATCGCCAACGAGACTCGAACCAGAGACTTTTGGCATATGAAGTGAGTGCTCTAACCACTACACCAAACAGACTTCCCATTATCATACGCCTAAATTCATAAGTAGTCTACAGAGTGGCTAAATGGCTACAAAAGCTGATCAAAGCGGCGCAAAGAATAAAAACTTGATCGGGCGTGCTGGTCTCCGTTTTTTGGGATTCGCATCATATAATCTCGATTGATTACCTGTAGAAGGCAAACAAAGTCACAGAACAGCATTATGCAGGGTTATTGGACAAACTGAATGACGAAACAAGGAAAAAATGGCACCATATGGTAAAGAAAAAAGTTCTACATCATCATGACAACGCACCGCCCTACGCGTTCTTGAAAGCGATGGCCAAACAGGACCAATTACGATTCGAATTGATGGATCACCCACCATATTCTTCAAACTTGGCTCCCAGCAACTATTATCTGTTCCCCGACCTCAAGCAGTGGTTCCAAGGAATGAGACTCAGATCAAATGAGGAGTTCATCATGAATACCGAGGCGTATTTCAAAGGTTTCGACATTTCGTACCAAAGAAAGGGCATCAAAATGCAAGTGTATTGCCCTCAAAGGCAACTTTTTTGAGGAATAAATATAACCCTGCCCAAAAAACTCTCCTGTTCATTAAAAATCCCGAGACTTATCGGCCCATACACAATAGTATATTTCAAACATTTTTCATTTTGCACATCAGAATATAAGAAATATTTTTGCATCAAATAAATATTTTCTGGACCCATTTATAATATTTTTAGGCTTAGTTCAGGCCACTTTTGGGCCGACCTTAGACCACTTTTGGCCAAGTTTGGGCCACATTAAGGCTAAGTTAGAGTCACTTTTAGGCCTTCTTTGGCTTTTGTTTGGGCCTGATACATTGCAAATTGGACCAAGTTTAGGCTTTTTTTTACCTTGTTTAGGTAAATTCGATCGTTGATTGGGCCTACTTTGGACCAAATATCCTGAGAAAAGGTCAAGTGTAGGCCCTTTTTAGGTCTTGCGAAAAACATTTCATAGTCAAATTGTTTGGGCCATATTTCGGCCATGAATTTGAAAAGTGATTTTCTTACTCGGGAAGTAACCCATAAAAATTTGTTTATTAAAGGTAGACAAAGGGGATATAAAATGAAAGGTCTTTATTTGAACTTTTAGAATCTGAAACAGAATGGTCAGTTTGTGACTAGAGGGAGGCAAAAGTATGGAAAATAGATGTCCTTTCTTCTCGCGAGCAAAATCACGGATGTAGGACTTTATGAGCCCAAGAGCAACAAATGCTTCTTATTTAACTCAAATTTCTTAGTAATAGTATAATTTGTCAAGTTTACTTTCCAACTTTTAAAACTGATATGGTAATTATGTATATTAATATAAAGATTCATAGTAATTGGGTCTTGATCGAGTGTGATAAAGCCATTTTAATTATATGAAATTTCAACAACACGTTTTAATAGTTAACAAATATTTCAAATCGGCGCGACGTTTCCACTACAATTTAAATCGGATTTTAATTTAAAAAATTCGGTAATAGTGTTTACCTTAAATTTGTTTGATTGTCCAAGCATTCGGCATATTTATCTGAGCAGGAGCAAAATACAAGCTACTGGGTTGGAACGATTTTTATATGTTAAATGAGTGCATAACTCAATTCATCGATTAATGTCATTCGAAAAATTACTTTCAACCCTAGAAGGGTCACAAAATACTTCTGGTAGTAGCAGACTCCTTCCTACTCAATTTGTTTCGCATCTCTACATTAGGAGTTTTGGGGTAGGTTAAGTAATAGTAGGCAAATATTTTGCAGACAGAATTAGGATTCTTTTTACCAAAGAATAGATATTGCAACTAATTAATTGACATCCGACCCTTGAACGTCAAATAAATTTTAATTTGAATATGTTCTTCTTTTTCTAGAACACAACTATGCAACTATACCAAACACCAAACTTATAGCACCAAAATTATCAATTTCCGTTACCATAGCTTAAATGAAAAAAAAAATCCTTGTATTTTGCACCCTCTTATTCACATTTGAAGAGCATAACCTAATTATCCTCCCTAATTAAACTTTCAGCAAATCATAAGGATCTCCGTGAGAAAACACGAACAAATACCAATCCAACAAATTTCTCCCTCACATTACAACCAAAATTGATTACCTTCATAAACGATAATTACCTTAAGAATCGTGTAATCCGAATTCATGGATATAATACTATCATAATCTGCTAGACGATGTGTGGTAACATCAATAGTGGGAAAGGTGGAAAAACTAGGATCTAAAGTTGAACTATCAAAATCCATTATTTATTTTATTATATTTTGCTATTATTTATATTCAATTATTATTCTGACTTTTTTCACAAAAAATTTGTTCAAGTTCAATTAGCTCTTATTCTCTTTTATTTTCAATCACACTAAGCACTGCAGATAAGACACAGTTCCAAAAAGGACACTCACTATGCATGTGTGTTGTATATATGTATATATACTTTGCAAAAACTTTTCAACTCACAAATATCGTTCACAAGATTTCTTTTTTTTTTTAATATTTTTGTTTGTATTATTTACGATTTTATTTTTGTATTATAAGCGTATAAATGTTATTATCATTGTTCGGTAAAAATTCAACAAACTAGAATCTATTATATATAATTAATATTTAATAATAATAGTGTAGTACTAAATGGTATAGTAGAAGAGATATGAAGAGCGAGGAGGGCCTTTTTTCGAAGCACACTTGTTGGCGGCTTCATCACGAGCACGATACTGAATGGAAAACGTCCTGAAAGTCTGCATATAACACTTCTGCCAGAATACTGCACGTCCTTGCCTCCCACTTTCAGCCAGCTCAAGCAGCAACTCCCCATGCCCAATATTGAACCAGTCACACGATGGTCCTTGTGGAACTCTCTGCTTCCTGTTTGAACCATTTTCAGAGAGAGTGGGGGAGAAATTGGTCAAAAGTAGACAAAGGTCTTAATTATGGGTGCCATCAAAAGTCGACAAAATTCAAAAAACTAAAATAAGCATCAACAATTAATCAAAGGATCAGTTTAAAATGCCTGAAAGAAACCACTAACATCATATTCTTTCACAGAAGGCATCAAAACGATCCTTCAGCATCAAATCATCCCCACGTTGCTGTAGATGTTCTAGAGTATGGTTAGCAGCTTGTCGCTTTAGACAACCAGTCACCGTTTCTCTTGATGAAATCTTCCGTATCCTTTTTCCCAAGCTTTTTATTCGACTGTGATACGACCCATACAACGACATTCTCTGCTATGGTAGTCCCATGAAGCTCCTCGAGTTCAGTGGTAAAACAGCGAAGAGAAAGCACGAAATTGGACATGACATACTTTTACATTGACAAGGATGCACATCGAAGAGTTCTGCAGCCCAACCTCCCAACATTCAGATTGCTGTGTATATAAAACAGACTCTCTTCGACACATTTCCTTGCTCGCACCAATCTTCCATCAGCCATCGCTACAGAAATGCAGCAACAAGAAGGCGGCCAAAGTTCAAAAACCTCGAGAGTCGACTTGTTATGTTGCACAGCTGACTGGAGGGTGGGCCTGTGGTGCGCAAGACTGTGATGGAAGGAGGAATTCGCCGAAATTCGCTCCAATTCGCTTCATATAAAAACTGAAGGAATTTTGATTGAGTCGTATGGTAAAGTTCAAAGGATAGAAAAAGCTTCCCAGTGAAAATTGAAAGTGATGATAATAATATACGACAAGAACGTTGGGGCAAACATGCTATGTCACACTTATGTACTGTTTGCTTTCAATGTGTACCATTTGATTAGCCGCGATTTATCAAGTTGCAAAGGAGAACAATATTTGCCACTAAATTTGGTTCAGGTCCTGATTGGAGCACTTTTAATGAATTGACAACATTTACATAAATGGACACAATCGTCGCAGTAAACAGGTTGAATGAAATACGAGTAAACTCTAATTAGGGTTTAAGTGTTACATTAATTTTAGTAGCAATGATGTGTGTAGCGATCAAAAGAGAACGAAATTGTTCTTAACTACTAGCAAACTCAAAAGTTGATTTATTAACACGGGAATTATTCAATTCTAATCCAATGATGGTAACAACTGATAGGTTAATAGAATTTGGACTAGATAAAGGTCGGTCCAACCATAATGCACGATGTTAATTGTGAGCATAGTACATTCACCTAGTACCAACACACCCTCTGTATTGCACACTTTTCGAATTTTCCCAGGCGCACGTCAGCTGAGCCCAGGCCTGGCGCGTTCAAGAAACAAAGCAAAATGCAAATAAAATTTCCGACGCACGTGTTCTTTTACGCATTTCAGAACATGGGAGTGCTGTCAGATCCTAGTAAAAAACTAAAAGATTGCATGGAACGAATTTGTTGTTTTTTGTAATCCAGAAATCTCTCATCGAACCATATGTTTATATTCGCGCCAATCCTCCCGTCAGCATTTACCTAACTACCTGCTACCGAAGATCTATGGCTCGCTGTTCGGCTTGTGCTCGGGTTTTTCCGGAGGCTTGATGGAGTGTGGATACTATTAGAGTATACTATGATTGTGAGTCACACCTTAATGTCAAGTTTCCCATCAACCATGGAGAGGTACACAATTGAGCAGCGGGTTAAGGTTGTTGAAGCCTTTTACGAAAATGGGCGTTCAATTCAAAATGCATTTCGTGCACTTCGTGATTTTTTTGGTCAGCATAATCGACCAAATATGCCCACAATCGGAAGGATTGTGGAAAAATTTCAGGTAACCGGGTCTGTAGAAAATGTCTAATCACCTGTGCATGCTCGCCCAATTCGTTCTGCGGAAAACATTGCTGTTGTTCACGATAGTGTGGCAGAAGAGCCGTCAACCTCGACTCGTCATCGTACCCAACAATTGAACATCTCACGTACATCACTGATGCGAATTTTGAGTAAAGATTTGAATTTGCACGCTTATAAGGTTCAATTGACTCAAGAGCTGAAGCCTACCGACCATTTCAAGTGTCGGCAATACGCCGAATGGTTAGTTGAACAGACAGAAGGGAATGATGACTTTACAAAGAAAATCTCTGTGTTTCAGAGTCTCAAGTAAAAAGGCGGGTAATTTAAAAATGAACTATTCAAATTATAGACAAAATGTTATTCAATTAAAAATTCGTCCACATTTAATTTCCTTGAATATCTTTACTATAAAATAAGTGCTTCAGGTATGCACATTTGGTTATTTTGGATTTTAAACTTTTTTAAATTACTATAGTGTAATACCTACCATGAGAAACGTTGGCATCGAAATCTACAACAATAATTTTAAATTGTACCACGTTTCTAAAATTGAGCGCTGGCCACATCACAAGTTATGTGTTGTACTACTTACACTGCAATACACACAAGTTGGCAGCACTTCAAAACTAATAGGGGAGTACCCTGATATTGTCATCGATGGAGCTCGTCGTAACTCGAACAAATAAAATAGGATTTTATTGACTATCAAATAATAAGAAATTGCTCTACATTAACCTTTGGCACAACGTAAAAAACTTTTAAAAGCCCTTTAGACGTGAGACATTCTTGAGAAAAGTTGTTTTGACATTTCTTTGAGTACTGTTTTCGTGCCTGATGTAGTGCTGTGTGTAATATATAGAATTATCTTTTTTAAAACACATTAGAAGAGTTTTTGTATGTACAAAGGCAAAAATATCAACGAGAATAACTTCACTTTAGGTAAGATATTTTACTAGGTATGTTTTGTATATTACAAATAAATCGCATTTGACCAGTTGATTTTTTTAGTACAACGTGTTTTTTTGAATTCCCATAACTTTAGGATGTGAACAAGACCACCTACAGCAATACGATATATTTATTTTTCGTTTAAGTATTTGATATTTTTCATATTTTCAATTTTTCATACAAAACAAATAATATTTTTTTCAATTAGTAATGTGAAACGCCCTTGCATATTTATACTTGAATCAATCAATGAAAGTTGGTAAAAGGTCATTACCAATGAAAGTAGTAAAGTAGTTTATGCTTTCTCGCAGTAATTATAGGATCAATGTGGCAACGTTGTTAAATAAAGAAATGTCACAATGGATGTAATAAAAACAAGAAAATTTATTATCTCCGAATTTACGCATTTTAACAAAAAACAAGTTGGGTAGACAGACCTATGCTCATGTCAGAAGGGTTTTGTACTCAACTAACAAAATACAGTAACCAGCAACGAATACCTGTAAAATCAAGAAACACGTCATGTTCGAGGATCATACTATTATTAACAAAGTTGAAAGAATTTTATCTTCTGAGGTATTTGTTATAGTTATACCCATAAATATCTCCCTTGATAACTTTTTCAGATTTTTTAGATCACGGGTGTCCATTCGCGAGGGAGGAAACACATTTTTCATGTATTCCCCCCCCCCCTCCTGTTCCCCCACTGAAGCAAAAACTGTCAGTTTAAGAACTGTTTTGAAAAGCTCTCATAGAGAACTTTCATTTGATACTCATATCGGCTACCTTTCATGAAATTTTTTTTCAGGGGCCACTCCTCTGTACTGTAATCATCGATTCATGGCCAATTTTTTCGAATCCTAGAATGGTTACAAAGCCCTTTTGCTAGGAGCTCTCTCCTGCCTCTTCGACTTGTTTCAATTGTATGTACTCATCTTCATGATACCTATCATTCCTGAAATTTTCATGCAAATCCTAGCAAAGCTGTAGTGTTTAAGTCGGTAAAAATCGCATATGGCTCCATAGCCATATATTTCCATAGTAATACATACTTCGTTAAATACGATTGGATCTTTATGAAACTTTCAGAAAAGATCAATCTTATAAATTGTCATCTGTTTGCTAAATTTTATTGAATTTAAGGGTACCGTTTAGATTTTATTCATACATAAATTCGATAAATCATACTATTACTAACAAAGTTGAGTGAATTTCGACTTCTCATGTATTTGTTGTTGTTGTACTCATTAAGGCCTGCATACATGATTTTTTTTCAGATTTTTCGGATGGAAGGTGTCCAATCGCGAGGGGGGGTACGCGAAAAGTTCGTACATTTCCCCTTCCCCTGCCCCCCTCGGTACTCATAAGGCAATTCTAAGACTTGTTTTGAAAAGATCTCATTGAGAACTTTCCAATGACACCCTACTCGACTTCCAATGGTGAAAAAACATTTTTGAGGGGTCGCCTCCCTATATGTGGAGACCCGCTTTAAACCCCTTTGAAAAATTTTTCCACCCTTGAACTTTCAAGAAGTCACCACTTCTGACCTTTCCACAAAGTTTCATTGCTGTAGCCTCTATAGTTTCGGAGAAAAAGTGCTGTGACATACAGACGGACGGACGGACGGACGGACAGACGGACACAGGTCGTGATTGCAATAGGGTTTTGTATTTTAGTACAAAACCCTAATTAATGTAAAACAATATTTGTCTAACCGTAGGTAACATGAGCAGTAGATCTAGAGATACGGTTCGGCACTATGTTTCTAGAAGTGCCAAGCGTAAAGCAAAAGATGAAAGGGAAAAAAGAACGAAGCTGTTCTATCAAAAACACGTAAGCTGTTCTAGTATTTTAATGTTCAGAGTGATGTTCCTGAATCTACAGAAAGTAAATCAGAAAATACAGAAGTTGCATCTCATTGTACATATGATAATGGTACTACTTACGTTTCTGATTTAGCTAGATTTTCTATAAGTGATGCTGTAGTTGAAGGGACAGCAATTCCTCTTTATTTGACTATATCATGTTCTAGCCAAAAAGAAGTTAAAAGCCAGTCCTCAGTCGTTTCTCTAACCAAAAAGTAGTCGAAGGTATATTATTACTTGATTCTAATGTTACTACAGTTTCAAGTCAAAAACAAAACGAAAGTAAAATATACTCCAACGATATTGGTGAATGACCGAGCAAATTTGATAGAGATTATTGGATTGAAAAAGGAAGCAACGAACTGCAACATATGAATAGTGATTTTTTGTCATCAAAGAAAATTTTCGAATACGAAAACAAGCCACGATTCTGCGATAAGTCATTTTCCACCTATAAACATAAACTAACGAATAAAACTCACGTCAGAGACTGGTTGTGTTATTCGAAAACCAAAGGGAGACTTTTCTGTTTTATTTGCAAAGTTACGAATTCAGATAGTTCGTCACCACAGTTTACGAAAGACGGACTAGATGACTGGAAGAATGCGCACAATTTATTGACAAGGCATGCAGAAAGCACTTCGCATAGACAAGCCATAATTTCGCTATTAAACCTCAAAAACAAGAATACGCGTGGTGATTCTCAACTTGTGAGCCAAATTGAGACTGAGCAAAAGTATTGGAGGCTACTCTTAAAACGAATCATTGCATTACTAAAGTTTTTAGCAGAACGCGGTCTTGCATTTCGGGATAGTGACGAAATTGTTTGTTCACCTCACAATGGAAATTATTTAGGCTTGTTAGAATTAATAGCCCGACTCGACGCTTTTATGGCTCAACATATTCAAAGTCATGCTAATAAAGGAAAGGGACATACGTCATATTTATCAAAAACAACTTGTGAGGAATTTATTCATCTAATTGCATCAAGCATACTGGATCGAATTATTTGCAAAATTAAGAGATGCAAATACTACTCAATTCGCATATAGACCAACTGGCTCTAATAGTGCGCTATGTTCTGCCATCTGGACCAGTGGAAAGATTTGTTAAGTTCTTGGACATGGAAGGGCATACTGGTGAACAACTCGGTCACAGTTTACTAGACTTCTTAAGTGAAAGTGGCATTGATATCAAAGGTTGTCGTGGGCAAAGCTACGATAATGCCAGCAACATGAGTGGAAAATACATCGGCTTACAAGCCCGAATTAACGAAATAAATAAGTACGCAGAATACATTCCTGTCTTGCACATTCATTAAATTTGGTTGCTAAGTGCGCTGCATTACTTTTCGTCGATTTCATTGAAAACCTCTATACATTTTTTCCCGCTTCTACCTTTTGATGGGGACATCTTACGAACGCACTTAACGATTCTGTTTCAAAAATTTCGATTTTAAAACGGTTATCGGACACTAGGTGGTCAACCCGAGCTGATGCTACGAAGGCACTTTTATCTGGTTTTATCACAATTAACAAAGTTTTGGAAGACATTTTCAATAACGTAGATCAAAAAGCGGAGTGCCGTTATAAAGCTTACAGACTAGTTTCAATGATGAATAAGTTAGAAACGGGAATAATGACAATTATGTGGAACGGAATCCTAGAACCTTTGCAAGCGACTAGTGCTTCGCTGCAGTCATCTGATCAAGACCTTAATATGGGATACGCCCTTAATGAAATATGCCTACGTCCAAGCAATGCGGTCCACATTTTCAGATATTGAGGCAAGAGCCAAAAATCTGACCAACTGTGAAGAATACCAGCAACAGACATCAAGACGAATCAAGGGAAATACTAAGTATGACCATTTCAGCGGCTCCACTACACTCGAAGACTTTGTTGAAAATCAAACACCTGGACAACGTTTCAAACTTGAGGTACTTATTGTTATTATTGATACCGTACTGTCTACTTTAACTAAACGTATGAAAGCATATCATAAATTTTTGAAGTCTTTCGACAGCTAAAATCTCTTAAAACAGAATATATTTTGGAAAATCCTCAAGTATGTGTAGTAATCGAGCAGTCACACAAGCAAACTGCTCGAAAACATTACTACCCTTTAACCGAAATTTTGATTGCATTCATAATTGTAATTCATAAAATTGTTTTTTTTTTTGTCTCTTATTATTATTAAATTAATTTTTATATCAATTTTCTTTATCTCAAATTTAAACCGTTCACTTTAATTGTATTCGTCATGAAATTTAAGTTTTATTACTATTTGAAATCCTTTTCATTTCTCTTTTTACTTCAGTGAATTTTTGTTTCGAGCAGTGACAATATCAAACTGCTCGAAAACCCTCCTATCTCCTATCAAAATTTTAATTAATGGCAACCCATAAATGAGCAACTATAACAGTTGGGGGAGCTGTGTGGAGGAGTGGTTGAGACGACAGTCATTTTTGGACGTGAAGTGTTTTCGGCAGCTAGCGACATAAAAAGTTTTGTTGTGCTTGCGCAAATGATGCTTAATCTTGTGTTGCAGAAGTTTGTGCTGTGTAACGTTGCCCACTGCTGACTTAGATTTGCTTTCTTGTGATTGATATCTAACCGATCAGCAAGGAAAGCAATTCTCTGGACATTGGAGTACCACCCTTCATATGGGTGAGGCGCCATGTTTGGAAAACAGGTGAAGGAAGGTTCCTGTTAGTGTTCAAGGCGAAAGGTTGTGAGCTGCATAATTTTAATATGTGTGAGTGTGTGTCAATTGCTCACAACCTGTGCCTTCAATGTACCGGTTTTTTTTCTTTGTAGGTTCTGGGTTTTTCATTCGTGCATCGGAAGAATTGAAACGGATTCCTAGAAAATGATCGACCTATTCATCCGGCTGTAGTGAATCGACAAGCTGAACTAGATTACTTACGCGCGGTGGCAAAAGTTTAATTTTTGCGAGTTTTCACAATGAGGAATTCGATAGGAAAATAGTTTTTAGTTTGGTGAGAGAGTTGTTAGCATGTTAGGTTCTTTTACCGCTCATGGATGGAATTTCGGACCCAAATTTAATAAATCTAATGATAGTCGCGGCAACGAATAAAGGTAGTACACAAAAAATTGGCAAAGGCTCAGAGGTACGTGTGGAATTTCTAAGGAATATTGTTAGCGTTGACGACGAAAAGAAAATTAAAAGCGATGATTCATATTCATCCGATCCAAGTCAACTATTTAATTTTATGCAAATTAAAAAATGTTTAAAAATTGTACAGGCGCATGCTAATGGAAAACTTGGAGTCTCCAAGAAACAAAAACAAAAAGGAACATTGGGAGCGGGAAAGGTCAGCTTTTAATGGAAATTAAAAATATATCGGCAATGAAATCATATAAATGAGGCGGAATCTGATTTGAACGAAAATTGATAATTAACGAAGTGCTGAGTATGCGTTTGGGAGAAAAGGTAGAAAACAGACAAGATTTTTGTTAAGTCATAGAAAAAGGAAAAAAAATCAAAAACAAATCAAATATAAAGGGATCACAACTGAATAGAAATGATTTTTGATAGCAAGAAATGAAGAAAGAGACGATTTGGACGCTTAGGTTTATTGGACATTCAGTTGAGACGAGTCAGAAGTTCCGGTTAGCTAATAGCTAAGCGAGCCATTAGGTGGATGCTTAAATACTAACAAAATGAGTTCCTGTCCATCGTGTCATTTGGGAAGTGAAGGAAAATTCGGGGTAAACACTTTATTTGTGCGACAAAGAACGAGCTAAAGTGACCGAAACGGTTTCATTCTTTTGAAAAGATACGAAAAGTATTTGAGAAGATTATAAGATTCGCCGTGCGACAGAGACATCAGTGAGTGCAAGCCTTTGATTTCGAAGAAAGTACTGTACCTGAAGACAACGTGTGTTCCTAGGAACTGCTCGACAAGGAATTCACACATTCGCAATATATGCTTGCTATCTACCAGCCAATCTAAAACTATTGGTGGAATTGAGCAAACGACTTATGGGACCCTATGTCAAAAACGATTACAACATAGTTTATTTCCAGCAAGGTCCATCAAGAAAGCAATCGGCCGTCCATTCTATTTCTTTGGAATTCATACAAGGCATTGGACAGGAGTTTTAGAAAACATCTTACAAGTTTATATGTAGTGCATCCCACGCTTTTTATTAAAATCGTTTGGAGATGCTTTCGTCCTTTCATTAGTGAAAAATCCAAAAGGAAATAGCCATTTGTCAAGCATAAGTGAACTGCGTCAAATTCTTGGTTACCTTTGTCAAAACTACTTGATGTTACAAGATATGTAGATGAATCTAGGAATAAAGAACGAAGACTGGCACATCATGAAATTGATGAGAGTAATTTGCCGTACACAACGCAATTCGGTGTATCCTTAAACTTCATAATTGAAAATCACCCTTGGTTGAGCTATATTCCACCAATTTTTAGAAAGTGTGTAGACTCGTTATCTTTGAGGGGAATCATAGACACCGAAGGGACTTTCCGACGATCAGGCAACTACGCTAAGATCAATGAACTGAAACAGAAAGTGAATCGTGGTGCAGAAGGTGATTCGAAAGATAGTGATGTATAACATATATCATAGCGGGATTACTGAAATCATTTTTGAGAGATTTAAGCGAACCTCTCTTGATTTACGATTTATACGCCGAAATAATTAACGTCTTGGACTGTTCCAAAAAAGAACGATCCCGAAATGTAAAGCAAATGCTTCGGGAAAAGCTGCCCAAAGAAAACTATGAAGTATTCAAATATCTAATTGAATTCTTAGTTAAGGTTATGGAAGGTGCGGACCTCCATAAGATGACGTTATCGAATCTAGAGATAATCAAATATCACTAGAAGAACTTGCACCCATAAATGCTTTCGTCGACTTTGTATTACAAAATCACAAAGATATATATTTGGTCGATATTAACAAAAAGTAACATTCTTTCCCAGAAGAATTCTAAAATGTGTAATGATTACTCTAGGTGTTCGGGCACAGTTTGTACTCTACATTATCGTAACGATTAATTCCGAGTATTAGTCTTCGTAAAAGATAACTAATTTGATTGAGTTTATGAGTCGATTTTCTAATAAAACAAACTTCGTGATGAACGAGAAATAATAAGTGAAATGACATTTCCAACATTTTGTGTAATCGTCGAACTTTAGATTTGGATAGTTGTTCGGTTCGGAAAATAACTATCTGTATATTTACAATAGCGATAAATGCATTAAAATATTTAAGAAATATTAAAACAATGTACAGTGATCTCACCACATCAACAGCGGGCGCCCGGCGTGGATGTCGGTGAGTACAGAATTGATTATTTAAGTGCATGTTTACAGTGACGGCTAATTTTTCAAACATTATGCATTAAAAACAGTAGGGAAACTTGAATAAAGGCGTTGTACGTTTAGATAAATCATTTTTTTAGCTTTATAATAATTTATAGATAAATCATTTTTTTAGCATCATAATAATTTATAGATAAATGCACGTTATATTATGGCAGATAGATTAAACGATTTCTTTTATCCTTAAGTATTTGTTTTCCATTACAATCAAAGATGAAAAAATATGTTTAATTTTGGAATAGAGTTAGAAAGGGTGGTATTTTTCAATTACAAGATGGAATTAATAAACTTGACTGGATTGAATCGTTCTGTAAAAGAAAACTCACGTATTTTCTTTGGAAAAAAATGATGCCTGAAAATAATACGCTTCGATCTTTCCATTTTAGCTCCTCCTGACCGGTAAAGGACCCAGCACGGTGGAAGGCCTTTTTCCAGAAAAACAATGAGCTAGTCATCGGGCGCGCTCCATCTGATTCTTAGTTTCAGGGGCTCTTGCGGGTTGGGTGGCCTCTAGACAAGGTGCCTTTTTATGGCATAGGGTTATGTGATTCGATCACATAACTCTATGACATAAATCGGTCACCGTTATATTTCTTTTCTGATGGAAAGGCTCATGCAAAGTATGTTTGTATCAGTTTTCCACTCAGAAGGGAAATACGAGGTGTGCTCAAAAAATATCGCGAATTTTGTTTTTTTTTTCAAAAATTATTTATTTATTCATGAATATCTATTTTGTCCCCTTCAAAGTAATCCCCATGAGATATTATACACTTGGGCCAACGGTTTTTCCAATCTTCGAAGCACTTCAAAAAATCATTTTTTTTAATCTTGTTCAGCTCCTCCTTCGATGCCGTCTTTATCTCGTCAAGCGTAGCGTAACGTCGTCCTTTCATGGCCCTCTTCAGTTTAGGAAACAAGAAAAAGTCACAGGGGGCCAGATCTGGGGAATACGGTGGCTGCGGCATCATTAGTGTGTTGTTTTTGGCCAAAAAGTCGCGCACAAGCAACGATGTGTGAGCAGGGGCGTTATCGTGGTGCAAAAGCCAATTTTTGTTCTCCCACAAATCCGGGCGTTTCTGGCGGATTGCTTCGCGCAAATTGCGCATAACTTGCAGGTAATGTTCCTTATTGACCGTTCTTCCCTGTGGCAAGACCTCATGATGCACCACGCCCCTGCAATCGAAGAAAACTGTCAGCAAAACTTTCACATTCGACCGAACTTGGCGCGCTTTTTTCGGTCTTGGTTCATGCGGCAGCTTCCATTGAGATGATTGAGCTTTGGTTTCCACGTCATAACCATAAACCCACGATTCGTCACCAGTTATGACCCTCTGGAGCAAATTTGGTTCGTCGCGGACAGAGTTTAACATCTCATTAGCAATGTTCATGCGTTTCTGTTTTTGGTCGCAATTGAGCAATTTTGGTACGAATTTCGCGGCGACCCGTCTCATGCCCAAATCGTTGATAAAAATCGAATATAACGAGCTAATCGATATGTTTAGGCCCTCAGCAACTTCTCTAACGGTGATTCGACGATTGGCCAATACCATTTTCTCCACTTCATTAATTTTTTCGTCTGTTGTTGAAGTGCTCGGGCGTCCGGCACGTTCTTCGTCGTTCACATCTTCTCGGCCTTCTAAAAACATTTTGTACCACCGATAAACGTTGCTTTGGTCCAAGGTAGCTTCTCCGTATGCCACAGTCAACATTCGGAATGCATCCGCGCACTTAATTTCGTTTTTCACACAAAATTTGATACACGTTCTTTGATCCATTTTTTTGAATAAGTAAAAATCGAAGACGATTGAAAACACGTGCAAGTAAAGCAGCTATCACCAATTAAGTGAACATTCAAAATGGCCGAGCTTGTCGGCGTAAGTGACAGACATGAGTACCATTATAACGCCACAAAAAAATCGAAATTCGAATATACGTACCCGCGAAAATTCAAAATTCGTGATACTTTTTGAACACACCTCGTATATGGACTTTGCAACATTTTTGGATCTTTATCCGGTTGGGCGAATGCGAGGGGGCACCACCAGCATCCGGTTGCCCCACTCTTATTTGTGGGCCATGAGAATCGGCAGGTGACGACGAGGTTCCCCTAAGTCCGTCTATTTTGGCTTGTTTCGACTTCTTCTTTGAGCAAGCAATTCTTTCCTCTTTGTAGTTACCTACATTTTTTTCGACTTCGGTCGATTAGTTCTGTTTTCGAGACCCCAGAAATTCGTGAATGCGAAATTCTTTTGTGGTGGGTCCTTATGCTGGGGGAACGAACCCACCCCACGACTCCGCAACGCTAGCCTGCCAGCGCATTCACGCGTCCCCAGACAAGGCCATTCTCGGCGGAGCTTAACAGCAGACCGTCGCTGCAGTCCTTTACGGACATTTTATGCCTTATAAACACTACATATGGTCAGTGCTTACGAAGATGATTTGGAAAACAGCCTAGGCGGCGAATTAGTGCAATTCACAGAGCTGCTGAAAACAGATGTGGCTACTGTTATTGACAGCAAGAACAGGAGCCTCTGGCACAGCAATTTTATAAATTTTTATTAAATAATTCTTTAGAATCGTGTTTCCCAAACTAGAAATTGCCTTGTGCATTTACTTATCTCTCATGATCACTAACTGCAGTGGCGAACGTTCTTTTTGAACATTAAAACGTATTAAAAATGAATTAAGGAACACGATGGGCCAAAAACGTCTTAATCATCTCACTTTGTTGAATATAGAGCATGGTTTGCTTAAAGAAATCGATATTGAAAGTGTTATCTCTAAATTTGCCCATATTAAATCCACAAAAGTTTATTTGTAACAGTTTTGTTTTATTTAATACCCTACACTTAAGAACCTAAAGCAAACCAAGGGCCCTTTGACAGAATTTGCTACAGGCCCTACGGTGGCTTAATCCGGCACTGCTTTTGCGCGAGAAATACAATGGCCGTGTTATCTCACGTTGTGGTGATGTTAATTGGCTGCCACAATTATGTAATTTGACACTGTTGGACTTCTTTCTCTGTGGATATTTAAAAGAAAAAGTGAACGTCAATAAGCCAAAAACAATTCAAGTGCTAAAGGATGAGATGATTTCGCACATTAACGACATTGAACCTCAATTATGTCCCAGAGTCATTGAAAATATGGACCATCGGATAGAAGTATGCCGCCCTAGCCGTAGCGGGCATTTGGGCAATATTTTGTTTTACACATAATTATCATAGATTCTGTATTGATCGAGCAGTTTCTCAAGCCAACTACTCGAAAACCTTCCTATCCTCTACTTGTGATTTTATGTGGCAGATTTAGAAAAGTAATTAATTATTTCCGTTCATAATCGTCATTTGTAAAATAGTTTTCTTTCTCATTATTATTGTTAAATGCAACTTTTTTAATCAATTTCCCTTTATATTAGATGTAATTTTATATCAATTTTTCTTTATATTAAATTTAAACGTTTTCCTTTAATTATTTTTTTCATGAAATTTAATTCGTATTACTATTTTAAAAAATCCTATTCATTTTTCTTTACTTCGTTCAAATATAGTTCATTTAGTACAATTTAAGTCCGCCACATGAAATTGGCAGTGTAGGAACGTTGATTGGGTAAGCCAAACCGGTGTACTAAATTCGGAGATAGTGGAGAGACATCAAAAAGACAGCACGAGGAGAAAGGGAGAAAAATGGCTGCTCGTTGATAACTTTCCTCAACTGGTGACGACGAATTGTGCGTGTTTTCATTTATTATTTTTTTATTCGTTTTTTTCTGTGAACGTACTCCTGTTTGAAAGGCTTTCGGCTGCGTGGGACACGAGACGCAAAATTTAGTCAAGCACTAAGGTCATCAGTCTACACTTGGTATCAAGTTTACGCACGAAGTAAGGGAACGGCATTCGTGAAGAGCTCACTAGTTAATCCGTTCGGTCGGGCTGTATTCTCAAATTGTGGTGCATCGTTCGGGAACCCGGGATAAGGAGACGTAGCTCAAAAAATCACAAAGCTGCCGTCAGGATACTGAAAAGTAGCTAATGTGGTTTTTGCTGTTTAACAGGGGCTCTTGCCGGGTGGAGTGGCCTTCCATTCGCGTGTCCTTTTATAGTATAGAGTTATGTGGTTCGATCACATAATTCTATAACATAAATCGGTCCGTCTATATTTCTCTGTTGATGGGAAAGTTCATGCAAATTATGTTTGCATGAGGTTTCCACTGAAATGAGAAATATATGGCCACGTCTACGTTTGGATCGTGATCCGGTTGGGAGGGTGCGAGCGGGCACCACCTCCATCTGGATGCCCTACTCTTATTTGTGGGGACGTCGCTCTTCCTAGCCAACCTTTGCCCCCCGAAGTTGACCCCGTCAGTTTGAATGGCTTCCATTCTGGGCTCCTGACTCGGTCTGGATCTCCTTAACCCAGGACAATAGCTCGGTTTTCTTCGCTTCTTGCAATCTCCTTGCAAGTGCCCCTTCTCTCCGCAATTCCATCATCTAGGCGCACCATTTGCCTGCGGCTCTCGTTTAATTTCCACGCGCTCACACCTGCACTCGCCTGTCACAACCTCGCGAACCCGGGCAGTGGTACGACTCACATTTTTCGCTGCCTCAAAGTTCAGACTATAAGCCAATGCGTCCTTAACTGTTTGCTTTTGAACTAAACGCACGGCTCGTTGCAATTCCTGGTCGTTTAATGCGCTGATGAATGCTTCTGTTGCTGCGTCATCTCGATGTTCTGGGTCGTAAGCTGGGTAAGCAAAAAGTGCGAGTCACTCAATGTCTTGGACTAGCTGCTGTAAGGTTTCGCCAGACTTCTGCATCCGATGCCGTAGCTGTGCCCGATAAATCTGCTTCAGATGATCGCCTCCATAATGCGCATTTATTATAGCAGCCGCCATTGAGTACAACTCAACGGGGATCGTCTGCAAAAGCTCGTTAGCTGGGCTTCTTAGAGCAAAAATTAATGCAGCTGCTCGTTCCTTCTCATTACAGTGATTTGCCCTAGCGGTGGCTTCAAACTGGGTTTTGTAAATACTCCAAACCGTTTCCCGTCGAATATTCGTGCTTTCACATTTCTGGATGTGCTTTGCGTCGCAGTTATAAGCGGGGCTGGTGAGTTGGTTACTACTGCCTTCGCTGCTTTTAATTCCTTTTTTATTTTTTCTATCTCAAGCTTAATTCTCTCCTCAACATGGCTAACCTTCTCCTCAACGTGGTAAACCTTTTCCTCGACACATTTAATTTGGTTGGTCAGACTACCGGGCACCATTTTCATATCGGTTGATTGTTTTTCGAAATCTGTCTTCAAATCAGTTGACTGTTTCTCCAACTTCTATGTGATGTTTGCCTCGATTTCGAATGCTTGTTCGTCAAGCTTCTGGTCTAGCTTTGCAGTTAAATTAGATGACTGTTGTCGCTGCTCCTGCTGCAACAGCATCAACATTTGCATCAGCGCATTTTCTGGTTCCTTCGATTTTGATGTTTCTGCTTCTCCCTTAGGCTCCGACATGGTAAATTCATTAATTTTTAAACGTCAGCTTCGTAGTATTTTTATTTTTTCGTCTTTTATTATTTTTTTTCCAGTTTTCACGTTACATTTCACTATTGTACATTTTTAAAAAATTTTATAAGCTTTCACTTTCAAAATCTTCTATCCCACTTCTGCCACCATTGTCGTGTGTTATGGTTCGCGGCCAATAATTTTAATGTTCCGGGAAAGTGAAAACTTACTGTCTTTTAAATGAAGTGAAACGAGCTTATTCACAAAGAGTATACAATCATGTATTTCACTATATCACAAATGGCATTTAAATCTAATTTTTACTGTCCATCAACTTTATTTTTCAACTGTCTTAACCATCAACGAAAATCACTTCACTATTACTCAATCAATATCTTTCTTTACTTCACACTCCACTCAATCGCAGTTTTACTATCGCGGTTTTAATATCCCCCCCATTCATTCAGCTCGGCTTTATATAGGGTCTCTAATCATTCAATCCATTTCTCGTACATTGGCAAACTACCTGGAATATTCGAGCAATTCTGAATGGCGCAGTGACGTCACTTTCAGATATTGATCATGCTTGGTGGGTTCTTGTGCTTTCGAGTACATTCGTTTGTTGATCATCATGTTCTTAATAGTTGCGAAAACAATTGCGACAGTAGCTCGCAGAATTATTTGCACATGTAGCAATAGGATTTAACGAGATTTGTGCCAATTTTCCCCAAATTTTCCGAAATTACGGGTTAAGTAAATATTTTGGCTAGTTTTTTTAATCATTCAAATTAGCAAAGCAAAAACAAAATGGCGACTGTTTAAGATGAAAATCCGCGATCTCTGTACTGATCAAAATATAGCTCCGGTTTGCACCAAAATTTGTACATTCATTCAAATGTGTGATACAGTTAGCAGTAAAGAATCCTAAGTCGAACTATCTGAAACAAAATGGTGGCCGCTCAAAGAACATGCAATATTTTTTTACTATAATTTTGAACAAACCTTTGAACCAATGATAACGAAAATCGGCATTTTGGTAGAGACTGGAAAAGTATATTGCACGATAAAAAAAAACTTCAGGGTCAGGTCAGAATATCAAAATGGCGACTAGACAAAGTTCGAATTTTGAACGCTAATTAAAACTACAATTTATATTGGATTTTTATGAAATCTTTAATCAAGGTAGACGTTGATATCTTGGACTAAAATGTATCAGAACAAAATTCGATTCCTATGGACGCTACAGATTTTAGCAGTAGTGAGTTTTGCATTGTAGTCAAGACATCAAATTTTAATTAACATGGTACAATGTATTCAACGAACTGAATTTCAATTGATTTAAAATGAGAAAAAAGATAGTTGTCTTTAAAATACCCTAAAAAGCATAAAATAAATGTTGTGGAAGCGTTGCCAAATCAATTTCCCTGTTTCAACATAAAAACATGTGCACAATCACAAAAGAAACAGGGAGAAACTGATATGAAACCGCTTCCATAAAATTTATTTCATTCTTTTTAAGGCATTTTAATGTCGGTTTTCTTTTTTTTTCTAAAATTGTTTAGTGATTTCACATTGATTGGGTGTATTGTCAGGTTATTATTTTAGTTTCAGAATAATAGGTTTTTATAAGGTAAGTACATACATATTATAGACAAGTTAAATGTTGAATTTCATATTTCTTTTTCAAATTAGTAGTACAGGGTTATCCATTTCGTGATTGGGGAGGTATAACCCTGCCATTTGACATTAGTCAAAATTAAATGTCATTCAAAGCGTCTTTTTTTAGTTGAAGGTTTGCCATTTAGAAATATGGATCGCTTAACAGTCGAAAAATGTGTTGAAATTATTAGTTTTACGGTTTACGCACGAAGTAAGGGAACGGCATTCGTGAAGAGCTCACTAGTTAATCCGTTCGGTCGGGCTGTATTCTCAAATTGTGGTGCATCGTTCGGGAACCCGGGATAAGGAGACGTAGCTCAAAAAATCACAAAGCTGCCGTCAGGATACTGAAAAGTAGCTAATGTGGTTTTTGCTGTTTAACAGGGGCTCTTGCCGGGTGGAGTGGCCTTCCATTCGCGTGTCCTTTTATAGTATAGAGTTATGTGGTTCGATCACATAATTCTATAACATAAATCGGTCCATCTATATTTCTCTGTTGATGGGAAAGTTCATGCAAATTATGTTTGCATGAGGTTTCCACTGAAATGAGAAATATATGGCCACGTCTACGTTTGGATCGTGATCCGGTTGGGAGGGTGCGAGCGGGCACCACCTCCATCTGGATGCCCTACTCTTATTTGTGGGGACGTCGCTCTTCCTAGCCAACCTTTGCCCCCCGAAGTTGACCCCGTCAGTTTGAATGGCTTCCATTCTGGGCTCCTGACTCGGTCTGGATCTCCTTAACCCAGGACAATAGCTCGGTTTTCTTCGCTTCTTGCAATCTCCTTGCAAGTGCCCCTTCTCTCCGCAATTCCATCATCTAGGCGCACCATTTGCCTGCGGCTCTCGTTTAATTTCCACGCGCTCACACCTGCACTCGCCTGTCACAACCTCGCGAACCCGGGCAGTGGTACGACTCACATTTTTCGCTGCCTCAAAGTTCAGACTATAAGCCAATGCGTCCTTAACTGTTTGCTTTTGAACTAAACGCACGGCTCGTTGCAATTCCTGGTCGTTTAATGCGCTGATGAATGCTTCTGTTGCTGCGTCATCTCGATGTTCTGGGTCGTAAGCTGGGTAAGCAAAAAGTGCGAGTCACTCAATGTCTTGGACTAGCTGCTGTAAGGTTTCGCCAGACTTCTGCATCCGATGCCGTAGCTGTGCCCGATAAATCTGCTTCAGATGATCGCCTCCATAATGCATATCAAGCGCATTTATTATAGCAGCCGCCATTGAGTACAACTCAACGGGGATCGTCTGCAAAAGCTCGTTAGCTGGGCTTCTTAGAGCAAAAATTAATGCAGCTGCTCGTTCCTTCTCATTACAGTGATTTGCCCTAGCGGTGGCTTCAAACTGGGTTTTGTAAATACTCCAAACCGTTTCCCGTCGAATATTCGTGCTTTCACATTTCTGGATGTGCTTTGCGTCGCAGTTATAAGCGGGGCTGGTGAGTTGGTTACTACTGCCTTCGCTGCTTTTAATTCCTTTTTTATTTTTTCTATCTCAAGCTTAATTCTCTCCTCAACATGGCTAACCTTCTCCTCAACGTGGTAAACCTTTTCCTCGACACATTTAATTTGGTTGGTCAGACTACCGGGCACCATTTTCATATCGGTTGATTGTTTTTCGAAATCTGTCTTCAAATCAGTTGACTGTTTCTCCAACTTCTATGTGATGTTTGCCTCGATTTCGAATGCTTGTTCGTCAAGCTTCTGGTCTAGCTTTGCAGTTAAATTAGATGACTGTTGTCGCTGCTCCTGCTGCAACAGCATCAACATTTGCATCAGCGCATTTTCTGGTTCCTTCGATTTTGATGTTTCTGCTTCTCCCTTAGGCTCCGACATGGTAAATTCATTAATTTTTAAACGTCAGCTTCGTAGTATTTTTATTTTTTCGTCTTTTATTATTTTTTTTCCAGTTTTCACGTTACATTTCACTATTGTACATTTTTAAAAAATTTTATAAGCTTTCACTTTCAAAATCTTCTATCCCACTTCTGCCACCATTGTCGTGTGTTATGGTTCGCGGCCAATAATTTTAATGTTCCGGGAAAGTGAAAACTTACTGTCTTTTAAATGAAGTGAAACGAGCTTATTCACAAAGAGTATACAATCATGTATTTCACTATATCACAAATGGCATTTAAATCTAATTTTTACTGTCCATCAACTTTATTTTTCAACTGTCTTAACCATCAACGAAAATCACTTCACTATTACTCAATCAATATCTTTCTTTACTTCACACTCCACTCAATCGCAGTTTTACTATCGCGGTTTTAATATCCCCCCCATTCATTCAGCTCGGCTTTATATAGGGTCTCTAATCATTCAATCCATTTCTCGTACATTGGCAAACTACCTGGAATATTCGAGCAATTCTGAATGGCGCAGTGACGTCACTTTCAGATATTGATCATGCTTGGTGGGTTCTTGTGCTTTCGAGTACATTCGTTTGTTGATCATCATGTTCTTAATAGTTGCGAAAACAATTGCGACAGTAGCTCGCAGAATTATTTGCACATGTAGCAATAGGATTTAACGAGATTTGTGCCAATTTTCCCCAAATTTTCCGAAATTACGGGTTAAGTAAATATTTTGGCTAGTTTTTTTAATCATTCAAATTAGCAAAGCAAAAACAAAATGGCGACTGTTTAAGATGAAAATCCGCGATCTCTGTACTGATCAAAATATAGCTCCGGTTTGCACCAAAATTTGTACATTCATTCAAATGTGTGATACAGTTAGCAGTAAAGAATCCTAAGTCGAACTATCTGAAACAAAATGGTGGCCGCTCAAAGAACATGCAATATTTTTTTACTATAATTTTGAACAAACCTTTGAACCAATGATAACGAAAATCGGCATTTTGGTAGAGACTGGAAAAGTATATTGCACGATAAAAAAAAACTTCAGGGTCAGGTCAGAATATCAAAATGGCGACTAGACAAAGTTCGAATTTTGAACGCTAATTAAAACTACAATTTATATTGGATTTTTATGAAATCTTTAATCAAGGTAGACGTTGATATCTTGGACTAAAATGTATCAGAACAAAATTCGATTCCTATGGACGCTACAGATTTTAGCAGTAGTGAGTTTTGCATTGTAGTCAAGACATCAAATTTTAATTAACATGGTACAATGTATTCAACGAACTGAATTTCAATTGATTTAAAATGAGAAAAAAGATAGTTGTCTTTAAAATACCCTAAAAAGCATAAAATAAATGTTGTGGAAGCGTTGCCAAATCAATTTCCCTGTTTCAACATAAAAACATGTGCACAATCACAAAAGAAACAGGGAGAAACTGATATGAAACCGCTTCCATAAAATTTATTTCATTCTTTTTAAGGCATTTTAATGTCGGTTTTCTTTTTTTTTCTAAAATTGTTTAGTGATTTCACATTGATTGGGTGTATTGTCAGGTTATTATTTTAGTTTCAGAATAATAGGTTTTTATAAGGTAAGTACATACATATTATAGACAAGTTAAATGTTGAATTTCATATTTCTTTTTCAAATTAGTAGTACAGGGTTATCCATTTCGTGATTGGGGAGGTATAACCCTGCCATTTGACATTAGTCAAAATTAAATGTCATTCAAAGCGTCTTTTTTTAGTTGAAGGTTTGCCATTTAGAAATATGGATCGCTTAACAGTCGAAAAATGTGTTGAAATTATTAAATTTTATTATAAAAATGGTGATTCTGCTGTATCAACATTTAGGGCTTTACGAGCCGATTACGGTCGGCATAATCGACCTACACAGCAAACAATTTCGAACACAGTGAGAAAATTTGAAGAGACTGGATTGGTTATTGATATTGCAAGGCCTGTGCATCATCGCAACATTCGTTCGGCTGAAAATATCGCTGTCGTTGCTCAAAGTGTGGAGGAAGACCCGAATTTGTCGATTCCTAGACGTGCTCAACATTTGGGTTTGTCTTACGGCTCATTGTGGCGGATTTTGCATTTAGATTTGCATCTCCATCCATACAAAATACAACTCACTCAAGAACTTAAGCCTCAAGACCATACACAACGCAGAATGTATGCGAATTGGGTGATTTAACAACAAGCCATAGATAACAATTTTTCGAAAAAAAAAATTTCATTAGTGATGAGGCTCATTTTTCGCTCAGTGGTTACGTAAATAAACAGAATTGCCGCATACGGGGCTCTCAAAATTCTCAGGTGATCGCAGAAAGGCCTTTGCATCCGGAAAAAGTGACCGTTTGGTGTGGATTATGGTCTGGTGGTGTTATTGGCCAGTATTTTTTTGAAAACGATCAAGGAAGAGCCATTACAGTCAGTTTTGACGCTATGGACGGATGTTAACCGATTATTTTTGGAGAGAAATTGCAGATTATGATCTGGAGAACATGTGGCTCCAACAGGACGTAGTCACAAGCCACAAAACATAGGCTAATCGAGCACTTTTGCAAGAGAAATTTCCAGGACGCGTAATTTTCGAGATTGAGTGATGTCAATTGGCCCGCAAGATCCTGCGACCTAACACTTTTGGATTTCTTTTTATAGGGCTATGCAAAAGATCGTGTTTACGCGATCAATCCTCAAAATCTTCAGCAATTGAAAACCAATATTCGTGAAGTTATGGCCGAGCTATTGCCGGAAATGTGCTTAAAAGTCATTGAAAATGACCTCAAAAGGATTGAGGCCTGTAAGAGGTCCCGTGGAGGACATTTGAATGATGTTGTATTTCACGTATAATGGCAAGCTTCACTCTATATATTGAATGAAAAATTTTGTTTCCCTCTGAATATTTTATGTATTTTCTTTAGCTTTACTTTCCCAAGCGTAAAATGAATAACTCTACATGAAATAAATAATTATGAAAATATTCAACAAATGATGTACGAGGTGTATTCAAAAAATATCGCGAATTTTGTTTTTTTTCAAAAATTATTTATTTATTCATGAATATCTATTTTGTCCCCTTCAAAGTAATCCCCATGAGATATTATACACTTGTGCCAACGGTTTTTCCAATCTTCGAAGCACTTCAAAAAATCATTTTTTAGGGTTTTGTACTAAAATACAAAACCCTATTGCAATCACGACCTGTGTCCGTCCGTCCGTCCGTCCGTCTGTATGTCACAGCACTTTTTCTCCGAAACTATAGAGGCTACAGCCATGAAACTTTGTGGAAAGGTCAGAAATGGTGACCTCTTGAAAGTTCAAGGGTGGAAAAATTTTTCAAAGGGGTTTAAGGGGGGTCTCCGCGTATAGGGAGGTGACCCCTCAAAAAAAAATTTTCACCATTGGTAGTCGAGTAGGGTGTCATTAGAAAGGTTTCATTGAGATCTTTTCAAAACAGGTCTTAAAATTGCCTTATCGGTACCGAGGGGGGCAGGGAAGGGGAAATGTACGAACTTTTCGCGTACACCCCCCTCGCGATTGGAAACCTTCCATCCGAAAAATCTGAAAAAAATCATGAATGTAGGCCTTAATGAGTACAACAACAACAAATACATGAGACGTCGAAATTTACTCAACTTTGTTAGTAATAGTATGATCTATCGATTTTATGTTTTCTTGAATAAAATCCAAAAGGTACCCTTAAATTCAATAAAATTTAGCAAACGGATGACTTTCTGAAAGTTTCATAAAGATCGAATAGTATTTAACGAAGTTATAGCGGTTTGAATTTTCCCGTATTACTATGGAACAATATGCCCTGTATTACTATGGAAACATATGGCTATGGAGCCATATGCGCTTTTTATCGATTTAGACACTACAGCTTTGCTAGGATTTGCATGAAAATTTCAGGAATGATAGGTATCATGAAAATGAGTACATACAATTGAAACAAGTCGAAGAGGCAGGAGAGAGCTCCTAGCAAAAGGGCTTTGTAACTATTCTAGGATTCGAAAAAATAGGTCATGAATCGATGATTACAGTACAGAGGAGTGGGCCCTGAGAAAAATTTTATGAAAGGTAGCCGATATGAATATCAATTGAAAGTTCTCTATGAGAGCTTTTCAAAACAGTTCTTAAACTGACAGTTTTTTTTCAGTGGGGGCACAGGGGGGGGGAATACATGAAAAATGTGTTTCTAAAAATTCTGGAAAAATTATCAAGGGAGATATCTATGGGTATAACTAAAACAAATACCTCAGAATTCACAATTCTTTCAACTTTGTTAATAATAGTATGATCCTCGAATTTCACATTTTCTCCAATAAAATCGTCTTTGACATGTTTCTTGATTTTATTCGTTGCTGGTTACTGCATTTTGTAAGTTGAGTACAAAACCCTTCTGACATGAGCATAGGTCTGTCTACCCAGCTTGTTTTAATCTTGTCCAGCTCCTCCTTCGATGCCGTCTTTATCTCATCAAGCGTAGCGTAACGTCGTCCTTTCATGGGCCTCTTCAGTTTAGGAAACAAGAAAAAGTCACAGGGGGCCAGATCTGGGGAATACGGTGGCTGCGGCATCATTGGTGTGTTGTTTTTGGCCAAAAAGTCGCGCACAAGCAACGATGTGTGAGCAGGGGCGTTATCGTGGTGCAAAAGCCAATTTTTGTTCTCCCACAAATCCGGGCGTTTCTGGCGGATTGCTTCCCGCAAATTGCGCATAGCTTGCAGGTAATATTCCTTATTGACCGTTCTCCCCTGTGGCAAGAACTCATGATGCACCACGCCCCTGCAATCGAAGAAAACTGTCAGCAAAACGTTCACATTCGACCGAACTTGGCGCGCTTTTTTCGGTCTTGGTTCATGCGGCAGCTTCCATTGAGATGATTGAGCTTTGGTTTCCACGTCATAACCTTTGAGGAACGGAACAAATGGAGAGGCTATGCTCATATAAGCTCCATAGAAAATGATACGACCACCTTCTGAGCATGATTGTCATTTCATTTCCAATAATTTCCACAATTTCTCCTCTCGAGAGCCAGATTGTGAATTTGACGACTAAACATGGACGCGAAATTTACCTGGCGCGTGAGATACGATTCGGAATTTAGTCGTTTTTTCGGTTCGAGAACGTGTCCGGAGGTACATATTGACTGTAGTGAAAGTAATATTACACCTTGTTTAGGGATAACAACATTTTACGGTGTGACATTGTAAATCGGAGCGAGGAACTCAATTAAAAGTGTAATGTGCGTTATTGCTAGAAAACGATGGGTTATCGATACGACAGTGTTTTCTATCCTAAGTGGCCATAATGCTTTATTTGTATTCAATGCTATTTTCTTGTTCTGTGAAGTGTTATTTGCAATAAAACCATATTTACGAGTGCATAAGCGTTTGTTTACTTTCTTGTGACAACCCATTGGGTTCCCCTTAACTAGCTTTATAATCACGGTCGCAGGGGTAGGTGCAAAAAGACACGTAGTTAGGCAGGCGGTCGCAGGGGTAGTTGCGACAACGTGTACACATGGATGTCCACTCCGGTTTTATCTTGTTCCTCAAAGGTCATAACCATAAACCCACGATTCGTCACCAGTTATGACCCTCTGGAGCAAATTTGGTTCGTCGCGGACAGAGTTTAACATCTCATTAGCAATGTTCATGCGTTGCTGTTTTTGGTCGCAATTGAGCAATTTTGGTACGAATTTTGCAGCGACCCGTCTCATGCCCAAATCGTTGATAAAAATCGAATGGCACGAGCCAATCGAAATGTTTAGGTCCTCAGCAACTTCTCTACCATATACCATTTTCTCCACTTCATTAATTTTTTCGTCTGTTGTTGAAGTGCTCGGGCGTCCGGCACGCTCTTCGTCGTTCACATCTTCTCAGCCTTCTAAAAACATTTTGTACCACCGATAAACGTTGCTTCGGTCCAAGGTAGCTTCTCCGTATGCCACAGTCAACATTCGGAATGCATCCGCGCACTTAATTTCGTTTTTCACACAAAATTTGATACACGTTCTTTGATCCATTTTTTTGAATAAGTAAAAATCGAAGACGATTGAAAACACGTGCAAGTAAAGCAGCTATCACCAATCAAGTGAACATTCAAAATGGCCGAGCTTGTCGGCATAAGTGACAGACATGAGTACCAACATAACGCCACAAAAAAATCGAAATTCGATTATACTCGTACGTAACTAGCGAAAATTCAAAAGTCGCGATACTTTTTGAACACACCTCGTATGTATGATATATTTAAATTTAAAGCCAACTTGGTCAATTAAGTTTAATCATTTTAATAACATTGAAATCTGTTTTGTATTTTATAGAAATTATTATGAATTATGTTAAAAAGACAAATTGATCCATAAATCAATCCTAATTTTCTGAAGATCTTGAAAAATAATCCCATGTGCACCACAAAATTCTCTTTGTTTTGTGTGAAAATCTTCTTTCTTTCTGGAACTTTGTGTTGCTAGTAATAACGGTCAAAACTCCATTTCTTAATCATCAAATAACAAAACATAAAAGACAAAATGAATATTTTTCATAATGCATATTTCGAAAAAATAAAAGCAATCCATACTAAGCAGTATAAACGTTTTATAAAAAAATACTAAAATATATTCATACTGAAAATTGAATAGTACAATGATGAAAAAGTTTCAAACATTCCTTAAATTTGTATTTTATTGTTTATAAAAATTTACTCTGTAATTTAAATGTAAACTAATATACCAACAGAT
Organism: Odontomyia ornata; assembly: GCA_963969285.1. Taxonomy (NCBI): domain Eukaryota; kingdom Metazoa; phylum Arthropoda; class Insecta; order Diptera; family Stratiomyidae; genus Odontomyia; species Odontomyia ornata. Next base: position 25,783,354 of record OZ017739.1, read on the forward strand.
AAGTCTTAAATGTTTCGTTAGATTATTTACATATGTATAAATCTCGCCATATTGTTTATATGCAAAGAAAAAAACTTTACCTTTGAATCCATCCGATAGTATCTGGCTCTGTATCCAAATAATCACATTCAAATAAATCACTAGAAATTATGACTTGAATTTACATTTAGAAGAATTTAAATTTAGCAGATAAATTTCGAATTCCACATATTCTTACTATGTAACATAAAAATCATTCAATTTATTATATTTTAACAAATCTTTTTAACGATAAAGTAACATAATCAAACTTCACGAAAAAAATTTACACAAATCCTGAGTGCGTTTCAGCTTTGGATACTTAACAACAACGCGAACTAAATAATCCATTGCTGATGAATGATCTCGATCACGTTATGTGACCCCAAGATTGTAGGGCATGATCAGATGTGGATTTTGGGTATAATTTTTCTTCTGGATTTCAAAGTGGAATCGCCAAATAGATACTAGCTATGTCTTGATAAATTCTAGTTAGAAGTGTAAAAATATTTGCAAATTTATTCAAATATGCAAATCAAGGTCAATGACTATTCAACTAGGTATATTTTGTGAACCGTTTGATGGAGTTATGAATGGAGAAATTGTAGTGTAAAATTTTTTTGTTTAATAAACTTGGAATTCATTACAAATAATGCAGAGAAATATTTACATATACATACGTAAGCATTCATTCGCAGTTGAATTACTAGTGCACTAGGCTAGTCGTCTAACCTGAATTTGAATAGAAATGATTAGGAAATTAGAAAATGTCCCAATAAACTTATACAAATATTACCGTTGCAGATATCTTTCATATAATGTTAGTTTATAATGACAAATAGGTTGGGAGTGTAACCAGAGTTGAGAATACGTCTGGGCCAATGAAATCTGTAGTTTAAGTATTATGGGCACGTTCTCCCGAGTTTTTCAGTTATTATTCGATATTTTTAAGGGGGAAAATATTTGCTCAGATCTAACATTCTTCAAGATGCCTTTACCTAATCAATTATTACAGATTTCATCAATAAATTAGAACACCATAACCATTTTAATCTTTTTATTTTTTAACACATGAGTGATTATGAAATATAAATGAAAATGGGCTTCTTGCAATACCTGTTAAAGTCAACTTGGTTGACATATAGTCGTAGCACCGATGATGGGTCGATTTTTTGGACTGGCTTAACAATTTTTGTTTTTTGTTTTTTTGCTTTAACACTACAGCCCCTTTCGGGCCTTCGCTTAGCGATAGTTAGAGAATCTCATTATCTTGATCGAATGTATAGGCAGTTGGGAAGGTTATATAGTCAGTACCACGCTTTGGCCGTGTGTCCGTCCACCCAGTTGCGATACGTTCTGATTTTAACTCTTTGAGATATACAATTTTAAAGGAAATAAAAACGCTAGTTGCATAGAATTTTTTTGATAGAAAAAAGTAAGTAAGTGTTCAATTCATATTATTACTCAAAACAATAATATTTTACAAGGTGGGATACATAATGTTCCACCATGCAACTAGATTTTTACCAGTACAAAGCGGAACTTTGCAGACTGAGCAAGATCAGGATGTGCGAATTTCTTTTCTTTTTTTTTTAATGCTGCATAAAGTACATCTTTGTGATAATCGAACAGTCACCTAAGTAAACTGCTCGAAAATGAACGTATTGCGGATCCAAATTTCAATTGCAAATTTAAAATAATATTCATCATCTTTAATTTTGCAATTGAAATCTGGATACGCAACCCCTTTCCCAATGGAGCTCTTCCATTGTTGCACTTTCGGAATACCATGGTAAGTGGATGGGAGGCTCGTGGACTGGTTTTTGAGTGGTGCCGTAAGGTGACGACGAGCAACAAACGGGGAGTCTGTTAGTCGCCTTCATAGCGGTCACGTCGTGACACCCAAGAGAGGGTTCGAAAATAGAAAAGTTCCCGTGGCTGTGTTCGTAGTATCCGCATAGAATCGTCACTTTATTGTTTACAATACATGGTCACGAAATTAGTTTCGATTTTCACGGCCCAGCAAGTAAAAATTTCTGTAAACATATTGATAAAGCGTCGTGGCCGTCGTCATCGTTTTCTCGAGAGGTTTTCGAGAGAACGCCACTATTATAATTTATATTGAATTTTAATTTAAAACACATAGTTTCAATTATATTTCACAAGGCTTATTACTTATCAGGTCAAGCTCACGGTTACGACTAAAAACTTAATTCAATTTTACAATGTATTAATAGTATGAAAGAGAAAGTATAGTAATGATAGTACAGTAAGTAAATGCAAAGAGAGGATATGATACATACATAGTATTTGATTGTATTCCAATACCCCCACTCAATAAAATACTTGGTTAATTATGACAACAATTCATAACTTTAGTTTTTAAATATGTAAATTTTTCTTTAGATAGACCTTTTGTTGGAATATCTGCTTTCATTTCATTAGTTGGAACAAAAATAATATTAATTACACCAGCTTCATTTAATTCTCGAATATAGTGATGTCTTATATCTATATGTTTTGTTCGCTTATTTGTTTTGTTATTCTTTACTAAATTTGCAGCTCCTTGGCTATCAGAAAATATATCAATTGGCAATTTAACATAATTATTCAAGTATAATTCATTTAATAAACCTTTAAGAAATACAAGTTCTTTAGATGATTGGCTTAATGCCATGTACTCTGCTTCTGCACTGCTCAGCGCCACTGTCGGTTGCTTTTTCGTTTCCCAGCTAACTGGTCCATTAGCTAGCTTGAATAGGTAGCCAGTGTAAGACCTTCGGTCTGTTGAGTTGCTTCCCCAGTTCGCATCTGCATAACAAATAAGGGACTTTCCTGTTTTCTGGAAATATAAACCATGATTGGTTGTTCCCTTCAAAAACCTTAAAATTCGTTTAGCTGCGTCGAAGTGATCCTATCAATGATTGATATTCGCTTGATTTAATTCGATCACATCGATCACAGGATTCTGCTTTGCATTGCTGTAGCTGAAGATTTGTTTCAACGGGTGTTGAAACCTCCTTGCAGTTGGTCATATTATACTTTTCCAAAAGGGCTTTAATATAATTCACTTGTGTTACAGACACATTATTTTTATCGCGATTAATTTCAAGTCCAAGTATATATTTTAGTTCACCATTATCATCAAGTTCAAATTCGCGTTTTAATTGATCTTTTACATTATTAATTTTATTTAAGTCTTTTGACAAAATAATTATGTCGTCCACATATACTGCTATTATTATTTGCTTATCCTGTATGTAAACACACGGATCAGATTTTAATCGTTCAAATTTCATTTTTTGTGTTAGAACATTATTAAGGGGTGTATTCCATTCTCTACCGGATTGTTTTAAGCCGTATATGCTTTTATTTAATTTGCACACTTTATTTATATTATTCGCGAAACCTTGCGGTTGTTCCATAAATATTTCGGCGTTTAGTTTGCTGTTTATATATGCATGTTTAATATCGATCTGATGCATGATAAAGTTTTCTTCAATTGCAATGGCTATCAGCACTCGTAGAGTCGAACTTTTAAACACAGGACTAAAAGTTTCATCGTAGTCCATCAGATATTTTTGATTAAATCCTTGCGCCACTAATCTCGCTTTGAATTTTTCGATTTCACCATTTTTATTATACTTTGTTCTGTAGACCCATTTCGATCCTTTTATATTTCTATCCTTCGGACGATCCACTAATGTCCACGTATTGTTTTCAATTAGAGAGTTAAATTCCTGTTCCATTGCTTTTATCCATTCCTTTTGATTTGGACTGTTTATTGCTTCACAAAAGTTTTCGGGATCTTGACATACACTAATGTTGTTTAACTGCAATCTTACTGGTTGTTTTAATTTCTCTCTATCGCGCAACACAATTTCGGACTTCGGTGTTGAGAAATCTTCGTTCCCTTCGTCCTCATCGAGATCATTATAATCATCATCCTCCTTGAAAAGCTGTTGTAATGCAGTGTCTGCTCGCGCCTTGAGATCCGATCCTTTTTCCACTTGATTTGAGTCTTGCGGATGAGCTAACGGGGAAGTCTTTAGATCCGATACTTTTTCCACTTGATTTGAGTTTTGAGGATGCTCTTCATCTTCTGCTGGGAATTGGCTAATGAATACACTGCTTGGCTTAACATCTTCGAAGAATTTAACATCTCGCGTGATAATGATTTTATTAGTTTGCTTATTCATCACCCTATAGCCCTTCTGTTCCTCCGAGTATCCGACTAAAATGTACTCATGTGCTTTCGGAAGGAACTTATTATTCCGCTGACCGCTTCTTATTGCGATAACTTTGCTACCGAAAATCCTCAAATGATTGACGGTTGGTGTTTTGTCATAATACATTTTGTATGGTAGTAACCCATTTATCGCTTTACTCGGACACCGATTTCTAATATAAACAGCCGTACTGACTGCCTCGCCCCATAAATTTTCGTTCAAATTGTGTTCAGCTATCATACATCTCGCCATCTCAACCAGGGTGCGATTCATTCGCTCGGCGGTTCCATTCTGTTGCGGTGCATATGGAATGGATGTCTGATGCTTGATTCCGTTTACTTTCAAGAAATCTTGGAATAAGTTTTTTTTATACTCACTGCCATTATCAGTCCTTAATGCTTTGATTTTAAAGCCAGTTTCATTTTCGGCAACTGCTTTGAATTCTTTGAATCGAGCTAACGCTTCATCTTTTGATTTGATCAAGAAAATTTTGGTGAATCTACTTTTATCGTCAATGAATGATATAAAATATTTTGCTCCGCCATACGATGAGCAACTAGCTTGGCAAATATCGCTATGAACGAGCTCCAGTAGATCCTTCGCCCTGTTTTCACTTCACTTAGGAAAAGGCTTTGCAGCAAGTTTTGTTCTAGCACAAGTTATGCAATCAAAATCGTCAGTTTCCACGTTTGTTATGCCACGCACTAGTTCATTTTTTATTATAATATTTAAATCACTTTTATTTAGATGTCCTAGTCTTTTATGCCATTTAACAATTTCAAGGCTTTTAGCACTGATTGCATTCAGTTGATCACTTTTACAGTCTATTATGTATAAACCATTTCTATTAGTTGCACTTAATATAGTTATTCCATTTTTCTGAACATAAGCTTTGTTTTTTACGAATTTCACTATACATTCACGCTGTACTGTTTTAGATACTGATACGAAATTCATTTTTAACAATGGGATGTACAATGTTTCAGTTAAATCCACTCCTCCATATATTGTATTGATTGACGCTACACCGCTGATACTAGTTGTCACTTTTCGTTGGTCCGCTAGTTCTATTTCGGCAACAATTTTATGTGTTTCAGTAAGCAAATGCTTTTTGTTAACCATATGGGAACTCGCTCCACTGTCTAAGCACCACAAGTCAGTTGATTTACTGCAATTGTAGACTGATGCGAAAAGAACCTGTTTAGTATGAGTGTTTTTGTATCTACACTCATTTGCGTAGTGCCCTTTACGCTTGCAAATGTAGCATATACCTTTCCTTCTTTTAGTAGAAGCTGATATATTAGTATTACTAGGAGGATTGAACGATTTTTTATTTGCTTAGTGTATAGCACCGTTTCACTTCCACTCTCATTTACGTCATCGTTGTTCTTTCTTTTTTCTTCTTCAATCAACTTCAATTTTAGGTCAGAAAGTGATGGCAATGAGTCTCTAGTTTCTATAGCGATTACAAAATTTTCATATTGTGGTGGTAGTGAACATAGTAACATAATGGATAATGTCTCATCATCCATTTTGATTTGGAGTTCACTTATTTTGTCAACTATTTGCCCAAAGTTACTTAGATGGGTTTGCATACTATCGCCATCCTTTAAACGCAATTGTATTAGTGACTTATACAAAGATACCTTTTGCGCGGGAGAATCCCTCTTGTAAACCTTCTCGAGGGTCGACCATGCTTCCTTTGAAGTCGAACTATATTTTATATGCATAAGTTGGTTAACTGTAACACTTAATCGGATATTTGCAAGAGCCTTTCGATCCTTCCTTTTCCAAGCTTCTATTAATTTTTCGTCTTCGTCTGAACACTTAGTTTCACCGGACACATAGTCCCATAGATCGTAAAACTCTAGACTACTCTCCATTTGCAATTTCCAACTTTCGTAGTTGGACTCGGTCAACTTCTTGAAATTCGCCATTAGAGTCGCCATTTTAATCGATCACTTTTTGATCACCACCGATTTTAATTATTTATTTTTGGGTTTTATTTAGAGCACTTTATTTTAATAATTATAGTTATAGAGTGACCTGGGCCCATAACCTATTATAATTTATATTGAATTTTAATTTAAAACACATAGTTTCAATTATATTTCACAAGGTTTATTACTTATCAGGTCAAGCTCACGGTTACGACTAAAAACTTAATTCAATTTTACAATGTATTAATAGTATGAAAGAGAAAGTATAGTAATGATAGTACAGTAAGTAAATGCAAAGAGAGGATATGATACATACATAGTATTTGATTGTATTCCAATAGCCACGCAGGGCGCTCGTTGCGAAAAAACCACGCCGGAAAAAAGTGCGTGAAAATAAGACCCCGTTTAAATTCATCGAAAGTAGCCAAATTCACTTGGCCATCGTAATTTGCATTGCATTTTCACCTTTTTGTGTGCTCGTAACTTGCATTGCATTTTCACCTTCTTGTGTGCTCGAAGTCACGTACAAATAACGGGAGTTCTTACAGTGGACGTGTGTCGTAGTCCCGTGCAAATCTGTGGGGAGTGCGAAGAAGAGCTCGCGATTTTCGACAGTGAATAAGTGTTCTTGCTTTTGCGTCAACCTATTTAATCGCGCCAACAAATTGAGTGGAAGTAAATATGTGTACAATGATTCACTAGCTAAGAACTTGAACTGTGCATTACTCATATATCCTGATGCTACAACCTTTTTGGCATATACGTCGGCAGGTGGTGTTCAGAAAGAATTTCAGTTCTCAGCATTGTTCCTAACAAAAAGCCTGAGTCTAGTGAGACGTTTGCATTTTTACGCGATGGAACTATTCCAAGAAGATGATCCAACCATCCTACTGACTCCAGCCTTTGGACGTTTTGGGTCCCGGGTCACTCTGTCGGAGACGGGAGTGGGCGCCACTTGTCTACCCATAAATTGGTCCCACAAGCCTCAAGACGAGCTTGTCTCGCGCCGGAATCTTCACTTTTAGGGGAAGGATCGCTGCTTTTATCTGTGCACCAGCCTAGAAGAGGAGGAGAACCCACCTCACTAACTCCCGCGACAATCCCGCAACCTAACTACCCTAAATCTTAGTTCAATCACTAACTCACTCACTAACTCCCGCGACAATCCCGCAACCTAACTACCCTAAATCTTAGTTCAATCGGGATTCGAAACCAAACGAAGACCAAATATACCCCAGGACTTGCGAAATATTGGCGCAGAAAATGGGCACCCTGAAATTTTCGTATTCACTCCCGAATCAAGTATCACACTTCACTTTTAGCGGACTTTACCTTTTTTTTGGAAGAAAAGAAATAAAAGTATATCCGACCCACTGAAAGTCCAATAATAGTTATTATTCACAGGTTATGCTACTCATTTCAAACAATCTCAAAGAGTATTTTTCTTTAATTCTATCATTGTAAGTTACGATATTCATTAAAACCAATCTCAATGCAATTTTTCCTTAAATCTAAGACTATATATACCTTAACTCAATTAGCTCAACCACGGGGGCCCCCAGTAAATTTTCCGCTTCGCTCGTGTCCCGTTGCACGACTCCCGCTAGCCGCGTGTATTCTGATGAAATTCACCACCAATTCCTCTAGGCGTGTCCTTGGCGGCTCGATGGTTTTTTGTCGTTTCCTTCGTGGGAAAATTCCTGAAGTTATCGTTTCGGTGACAGCCACGTTCTTGTCTTGAACTCGGGCTCCAAAAAAAATATTACAGCCACCAACTCGAGAACTGCTATTGGTGATTACTTCCCTCAATCGATGGTGCGACCTTCCCACATGGCTTCCAAAACAAGAAAGAGGGCTCCTCGCTCAAGGTTCGGTTCGGATTGGATGGGATTTTTGCCCCGTTGAAAAGCCCTTCGGTGAAGTTGGCCGCGGCTTCTTGGACTTGTAGATTCTAGTACTACCATTGACCCTTCGGATCTCCAGATATCCGTGGCTTCAACCTCTTTGCTGCAAGCTTTTTTCCCTGTGTTTTTGATTTAGTTGTTATTATTTTCGATGTTGGTGGCCGTGCCTGATTGAGAAGTCAAGTGACTTCCCTTTGTTTATGTTTATTTTCTCCAGCAGTTGATGATATCGAATGTGGGAAGATGTAAGCTTGCTACATAAACGTCTATCCATTGAATAATTCTATCAATGCTAGAGGCTATGAAGTAGATGTTCCCGAAACAACGAACGATGGGATACTTGGGCACGATAAATTCACCAATCGTCCTTCAGTCAACAAAATGATTCCTTTACCCTCCGGCCAACCAATTTGGTCTGCTTGCGATCGAACTGGAGTCCGTAAACTATTCTCATCGATTTCGGTATTTGAGTGCCCCATGTTGTTGACTATACACCCATTCTTGATTTTTCCATATGATCACGAATGACAACATTTTTATTATCGGTGGCGGTCACAACAATGTCTACATTTCGAGTAACCTCATTAAGTTTCACCGTACGAAAACCATTCATGCTGGCCTGAAGAGCGCAGGTAGGGTTATTTTCAGAAATATGCACGATGTATCCCAATCCTTCCAATACTTGTGCGCATCTTTTTCAACTTCACCGTATCCGCAAATGACTACTTGCTTCCCGTCAAACATAACGTCTGTTGAACTCTTTCACCTATCAATAATAAACTCTTTGCAGCTATACAAACTATCAAATTTTATTTAGTGACGGAATCCATTACATTCATTACTGGGACTGTTAACTTCTCAGATTCTGATAGCTGGTACAGACTATGCACCCCAGTGACGTTTCCCTCTACCATGTCTTTAACAATTTTAAACATGGCTGGATATTTCTTCAACATTAACTGTTTTGCATCGCCTCCATCATCCAAATCATATTTGGTAGCCAATTTTCAGCATTTACACATTTATCGTTGCACCACCAAAAATCTCCTTCGGTCTCACCCCGCCATGCGAATATCGGATAATCTGCTTCAGCCAATGCCGCAGCAACTTCATTCTGTGTCGAATATATATTACCGGCCACCCATCGAATCGTATGTACATTTATATGTGTACCGCCAACGATTTGTGCATTTTTCAACGGTTTGTCTTTGGAGGGGAACTTTTGCAGAAGCGTCGTCCTAACTTACATAATATGTTTACTCTTAGTATAAATAATGATTACCACATATTTCTATTTACAAAGTTTCCAATATGTACTTGGGTCGGGTGATTCTATCATCTTTTTCCGTTTAACTGGTAAACTTGTTGCAGAGGTCTGGTAGGAATTTTTCCGTGACAGCATATATATCCATTTCCAAGTGCTGAATCCATTGATTTGTCGATTGAGATAGAAATGTGTGATCGATGGGTAGTAATCGAGTAGTCACACAAGCAAACTGCTCGAAAACCTTACTATCTCCTATTCAAAATTTCAATGGCATATTTATCAAATTTAAACGTTTCCCTTTAATTAAACTCTCATGAGATTTAACTTTTATTACTATTTAGAATTTTTTTCGTTTTTCTTTAATTTAGTTAATTTTCCCAAAAATATTTTAAAACTGCCAATTAAAATTTTGAACATGGGAATACTGATTTAGTGCACCCCAACGGTGTATTACATTACCGAAGACAAACTAACTAGGATGAGCTCAGCTGATGCGATTTACCGTATACATGGGATGAGAAAGGAGAAAGACAAGTTTTGGGGACGGATCGCGGAGTTGACTTACGACCGCGACACGGTGAGCACACGGCCGCGGTGCAAAATACGTTCATTGGACAAAATATAAAGGAATAATAAAATATTTCATACAATAGTGGTAAGCCACCAATGTATAGTTCGTTATAAAAAGTGTGGTGCAATTATACAGAATAGTTTCTGACTGCGAGATTTTGATTTGGCTATGAATAAATAAATTATCCTCGTGTCGTGTAATATTAGGTACAGTTACATACAACAGAGTTATGAAATTTGTTATTTATCCTGTTGGGCAAATTCACTGTGTTTCTCAGTATTGCTTGCATACAATTGTACATCTACGCCAGACCTGTGAATAAATATTAAACGAAATGAAGTTCCGGACGTCGAGTGTGCGCCCCTGAAGTGATCTCGCCGCATGCGTTATATGATGCACTCATTCTAAATTCCTAGTTCCCTTACATTTAGAATTTACTCACGACACGTCAATTATGGAGTGCTTCTCAAATTCAAACAAAATACAAACGCTCCGGGTAGTAGTGTAAAACTTATCGAGAAGGCTCTCGAATATTTAACCGTGATTGTAAACTATTTACCCATCGAGACTATTAATTGCCCAAGGCAACTATTAAAATTCCTATTTTCGTCGAAATTCGGAAATAGGAAAGATTATATTTCGCCATTCGAAATTGTGAACAGAAGCAAAGTCGTGAACTTTTGAACAATTAAGCTTTGGAATAAGCTAAGATTTATCCAACAAATTACATCATTGATTTTACTTTGCAAATTGCATCATTGATTTTACATCGCTAACACGTGGCATGCATTTCAGCGACATTGCATCAACACATCGTCAGCCGACCCTCGGCGAGGATGTAGGTGAGTGCAATTGCTTGTTTCACTTATTTTTTCAATTTGTTTATTTAAAAAAAGATACCATGAAAATTTATTGTTCCCTATTTATCGAAATGCATGCCCCTTTGAATATTAAAGAAAAAAGGTCGTTTATCTATCTATTATCTTCATAAGATGATCGCGAAAAAGGAGACAGAACAATTAGAATTTGTAGATTATTGTATGACCAAGTAAACAGACCTCTCCAGTCAACACTCTGGATTGTTAATATCGTCATAATTGAATATAGTTAAGTAAATCCATTCAATCGTATGTCTGTTCAAATTGATTAAGATTTGAAATTGTAAGAAGCACAACCCCAGCTTTTAAATCTAAAGTCAATCGCTTTACTTCCATATTTGGGTTAATTTTGTGAAATCGGGAAATTCCGTTAAGAAAAAAATGCTTTCAAATGAATTTTTGATTTACTAAAGTTTAATAAAAACAAAAAATATGTGGGTAGATAAGTTACATTTGGTCTTTCCTTTTCACCAGACCTGACCGGGAATAGGACCCGCAACGATGGCAGGCTCCTGCTATATCATGGGCTAGCCATGGGGCGCGCTTCTCCATTTTTAGTTGTTTAACAGGGGCTCTCGCCAGATAGACTGGCCTTCCGCTTGCATGACCTTTTATGGTATAGAGTTATGTGATTCCATCACATAATTCTATAACATAAATTCATGCAAATTATGTTTGTATGAGTTTTCCACTTAAATCGGAAATATATGGCCACGTCTACGTTTCGATCTTGATCCGGTTGGGGTACCACCTCCATCTGGATGCCCCACTCTTATTTGTGGGCCATGAGAATCGTCAGTAACGACGAAGTCCTCTGAAGTCCGTCTGTCTGCCCCAGGTCCAGTTTGTCTTTTGCGTCAGCAGTTTCAAACCCTTAGTTGGTTACCTCCGTTTCAACTTCGGTCGATATTTTATTTGACCCCAGAAATTCGTGAATGCGAAATAGGGGGAAAGAACCCGCCCCACGATACCGCAACGTTAGCCTGCCAGCGCATTCACGCGTCCCCAGATAAGGCCAATCTCGGCGGATCTTAACATCCACTACGACAGGGAACGAGATGAGTATCCTTACCTAAAAGATTTGATAATTTTTTATCTAATTAACGGTGTATCATCGGTCGAAGAAATTACACGAACTCTCTCGCCAAATATTAATGCAAACCCTTTGAAAGAAGACAAATTGAAATGTTTTCTATATTGTTGTAATTTTGCTGCGTACGATATCAAAGTTAGCGATGATTTGAAAAATCTTTTTGGTTTTCGGGAATCATTCGAAGATCATCGTGCGTCCTTGAGATTAATTGTAGAGTAAATGATTCCGTTAATTTATTTGTTAAATTTGCATTGCATTTATTCGCCACCCTCTGTAAAACTTTCAGTTGTTTTTACCGAGATATTTTTTTTTTATTGAATATTTCTTGTTGAACAAGATTTCATATAACACTTGAACAAACGTTTTGATTTAGATTGAACTAATCAGGCGGTAATTTTGTTTAAATTTGGTTCAAGACACTTACTTTTGTAATATAGATTATAATTATACGTTTTGGGTCTCAATGCTTGACCAAGCTTGACCCGTGCACGAGTAAAGTTTTGTCGTAATGACTGTTATGAAGAAAGCTATTTAATTGCTCCGTATTTTTGTCTTTTTTCGAAATAATGTAATTTTTATGGATTAAAGTTAAATATTGGATTAAGATATCCACTGAAAAAGTTATTCTTGGGATTATTCAAAGTATAACGTAGTTAATTTTGAATTTTATAATGAATAAAATAATGTTTAGTTAATGTTAGAAGAAACTCGGTCTCTCCTTTTTTTGAAAACTGACAGGGATGGCAGGCTCCTCCTCTAACATGGGCTAGCCATCGGGTGCCCTCTTCCTTTTTTTCTTTTGCTAACAAGGGCTCTTGCCGGGTAGAGTGGCCTTACGCTCGCGAACTATCGAACTATGTGATTTCATTGCATAACGCATAACCAATTTATGCCAATTGATTACGTTTGTATACCTTATTTGAGGGAAAGAGTCATGCAAATTAAGTTTGTATGAGTTTTTCACTCAAATGGGAAGTACATGGCCACGTCTACGTTTCGATCTTGATCCGGTTGGGAGAGTGCGAGGGGCACCACTTCCACCTGGATGCCCCACTCTTATTTTTGGGCCATAAATATCGTCGGTAACGACGAAGTCTGCTCCTAAGTCGGTCGTTTTTCTCCCGGCCTAGTTTATTACTGGCTATAAACAAGTTCAACCCTTAGTAGGTTACCTCGGCCTCGACACCAGTCGATCGGCATTTTTACCTGGTTTAATTCGTAAATCCAAAATTTTTTGTAGTGGGTCCTTGTGGGAAAGAACCCGTCCCACGACAACGCAACGCGTCCCCAGACAAGGCCAATCTCGGCGGATCTCAACATTCTCATTCGCCGAGGCAGCAGACCATCGCTGCAGTCCTTCACGGACATATACATAACTACCCACTTTCACTACATCTTCTCCAACTTGAACGTTCTGGTAGATGTTTTGACATTTGTTTTAAATTTCTCATGAAACAGTATGTTTCGATTTTTCGACCCTGAGTTAAAGTCTAAATGTGGCTCGGGTGTTTTTGTCAATAAATGTCTGGAAAACAAACCCTTCAGCCCATTCCCCCTTAAAATGTTTCAGCTCGATGTTTTTAGTGAGATGTTCATAAATAATATATGAGTGCACTGCAGCTGCATCAAAAAAGTAGAATAGTATATGGCGCCATCATTTTTCACACCTTATATCAAGTTTATAATGAGCCAACAGCCGATCACATTTACCTACTGTATTCAAGTTTGCATTATAATCTATAATTAACGAAGGAAAAGTACTAAAATTGTATCCCCTTTTGTCTACAGCTACAACTTTCTACTGGAAGGCTTGTTACACTTACGTTGGTGTTAACAAGAACAAATCAAACTGAGAAATTTGCTTTGCTCTGGAGACTGTGGTCATTAATGCTGCCAAGGTAGGGCTGGCGAAAAAAAAATATTTCCCGGTTGTCTTTGGTATTGTTCTATTCCTTTGTTTACAGTTTTTCACCCAGTTCTTGAATTTAAAAGAATAAACGGATTTGAGCCGGGAGGAAAACCTCCGGGAATACCCGGATTTTCGAATCAAAACGGCGGTTTTCGGTTAAACCGGTTCGAGTTTTCCCATCGCTACGTAAGTTACCCAGCGCACATGTGGGTGCATAAGCATAACAGGATAGTGTGTCTCTTCTTTTCAATTTATAACGACATTATATTGAGGATATGATGTAATGAGAAAAACAATTCTTACATACTAACACAATAAACCCTAAGAGATTAGCATTGCTTTTTTCATACAAACTAAAATCCGCTCCCTAAGTATACTCTATTCAGGGAAAATGTAATAAAAACAAATATTATTTGAAGGATACCCTAAATGTATTACGACAAACGGAGAGTTCTGATTTTATTACTAAACCAACCCCAAAAAACGGCATTGTCCCTAATAGCATAAGTTCTTCCCGTTAGTGGTCCTTGTGAATCTAAAATAAATTATGATGATTGCACATTGAAATACTATAATAAGGGTTATAATCCACTTTTTCATGCAGAAAAATTAGTTCAAAGGTTTTTAAAAGTAAAAGTTTCATTCCCCGTCTGTCGGTCCTCAAGAAATTTAAAATTCTGAAATACATTACATAATACATAAGGCAAAACTTAATGAATTTGAGATAAAATATTTGCGTTCGTATCATATGCTTACTAAACTCCAATTATCTTCAACAGACTACACTTGCAAGGAAACCCCTCTTTTATCCGTAATTATAATTAGCATTTTGCGTTCCTCACATTAACATAGTCCTGCCATAAGTTCTGTCACATAATTTCTCACATTGGCAACACCTTTATTAAATGAGTGACATTTCAATATCGGCCAGTTTTATAAACGTCATAATGTTGTTGACAGTTGATGGTCATTTAAAGTTTGTTCGTTAACGTGTGAAAATGGAATGGGGTGTAAATGAAAACCGAATTGCAGTGATTGCACTACATAAGTGTGGAAAATCCGTGAGTGAAATTTTCAAATTGTTGTGCCCGTTAAAAATAACGCAAAGATTTGTGTATCGTGCGATCCAGAGATATAACGAGATCCAGACAATTGAAGATCGACCTCGTTCTGGACGTCCGCGTGATGTACGTTCTTCTGCTGCCATCAAAGCGGTCGAGAGTTGAATTCGTCGAAATCCGCTTCGTAAACAACGAATCATGGCTCGAGAGATGAACATCTCCACCCGAAGTATGTCTCGCATCATAAAATCGGACCTCGGGATGAGTGCCTTTCGACGATCAACGCGACATTTGCTGACTGAGCAGTTGAAGCAAATTAGGAGCACCAGATCGAAAGAGCTCCTTCGGCAGTACGGCAACAACAAACATCGAGAAATTTTATTTACCGATGAAAAAATTTTTAAGGTGGAGGAACATTTCAACCGTCAAAATGATCAGGTGTATGCCCACAGCTCCAGAGAAGCCCGAGAAGTTGCCACTAGGGTACAGTGAGGACATCATCCAGCATCAGTCATGGTATGGTGGGGTGTCAGCTACGAAGGGGTCACCGAGCTTCATTTTTGCGAAAAAAGCGTAAAAACTGCAGCGAAAAATTATCAAACGGACATCCTGGAAGGGTGTGTGAAGCCGCTGAATTCTACGCTATTCAACAACCGACATTGGGTTTTCCAGCAAGATTCTGTGCCAGCCTACAAAGCTCGAACCACACAAGCGTGGTTAGAAACCAATATTCCAGAGTTTATAAGGGCTACGGAATGGCCTTCTGGGAGCCCAGATTTGAATCCCCTGGACTACAAACTGTGGGCGGAGTTAAAGTCCATGGTGTGCACGAGACGAAACCCAAATATCGAGAGCGTTAAGCGATCTTTGACAGAAGCAGTACCTAATTTTCCGCTAGAAACAGTGCGTACTGCTATTGATGACTGGCCCAACAGATTAAAGAGCTGTGTAAAGGCTAAAGGCGGCCACTTTGAATAATTTGTGGCTTATTTTACTTCCATTAATATGCCAAAATAAAATATATTTTCCTTTGTCAAAAACTCTTTTTCATTTATATTAAAATTGCCCATATACGTGTGACAGAACTTATGGCACGACTAAGTATATGAACAAAATGTCGATCCCAATCCACAGGATGTCAAAGCAGCAACACTACTTCACCTTCAAAGGCACACAACGAAAACCAATACCCAGTAAACGAGGCTCGTAACGATTAAATATCATAATCCTTACTTCAATTTACCTTGGCGTCAAATTGGCTATGTCGAGCGAATGGTTGCGATGTGATCGCGATAGAATTCCGCCCTTAGCTTTTTTCTTGTCTGCAAGTCCAACACTTTATTAATAAAATTTCGTCGAGCACACGAATTTTGTTAGTTCACGAATTCTCTCACACACTCTGCTTAAAGCATGATTTGTTATGGGAAAACTACAGCCGCTATTTTGAAATGCACGTGCTATTTTTTGGAGTTCCGAT
The DNA here is from genome assembly GCA_963969285.1 of Odontomyia ornata. Lineage (NCBI taxonomy): Eukaryota > Metazoa > Arthropoda > Insecta > Diptera > Stratiomyidae > Odontomyia > Odontomyia ornata. Next base: position 25,799,701 of record OZ017739.1, read on the forward strand.
GATTACATGTGATTTCTTCGGTGCATTGGGGATGTCTCCAATTTAATACCGGTCATTACCTAGCGCCTTTATGACCATATAATGTACTTTGTATTTGGACTCCAACTTCCTAGATCGACCGGTACTTAGCGGTTCATTTTCCACCACTACTAAATTGCCCGCTTCGTATTTCGTTGAAAGCTTATGTCGTCCATCGAAACGTGCCTTCCACTAGTGCCTAGATAATCCAGGCGAAGGATTTAAAATGGCACTGATTCGATTTCGTCAAGATGTACAATCACAGTATCTTAGGAATAATCCATCGTTTCTCACTACCAACTTTTTGAATAAGGCGTCCATTCTTCAGAACTTAGTCTTTATCACTATATTGACTTTCACCTGCTCTCAATACTTCAATCATGCTATGAAGTTATGGATCGCTCAACTGCATTGTAAATGACCAGTCTTCCTGATTAATAACCACATTGAATACCGTCAATGGTGCTTCCAGCATTTCTCTGGAAGGCTCGTTTGGTTGTCGACTGAGTGCATCCACATTCATCATTTTGGAGCACCGTCGATGTTCCATAATAAAATCAAATGCCATGATTCGAAGCCAACAGTGCGCGATACGTGGTATTACAATAAGAGTAATTCCTTCCTTTTCCGCGTTTCCTCCAGCGATGCGCAATCCATAATTATTTTGAATAGTTATCCCAACAGATAGTACTTAAATCGCGCGAGCGTTACGACCATCACCAATGTCTCCAGTCGTTTGGATAAAATACGGCTTTAATCAATGCCTCCTCACACAGGCCCAAAAGCGGAAGCATGACGTCACAATGTGTACCAGGTTTTTAGACCTATTGACCTGTTCTTTTAGACCAATTGAACAGCTTTTGGCAGTTCCCGCTGTGACGTCGTGCTCGTTAATTGCTTTCCTTCTGGGCCTGAGTAAGCAGGCGTTGCTTTACTCCATCCGAGTCTCTCTGCAAAAGCATAGTATACTCACATAGTATCCACACTCAATCTACCCTACAGGAAAATTCGAACACATGCCGAAGAGCCACCATAAACTGTCGGTAGCAGGTAGGTAGGTAAATGCTGACGCGAGGATTGGCGGGAATATAAACATGTGCTTCGATGAGAGATTTCATGGTTACCAGATCTCAAAAAATCAATAACTTTGCAGAAAAACAAATTCGTTCTATGCAAAACTGGCGTAAGATAGGAAGCCATATGGTAGAAATTTGCATATGTATTAGTCGGCCTACTATTGGACAAGCTTCCGTGAGCTGTCAGCCAACTGCGGCATAATCAAATGCTTATCTCGCGTAATATACACTATTTTCCGAATGAAAACGTACGAAACGCATTCCGTGCATACTTAAAATTCACCTTGCACTGTCCACTGTACTCCTAAACTTTTCAAGACGGACAAATAAAGCATATGTTTTGCACCTTTCAATGATAGCTCAGCGTTGAGAAGTAAACAAACTCCTATTCATTCACTTTGGAAGGCGATAAAAATTGAACGGCTATAAGAACTGAAATAATTTCTACTTCACTAGGTGCCCTATTGTATTCTCCGCGGACCATCTAGATCTCCCATGTTCTGAAATGCGTAAAAGACACGTGCGTATAGCTGAATAGTATAAGACCATCATTTATTTGTTTGTAGCAACTAACACAATTGGTCGATTTTTACTCTGTAAATTCAGATTAAATTTCAATCTATCCGTTCCCAAATGCCACCCTGCTTCAATATTGGCAAGACATTAAATTTCTCATTCCTAATGCTAAAGTGATGCCTTCATGGCTGCCTCTATTCAAAATCAGCATAGAATCGAACAGTTTCAATGTTGACCTTGTTTTCAGTTCAGTGATATCTTTTTAATATATTCAAATTTAATTCTTTGAATCAAAAATACTTGAACATCAAAGAAGTTTTCTGGTAAATTTACATGTAAGACTTTGTAAACAATAGGTATGTTGAGGAGTAGATTTTACGCGTTAGTGTTCACGTACCATTTCGTCGCTGATTATTTACATTTCTGAAAAATATGTCACTAGGTGTGTCATTTTCGAATCATGTTTCTTCTTTATTCCGACGTATCTGAAATGTTCTTTGTTTTGATTTAGGTCACGTTTTAGTCTACATTATAAATGTCGCATTTAAAGTATAATTATGATTTAATTTAGGTTCTTTTATTAAATTTTAAAAATATAAATTTAAGGCTTTTTTACGTAGCACCACTTTGTTCTGTTGAAACAACTGTCTTATCTAAATTCCTTACGACTGAGGTAGCAGGTCCTTGCAATACTTTTCGAGATAGTCGCATAAGTCCTGAAACTGGATCACGTCCAAAATATTTTACTTGAATTTCTTGTCCTATTTCCAAGCCTAAGGCGCTAGGATGTGCGACCTATTTTATTAGGTGAAAAATAAATAAATTTAATTAAAACGATTCTGAAGAAAAAATGGATATAAGTTACCTTTCTTTGATCTAGCTGAGAATTATGCAGTAACGTTGGGGGCATGCTAGGGTATAAAGTTACCATTACACCAATATCTCTTAATTCTACAATTTTGGCAGTATAAATAGCTCCAAATTCTAATTCAGGAACACGCTGCACACTCATCAATTGTTCGATTTTTTCTTTGGCTTCGTCCATAGCTGTCTGTGATGGGGCGAATAATGTAAACGTAGTTTCATCTTCTTGATTTATATGAGCCCCTGTTTCAATGTAAAGTCGTTTAACATTGACGCCTCCTGGTCCGAAAAGACGATATCGGAGATGAGGTTCAATAGTGAGACGTTCTGTAACTGGCAAGCCATCCTTTTTGAATTTTCTGTTGATGCAAAGAATGGATTAGGGGATATTTTACATGAATAAGAAAATGTTGATCTTACCTCGGTTCTTTTATACATTCTCCCATTATTTCTAAAACTTTCCCTTTCGCATCGGTCGCTTTTTGTAATGACTCCATCACTACCTTTAATGGAATGCCCGGAATTTTCAGATCAAGCTGTATCGCAGTAAATCCTTTTTTGGTGCCTGCAACTTTCATATCCATATCACCCATATAATCCTCGATGCCGAGAATGTCAGTTAGAATTCTATAGTCTTGTAAATGTTTGGTGTCATCATTCTCATACTTCGTTACCAGGCCAATTGCTACTCCTGCAGCTGCTGCGGAAACTGGAACTCCAGCATCCATTAATGCAAGGGATCCGCCACAAACGGTTGCCATTGAACTTGAACCATTTGATTCTAATACTTCTGATGTTAATCTTACAGCGAAAGGATAATCATTTGGCAATGTAGGACGGAGTGCTTTTTCTGCTAGCGCCCCATGTCCTAGTTCGCGGCGACCAATTGGACCTACTCTGCCTACTTCTCCCGTAGCGTATGGCGGGAATTCGTAATGTAGAAAAAAGTTTTTAGCTTTGACGCCACTTTCTAGTGCTGAAAGAGTATCCAGCTTAAGTGCGCTTTCTATCGAGTCCAACGAAACTGTACAAAACACTTGTGTTTGCCCACGTTGAAAAAGAGCTGACCCGTGTAACGTTTTGTACATATCTGTTTGGCATGAAATATTCCTAAGATCGTCATACAATCTACCATCACATCTTTTTTCTTCTTCGAATATAAGATTACGAAAAATTTCTTTGCAATATTTATTAAAGCAATCATTGATGATAGCTGGTTCTATTTCTGGAAAGCTGGACCAAACTTTATCAACTACATTACTACGAACATCGTTCACGGCTTCGTCACGACTGATTTTATCGTGAGTGCTATCACGGAAAACTTCCCTTAGTCGCATATCACTCATTGTTTTAACAGCCTCCACAACTTCGTCAGGTGGCTCATTCGGAATTTCCACTGGCTTTTTCGTTTTTCCATACATTTTTTGAAGCTTTTCAATTGCCGATATAATATTGTGTGTTTCTTTTGTCCCTTGCTTGATTGCTTTAAGAAGGTCTTGAAGTAAAACGATATTTCCTTTGCCTTCCAACATTACAACCAGATTATGTTTTGTTGCGGCTACGACAAGATCCAGGCTTGATGATTGCAGCTCTCGTCGTGTTGGATTGATTATTACTTCATCTTCGCATAAGCCTAAACTAACAAATAAGGATGTATTATATGCATTTTTATTGTGTATTAAAGAATAGCTTTAGTTATATTGATAGTAAAATTTGTACATTCAGCTTTTAAAATGCTATATCTTTAAAGCTACCTGTAGTAATCGAGCAGTCGTTTAAGCAAACTGCTCGAAAACCTTCATAACACTTATTCGAAATTTTAATTGCAGATTTGGGAAAAAATTTAAATTAATTCAATTTATAGTTGTAAATCGCCTATTTGCAAGTTCACGACCCCACCTATTGTGAAATTTTTAGAGAGTCGGGTATTCCGTATGTTTGGTGTACCAGATAGATAGGACAACGGAGTACAGTTTAAGGGTCTACTCGAACAGTACGAACACCAACAGACGCTAATATACTCTCCTCAATCTAACGCCTCAGAACGTTTGAATCGCACCCTGTTGGCCGCGATGCGTCCATCCAATTCGGGAGGATTGGGACCGCAGATTGTCCACCATCACTTGCGCTGTGCGGTCATCTTATGATTCCGTTACCGGTGTCTCGCCTTACTTTGCCGGCTTAGGACAGCACATGATTTGCCATGGCAAATCATACAGGCTACTACGGCAATTGGAATGTTTGGGAGATCCCATCGTTGCGTTGGAGCCTCACGAATGGTTAGGAGACCACCGCCAACAAATCGGACAGAAGATAAAGGGCGCAAGACGTGCAAATGAGACGCATTACAACCTGAGGTCCCGACCTTCCGAGTTTAGAGAAGGGTATGAGGTTTTTCGTCGCAACTTCCGCCAAAGGGACGCAGCTGGGCATTACATGCCATTGTTTGCATAAATAATTTTTCTGACAAATTATTAGCAAAGAAAAATACTAGAAGATTTCGACGTGTGTACTTATTCTCATCAGGCCGTCACTCTTATTAGATACACACGGGTGATGGCAACCACCATGCTAATAATCTCTCCAATAATTTTTCAGAAAAATTATTAATGCAACTTAATTATGTAGCTACACAGAAAGAATTTTCATTAGTTATTCGAAGCTATCGGAGCTATCCGAAAATCGAGGTTGATGCCCGCACAGTGCAAAAAGCTCATTGTATAGCAAATTATAGTATGGATTTACATTGAATTGATGAAAAGGGTCGAATGATCAATCAAAAAGTTTTGCAAAGATATTATATGATTGTTTACTTCACTTATTGATTGCGATTATACGGCAGGTCTACATCACACAATAACTATTATAATGATAGTAAAAAGTGAAGGTGGTATTGATTGAAAAATAAATGAAGACTAACCGGTTAATCATAAAAGTGCTCTTTTCACCTTATTTTTGGTATTTGCCGTGTAACACGTAGAACATGATCTATTTGTGATTAGAATTCAGTAAAATGTTTGTCGATTCCTCGTTATTTTTTTTTTTTTTTTTTCTTCTTTTCTGTATATGTTTAATAGTTTCGGAGCCTACGAATACTGTGGTGTGGTTTGTGGTTTTGGTTTAATTGTGCTTTTTATACGTGTGCAGATTGCAGCTGTTGAACATACCCAATTATTAATATTTCTAATACTAGATACATTAGAAAATTATTCAGCGAAATTAAAGTTTAATCGTTAAGTCGGCCAGGTTCGCCACCTTAAAGCAACTCAGGAAAACCAAAAATGCTGGGCATTACAATGCCAAGCTAGATCGCCGTTTCCTGAAAAGCCGTGTACAGAAGATTGTAGGACCCAATCGTTACCTCCTCACCGACCTATCGGGGAAAGAAGTTGGGGTATATTAGACAAAAGACCTGCGTCGACAGTTTAAACATACACGTCTATTTTGTCCGTCCGTACTGAATTTCAATCACACGCATAGTTTACCCATTTACAGCAAATCGCAAATTTTAGCGTCAGTCTGTCCGTCCGGTGATCGTTTTCTTCTGTCGTCCCATTCCGCGTTCCGACCCCGAACACAATCGATTTTCCACCTAAAGATCCTTCAGCTCCTTTTTCGCAATCCTCGTCGCCTTGAAATCGCGAGGAAGTTAGCTGCCCTGTAGTAATCGAGCAGTCGCCTAAGCAAACTGCTCGAAAACCTTCATAACACCTATCCGTAATTTTAATTGCAGATTTGAAAAAGACATTTTTTTAATTATTTCAATTTATAGTTATAAATCATAAAACATTTTTGATTTCTTTTTATTTTTATTAATATAAATATTAATTTTAGATATTTTTTTTCTATGTTAAATTTAGACTTTTCGTTATAACTATATTCTTTCTGAGTTTTACCTTTTCCTATTATTACTTAAGCTTTTCTATATTATTTTTCATGCTTTAAAAATTCAAATCTGCAATTGAAATGCGGATATGGCAACACTTTTTCCCGCTGCACATGCACGTATTGCATTCGCGAAATCAAATGTGCAGCGGAATGAATAAGTACCGGTACGACAGATAGAGCACGGGACGACTGAAAACAACGGGGAGTCTGTTATGAATCGCCAACGCGAACACGTCGCCAGGCCCAAGTAGGCTTCTACTTTCCTACTTGCGGAAACCGCTACCGGAATCGAGATTGGGCGGTCTGCTTGGAATTGCGACAGCGATCACGATCTAGATTGCCGTTTCGTCAAAGTTGAGTTCCGGATACGATATGACGCGATTCGGTGAAATTAGTGTGGATTAGAATGGTTAAAAAAATGGTCAGTGGTAAAAGCACAGTGCATGTGTAAATTACTTTGTTAGAATCCATTGTTCATTCTTATGTGTGGTTCGCATTCGTTGACGCCAATAGTGCCTGGTAGGCAGTCGGCACGAGGTGCTAGTTGTAACGGAAAAATCACCAGAATTCCTATAAGAAGAGATACTGCCATGAATGGAGCAGATATGTATGTTGCGAAATTTAGCCTTTCCTCTTTGGGCCCTGTCGTAAGCAGGAAAATTCATTAGAAAAAAACAGGAATTCATATTTCTATTTGGAAAGAAACATTGTTATCAATCTTCATGCACGCCCCATCGATGGAAACGAAACAGAGTGTTCAACACTAGAGATAACTGTAATAAATATAAACGAAAATAGTGGAAATGAACCGAATGGTGATATACGACAGTGCTGATGAAAGAATTTAACCATGTAGTTTATTCAAGCAAGGCATTTCACAAATGATAAAAATCAAAGAGGGGAAATTTGAACTAATGCTCTAGTGTATAGATTATCGGATAAAGTTATTGTGCAAATTCTGAGCACTTCGGGCCGTGTGAGTTAGCGAAACGTAGAATGAAACTCAAGTGCTTCATCAACATGTATAGGGGAAGAATCTTTGCTTGGGTGTGCAAAGGTTTCTTGCTCCCTTAAACCATCCGTTAAAAAGTTGGTCTTTAGCTCCCGGAAATAATCAGGTCCCCAAAGAAGAACAAGAAATCCGGAAACAACCGCAACGACATTCCAAAGTTAAAGCCTCTTGGTTATCTGATGGGCTCAATTCCAGTAGCAATTGCCAGCGTCGCAATATTTTGTCGACGTTGCATTAAGTAGAAAAGTCGAAGACGTGGAAATGCCGGATGGGATTGAGAAAGTGATATCCTAATGTCTGAATGACCGGAATACTGTTTATTTTACGAACCAAAGTTGGATACGGTGTGTTCACAAGAGATAAGTGGCCAAAAGAAATGGGATGATGTTTTCAGATAGTGAAACTTTGTACGTATATGAAATTGCAGATTTCATTTAAATAATTAGTTTGGGGTGTACGAAATTAAAATGCCGTCGCGCTATTCTTCGTTTTCCGGTCCGACGCCGAGTGTACATTGAGCGCGAGCCCAACGAATTTTCCGCTGTTTTCTTTTCTTTTCTCTTTCACCTGAGCCAGCAACTTTCGCAGATTACGCGTTAGACGGAACAAACGAGGAGGCAACAAGAACGGACGATACCGTCGAATTTAAAGAACAGTTTAACTTTGCTAAATAGAACACTTTCCGACGACCAGGTATGATTTTGTTCATAAAACAGGGCACAGATGTTCCAAGAAAGTTGGATGACAGTCGCTTCGCATGTGAAAAAAAGAACAATTGGACGAAAGGATTGAAAAATTGGACAATTTAAACATCGACGATATTCAAACCGTAAGGGACCAAAGACTCAAGGAGTTAAAGGAAAAAATTTAACGAGATGAATTGTATTCGAAAAGTAGCTATAACGAAACCACGAATACATGTAGTTGCCCAAAGCAGATTGACTCGATATCATATTTGTTAAAGGAAATTGGTTTATATACAGTGCAAAAGTGTGATTTGGAATTGGAATTTTGATACGATTATTGATTTTCTTGAGCTGCTCTTAAATTTTGTTTTTTGTCGTTTTCATACAATATTCTAATTCTTCTAAATATTCCTTAAATTTTTCGTCTTTTTTTTTGCATAATAATACTAAATTTTTAATTTAATTCATTCACGATTAATTTCACCTCTGTGAATTGTGTTAGAAATACTTTATCGGAACAAAATACATACATATATAGTCTACTATACGTGCGATTGTAAGAATTGATACAATGAAGTATAAAAGTAATAGAAATAAATTTTTAAGTTAGAGAGAAAGAGAACGTTTGGTCCTTCCTTTCATCAAGCCTGACCAGGTATGGGACCCACAACGATGGCCGGCCTTTCCACTATAATGAGCTAGCCATCCGACGCGCTCCTCCCTTTCTTTCTGCGTTATAGGGGCTCTTGCCCGGGTAGAGTGGCCTCCCGCCTGCGTGCCCTTTTGTGGTATAGTGTTATGTGATTCCATCACATAATACTATCAAATACTTTGGCCTCGTTTATATTTCTCATTTAATGAAAAAATTTATGCGAATTATTTTTGTATGAGTTTTTCACTTAAATGGGAAATATAGTATATGGCCACGTCTACATTTGTATGTTGATTCGTTTGGGAGGGTGCGAGGGGGCACTGCTTCCACCTGGATGCCCCACTCTTATTTGTGGGCCATAAGTATCGTCGGTAACGACGAAGTCCGTTTAAGTCCACCCGTTTTTTACAGGCCCGATTTGTCCTCTGAATCAGCAATTTAATAGCCCTTAGTAGGTTACCTACTTTCTCGATTCCGGTCGATAATTATTGAACCCTCTTCCGAAATTCGTGGATGCGAAAATATTTTTGTAGTGGGTTTTGTGCTGGGGAAAAGAACTCGCCCCACGACACCGCAACGCTAGCCTGCCAGCGCATTCACGCGTCCCCAGACAAGGCCAATCTCGGTGGATCTTACCATCCTCTTCGCCGAGGCAGCAGACCATCGCTGCAATCCTTTACGGACATTTATATCTACCCATATCACTACAATATACTCGTATTTGGAGAAAGTACAATTAAAAGAGTAGAGTCTGGTTCGATGGAAAGCCCATGTGGTAGAAAAACCATATATGATTGTTGTAGTCAGAGGAAATCCAAACGGCATTAACTTCTGTATATTATAGTAAAATTTATAGAATATAAGAACCTTTTAGATGATTACTTAAATATCTGCTTCCATTCAATTTAATCATACTCATACAGTTTTACTGGCGATTATTAGCAAAGTTCGACGAATTTCAACCTTTAAGGTATTTCCTATTAGATCTACGTCCATGATTTATTCATGTATTATTTTTCACTGCTCATCGTTAACTATTCATTAATAAATTCAATCAAGTGTTAATAGCATGTACCTTAAATGATGGTTCGGGAATAATAACACAATTTTATATAATATTCTCTCATACTATTCGATCTTTCTGCAATTTTCAGTAATAATTAAACTCATAAATTGAGGCTTACATATTGAATTTCATTGAATTTAAAGGTGTCCTTACGATTTTATTCAATAAAGTGTAAAATTAATAAATCATACTATTACTAACAAAGGTGACTAAATTTTGACTTCTAACTTATTTGTTGTTCCTGTACTCATAAAGGTCTACACTCATGATTTTTTCAGATTTTTCGAATAAAAGGTGTCCAATCGCCAAGGGGGTAGGCCTAAATTTTGTGCATTTCCCCTTCTCCTGCCCTCCTCGAGTAAAGTAGTTTTAAGACGTGTCGTTCGATCGCATACGGACTTGCTTGTTTCATTTGAATTGGCGATTTTCGTTGTTGAAGCGTTTGTCGCCGTAATTATTTCCCTCATTTCGTCGCATTTTTTATGGCCCTTTAGTGTAAATTTTATTCATGGGAGACATGGGTTCAATACTCTTAATCGTTTGATGTCCCCAATCACTGCTTTGTCGAATTCGATACAACCATGAGCTGTATGAAATTTTTGACCAACCGGAGGTCTCAACGATTGTACAAGTAAGACTGCGGAAGCTGCAATGGGCTGGGCACATGAATCGTATGGATGAACAACGGATAGCCAAAAAGGTATTCGTTGAGAGAACTGAAGGCCAGAGACCAGTGGAGAAACCGAGGAAACGTTGGTCTGACTTTGTCCACGAAGACAGTTCATCGACCGAGACAGTTGGAGGCGCTTTTTGCAGGAAGCGAAGGCCCAAGAGGGGCTGTAGTGCTACGAAGAAGAAGACACTAGACATTTCATTGTAGCTGGTATTTACATATTTCCTAATGAATGGTCGTTCAATTTTTGGTGGCAAAAGGAAATTGTAGGTTATTATATGATAACTTATGAAAATTTTTTGTGTGCAGCTACATAATTGTTTGCATAAATAATTTTTCTGACAAATTATTAGCAAAGAAAAATACTAGAAGATTTCGACGTGTGTACTTATTCTCATCAGGCCGTCACTCTTATTAGATACACACGGGTGATGGCAACCACCATGCTAATAATCTCTCCAATAATTTTTCAGAAAAATTATTAATGCAACTTAATTATGTAGCTACACAGAAAGAATTTTCATTAGTTATTCGAAGCTATCGGAGCTATCCGAAAATCGAGGTTGATGCCCGCACAGTGCAAAAAGCTCATTGTATAGCAAATTATAGTATGGATTTACATTGAATTGATGAAAAGGGTCGAATGATCAATCAAAAAGTTTTGCAAAGATATTATATGATTGTTTACTTCACTTATTGATTGCGATTATACGGCAGGTCTACATCACACAATAACTATTATAATGATAGTAAAAAGTGAAGGTGGTATTGATTGAAAAATAAATGAAGACTAACCGGTTAATCATAAAAGTGCTCTTTTCACCTTATTTTTGGTATTTGCCGTGTAACACGTAGAACATGATCTATTTGTGATTAGAATTCAGTAAAATGTTTGTCGATTCCTCGTTATTTTTTTTTTCTTCTTTTCTGTATATGTTTAATAGTTTCGGAGCCTACGAATACTGTGGTGTGGTTTGTGGTTTTGGTTTAATTGTGCTTTTTATACGTGTGCAGATTGCAGCTGTTGAACATACCCAATTATTAATATTTCTAATACTAGATACATTAGAAAATTATTCAGCGAAATTAAAGTTTAATCGTTAAGTCGGCCAGGTTCGCCACCTTAAAGCAACTCAGGAAAACCAAAAATGCTGATTTGTAACACTTTTAGTTAGAATAAGATGTTTGCGCTAGCGATTTTTTTCAAGTTTAAAGCAGTTATGTTTTCCTTTTTAATGCAACCTACTCGCCAGACAATATTATGGCACATCTATTTTTATCTAAAAGATCATAATTTTTATCTAGGAGAGTAATTATTATTTAAGCTATTGAATATCATACCGAACAGCCGCAACTGGTCCTCTCCAAGGTATATCACTTAAGCTCAAAGACGCTGAAGCTGCGTTTATCGCTAGTATATCAGGTGGATTGATTGAATCCATGGCCAACATATTGCATATCAGCTGCGTTTCACACCGATAGCCATTGGGGAATAGTGGCCGGACAGACCGATCTATTAATCTGGCGGATAAAATTTCCTTCTCTGATGGTCCCAATTCTCTTCGAAAGAAATTTGTTGGTATTCGTCCAAATGCAGCTGACTTTAAACGATAATCTACAACGAGTGGTACGAATGAAGTGCCTGGCGACGGTTTAGATTTTGCCACTGCGGTCACCATTACCGAAGTATCTCCCTGCGTGCAGACAGCGGTTCCATTGGCGAAACGTGCATATTTGCCCGTTGATATGGACATGGTACGCCTGAAAAGGTAAATTGTAGAACGAAGTGAAGGATACTATTTTACATCATCTGTGAAGAGCTTTCCGGTTTCCTTCCTATTAACCTCAATTTCACTTACCCATTATGGAATATTACATCCACGCATGGCGAATTACTATTGTCGCCGTAATATCTTTTAGCTGTAGCCAACAAGTTTTTTGTACATGATTTGAAAAGAATTCGTTTTCTGAACAGACGTAAGCGTAACAACATTGTAGACAATTAGTAAATTTGAAACCCTTCAGCGATTGGGTTATGTTATGATTTCTTATCAATAAATGTGACATATGTCGTCCTGACATATATTTGCAAAAAGAACCATCAAGTTTTGTTTTCGTGGTTTGTGTCCACAATATTTATAACAGTGCTTAGTGGATCAAATCATATAGTCCATTTCACTCCATTCTCCCTTATACTTTATAAATTGTTATATATAGGAGATTTGACCTTTTAAAGCCATATCTGCATTCAAGAAAGCGATGGGTGATTAATTTTTAACACAATCCCTCAAGCTTTTTGGTTCATTTATTGAGGTTCCTTTTATAATTTGGAAAAAAATTCAATTTTTTAAAAGCTAGTATAGCATGAAATAAAAATTGAAGTAAAATTATAGCATAATCATTAATTAAAAATACCGCACACTAATTGATGATATGTTGATTTTATCGCGAATAAACCTCAAGCAAACTAAAATATATTCAAACTGTCAACCAAATAAATTATTAACCTTTAATCAAATCATTATAACAGAGAAATCTGTTTCTTACTTTTTTTGTTTGATTTATTTATTTACAAAGCTTTACAAATTAACATATCAAGCATAATATAAAAAGTATATAAGCCAAAACTGACGATAGATACAAGCCATATGGTAGCAATTTGCATATGTATTAGTCGGCCTACTATGGACAAGCTTCCGGTAGCTGTCACCTAACTGCGGCATTAGCAAATGCTTATATTTCGTCATATATACTACTTTCCGAATAAAAAACGTGCCGAACGCATTCCGTGCATGCTATAAATTCACCTTGTATAGCCCATTGTGCTCCTAAACTTTCCAAGACGAGCAAATGAAGCACACGTTTTGCACCTTCCACTGATAGCTCAGCGTTGAGATGTAAACAAACTCCTATAAATTCACTTTGGAAGGCGATAAAAACTAAACGGGTATAAGAACTGAAATAATTTTCACTTCACTAGGAGCGCCATTGTGTTCTCCGCGGATCATCTGGATTTCACTGTAGAAATCCGTCTCTAAATCGTACAAAACCTCGAATTTTCGTTGGCACCTCCACAATTCTTCATTTAACGCCATGTAATGGTCATGTGTGTGGTAGTAAGCACTGCTGCCATATGGCTTGTATCTATCATCAGTTTTGATATAAGCTCAACAAATCCTTATAAGCAGAGCTTGAGAAATGAGTTGAGTTAGGAACGTTTGTCTAAATACTTCTAAAATTACATGAGCATATTTATTTTACTTATACTAATTATTCGCAGAAATTATTAAATCTGAATTAATTAATTAATTAACAAAATTGAAAACTCTCAAAAACTCATCACCAATCAATCTTAACAGCCATTTTTTTATGTAAAATTTAATTTGCTATCGGACTTCATTAGAACTGCTAATTCATCAGAATCCTATGAATTAGCACATGTAATGAAGTCCAGTAGCAAAGCGAAACTTTTAGGGCCTATATTGTACATATTTTGAGATTGAGCTTTGCTGCAATAGGGGACATTCATCCTATTATTATTGTGCCTTTTATTATAGTTATTATTAGCGAATGGTGAACTTTGGGATTTAAATCTATCATGCATTCACTCATGATTACCCATCAACTATCATCTGTTGTCGCCTCTTTAATGCACTGCTCACCAAAAGCATCAGTGCCAGGACCATAGACGTCTACCACGGAACCACCATGCATTCGCCCATGGTGCCCAAAAACCCACCAACGACCATCCGCCGTCACGATTTCAAGATATTGAAAGCACGGATACCGCCGTACCATCATCCATTCGCCCATGGTCCCCAAACAACCACCAATAGCCATCCGTCGTCACCACCTTAATATATTGCATACGGGGCATCGGTGTTATGATAAAGAACTAATGTTCATTAACTGACAATGGCCCGCTATCGCCAATTGCATCCATTGCAAATTGATGGAATTAGTTCTAGCACCTAACAACGGAGTGGACTCCTATCCGACCCTCATTCACTCTTGTCTCATCAAAATCTATCGCTTAGCCATCACCTGTCGCCACCAAACATGCATACTAGGCAACCACCAACAAACCCAACCTTACTATTCCCAATAAGGGTTCGGGTGGAATATTGCAGCATGAGTAAACTCCTACTGAAAACAGAGTGTCGCGCAAATGTCATGTTGCTGTCCGCCCGGAATGTAAACGGTTCTGCTTTTTCGTTACATCTGAAAATTTTTACCCCCCAGTAAAGAAGTTTCACTTCAAAAGGAAAAGGAGGGAAATATCCTTGGTAGGTTAAATAAAGTTTTCAGAATTGCCGTTTCAGTTACACTCAAATTTTCAGTGTGCGTGCTGAATTTACTTTTGCAGATGAATACAATAGGAAACAGTTTCAACCACCTTTGAAATGTCCATAAAAATTGCTCAGGGTTTATTGCCTATATCAAGTTCCGAATACAAAACATTTGTGAGAGTTAACACTGCCTAAGGATAACATCATTGCATGACTACTAATCACGGAATAATATCAAAAAGTGACAATTTGTTATAATCATGTCGAATGTTTCCACGTGTTTCATTGCTATTAAAGCAAAATTTGTTGTTTGTTGTCTTAAAAGCTTCGTGCATGATCTTGAGATTTTATACTATGCATTATTTGCGATTTAATTCATCCTATTATTCCGAATGAAGCCTTGGAATGTACGAGTATTTTTTTGAACCTCAGGAATTCTGCACTTAACTTCAAAATACGTCTTTCCACATAACAAAGAAAGGAAGCGATCTTATTAGTTTCTATCTCGTGGAAATTTGGCTATTAGGAGTAGACTAGCTTTGATTGTAATTTGACAGAAACTAAACTTTACTATAAAATGAATTGTTAAACAATAAACAGCAGTCTTCTCATTTGGAGAATTTCCAACGTGTACGGGACCCGCCACGGTGGCTGGACACTCCTCTTCTGAGGTAGCCATCGGGCTGTAGCTCCTTCTTTCTTTTTAGCTCCAGGGGCTCTTGTCAGGTAGAGTGGCCTTCTTCAACCTTTTTTAGGGTTTTGTACTAAAATACAAAACCCTATTGCAATCACGACCTGTGTCCGTCTGTCTGTCCGTCTGTATATCACAGCAGTTTTTCTCCAAATCTATAGAAGTTACAGCCATGAAACTTTGTGAAAAGGTCAGAAGTGGTGACTTCTTGAAAGTTTTGGGGTGAGAAAATTTTTCAAAGGAGTTTAAGGGGGTCTCTCCATATAGGGAGGTAGTTTTGGTAGTCCATTGGTAGTCGAATAGGGTGTCTTTGGAAAGACTTCATGAGATCTTTTTAAAACAAGTCTTAAAATTGCCTTATCGGTACCGAGGGGCACGGGAATAGGTACGAACTTTTCGCATACCCCCCCTCGCGATTGGACACCTTTCATCCGAAAAATTTCCAAAAAACATGAATGTAGGCCTTTATGAGTACAACAACAACAAATACATCAGAAGTCAAAATTCATTCAATTTTGTTAGTAATAGTATAATTTCTCGATTTTACGTTTTCTTGAATAAAATTTTAAAGGTATCCAAAAATTCAATAAAATTTAGTACACAGATGACTATTTAGATCAACCTGTCCTGAAAGCTTCACCAGGATCGAATGGTATTTAACGAAGTTATAGTGATTTGAATTTTTCTGAATTAGTATGGAACAATATGCGCTTTTTACCGACTCAGACACTACAGCTTTGCTAGGATTTGCATGAAAGATTCAGGGATAATAGATATCATGAATATCTTTGAGAATTGGTATTGGTATCAGTAGTCGTAAAACAAAATAGTGGCTGTTTTAAATGCGAAGATTGAATAATTTTGAGTTATTTTTATCCAACTACAGCGTTCACTTGATTCAATTTAATGAATGACTGAAGATGAGTACCTACAATTTATACTCATATGTGAAACGAGTTGAGGAGGCGGGGGAGAGCTCCTAGCAAAAGGGCTTTGTAATTCTAGGGTTCGTACAGGAGAGTGGACCCTGAATAAAAATTTCATCAAAGGTAGCTGATATGAGTATCAATTGAAAGGTCTTTCTGACAGCTTTTCAAAACAGTTCTTAAACTGACAGTATTTGCTTCAGTGGGGCAGAGAGGGGAAAATACACGAAAAATGTGTTTCCCCCCTCGTGATTGGCCACCTGTGATCTAAAGAATCGGAAAAAAATATCAAGAGATATATTTATGAGTATAACAATAACAAGTAACTCAGAATTCAAAATTCGTTCAACTATGTTAATAATAGTATGATCTTCAAGCCACCGCTTCCAACTGGATGCCCCACTCTTAGTTAGGGGTTGTCATTTTTCGGAATATGGACGGAAATGTCTCGCGTCCCACACGCGTTAATCTAGCATCGGAGTCGATTTCTCTTGTCAATTATTTTGTTAGGCTATGTAGTAGTCATGGGGTGGGTTCTTTTCCTTAGTACAAGGGCCCAATGCAAAAAAATTTCGCATTCACGAATTAAACGGTCGTAGGACTTGGTTCAATCGTGTCAAGGCCGAGGTAACCTACTGAGGGATGTATTGCCGAAGCAAAATGACAGACTGAGCCTGGCGAACGCGGGTGAGACTCGAGAGGATCTCGTCTTTACCATGTATACTTAGGGCACCCAAATAAGAATGGGGCATCCAGTTGGAAGTGATGCCCCCTCGCGAACCATCATATACGCGGTCATATATTTTCCATTTAAATAAATTTTTCTTTTAAATACAAATATTAACGTTTCAAATTTAAGTTGAAGTATCATATGATGGAATCACACAGCACTTTAGCATAAATAGGAAACTCAAGCGGAAGGCCACCCTACCCCGCAAGAACACCTGCAACGCAAAGAGAATATGTGAGCTCACCCGATGGCTAGCTCATGAGTGGAGGGGCCAGCCAAAGTTGCAGGTCCCGTACCTGGTCAGGGTTTCATCTAAATGAAAAGACCGAACATGCAATTAAAATATCCATTCATTTTTCCTATACGATAACATGTAAATAACTTATTTTTTTCAGACAATTCACTTTCTAATATACTTAAGAGGTTCAACAGACGTCGAAACTTAAATGAGGTCCCCGCCATTCTTGATCATCATTATTATGAAAACAAAAATTCTATGCACATTACTCAACAATAAACAGACTCTTCATCGAAACTCCGTTCTTCTTCAATTTACGAGTAATTATCAGTTCTAATAGTGCACTTCATATATACAATGACTTACTTGTTTGCATACTCATCCTTCAAGGAATTTTTATTATGAAAAAAATATATATATATTACGGTTCAATTTTATTTTAATTTACATTTGCAAATTATCTCATTTTTATTTTGTATATCCTCTGTGATATTTTACTTTCATTTCCCTAACTTTAAAACTCGTGTATGAGTCACTCTCTGTGATTGCAGTTCGCAATATAGAAATATATGCATGTATTATGTAAATAAGTCACTCGATTCATAAAAAAATGCAATTTAGGCAATAAAAAAGGGTACTTACCCAGTCCTCTTCAGACGAGCACTCATTGATGGGGTGGGTAAGGCCTGCGAAAACTTCGATTATTTATTTCTTAATCGTAATTTAAAATGATACAATGAGTGTAACTATAACGTAAATATAAACACAAATCATACTCGAAGAGTCTTAGTTGCTTTGTATATCTTGCATACGGCTGTTTGGTTACGCACTAAACTTGGGCGTTTTCTTCTGCTGCTTTGTTGTTCTTTCTAGTATTTTTTTACCGTTGTTGTTACTGCGGTCTGGCTACTAAACAAACAAACTTTGACGATGCTATATCGGATTGAATTTCTGCCAGATGCACTTTTTTCAATCAATACCAAGTTGTACGATACTAAACTTTCAGTTTGCACAGTCTTTATCTGTGACTAAGCTTGAACAGATGGTAGCATTTTGTATTTTAATGGTTTGTTATCAACATTATTGTTTTTAACTATCGTTATATTTTCGATTGGACTGCTGCTGCTATCGAAAAGAACATTAACTATCTGATGTTTCAAATTTTAATTTGGTTGTGATGAGTTTGGTAGTTTTGAACTGACCAGCACTGATGTTTTGAATTAATAATGTAGTCTGATGATTGAATGTTGAGCCTCATACACTGACGAATTATTTCTTTTGATAACGAAATTATATATGAAAATGCAGTTTTTGAATTCCATTCGCTTATTATGGGTTTTTATGGGGTCGGTCTGGATGATAAGTGCAGAATATTTTAAGGCAAAAAAACAGGCTCACTACCAATGGTTTTCTCGATATTTTCGATGGCGAAAACCACGATTGAAAATTCGTACAAAACCACAAATTCTTCACTGGGATTTCGGTGGTCAAAAGGGCTACTGCATGTAATAGAGCTGGTCTGGTAGAACATTTTTCTATTGCTTGGTACAACTCTAAATCTAAATGTACGGCATGGAGACAAAAAAGGCAAAAAACGTTACCATGTCATTCCATGATTTTCGATACGTTTGTCCCGATCCGACGCTGTTTCATTCACGGGAGCTTTAGAAATCTTCGAAGTAATTTTCGCTTGCTAGAGATTCGTATAGTGACTCGCATCTACGCACTTGTAAGTGAATCACTAACACGACCTATCCCGCTCGTTGTCTCGAATCGAGTCCCACTTCGAAGCCATCTCTACGCTTCTCTCGACGAGCCTCTTGCATAGCGGCAACGGTGATTTTTCTTGACGAGCTCCTTGCATGGTGGCAACGGAGGTTTTTCTCGACGAGATAGAACTGAAATTCTTTGCTACATTGCATTGCAAAGGGGTTGCTGTCATCAAATCGAAATGTAATTATTATTGAATTTTTTGCAATTGTTTCGTTGGAAGCAATTCTTCAGGTAATGATAGTGATAGTAGTGGCAGGTTGTAGTAAAGGAAATTGTGTTTTCTTCGCAACTGTTTTGCGAGTAGTTTGCTTAAACGATTGCTCGATTAGTACAGTTACCTCGGTTACCGTTATATTTTTATCAAATAATTCGTGAATACAAAAAATTTTTTGGAGTGGGTTCTTGTGCTGGCGAGAAAAACCCCGTGACGCTAGCCTGCAAGTGCATTTACGCATCCTCAGACAAGGCCAATTCTGGCGAGCACTAATATCTTCGCTCCCTCAGGCAGCAGACCATCACTTCAGTCCTTTACAACATTTCAACCCAGATAAACTCTACACCATTTTGTGTAAAATCTTCCGTTTGTCGAAGATGAAGCGATTCTACCGTAATTTTTTTGCAACTTATTCATGCATGAGTGCTTTGTGAAACGATTGATAGAAACATTCCAGAAACTTTTCTTGACCAATGATACTAAGCAAGATGATACGTCTACGTTGGCAAATGAAATTAAAAAAAACGTTATCCGATTTTCTTATGTTAACGATGCTGTTGCAGTATGTTAAGATCTCTGAGTAATGATTTTGGTATAAGGGAACATCCAAATTGTGTTTTAGATATCTCTAATCTATATGTATCGCACGTAGAGTAAAACTAACATAAGATACAGACTTCGATTTAATTTCTTATAGCTTAGTCCCATTCATAATTCTTTCTTCTCGTCGGAGTATGACTAGTTCCGTACATACTTGAAGCAACGTTTGAGTGCGTGATTACTCAAATTACATATTTGCATTTACACAAGATTCTTCTTCTTCTTAGCCCTACAGCCCCTCTCGGGCCTTCGTTTCCTGCAAATAGCGCCTCCAACTGTTTCAGTTCATTGACCGCGTCCTCCAGTTTCAAAATCCAAGCTGCGATGAACTGTCTTCATCGACCGAGTCAGAGCATCGTTTCTTCGGTTTCACCACTGGTCTCCGCCCTTCAGTGCTCCCAACGAATACCTTTTTGGGTATCCGTTGTTCGTCCATACGATTCATGTGGCCAGCTCATTGCAGCTTCCGCAGTCTTGTAGACGTTGAGACCTCCGGTTCGTCAAAAATTTCATACAGCTCATGGTTGTGTCGAATTCACTATTATACAAGATCACAGTTAAAAATTAATTGAAAATAAAGCATGTTTTTGTCATACTAGGCTTACGAGGTGTGACAATTAAGTAAAGAGACTAATTTTATTGCCGCGCTTGTGGTAAACCTGCAACCTTGGAATTCCCTTCCTCTTCTTCGATATCCTTCCCCTCTCCATTGATATATTTACCATTGTTCTAGCTTGTTTAGTTCGCCTGCTGTGTTGTGTTGAGTAGACGTGCGTTGGTGGTACTCGTCACGAAAATGGAGAAACGAAATCAAGAGCAACGCGTTGCGATAAAATTTTGGGCCAGATTGGGTGAAACTGCTTCGGAAACGTACGCTAAAATTATAAAAGTGATGGTGATAGTGCTTTAAGTCGTGTCCAGGAGGATGCCCAGTCTTATTACGGACCATAAATATCCTCGTCAAGGACGAGATCGTTCATCCCGTTGTGCACACGTTAGAAGGAAAAGTAGGTTAAATTTCCTCAAGGAATGTTCAAGTACCTTCGGTCGCTTACTCGAGCCCTGACCCTGTTGATCCATTTGGATCTTAAGACCCATTGATAGGAACGCGCGAAATTTTTGTTTTGTAGTGTGGTCCTTGCGCTGGCGAAAAGATCCCGCCCCACGATACCGCAGTAGCTAGCTGCCAGCACGCGTCGACATGCAAGGCCAATCCAGCTGAGCTCAATTTTCTGATATAGCAGACCATCGTTGCATGCCATTTACGGACTAATAAACCCTCATTAAACACTAAAAACCTTATAAATCGATAATATCTGATCAGCGATATCCATTTTATATTAAAAATACTACTCTACTCGTAAGTGCCAAAATGTTGTCTTTCCCCTATCACATTCGAACAGTTAACACACGTCAAGTGTCATCACTTGTCCAGCAATGTTGTGGCGAGTGCTAACGTGTTTTTGCAGTGATTTGACAGCCGCACTAGTTGAGAGCGGAAGTGTAAACAGAGACAAGTTTTATTTACAATAACTTGCGATAACTCATTAAATTCTCAAATCCCGTTGAATAGAAGAAGAAATGTGGAAGTTTTAAAATGTAGTGGGTTCCTTAATGGAATGATAATATGGGTACTAAGGAGACCATACGGGATCGGCAAAATGGTGAACTGGAAGTGATAAAAGTATGAAATTAATGCGGAGATTCCGCCAGTTTTGTGTCCTTCAATTTTGTATAATTTAAAAATAGTGCGTTGCTTACCGTTACGTGTGTGTATTGTTTATTTTTAGTCAATTTTCGGTTCAGAAGTCGAAGACTTGCGTGACAAAAATGATGGATGGAAACCCTTGGATTTGCGGATACATTTGACGCCATTAAAGGGATCATCCGGTGACCAGAAGGTGCATGTCTGGACAAAATTACATGTAGTTTGCCCTAACAAATATCCAAAAGCGTAAGTTACTGATATTACTCCCGCATATGAGTGTAAATATGTTTTATTAATTAGAGTCCCCAAGATTATTCTCGAAGATACTAAAGGAATCTCAGACACTTTAATTGAAGATCTCCAACAAACACTTCAGGCCCAAGCTAATTCGCTTAAAGGTGAAGTGATGATTTACGACCTAGCACAAACTGTCCAGGTAAACATCCAATTCGGATTGTCGTGGTTTATAAATTCTATTTGTCAAAATTTAGGCTTTCCTGCATAAGCACAACAAACCCTGTTTAAGTTTCTACGATGAAATGCTGCAACAGAAACAAAAACGGGAGCAAGAAATCCTCAATCAACAGAAGCTTCGAGAAACAGAGGAGCAACAAAACTTGCGTGAGATGATAGAAAAGCGGAAAGAGGTTTTCAAAAACGAAAGGAAAAGGAGAGAGCCACGACGAAGCATAAGTGAATCAAATGCCGACAAGCATAGGCCAGTCAGTTCATCTGAAAGTTCGGAAAATTCATCTCCCTACTGTCGTGGCCACGTTTATCCGAATAAGTGTCTGGATCATCGCAATAGCGATATGCTGTATTTTCCAAAAGTTGGGAGGCAGATTCGAAGAGGGTGCTGCTTGGGTAAGTAATGCTTTGATTTGTAATCGTATTTCACTGATAATGGGTGTCAGCATTCGATTTACGGCTGTCGTTTTTTTGGATAATATTTAGGGATAGACACCTTTTGCAGCCGAAGATAAGATAACAGACCGTTGATATAAAATTGACATAGATGTAGAAGATTAATTACGGTTATTGGTGTACTAATAGTGTAATTATGATAACATTATTTTAATCCTTTTGGATTCCTTGTGGCGTAAAAGAGATAAGTGAATGAAGTTAAATCTATTTTTTTTTGTAGCTACTGACGCGTAATACTGCGAACCAAACAGGTATATGGATTGAAATTGTATGCTTGAAATTGTTCTTTTTTCTCAATGATGGGCATGCTGTGTCCTGTTTTAAATCTCATTGGACAGATTGGGTCAAATAGCAGTACAGAGCCCAGAAATTCTAAATAAATTCTCCAGAGTATGCTTTTAAATAATTTGTTCAGATTTGTTTCGATATGTCAGCCTTTGAGTCCCAAAAAGAGTATAGGGAACATTCCTGACTAACTGTAGAACTTAATATGTGATTAGGGTCTCCCCTCCTTCTATTCTGACTTCTGCGCTATTATTTATTCCCTGGGGATTAACAGATGACCTATGGTTTTTTTGCTTTTGCACTACAGTCGCTTTCGGGCCTTCGCATAGAGATTCTTAGAGTAGCTTGAATGAATGTACCGCACTCAAGAAGGTGATATGGTCAGTACCACGCTTTGGCCGTGTGTTTGATACATTCTGATTTTAAACCAGTACGTATGTAGTAAATGTTGGGTATATATAATGTCCATAAAGGACTGCAGCGATGGTCTGCTGCCTCGACGAAAGAGGATGTTGATGGAGTACCTTTGAGCCTAGGCTCGAGGCAAGGAAGCTGATACTTGCACCCGTGTCAATCAGTGTGATAGCGATTTTACCCAACATTTTGATTGGGGCGTAAGGTCTAGTGTCGTTTTCGGAAACCTCCGAGATGTTGCATAAGTTTAGGGTTTGACGGCAGGTGCGCACTCTCTTGCGGAAACTCCGCCAACGACGAGTTGCGCAAGCAAGAGGTGACTTCTTCGGAAGCAAAGATTCGCTCTCGAGCCGCACGGTATTCCTGCAGTCGAACATGCTACGGCTTTAGTACATGAATTCGTGGCTGCCGGGGTTCTTCAGGCAGTAACTGCGTGGTCGCTGCAACAGTGTCGTTGGAGAGGCTTCCGGAAGAGAGGGAACCTCCGCAGTCATAATTGCCAAGGCTGGTGTATGATCGTCAATATTGGGGTTTGCAGCAGGCTGGCAACCTACGGTGGGGCTTTGGACTACCGCTGAGGTTGTCAGGTACTGGGTCGTCCGTATTTTGAAGTGGCGCAATCTGGGCAACGGGGAAATACGTGTCAGGCTTACCGCATCCTTACCAGAAAACCGTACGCTCTGCCCGACATGCAAGAAACCTATGTCCGGATTGCTTGCAGTTCCAGCAGGTCGTGAGGTTCCCTACCGCGGCTGCCGTAAGCTCGTTTGACTCTATGTCGGTATCTTCCAGATCTGGAGTGTTGGGCTCTTGTACCACTTCCGCAATTCCGCGCCGTGTATCCGTTCTCGCTAACAGGTATCGCCGTTCTTGGAGGTTTTCCTCGACTCCCTCCTGTCGAATGACGGCTCTTAGACGCGATTCCATGTTCTGAGGGTCTGAGTTCGCGACATGGCGGCGAAGTTCCGGCCTCAAATTTCGTTTCAACACCCGCATCAGTTGTGTTTGCGTCATCGGCTCGGATAACTGATCATTTAACCATAAAATGTCGGCTCGGTACTTATGGAAGGTCTCAAATGGACTTTGCCATCTGGCATGGATCTTGTCCAATACCCTCTCGTCCATGTTAACTGTGGGATGCTCCATACGGAGTACCTCCTTCAACCGTGACCAGCGTTGAGATGGTGGGGTAGCATGTATCCGCCAGTAGGTTTCCAGCGCAGCTCCCCTAAGCAGCATCGGCAAGTAGCCGGCCAGCACCGTGTAGTCTCCTGCCAACATCTGGTCTGTCAAGGACTCCACCCGACCAATGAAGACTTCCACATTTATTGAGTTAGGCTCCCCGCTAAAATGGAGATTCCAGCCCTGAACGATGCTGGGGTTCTGTGTCGGGTTCAACCGATACGGTATATGTGATGGACCGCGTTGGTCCGGAGGAGCCACTGGAGCCAGAGTCGGTGGTGCACTTGGCTTAGCCTAGGCCGGTACACCGGAGCCATGCGAATCATCGATGAGCTGGGTCTATTTCGCTCGGGCTCGCGTCTCGGGTCCGATGGAAAATCCCAAGGGTTTAAGTCCGAGTCCCACATCGGAGGCGTTCGTGGACGTATGGAGGTGGATTTTCTTGCTTGTTCTCCAAAGCGGCTATCTGGGTGGTCAAACCCTGCATTACGGCCGTCAGATCTTGCAGGACTGTCGCCTCCACGGGTACAGTTTGGCTCTGCCCTTCAGCAGGCGGCACTGCTTCGGCTCCTGCCATCGTGTCAAGATCGTCCGGTATTGGCGAACTTCGTTCCCGGCGATCATTACGTTTGGGCACCGCCCCTTGTGCAGCGGGTGTTTCAGTGTAGCTGGACGGTGGCACTGCAGATGTTGCTGGTTGACGGCAAAGTGGGCACGTCTGGTTGACCATAAGATGTTGGATCACACAGGTCTCATGGAATTCATGGCTGCACGGTAAAGTTCGCACCGCCGTGCCATCGTTTCTCGTCTGCTGACAAATAACGCACAGCCCCGTTTGTCCTGCGACTGACCGCAAACGCCGTTTGTCCTGCGCCTTACCGCAAACGCCGTTTATCTGGTGTGCGTTTACTGGACATAATCCCGTTACAACTTTGTTCCTAAAATGAAATTCAACCCTAAAATGAATTTGATACCAGATGTTTATACGTAAAAAGTTAAGAATAAATATTTAAAGAAGAGTGGCCGAAAGTGGCGAACTGTGACAACTCCTACCAAAAAAAAAATGTGTGCAAAGAAATTAGTTAGGTATTTATCATGAAAATTCGGTCTTTCCTTTCCCAGGTAAGGACACCAACGGTGAGCTCTTCCTGTTGCGTTACAGGGACTAATCTCTTGAGGCACCATAAGAATCAGGGTTCGGAAGTGCTCTCTCGTTCGAAAGATTTCACAAGGTACAATTTGTCAGCCCAGGGTGAATTCTGACCCGCAAGCAGCGCGTGTCTTATCATGGATAGTCACGGACTGGCTAAGCAGCCAATCACGTGAAATCAAAATCCATGTAATGGAAGACACTTGGCACCGCTTGGTTTGGGGTGCAGGTCAGAATTCGCCGCAAAAATGATGTTGGGTAAAAACTTCCACATGCACATAAGGATTCTAATATCATTTGGCCTTACTAGTCATACAATGTTGGTAAACCACCAAAGTATAAGTCAAAAGCAAGTCCAAACGATATTGATGTCCGAGGCAACACACGTCCGGAAGTTATTAAGTTGCTGGGGCACGATTTGGGCAATATCCCTTAGTGGTTATCTACCTGCCGAAAATCTGGACACCTTCTAGGGTCACCTAGAGACGTTGGACTGTCTCGTGCTCACGACTGATGATACAGCCAGGCTTTTCGGGCCTGATTAATTATGTTTACGACAAGGTGATTTAAAGTCTTTAATTGCTTATTCTTCTGTTGCTCATATGGGTATTGTTTTAAGAGGTTTAATGAGTTTAATATAGTGGGGTGTTTCAGGGTTCTCTAATTGTTGAACTGTTGAGCTAAGTTGGTCATTTAATTGAAGTAGAACATCCATTTGAAATGTGCTTGCTTGCAAGGTGTATCTGTTCCTGAGTGTTGTGTGGCATAGAAATTAGTAAACATCTGTACAGATTGCTCCAATTCTGATGGCAGGTTGAATGATGAACTTTGATTAAACGACCATGATCCGCTAGAGAGAACTTGAATTGTAAAGTCAACTTCAATAAGTGTGTTAGCTGCTTTCAAATGTAGTCTAACGCGTTCGTTGAGATCTTTCGAAATTCTAATGTCCTGGTACATTCTTTGTAGTTTAATAGTATACTCATAACCACAATTTTGATATCATTGAAGCTTCAGCGTCATCGCTGGCCAAGGTGTGATGAACCAGTCTCTTGGCAAGCATTTTACTATAGAATTTCTGGAATACATCTTTGTCTTCTATGTATTTAAATACTACCATTACTTGATTTAATGTGTCTTCTATTTCAGCTTCTTCTGGATTCTTACTAGATTTTTTCAGCAATAAATCACAATATTTCGCCAATAATCCAGGGCTTTTACTTGTACTTTTGCTTGCTGCTGTCGCTGCATTTGTATTGATAAATTTAATACAGGCTTTGTCCAGCGCAGCTACAAAACCTTTGTCATTTTTAAATGCAGTCAGCACTAATGCATTGTACTTTTTATGAACATCGAGTATTGTTTGATCATATATTTTAGGATCAATTGTTTCAGGTTCACCGCATTTTTCAATGGCCCAAGTCCCTCGTTGTGAATGTGTTCTTCTAGAATTGTTTTCAATTCACTTAGGCCTTCCTGAATTTGCGATACGAGCGAGTACATTCGACCCAATTTTATTTGCATTCAATAAAAGTTGGAACTCTGTTTGGAATATATGCAACTGCTTTTGAATTAAAACACGTTCGCAGGTTTTTGCTAAACGTTCCGATGTGCTTTCATGTAAACACGTTTGTACACGTTTCTTCTTTTCTTTTAAACGCCTCTCCACGCGTTTCATATATTCTGTAACGCTTTTGGCCCTCAAGAATTCTGCACTTTCCCGAGCATAGAATGTGTCAGTGTCAGACAAGAATTTATTTTCAAAACTCTCTTTATAGACATTTAAGTTAGTCGTCTTCTTGATCTGATTTAATTCTTCCTCGCCAACGCCAAGCTCAACGTAACAAATAACACCAGAAACTAAACGCGAGTTAATTGTCTCGCCAATCCGTTCTTTTTCAATTAGCTTTACAACAGCATTTGTAACCTGTACACTCAATTCAAAGTTAAGTAAGTTTCAAGAAACTGTTTGTCTTTTGTAAAGTTCATGACCTACTAGTTAAGCACCTCCTATAGGAGCCAATGAGTTGCATTTGGATCGGCTTGATGGGTTATGTGGCTTGACGGGTTGTGCGGCGCGACTTCTTGACTTGCGAACGCTCGTGCAATAGTCGTGAACATATGTGTTAAGGCCCATGTAACGGGCGTACGACAAATTGCGCTCCTTCGCATAGATCTCAATGATGCCCTGCTTCAGATCGGTCCATATCTTACATCCACGGATGACGGAGATGACCACCTCGTTCGAAATGACACCAACCCCAACTAAATGCAAATTAATTTCTATCCAAGCAATTGCATTGATTTCCTCCACAAGTTCGCCACTTGCACTTCCAGCTGATTCCCAAAATCTTCAACCAAAGGTTTGCTATTTCGTCCAGAAAGTAACAGAAAATTAGGCGGCAGAACGGCCGCTCAGCGACATCACCCAAATACACTTTTGGCACCAACTAGTGGGGTTCCCCTTTGATTTTTGAAGTTAATTCTCCCGCACAATCACTACCGAAACGCACTGCACTCTAAGGTGATTGGATGGAAAGAAGCTGTCAATATCGTGTGAGATTAGTAAGGATTTAATCTACACGTGAAAGGATTTGTGCAGGAAAAGATGAGCGGTTTATCGATAACTGTGACAAAAGGTGATCGCGTGAAAGTGACGTGACATGACATCCGTTTCCCTGTCATCGACACCGCTCCCCCAACTGTGCTAGTTGCTCAGTTATGGGTTGAAATTTTGATAGGAGATAGGAGGGTTTTCGAGCAGTTTGATATTGTAACTGCTCAAAAAAAAATAAAATTAACCGAAGTAAAAAGAAAACTAAAAAAAAAAAGATTTCAAATAGTAATAAAACTTAAATTTCATGACGAATACAAGTAAAGGGTAACGTTTAAATTTGATATAAAAGGAAAATTGATATAAAACTACGTTTAAGAATACTAAGAAAAAACAATTTTATAAATTACAATTATGAATGCAGTTACAATGTAATCGGGTAGGAATGTTTTCGAGCAGTTTGCTGGTGTGACTGCTCGATTACTACACCTATCTTAATCGGAAATCTGATTTTATTTAAGTTTGACTGTAGTGAATGCGTTATAAAAAAATTTACGAATGTATCAAAGTTTACCTAAAAATGATATCCAAAGTATACTCTGTTTTTATCTTTTCTTAACCTAAATTTTTTCCTCGGGTTTTTTAAAATTGTTTTTATATTTTTTTCATATTTTTTTAAATCGAAATTCTAATAAACGAAAAAACATTATAGAATATATTTAATAAAATTTGTATGTTAATTTGAAACAAAATAAAGTTAGCTAAAAAACAAACAGGTACTCACCTACATCCTCGCCGAGCGGTTCGTTGACGATTTGGTGGTTGACGATAATCGATTCTGTACAAAAAAATTCTTCTGAAATTCATTCTTTTAGACTTCTACTTTAATTATTCTTCCTTCTTATTTTTCTATTCAATTTTTATTATTTCGTTTTTGTGTTATATTTAAATTATGTTTAGTTTAAATCTTTAAATATTGAGCAACAGACTTTTTTTTATTGTAGTTGATTCGACCAACAGTCGAGACCTTCATATAAGCCTTCACCACTTGTTGCGTATGTCACTGGTATATACCAGTTGCGATTTCGTAGCGAGTGCAAACCTAGCCTGTCGTTTACTTCTGCTGCATTTATTGCATTTGCCAAATCTTGTTTGTTTGCAAAGATAAGTAAAGCTGCATCTCCCCATTCATCTTCTGCTAGCATTCGCACCAATTCTTCTCTGGCGACACTAAGATAATTCGTGAGTCCTGTGAGGCTAATCCCATTCACTTCCAATATGATACCGCCCGGTTGCAGCTGTCCCGTTGACCAGGCAATTCGAGCTTCAACAAGAGCTTCGTTCATAAACGAATTCCTGGTAATCTAGTTACAGCAACAAAATTTTACAAACTTATCGTATAAAGTTTATAGTTTTATTTGTTCCGTCCACTGCACCGTTCATACTTGTCGGGATTCCAATCATCTTCATGTATAGGGAATCACCCGTAATTTATTACCCTTTTCCAAATACACGTGATAGTTTTAAATTTGACGATACAACTCGCTATTCACGCGTCCATACATACATAACATAAGTATATTCCCCCATAGGTGTCATCGACCTTACTTCTTACTTGCTCTAATCATGCCCAATTGCTCGAATTGATGAGTGATAATAGCAGGTAACTAAAAATCAGCTGTATAGATTCAATTTTGTTTTGCTTTCTTTTCATAATTTCGCTTCCATATTGTCCTCCAAATTGGAACGCTTGCTTAAATTTTGAAAATTTGAAGTTGATATCAATTTTTGGGGTTGTTCCACCGAAACGATCATTAGCACAACCGTAAATAACTTCCTTTACATTTAAATAACAAAAAGCACTAGCACATATGATACACGGTTCAACTGCAGCGTAAACCGAAATATTCTGGAGGACGTTGTTTAGTTCCAAATTCTATGGTGTGCAATAGTTAACTATTTGATCAATACACACGCATTCAGCATGTCTCGTTGCATTTTTTGTTTGATTAACATAATTACTTCCTCTGACGACAATTTCTCCTTGGTTAACAAAAACACATCCTACTGGTACTTCGCCCGTTGATTGTGCAGGTGAAGAGGACGCAAGCTACTAAGAAGTTCAACGAAGGCAATATCGCGTGCAAACGAATTTACCTGTGGTTCGTGGGCCGCAGCACTATGGTGAAAGTTTTCTATCTTTTTCTGACGGTTTTAAAAGTGGGAACACGTTTCTTTCACGGGGTTTACGATTACAGTGAACTCCGAAAATAGGTCGAATTATTGAACGGTTGTGGGTTGCACAAGTTCCGACTATTTTTACTATTTTATGAGGGATGGAAGTTCTTTTTCGCCGTTTTCCGCACGAATTCCGTCGTGAAAGGCACTTCACCAATAGTGGCTATGGCGGACAATTTTTCACTTTACGAATCTACAATGACGGCCAAATCTTTCCTCGCGAAATTCTGTGTTCAAGTTCTCGGCAAGCTGTCGACCAGGTGGCGGAAACGACGTGCACGGTAATTATTCCTCCTCTATCGTTTTCTTGGTCGCGGCTCTCGCGCTTGCTTGCCTTTTCGCTTCTCGATCCGTCCAAATCTTTCTTCATTCACTTGTGTCGCAACGGTGAATCGAATCCAGCTGCTTGTTCAGCCCAGTTAAATTGCGTTCGGCAATGCAATACACGGATGCATTTTTTTCCAAATCTGCAATTAAAATTTCCGAGAAGTGTTAGGAAGGTTTTCGAGCAGTTTGCTTATGTGACTCCTCGACTACATGTAGCATAACTGAAAGGTGGTTCTAGTCCATCCGAAGAATCAGTCAAAACAAATCTCGTCACGAACGAGATTCGAAACAGTAGTATTTAGCTTACGCAGTGAGTACTCTCATCACTACATCACGCAGACTACGCGGTTTGAGCCGAATACCCCATGTAAATAACCTAAGAAGAAAATTATGATAGAAAGACTTCATCGATTTCAACAGTTTGTTTAGTATACAAAACAAATCATCTTAGGGCAAGACCCATCTTAAACGGTTTTTCGTAATCCTTCCCAAAGCTGCACAAAATTGTTTCAATTGGAAAGTTTTCATTTTGTTTTCAGGACATTCAGCTAAAGGATATACTGCATTTTCTGGCATAGACGTCGATACAGGGCAGCTTCTATATATTACAGAATGGAACATAAAGTATTCAAATATTGAGCAAAAGTACAATTCAAGTAGTTCAAATGATCAAAAAAAAGTTGACGATTTTATAAGCGACTTGGAGAAACAAATTACTGCGCTGTCGCAAATACACCATAAAAATCTCATCCATTACGAATGTGTAATGTGTTTAAAGAAAAAGGAAGGACTAAACGTATATTTGGTGCAGGATTTCGTTCTAGGAACAAGCATAAACAGTATTACATCATCACTCGGATGGTGTGCAGAAGGTGCCAGTATGGTTGCTAAAGGAATTCTTGAAGCTTTAATTTATCTACACAATAGAGGTGTCTCACACGATCACTTGTTCGACACAACCGTTTTTATGGACAATACAGGAACAATACGTTGTACCGACTTTTCTATCATTCAATATCTAGTAGATTTGAATGGAGGACATAAGACTGATAGAGATTTGCCAGCGCTGGGAGTTTTATTAGAATCTCTAATGCTTACACAAAATTCTGAAATGAGAGATTTTATTGACAAGTATGTAATTGAAATTCGATGAAAAAGTGAAATTTCTGATGTGATTATGTTGATTGATACAGATGTAAATCTGATAGAACTCTTTCTGCGTCGGACCTTCTTGAACATCCGTTTTTACGACCGTCACTTTTCACTGAGGCCAAAAGCAAACCGCCATCTTCTGATAATCAAAATGCAATCAAAACTGTTTCTCCATTCTTCGCACAACCAACTTTGACTGCGGTATCGCATTCCAGGCTTAATACTGAATTCACTGTGCTACAGTGGCTAGGTAAAGGAGCTTATGGTGATGTGCTTAAGGTATGTGATTTTTCAAATTTCTACTTTATGCTCCAAACTTTTGTTGCAAAGAGGCGAAATATTGAATCTTCTTTCTGTCTTTTGAAGGTTCGTAATATTTTGGATAATCGGGAATATGCAATCAAACGGATTCCACTACCAGCAAGGAGTCGACAGTTATATAGAAAAATGACTCGAGAAGTAGAAGTACTGTCGCGACTAAATCATGAAAATGTTGTAAGATATTTTAACAGTTGGATTGAGAACGTCACTTTGACTGATTTAGAAAATGTAAGTTGAGATTAAGTTGACATAATATAAATAGTTGTAATTGTACCCATATTCACAAAATACTTCTTTGATTTTGCGGATGCTTTTTTTTTCTCGAAATCGATTTTCGATCGTGATCGACCGTGAAATAAACAACTATTTCTCATCAAATGAATGTCATAATCTAATCCAACATGTTCCTGTAGGATAAATTTGGTGCCAGTGATTGGTCTTACAGTCAAGAAAGCTTACGTAAGACCGGTAATCAGGTTGTTAATGCTATCGAGGCATCTGCTGTTAGTACGAGCTCGAGTATATGTTATATGTAAGGTGAAACGTTTTAATATTATATTCAATTGCACAACCAACATAATTTTCCAGACCAAACTCGGATGACTCCGATTCAGATGGCATTGAGTTTGTTGACTCCAATGGTGAAGTCGTTGTGTATGATGATGATGAAGTTGATGGGACTGATACAAGTGACGAACACCATCATAGGAAAACAGTTTCTCCAAGACCCGTTGTACAAGTAATGTATATTCAGATGGAGTTTTGTGAAAAATTTACCCTAAGGTAATAATTGAAACTGACTTTCATCTTAAATTTTTTATTCGAAATTTTTTCTACCAGAGCTGCTATTGATGAGAACCTTTATGAAAATGCTGAACGCGTCTGGCGCCTATTTCGGGAAATCGCTGAAGGACTGGCGCATATACATCAACAAGGCATGATACATCGCGATTTGAAACCAGTGAATATATTTTTAGACTCTCGCGATCAAATAAAAATTGGAGATTTTGGTCTGGCGACCACGAGTTTCTTAGCCCTTCAATGCCATGGTAAATTAAGATTTAAGACCTTTTTTTTAAATTATTTGGTTAACTAAAAACAATCTTCTCGCAGACCACCACCATCATACAAACGGTAATTCACACGCAATTGAGTCTGCGACCGTGGGTACCGGGAAGGTTGGTACAACGCTGTATGTCGCTCCGGAATTAGCTGGCAGTGCTTCAAAATCAGTTTATAATCAAAAAGTAAGTAAATGAAAACTTTCTTTTCTTATTTTACGATTAATAAAATAATAAAGAAGAGCACAATGGTGAATATTATCTTACACAAATTTTATTCAAAGAATTGAGTACATTTATTGCATTTAGAAAATTATTTTAGAATAAGTTACAGGTTTTATACATCGAACTTTTTATTAATTATCAATATTTCTACTTTCCCGTCTTATATTTTATGCTCCATTTATTATTTTCTTTAAGGTGGACATGTATACGTTAGGTATAATTTTGTTTGAAATGTGCAATCCACCGTTTGAAACGGGAATGGAACGAGTTAAAACAATCCTCGCATTGCGAAATTCTTCGGTGATTATACCAGACAATATGTTGCATGATCCTAAACATGCCAAAACAGTAGAGGTAATAATGTGTTGTTATGTTATGAAATTTAATGAATTACTATTTATTTTGTGAAGATTTTACGTTGGTTGTTGAATCATGATCCATCTCAAAGGCCCACTGCCGAAGAATTGCTCGCTTCCGATTTAGTTCCAGTTGCTCAAATAGAGGCGAATGAACTACATGAAATGTTACGCCATATATTAGCTAATCCGCAAAGTAAAGCTTATAAACATTTAATGGCTAGATGTCTTCAACAAGAATGTGATAAAGTTTTAGAATTGACATATCATCTAGGGCTTGTCACAAAATCTTCCGTTTTAGAAATAGTTAAGGTAAGTGTTGTTATTTATATGTTTAAAAAGAGTGGAAGTTCATAGCAGTTTTTTTCCGAAACTATAGCTACAGACACTAAACTTTGTAGGTAGATTAGAAGTGATCACCACTTGAAAGTTATTGCGTCAACAAAAAATTGTTTTTCATAGATTTTTAAGGGCATATCAATGTGGTACTCTTAATTTTTTTAACATACCGAAAATAGTCGTGTGGAAGGTAAAATGAAAGGCCTTAATAAAAGCTTTCCAAAAATGTATTACAGCTTTGCGAAGTGCAGGAAAATGTACCAAAAATTGGTGTCCCCTCGCAATTAGACTCCTGCGATCCGAAAAACCTGAAAAAATAATGGTGGTAGATCTTTATGAATGCAAAAACAAATGTGTTATCTTAGAAATTGAAATTCACTCAATTTTATTAATGATAGTAGGTTTGCAAATTTCACATTTCCCCAATAAAATTTTAATCGGAAATCCTGACAAAAACTAGCGAAATGATTAGTTCATTACAAGTGTCCTGGTTGATTCTTCCGAATGCCCATGCTTTGTTGCAATCGCCGTCACATGCACGCCTTGCCCCCGCAGCATAGAATACTAGCCTAAGCACCTTAAATTCAATAAATATCGGCGTTTGAGTAGTAGGAGGCACTTTTTTTTTGTAATTTTCAGAAAAATCTATTCATACTACAGGTCGGTTGAAAAGTGTTGACAGCAACACCTATTAACCAGTACAGGAATCAAAATTTATACGTCATTTTAATATTTCATCTTCTGTTTGAATACACTCAATCTGTCGATTCATTCTTTGTTTACACGTCATATGAAGTTAACGTTTCAGTGAATTGGATAAACGACACAAACATTATTCTGGGTGATTTCAACGCTAAGGTTGGCAATGAACTATCTCATCGGGGAACGACTGGAGGATATAGCCTCTACGATGAAACAAATTACAACGGCCAGCGCCTGATTGGCTTTGCATGTAGTAGAAATCTAGTCATACGTTCGACTTGCTTCCCACATCGACACATTCATAAAATGACCTGGGTATCACCGGATGGCAACACACAAAACCAGATCGATCATGTTCTGATCCAACAACGTTGGGCCTCGAGCATACTTGACGTCCGTATATACCGAGGAGCCAATTGTAACTCAGGCATACAAAGAATACGTAGGAAGAAAAACCAGGACGAAGAGAGAATACTATGAAAATCTCAGAAGAGTAGCGAATAAGATAATTAGGATTAAGAAAAGAAAATGCTATGACGACCAATTGAGAAGTATAGATGTAGGTTTAGCGAGCAATAACGCAAGACAAGCATACAAAGTAGTGAAAAGCCTGAAACGTGGTTATCAGCCCAAAACCACGCTCTGTCGTGATGACAGCGGCAATATAATCGGTGATGAAATCAAGACTAACGAAAGATGGGCTTTTCTTCTTAGCACTACAGCCCCTTTCGGGCCTTCGCTTCCTGCAAACAGCGCCTCCAACTGTCTCGGTCCGTTGACCGCGTCTTCCAATTCCGAAATCCGAGCAGCGATGAACTGTCTTCGTCGACCGAGTCAGACCAGCGTTTCCTTGGTTTCCCCACTGGCCGCCGGCCTTCAATTCTCCCAACGGCTACCTTCTTGGGTATCCGTTATTCCTCCATACAATTCATGTGTCCAGCCCATTGCAGCTTCCGCAGTCTTACAATCCTTGAGACCTCCGGTTCGTCAAAAATTTCATACAGCTCATAGTTGTATCGATTTCGCTATTGGTCCCCGTCAAGCCTAGCTCCGATTATTCGCCTCAGGACCCGTCGCTCAAAGGCGTTCAATATATTTGCGGATGCTTGGGTTAGGGTCCATGTTTCACACCCATAACATAACACAGGTCTTATCACAGATATGCATACTTGGAGCTTTGTTTTCCTGTGTATGCAGCTGGTCTTCAAGATCGTCATTACTGAATAGAATATTTTATTTGCGAGCTGTATTCTTCGGCGTATTTCGTCTCTTTCATTGCCCGTTTTCGTTATTTTGGTGTCTAAATACACAAATTCGCGAACATTCTCGATACTGTATTCGCCAAGTGTGACGTTTTGTGTATTTGAAGTATTTTTCCTCGACTGCGTCATGAACTTTGTTTTATTTTCGTTGATTTGTAGCCCTACTTGTTTTGCTTCACTGTCGAGTTTCAAAAAGAGTTCTTTGGCAGTTGTTAATGATGTGACAGAATGTTGATGTCGTCCGCATAGGCCACTACTTGGCTCGACTTAAATAGTAATGTACCTCGCATATCGACAGGTAGCTTCCGTATGACGTACTCCAGAGCCAAATTTAATAGCAATGGGGCCAGCCCATCTCCCTGCTTTAGTCCGATATTTGTGTCAAAGGCATGGGTGGGTTGGTTATTGATGCGGACTTGGGAGGTTGTCGACGTCATTGTCATTTTGGTAAGACGGACGGCTGGGATACCAAAACCAAGCATTATTTGGTACAGTACGTTACGATCAATCCTGTCGTATGCTTGCTTGAAGTCAACGAAAATTTGGTGTACGTCTATGCAGCATTTTTCAAGTACCTGCTTGACTATGAACTATTGGTCTGTTGTTGATCTACCTGCCCTAAAACCACCTAGATACTTCCCAATAATACTGTTGGCGTATGATCCGATTTTATTTTCTAAGATTTTAGAAAATATTTTGTACGCCGTACAAAGTTGTGATATGCCTCTATAATTTTCGCATTGTAGCTTGTCACCTTTTTTGTGGATAGAGAATATAATTGATTGGCTCCACTCTTTCGGCATATGTTTTTGTTGCCAAATGTACTGGATGACTTTGTGAATAGCTTGATGAACACTACTGCAACCATATTTGATGAGCTCCATTGGAGTCTCATCAATGCTCGGCGCTTTATTATTTTTTTGGGCTTTGATGATGGAACAAAGTTCATCCAGAGTTGGTGGGGCCAATGGAAGCTCTCCGCAGACACCTATAGTTTCCGATGTTCTGGAGCTGTGCAGAGGATTAAGGAGGTTCTTGAAATATGATGCTTATCTTTCTTTAATCTTGGTTTCATCAGTGATAATGTTGTCGCTGTAATCACGACAGAGCGTGGTTTTGGGCTGATAACCACGTTTCAGGCTTTTCACTATTTTGTATGCTTGTCTTGTGTTACTGCTCGCTAAACTTACATCTATACTTCTCAATTGGTCGTCAGAGTATTTTCTTTTCTTAATCCTAATTATCTTATTCGCTACTCTTCTGAGATTTTCATAGTGTTCTCTCTTCGTCCTGGTTTTCCTACCTACGTATTCTTTGTACGCCTGATTCTTTTTATCTAATGCATTCTGACACTCATCGTCGAACCAATCATTCCTCTTGCGCCGGGCTTCATGTCCGATCATCTGTTCTGCCACGGTCCTGATAGCCGCTTTCACTTCCATCCAGAGCTCGTTGTTCGTCTTTAACGATGCGTCTGATAAGATGGGAGTCAGCTGGTTGTCGAGGGTCTCCGTGAAATTTTCGGCCACAGACGCCGTTTGGAGCCTTTCGATGTCAAACTTTTGTAGTGGGCTGGTCTTCACTGAATATGCCTTTGACATCGATAGGTTTATTTTCATCAAGTAATGATCTGAGTTACAATTGGCTCCTCGGTATGTACGGACGTCAAGTATGCTCGAGG
The DNA here is from genome assembly GCA_963969285.1 of Odontomyia ornata. Taxonomy (NCBI): domain Eukaryota; kingdom Metazoa; phylum Arthropoda; class Insecta; order Diptera; family Stratiomyidae; genus Odontomyia; species Odontomyia ornata. Next base: position 25,837,494 of record OZ017739.1, read on the forward strand.
CCCAACATTGTTGGATCAGAACATGATCGATCTGGTTTTGTGTGTTGCCATCCGGTGATACCCAGGTCGTTTTATGAATGCGTCGATGTGGGAAGCAAGTCGAACGTATGACTAGATTTCTGCTGCATGCAAAGTCAATCAGGCGCTGGCCGTTGTCATTTGTTTTATCTTGGAGGCTATATCCTCCAGTCGTTCCCCGATGAGATGGCTCATTGCCAACCTTAGCGTTGAAATCACCCAGAATGATTTTTATGTTGTTTGTGGGCAATGAGTCGACCAGTCTTTTCAGGTGAAACGATTCCTTCGTTTCTTGGTCCTTTTCTTCGGTCGGGGCGTGAACATTAATCAGCCAGATTTTGAAGAATATCGCTTTTATACGGATCGCACACAGCCCGTCGATTCCGTTATCAGGCGCGGAAGATTCGCTTTCATCCTCTTACGTCCTCATAAATGAGGTGTAAGTAGGATTTAGTAGCAGAGCTTTAGATGTGTTTACAGTTATAAGCATTTCTCGACATTTAATGTTACATTATTGGGGAACCAGTAAACCCAATGTGCACCCCGAGAGCATTTAACACCATTTAAATGGGGGGGTTTGGGATGAGAAATCATGGAAGCTATGGGTTGGGGAAACAAGGGGTTCCCTCCTCCTTTCTCAAACGGGGTTGGGACCGTCTATGGCGGAGTTTTTGTTGCAATATTGCTAACAGAAAATCATTGAATAAGCCGAATCCGGGAGGTACGCCTAAATCTTGTGCTTTTTCTATTCTCCTGCCTTCCTCGATACCGATAAAGTAATTTTAAGACCTGTTTAGAAAAGATCTCATTGAGACCTCTTCTATATGGGGGGAGCCCCTTAAAACTTCGTTTAAAATTTTTTTCACCACAAAACTTTCTAGAAGTCATAACTTCCATCTTTTCCACAAAATTTCATGCCTGTAGCTTCTATAGTTTTGGAGAAAAACTGCTGTGACATACAGACGGATGGAAAGACGGACACAGGTACCGATTTCAATAGGGTTTTGTACACATGATTTAGTACGAAACCCTAAAAAGGGAGTCCAGATCATTATGGTGGAGATTTTAAGTGATTAAATGGGACATGGAAAAGATTTTGACAAGGAAGATGGCTCTTTTGAGTGGTGGTTAATAGTGGAGTCGGAGAATTAGGGGTATCTGAAATTGAGGCCACCACTTGTGATTTCGCAAATTTTTTTATTCAGTTGGTGTGGGTTCTTATATAAGTTATGAGGGAGGCAAGCGCGGTCCGTGATAGGGATTGATTTGGGCAGTATGCAGAAGCACAAACGAAACAACTCGACTCAAACAAGATAATCGTAACTTCGGTTGAGCCGCAGGTTTGCTGTAGTATACTTGGATTGATTTAAAAGAGTTTTGGATGAGGATGCCAGTGCCGCCTCCAGCGATTGGATAAACTTGTCGATTTTAAAGAAGGTGTAGCGAGAGAAAGTTATGTGATGCCGATCACTCAGTTTTATTCCAGACTACTCCCGGGTTTTGTTCTGCTAACAGGGATTGGAGTTCATGACGCTTTGCTTTGCTGATGTCGGAGTTAAGTTGTATAAACTTAAATATTATCAAAGCTTTTCATAAACTCCATCATGAGAAAGCGTTTCTCAAATCGGTCTAAAGATTTTTGGGCCCGCAGCTCACGTTGCGGAGTTTATATGTATGTTAGGTGCGAAAAGATTTAATCTGAATAGGGGCTAAGTCTCAGTCTGAAGGGGGCCACAGCCACAAAGGGACGATCGTTTATTATTTGGGTTGTTTTCGGTGTAGAGATTAGGATTGTATTGGAGCGTTTGCGAACAGGTTTGGTGTTTTTAGCGTTCAGCTTTTCGCGATGCTGCTTGAAAATACAGCAGTTTCGCTAGTTCGCTGGATTACCTTCGGTGCTACTGTTAGCGCATTCAAATTCTTGTTCAAGGATCTTTGGGCAGTTATTTGAGAATCTTCACATTTATCGCATCTGTACATTAGGTTGCAATAGTGACCGAAAGACCGACTCTTTGGCAGTTTTCACACTACAATATATCTTATAGAGCCAGAAATGGTGGGAACTCGCAGTTTTTCTTCTTCGCTGAGTGATTCGTTGGTTGAAGACCACTCCTCGCAGCTTTTGGAAATTATCGCCTCAAGCCGGGCAATTTTCGCGTGAAGCACAGCAATCTGGTCATCACCTTATGCCAGCGCTATCTCCAGCGGTGTAGTCCGCGTAGCGTAGTGGTTAGAGTACTCGCTGCATAAGCTGAAGGTCGCTGGTTCGAATCCCGTTGGTGGCAACGAGATTTGTTTCGAGTGATTCTTCGGACGGACTATAAGCCCATTCAGTTATTATACATACTGGTTTAAAATCAGAACGTATCGCAGCTGGGTGGACGTACATACGGGCAAAGCGAGTGTTACTGACCATATCACCTTCTCGAGTGCCGATACATTCGATCAATATAATGAGATACTCTAACTATCTCGAAGCGAAGGTCCGAAAAGGGCTGTAGTGCTAAAGTAAAAAAAAACCTCTGGCGTTGCTATGCGCTTGATGTTGAATGCTGCTGTCAGACATGGTCTCATCTATCGAGGATGATCTTTTTGTTGATTCTGAGCAATCACTTATTATAACGCTATCCCTGCCTACTTCAGTGGATTTTAATTAGAATACACCGCTTTATTTTCTTGTGCAATAGCGGCTGCGGCGAATCGCCTTTTTTCAATTATGGTATGTTTCCCGTTTTCAGTAAGCTGAAACGAAACACAAAAAAACTCAGAAAATTTGAAAAAAAAAAACACGAAAACAAAACTAAACTTCGTAAATACAAACAATGGAACTCAAAACCGATATAGTAACCTTATGCACATTATAATTTACAGACATAAGAAATATGCATTTGCATACAGGCGCTAGAATATCCATCTGCATACAGGCGTGTATATACATTAAACTTTTATTGTTGAGTGGCAGAATAGATTATATAGCCCTTTGAAATGTTCGATCAGTTCTCAAATGGTAAGCTTTGGTATTTGCCAAGAATTCATCGCCACATTTGTGAATTTTCATCCATGCTATATGTTTTTGGTGCGTGGATATCTTGCAGTTTGAGCGGGGGATGGAAGAATTTATTTTCAGTTTTTATTTTATGCAAATTTTCGAAGCCACCTTCCCAATAAGAAAATGTTTTCATGTGGCATTTGCTATATAATAAATTCTTAAGAGGAGTCTTTCCGGAAATGGTTCGCCTCCATTGATTAAAAAGGTAGTCATCACTTATCTAGCAATTCCTCTTCCACCTTTCCTTCCCGTTGGAGAAGGTATCCCCCAGCTAGGAGACGCCTCACGACGTAGCAAAGCGAGACCTGTCCCGAAGTAATGTGTCAAACGGTTCTAAGCTAGGTTCTCAGGTTGAAAAGAGAGGTGCTTAGTGAAAAGTCTAGTCGTTCGCAAGTATGGGAGCCACACATTCAGTGCGTAAATGGCATTTACCTCCCAACCAAACGATGCACCAAATGAAAGGGCTTAATTAGAGAGAAGGGAAATGTTCATGTTGCACTATGAATACATCATGTTGTTCATTTCTTTATCCACTTATAATGGGACCTTTCGTTTGTAGGATGGTTGGAATAAATAAATTAGAAATTTTGATGATTCTCTATAAATATTTTATTAGTTTACGTATTACTTGGAAAAAATGTATAGCAATACATAATTTTAACAGAATCTAAATAATATAAATTCTTCATTTCCAGAATAAAGTGATAGATTTATTTCGTAAACATGGTGCCATAGAAATTTCAACACCTTTACTTACACCGTACTCAAAAAATTCGTACGTGAATCATAACCCAGTGAAACTAATGACACATTCGGGTAGTGTCGTCATACTACCAAATGATCTTCATGCTCCTTTTGCACGTTACATAGCCACGTCCGGAGCAAATATGGTTCGAAGATACTCGGTGAATCGAATCTATCGCGAAAAGAAAGTTTTCAACTTCCATCCGAAGCAAAATTATGAATGTGCATTTGATATCATAACGCCAAATCCTGGAAGTAATTTGGTCGATGCTGAATTATTATCCGTTGCCTACGAAATGGTTAACGAGCTTCCGTTACTTAAGCAAAGAAATATTTGCGTACGAATGAATCATACTAGTTTATTACGTGCAATTTTAGTTAATTGTAATGTTCCTACCAAGAAATATGACGATTTATTTGAAAGTGTAATGGATTATATTGAAGGAAGAAAATCAAAGTTTCATTTGCATTCGTCGATTACGACTATATTGGAAACGTCGAAATCAAGTGTTACAGTTCTAATGGATTTATTGCTCGCTGAATTTCCTCTAGGTGGTCCACGAAGCAATATTGAGTCTTCTGCCCTGAAGACGTTGTTCCGTGGAAAGGGGGAAGCTTCTAATCTGGCAAAGAAGGCATTGAGGGAGCTTGAAGCAGTTGTTGGTATAGCACAAAGTTTAGGTGTTACGGTGAGTATGATTCTATATTTAATATATCTTTACTGTTTTATCAATAGTTAAAATAAAAGTCAATTTTCTACTCAATTTTTCCTTATCTTGTCACAGTGTCCAATCCACGTACACGCTGGTCTTCCTATAGGCTATAATCGAGCTAGTTCTGGTGGAATAGTTTGGCAAATGATGGGTGACTTGCGTCCGAATCGGACAGCAGGACCATCAGTATTTGCAGTGGGGGAACGTTATGATACTATGTTAGCCGAATATCAAAAACAAGCTCAAATGTGCAACGTTTCGATTCCTCATAGGACAATCAGTGGAGCCGGCATGTCATTTTCCTTAGACAAATTAGTTTCAGCAGTTGGCAAAAGCTTCGAGGCTGAATGTCGAAGCATTGATGTAGTTGTTTGTGTATCGGGATCGCGACCACCGATTAAAGATGTTACTTCAATCCTGAGATTATTGTGGTCAGCTGGAATACGCAGTGGTGTTGTCGAAGCCACTGGTCCGGATGAAGCGCAGGATTTCGCAAAAGATCTAGGTGCCAGCCATTTTATTTTGCTCGGTGAAGGAGGCGTCTTGAGAGTTCGTTCCTGGGACCAAGAGCGTTTCCACGAGCGAAGTGTATCTCGAACTGAACTTGTTGAATATGTTCAGCGAATGTTGAGAAGTGATGCACAGCAGACCAGTGAATATTCGGTCAATCCGTTGATGACCACTTCTTCCGGCAACAATTTGAACCATGTCAAAACCAGTTACATGAGTAGTCTCCCCAATATACAAGTTTTGTTCTTGACACAAGAGAAAATGACTGCTAATATGCGAAGACGAACAGAAAATCAAGTAATACAACAAATGACCACAACGTTGCAACAGTTTGGGAAAAAGGAAAACTTTAATGTTATCGTTGCCGATTTGCCACCGGCAGTTATTAATGCATTGAGTGGAGCCATTAATCCGAGAGTGCTTAAAGACGACACTGATAAGGAAATGACGTACGTGTACGAGCGGTAAGTACTTTTTTTTAAATCATATTAAAAAAATGCCGGGCTTGAAAATATATGCATAACTAACAAAGATAAAAACTTAAAATTGTTTTAGTATAAAATTTAAAGTAGTATTTAGGCTGATTTACGAAGAAAAGTAAAAAATATCTAGCCTTGATTGATTGTCGCGGAAATGAGTCTAAATTCAACTTACATTTAATACCAAATCAGTTTCAAATGTTCAAGTCTATTTTAAATAACTTAATATAAACCTAAACTATAAATTTTTCTCCCTACTTTACAGATTTTCCAAATATAAACGCTACATCATCTCAATCTATGATGAAATCGTAGACATTTTTTCAGAGAAAAGTAATAAACCAATTGTTGCCTTGTATAGTACATTTGAATCATATTTTCGTGTTATTATTTGATAGCTTTATTGTAAATAATTTTTTTTAGTGTGACTGAAGTAAACACTAAATGCGCATACAAAGTAAAATTAATTGAAATAAAAATATTTAATGTTAAATGCTTTTTTACAACAATTGTAATAAAATTATTGCTAAGTTTTTAATATTATTTAATCTTTTTAAAAGAATGAAGAATCTAGTACACCGATACACTGTGAATGAGATAAAATTATTAATAAAATATAAAAAAGTTAATTGAAAGACTTATTTGTTAAACTAAGATCCAAGACTATATTTGGAAATTACTTTTTTCAAATTTTTTATAGTGGCGTTACTTTTCGGTGAATGAAGCATAATTTCACAAGTTGACATTCACTCTCAAAAATATATTTTCTTAATTAAATATTTTATGCATTGATAATATCAGGAATGTGCAGAGCTGCGCCAGAAAATATAATTGAGTTGTATGCCTCATTTGTTTGAACGCCAATATTACAAATCAATATCTCCCTTGCCGCATTATTATAAAGAGGCAAATCAATTGTACCCGCTTCAACGCCTTTTTTACCGTCTTCGACAAAAGCAATATTAAATTCAGGTGTTTTATTGTCTGTGCTTTTTTGTGATCCAGATAAAACAACAAGATGATTTCCATTAAATTTAGCACCGTCAACCTGTTAAAAATATAAATTTAAGATTGGAGCACCGTTAATTTAATTTATGTTCTTACCATCAATGGTTCCAATTTCACAACAATTTGTCCTCTCGCGGGCGGATTTATAGCTAATAGAAGATCACTTGCTGAAATTTGAAGTTGCTGGGCGTTTATTAGTTTCAGTGCTGATAAAAATGCTTCTGGTTTGAATATTGTGGCTAAATTAATTTCTGTAATGAATTGAAGCTGGAAACAATTTTTATATCGTTTTTCAGCTGCGATCGCTCTTTGTATGAATGCTTTGATATAGTCTGTTATTCCTTTTGGGCCAGGCCAGATTTTACGCCACCTAATAGGAACCTGAATATTTGATGAAATAAAATAAATTGGAATCCCAAAAATGTTTCATAAATAATTGTGAAGAGTATTAATTAGAATTTCACCTGATTACTCGCGCATGTATTCATCAAGCTTTTGTCCTTATCTGACTGGTTTTTCATGTTTTTCATCAGCGTGTGAAGATATATAAGATCTTCATGGATTTCCTGGAAAATTAAATTAAGATCAATGAAATTTTTGAAAGCAATTGATCATCATGATATTATGTAAACAATACCTTGAATAATAATGCTGCAGTTTGTATTTCGGAAGTGAGAAAGTCCAACCAAGGATTTGTGGCTTTTGATTCATCAACTAGCTCAAATGTTTCAAGAATCGTTGAATTCTAGTAAATAAAATTTCAGACATTTAATGAATATTTTACGATTTTTCATTGAAAATACATACGAGTACATGCATCAAATAATAAAGAAATCAACTTTCGAAATATTGGTCTCATCGTGCCTTCTACATACTTTATTGAATCTGATGCCGATTTTGCGAGAATTGGAATGAGTTGCACTTTCAAATGACTTGCAAAGGAGAGAAGGGTATGAGTTTCATTCGTAGATTTTTAGGGTTTTGTAAAAATTTTTTTTTTAACAATACCCTATTAATGTCGGTGTAGTCCGTGTGGAGCAGTGGGTTAGAGCACACGCCGCTTGCGCAGCAACTCCCGAGTTCAAGCCTGGGTGGCGGCATTAAGTTTGAGCTTCTGATGCTGCTGTTGGACTATCAACCCACCTGGCTGTGATGGGTACTAATTGAAAAATTAGGTACTAATCACAGGCGGGAGCATGATATTGACCATATCACGATATCGCTGAGATCTCTTAACATTCGTTGTTAAAACTACAATATCGATATAACGAGATAGGCAGGGGAAAGGGAAGAATACGAAAAAATGGTGTCTCCTTCCGGGCTTGGATACCTGTGGACCGAAAAATTTGAAAAAAAACATGTAGGTGGTACCACAATGACAAATACCTGAGAAGTCGAAATTTACTAAACTTTGTCAGTAAAAGTATGATAAATCAATTTTATATTTTCTTGAATAAAATCGTTAGGGCACCCTTAAATTCAATAAAATTAGATGTCCGGATGGCTACTTATAAGATGGATAACGAATAAAATTTAAAAAGTTTCGAATTGTATTTAACAAATTTATGGTAGGTTCAATTTTCATGTATCACAATAACAATACATGGCTATGGAACATTATGCGCTTCCAATCGACTCTGACACTACGAGCTCGTTAGGATTTGGAAGAATACTTCGGGAAAGATATAAAATTCGATCAATGAGTGACGTCTTTAATCGTAAAACAAATTGGCGGCCGTTTTAAATGAGAATATTGACTAAATTTGTGTATTAACTCTTGATGAAAACATACATTTTATAGGTGACAAAGTTACTTTAGTAGGTTATTACGAGTACAATAATAACAAATTTCTTAGAAATCTAAATTCACTTGTTTGTTAATAATAATAATAATAATATTAGGATTTGTAAATGCCACATTTTTCCCACTATATTCATATAGTACCCTTAAGTTCACTGTAATTTGATACTTCAGTAGTTCAATAAATCATCCTTATACTGTGTTAGTATCAATAAAATCGAATTGTATTTACGAAAGTTATAGAAGTTAGTTCTGTTGCAACAAAAACAATGTACGGTTTTTCTACCATTCGGGCTTTCCATCGAACCAGAGACGTCTATAATTAAACTCGAGAAACTTAGGCAATCAAGATAACGTTATTTATTAATCGAGTAATATACAAAGGAATTCAGATTATTAGAGACCGTAGACGAGAATTCAAACTAATGACGCGTTAACTCTTTGTTCGACTGACGTTTGTTTTATTTTAGTGTTGCCAATGTTACTGAGTCTTAAAGAGTGACTTTGATGGTATTGCCCGATGGTGTAGTATCCGTCAATAGAGTTAATTGTGGCGTTAGCAGCCCACACCTCATGAATTCCGGCTGGCTCAGGGATTCACCATATGACAAAGCGGCTAGCTTGGATGCAGGGCGATGTAGTATGCCATGTAATGTTCGAACCTTAGCGCTGCGACTTGACCATCTTTTGCCTTATAGACTTCTACTATGTGTCCCTTTTTCCATCGACTACGTGGCTGCCTGCAATCACAGATTATAACCAACTTCTCCGGCTTGAGAGGTTGAGTTTCTTCTCTCCATTTAGTGCGGCGAAGTAGTTGTGGAAGATATTCAGAAACCCATCTTTTCCACAACCTATCCTTGAGGTTTTGGGCGATTTTTCATTGCTTACGCAAGCATCGAGACTCACTCTCTGTGTTTGGTGTTTGTGTTGAATTAAGATAGCCAACTAAGAAATGGTTTGGCGTTAGCGGCTCGTCATCTTCAGGCGATATAGGTAACTCGGTTAAATGTCTGCTGTTAATTCAGCTTCAATTAGGGCGCTTTGAAACGTCACCAACCACGGTGCACCTTCCTTGAATACCCTATTAAGAAGGTGCTTTACACAATGAATCAGGCACTCCCAACATCCTCAAGCATTGGGATAAAGTGGACAGTTAAACACCCATTCTATTTTATTTCTGCACATATATCTTTGCACTTCCGCTATATCTATAAGGGGATCTTTGACTGTCCATTCCTTCTGTGCTCGGATAAAATTTGTGCCGTTATCACTTCGAATTCTGATTGGCGTTCCTCGGCGGCTCATGAAGTTTCTTAGACACCGAATTAATGCATCAGTAGCTAGATCCCTAGCAATCTCCAAATGAATTGCTCTAGTTGTTAGGCATGTGAAGAGAGATATCCACCTTTTCTCCTTTCGACGTCCAATTGTTATTCAAAATGTCCAACAGTAGTCAATAGCTGAACGGACGAATATATGGTGTGAGACGATCAAGTGGCAGCTACCCCATTAATGGAATTTTTGGTTTGGCTGATTCGGTGACGCACACTGGGCAATTTCGTCGTATAATTTTCATTAGCGCTAAGGCATTTGGAATCCAAAAACGCTGACGCATTTCATTATTGACCAATCTATCGTTCTGGTGATAACGTCCGGAATGAAGTTCGCTTAATATGTAGAAGGCGATACATAATGCTTCCATGGAATTATAATCGGTCGAAGAGCAGAATCGGGAAGACAATAGGCAGTATAAATTCGTTCCTTTATGCGAATAACTCCATCTGAGTCTAGAGTTAACTGTTATATATCGCTCGACTTTGATATCTTTGCATTTGATCGCACTGCACCAATTTCTTCTATAAAGTCTTCATTCTGGACAAGGCGACAAATAGATCTCTGCGCGTTAGCTATTTTAGCTGCGCTTATCTCCCCATTTTGGCGAGGACGTACGTCGTGTAGCCCACTATTCTGAATAAATCGTCTAACCCATGCGGTAACTCCTAACAATCTCAAGTATGATGAATAATTTTCATATGGTATAACTGACCTTTGTTCGTCAGATGTAATTAAAAACTCGAAATGGAAGCTCCTCTGCACTGCTATATTCGATAAACATGTCATCAGGCTCCTTTGGCCACAAATTCTCATCGTTGCGAAGAAAAATTGGATTTGTTTTCCACCTGGTATTGCTACACATGGAACTATACGTCATCTGCATGTGCCAATAATGTAGAATAGCGCCGCGGGATGCTGAATCCTTTAATCTTCCAAACTCCTTCCACCACTTGCCCCAAGATACGAATAACTAATGTGGAAGCCTTTCATCCCAGTCTCTATGAAGTCTCCACACCGCTCGCAGCAGAATTTTTGCTCCAATCGTTATGTTAGCTAACAGTTCGAGCGGATCAAATATAGACATTATTATACCTAACACCTCGCGTTTGGTGGTTGTAATTGCATGACATATGATGGAATTTTTTGGAACTTGAAATGAAATTCTAAAGCAAATGACTCAAAATCCCAGAAGAGTCCTAATATTTTGTCAAGGGATTTCTGGCGTTCGAGGCTGACTGAACGATTGATATGTAGCTTATGGCCGTTCGAGCTTCCCGTAAGGTTTGAGAGTTAGACACAAATTTTCTAGTTTGAAGCTAGCATTCGATTTATTCTTATTGCTTCAGCTATGATTTCTTCTGCCCCTCGCTTACTCTCGAAGCTGACGACCAGACCCTCGACACATGTGTTGTTTATAATTACTTTAGAAACCCGTGGCCTTGTGGTTTCGTAGCTACTAGCATTTAAGTTTTTCACATACTCGGCACAGCATGATGAGCAGGCTGCTCAAAATATCATTCAAATCATGGCATGTGCTCACGCCAAAGAAAGCGCTGTGCATTCTGATCAGCTGGCTGGATTCGTACTTGGAAAAACATCTCTTGGATATCTCCGGCAACTGCAATAATGCCTTGTCGAAAATTGAATAATATAGATATTAACAACTGTCCACGCTCCAGTCCCTTCAACAATACTGAATTAAGTGATACGTTTGAGGTAGTAGACGCGGCATCGAATACTATGCGTAGCTTATTCGGCTTGTTAGGATTAGAGACGCCAAAGTGTGGCAGGTACCAAGTTCTTGGATCACTAATGTTTGCTTCTTCTGGCAAAAGCAGTCTGGCATACCCTTTCTTGATATACTTTGTTATCTCCTGTTTATATTTATCGGCAAACTGGGCATTTTTCTGAATTTTGATTTCAATTTTCCTTAGGCGACGTTCAACCATCTCATAGAGGAAACTGAATTTCATCCTTATTCCATAAGAGTCTGGTTTTAAAACGACCTTCCTTGTACCTTGTGGTATTCTCTAATATTAGTCTGGCTCGAGTGCATTCATCTGACTCCAGAACTAAATATGTACTTCGCACCCCAAAATTTTCCATTTATAAATATTCCTTGACTAGCTTGGACAACTTTATTGATAGCTGACATGCTTTGATATGTAGCACAGTGGCCACCATATCCGTCGTTTGACTTACAGGCCCAAAAACTACCCAACCCAGTTTTTTTCTGCTGCAATTTGTTGGTTCGGTTCATTTTCGACTATGTTTTGGTATACGCCCAAAGTTGGGTTATCCACATCCAATAAAAAGATCGGTCTGGCATTGTAATAGCTAGTCACAGGCAACGACTTTGTATGACAAAAAACTGTCATGCTCGAACGTTTTGAGCGGAAGACCTAGATCTGTGACAATATGTACGTTTTTTAAGTCGTACGACAGTGCGTTCCTTTTATTGTTAGTGAAACTCTAATTGATTTTCTGTCTTTTTTCTATCTCCGTATCATTGTAGTGTAAGTTTCATCGTCTGAGCACTTAGGTCTAAAGCGTTTGCGATATCTTCCTCCATGAGGAAAGTAGACGATCATTCATCTAGCATATCCCGACATATTTCCCGATAGTCCACCCCAAATCACTGGCAATACTTTAAACAGTTGGTGACCTTGAACCATTTAACGGCAATTTAAAACATGTTCTGGCTTAGGTGTTGATGCGGTAGACTGATGCAGTAGTGTATGATGCATCCAACAGTTGTTAATTAAAAAGTTCGTTTTTTACGACAAACGGCTAAGCTATGTCCTTTTCTCAAACATGAGAAATAAAGATGATGCCTTTTTACTAAATTCAATCTTTTATCTACCGTCTGTGAATGAGACCTCTCGCAACCTGAGACAAAATGATCCTTTCCACACCGCACGCACACTTGTGTTGTCTCGGGACTGTTCTCACTACTATGCAATATTCTTCGGGCAACTGGCTTGTGCAATGTCTGACGGTTTGTGTTTTTATTAGTTTGTCGAGCTTCACTGTTCGTATGTTAGTATGAAATAGTATGTTACTATGAAATAATGGAAAAAGGGCGCAATTAATTGATTTCCTTGAATATCCACGAAATCAGTCTGCAAAAGAAACTTATGAAGACATCACCAATGTTCATGAAAAAATGTCAACATTTAATTTTGGTGCACACAGAGAACTACTGCGTATTGATGAAGTTTTCATACATATTGTATATACAATGAAATGTCTACGTTCCTCTATATGGATTTAGTGATTTATCTGAAAATGGCTCTCGCACTACATCTCCTGAGGTTCAAATAGGAAATATAGAGTTTGCTCTCTATCGAAGTCAACAAGTCAGCAACACCCGTAACAAAACAACAACGAAAAGACACCACCCCATCCATCATCAAAATGTTGCGACTCGAAAAGTAGTGTTGGCGGTAACTATTGTTGATGGATGTTAGGATGATAAATGTAATGATCAGGTAGTTGAAGAATAGAATTCGTTGCGTACAGGCGGGTTTTCCACGGGTGTATAAGTTTTAAGACTGAAGACAATTTGCAAGTTTTTTTTTTAAGTGATTCAACAGAAAGTGATTTGTGTAAAGTGCTAGCAGTTGTATTCCACAGCAAACGCGTTAATTACCGCGAATTCGGAAACCTCGAATCACTTTTGGGAGTTAGGAAGTCGAGGTGCACGTGATCCTCCAGTAAGAACGGTCACCTGGTCGTGTGTGTACGAGTATCGCTCGGCCGATTATCGAACGGAATGATGGACTAAGCTCAAGAACAGTCTTCGGGTGTGGATTCTGTTTTGTTACGTTCTCTGAGCGATTGAATGTGGAATTTTGAAAGCCTGAGCTTTTATAGCCAACAAAATCTTTTTGCCGTCGAAAGTAGCTAACAGGCCCTTTTTATGTGACGGACTACCCAAATCTAAATTACGGGAACAACTTGGCCGTATTCCAGCTTTAATTGGATTAATATCCTTGATAGGTGTGTGCTAATAACATTAAGTGTGACCATGTCTCTTGTTCGAGAGTGTGAATAGAAGAATTTCAATAAGAATTGAAAGTGCATAGATTCGGAGTTTTGGCTTCATCTTCATAAGCAACGAATGCTCTTCTTACATGTTATCTTATTTAGTGAGGACGATGATTTTCATTTCACGCAAACCAATTACTAAACCAGTCAATTATATTTCATAAAAATTTTAACGCTCCTCAGTAGTGAAAGTAATATGTAGTGGGCTTGGCGCTAGGGAAAAGGACCCACCCTGTGACACTGCGGACAGCTAGCTGCTAGCACACGTACGCGTCCCTAGGGATTGTCATTCCAGCAGAGCTCAATGTTCTAGCTCCCTGAGGAAGCATTCAACCGTTGCAGTTCGTCACCGACTTTTGCAACATCTTAAAACACTACGATCTACTCTTACTAACCCTTCCATCTTTCACAAATACAGTTTTCTTAGCTTTATTTAAAATGAATCAAGTAAATAGAATCTATACAGCAATATCTATACAGCAAATCAAACAATATCATAATCTATAATTTAGTAAATAAAACAATATCAGAACGTTCTTGCTGTTCCTCTTGTCCGCTGCCACTTGGAAGGACTTCGTGCATGGGATGGCAATGTGCATACCACTTATGAGGACGTGCCGGTTGGCTCTTCATGGAAGCCTCATGCAGGCCGAAAATTCTGTTAAAAAAGAAGGTTGCCATCCAAGCGACACCTCGCTACTTGGTCGTGCTGTTTCCAGCCGAACAAATGCTACAAGAGACAGCACCTGAGGAGTACAGTATATGGTTGGTTGGACAAAACCATGCAACGTGTTTTGAAGATAGCTAGAGGATGGCAATCTTCTATTCTAAAAGAATTGTCAGCGCACAAAGGGTTTCCATGAAGAGCCAACCCTCGTATCCTGATAATTGGTGTGCAGTTTGCCATACAATGGACGAAATCCTCTGCAGGTGGCAGCAGACAAGAAGAATGGCAATAATATTCTGGTATTGATTGATTTACTAAAGTATTTACAAAACCCATCTGATAAAAGCGCTATCTTGCTACCTCAACTTGTTTTTGTCTATTTTAACTGGATTATGTATACCGAAAACAAACATTAATTACATTTTCTGAAATATTATCAAGTGAAGAGAATATTTGGATAGCCAAACATGGGAGCAATTCAATGTCTTTGCTGTAGTTTTTTTTTAAATAATGAAGGTATTGTAAAATGATGACATAATTTGATGTATTTTTAAACATCTAAAAAACATTTTACTATTTTTTAACTTACAGTAGCGCATTTTTTCCACAAAGTAAATATCGGCTTAATACGTTTTTCCAAACTTTGTTGGTCATCATTGTGAAAATATGAGCCTATATAAGACGAGAATAATTAAAAATGTATTCTGTTTGAATAATGTTCTCTCACTTCTTAATGTTTTGATTGCATTTTTGCAAGCATTTAGATCCCTGGAAATATTTGAAAGAGAGGATAGTCCAAACAGCTCCGGATTGTTCGAATCTGATATTTGTTCAATTGCATCATAATAATCTTGAAGATTGCTAGTGGTTGGAACATTGACTTTGAAATTTAAAGGACTCCATCGATTGCTCATCGCTGAATCTTGAAAGAATTCCTTCAAATGAGCCTTTAAAATCTCAAAGTCACGTTGATTATTAACTTTTCCTCCGTAAACTAAATTATCAAAAAGTCCTTGTAAAATGCGCCATTCAATATTGCCGGTGTTAGTCGTTTTGAAGAGCCAATTAAATATTTCTATTCCTGCGCGTAGGTCGGAATCATTGAAATCGTACCATTTTGACCATCCTTGAGGAATATAGTTTCGACGCTCTTGGAATATACTATTCAACAATAAAAGAATTATGAAAAGTTTTGTTAGCTTAGGGTCCTTGCTTCGAGCTGATATGAAATTATTCCACTGATGCATAAGTTTTCTAATTTTATTTTTCAAGCCACTTGGAGATTCATACAAAGTTTTAATACATCTCTGCTCGAATGATTTTGGAAATCCTTTATTTGATTCACAGATCAACCAGAGTTTGAAATCTTGTTTAGACTCCAGCGAAGATAAATCACGTTCCAGATTTATAAGCCACGATGTAACTAAATGAATGTTTTTTATGCAGATCCATTTGCCTGATTGGGATGCTTGTCTTATTGCATTTATAGCTTTAGTTTCCATGCCCTTGCCTATCGCCAATTCTTCATACATACCTTTTCCAAGTTTTTTTAAACAAACTTCTGATATTTCAGCAGAAGGATCGTTACCAATTTCAGTTATCAAAAGAATAGGAGTTTGAGGAGAACTTTCTTCAGCTAGCTGCTCAATAGTTGGTTGCATAAATGATCCTGACCTTATGCCAATCATCGAAGCTATTAATTTGTTCATTTCTGAAAACATTAAATCAGGACGAAAGAGTTCTGCAATGAGGATATTTTGGAATAGCTGCATTTTAACAGGGAAATCAGATTTTTCATTTGAGTCAACAAACGGTTTCCACAACTTTTCATCGTCAAGATGAATTCCATCAAAAACTTCAGGTAGATTCGATTTAAATGCTGAAATCTTTGGTATCAATTCCTTTTTCATCCAAGTTGGGATTGAGAGTGCTGAAGTATATTCTCCGATGGTGAAATTCGTGATAAAAAGTTCCCACTCGTTGTCCGAAATGTTATCAGGAAAAGCGTTTTTACAAATGAACATGCCTAATGCAAGATGTTCAGATTTTGGGATTGATCGAGCTAAATACTGATAAGTTATTTTCACCAAGTAAGTGTAGGCTTTCTCCTCATTATCATCTATCATATTTTGCAAGCTTTTCAAAAAAAGTCCTCTGAATACTGAAATGGATATCTCATAGGATTTACTGATTCCAATGTAAAACCTGGAAACTTTTGAACAAAATTGCTTGTATTGATTGTAATCTTCCATTAGAGCTAGCTTGATATTTTCTGATTCTTGCAGTGATTGATTTATCTTTGAGCTGCTTTCCTTGACTTCGTTCAAAGTTTGAAGAAGCTTTTCATTTTTCAAAATGTCTCCCTGGGATGTAGAAAGAACGTCTAGTAATTTGTCTTCCAACTGATTCTTCTGCACCAAAAGGCTTCCTTCATTCCTAAGTAGCCCAATACGCTTTTCCTCAAGCTCAGGACGCTTGAATTTAATGGTTTTAGACATGAGTTGATCTGTTAAACCTGCTTCTGTAATAGTGAATCGGATTGTTGCAATGTATGGTTCGAATTCAGAACCAATTTGTATTGCAGTTAGTTTGGATAACAAAATAAGTTTAAAGTTTTCATGCAAGTCAACCATTTTGCTTCCAACTTGAATCGTTTTCTTATTGTACTTGGAAAACGTTCGTGCAGGAATAAGTTGTAATAATGGTGGTTCGAATCCAATGCAATTCTGGATAAGAACTGTTTTGCCAAAACGAACAGCCAGTTCGAGTGTGTAAGTGAATTTTTCTGAATTTTGGGAGATTACTTCAAAGGATGTATTTTTTATCTTCAAATATTCACTCAGCCATTTGAATGCACTGTCAGATGGATCAATAATTAATGGAATAGGAACAGCACCAAACGGTAATTCAAGCATTTTAGTTAGAAGAGCAGCGTTTTCAAATGCTTGAACATCACGAGTGAGTCCCATGCTTTCCCAAATTATCTGTTCTTGTTCTGTTGTCAGATATTCGGCAATGCTGAATATTTCTCCTCCGTATTCTCTGGCCATACCAGCTAACTCTAGACTGAAATTAAGTATATTATTTTATGAATCGAAAAGGATATAAATTGTGAATACACATACCTGCGGTCTTCGTAGTCTAATTGTGAGTAAAGGTTTATTGCAACAGATATCCAAAAGCTTTTTGAATCTAATGTTTTATAGGTCTTTTCATACTGTTCCAACTGCTTATTCCAGCTCGAAAACTCCGAGCTTAGCTTATCCACTAAAACTTCTGCTGATTTTAGCGTGTTTCTAGCTTCCTCCAGCTTAATCTCAAGAACGGCTGCTTCTTGTGTGTAACTATTCAATTTCGCAGAAAGATCCTTCACTTTAGCATCAACATCACTCAATCCCGATTCCAACGACTTCATTTGGTTTTCAGCCATAGTAAGGTTTCGTTGCAAATCATTTTGTTCCCGCTGCAATGGTTCCACGCTCCTTATAACTTTGCAGTATCTCACGCTTGCGATAACCCATGCAGCCAAGGGTGCAGCTGCTGCTGAAGCTCTTTTGGCGTTTTTGGCATCAAAAGAGTCAGCTTTGGATCTCAATAATTTTTCAACTGCGTCACAATGTTCCGGACTAATGTGTGATGGATCCATAGAACGAATATCTTCCTTAACTCCTCGCTTGGCTAAGAACGTTTTCATGCTATTCCATGAAGTATCTCTGATCCCCATCAAACGTAAAACACCCTCTAAAATATCACGAATGATTTCAGGAGGAGCTCTTAAGGAGCGTATTTCTGATAAGGCTTCTGATTTAATTTGACCAACAGCTGCACTAGCTTCCATCAGAATTGGTTCCACTTCTTTTAATTCTTGTTCAATTGCTTTTTGGCGTACTTTGAGCTTAACACTGTTTTCTTCCGTTTGCTTTTGTAGAGCTAAGAGATCCGTTTTTTGGTCGTTAGCATTTCGCATGGTCATTGAGATCATTTCTAAGGCATCGTTGGCTAATTTTCGTTTTTCCGCCAATGCGACCTCCTGTTTTTTGGCTTCTTCTTGCATAACTGCTACTACTTTATTGGCGGCTAAAAGTTTATCGACACCCATCTGAAATTGAATTTAATTGGTAATTAATTTAGGAATGTAAAAGAAAGTACTTAAGAGATATATAAATATGTAAATAGAGAAAAACGTTGAACACAACAATAGAATGTATTTGGTGCTGCTTATCGAGGAAGAGGTGCAATAAATTGCTGGCTTGATCTCGAAGAGGGGTCTGGGGTCTGGCAACTGGTACTATGGCAGCCCCTATCAGATGGTCATAATTGTCTGAATGACGTATCTCTAGCCGAAGATCAACCAAGAAAATTGGAATGTCTTCATGTGGCCTGTGTGACGAGAAAATTCAGCAGGTTAGATTGAACAATGCCACCACTCATTCATAATAATGTAGGCAAGAGCGATCGCCTTACAGATTCTTCCAGAGTATAACAAGTTTTAGAAAAGTGAAGGCGTAATGGAATATTTCCATTGATTAAGGAATATAGTGAAGTGGCTGAAGAGTTTTATTGTTTTGTCCGATTAGCGTAGAAGGGAACCAGAGGCGTAACATTGACCCCAACGAAATATATAAGTAACTCGACTTAAGATGCAACTTTTCGTCAATAAAAAAAAAAAAATTTCATTCATATATATGCATAATTTATATCCTTTTCACAAAGTTATTCTGGATAATGAATTATTTTTCGTCTTCGATGTATCGTCGTTCCTTTAATATGCATATGTACAATATATAGAGCTTTAAGTTCAAATAAGCAATTGAAACCAAAGAAATTGATAAATACGTAAATCAAGAACCAAAATATTAAGCAATTTGTAATGATTTTTCACGACGTCTCATTCGCTCATTCGAGAGATTTCCCGAAGGAAACCTCAACTGACTTCGCATCGGTTCTAGACGCACCATCAGATCAACAATTCTGGACACTCTTAGTCAACTCCGAGGCGGCTGCTGGCTAGCTAGCTAGTTCGGAAAAGAGTTCCGGCCGCAGGTCTTACGCCAGCAGACTAAGGCCGACTTACAACACTCTGCCACCGGTTTAAATGCCCGATTTAAACGTGTCGAACAACTTACAACGACTCTAATTCAAATTACGTAACTTCGTTCCGAGGAAAAGGAACTATGGGATACGTAGGATGAGTGAAAGAGTCGGTTTTATCCTATGAATAAATTTATTTGATAAAGTTTAAAAAAATGTGTCAGCAAGTCGCAACGACGATTCTATGACGAGTGAGAGGGCGAATCAATGCACCAGCCGCTTATATGCATTAAAAATGCTGACGCATATTGCTGCTTCGCTGGCGGTGGTCATGCACCTGCGTCGCGTTGTCTGCGACGTCAGCATAGGGAAGTGCATTTATCGTATCGTATCGCGTATGTTGCAGAAATCTGCGGGTGCATGTTTCATGGCCATGCGTTGCTTGTATCTAAATTGCTATTCGAGTTTGCATACCCGGTGGTGTACAAGCATGTATGCTGGTTATGTTGCTCCGCTTTATTCGTGGCGCACAAGCATGTATGCTGGCTGTTGACACGATTATTGTGCGATATGTCGCAACAGTGTTGTTTGCATGGTGGGTGGCTAGTCCGCCACAGTACTTCCCCTGCAGTGGCGGAGCCACCATATGATGAAACTAAGCTGCGATCGCACTGGCATGTGGATATCTGGCCCTAAGCGTGCAGTTGGTACATGCAAAGCAGTGGGCTGCTCGTCAGGTGCGAAAAATGCGGGTCTCAGCCTGTCGATGTATATGGCATTTGGTCGTCCACTCACATAAACCTTATAGTATTTTCCTTCCGTGTTAACACCGGGTACGGGCCGTTATAAGGTGGTGTGAGTGGGGCCTTACCCTTGTCATTTCGGACGAAGACGTGCGTGTTGTTGCCAGGTCATGAAGATGTCCTTTGTGTTATGGTGCGCCGTATTGCGCGGGGTTAACGAAGCCATCCTCGTGCAGAGATCCGTTAGGAAGTTGGAGTCATTCACGCCAGCCTGAAAGGTATTAAAAAATTCCCCAGGTAGTCGAAGCGACATGCCATAGACCATATTGGCTGGCGTCGATTCGATGTCCTCCTTCAGCGTCGATCGCAGTCCTAGCTGTACAATCGGTAGTGCTATGGTTCATTGGGGTGAATCGTGGCAGATGATCGCGGTTTTGACCGTGCGATGCCACCATTCCACTATGCCATTGGAAGCCGGATGGTAGGGTGTCGTCCGCAAATGCATGACTCCGAGTAGCCTGGTTAGCTCCTTAAATACCTGGCTCTCGAACTGTCTACCGAGGTCGGTCGTGATGCGTGCAGGGACTCCAAAACGGCTGATCCATATGTTGATAAGCGCCTCTGTCACTGCTGTGGCCGTGATCCTCTCAATTGGTATCACCTCGGGCCAACGGGAGAACCTATCTACGATAGTGAGGCAGTATCGGAACCCTTCACTTGGCGGGAGTGGTCCGATAAGATTGATGTTGATGTGCTCGAATCTCGCATCGATTTAATAATATTTACCCTTAAAAGGTAGTCAGCGATGGCGTTCTCTCGGCCTGGTATGTGTCGGATGGCCGTTGTGAATTGCGATATGAAGTCCAGCTGGCGTTGTTGCCTCGGCGATGCTTTTTCGGAGCGCTGCTGGAGTGCGAACTGCAAGGGCTTGCGGTCGGTGAAAACGGTGAAAACTCTGCCCTCGACCATGTGTTGGAAAGGTCGAATCGCCTCGTATATAGCTAACAGTTCCCGATCGTCCGTGCTGTACTGTCGTTGGGCGTCTGTTAGCTTCCTGGAGAAGAATTCCAGCGGTGTTGCGGTTCCTCCCCTCGATTGCTGTAGTACGACTCCGATGCCTTTGTCTGAGGTGTCGACGCAGAGAAACCATTTGACGTTGGAGTCGGGATGAGCCAGGGTCGGGGCTTTCCCTAAGTCTGACTTGGACTGCTCGAATGCGGCTATCGCTTCGTCCATCCAATTGAGAGGCATTTGGTCGCGTTTGCGGTTTTCCGTGATCAGCTGCAGTAGGGGACGCTGGTGTTGAGCCGCGTGTGGGAGGAAGCGGCGGTAGAAGTTGACCAACCCCAAGAAGGATTTCAGCTGGTGTATGGTCTTCGGCCTCGGTGTTGTGGAAATTCCTTTAGTTTTTTCGACTGAGGGTTTCAATCCGTGCTTGCTGATGGCGTGTCCCAGGAACTTGACTTCCAATTTTCCGAATTGACACTTAGGGGTGTTGATGATCGGACTGAATCTGGCTAGTCGGTCCAACACTTGCTTCAATTGCACCAGATGTGCCTGTTGGTTAGGCGAGAAGATCAAAATGTCGTCGAGATAGACAAATACGTTGTCCACGCCTCGCAGCACCTCGTGCACGAAGTGCTGGAACGTCTGGCCTGCGTTGACAAGTCCGAACGTCATATACATAAATTCGTACAATTCGAACGGTGTGATGATAGCAGTCTTCGAGATGTCACTGGGTTCCACGGGAATTTAATGATACACCTTTTGCAAGTCGATCACGGAGAAGACTGACATTCTGTGAAGGGCTGCAGTGCAATCCTGGAGGAGTCCAATTGGATAGCGGTCTGGAATTGTGCGGGCGTTGAGTGCACGGTAGTCTCCACATGGTCACAAATCTCCGTTTGGCTTTTTTGCCATGTGCAAGGGCTGCTCCATGCGCTTTTTATGGACGGCAAATTCCATGTTTAATTAGTTCGTCAAATTTGGCTTTTGCGACGGCCAGCTTGTGGGGGGAGAGTTTTCGTGCCTTGGCGTTGACTGGCGGTCCCTTGGTTTGGATGTGATGCGTGGTCGTACACCTGGTTTTCGGTTGTTGGCTGCCGTCTGAGAAGTTGCCGCAGTCCAACAGCAGGGACCGGAGCTCGTCACTGATAGCCATCGATAGTGAGTCCACTTTAGGTGGCTGTTTTTCTATGGGCGCTATAATTGTTTTGAGTCGTGCGCGCTCCCTTTCATGTCGATGAGAAGGCCGTAGTGTTCGATGAAGTCGGCTCCGATGATTGGAGAACTTACATAGGCTATAGTGACGGTCCACTTGAACGGCGTCGCAAATCCCAAATCCATGTAATATGAAATATCTGCGCCAGTGTCGATGAGAAAAGCACTCCTGCTGATGTTCTCACGAATACTTAATCGTTGGATCGTGCGATGGTAGGCCGCTACATGTGGACGATCGGTACTTAGTTTTTTGAGTAGACGCAAGGTTGCTGGCCGTTTTTGGCTTCCGGCCCATAATACTGATGGTACCAGCAAAGTTGCTCGTCGTTTGTTCTGGGGCGGCGCGTTAGTGACTCTTGCTGCTGCTTCGGTTGTGTACGATGTACGTGCCGTTGCTAGGTTGACCGCTGCCTATTGCACAGCGTCCTGAGCGTGTCCTCTATTTTCGTCATCCGGTGGCTGAGGTCTCGGACTTCGGAGGAGAAGTTGTTTAGCTCGCTAGGAATTCGAGGCGTCGGTGGAGTGCTGTGCCGCAGTTTGTCGTCCCTTGCAATCGCTGCCACTGACTGCCTGGTGACTTCGTGCATACGATCAGCGATTGTTACGAGATCCGACAGTGGGGTATCATTGGCCGATAGGATGTTCCTCAGCCTGACATCAAGGTGGTTCAGCCACATTTGCTGCAATAAAGGATTGGATACTTCCGTTAGCGAGCCTACGCATCTGATTGGGGAGCTGTGACGGGCATTGGTCTCCCAAGGAACTTTTGGATTCGCTGCTGCACTGAGTCTGCGTAGACGGCTAATAGAGCGTTTTTCAGTGTACTATATTTGTTTTCCGATGGCGGGTTCGTTACGATGTTGCGCACCTACTGCATCGCCCTTGTGTCGAGATTTGCCACTAACAGGTTTAATTTGGTCGTCATCGGTGGCGCAGCTCGAGGCAAAATTCGCGTCGACCTGAGCGAACCAAAGCTCTACGTCCTCTTGCCACAAGGGAGGAACTCTGAACGCAACGCGTGCCATCCCATCCGTGTCATGGGCCTCTTCCTTCGGTGCAGGTCTAGCTTGGAGAACGGACATTGGCGTTGATGATGATGCTTGTGTGACCATCTTGGATGGGTCGGGTGGTCGGGGCTGCGCGACGTTTGACTCCTCGAACGTGCCTGCGGTACAGCTTGTAGGCAAGGGCAATAGAGTTGATACACAACAGCAGTACTCAATTTTTGAAATCTGTATTTTGGGTATTTTGGCTTTCAGCGAATTCTCAACTAAGGCCGTCCCGGGAGCTGACGACAATCCAAGTATTTAGCCAGCTTAATTGAACAATGGGTGTGAGAAAATAATTTCTGAGTATCTAAGCTGTGCAAGATAGGAAGTGGATGCGTAAAGGTAAGGTATAAGGCTTAGAATATTGAGAGTGAGACAAAATAACTCATTGTACACAAGCCAACACAAATTGAGGTAATACATAATATAATCTTCGTAGCGCAGACTATGAGCATTCTATGTACAATAATCTGATAAATGAATGGCTCCACGTATGTGAACATAAGATCTTGGAAATTCAAATTAATCATAGCTAACTAAAAGGCAAAGATATCAATCAAAATAATAAAAAAAAGACAACAAAATAGAATCGTTTCAAAAACAGTCAACAGATTTGAATAAACGTTTTTTTTTTGTTTTTTTAACAACCTGACGCTTCAGTGTCCTTTCCATCCGGGGGATTTTCGAGGCGAGAAACAGAATCGTATGAGAGGAAAACAAGATGATATCAAGGGAAATGAATAAACGATTCAAAACGGAATTGAAGAGTTCTACCGTTAATGTGTAAATCAAATGCAAAATATATCAGAAAAATATATACTTTTAAAATTCATTGCAGTACACAAGCAAAAATTATAATTTTCACAACTGTAACTGTAATAATTAACTGGAACGAGATATATTTGCATATGAATGTGTGTTTGTATGTCGAGCCAAAATGTGATAAAAGAAAACAAGAAAAAAAATCGCATTCTAACTGAATATATACACGGAAAACGGAATAGAAAACTGATTTTTGTTATTTTTGCCAGTTTTCTTACCAGAAGATATAAAGGCTTCACATAGTTCCTCGAGAATAAGCTGGTCAGTTCATTTGATCTACCACGCCACCTTTCTGGCTCATGACGACCAGGCACACTTATCATGCCATCTTTATCGAATGGTAACACATCGTCTTTTTGCGCTGAAACTGAAACTCGAGTATGGCGTCCACTACTACGTCCGCCTTGCAATGATAATTTTTCGGTGCTCGTAGTCTCATAAGGAGCTATTCCGTGGATAATCTCGGGTTTCTTTCCTCGCATTCCCGGAGTCATGGAAGAAGTTCTTGGCATAGGTCGACTGTAAGTTTCTTGTGCTTGATCGACATCCTCCTATTGCGCATTGATTTGCGAAACTTTCGTATATATCTCTTCCTGAGTTTTTTGCATCGTCCGGGAAAACAGAAATTAGTTGTTCTTTGTCTATAGCTTTATTAAAGATATTTGTAGTCTCCTGTTGCACTTTTGGCGTCAATTCGAGGTTATGTTTATGTCTTAAGGGTTACGCGTCGGATAATTTCATGCAATTTACACCTATACTTATCGGAGCACACTGTGTTAATATTCGTAGAATAGTTTAATACACTCAACATTAATTCACGGATAAAGATAGTTACTATTCGCACTGAACCAGTAGATATATCCGCGATTACACAAAATGTTGGAAATACCACTTTCTTGAAAGTTGGGGTTAGTCATAATAACTACTTTTATTTCTTGTATAGTTTCCATTCCGTATCAGAATTCGAACTTTGGCTTTCCGTCTTGTTTGTTTTTAGGGATGGACTCGCATTCGGGTCCATTGCGAGCCACAAACTCCGCCAATTGATCAATTATTTCGCGAAATTTCTTATGAATTTGTGACTGTAATCAGATCTTGTAAGCTATTGTAGTGACAGCAGCTATTGTGATACATTCCAACTGGCGCTGTCGTGTCCATATTGAGCGGCTTTGCCTGGAAACGATGCGCCGCGATTTTTAAAAACGTTACAAGTGCGCAAAACCCGCTGAAATCGCTAGTTGATGACGAAAAATTAAGCTGGCGGTTCTATTTAATGTTTTGCTGGGGAATTTTATGCGGAAAGTTTGGTTTTTGCAATTTAATCAGCAGCTCTAGAAGATTTACCTCAACTAACTGCTACAATGGTTTTATGGTTCACTTGAGAATATTCAAAATAAGCCAGTCCAGTTGGCCGAGTGAGTGAAGGCTTCGTTGGTGCATAGAAACTGGTACTTGCTACACTAAATCGCTCGATATGATTCTGTGAACTCTTAATTAATCAATCCAAGAACGATCAGTCTAATTTCAATTGTTTGCACATAAGTTGCTAGGCACACACATTTTTATTTTAGAAATCTTCACCTTTGACTTGATAGCAGTCTATCCCCGATTAGATTGACCGGAATCTCTTTTTTCGAGATTTTACTAAGAACTATTCGTCTCTAACTACGCCGACCTTTCCGGTCAGATTACCACCATATTTGGCTCAAAACAAATAAAATTCGCACTCGATGTTCGTTTTTCACACGCGATCACTCGGTTTTTGTTTAGTTCTCTTCCCACCAGTCGACGTCAGTGGCGTTCAGTCGCAGAGACCTGTGAAATCGCATACAAAGGTTGTAGATATTCAGAGGACTTTGTTTTATTTACTAGTCGTTTTACAAAACCTTCTCAGCAGGAGCAGTCTTTTGAAAGTTCAACTTGTTACATCATGGTTTTTGGTAAAATTAAGAACCTGGTTAGATCGTGGCATAGAGAGCAAATTTGATATTTGAATACAGAAATCTATAACTTATATAATCCTTCGCACAACAATTCAAATCCGAACATAGGCTATGAGATTTTATTGTTAGGGTATATCATTCCATGTAACATAATTCGAGATGATATGGTCAATATCACACTCAACCATGGGCTATTACCTAATTTTTCAGTTAGCACCCATCACAGCTAGGTAGGCTGATAGTCAGAAAGCAGCATCAGAAGCTCAAACTCGATGCCGCCACTTAGGTTTGAACTTGGGAGCTGCTGCGTAAGCGGAGTGTGCCCTACCCACTACTCTACCCGGACTACAATCTAGAAATTCATAATACCAAAATTTATACATACCTTTAGTTTTTCCAATCGTCGCTTTGTATCCTCAAAGAAAGAAACGTAAACATAAAAGTACGTTGTAATAGTGTTGTAAAATGTTTGTGGAGAGTAATTCTGAAAAGTATTGACCGATTTGCTGAAATATGAGCTGATGGGAATATTTTGCTCGCTAGTATTCAAAATTTTCATCCATTCTTTAGGTGCTGCCACCATCGTTTCCAGTGAAGATGAATGCATCCAAATGAATTCAGCATTACGATACAATGATGGAAATGTGCTAAGTAAATTCTCCAAGTTGTTATTCCTAGAATCCAACATTACACATAGTCGGAGATTCTTTTGTGCTCCTGTTTCAAAGAGAAGCCAAACTGTAGTACGAATCATACAACAATGTTATATTCTACTACTAACTTTTGAGAAAGTATGATGAAAGTGATTCCTGATATCCTTCAAGCTGAGCGGCATTCTTTAAAGCATTTGCCATTGATTCCAAATCATCACTGAATAGATCCAATATTTCACTGCCTTGAAGAATTGCTTCGATTGGTTTAAGGATATCCACTTGATAGCTAAGCCAATAGTGGTCGATTAAAAGGATTGTTGTCTGTTCCTCTAAAGCTGCTGACTGCATTGCCTGTAAGCCGAGAAGATTGACAACTTAATATCAGCTTAAACATGGTTTTTATTTTCGTTACAAGTTTAAGATCGTTGTAAAAATCATTGATACTATAATTCCTGGCTCCTTGAGGCAAGTGCACTTTACATGAAAGTAATTGAGACGCTAAGTATACACATTCCGTTCGTCTGCATCCCGGCTGTCCTACCAATACAAGACTCGTTCCGGGACGTAAAAGGCTTCGGGATATTGTAGCAATTTGTTGTAACAGCTCTTTTGTGATGGATGGCTTTATATTCAGCGATTCGTTATCTGTGTAAGAAAGGCGGAGGGTGGAAAAGTAGATGATGCAATAACTATCTTTGAATTTGTTAAACTTACTGCAAACAGCGCATAACTTTTCAATTGTTTCCTTCCATTCTTCTTCCTGACAACGTCGTAAAACTAAACAATCCGCTGTACTCGGAATCAGATAATGCTCCTGGGAGTTGTAGGAAGTAGCATTATTCTATTTGCGCAATTTATTCAAATGCGAATGTCCTTATTTACCTTGTCAGAATCCGTTTGGTATGTTTGGAAATAGTTTCGAAACAATGTATCGTAGGTTTGAATATCTTCAATTGTTGACAGACGTGAACGGAACATTGACTGTAATTCTGTTGTAATAGCCTGCAAATAGTTTTGTTAAATTCAAGAGTTTATTGGTAAGGCAAAATAATTTGATACCTCACTGAAATTCTCCGAAGGGTAATTATTTAGGCGTTCTATAAAATCGAGAATCATTTTTGGAGTGAAATTGTAATGCACTTGCATTTTCGTTGTGAATTTTTGCTGAAGCTGAAATTAAATTTTTACGTTAAGAATATTTATTTAAAGTATGTAAGTTTCTCTTGATATTATTTTGTAAACAAAATGCTAAAGAGTCGCTAAATTTGAACGTTTAATGATTTATCTATAAATTAATACCAATCAATTTAACTTTTGTATAGTTCCAGACAAACTCGTATTATCTTTTGTAAATATAAAAATTCCTAATATATCTTACCTCTGTGAAAAATTGCATCAATTCTTCAACGATAATCGAGATTTTCGGTGGATTTCGAAATCTATCTAATACAGTTTGAAGATGACTTTGCACTATTATTTGCATATCCTCGGTGGATGGATATCCGACGGTAAGATATGAATTGATAGATAAGAATCGTGAAGATAAATTTTGCTTTGAGCTGCTCATCATTGATGCGCAAATTTGAAGACTTGACACATTTATCCATTCTAGTGTGTCGGAATAGAATCCATTTCTTTGAATCAGTTGTAATAGTAGTTCCACCACGTTGCTCGTCCCCCACTTATCGACGAAAAGTAAATCGATATTCTTTAAAAATAGTAAAATTCGAGATTGTTGCGGTTTGTATTCGCGTCCTTTTAAACCGGAAACCAGAAGACAGTTCTGCGGAAGAAAAGCATTATTGATGGGTTTCTAAAATAAAACTTAATTGGAATGATAAGCATATTTCCTTGATTGAAAGCGTGTCATAACAATTTCTATTAAATATTATATCCTGTGAAAGTTTACACAACCACAGTTATTGTAATGGTGAATAGAATAACTTAAGTAATCCAAACAAGTTAAAGTAATAATCTAAAGACAATAGATTAAATTTCCATGCATGGAACTTTGACGAAACATCTATCAATTTCCAACGACAATGTCTCAAAGTCCGCAGATCAAGTTTAATCTTTCATGCAAAATCACGAGTATGAACGTGCATATGAGACCATGTTTGAGTTCTCCATGAGCCATAATGAAGCTTTCGGAAATGTGCTATTATTCGGCTCAAGAATATTTGAACTAACTTGTTTTAAACAGTGCAAAATGTAATTTGGAGTCAACTGTGTGCTGCAGTTTACAACAATCAGTTGGTAGCCGGGAAATTCCGATGCGGCTTGTTGGAGTAGGAGCGTCTTGCCACTTCCCGATGGCCCAACAAGGACGAACGGGTTGCAGCAAGATTCGAGAAAGTTTCTCAAACTGTCTAAATACGCTTTCGCCTGTCCCGTAAGAATCAGCCGTGCACCACTACTTTCAATTGGTTGGTTATTGTAGTCAGTTTCGTATACTTCGACTGCATCCCTTGGGCTATTGTAGTACAGAGATTCCGCCTTCGATGAGTTTGGAACGTAAATATGAGCCAGTTCCAGTATTCTATTCACAAAATTATTCTGCACGTCGATGGGAATATATCCGAGCAAAGTTTTTGTTAGATGAACAATAAAGTCGTCCTTGCTTTGGCATTTCTTGATGCTTGTTAGTATCGATTTTACTATACAAACAATTGGTACGGTTATCCTAGAATTTAAATATTTCATTTAAGGAGCGGATAAGTTTGTGTGCTCAAAGTTTATATTATTTCTTGCCTGCTAACTTCCTTGTTTAAGTATTGTAGAGTGGTATCTAAATATTGGTCCAGTAGCGATTTAAGGATATTTGCGTTTTCTTGCTTGGTAAGCCAGGACTCAATGATTGAATCATGATGTAAATCTTCGGAGCTGGAAAAAATAGATACAAAATGCAAAATAATCTCTAGATTTAAAATAAAAATTAAAAATTTTATTGTTTAAAAATTCGGTAAAATTTATTCAAATTTTTACGGGGACCTTACGGTATTTCGTAAATCAAACCCTCCGTTTTTAATTGCCCAATGTAGCAACTTTTATTAAGAAAATAATCAGTCTTTCTTCTTTTAATTATAATCAGTCAAAACAAAAAAATATAATTCTTCTCAAAGAAATATCTAATAACTAAATCTCCCCATTTTACCCCGCCTACAGGGCAAGACGGAGTACCAGTTTGGGTAAGATGGGGTATAGAATATTTAAACGTCGTCATTTTCACAAATCGGGCAGATATGGAAAACTTCGTCATTGTTATCTTTGTAATGATGTTGTAATGATGTAACAATACAGACTATTCAATCAATAACAATACATATTACATCATCAATACAATACATATCATAATATCATATTAATGATGTAACAATACATATCTTTTAATAATTAAATAGTACATATCATTCAATCGATTTATGCTATGATGCATATATTCTCAATGCATTTCATTCTTAATATTTACATGTATCATAATCATATTCACATTCCTAATTTTCTGTTTTTATTTACGATCGTAAATAAATTGAATGTGAAATGAATATGAAACCCATTTCATTCACACCGTAAAATGTAACGTGAGTATCTTACGGAAACCCATATGGGAAATTCATTTAGACTAATGTGTGAACTAGAAATATCATCTTACATGTACACGACTAGCACGCGACATGCACTTGAATTTTCTTTGGTCAAGTGGATGAATAATAAATTAAGAATTGGGTCATTTTGTAAAATTAAACGAATAGAATTTATGACTAATAAACTATTGTAAATTATGATTAGCTTGTAAGTAAGAAAATGTATAAATACCAAAGTAGGAATTGAAAATATATCCAGTTTTAGACGAAACTCTGTTTGAGCAAGGATCCGCTGCTAATCGTAGCGTAACAAATATTTCGAAGGACTCGCTGCTATTTGTAGCGCAGGACTCGCTACTATTTGTAGCGCATCATAAATATACATATATTTATTTTAGTAACCATGGCGTCAGTGGAATTTAAGATTCCTCGCCAGAAATCTCTGCGGCCTAGCCGCTTGGTTAGGTAAGCGTTCCTCCAATTCGGATTAACACAATAAATATTATATTTTGTTCTAGAGAGGAACAGGAGAGATATCTGGTAAAATCAGACTTATTATATCTTCCACTCCTGTACAGCTACAATGCACCCACTTACCGCAAGTCTGTTAAGTGATCCATCCTTCAGTGGACTAGGAATATAAGCCGTGGCAGTACAGACATTCTGTATCTTCGTCATCTGATGCCTGAGCTTTTTAAATCTTTTGTTTTTTTTATTTTTTTGTTTGCTACCTTTGGTTTCCGTTTCTTACTGTTTTGTCTTTCCTTTAATTCTGTTTTATATGGATAAGCAAGAATAATAGCTGTTTTTCCTCTTCTTCGAACTTGTCTTGGTCTTTTTTGAGCCTTTCGTGGATAAGGCATTAACTATTTCGGGCTAACCAGATGGAATGCTGCATTATCCAAAGAATCATTTACTGTTCCTTGCTCTACTAGATATGAGGTTGTAGCAGTTGGTTGAGGTAGAGTGTTTGCTGAAGAATTTAAGGTAATGCAGGTGGCCGTTTGAGTATCAGGAGCTGACGATATTACTGTTGTTGGAACCGTCAGTGTTCGTTGTGAGATTACTGCTATTGATGGCCTTTTTTTTGTGGTAGGAAGGTGAATGCCTATTTACGCATAGAGTGTGGGACTCCTATTCTCGCAAGAAGGCGACTGGACTACCCACGAAACACCTCCTCTGTCAACCTTAGAACATAGCCTGGGACCGTTTGACACATTACTTCCGGCAAGGTCTCGTTTGGTACGCCGTGAGGCACCTTCAAGCTGTATAATCCCTCTTCTAGCGGGAGGGAAGAGGGGAAGAGGAAGTGCCAGGCAAGCGATCCCCCAGCCCCAACACCCCCGGTTGCTGTGAGTCTGTTTTATCTTTTACGACTGCCCGAACATAATGTGCCACCTGGCTCCATTTGTCAACCGATTCGAGCATCACCGCGACTACATTATCCGGGGTGAGCTCTCCCGTCTCCCGGTAGAGGTCCCTTCGCAGCCTGTCCCATTTTATGCAAGCAAAAAATGTGGGGCAGGCATTGTCTTCGTTTCGTGGGTAAAATCGACTATCGGGGGACTGTGACTTACGAATCTTGTGCAGGTAAGACTGAAAAAACCCATGCCCGCTCAAAAGCTGGGTCAGATAGAAGTCAGTCTCACCATGCCTTCGAATTAGCCACGGGCTCACATCTGGGATAAGGCGCGCAGTATACCTTCCCTTCGTGCAATTCACCCAAGACTGCTGCCAATCGTTGATTGCGTGCTGTCTCTCCTCGCGAACAACCATCTCCCTCGCATCCTCGGAGGCTGACAGGTATCACGTCTGCAATAACTTTCACCACCGAATCAGAGACTGTCGGATACGAAGATGCAATCTTCAGTGCTCCTCTTCTCTGTACCTGTGCCAGGCGTTTTCGGTAAACTTCCTTACTGAGAGCGTCGCCCCATACCTCTGTTCCGTACAGTAGCACGGACCCTACAGCACTCATCAAGAGGCGTCTTCTCGATGGGCTGGATCCCCTACATTGGCCATAAATAAGATACTCCCGACGCAGCCTTCTCAGCCGTTGCCCTGATTTGCTCAGAGAAACTCATCTTCGGGGATTCTCTTTTTTTGTCAAGATGACCATTTCGGTTTTCTCCAGTGCTAACCTGAGCCCGCGAGCAGTCATCCAGTTTCTCACTCGGCGCATTTGCATACCTAGCCTATGTTGCACTTGTTCAATGGTGCGCAACATCATCCGCATAGCCGATCAAGCACGACTCATCTGACATCTCAAGGCTCAATAGCCCGTCGTAAGACAGGTTTCTCAGGTCCAGACGATGGATAGATCCATGGGCAACACCCGATGTAAAAGCCATCCTTCGTTGGCCCTATGTTGTGTTGTCGAGCAGGCTTCAGTCCTTCAAGCAGTCCCTCAAAAGCCGCATTAGATATTCTGGAACCAGCGTATCCAGAATATCCACCCATCTAGCGGAGTTGAAGGCGTTTCTGACATCGAGTGTCACCAACAGGACGATCCATCGCTTGGAGTCATTATGTGCCCGAACTGTAGGCAAGCGTTGAATGTGCTGAGCAGCAAGTCAGGACAATGGTGATAGACAAGCCGCAACACCTCAGCCGGAACACCATCTGGACCTGGAGCCTTCCTCGCTTTCAGTGAAAGGATTGCCTCCTCCATTTCCGGCTGTGTGAAGAGTGGACACTCAACTGCTGTTTCACCATGGACAGCGTCAACACGAACAGATGGGCGGAAAAGAGTGCCCGCACTATCGCAGCCATCTTTTCCATATCATGTATGCAGTGGTTGTGTAGGGCGCCAAGCTTCCGATAACTAGCTTATAGCCAAGGCCCCACGAATTCTTGTTCACATTGTCCACTAGACCTTGCCAGCAGCGAGCGTTGCTGTTGTTAAGCAATTTGTGAAGGCATTCCCTAGCCGACTTATATGCTGCCACCAGTTGCATGCCTCGTCACGGTTCCGCGCCTGTTAATCCTTACGTCGAAGCTTGTGGCACTCCCTTCGTTTTTCAACAATTACAGATGACCAGCAGTTCACGGGGGCTTGCCGTGCCGGGATTTTCAATGGAACATAGAAGCGCAGCAAACAGTCGATGCTCATAGTTGAGTTCACGTCTTGAGCTGCCAGTTCTTCTGTCCCCTCTGAAGCTCCCTGCAGCGGCTCACCTGCTGTGAGCACCTCGACGAGCCTTTCGACGTCTATCCTTCCGACGTTCCATCCAGTTGTAGAAAGTCGAGAGCACGAAAACCGGGAGACAACATCACTGATCTCAAGCAGAATGCACTGATGATCACTGGCTGATTAGTTCTCTAATACTCTCCAATTGTGTATCTCTTCCCGCAGGGGGAATGCCGGTCGACAAGAGCAAACTTGGAGGCTAGCATTCTTTAGGGAGCGCCACTCCCACGAACTCGAGGATATGGTGGGCACCGTAAGGTTCCCTCCTAGGATGACAGGTAACAATCCTGATTGAATCTAGACTACGTTTTGGACAACGAACTGGAATTGATGCTTTGGATTGGCGGATATGATGGTTTGGAGCTAGTTGCTTTGCACGGTAGCACCGAGGTGACACTCGTGTATGAATGGCTCCAATTCAACAATCATACCGTCTCCGTTCTGGTAAAACCTTGGCAGGCCTCGGAGTACGGAGTACGCACCAGTGGGTTGGTGGTGTAGATTCGGTTGAGACGGACTCCCGATTAGCGCTGGTCTGGCTCTGAAGACTTGTCCCCATAAGGGCTTGTGCCAACCCTGGCATGGTCTCCCTGCTCTGCAAAGATAACCATGGGACCAAAAAGGTGACCACACACACAAACTTAGATAGTGACTCCGGGACCCAATAAAACTGGAGCAACCAAAAACACTTAAAATACATTAAAAAAAACCCCAAATAAATAAAAAATAATAACAACGACGACGCAACCAGCGGTTGCAGCCACGATGTTAACAGTACATCGAGAGCGGTACTAACGATGACAAAAACGACGAATAATACAATGACAGTGAAGACGGACGAAAAACGGAGATTAGCAGACAGTCTGGTCCAGACTGAGATTCCTGCGAAAGAATTATGCGAACGCCAGAGCGTCCTATTAAGGAAAAGCGGGAAACTCTGCAGGACGCTTCAGGTGTTTGAGTGGTGGAAGAAAATATAAAGAGCATCGAGAATTTGATGCTCACTGCTTCGATCGTTACCGAAGTGACCGATACAATGGTCGTAAATCCCGACATAATAAAGAACCATCCTGAAGTCAACGAGGAGATTACGGCAGAAAAAGTAACGACTGACCAGACAAATAAAGCGACGATGTGTGATTTCGCCGCCAACGTCGAAAATGTGGCGAAAGTACTGTATTCGGAAACGGAAAGCGATAAGCTCTCCCAAGGATGGTTGCAAAGTACAATGCCGCCTAGCGACATGAAGAAGAAAGGCTATTCAGAAAAGCGGGAGATGTTCTTCTCACATGGAACTGCTCCTTTCCTAAGGCAAGTAAACTGCTCTGTCTGGATTCATTTTACTACACTGATGACATTTTGTGGAGCAACGAGAGGTTGGAAAACTCGACACTACATCGAAATCATCATATCACTCTACTTATCGTTAACCACGAACATCAGCAACAGTTGTATGCAACATATCGATTACTACACACGTTTTGGATAATCGGATCACAAATCACCATCACCCAAGTCATTTGTAATTGCATCACGTAAATTCGACATCGAGCGAAAACATTGCACCTGAAGATGGCCCCACTGCTAGCGGTTTGCGTTACTCCTGCAATAGCCTTGGCAAATTTCGGTGTGATCTATGCAGGCCAATTATCCTCAAATCATGGCGTGACTGTTCAGCCAAGTGGTACAAGATTTACATAGCTATTTTGGTCTGCCTGGCCACGACGGCAATTTACACCGAATTGACCACGGAGTGTTTTCTGGCAGCTTGACAACATCTACAGCGAGAATGAGACCAACTTTTTCAGAGCCAATAACGGAATAGCATCATTGTATGCTCTAATCTCAGGACGCGGTGGACAACACCATAAATTGAACGGCATCGAAGAGCATTGCGTGGTACTACATTCTTCCGGCTCTTCACTTTGGTAGACTCTGGGAGGCCAGAGGCAAGTCGGTGAAGTTTAACTTGGCCGAAGTCATGACGCTCATATTCAAAAAACTCTAAACGCTGATCTGCCAAGTGGAATACCGTTTAAAGAGTTGTCCACTTTGTCCTCTGACGAGTAATCCCAGCGGTATTGATCCTTTAACATCAAATCATTTTCTCATCACTCCTAGTGGAGGACTCTTATGGACCCAGAATATCACTCATCCCACATCAACTATCTGAAAAGATGCAAGTACCTTCAGAAGCTACACAACGATTGGGGACTCGTTGGACAGACGAATACTTAGGGCAACTTCAATTGCGGAACAAATGGACTTCTGCAGCCTGGTCATAGTCAAGGTGGACAACATACAACCGGCTACTAGGCATTTAGTACACAACTAATTACACCCAGGCTAACATAATTACTCGTATGTCAGGGTAGCTACCATTTGGAACCATCACGGTGAATTTAAACGGCCAATCAGCAATCTCATTCTTCTGCCGGCGGGCATAAATATGGCCAGTTAATATTGATAATTGACCACGATATGTCAAGGCGGGTAGCAGGTTCGGGCATTTTCACAATCATTGAAACTGACAACATATGGAGCGGGTGAAATGCAGACTGGATCACTCGGGCGGTCGATCGTTACTTTTGTAGGCGATAGGACTTTTCATATGCCATGAAGTTCACATGAATCATTGGTCCTTTTCTCGGCACTTTTCCTCACCAAAAACTTGAAGAAGAAATTTGCTATCCAGCAAAAACGCTAATATGATTTGTTTTTGTTCGAAAAATTTACTTTCATTCCCCTATAATGAAAACTGACAGGATTATGAATTTCCAAAGAGTATAAGGAAAGCACCTATATGAAAATTTAACGTTATAGTATGTTTAAATTTTCATATAAGTACTATCTTTTTACTCTTTGAAAACTTAGCAAAAATAGAATCAATTTTCGAAAAATATTCAACTTGTTTTTTTACTTTCGCCAAATTTTGAAAATTTTCATCATGAGGTCACACCTGCAGGCGATTCAATATGGAATAGCCCTGCTTTTATCTTCAAGTAATAATCAATACTAACATTTTACTTTTAAACATTTTATTAATAAATTGGCACTTACCTTAAATTAATAATTCCCATTCTCGATATAGTCGCTGGTGAGGCATGTGATAAGTCATGTGTTTCAAATATGAAATTCACATTATCTCGAAATTGTATCCTCCATCCTGATGGTAGAGTTAAAAGTCTGTAAAATCCAACAATAAGCAGCTTACAATGATACATGAGTAAATTTTCATTTACGTTACATATGATGTTTGGTTAATGTAAAAACACTTTTGTGTAAACATAAGCAAGAATTATCATACAATAATTCTGTGCTGAATCAGAAAAGCATGCGTTCATATAAATATGTTGTTTTAATTCATGATAATTACAGTAAAATTGTTAATTATGTTTGGGTATTGTAAATGAAATTGTTGAAAAGCAATTAGGGATTGTAGATTTAAAAATAGTCACAAAAATGCTATTTGGTAGTGCTATGGTTTTATTTCTTTGTTAAGTAGGTATGTGAGGATTAATATCTGTTGAACTTTTAAGCTTTCTTATAACATTGAATTATATTTTATTGTATATTATTATTATTATGATTAATGGAAATACAAAGCAAAAACTACGCGTATAAAGGGTGTATTTCAACTTACTTGTTATCATCTAAGACTGAGTTGAGAGCTTCAATCCATTCAGGATCAACATCTCCATCACAAACAATCCAAGATATTATATTCGATTGTTCGGAGCTAACCGTTGCGGCAACTGATGTTAGTACTCCATCTGTCCATTGTCTAGTATCTGGGTCCAACTTGCCCAAAAGCTGAATTCTACTCATTGATTTAGGGCTTATTGTGTATGAGCGAATTACAGCTCCTTTTGCTGTCAGGGCGGCTCGAAGTATTGAAATCAAGGTCGTTTTACCTGACTGTGGTGGCCCAACGACAACCACGCCCATCCGCTTGGTCAATTGTTCATAAAGTTGCAGACATTTTGAAATCTGTTTGCGATTTATGTGAAGTCCTAGCGAAGTCATTGAGTCCTCTAGAGCTGATCGTAGCTCTGAAATGTCACTTGTATCCAGAGTTACTTCTGGAAACACTCTACTGACCAAAGTATTAAATCTAAATATGATTAAAACAGTAATTAAGATACTAAGAAAAACCTTTATATTGCAAACTCACCTTCTTTCATCTGAAGCATTTAATTTTGACATAGTGTTTGCTCGTAAAGCTCGAACAGCAATTTTCATTTCCTCGGTTTCATTTCCAAGACCAGTGTTATTTCGAATTTCTCTACCACAAGCCATTAATATTGCTTTAAGCTCTCTGAGGCCCCAATCATAATGTTTTTGTGCAGAAAGTGTTTTGTTGATTAGATCAAATAGGCCAACAATTCGATTTGCAACTTTATCAGCTTCTTTAAAGCCTTCAACAAATAGCATGACACGAAGTATTTCTTTGGGTTCTGGTTGTTGCATGACTATAGGTCGGAATAAAGCTTGGAGATTTCCTGGAAGTTGTTGGCGCCCTCCGTAATCTTCACCAGCTGGATTGAGTGTAACAAATATTCCACAATGTTGGCTGAGTGGTACCTGAAGAATTGTAAAATTTTTAATTGGACCAATGACAATGGAAGGAAACTTTGGATTTGTCTGTAGGAAAAAGATAGGGAATGCAATTATTATAACAGACGTTGTCTAAGCACATCCCATATACGAGTACATATATTTTACAATTTTAAGACCTGATTCAAAAAGAATTTGCTGTTATGGAACCCACAATGCACACATGGCTAGGTATGTGTCCCCCGTTCCTCTTCGTAAACTGTGAATCCCAACATGTATGTGAAAAGTTGCAAATTGTAATGAAACCATCTACGGGTGCAATGGCTGTATCGTACATTAGCTGAAGTGACAAAATTTTGCTGTTGACCGTACCATCTGAGCAACAGTTGAATGAAGTGAATACATGCATCCAAATCGAGTGAAAGCTTGAGCTTTATGGTTGCGCCAGTGACAGAGGGAGGAATGAATTTTTAGCGAATATCAAAGCGGCAAAGATACATCTATCTGTGAAACATTTGGAATATCGATAGCAAATTTCTATAACTGTACTTTTGTGACATATTTCTTTCTTTTTACTCGAGACTCTGAATGGTGAAGATGTAATTAATAAACGTTATTAATATGTATGAGATTCACGTATTTAAATATTAGTTTGATTAGTTCATGCATGCTTATACGCTACAATTGGTGACCCTATTCACTCGAACACATTATAAGTGGAGGTCATTGAAGACTATAAACAAAGCCCTAAAAAATGGCGACGAAAGAACAACAAGACATTCCCGAAAATGCTAACTCAAATACTCCAAAAAAAATCCGCTAAATATTGCGCGTAAATCGTGACCTGGTAATGAACCCCCTTGGCTGGATGCTGTTGGTGACGTTAAACTACTGCCATTGTATGGCAAGAAGGCAATCCACTGTCGAGACCTCTGTAATTTTCAGCGACAAGGAAACTAGTGGCGTCGTCGTTAAGAACAGTCAGCGATGACACTCAAACAAACGGCCGTTTATCTATCACCGATAAAAATACGGGAGAGATATTTCTTGTGGACACGAGAGCAGAACTAGTGGCGTCGTCGTTAAGAACAGTGACCAATGACGCCCAAACAAAGGGCCGTTTATCTATCACCAATAAAATACGGAAAAGATATTCCTTGTGGACACGGGAGTAGAGTAGATGTAATGAAACGGGTCGAAAACAATGTGCGGCAAACGGAATGACAATCGAAACAGTTGGTGATCAATTTATTGCTTGACCTCGGACTCCGTCATTATTGCTTCCAAATCAGAGGAAGAATACAAACGGCACATTCGAGGGACATCACAGTGATTTAAGGAATACGGAATTAAAATCAATCCTTCAAAATGCGAATTTGGACATTCTGAAGTCCAGGAGCTAGGATACCTCGTCAATAAGGACAGAATTACACTGCTAACCAAAGAAGTGGAAATCATCCTGCAATGTGAAAAATCACGTACGATCCGAAGTTTGAGGAAATATTTAGGTATGCTGAGCTTCTACCGAAAGTTTCTGAAGAACACTGCTAAAATCTTAGTACGACTTAACGATCATCTGCATGAACCTCGGAAAAATGATAAACGACCAGTAGGTTGGACCCCCAAAGCTATTGATGTTTTTAAATAAAGCAAGAAATTCTTAGTAAACGCAACAATACTAACGTATCCTGTAAAAAACGCCCCACTAGCCATCACAACAGATGCTAAAAGCTTCGCAATGGGAGCTGTGTTGGAGCAGCCAGCTAACAACTAGTGAAAACCGCTCGGATTTTTCAGCACGAAATTTAATAAGGCACAACTGAACTACAGCGTCAACGTTAAAGAGTTGCTGGCTATATATTTCACCGTTAAATATTTTCGTGATCGGGTAGAATTTGTAATAAGACCTGATCATAAGCCATTATGCTACGCATTTGATCAAATTTCAACGAAGGCGTCTCCCTGATAAATGTGGGAGTTGGAATATAGATTGCAATTTACGACCGATATAATTCACATCTAAGGCGACGGAAACACTGTTGCTGATGCTTTTTCACGACCGATGATGGCGACCACCATGCTCAGAGGTGAAGGAGTTAATTTTTATTTTTCTACTTATGCAAACTCAATATGGAGGTCGCCATCATCGGTGTGTATCTAAGAGTGATGGCCTGAGGAGAATTAGTGCACACGTCGAAACCACCTTCTTCTAACATTTTTCTTCTCTAATAATTTTTCAGAAAAATTATTTTTCAAAATATGCAACTCATTTATGTAGCTGCAAACAATTCCATAAAAAGTAATTTAAAAAGCTATCGGAGCCATCCGAAAGAGTGATCGATATCCGCGCGACGTTAGAAAAGCTTCAATGTAGAGCAAATTTGTCGTATAGATTTACATTAAGTTGATGTGAAAAGGGTGAAATGATCCAATCAAAAAGTTTAGCTAATAAAAGAACTGTAATTATTATCAAATGCCCACTGGGTTTGAAAAAACTAAAGATGCAATGAAGTTACTTTTATTGCGATACATCCACAGGAACTGCAGGACCATATATCCCGAAAGCACTACAATTTCAAGCACTTAACTCAGTAAATCGGTTATCGCATCCAAGTAGGAAAACTACCAGTCATCTGCTGTGAGCAAAATGTGGCTGACCAAACATGAAGAAGGATGTAGCCAGTTGGGCAAAAGCATGTGTTCAGTGTCAAATAGCAAAAGTTAGCAGACACGTGACAAGATTTCCACTTCAGTTTGCAGTACCACGTACATATTGATGAAGCGGGACCATTACCTATTGCCAATAGCAACAAGTACGTGTTAATAATGATCAACAGGTTCTCGCGATGGACGGAAGCAATTTCAATCACCGAAATAACAGCAGAGGTAGTAGCGCTAAGCTTTTACACCAACTGGGTGGCGTGGTTCAGAACTCCATGGATACTAACCACAGATCATGGGAATCAGTTCGAATCAAAGCTTTTAGGATGCAAGCACATTCGGAAGACGGCATATTATCCTTCATCAAACGTCATGATGGAGCGGCTTCATCGATCTTTGAAAGTAGATTTAAAGTGCCACGAAGATGCTTCTTAGGTACAAGCATCTCCAACTGTCTTATAGGGTTTACTTTGCACTTGCAAAGAAGATATAAAATGCTCTGCGGCAAAAATTGTGTAATCTTCGACCAGCACCTGAAAATCATCATTGGAATGGACGCATTTTCATATTTAAAGATTTAAGCACCTGCAGTCACATTCCATTAGAGTTGACGCATCAAAAAGTCAATACAGCAACCTTTTAATGGACCTTATCGTGTCATGCAACGTACAAATGGAAAAGTCTTCAAAGTCTTAATGGATGGAAAGGAATCAATGATTTCAATTGACGGACTGAAACCGGGATTTATTATTACTCCGGAAATCGAGGAATCAACGACGCCACCGTTCGTCAATTACGAGGAGAGGAAAAAGACACTGATAAAAACGTATCCTGGTCCAGGAAAATCATAACAAGTGTAATTTAAATTGTCTGATTGACAAATTCAAAAGAAGAAGTACTAACATATAGCGAATATCTAAGTGACAAAAAACTATCTGTGAAACAGTTTGGAATATCGATAGCAACTTTCTATAATATGTACTTTGTAACATTTTTCTTTTTTCTCGCTCGAGATTCTGAATGGTGAAGACGTAATTAATAAATGTTATTAACAGGGGTACCGGTTAATACCCGTACGTTTTTTTTTTGGAAAATTGAAGCTTTATTGTGAAAAATTGCTTTTAGACGATCGGAAATGGTTTGTTGAGCGACGCCTAGTGATTTTGCAAGTTTGGGATGGATCTTGGCCGAGCAATGTCTCCAATTCGTGATCTTCAAATTTTTTTGGCTTTCTGGGCCGTTCATCGTCCTCCAATTTAAAATTGCCACTTTTAAACCGTGCAAACCACTTCTGGCACGTACGCTTTGCTAGAGCATGCACACCATACACTTCACCAAAATATGATGACTTTCGGCAGCCTTTTTCTTCAATGAAGAAGTACTCCCCGCAAAAACACTTTATTCGGCACAAAATTCGACATTTTCAGAGTAAAAAAAGTATTGTTTTTTACGCTTCAGCTAAATGACACATACTGATTCTGAAACTATATGACAGTAGCTTTCCAACACATATTTGAAAAGATTTCCAACACATATTTGAAAAGATGGAATAAAACTCAAGTAATGCCATCTGTTAGAAAACTGCATGAGTTAACCGGTACCTCTATCAATATATATGTAATTCACATGTTTAAATATCGATTCAATTAGTTTATGAGTGTTCATACAGACAAACTTCGATCATTGATTAGGTTTTTTGTGGTCTTCATTATTTTATTTGGAAAGCAGTTAAGTCGTAATTATATTTTTAATTATATAATATAATTATAATTATATTATATAATTATAATGTAAAAGAAAGTTGTACCAGTAAAAAAGACCAGAAGAGTCTCTTCCTTCACTGGCCTCAGGCTTACCCCCGAGCTATTGTTTCTTCCGGCATTTGGCCCAGGTTATGTGAGTTATGGGACGTTCGACTTAGGGTATTTTCCTGAGCAAATTATGCTCCAGTATCCAGCCCGGGATGTTACACGCATTTAAAGCGTCTAAGCTTAGCATTTAAAGGCATTAGGCCAAACAGTTTATCCATCAGTTTAACTGCATACTCAAGGCATCAGCCCGATTATTAACATCACAAGGCGATTACACTCGGTGCGAGCAGTCAAACTATTTATAGATTTTTTTTCTTTCGGGCCTTGCTTGGTGGTACGGACAGACGCGTTCCAACTCCTCGGAGTCTAAGGGATGTGTGGCTTTATATAGGTGTAGGATGAGTTAAGAAGGTCGGTACTAAATTAGATCAGGTAGAGGGATATTCTTCTTCTTCCTCTTCGTAGCACTACAGCCCTCTTGGGCCTTCGCTTGCAGCAAATAGCGCCTCCAACTGTCTCGTACCGTTGACCGCGTCTTTCAATTCAGAAATCTAAGCAGCGATAAACTGTCTTCGTAGACCGAGTCAGACTAGCGTTTCCTCGATTTTCTCACTGTTCTCCGGCTTTCAGTTCTCCCAACAAATACCTTCTTGGGTATCCGTTATTCGTCCATACGATTCATATGTCCATTTTATTGCAGCCCCGCAGTCTGACAATCGTTGAGACCTCCGGTTCATCAAAAATTTCATACAGCTCATGGTTGTATCGAATTCACCATTGGTCCCCATCTAGCTTTGCTCCGATTATTCGCCTCGGGACTCGGTGCTCAAAGGCCTTCAATATATTTGCGGCTGCTTGGATGAGGGCACGTTTCACACCCATAATATAACACAGGTCTGATCACAGATTTGTATACTTGGAGCTTTGTTTTCCTGTGTTCATCAAGATCGTTAAAACTAAAAAAAAAGAAAATTATTTGCGAGCTGTTTTCTTCTGCGTCTTTCGTCTCTTCCATTACCGGTTCTCACTACTTTGGCATCTAAATACACAAAATCGCTCGATTTGTAGTAGTACTATTTTAGTTTTGCTTCGCTGTCGAGTATCAGGAATTGTTCTTTCCTAGTCGTTAATGACCATGACAGAATGTTGACGTCGTCGGCATAGGCTACTACTTGGCTCAACTTGTATAGTAATGTGTATTGATGTGTAGCTTCCTTAAGAGTACTCCAGAGTCAAATTGAATAGCAATGGGGCCTCCCTGCTTTAGTCCAATATTTGTGTCAAAGGCATCGGTGAGTTGGTTATTGATGCAAACTTGGGAGGTCGTCGACGTCATTGTTATTTTGGTAAGACGGACCAATTTGGCTGGGATGCCAAAGCAAAGCATTATTTGATATAGTATGTTACAATCAATACTGTCGTATGCTTGCTTAAAGTCAACGAAAATGTGGTGTTTATCTATGTTGAACTCCCAGCATTTTCAAGTACCTGCTTGACTGTGAACACTTGGTCTATTGTCAATCTATCTGTCTACCACCATAATACTTCCCAATAATACTGTTGGCATATGATCCGATTTTATTTTCTAAGATCTTTGAAAATATTTTGTACGCCCTACAAAGCAGTGATATGCTTCTATAATTTTTGGACTGTAGCTTGTCACCTTTTATGTGGATAGGGAATATAATTGATTGGCTCCACCCTTTTGGCATACATTCTTGTTGCCAAATGTGCTGGATGACTTTGTGAATAGCTTTATAAACACCGCTGCCATCATGTTTGATGAGCTCTACTGGAATCTAATCGATGCCCGGCGATTTATTATTTTCTTGGGATTTGATGATGGAACAAACTCCACCCAGAGTTGATGGGACCAATGAAAGCTCTCCGCAAACATCCATACACTTCGTAGTTCTGGAGCTGTGTGGAAGATTAAGGAGGCTCTTGAAATATGATGCCCATCTTTCCTTAATC
Source organism: Odontomyia ornata (assembly GCA_963969285.1). Classification (NCBI taxonomy): domain Eukaryota; kingdom Metazoa; phylum Arthropoda; class Insecta; order Diptera; family Stratiomyidae; genus Odontomyia; species Odontomyia ornata. The sequence goes on from OZ017739.1 coordinate 25,882,109, forward strand.
TTGGTTTCATCAGCAATGATACTGCCGGTGTCATCACGACTGAGCGTGGTTTTGGGCTGATAACCACGCTTCAGGCTTTTCACTACTTTGAATGCTTGTCTTGTGTTGTTGCTCGCTAAACTTACATTTATATGTATACATCTCAATTGGTCGTCATACTATTTTCTTTTTTTAATTCTAAATATCTTATTTGGTACTCTACTGAGATTTTCATAGTGTTCTCTCTTCGTCCTGGTTTTGCTACTTACGTAATCTTTGTGCGCCTGATTCTTTTTGTCTAACGCATTATGGCACTCATCATCAAACCAATCATTTCTCTTGTGCTGGGCTTGATGTTCAATTGTGTGTTCTACCACGGTCTTAAAAGCCGCTTTCACTTCCATGCAGAGCTAGTTGCTTATCTTTAACGATGTGTCTGATAAGATGGGAGCCAGCTGGTTGTCGAGGGCCTCTCTGAAATTTTTGGCCACAGACGCTCTTTGGAGCCTTTTGATGTCAAATTTTTGCAGCACGCTGGTCTTCACCGAATATGCCTTTGACATACAATATCAACAGGTTAACTTGATCAAGCAATTATCTGAATTACAATTGGCTCCTCGATGTGTACGGACGTCAAGTATGTTATGATTGAGGCCCAACGTTGTTGGATCAGAACATGATCGATCTGGTTTTGTGTGTTCCCATCCAGTGATACCTAGGTCATTTTATTAATGCGTCGATGTGGGAAGCAAGTGGAACGTATGACTAGATTTCTGCTACATGCAAGGGCAATCAGGCGCTGGCTGTTGCCATTTATTTCATCGTACGGGCTTAATACTCCAGTCCTTCCTCAATGAGATAGTTTATCGCCAACCTTAGCATTGAAATCACCCAGCATAATTTTTGTGTCGTTTGTAGGCAATGACTTTACCAGCCTTTCCAGGTGGTTGTTGAACATTTCCTTCGTTTCTTTGTTCTTTTCTTCGATCGGGGCGTGAATATTGATCAGCCAAATTTTGAAAAATTTCGCTTTCATACAGATTGCACACAACCGTTCGTTTATTACCTTGAAATCAATAACGTGCGATTTGAACTTCCTATCCTCTATAAAGACTACTCTAAATTCTCGTTTTCCAGTAGGCTCCCCACCTTTGAATATCGTGTGCGATCTCATATCTTGATTATCATTTCCAATCCAGTTTGTTTCCTGGATTGCCAGAATTTTTAATTTGTTTTGACTAACCTGTTGTAAAAGGTCCTTAACAGCGCCAGGGTAATTGAGTGTTTCTTCTCACATTCCAAGATCCAATGCCATAGTCGTTTTTCGTTTGCGAGGTCGTTGCCGTGAGTCCAATCTATTCCGAGGCCCATATGGAGGTTTCAAAACATTGTAAGCTTTAACAGGGACAGGGAGTTAGCCCGTCGCCCAACCTCCATTCCCGTGGCATAGTTATTACTTCGATTCCGTTATCAGGTGCGGAAGACTCGTCTTCACTCTCTTATGTCCCCTCAAAGAAGGTGTTAGTTGGATTTAGTAGCAGAGCTGTAGATGTATTTACAGTTATTAGCATTTCTCGGCATTTAATGTCCCATAATTGTGGAACTAGTAAACCCAATGTGCGACCCCGAGAACATTTGCTACCATTTGATTGAGGAGTTTAGAATGAAAAATCATGGAAGCTGTGGGTTGGGGAAACAAGGGATTCCCTCGTCCTTTCTCACACGGGCTTGGGACTGTCTACAGCGGAGTTAAAGGGATATTAAGTTTTCTTCTTTTGGGTTGTTGGATGTCCGTTTGTTGTGGTTCGTGTCGCGTCCGTTATCGTCGGAGGGTATGGCCTAGAACTGAGAAAATTGTGCCGGAGTTTGTTATAAGTTTTTTTTGATAATGCTTCTATCCTTCTTTCTATGTTTATATATTTCAAATTTTTCTAGGGTGTCAAGTCTCGGCCCTTTGCTTTGTTTGTGTAACAATAGCATAAAGTTTGCCACAGCGTCAGGCTTGTGTGCGTAGTTTTGTACATACTTCGCATAAGTGGAGTCTGTCTCGTTGTGTAAGAAAGATCCTAAGCGCTTTTAGTTTTTGTTTGGTCCTTACTATGTATACGAAGTCACAGTCCTTGCATGTCAATTTGTATATGTCGCTGTTCTCGTATATTGATGGGCCATTTGGTTTTGGTTTCAGTTTGTCTCCAATGTTGTTGATTTTGAATGCAGTTTGTATTTCTGAAGGAAGTTTGTTAGTTTGTCTGTCTCTTTGCCTACGTATCTTAACGAAATCAATGCACGTTTCAGTCAGTTGGCGTTCCTGTTATTGTTTGTACCGTTTAACGAGTTTGTCAATGCCACGTTGTTTGTCTGTGTTATTAGTAGACCCTCTACATTATTGATCTGTATGCTGCTAGTTTATGTTGTGCGGGGTGGTTAGATGTTACGTGCATGGTATGATCAGTTGTGAGTGGCTTTCTGTATATTTTATAGTCTAATCATGTTTGTTTGCATGTCATGGCTAGATTCATATCGTCGAGTTGTCCGTTTGTTTCTATTTTCGTAGTGAAATTTATATTTGTATGTATCTCATTTATACAGTCGAGTATTCATGTTGACTTTTTTCTTGTGAGTCAATAATGATGAAACAGTCATCCATATATCGTTTGTAAAATATTAAATTGAACATTTCGACAATTTTGGGTATAACGACTTCTTTCTGAGATTGTAAGTATACTTCTGACATTATTGATGATATTGGGTATCCCATACCTAAACTATCCTTGGCAAAATATGTGTTGTTATTGAACTTAAAATAGTTCTGCTTGATTGGGGTCTTTATGAGATTGACCAGTTCATCTGTGAATCGTCGGCTGATATTGAATGAGAGTTTTATCTTTTAGCATGGTCAGCGTTTCATTGACGGGTATATATGTGTAGAGGATGGTGATTTTTAGTGAAAAAAGTCGACAATATTATAGAGGTGGTAGAGTTCGCTAGATCAAGGCTATTCTTTAATGTTGCACTACATCAGCCAGTATCGTTGCCAAGTAACATGTTAATTAGTATGCAGGAGCAGGGCTATAATTGACAACAGGTTGGATAGGGATATTGGGTTTGTAGAGCTCTTCCAGGGTGCTTGTTAAAATACTCACTAGATCACAAATCCATTCAAAATAATTTTTCAAAGGCAGCGTTTGTTTGAAATTCTAAAATTACGCTATAAAATTTTGAATGAAAGGGCAAAAAATCAACTATTCACGTAAAATATATCTATGAAAGTGTGGCCAAAAGATTCAACAATTACCCTCTCTTCCCCATTTAACCGTTGGCTTCCAAAATATACTTACACTCTTATCTAGTATTTGAACTTCCTTGGTCTTCTCTTTGAGAGCAGTCTGAATTGGCTGTATAAGCATAGAAATAGCTGACAAAGTTGCTTCTTGCAAACGATTGAACTCATCAAAACATCCCCATGCTCCACATTGCGCTAATCCAGTTAAAATCAATCCCATAGCTTCAGCATCTAAATTCTGAGCGAAAATACAGCAGAATCGATTACTAAACATTTTTTTCAGATAAAAAGGACCCATACGCCCTTACCTCATCGCAATTGAAAACCAAAACCAAGCGTCCTAGCATTCCTCCCAATGCTTTTACACATTCAGTTTTTCCAGTTCCGGCTGGTCCAAAAGGATTTCCTCCCAAACCAAGATGCATAGCTTGCGTCAACGTGAGGTAGCATTTGTGTGTCAAGGAAGTGTGAACAAGCTTATTTGGATTTCCCAGGAACTCGTAGGAATAATCGAATTCACCAAATCCCATTTTGATAGTTACTTTAGATTCCCTGTCAAGATAGTATTTGATTTGTTGAAGCCATATCCAATCTTTTGGGCTAGTAATATTAGCTTCGATAAGCTTCTCTAGAATTGTTACGTAGTGCACAAGATCTAGAAGCAGCCCACGCAACTTAATTTGTAGCAAAGCACTTTGACTTTGATTCTTCAGCAAAGCATACTTTGAAATTTCCTCACGTAGTGATCTCAGTGCCGAAGAAAGTGACATTGATGAAATCGCTTTTTCAGTTTGTTTGGTGAATTGAATTGCCCTTGCAACACAAATAACTTGCATTGGGTATTTTTCTAAAGCTTCCTTATTAATTTCTGATATTTGAGAACAATTCACGATTTCTTTTTTTAAAACATCCTGTATACTATTCACAAGTTGATTCAACCAATTTTCAATAGAACCATTGATTTCAACAGGTTTCAAAAGTGATACTGCATCTCCTTCAGCTGTTTGTACTGTAGAAATAAGTGTCTTGTCCTTTGAATTATCGATTCCTAGAGCGTGAACGCCTGGAAAAAGCTTACTGATATGCTTTTGAATTATTTCAGGTTTGGCAGCTTGACCAAGCATCTCCAGTAAGTCATCATCACCCATGAAATAGAATCTTGGGAAAGCGTTGCGTTTACCCTGAAAAAATGTTCAGCATTAATACAAATTTAAAAGTTTAAGCAAGGTTACCATGATATAGGACATCAAAGTGTTTTGACATCTGGATAACTGGCTTTCCAGTGAAGCTATTATAGTTGAAATATTATTTATTTTAAGAACAGATAACACTCGGTTATCGTTAAAAATTTCTCGCATTATATACTGGAAATCTTTATCAACTCGTCTGAATAGTGCCTCTTCCGTTTTCAAGGTACCTGTTCCAAAAACTGGTTCCAAATACACCCATCTATGTGAGTAAAAAATAAAAAAATGTTATTCAACGATATTACCATTTCACAAAACACAAAACTTACTTTCGTTGAGCTTGACTCAAATTGGTCAAAATATTGTCAAGACTAGTCAAGCGGTGTTCCCAAATATCAGCTTGATCAGCAAATGTGTCAAATGCGGCAGAGTTCTTTGCTGATTGCAGAAGAGATAGATTGTCGCCAATTTTATTCAATACTTCTTGGATATCTTTGAGAAGGGGAACGGTATTACCAGTAGAGTCATAATGGTTTGTTAACTTCAGTATTGCAGTTACAGCCCATTGATCAAGTTCGTTCAGAGCTTGACGAACAATTTGCTCTGAAGATGCTTGTCGCACAATATTCTACATGAAGTTTAATTTAGTTCTTTGAAATTACCCCTCAAAATCACCCAACCAACCTGAATTTCATCTGAATTTGAGATCAAATTTACCACATCCTTCAAAATATCGTCTAGACAAATCATATGAGCAGGCTTGTGCTCCTTTTTAAGCAGTTGAAATATTCTAGCCCAATGACGATCAGTAAGTGAATCGGATTGGAGTTGTTGTAAGGTAGGCAAAGCAGTGTGATATTGTTCTACGGATCGCCTTATTCTAGATGATGCAGTATCCAATGATGCATCAATGGATGTTCGCCATTTGTTCAAAAACTCTACAAAAATATATGGCCTTCGACGATATACCGCCCAGTCTTCTTTCGCTACTTCTTCTAGCTCTGCCAAAAAAGTGTTATAGACTTCCCACTGTTGGCCCATACTTGCTAGGTTTGTTTCAATGGAATAAAATATTTCTTTGACATCCTCTGGACATTCCATGTTATACTTTTTGCATTCTGTAAGAAATTGGTTTTTCTTTTCTAAAATAGTCTTCCAATGCTGCTGACGTTCTTTGAATATATCAAGTGTAGAGTCTGGATTAGATTCCAATTCAGCGATAGTTGACTCCCAGCGAAGAGAAAATTTCTCTGCTTCATCTTTGATATTTGACAATTGACGAGAAATATGATCTCTCATGATTTCTACTTGTCTTTGCAATACTGCTGAATGATTTTCAACAAGTGGTTGTAGCTTTTCCCATTGGTTTAATATTTCAGATAGTGCTGAGACACGTTCTTTGCACCATCCCGCTAAGCATTTATTTTTTCCTTTAACGATCTCAAGAGTTTCAGACATCTAAGAAATGATTATTTCTTTATCGATATTAAATGAAGTCTTATACGTTAACATTGTGATTTAGACTTGAAGTTACCTTCGGCATTTCTGCAACAATCCGTTCATATTTTGCCCCCGATTCAGCAATACCTGATTCATCCATTGGAACATTTTCAAGAAATTGGAGAGACGTTCGTAAGTACTCTTGAATAGAGGAAATATCGTTTAAAATTGATGTCTTAAGGCTTGTTGAAAGAGCTTCCCAGTAACGCCGGCTGATAAATTCAATATCAGATCGAAGTGGTATTATGTTGATCACAAAACAATCAATTGTGTCTTCAGTACTGAAAATTGACCATTTTTTTATGAAGTTCTACTCATACGTTTAGAAAGAAAGTTTTATTTTGAGGTACCTTTCTGGCGCCTGGTATATTTTTAAAATAAATTTATATTGGCAAATCAGAATGTTCAGGAAAATTGCATAGAATAAGATACATTAGCCAAAGAATTATTATCAAATGAATCATATCCAAAACCTCAATTAATTGAAGTTATTTTGAGGTACAAGTTCAAACAAATAAACCAATAATATCCATTGCGTCAACAGCATATTTTTTGTGAAGAGAGTTTTTTCAAGATATTATTATGTTCTTTTCCGCCGTATATCAAGAAAAGAACGTTTTTACAGGAAATTTTATAGGCACAGGTATATGAGCTAACGATTTGAAGTCAATCTGCAGGTTCTTCTGTAAAAAGGTCTATCCGTAAAATCACGAAAATCTTCCTGATAAGATAAAGACATAATATGTAAAGTTTTTTTTTTTCTTTGGAAGTAGTCGGACCTTGCTTTTTTGAGTGAGCAGGCACATTTTGACTCATTTTAGTCATCTTCAATGTCTATACGTTGACACGGAAGATGAATCAAAGAAGTCGAAATGCGTCTGCTCATTTTAAAACGTAGGGGCTGACGGCTTTTCAGGAACTTTCCTGTGAGTCGTCTACACTGACACTGAAGATGATTCAAAGGATTCAAAACGCGTCTGTTCACTACAAAAAGCAAGGCTTGATGGCTATTGATGAAAAAAGGGAATTGTCTTGTCAATGTCAAATTAAAAAAAAAAAAATAATTGGCTATGCTGAGTTCACTCGCAAACATCTAGTTCTAGTGATAGGAAACATGTTTATTTTTTTAGATACTCTGTTGGGCTTATCAAAAAATCTATTAGCACTGAAGGGAGCATAGAAGTAAATATCTGAAAAGAGTAGAAGGATGTAACACACATTATAATTGGACTAAAAATGCCGATGACGGGCTAACACCCCATCCCTGAAAAACCCTACAATGTTTTGAACCCTACAGAAGGGTCTTGGAATAGATTGGACTCACGGAAACGACCTCGCAAACGGAAAAAGGACTATGGCATTGGATTTTGGAATGCCAGATCACTCAATTACTCTGGCGCTGTTAAGAACCTTTTACAACAGGGCAGTCAATATCAATTAAAAATACTGACAATCCACGAAACTTACTGGACTGGAAATTACATTCAAGACATGAGATTGCACACCATATCCAAAAGTGGGAAGCCTACTGGAAAATGAGAAATCGGAGTGATCTTTATTGTAGATAGGGTGTTCAAATTGCACCTTATTGGTTTTAAGGCAGTTAATAAATGGTTGGATGCGATCCGTATAAAGGCGAAATTCTTCAAAATTTGGCTGATAAATGTTCATACCCCCACCGAAGAAAAGGACGAAGAAATGAAGGAAGCGTTCTACAATCATCTGGAAAGTCTAGTTGGCTCATTGCCTACAAACGACGGGTGATTTCAATGCTAAGGTTGGGAATGAGATATCTCATCGGGGAACGACTGTAGGATATAGCCTCCATGATGAAGCTTGATTGACTTTGCGTGTAGCAGAAATCCCTCATCAAAGCATTCATGAAATTACCTAGGTATCACCGGATGGCAAAATACAAAACCAGATCGACCATGTTCTGATCCAACAAGGTTGGGCCTCGAGCATACTTGATGTCCGTACTTACCGAGGAGCCAATCCTAAGTCAGATCATTTTTTTTTCGTAGCACTAAAGCCCCTTTCGGGCCTTCGCTTAGAAAAAGTTTAGAGTATCTCATTGTCATGATCGAGTGAATCGGCACTCCACAAGGTGATATGATCATTATATGTGCCCTTTCACCCAGCTCCGATACGTTCTGATTTGAAACCAGCGCGTATCATAACTAAAACAGCTTATAGTCTGTCCAAAGAATCACTTGAACTAAATCTCGTTGACGCCAACGAAACTCGAACCGGAGACCTTCAGCTTACGGGTTTCGTACTCTAACCACTAGACCACGCGGACTAAAGTTCAGATCATTACTTGATTACTTGATCAAATTTACCCATCAATGTCGTATGTCAAAGGCGTATTCATCGAAAACCAGCCCACTCCGAACGGCGTCTGTGGCAAAAATTTTCACAGAGACCCTCGGTTAACAGTTGGCTCCCATCTTATCAGGCGAATGGCTGAAAACAAGCAACGAGCTCAGGATGGAAGTGAAAGCGGCTATTAAGACCGCGGTAAAACAGCCTATTTGATATCAAGCCCGGCGCAAATGATTGTTTCGATGATGAGTCCCAGAGTGTGTTGGACAAAAAGAATCAGGAGTACAAGGAATACGTAGGTAGGGAAACCAGGACGACGAGAGAAAATTCTGAAAATAAGATAATAATTAGAATTAAGAAAGGAAAATACTATGACAACCAATTGATAAGTATCGATGTAAGTCTAGCACGCAACAACACAAGACAGGCATACCAATCAGTGACAAGTCTGAAACATGGTTATCAGTCCAAAATTATGCTCTGTCGTGATGACATCCGCAATATCATCGCTGATGGAACCAAGATTAAGGAAAGATTGGCATCATATTTAAAACACCTTCTTAATCGCCCGGATAGCTCCAGAAAATTGGAGTCTATAGATGTTTTCGGAGAGCTTCCATTGGCTCCACTCACTCTGGATGAAGTTTGTTTCACCATCAAAGTCCAAAAGAATAATAAAGCGCCAAGCATTGATGAGATTCCAGTGGAACTCATCAAATATGGTGGCATCAGTGTTTGTAAAGCTATTCACAAAGTTATCTAGCATATTTGGCAACAAGAACGTATGCCTAAAGAGTGGAGCCAATCAATTATATTCTGTATCCACAAAAAGGGTGACAAGCTACAGTGCGAAAATTATAGAGGCACGTCACTGCTTTTTACGGTGTACAAAATATTTTCAAAGGTCTGAGGTAGTAAAATCTTATTATTGGGGAGCATCAAGATGGTTTTAGAGCAGGTTTATTGACAATAGACCAATAGTTCACAGTCAAGTAGGTGCTTGAAAATGTCGGGAGTTCAACATAGACGCCCACCAAATTTTCGTTGACTTTGACCAAGCATACGACAGTATTGATCGTAACACACTGTACCAAATAATGCTATGCTTTCGCATCCCAGCCAAATTAGTCCGTTTTAACCAAAATGACAATGATGTCGATGACCTCCAAAATCCGCATCAATAACCAACCCACCGATGCCTTTGACACAAATATCGGACTAAAGCAGGGAGATGGGCTGGCCCCATTGATGTTCAATTTGGCTCCTGTCGATACGCGAGGCACATTACTATACAAGTCAGACGACATAAAATTTTTATCATGGTCATTAACCACTGCCAAAGATTTCCTGAAACTCGGCAACGAAGCAAATAGTAGGGCTACAAATCAATGAGAATAAACCGAAGCTCATGACGCAGTCGAGAAAAAATACCTCAAATACACAAAATATAACACTTGGTAAATACAGTTTCAAAAATGGGGGTGAATTTCTATATTTAGGCACCAAAATGACGGGGACCGGTAATGAAAAAGACAGTTATGACGATCTTGATGACCAGCTACATATACAGGAAGACAAAGCTCTAAGTATACAAATCTTTAATGAGTCCTGTGTTATGCTATGGGTTTGAGAGGTGCCCTAACCCAAGCATCCGCAAATATATTGAACGCGTTTGAACGACGGGTCCTGAGGCGAATAATCAGAGCGAAGCTACGTAGCGACCAATGGCAAATTCGATACAACCATGGGCTGTATCAAATTTTTGACGAGGCGGAGGTCTCAAAGATTTCAAGATTGCATAAGCTGCAATGGGCTCGCTACTTGAATCATATGGACGAACAACGGATACCCAAAAAGGTATTCGTTGAGAGAACTGAAGGGTGGAAACCGGCGGGGAAACTGAGGAAATGCTGGTCTGACTCGGTCGACGAAGACAATTTATCGCCGCTCGGAGTTCGAATTGGATGACGCGGTCAACGGATCGAGACAGTTGGAGGGGCTATTTGTAGGAAGTGAAGGTTCGAGATGGGCTGTAGTGCTACGAAGAAGAAGAAATTAGTACTCAAAATCTGAGTACTCAACGAATACTTCTCAAAATGAGTAGCTGTTCAGAGCATTTAAGTAACGAAACTTGATAAAGAATACTCAAAACGAGTCGCTACTCGCTACTCTTCACAAGCAACGATTATCGTCGCAAGTCACCAGCGACGCAGGCTTGAACGTTTGAAGGCGGGAACAAATCTCAAGTAAATGAGAATTGGAAAAATAGAAATCTATCTGCACACGTTTGAGTAGATCTATGTACCAATGAGAAGCTTTTGTGTAGTAATCGAGCAGTCACACAAGCAAACTGCTCGAAAACGTTCCTAACACTTACCCGAAATTTTAATGGCAGATTTAGAAAAAATATTTAATTACTTCCATTCATAATCGTAATTTATAAAATAGTTTTCTTTATTATTATTATTAAATGTGATTTTATATTAATTGTCCTTTATATTAAATTTAAACGTTTCTCCTTAATTATATTACATTTAAACGTTTCCTTTTAATTATATTCTTCATCAGATTTAACTTTTATTACTATTTATTTCAGTTAATTTTTCTTAAAAATTTTTAAATCGGCCAATTAAAATTTTGGACATGGGAACACTGATTTAGTGCACCCCAACGGGGTATTACATTACCAAAGGCAATCTAACTAGGCTGAGCGAGCAGCTGATGGATTAACCGTGTACATGGGAATCGAAAGGAAAAGACAAGTTTTGGACGGATCGTGGAGTGACGACCGCGACACAGGGATTACGGGAAGAATAACTGGCAGATTTTCTTGGCGGCGTTTTGAAGTCGGGAATATTAAGGAAATTAGATCGAATTGTATCCGAAAATCGTTTAAAAGTTTACAAAACGTACATGTGAGCTGTGGGAAATGATTTGCTTAGTGCTTGAAGTATTCAGGAATCCCTTTTGAAAGTGAAAATTAGCGGCCCCATTTGTCTTCCGTTCCCTATATAGGATCTCGACACCTCGCTCTTGAAATCAATTCGAAGTTGAATTTGTGGCTGTCCCCGAGTTCCTTTGATAATTGATTATAACTAGTGAATGTGATGTTGTTGGGAAAACAAATGCAGTGCAATTAGAGGAGCTGATGTGGAAAACCTTGAGTGAAATTCAAATGGTGAACATGTGATTTGTTCTTGAAATATTTGGCAAATCCCGGGAAACAGACGAAAAAGATTGTGGAGAGTGAGAAATATAATTTGTTGGGGAATGTTGCACGAAAAGTGCCGAAAATACGAACATCGTAAGGTAGTAAGGATAGAAATTGTGTAGTATAGTGAACAAGGAGAAAGAAGTAGAAATTTGGACAGTGAAGTTAACTAGTATTCGAGGGGAAAGAGTCATAGCCTAAAAGTGAAAAAGTTTCCTTTGCTGCAGTTCCGGAAAATATTCCACCCTTCCAGGATTAATAAGGTCCCCAAAGGAGATACATAGATGTCGAATTGCATTTTAACCGTATGATTATAACGGGTTCGTTTTGTCAAAGTTGATTTGGAAATGAGCTTGCGACAAACGGATAGGATTTGCTATTAATAGCACATTTTGTCGCTAAAGATTATCTTTAACTTTTGACAGCTGCGGAGCTGATTTATCTGTATGTGGATGGAGTAGATTCTAATCGTGGATGCCAACAACGCTGAGCAATCACTGCAGGCTATGGTTCTGCAGTTTTAAAATGTCCTGAACTCCTCTGGATGTGATTCCGATGACGTTGGTTACAAATCATCGGTGGATTTGTGTCGAGCCGCAGAGAACTGTGGCACCTCCTTTATATTTGTGCAAGATCGAGCTCCATGGGAGAAAACTTGCGAGCCTATCGAAAGAGAAGCTTTCAAGCATAGTAATTAATCTGTGCAAACGGCGGTGATTGCTAATGGTGATGTGCGCATGGTAGATGATGCAGAAAATATTTTTCTTACAAACAAAATGTTTAGAAGTAATGACTGCACGATATCGCGCAAATAGCCAGTGACCAACTAACGTTTCAATGCTTTCATCATCACCTTACGTTTATAACCGAGAAATGGATGTGGCGCAACCAGCGTGTAGTATTAAATAATCTGAGCCAAACAAAAGGCGTAAAAAAAACAAAAAAGGGGAAACTTTTTAATTTGCATGAGTTCCATTGCCCCATGCACGTTTTTAGGTAAATTTCTCGAGAGAAATTTTTAGGTAAATTTCTCGAGAGAAATTTACCTATTGCGGAGAGCATCATATATATATATATATATATATATATATATATATATATATATATATATATATATATATGGGATATCACGAAATTTGTGACCACGCTAGAGGTTGCAATTTTGCTTCGATTTTCACCAAATTTTGAGGAGAGGTGTATTGGGTAATTATCTCGGTTAAGTTCGTGAACCAGCTATATCGGCCTGGCAAAAACAAAATGGCGGCCATTTTAGACGAAAAATCGCGATTTCTGTTCTGACCAAAGTGTAGCTCCGATTTGGATGAAATTAGGTACACAGGTTCATTGAAGTATGTGATAAATCTCACAATAAACAAGTTGGGTAAACAGACCTACGCTCATGTCAGAAGGGTTTTGTATTCAATTTACAAAATGCAGTCACCAGATCGAATCAAATCAAGAAACATGTCAAAGACGATTTTATTGGAGGAAATAGGAAATACGAAGATCATACTATTTTTAACAAAGTTGAACGAATTTCGACTTCTGAGGTTTTTGTTTTTGTTATACTCATAAATATCTCCCTTGATAATTATTTCAGATGTCCATCCGCGAGGGAGGAAACACAATTTGTTCGAATCCTAGAATGGTTACAAAACCCTTTTGCTAGGAGCTCTCTCCCGCCTCCTTGACTTGTTTCACTTATGAGCATCAATTGTAGGTACTCATTTTCAGTCATTCATTAAATTGAATCAAGTGTTCAAAGCATGCACCTTAAACGTTGAAATTAGGAAAAATAACTCAAAATTATTCAATCTTCGCATTTAAAACAGCCACTTTTTGGTTTTACGATTACTGATACCACTCAAAGACATACATGACACCTATCATTCCTGAAATTTTCATGCAAATCCTAGCAAAACTGTAGTGTCTATGTCGGTAAAAAGCGCATTTTGTTCCATAGCCATATGTTGCCATAGTAATACATGCAGCGCATATTGTTCCATAGTAATACAGGAAATTTCAAACCACTATAACTTCGCTAAATATAATTCAATCTTTATGAAACTTTCAGGATAGATCAACCTTATAAACAGTCATCTGTATACTGAATTTCATAGAATTTAAGGATACCGTTAAGATTTTATTCAAGAAAAGATAAAATCGATAAATCATACTATTACTAACAAAGTTGTGTGAATTGTGAATTCTCATGTATTTGTTGTTGTTGTACTCACCAAGACCTACATTCCTGATTTTTTTCAGATTTTTCGGATCACAGGTGTCCAATCGCGAGGGGGGGGGGGGGACACAAATTTTTCGTGTATTTCCCCTCCCTGTGCGCCCCTCGAAGCAAACTTTGCCAAACTAAGACCTGTTTTGAAAAGTTCTCATAAAGACCTTTCATTTGATACCCATATCGGCTACCTTCAATGAAATTTTTTTTCGGGGGGTCACTCCCCTATATGGGGAGACCCCCCTTAAATAACTTGCAAAAATTTTGTTGTAGTTGAACTTTGAAGAGAGCATCACTTTACACCTACATACAAAATTTGATGTTTCTAGCTTAAGTAGTTTCCGAGAAAAACTGCTGTGACACACGGACGGACGGACGGACGGACAGACAGACAGACGGACAGACGGACAGACAGGACGCAATTTTAGAAGGGTTTTGTAAAATTATTTTACAAAACCCTAAAAATGCAAAGTCGGTACGGCAGAAACAAAATGGCGGCCGCTCAAAGGTCGAAAAACGTGCAAAATTTTGTTGTTGTAATAGTGGTCAAAGCTTACAACAGATTTTCATGAAATTCGGTTGTTTGATAGAAATTATAAGTATCTAAAGAATTACGTAAAAAAACTGGAGGTCAGGTTGCAAAAAACAGAATGGCGGCCAGTTGAAAGTCGAAATTTCAAAGGCTTTTAAAAGTCGCAATTTTGATCCGACATATATGAAACTTGATTTCAAGATAAACATTACTTACACCTACAGTCTTTGATATTTTGGTGATCATGCATGTGCAAATTTCAAAATTGCGGCCGTTTAAATATGCGTTTTTTTCATGTTTTTGTGGCCCTCTAGCGGTCACATTTTCCAACGGATTTTGATGAAACTTGAGATTATGAATCCCTGTACTATGTTCTTGTATTTTGCAGGAAATTATTAAAATTGAATGAAAAATAAAAAAGTCAAAAATTTAAAGCCTAATATTTTTAGCTGCGATTTTCTTTAAAAATTGAATTATTTTGCCCTGTCTGGAGTGAAACTCCTATTTGAACGAGATAATACATTGATTGATGAGGTCCTAGCATACAAAGATTTAAAATAATCCAAAATCAAATGCATGCATTCAAAATGGCAGCCCCCAAAGGTCTGAAGGCAAGCGCAATTCGCTATTTTAGTGCCAACTAAAATAATGAATATTTTTCATTGAAACGTTTTAAATGACTTTACTTGAAAGAACTTATAAACCAGATCATTTTTAAGATATTGTATAATATTTTTAACAATACCCTAAAAAATTATAAAATCGCGACTTGTCTGTCTGTCCGTCCCTCCGCCCGTTTGTTCGTGCGTCATAACAAGTTTTCTCGCAAACCACATGAGCTAGAATGAGGAAATTTTCTACGTAGGTCAAAAGTGGTGCCTCTTGAAATTTGCAGTGCAAGAAAATATTTTAAGGTATTTAAGGGGGTCTCCCCATACAGGCGGGTCTCCCCATACAGGCGGATGGCATACAATTTTTTTTATTTCTGTAGCCCTCTGGCAGCCAAGATTCTCAACAGATTCCGTTGAAACTTGAAATTATAAGTTATTAAGGCAAGTTAATTTAATTTGATTATGCAAATCGAATGACAAATAAAACAGTCGAAAATTTACAGCTTAATATTTTTAGCAGCCGATTTCAATAAAAATCGAAATGACGGCCCTCACAGTTCAGAAAAAAATTGAAATGTATATATTAATGGCAATGCAAGTGCTGATTAAACTTTTATGGAAATCTTTTGAAATTAACTATTCGAGCTATTTAAGCCTTTGTGTGGTAACCACTGTGAACTGTGTAAACAGCAGATGCGAGAAGGGCGAAACCGGTATTTATATGTTTACAACAATATGTAATCCATACGCATGCAACTCAATTTAATTAGCAAAATATTTGCGCCCCGATAAAGGGTTTCTAAAAACGAACGTGGCCAGATTTTTTTTATGTTAATAAATTTTTGATACAATTATTAATTTTGTAATTTTTGCTAAATTTCATTATCTTTTTATACAATTATTCATTTCCGTAAATTTTCTTTATTTTTTTAGTCCTTTTATACAATTGTTAATTTTCGCAAATCTTTCTTAATTTTTTTGTCCTTTTATTGATACAATTATTGATTTTCTTAAGGTTTTCTTAATTTTTTTTGTCTTTTTTTTATAAAATATTCTAATTCTCCTAAATTTTCCTTAAATTATTCCTTTTTTTTTGTTGCATGATAAAAGGAGGGAAACAAATTCATGTGTTACTTTTGGAGTCAAATTGCACGCAAATAGTTATTTGAAAAAAATAAGAAAAAAAAAATTAAAAAATAGATGTGAGGTCAAACGGTTTATGTATTGATTTGCTGGATTGTTTGTGTAACTTCCGTAAATTGCGAGGTAATATCAATACGTTAAACAAGATACAAGACCGTAATTATATATAGAGCATTGAAAAATTTGATTGTTTCTATTTTTCAACTGAGCAGAAAAATTCCATTCCGACGTTTCGGTTAGATATTTACTTGGTTTAGACTAAAAAAATTTTGTTTTGCCCTAAGTCAACTCTAAATCTCTTACATTTTAATGTTTTTGGAGGAATTCCTTTTATTGAAATATTATTAACCTCCAGTTGAAGTAATACGCTTTTTTTGTTTTGTTCAGTAAAAATTCAAGGAATTAAATAATGAATTATTAAGAGAAAATTTCCGTCTTTCCATATCAATCGACCTGACCGGGTATAGGACCCGCATCGATGACAGGCTCTTCCACTAGCATGGACTAGCCATCGGGCTCGCTCGTCTTTTTCTTTCGTTTAACAGGGGCTCTTGCCAGGTAGAGTGGCCTTCCGCTCGCGTGCCCATTTATGACATAGGGTTATGTGATTTCATTGCATAACGCTATGGCATAAATCGGCTACGTTTGTATTCCTCATTAGAGGGAAAAGGTCATACAAAGTACTGTTGTATGAGTTTTTCACTCAAATGGGAAACACATGGCCACGTCTACGTTTGGATCTTGATCCGCTCGGGAGGGTGCGAGGGGGCACCGCTACCATCTGGATGCCACACCCTTATTTGTGGGCCATAAGTCTCGTCGGTAACGACGAAGTCATCTCAAGTACGTCTGTTTTCCCTAGGCGCAGTTTGCCTTCTGAGTCAGCAATACTCTTTGACTCTAAGTAGGTTACCTCCTTTTCGACTTCGGTCGACATTTCTTTGATCCCGTAATTCGTGAATGCGAAATTTTTTTATAGTGGGTCGTTGTGCTAGGGGGAAAGAACCCGCCCCACGACACAGCAACGCTAGCCTGCCAGCGCATTCATGCGTCCCTAGACAAGGCCAATCCTGGCGGGTCTTAACATCCTCTTCCGCTGAGGCAGCAGACCATCGCTGCAGTCCTGCGCGGACATTTAGTCAACCTACTTTCACTATATTTGGTATCGAAAAGTAACGAATGCTTTTCCAAATGAGTATTCGTTACTGAGTAATTATTGCAAGTAACGAGTACTAAGTAACGAATCGTTACTTTTTGCAAATCACTAATGTAGATAGAAAAGGCCTAAGGATTGTTTCCTACTGAATAGTGCCTTACTTAGCTGCTTGCAATCTGCAAAATTTTAACTTTCATGACTTCCATGGTCATTTGCAGCCATTTTTAAAGTTTGTCTACTCCATCATAAGAAGCCTTCAGTAGTTGCAACATAAACCGCATCCTTGGCATTCCAATTGGAAATTTAGCATGAATTTAAAAATTTCTATTGTGTTGTTCTGCTTTACACATGCATCTGATAAACATTCTACTCAAGAAACCTTCACCTCCTCTACTTCCTGATGAATCCAAAATTCAATTCTAAAATTTCAAACGATCAACACAAAACTATAAACTTTAATTGTAATGATGCCTTTCAAAATTTCTTTTAATGGCCCACCTACATTTTTCGTAAATTTTCAAGTTATCTTTTTTGACCCATAGTACCTGATATTTTTTTTCGTATCTTAAACGAGAAACATATCTACAAAATACTTTCCTATGGAATCCAATATTAAATGTTAGTAGCCTTTCTCCAAAAAGATTATCTTACAGTACAAAAGCCCTAAAGATGCGTAAGCTTTCACATGCATTGTATAATAATAGGACATAGTCGCAATCAAACGAAAATTCATAGTAAGTCGTTATACTGAGCTGAGTACACACGTGGCTTATAACCAAATAGGTTTGTAAGATGTTAACCTTCCGTTCTACCTTTTCTTTTGTTGCTTCCCTTAAGCGGTCATATCATGCTACAAAACCTCTTTGCCTACATTTATTGTCATAAGATATTCTGTTTGATCTATTGCTATATTCATTGATTCTTAAGTATGCAATAAACTTATAACAAATGTACATATACGAGTATGTGTTCAGTGGAAAATTTCCTGTGTATCATCATGTTTGTCTACTAGTGATTCGTGGAACCTGGGAAAATCTTTGAGTTTGTCTACATGCAAGCTTAGGGCGAAAGTAATTAGGCTTGCTATTAGAATGTCTGTTGGTTCATGTTACTCATTTGATATTACTCAATTTCGTTATTTTATCATTATTTTCCATACTTATTCCTATTACAGAAAATTTTCCGTTCCTCATTTCTCGAACATATTTTTATTGTATTATTAACAAGGACCACTTAAAGTGCTATATTTTTCCTGATGGCATATTGGACACAAATGAGGACACAAGTACTTACTTCTGAATTTTTGCAATCTCTTGGCTGAAATGTTTACATGCCTTGAAGTTTTCGTCCCAATCCTCCCATTTGGCCAAATGGACAACACAAAGCTGCTCAATATCAACACATCCCAATGCAATCCACGGCATCCAGAGCATCTTCAGCTCTGATAACTTGTTGAATAGCTCTTCAGCCCTCTCGAACAACGGACCAAAGTGATGTCGATTCCTTTCAACCATAATTTTAAACAAGTCACTACTATTATCGGAGAGTCCTCGAAAGCCCAAAGGACGTTCAATAAATCGTCGTAATTGGGTATAGTATTGAAGACGTATCTCCTCCTCGGGCGGACGGAACTGAAGCTGCTGTTGCCTGTTGGAGCGAGAATAAGTGCACATTATACTTGAATGTTGAAATTCATTTTTATTTCAAAATATTTTGTAAGTATAACTTAAGATTGATTAATAAGGGCTATTATCAGAAAAGAACGTTGAAGATGTAATTTCCGTTTCATTTCAAGATTCAAGAACATTCTCTTGTAGAGATATTTTATAATATTTTACATCAATTTCAAGCTTTTCCGTTGATTCAATTTCCTAGAGCTGGGTATGTTATTTCACTAATGGGTGTGCAAGTATATCCTGTTGGCTTCTTCGTGGAAGCACTCATAGTTTGTAAGCCCATGGATAGTACTCACCGAAAGACAATATCGATGTGTATGTCCGGAAGTTTGTTGTTCATGTCAATCAGACCGAGGATGTATTGATACTCTAGAACCTTGTATAGCTGATGGTCCCAATGCAGTTTGAAAGCATCCAAGCTATTGAATCCTTTACTTTGAATTGTGGCAACTATCTCGCGTAGATGGCGCATTTCATCTTTCCATAATTGGCCTTGTGACATTAAATCGGTATTCATCAATTTGATGACCTGGTGGAAAATGAATATGATATTGTTTGTAAATAAGTCGATTAGACAGAAATTCGCTTCTATCAGGAGGATTTTGTGCCTCGCATCTTATGAAAAAAAAACCAAAAATCAAAAACTACTTCCATGATATGTATCATACTATATATTAAATAATAGATTTAAAGAAAAAGGGCCTGTAATTCAAATCAATCGGCCGCATGTCGTTTCGTTAAAGAACTTTACAAGGTGTGTTCCAAAATAAACGAGACTCTTGTCATTAAAATTTTTTTTGGTGGCGCCATCTGTAAAGTGACAGTATGTTTGTGTCATCGGTACAAAATTGAGTTTCGAACAAAG
This sequence comes from Odontomyia ornata, assembly GCA_963969285.1. Taxonomy (NCBI): domain Eukaryota; kingdom Metazoa; phylum Arthropoda; class Insecta; order Diptera; family Stratiomyidae; genus Odontomyia; species Odontomyia ornata. The sequence goes on from OZ017739.1 coordinate 25,901,813, forward strand.
AACTAATATCAAATTTTGTTGTAAAACCGGTAAAACGTTTACTGAAACATTTGAATTGATGAAAAAAAGTTTAAGGCGATGATTGTCTATGTCGTGCCAGAGTTCATGAGTGGTTGGCATGTTTCAGAGATGGTCGTGAGGACATAAATGACGATAAACATAGGGGCCACCCAAAATCAGTAATTACCGAAAACTCCATTGAAATTGTGCGTGAATTTATCAAAATTGAGCCGAAATCATCGTTGAAATTCATAAAATTGGAGTTGAATATCTCCGAAACATCGATTTATTGCATTTTTACCGATCATTTCAGCTTACGAAAGGTCTGTTCACGTTTTGTTCCGCACAAGTTAACTAATGACCAAAAATTGCTGAGAATTCAACACTCGAAAACTGATTTTTTGACTAGAAATCGCATTTTAACCATCAATCATTCACCGTATCCGCCTGGGAAGTTGCATTTGGCCATGAAAGGAAAACACTTTTGCGTCCGTAGAGGGCATCCAAAAGGCTTGAACCGACATCTTGAAGGACATTCTGGTCAATGACCTGAAACACTCTTTCGAAAAGCGTTTGGATCGCGGAAATCAGAGTATCGAGTCCGGAAGAGACTATTTTGAATAAATAAACTCGAATTTATGAGAACAAAGCTCCTTTCGTTTCTATTTTAGCTTAATCTCGTTTATTTTGGAACGCACCTTGTATACATCATTCAGTGAATAACATCTCAAAGAGCGAGTTCATTTGCGGCAATTTGATGCTGTTCTCACACAGGTAATTCCAGTTGGACGAGACGGCCGCGATATCGAGAGAAAGAAATCTCGATGGCACATCCTTCACGTTTAAGTAAAATAGAGTTATCTGTTTGAAGACGGTAGCAAGCCGGCGCGTATGACCTTGCCCAAGATATTTAAATATTTTTTAATCTCAAAAAGCCGTCGGGTTTTGATAATTTGGGTAAGCACAGCATTTCGATTCGCTTGAAGATGAACGACAGTTCTCACCCTACATAATTATCTTTAGTAAAAACATTTTTTAAGGTTCATCCCCCCCCCTATATGGGGAGACCACCCTTAAGAGCCGTTGCAATTTTTTTATGATCTAACTTTTAAGATACCATCACTTTACGTCCCTGTGGGGCACCTGACGCGTACTTAGCCTAAAAAAGAAAAACGACGATTTTGGAAAAGTGGTGATTTATTTCTCAACATAATCTTCTCTTAGCTTGATATACTTGACCCAATGATGCTTCAACTAATTTAACCCGTCTGAAAAATACGTTTTCTCGAAGTCAGTAAAGTAGGCCTCCGTGGCGGCGATGGCCCCCTTATTAGACTAAAATTTGTGCCTAGCGAGTGACTTTTTCAAGTTTAGAGACAAAAAGGAGTCGCACGGGGCTAAATCAGGAGAAAACAGTGGATGGGGTAGCAGTTCCTAGCCCGATTCGACCAATTTGGCGTGGCATAGGGGGAGGTGTGAGCCGGTGCGTTGTCATTGTGGACTTCTTCTTCGCCAAATGGGCCCTTTTTTCTGCAATTCGGCATCTAATTGGCCCAACAATTTGGCATAGTAGAGCCTTGTGATCGTTCTGCCCTTCTCTAGGTAATCGATGCAGATCACAAATTGTAAATCCAAGAAAACGGTGATAGGACAGTCTTCGCCTTCTTTGGAGCTGGGCAACGTCCATTATTTCGGCTGCTCCTTGGTCTCTGGTGTGTTCCATTGGAGCCATGTTGTATCAACGGTCACAAAACAACTCAGAAAATCTTTATTATGGTTGCGTTATTTGTCGGGAGAGAGCAAACGCGGCACCAATCGCGCTGATAGCCTTTTTATGTCCAAAATTATACGCAGGATAAGAAATGCTTTCTGTCTCAGCTATCTCACGCATCTTCAATTGGCGGTGTGCCAATACGAGCTCGTGCATTTTTGTCACGTTATCCTCCATTTTAGTCGGTTTTTGGTACTTGGGCGCGACTAATCAAATCCGACGTGCGACGACGTTGAAACTCATTAACCCAATTTTTTACGGCCGCTATCATAGGAACAGAGTCGCTATTTACAGCATCTAAGTGCTATTTAATTTCGCTGTGTGATTTCCCTTCCAAAAACAAGAATCGAATCAATAACGGACATTGCTTTTCCTCCATTTTTCTAATATCCGAGGTCGAAACAAAGTTACGAGTCTGATTTGGCTGAAATTTTTACAGTAGTCGTCTACAAGAATGTACTATACGATAGCGAATCTCTCTATTGCGATAGTGGTGCCATCGGTTGATGAGGCTAAGCACGTATCGGGCCGCCCTCGTAGAAGCACTGACAACGATCCATTTAGTATTTACTTGTCGTGGAATCAGGACAACAGCGTTGGATCGGATTGAATAATCAACAACGAATATCGTAGCGTATAAAAGACTACTCTTTTGAAACATGAAAAGTTAGATCATTGAGCAGACCAGGTGCACTGTGACAACTTCTGGATGATATAAAGAAATATAAAACCAACATCCTCGCATTGCAAGAAAACAGATGGTTTGGTGAAGAGCCATTCAAACGCACTCCGTGTTTAAAAGCGGAAAACTTCAAGAAAGCCATGAGGTTGGAGTGGCTTTTATTGTCGATATTACATTTAAGTAAATCATCACCAACTTCAAACCCGTTAACGAAAGGCTCTCTGCAATTCGTATCAAGACCAAATTTTTTAATGTCTGCCTAGTCAAGTGTGACTTGCCTATAGAAGCCAAAGATAATGCATTGCCATCAAGAAACATTTTCTGGGTGACTTCAATGCAAAAATTGGCTGAAAAATGGTGCATGGACGAACAACTAGAGCGAACAGCCTCCATATAGAGACCAAAAACCAAGTACAATGCCTGATAGACGTTGCCACTAGTAGAGGCTTCACAGTAAGCTCCACATACTTCCCGCATAAAGACATCCATAAAAGAATGTCAGCATTTTCAGACGTTCACACATTCAATCAGGTGGACTATATTCTCACACAAAAACGTGGAGCTACCAGCTTTCTCGACACGCGTTCGTTTTGCGGTACTGTCATCACTACCTTATAAAGGTCAAGTTCCAATACCGCATCTCGAAGATTTGTAAGCAAGGAAGATCAGTTACTCCAAGGTACTAGATACACAAGCTAAATGATAGATCAGTATCGTCCACATTCATATCAACGCCGGAAAATCAGATCAGCATATTCTCAAGGCGCGAGAAAGTCACAATGACATCAAAATCATATGGAAGACATTATGAGATGCGGCCGAAGTAGCCTCAGGTCGTCAGCCAGAGAAAAGTAGGAATGACTTGTGTGACAGAGAATACAAGAAAGGTAAAGGATACGTCCAGCAAAAATGCACAAGGAGCAATCATAGGCGATGCAGTCGAAATTAAAAGCAGATGGCGGCAATATTTCCAGAAGTTACTCACAGCGCTCCCAACATCCACTGAAGCTGTGAATATTCTAGAAGCAGAGCAAGACAAAGGACAGGCAGCAGTACGTGACCTCATAAAAAATAAGACTCCTGAAATACAGGGTTATCTGCAATATTTCCAGAAGTTAGTCACAGCGTTCCCAATACCCACTGGAGCTGTGAATATTCTAGAAGCAGAGCAAGACAAAGTACAGGCAGCAGTACGTGACCTCATAAAAAATAAGACTCCTGAAATAAAGGGTTAGGAAAGTAGGAAAGTATAACCCTGCCATTTGACATCTGTCAGAATTAAATGTCATCCAAAGCATGTTTTTCTTAGCTGAAGGTTTGCCATTTAGAAATATGGATCGTCTAACAGTCAAAGAACGCGTTAAAATTATTAAATTTTATTATAAAAATGGTGATTCTGCTGTATCAAAATTTAGAGCTTTACGAGCCGATCACAGTCGACAGAATCGACCTACACAGCAAACAATTTCGAATACAGTGAGAAAATTTGAAGTGACTGGATCGGTTGTTGATATTGCAACTCTTGTGCATCACCACGCCATTTGTTCTGCTGAAAATATCGCTGTCGTTGCTCAAAGTGTGGAGGAAGACCCGAATTTGTCGATTCCTCGAAGTGCTCAACATTTGGGCTTGTCTTACGGTTCATTGTGGCCGATTTTGCATTTGGATTTGCATCTTCATCCGTACAAAATCCAACTCACTCAAGAACTTAAGCCTCAAGACCATACACAACGCAGAATGTATGCGAATTGGGTGATTGAACAACAAGCCATTGATAACGATTTTTCGAACAAAATTTTCCTTTAGTGATGAGGCTCATTTTTCGCTCAGTGGTTACGTAAATAAACAGAATTGCCGCATATGGGGCTCTCAAAATCCTCAGGTGATCGCAGAAAGGCCTTTGCATCCGGAAAAGGTGACCGTTTGGTGTGCATTATGGTCTGATGGTGTTATTGGCCTGTATTTTTTGAAAACGATCAAGGAAGAGCCATTACAGTCAATTCTGACCGCTATGGACGGATGTTAACCGATTATTTTTGGAGAGAAATTGAAGATTATAATCTGGAGAATATGTGGTTCCAACAGGACGGAGCCACAAGCCACACAACACAGGCTAATCGAGCACTTTTGCAAGAGAAATTTCCAGGACGCGTAATTTCGAGATTTAGTGATGTCAATTGGCCTGCAAGATCCTGCGACCTATCACCTTTGGATTTATTTTTATGGGGCTATACGAAAGATCGTGTTTACGTGAACAATCCACAAAATCTGGAGCAATTGAAAACCAATATTCGTGAAGTAATGGCCGAGATATTGCCGGAAATGACCTCAAAAGGATTGAAGCCTGTAAGAGACCCCGTGGAAGACATTTGAATGGTGTTCTATTTTACGTATAATGGCAAAGTTCAATCTTAACATTGAATAAAAAATGTTGTTTCCATCTGAACAGTTGATGTGTTTTCTTTAGCTTTACTTTCCCAAGTGTAAAATGGATAATCCTATATATAGTAGATCTAATCCAGAGGGGTCCCCCTCTAAGTAAGCTTCTGAATCAACTAATATGCAGAATATAGTCAAAAAAAGCAGTTACCAGAGGGTCCCCCTCTAAGTAACCTTCTGAATCAACTAATATGTCCTACACACAAAAAGGGGGGCAAGTTAAAGTCTGAAAATTATAGAGGTATCGCTCCACTTTATTCGTTCTATAAAGCGCTCTCCAAAATCATAGAAAGAAAATTAAAGTCGTATTATGAAAGTATTATAGAAAAGTATCAGCGAGACTTTTGAAGGGGACGGTCTACAACAGACCAAATATTATTAGTAAAACAGGTGCTCATAGAGTGCCGGGAATATAACATCGATGTGCATGAACCCTTTTTAGACTTCAAGCAAGTATATGGCAGTGTCAATAGAAATACCCTGTTTAAAATACAGCCGCTCTCGAGCCTTCGCTTCCTGCAAATAGCGCCTCCAACTGTCGCGGTCCATTGACCGCGTCCTCCAATTTCGAAATCCGAGCAGCAATGAACTGTCTCCGTCGACCGAGTCAGACCAGCGTTTCCTCGGTTTCCCCATTGGTCTCCGGCCTTCAGTTCTCCCAACGAATGCCTTCTTGGATATCCGTTGTTCCTCCATACGATTCATGTGGCCAGCCCATTGCAGCTTCCGCAATCTTATAATCGTTAAGACCTCCGGGTCGTCAAAAATTTCATACAGCTCATAGTTGTATCGCATTCGCCATTGGTCGCCGTCTAGCTTCGCTCCGATTATTCGTCTCAGGACCCGTCGCTCAAAAGCGTTCAATATATTTGCGGATTCTTGGGTTAAGGTCACACCCATAGCATAATACAGGTCTTATCACAGATTTTTATGCTTTGAGCTTCGTTTTCCTGTATATGCAGCTGATCTTCAAGATCGTCAAAACTGAATAAAATATTTTATTTGCGGGTTGTATTCTTCGGCGTATTTCGTCTCTTTCGTTGCCCGTTTTCGTTGTTTTGGCACCTTAATACACAAATTCGCTACCATTTTCGATACTATATTTGCCAAATGTGATGTTTTGTGTACTTGAGGTATTTTTCCTCGACTGCGTCATGAGCTTTGTTTTATTTTCATTGATTTGTAGTCCAACTAGTTTTGCTTCGCTGTCAAGTTTCAAGAAGCTCTTGGCAGTTGTTAATGACCGTGACAAAATGTTTGTGTCATCCGCATATGCTACTACTTGGCTCGACTTGAATAGTAATGTACCTCGCGTATCGACAGGTAGCTTCCTTATGACGGACTCTAGAGCCAAATTGAATAGCAATGGGGCCAGCTCATCTCCATGCTTTAGTCCGATATTTGTGTCGAAGGCATCGGTGAGTTGGTTATTGATGCGGACTTGGAAGGTTGTCGACGTTATTCTCATTTTGGTAAAACGGACTAATTTGGCTGGGATGCCAAAGCAAAGCATTATTTGGTACAGTACGTTACGATCAATACTGTTCAATGCTTGCTTAAAGTCAACGAAAATTTGGTGAACGTCTATGATGAACGCCCAGCACTTTTCAAGTACCTGCTTGGTTACGAAAATTTGGTCTATTGTTGATCTACCAGCTCAAAACCACCATGATACTCCCCAATAATACTGTTGAGTTCACTGAAAAACTCTTTTTAAGTTTCAGAATATTTGATGCGGCTTCTGAGTACTAACTGAAGGGTTGAAGCCTGTTTATGACATGACAAGGGGGCCAACGAAGGATGGAAGTTATATCGGGTACTGTACAGGGATCTACCCTTGATTCAGACCTCTGGAACGTGTCTTACGATGGGCTACAGAGACTGAAGATGCCAGTTGAATCCCATTTGATCGACTATATGAATGATGTTGGGGCTCTAGTTGCTCAATGCTCCGTTGAATAAGTGCAGCTTAGGCTAGGTATGCTAATGCGCCGATTAAGAGACTAGACGACTGCTTGTGGGTTCAATCTAGCACTGGAAACCTTAACAAACAAAAAATCAATTCATAGGGTAAGGATGACCAGTATTTGATACGTACTAATCGAATCAAAGCCAGCGGTGAAGTACTTGGCGCTACTGATCGACTCGAAAATGAATTTCTTTGAGCAAAACAAGGCAACGGCTGAGAAGGCTGCTGCGGGTGTATAGGCTCTGAGTTGAATTTTGGCCAATGTACGGGGACCCAACCCATCAAGAAGACGCCTCTTGATGAGTGTTTTAGGGTCAGTGCAACTGTATGGAATAGAAAAATGGGACAACGCGCTCAGTAAGGTGTACCAAAAACGAAGAGGAGCACTGAAGATTGCATCCTCGTAGCTGACAGTCTCTGGGTCGGCGGTGAGAATTATTGCAGGCGTAATACCTGTCGCCATCCTTGCTAGAGAACACAGCGCTATTCGTCGAAGCGAGGCAGACGGTTGCCCACGTGGAAAGACAGCGCTCACTCTCCAATTTCCACCAGTCTTGGGTGAATTACAAAGATGTAAGGTTGACTGCACTTCTTATACCGGGTCTGAGACCGTAGTTAAATCTAAAGCATGGTGAGACTGACTTTTATCCAACCCAGCTTTTCAGCGCACATGAGTTTGTTCAGTCTTAGCTTTACAAGATTGGTAAGTCAGGGTCCCCCGACAGTCGGTTTTACCCAGAAGAGGAAGGTGATGCCGGCCACATATGGTTTGCGCGCAAAAAACTTAAGCATTAAAGGGTTTGAAAAAAAACTATTTAAAACCATAATTTCAAATCCATAAAATTTTAAAACAAACGCAGAGTTTTGAATTGATAATTTGACGAAAATAAAACTTTACGGCTATCGGTAGACATAATTTTTTTGGTTAAACATTATTATTCGAAATTTTCATCTATCCCACAGGATATTGATTCTGAACTTATGTCACTTGTACATCATTTGCCACACATTAACGAAGTGGAAATGCTTCCAGCCGCACAAAATGCAACGGTGTTCGTTCTCATCACTCTACATGACCGCACGCGTAAAATCATTAGTAAATACGATTGCATGAACAAATTGCATATTATTATGAACTACCAGAAATTATCGTAAACCATGTTTGCTACGTGCAATTTGCACACACTCAAATACACACCACCTACATACGTGCCGTGCGAATAATCATTTTACCAAAGGTTTATGCATGCGGTCCTTATACTCGCATCTGATATGAAATCATACCGTTCGCTTGGCTTGTTCATGATACCCTGCAAGCATGTTATTGTCATTCGATAGTTGGTTGACGGCTGCCTGCAGCTTGCTGACGTAATTTTTAACTGACTCTTCATCATTCCAGGCGACAGATTCACTTTGTACCAATTTCGATAATTCGATTGCGCTCTTGAGCATTATTGGCCTCTGACACGGAATCATTCGATCGCCAATAGTGTTATGGAATGTGGCAATTTGTTGTAGGCGCCGGGCGTAGCCGATAAATTTTGTGGCATGTGATGCAGCCGAACGCAGCTCGATGGGTACGCGATATCCTAAATTTTCGAATTCGCGAACATCCTGACAAAACGTCACCAGCTTGGGATTGAACGTGACTCGCATCAATTGTTTGCCCTCCTTTTCGAACTGAACAACAGATTGGTCCTCGCGGAGCCTGTAGCGGGATTTGTTCGATTATGAAAAACATATCCTAGTATTCAACTACTTTATTACCTTAATTCACCACTTTTAATTTCCGATAAGCATTTCTCACTCCAAATCTCAAAATTAGTTTTGAGTAGAGTCTCCACTTCCTCTTTCATCTCCTGCAAAGTTTCGTTAATCTTTTCGTATCCTTCCCGACCGTCAATTAAATGCCGCACTTTCTCGATCTCTTCCAACTTAAAGTATAAGAAAAATTGCATTTTAAATTTGCTGCAAAATAAAATAATTAGTTTAATTAAATTCCACTCAGGAATTTCGAAAACAATCACACTTCAATTTAACTCTCCTTCCCTCCCGACTCACCTGATGCTGAACTACTTTGAGCCATCGACACTCATTGCAGAGTGTGGAGAGATGCCCCACATTCGGCTCAACATTGGTATCGTTCATTGCCTTCTTCAAATCCTGCAGGAGTAATTGTAACGACTGCAAAAATTGCTCACGTTCGGTGGTTAGCAATTCAAGTATCGTTGGCCGCTGGATTAACGTGTCATATTGGGAAAAAATGAAAATCACTTGACGTGGATTGCTTAAGTGGTGGTGGAGCTCGTACTTGATGGCCATTGCAATCCTTTCATCGATCGGTTGAAGCAATTGCTCGAACTGCTGGAGCGCTTTGTTCCACTTCTTTTGACCCACAGACGAAGTATCGAAGACATTTATTGCTAAAGTTAATTAAATTCAAGGTATACTCGCATGAAATTTCCTTTATTTTGAATATCAGAGACTTATTAATGCTTTAAAGGACACGTGTCACATTGGCCATGAGGTGACATTTGCCTGTAAACGTTTCCACCCCCTCTCTGTTTCATAGCATAAATCAACTTACTTTTGAAAGGCGAGCTCCAGGACAGCATGTTCCTCACGTCATTATCATCAAGCAGAGTAATTATTTGCTTATATAAATTCTTTATACTTCTGATTTCCGCCAACCGCTCCTTGAATAGATGTCCTTGCTGCGGTGAATGTGGCTTCCCAATCCACGGGTGCTGACCATAATTGGGCCAGAAGAGTCTCGTTAGCGAGTCGCAAAGTTGCATCCAGGACTCGGTTATGTCCAGAACTTGGTTCATTAGGTTGTTAATGTGGTAGGAGCTGACATTCCAGACGTCCTCGCTCATTAGGTTCTCAATGCACGTCTCAACGATTTGATTACCTGCAGAGCAACGATACAAAATGAATGAAATGCTTGTTCTAGGAAAAAGGAAAACCAGCGATTATTCACAGTGATTGCCAACCGCAAGCAATGGAATGAAGCATTGGCGAAGGAAGGACCTATAAGTGAAGTGGAAGCGAAAAAAGGAATGCGGATCTTTTGTATGAGGATGTTATCACGACTGGGAGGGTGGGAGTCGATTCAAGGCAGGCAAGGACTATTGAGTGGCCATTGAGAACATACAAATAACATCCATCAAATCTGCCATCCGATTCTGTGGGTAGTGGTATGGCAGGCGCCATATTTCATCCAAGTTGTTGTGTGCAGAATCCAGAAATTCTTCAACCGTGCTGAGGGAGTTCTGGTCAATTTGTCTGTGAAAGAAGCAAAAAAATACAAGAATATTTATCGAATGAATGTACGAAGGAATTTAACATTCTTTGGAGATTAGAAGCATGCACTTTGTCATCAATATTTGGAATTTTAATAGATTTGATGTCAAAAATCGTTATCGATGATAATAATACTGTTCAATATCCTTTTAATCTGTGAGCTGGCTTCGATTAATAATATTGTAACGTTAAAAGAGTATCACAGGCTTCGCAAATAAAAAGCAAGTAATTGAAACAACAGAAACTATTCTTAAGTGCAAGATTCTATTCTTCTGTCTGTAGTAAATTTTATGTGGTTTTTGGTTTCCAGTAACAAATCGAATTCTGATGAAGCCCGCGATTTCAAGGAACGGTTTTGATTTTAATGTGCTGCAACATTAATGGCATTGCCTCATTATCTGATTATCTATAAAGCTCAGAACAGCATCAATAGTTCAAAAGAATCTTCTGCTACACGAACATTTGGCGAATGAACGTCAATGCACTGAAACGTGAAATAATTTTGTTTCGAACGAAGCAAAATTTGGCTAGTCAAGATTTGGAACGTAATTGGATGGATTTGGCAGTTCAGACCGGGTGCCTTATAGATCCTGTGCTCGATACGTAGATGTTCATCTGGAGTATTATTTATATTATAACAAGCATATTAAAACTATAATTAGTAACTCGCGTAATGTTTTCAGGTCCTTTCCCCAACTTTTTCATTTCCGATACATCGATCACTAGGTTAAAATTATCTGTTACAAGACTTTTATTAGACTAATCTTGACATAGTGACCGTCAAAAGAAAGTAAACACCAACTTTTCATCTTTAAATTGTTACATTACAAAGCTATTATTGACTTGCGATAAAAAGTAATATTAATGAGTTTACTACTAAACCATTTAGAGATTGATTACTATTAAACATGAAATCAAAACAAGTGGCAACATTGCACAAATCTCACCAAAGCGGAAATGCATCAGATTTTACGCGTCAAAAAAAGTAAACAGTGGTAACACTTACTTCGCTTCTTTTATATTTCGGGGAAGAACCTTAACTTTTGGTGACAAATTTGTGCTGTTCGCGTGCTTTACTTCACCAAATGTCGTTTTAAGTACATTTGTTCTAATTAATATTAAAAATAAAGACGTAAAAGAAAATAGTTTCACTAAGGGAAAGCAAACATCGCCTGATACTCGGAAAATTATAATAGACTTAAAAGAAAAAGGTAAATCCTCGCATGAAATTGGCGAAATCGTGGGCAAAAACCACTGCACAGTAAAAAAAATATTGATAAGTATGCCAAACATCATCTCGTTGAAGGTTTACCGAGATCTGGATGCCCAAAGCGGCTTAGTGGTACTGAAGTTAGAGCTGTAGTAAAAGAAGTAAGGGCATATCCAGCCTCAAGTGCAGTTAAATTGTCAGAAAACATAACGCAGGCATCAGGCAAACCATTAAGTGCGTGTACAGTCAGGAGAGCGCTTCATAAAAATGGTCTACATGGAAGAACACCACGGAAAAAGCCATACATATCCAAGGCGAATCACATCAAGCGTATGGCCTTCGCTAAAAAATACAAAAAATCTTTTCGGGAAAACGTATTATATACAGATGAGAGCAAATTTGAAATTTTCGGCGCGAAAAGGCCACCAAAAATATGGTGTGCTAAGAATGAAGCCTTCAAGGAAAAGTGTGTTACCAACACTGTTAAGCACCTTGGCGGTTCAGTTCTGTTATGGGGTGTGTGGCGGCAATTGGTGTTGGTGATCTTGTTTTTGTTGACTCAACAATCGACAAAATGGATTATTTAGCCATTTTGAGGGACAATGTTGCCCCTAGCGTCGAAAAATTAGGCTTGTCTGGAAATTGGATCTTTCAGCAGGACAACGATCCAAAGCATACGTCCAAAATTGTGAAAGAGTGGCTACTGTACCGGACTCCTAAGACACTTGATCATCCGCCGCAGTCCCCAGATCTTAGCCCGATCGAGCATCTGTGGGAACACCTTGACAAAAAAGTGAGACAAAGGGTCATTTCAATCAAAGCCGACTTAAAGAAAGTTAAAAAGGAAGGATGGAGCCAAATCTCTCCAGATGTTACAAAAAAAACTTGTCGCGTCGATGCCTAGAAGACTAAATGAGGTGCTTAAGTCCAAAGGAAAACAAACGAAATATTGAAAAATTAAAAAAAAATCGACTTTTTCTATTGAAGTTCTGTTATGTTTTGCTTGTTGTTTACTTTTTATGACGCGTGAAATTTGGTCTTTTTTGGTTAAAGTGAAATTATCTTTGTTGTATATTACTTTTGTTTAATGTTTATGTTGTGTTCAGTTCTTATTAAATAAGTCTTTGATTTCTTATACACATTTTTGATTTTGTGTTAATTACCTTGTTTTAATAAAATTCTTAATACAAGTATCTAAGGTGTTTACTTTCTTTTGACGCTGTATGGTATTAGCATGATGGAAATGATAAGGGTTTTTGAAAGAAAATGTTTTCTCACATGAACTGGCTTCTATACTCGTAGAAGTCCTGAAAAAAAAAATCAAAAATAGAAACATTGTTGCGAATTCTGGCGTACCAGCATTCGCAACTTTAAATTGCTGCAGTAACACCTCCATCTTCTTTTGGGCACTTATACCTTTTCCTCTGTATATTTATTTATTTATATTAACATTCAACAATTTACTTATAATTTTTATTTCCCTATCATCTCAATTCTACCCTCTCACCCTATCTCTGATTACAAAACAAAATAAAATAATTAACTTTCCCACTAACAACACTCCATTCATTAGTTCCCATTAACAAAATTTCATTTCCCTAACAAAACCTAATTCCCTCCTCCATACTCACCAATTTTATTCATTAGATCCCACTAACAAAATTTTATTTGTTATACTAACAAAATTCATCGACACTTTCCTACTAAGAAATGTCATTTCCATGCCCATTAAGAAAGGCGCATAGTTGAAGTTGCTAATACGATCAATGGGAAATCAACAGAAGGTGGCTACGTTGGTAGCGTCGTGGATTCTCGACCGGAAGTCCGCTGGGGACCTGGTTTCAAGTTCTCCTGAGTGCAGGAAAACACTCTTTTTGGGATATCGACAAAAGCATTTGTTTCCGTATACCCGTATATGACGATTTGCATCTAACCAAATGCTATCATTGTTATGCAAATCGCCATATATGCCAAACGATATGGAAAAGATGTGTGGGTAGCGAATCGAAGTGTGGCAGCGATAATTAGTAATGAAAGGATTGCGAGATGGGTTTTTTGGGAGTGGATGGCAGTCAGTGTTTGGCTTTAAAATAAGAAGGATTGCTTTTGGCAGTGCGTTAATTTTCAATTCGGGGAGAAAAGAATCTATATTTGGCTTTGGAAACGAGAGAAAGTTTTTGCAGTATGAAAGTAACTTGGAATTTTATGATTAGGAAAAAGTTTCGATTGGGAACTAGTCAATGAGAAAAGTTTTTTGGGTCAGTTCCTGGGATGGTGACGATTATTTGGTGTAAGTTGAAAAAGGGAGAAAAATAAGAATATTAACAAAAAAAAAAAAAAAATGGTTCGCGAGTGTATTTGAAGAAAAACGTTAATGAGATCACTAAAGTAGGTTCTTTGTTTTGATGGTGTCGGAGTGAAAAATAGTAACTTTAAAAGAATTGATAGTGAAAATTGTTAGCGGGAGTGTATTAAGAACTAACCACGTGCAGACAGAAAAAGTACAATTCATCTTGCGGAAAATTAAATTCATAGTGGGCCTGGTCAGGAAAAGACAATTTAATTGCGTGTTTGGAAGTCTAAAAAGAAAAAAATAGCAAAATGTAGGCAACGAATGTATTATTGGGTGAATTAAATGGTTTTCGAGACCTCGTTCGTGGCTGGTAGCATTTTTATTGCTGAAATAACCCTTTTGTTCGCGAGTGGAAAAAAAAATAAATAAATGAATAATAAACCGTGGTCCAATAAATAAATAATAAAGGGTGGTCCAACCATAACGCATGATTTTAATTGTGAGTCACACCTTAACGTCAAGTTTTTCGCTCGACTTAATTTGACATTTCTTTGTTTCATTGTTTGACAAATTCAACCATGAAGAGGTACATAATTGAACAGTGCGTTAAGGTTGTTGAAGCCTTTTACAAAAATGGGCGTTCAAATCAAAATGCGTTTCGTGCACTTCGTGATTTTTTAGGCAGCATAATCGGGCCATACATTTGGTCGATTATGCTGACCGAAAAATCGGGAGAATTGTGCGCGAATTTCAGCAAACCGGGTCTGTCAGAAACGTAAAATTACCGGTGCATTCTCACTCAGTTAGTTCTGCGGAAAAAATTGCTATTTTTTGCGATGGTGTGGCAGAAGAGCTGTCGACCTCGACTCGTCGTCGTGGCTATCACTGATGCGAATTTTGAATGTAAATTTGAATTTACATACTTACAAGGTTCAATTGACTCAGGAGCTTCAAGCGTCGGCAATACGTCGAATGGTTGGTTGAACAGACTTTACAAGGAAAATCATCTTCAGCGACGAGGCTTACTTTCACATCAGTGGATTCGTTAACAAGCGGAATTGCCACATTTGGGCAAATGAGAATCCACGAGTGATTGTTAAAAAGCCGATGCATCCACAAAGATTGACTGTTTGGTGCAGTTTATGAGCTGGCGGTGTCATCGGGCCGTACTTCTTCTAAAATGAGGACGGCCAAGCAGTTACCGTGAATAGTGTTCGCTATTGCGAGATGATAACGGACTTCTTTTGGCCAGACGATATGTGGTTCCAACCACTTGCCACACAGCTAACGAAACAATGGCTCTTTCGCGCGAGAAATTCAATGGACGTGTTATATCACGTTGTGCGACTTCTTTTTGTGGGGGTACTTAAAAGAACAAGTGTACGTTGATAAGCCAAGAACAATTCAAGAGCTAAAAGATGAGATAATTCAGCACATTAACGACATTGAGCCTCAATTATGTCTCAGAGTCATTGAAATTATGAGCCATCAGATAGAAGTATGCCACCGTAGCCATGGCGAGCATTTGCGCGATATTTTCTTTTACGCATAATTGTCCTTCTTATATAATAAAAAATATTAACAAAATTCTCTGAAAACTTTTTGTTTTATTTACAATTAACATCGTGCGTTTTGGTTGGACCACCCTTTATAGATATATATATATATATATATATATATATATATATATATATACATATATATATATATAAATATACATACATATATATATATATATATATATATATATATATATATATATATATATATATATATATATATATATATATAGATTGTTGTTATGGTTCACGGCCAAAAATTTTAATGTTCCGGGAAAGTGAAAGTGCACTGTCTTTTAAATTAAGTTAAAAGAGTTTATTTACTAAAAATGCGCAATAATTAATTTAAGAATTTCACCAATTTTATTTTTCACTGAGTCTATAAATTTTTAATTCAAATGTCCACTAAAATCACTTCACAATCACTCAATCAATATCGCCTTTACCTCGCACTCCACTCCATCGCAGTTTTTACTATCGTGGTTGTAAAGAATCCCCCCATTCATTCAGCTCGGCTTTATAAAGGGTCTCTAGTCATTCAATTCATTTCTCGTACATTGGCGAATTAGCTGGAAAATTCGAGCAGCTTAATGAATGGAGCAGTGACGTCACTTTCAGATGATGATCATGCTTGGTGGGTTTTCGAGTACGTTCGTTTTGTTAATCATGATTAGTGGGTTTTCGAGTACGTTCGTTTTGTTGATCATGATCTTCTTAATGGTTGTGAAGATAATTGCGACAGTAGCTCGCAGAATTAGTTGTACATGTATATATATATATATATATATATATATATATATATATATATATATATATATATATATATATATATATATATAAATTTTACTCTGAGGCTTCGAGGAACAAATATATTTTTCTGTCTGATCGCATCCACGGCCAAAAATAGCTTAACAACTTCACAGATTTATCTGCATGGTAAATTTCTATATAATTTGCATGCCGCATACAGCGAGTTGACAAGCCCCGCTCAATAGCTTATTAAATGACAAAGTGAAGGGAACGCACCCATTACTTGGACTCTTAAAGCTGTAAATGCCTTTAAAAAATTTAAAAATAATTTGGCTTGGGCAACGTCGGTTAATTATTCAAGAGCATTTTTGGCACTTGTGTGCGATGCTTCGGACACTGCAATAGGAGCTGCATTATAACAGAAAGTCAATGGAAATTGGGAGCCATCCAGTTTCTTTTCAAAGAATCTCAGCGGGATTCAACAGTTTTACATTACATTTTATTGCAAATTACTTGCAATTTATTCCACAGTGCAGAATTCCAAGCGTATGCTCTAGGGTAGACACTTTCACCATCAAGTAGTTTTCAACATGTTCACATTGACGTAATAATCATGCCTTATTCTTCGGTGTATCGATGGCCGGAAGTATTCCCGATGCTGGGCCATTAAGCATATACAGTCGCTCGCAATTTCTACAACGGGTGGATATGCAGATATGGTACACCTCTGACGGTATCCACTGGCGAAGGCCGTCAAGTTGAATCACACCTGCTGACCTAAAAACAATAGCGGTAGAGCTCGTATATGGGGAGTCTATCCTTTTATCAGGTGAACTGTTGAATCCTTCAACTTTTCCCGACGATGCAGTAGAAGACTTTGTCAAGGAGTTGAGGCGCCATTTTCATCAACCGCGACACGATAAGCGAATATTTTAACCTTCAAGGAGCTTGCCAATATGAACTACGTTTTTGCAAGTCACGTTTCAGCTCGAAATTCGATACAAATGCCTTACGACAATTCGTACAGCGTCATGGACAGGAACGAAAAAAACCTTCAATGTGAATCCTTAACTTCCACTGAAAGTTTGGTGACATTCAGTTCAGTAGGAGCGAAGTTATTGGGTCTAAAGTGACAGTATGTTTGTGTCATCGGTACATAAATGAGTTTGGAACAAACAGCTAATATCAAATTTTGTTTTAAAATCGGAAAAACGTTTACCGAAACATTTGAATTGATGAAAAAAGTTTATGGTGATGATTATCTATCTCATGCTAGAGTTCATGAGTGGTTTACACGTTTCACAGATGGACATAAATGACGATGAACATACGGGCCGCCCGAAATCAGTGATCACCGAAAACTCCGTCGAAATTGTGCGTGAATTTATCAGAAATGAGCCGAAATCATTGTTGAAATTCAGGGAATCGGAGTTGAATACCTCCAAAGCATCGATTTATTGCATTTAAACCAATCATTTGGACTTACGAAAGGTCTGTGCACGTTTTGTTCCGCACAAGTTAACTGATGACCAAAAATTGCTCCACTCTTGTGACTGATTTTTAGGGTATTGTAAAATCATTTTACAATGCCCTACTAAAATCGCATCCTGTCTGTCCGTCCGTCCGTGCGTCACACCACTTTTTCTCGGAAACTACATAAGCTAGAAACATAAGATTTTGTAAGTAGGTGTAAAGTGTTGCCGTCTTCAAAGTTTCATCCAAAAACAAGTTGCGTAAACAGACCTACGCTCATGCCAGAAGGGTTTTGTATTCAATCTACAAAATGCAGTCACCAGATTGAATAAAATCAAGAAACATGTCAATGACGATTTTATCGGAGAAAATATGAAATTCGAAGATCATATATTGACGAAGTTGAACGAATTTCGACATCTGAGGTTTTTGTTATTGTTATACTCATAAATATCTCCCTTGATAATTTTTTCAGATGTCCATTCGCGAGGGAGGAAACACATTTTTCATGTATTTCCCCCTGTGCCCCCACTGAAGCAAAAACTGACAGTTTAAGAACTGTTTTGAAAAGTTCCCATGAAAACATTCATTTCATACTCATATCGGTTACGTTTGATGGATTTTTGTTTCAGGGGCCACTCTCCTGTACTGTTATCATCGATTAATGGCAATTTTTTTCGAATGATAGAGTTGTTATAAAGCCCTTTTGCTAGGAGCTCTCCCCCGCCTCCTTGACTTGTTTCACTTATGAGTATTAATTGTAGGTGCTCATCTTCAGTCATTCATTCATTAAATTGAATCAAGTGTTCAAAGCATGCACCTTAAACGAAGTTGGGAAAAAATAACTCAAAATTATTCAATCTTTGCATTTTAAACAGCCACTATTTTGTTTTACGATTACTGATACCACTAGCTGAACCGATTCTCAAAGATATTCATGACACCTATCATTCCTGAAATTTTCATGCAAATCCTAGCAAAATTGTAGTGTCTGAGTCGGTAAAAAGCGCGTAAAAGCATTGAGTTTAAGGGTAACGTTAAGATTTTATTCAAGAAAACATAAAATGGATAAATCATACTATTACTAACAAAGTTTAGTGAATTGCGACTTCTCACGTATTTGTTGTTGTACTCATCAAGGCCTACATTCTTGATTTTTTTCAGATTTTTAGGATCACAGGTGTCCAATCGCGAGGGGGGGACACAAATTTTTTGTGTATTTCCCCTCCCTGTGCGCCCCTTGAAGCAAACTTTGCCAAACTAAGACCTGTTTTGAAAAGTTCTCATCAAGACCTTTCATTTGATACCCATATCGGCTACCTTCAATGAAATTTTTTTTCGGGGGGTCACTCCCCTATATGGGGAGACCCCCCTTAAATACCTTATACAATTTTTTGTAGTTGAACTTTGAAGAATGTACCACTTTACACCTACATACAAAATTTGATGTTTCTAGCCTAAGTAGTTTCCGAGAAAAACTGCTGTGACACACGGACGGACGGACGGACGGACAGACACACGGACAGACAGGACGCGATTTTAGTAGGGTTTTGTAAAATTATTTTACAAAATCCTAAAAAATGTATAAGGTGTTTAAGAGGGGTCTCCCCATATAGGGGAGTGGCTCCCCAAAAAAGTTTCATCGCATGTAGGCAATATGGGTATCAAATGAAAAAGGGAAATGTACGAAAATGTTGTGTCCCCTGCCCCCTCGCAATTGGACACCTTTGATCCGAAAAATCTGAAAAAAATCACAGAGATGAGACTGAAGGAGTACAAGGGCAACAAATACCTCAGAAGTCAAAATTAGTTCAACTTTGTTAATAATAGTACATTTTATAAATTTTACATTTTTGCCTATAAAATCAAAATGGAGCCCTTAAATTTCCCAAAAGCTACCATTTAAGTTTCTTAAAAGCAATTGTATTTAATCTGAAAATTTCTCAATAATCGAACAATAAACAGCTAAGTTATAGCCGATTGAATATTTAACAATTACAACAACATTAACACGTGATACTAGGGAGATACACGTTTGCAACGAACCTAGACATTATAAATATGTAGGAATTTTGACAATAATTTTAGAAATGGTTTGTAATATTGATGGGTTATCATGACTTACTAAGCGACGGGGTCAAAACACTTGAAACGAAATGACGGCGAATATAAAAATATAATAACCATAATAATTCTACGAACTCAATTTATGGAATCTGTATATTAGTCAAGTTTTGATATGCAGAATATATTGTTTGATTTACAAATTATTTTACTCTACTGCTACTTCAACTTGTTTAACTAGAAATCGCATGTCAACCATCAGTCAGTCACCGTATTCGCCTCATATGGCTCCCTGTGACTTCTATCTATTCGAGAAATTGCATTTGGCCATGGAAGGAAAATGCTTTACGTCCGTAGAGGACATCCAAAAGGCTTGTACCGACATCCTGAAGGGCATTCCGGTCAATGACCTGAAATACGCATCGAAAAGCTTTTCGATCGCGCAAAACTGTGTTTCGTGGCCGGAGGAGACTATTTTGAATAAATGAGCTCGAATTTATCAGAAAAAAGCTCCTGTCGTTTCTATTTTAGTTCAGTCTCGTTTATTTTGGAACGCACCTTGTATATCGTGAACGACGAACCGATTCTTGCCGAGCCATTACCTATATATGTACCAGTACAACAACAACAACCATCAGAAGACATAGATTCGCACGGACAACAACAACCTGAAGTTCAACAACTGCGCTACATACAACACCAGCTACCAAGACGGTCATTATGCCGAAGTTTCAGTTAGATACGGTGATTCTATCACTGACAAGGAGGTGATGTGGCGTCAACCTATGAAAATATATAATTTGATTTGTAAAGCACTTCGAAAGAACTGCCATTAAATCAGGAAACCTTGAAGAATTCTATTTTTTTGAAGTTTCAACTAATGCAAAACAGCGTAATGAATATTTCCCTCGAGACGGTTCATATTTTGTATTTCGCCTTTGCTCTTTGTAAGTGCTAGAATTCAATTAATTCACCGAGTGTATTATTGAAAAATAAAATCAACCCGTCGTTTATACAATAAAAAGTGTGTCTATCCCAAAGACATATAAAGTAATGGACGAGAAATGAGCTTATTTTCATCCATACGTGCGTGAAGTACTTTGACTACATACATGCCTTCCTCTCGCATGCGAATTGAAATCCCTCTACCTTTCATGCCGCTAGGGAATCCACTCATTCGAGTGGCTCTCTAGTTGCTCTCACGAAAATCTCACTCCTTTTACACCTTAGCCCCCGAATTGTCGACGAAATATCAACCATATGATTGAAAACATATGATTTGTGAAAATTCAACATTGATGGGAAACGTCTAATCAAGTTGAATATGAAATTGTACATAAAACAATTTTTTTAAGATAAGCCGTGTTGAATCTAGTGCAAAAGCGTTGCAAATGTGGCAATTTATCAAACTGAAAAGTTTGTTACGGATCGCGAGTGTTTTTGTGCCGAAAAATGAAGTGACGTGTGAGAGATTGTAAAAACAGCTCTAGGAAGCATGTCAGGTACGTATCCTTCGTAGGGTAAGTCATGTTCAATCTTTTATATCGTTCAAGTTAGGATACCCGCATGGAAAATTAATTTAGTTCAATATGCGAAAATTAGTGGGAGACGTCACGTCAAATTTATTTGAAATTCGAATCAACAGCTAATAACGCGCCAACTTCACGCTACATGATAAAGTGCTTCAATTCTCTCGATGCATTTCGTATCCTCTCTCTGACATCTATGGTCTATCCTTAAATCTGAACTTTAACTGAACCATTCGGCAATACTTCCCAATACCTACATATAAAATTCTAATTCTCGACATGCCTTAGCATTTGCTAAAAAAAATAAAAACAAGCTGAGATGGCTCAGAGTGAAATGGTTTCAACTAATCCCATCTGACTGTATTTATGAACAAGCAAAAATTGTACGAGTATTGTGAAGATGTGAATAAATACGAGTATGATGAAACCAATGATTTCTAGGCTTACAGGAAAATGAAATTATTACAGTTGATTTCAATAGGCTCAAACGTAGCGAAA
The DNA here is from genome assembly GCA_963969285.1 of Odontomyia ornata. Lineage (NCBI taxonomy): Eukaryota > Metazoa > Arthropoda > Insecta > Diptera > Stratiomyidae > Odontomyia > Odontomyia ornata. Next base: position 25,923,356 of record OZ017739.1, read on the forward strand.
ATATTTTCCTGGAACACGTTCATAATATAATATAATCTCATCAATCCGTTCCACTCGGTTCAGCATGGATTATTTTCTTACCTGATTTGGTTGTTGATTTTCTCCAAAATTGAAATGAACATTTGAGCTTGCTCCTTGCCCGATTTCGTGGGCGAGTTGACTAATTTCGTTTTCCAAAAATTGATTTCATCCTGGACTGTTGTAATACCTGACAAGCAGAAATTGTTTTTTTTTAAAATATTTCAAATAGATGGGGGGTGTATTAAAGATTTTGATTATAAGAGAGGGTTTGTTACACATTAAAGAAAATCCTTCGTGCATCATTTTAAGCGTATAGAAAATAGTAATTTAAGGCTCAACTGATTTTTATGGCATGAAAAATAGATTGATACTCGTCCTCGCGAAACAATTGCATTTGCACTCATGCATACTATTATGAATAGCAATCCGGATGCACACATTCGTTCGCCAATAGTTCTTGGAAAACAAAGCATCAAAATTCAAATCTGTCCTACATTCTCCAATTTATGCCTCGTGAATACAAAATACAAAATATAGGATTCCTCACCTGTTTGCGGTAATCCCAACGTGGAGCCCAGTGATACATGTAAATTTTCCAATAGTCCTGTCAATTCGGGACTGTATTCGTTCTTCTGCAAATATCCGTACGTTAAGGTATAATAGAGAGCGAACTTCATAAATATTTTGTCATATTGGTACACTTTGTGTTCTACATTTACATACGTAGAATTTCGTTTGATCGGAAAGTCGAGTATCGACAAAATTTGATAGTTTTGATGTAACATATGAACAGGTCATACGGGTAGTGTGTCACGATGTAGATTTGTACATCCCCAGAGAAAAGTTATCGATTTTGATCATTGGTGGGAATAATACAGAGTGTTAATTGATAATGGTAAATTAAGGACATTGGCTCTAAAATTAATTTGCAATTTAAAAATTAAATTTAAACTATTTATCAATTTAATTTGTAAGATTCAACAATAACCTGTTTTACTGAAATTTCTTTAGTTTAAATTGGGAGATTTAGAGACTCAAAAAATAGAAATTTCGAGTGCCTGATATTTCGTTTCAGTTTTGCTTATATCATTGACTGAATGGACTCTGCAGGTTATCTATGCAACTTCTTGAAATTTTTAAGACGATCCGAATGAAACGTTAGTGTTTCGTTCGTTACGAAGCGTAAATCGTTGAATTATCATTGTGGTTAGAAACTACCTCCTCTATTTATTTCTTTGAATTTATTGGTTCGCAGATGTCTAATCATGAGAGGGTATACAAAATTTAAGATTATTCCCCTTCCCCTCAAAATTGCGTCAAAGTTTGGTTTTAGGTGTCTGCCGATTTGAAAGTTATCCAATCCAAATTTCCATTAGCAATATCCTGTTAGTCATTAAAACTTTTTGTCCGGGGGTGTACCTCCACTTTACTACTAGAGCGTATTAATGCAAAACCATGTGTGTGTAATGTTGGTTTCAGCAGAGATGATAGAAGCGCACATTAAAATAAACTTACTTTTGAAACTTGCGGCGAGAACACTCGTGCAACTGAATTGTATATTGATTTGACCATGCCTCCCTCCAGCGTTAATAAGCCTAGCGATTTTCCACTTGGCTGACCATTTCCAACATGAGGGATTTTGTAGAATAGTAAGCAATCTTGCTCGTTGGGGATCCTATGATGAAATTGGATTTTCGATTCATTTTTGGTTGCAGCTAATATTGTGATTTCGTCACTTTCGAAGAATTCGCGAACAACTGCTCTCATTTCGTCCTGACTGCTAGCAATGATGTCGAAATATTCGGCTACAATTAGAGTTCAGGAGCATATACGCGTGATAAAGTTAATATCGACTAGGAATATTACAAGGACGTAATGAATACTTGCCTGATGTGTTGATAACGAATTTCACTTTATCGGTCATTATTAGCTACACTTTTCAGAATTTCACTTTGCTACTTGCACAGAACGCAGAAATCTCACTTCGAATTGACTGAAATTAGTTTTGGAATATGGTTGCTATAGCATTTGTTGCTATGGGGAGGTTGCCAGGACAGCATTGTTGAAATACCTGTTGAATTGTTTTTGTTTATGTTTGATTTCCTTGACTGCGTGAATATTGCTGGGACACCTGTTGCATTGTATATTTATAATGTTGCTAAGGTTAACTGGAGTACCTTAGCATGGATACAACCAACAAATTATAAGTGTGGCGTCCTTTGAGGTTCAGGGATTCCGAACCTGACTGTATACGTTTTTCATTTAGTTTCTTCAGGTTTGATTAGAAATTTGTTTGTATTTGTCTAAATAAGTGAAAAGTTTTTATAAATTTTCCCTTGAATATACAAATAAAATTTGAAAGAGTTGGAATTCATTTTTTCGGCAAAAATCTCTAACAACTTTTTTCTTGCAGTCCCTTTTATTAAAATTTAAAAATTTGGCACTTCTTGAAATATGGAAGGCGTGGAGTGAATGCGGTTTAACTTTTCACCTTCTCGTGTCTGCGAGCACTTCAGTACCCACCTACTTTCTCAAGCCGTTCCAGATACATTTATCAAAAGGTCAAAGTTATTTGTTACAAGACCCTGGTTAGACCAGTTTTGACATATGGATGTCAGATCTGGTGCAACCAGAGTGCAAGTACAATGGTAAGATTAAGAGTTTTCGAAAGGAAATGTCTTCGTGCATGTACTGGTTTGGAAAGAAAGCCAGAGACGGATTGGAAGCACTATATATCGAATCGAAAAATTTATCAAACCGCTAAAGTGACAAGAGTCGATGTCTTCATACTGAAACTTCTTCGGAATCATATCGCAAGATCTGTAACTGTGAGTGGAAACCCTTGGATTTCACAGCCGTTCCACCCTACAGACGAGTATATTGTGACTTGTCCCACTACTGGCTTGTTCCTCCAGAAGCATTCGTGTATTTGGATATGAATCGATATGTTTTTGATTCTGACGGCGTCCCAATCATATATCACATATATATGTTAGAGAGATAATTATCGATAAGAAGATTAAAATATCTTTCGAATTTGAGTTCACAACACCAACAATTCCAATTTAGATACTCATTTGCTAGTTACGTTGAGGCTGGCCGAGCTGAGACGGAGCAATTTAAGTATTGGTGGCTGAATGACAATGTCTAAATTATTCGTGTTTATTTTCTTTTTTTTGTGTTTTTTCTGGTTACTTAGTTTTTAGTTACATCTCATTATTTCTACATCTAGTGTTGTTGTTTATTTGCATTATAAATTAGGGATAGATTTCAATATAAGATAACGTTCTTTTTGATTGAATTTATTTAGAATTAGGGTGTAACATATTAGGTATAGGATAAAAGTTCACTGTTGTGTTAATAATATAAGTAATATTTAAATAATGCTGGTTGGTTTTTTCTCCTTTTTCCAATTGAATCAAAAAATATTGTTACATGTACAAATAATTACATGTACAAATAATTCTGCGAGCTACTGTCGCAATTGTTTTCATAATCATTAAGAACGTCAACAAATGAATTTACTCGAACCCACGAGAACCCAACAAGCATGATCAACATCTGCAAGTGACGTCACTCCATTCATTAATTTGCTCGAATCTACCAGGTACCTCTCGGTAGAACATTCGCCAATGTACGAGAAATGGGTGAATAGGTAGAGACCCTATATAAAGGCGAGCTGAATGAATGGGGGGATCATCATTCATTCGACCGCGATAAGAACTGCGATTGTGTGTGGGAAGCGATATTATTCGAGTAGTAGAAAAGTGTGTTTCGTAATAGTGAAGTGATTTAGAAGACAATTGCGATAAGAAATTTATGGACAAGTGTTAGAATTTTAATAGTGAAAATTAAAATTAGGTGAAATAGTTAAACAAATGATTGTGCATTTTTAATTAAATAAACTCTTTTAACTAAAATTAAGAGACATTGCGTTTTCACTTTCCCGGAACATTAAAAATTATTGGCCGCGAACCAATAACACGCGACAATGGTGTCAGAAGTGGGATTAAAATTTTGAAAGTGAAAAACGTTTAAAAAATGCACAATAGTGAAATATAACGGGGAAACTGGCGGAAAAATAAACAAAAGCCGAAATAATAAAAATAACCGCGAAGCTAACATTTGAAAATAAATGAATTTACCATGACGGAGCTTAATGGAGACGCGGAAACTCCAAAACCAAAGGAACCAGAAAATGCGCTGATGCAAATGTTGATACTGATGCAGCAAGAGCAGCGACAACAGTCATCCAATTTAACTGCGAAGCTCAATGAACAGTCATCCAATTTAACTGCGAAGCTCAATGAACAGTCATCCAATTTAACAGCGAAGTTAAATGAACAATCAGCGAAGCTAGACCAACAAGCGTTCGAAATCAAGGCCGACATCACACACAAGTTGGAAAAATAGTCAACCGAAATAAAAGCGGAGCTCAGTAGTCTTAACAGCCAAATTAAATGCGTCGAGGAAAAGGTATACCAGGTCGAGGAGAGAATCAACCTTGAGATCAGCCAGGTCGAAGAGAGAATCAACCATGAGATGGAAAAAGTGAAAAAGGACTTGGAAGCAGCGAAGGCAGTAGTGACCGCCTCACCAGCCCCACTTATAACCGCAGCGCAAAGCTCATCTAGAAATGTGCAAGCACCAATATTCGACGGGCAAACGGTCTGGAGTATTTACAAAATCCAGTTTGAAGCAGCCGCTAGGATAAATCACTGGAATGAGCAGGAACGAGCAACTGCGTTAATTCTTGCTCTAAGAGGCCCAGCTGCCGAGCTTTTGCAGACTATCCCCGTTGAGTTGCATTCAAACCCGGCTGCTATAATGAATGCGCTGGACATGCGTTATGGAGACGATCATCTGAAGCAGATTTACCGGGCACAGCTACGGCATCGGATGCAGAAGTCTGGCGAAACCTTGCAGCAGCTAGCACAAGACATTGAGCGACTGGCACTTTTGGCTTACCCAGCGTACGACCCAGAACATCGAGATGACGTAGCAGCAGAAGCATTCATCAGCGCCTTAAAGGACAAAGAATTGCAACAAGCCGTGCGGTTAGCTCAAAAGCAAACAGTCAAGGATGCATTGGCTTATAGTTTAAATTTTGAGGCAGCCAAAAATGTGACCCGTACCACTGCCCGGGTTCGTGAGGTAGTGGCAGATAATTGCAGGGGTGAGCGCGTGGGAATTGAGCGAGAGCTGCAGGTGAATGGTGCGCCTAGATGCTGGAATTGCGGGGAAAAAGGGCACCTGCAAAGAGACTGCAAGAAGGGAAGAAGACGGAGCTATTGTCCAGGGTGGTGGAGATCCAGACTGTGTCAGGAGCCTAGAATGGAGGCCCATCAAACTGCAAAGGCCAACTTCATGCGGCGAACGTTGGCTAGGAGTATCGACATCCCCAGCACCGTGCCAAGGCAACATCGTGGAGAAGCAGACAGATGCCTTCCTGGTCAAGTTGATGAAGAACATTACACCATGACAAACGACACTAGTGCAACCCGATCGACGATCCGACCAGACCTAGTGAGGCCCCAACTACTTCACAAGGGCAGAGTTTATGGAAATGCTGACGCCCTATCTCGTCATCCATGTCCAGCTAACTGCAACCATTGCCGACGGATTGAGGAAAAGGAACCGCCCGTTGATCTGCGACTGATAACGGCCGAATTCGATGAAGGTTGGTCATCGGAGGAGATTCGAAATGCCCAGTTAGCCGATGAAGACATCGGACCATTGCTCGTATGGAAGGAGACGACTGGGCGACCTGAGTGGAAAGACGTTTCAACGCATGGCGCAACCCTGAAATGCTATTGGGCACAATGGAACTCCCTTCAGGTAGAGGGTGGCATACTCAAGCGGAAATGGGAAACGGCGGATGGCAGCTCCTATAGGATGCAAACTATACTACCCAAAAGCCGAATCCACGATGTGGTTAAGGAAATGCATGAAGGATCCTCGGGAGGCCACCTTGGTGTTAACAAGACCTTAGCGAAATTGCGGGAAAGGTTCTACTGGCTCCACGCTCGAGAAGACGTAGAGGACTGGTGTCGCAGATGCACAATTTGCGCTTCCGTCAAAGGCCCAAAGCGACGACTGAGAGGACAAATGCAAACCTATAACGTGGGGGTACCGTTTGAAAGGATTGCTGTTGACATCGCAGGACCCTTTCCTGAATCTGAATGGGGAAATCGATACACGCTGGTTGTAGCCGATTATTTCAGCAAGTGGCCCGAAGTCTACCCCATTCCCAACCAGGAAGCAACAACTGTAGCTAAACAGCTAGTGTTAAATTGGGTCAGTAGGTACGGCGTACCTGGCGAACTAAATTCGGATCAAGGCCGAAACTTTGAGTCACTAGTTTTTGGCGAAATGTGCGAGCTGCTCGGAATACGGAAAACGAGGACAACACCGCTGCATCCCTAATCCGATGGAATGGTCGAACGTTTCAACGGCACGCTCAATAAACACCTGGCCAAAATGGTTGACGAGAACCAAAGGGACTGGGACCGACATATCCCACTATTTTTAAAGGCGTACAGAGCCACTGAACATGCATCGACGGGCCAAGCCCCAGCCAAAGTCATTTTTTGAAAGACTATTCGTTTGCCAGCCGATATAAAGTTCGGAACACCCCCTGAGAAATCCCAAACGGTCTCGGAGTACGCAAGTGATCTAAGACAACGGTTGAACCAGATCCATCGGACAGTGCGAAAACACTTCGAATCGGCTACTGACCGCATGAAGACCAGGTATGATCAAAAGGCTAATTCTGCTGGCTTCCAGCAAGATGACTTGGTGTGGCTTTATAACCCGCACCGGCGGAAGGGTAGGTCTCCAAAGTTGCAACATAATTGGGAGGGACCATTCCGAGTTACAAAGCGAACCAACGACGTCGTATACCGAATACAGGAACATCGTAAGCCGAGAGCAAAAATGAAAATCGTGGATCTGGACCGTCTTGCCCCATATTACACCCAGGGAGAATTGACTACAAATAGCGACACATCTTTTCGGGGCGAAAAGAACTGAGGTGGGGGCAGTGTTACATGTACAAATAATTACATGTACAAATAATTCTGCGAGCTACTGTCGCAATTGTTTTCATAATCATTAAGAACGTCAACAAATGAATTTACTCGAACCCACGAGAACCCAACAAGCATGATCAACATCTGCAAGTGACGTCACTCCATTCATTAATTTGCTCGAATCTACCAGGTACCTCTCGGTAGAACATTCGCCAATGTACGAGAAATGGGTGAATAGGTAGAGACCCTATATAAAGGCGAGCTGAATGAATGGGGGGATCATCATTCATTCGACCGCGATAAGAACTGCGATTGTGTGTGGGAAGCGATATTATTCGAGTAGTAGAAAAGTGTGTTTCGTAATAGTGAAGTGATTTAGAAGACAATTGCGATAAGAAATTTATGGACAAGTGTTAGAATTTTAATAGTGAAAATTAAAATTAGGTGAAATAGTTAAACAAATGATTGTGCATTTTTAATTAAATAAACTCTTTTAACTAAAATTAAGAGACATTGCGTTTTCACTTTCCCGGAACATTAAAAATTATTGGCCGCGAACCAATAACACGCGACAATATGTAAAATCTTTATTAATTTAAATTTGTTAAATTTGTTTTTTTTTTTCATTAGTTGTGTTTCATTGATAATGTATAAATTTAGAGAGCTATTTAGGCCATTAAGTTTTTATCGTTTTATTGTTTGGAATTTGCTTTATGTTCTTTTTAAAATTTATAACGATTGATATTGAATAAAGCGCTTTTGATTTTGACTTTGACCTTCTCAAGCCAGTTCCAGTTTGTATAAAATATAAAATAAAAAGTTTAAAATTGTTATTTGGTAGATAATTGTATACTTGAGATCATCTCTATTATGAAAGTTCGTAGGAATGCTATGTTACTATCATTATGGTTGTCAATTGCGTCAAAGAGTTTCAGTGGCTTAGGGGCGGTCCATAAATTACGTGAGATGTTTAACGGGAGGAGGGGGTCGAGTCAAATCTCATCTAATCTTACGTTGGAGAGACAGGGGGTCTCGGCAAATATCACGCAATTTTTTTTCTGATTGAAAAAAAAAAAAAAAATTATACTATTTTGGTCCATTTAATCCAGATTGTACATGCTTAAGATTTAATCTTGAGCGTATATCGTAATACGATTAAGATCATTCACTAATTTGTTCGAAAGAAAATAATTTCATTCATACTTCGACGTTATAGGTACATCTACTGACTGTCAAACTACCATATTTGTTTTATACTAAATAGCTCAATTTAATCTGAATTTACGGTACAGTGTAGCCCGTTCTTTGTTTTCGCGCTACTGACAGCCAAACGCGCGACTCGATGAACGAGAGCGTACGAGCTGAGTGGCAGCGACACACGGACAGGTTGCTTTGTTTATTCTTGTAAATGTTTCACTCGACTCAGTGCATGCTCTTACTAATTTAAAATGAGTTATCAAGATTTTTATAACGCATACGTCAAAAGATACGTCTATGAGACGAAGAAGTGTAATGATTTTACGTCTACGTGCGAACGCGGAACCGACCTCTCATCGGTTCTAGACGTTAAGTCTGAGTAGTGCCAACAGATGGTACCAACCGGTCAACCAATCTGTGCACCGTAACCCATTCACGCGGTGGCTGCTTGTCGGCCAGCTAGATCGGAGAAGATTTCGGTCGCGGGTCTCCGAATGGGTTACGCTCATTTACAATATTCAGCCACCAATACATGCCCGTTTTCAAACGCGTCACAAAACAAAACCATACGGAGAGGAAACCTATTTTACGTTACTCCGTATTTCTTCATCAATCAGTCAAAGAACGAAATCTGATTTTTACTTCGCGTTCCCGAATTTCCGACGCGGTACTAATAATATAAACCGGGTGTCCTTGATTATAAATTGAAACTGTTCTCATTGTTACTTTACCCCGTTTGTACGTTCCACGGAATATATCACTTCTACAGACACTATGGATATCATCGTAAACATTTTTCTTTCGATCAAGATGTTTCACTTGCACCGTCTATGTTGATCATATTTTCATACATGACATGTATATACCTAGGATTATGGAAACGCTCGAATTTCGTTGAAAACGCAACAATAAATTCATGTTTTTTCCCGATATCAACTAAAGAACTCTTCCGCGGGACTTCCGACATGTTATCGTTCTTTACATTAGTGGCAAGTTTACTTCATAAGTCCTTCAGATTGGATCGGATTTAACTTATATGCAACATACTCACTGTAATATGGCTTTGTGGATACGGGGTTTACAAGCAACCACGATGGTTCCAGCTTTTTGAGGTGCGTGAGTGGTTCCAAATCGCCCAACTCTTGAATATTGTTCCCAGTAAGAACTACTGACTCCAAATTGGGGATACATTCCGGCAGGCAATCGCCCATTCGTATTGTTCGGTTGTTGTTTAATGCGGCACTTTAATCTAGGCAAATACGGACATCCATCGCATTTGCGCATTTCTGCATGGATTGATTGATGATGTCCGCGGTTAACCTAAACATCACAGAACGTTATTTTACTCGAAGCGGAAAAACAAACTTTGCATTAACCGACTTACCAATTCCAATTTCTGATATCTTTACTACTTTTGGAATAGTCGATGGATATCAGTGATGACCTATTTGTGGGAGAGTTCTTCTTCCTGTGTGATGGCCACTACTTCCACACTTTCCTCCCATGTGGCTGTCAAATCTTCTTGACATCCCACGACAAAAAGAACGATCCTACAAATGATGCCCTTCGTATATACAATGATCTTCCGGAATCAGTAAAAGAAGCGAATTCACTTATGATCTTCAAGAAAAGACTCAGGAACTATTTAATGAATAGCGATTGAATCTCAGCGCAGGAACTTTCAACATAGCATCTTAGGGCAATTTTTTTTATCCTATCATCGAGATGCCTCAAGACACAGCTAGCCTTATGATTTATTATTATCTGTCCAGTAACTTCAAAATAGCATCTTAGGGCATTGTTGACCCTATCGTCGAGATACTTGAAGAAACAGCCATTCTTTTAACTCAGAGGTTTTTTTACTGCGTCGAATTAATATTTTTTTTTACCTCTGAGAGCTGTTAACGAATCGGACATGAAAAGATTAACAGGATGACTTCACATATTTTTTTGTGTGCCCCCTTATACCGATGTTTTATACATTGTCTGGGTGGCACACCTGTAGAAACGACGAAATGTGAAGTGCAGATCGCACGAGCGTTGTGCGACGAAGAAAGTGTGATGGAGAGAGTGGAAGGGAAGGAAGTATTTAAAAAAAAAAAAAAAAAAATTGACGTGGGATGTGCGCTCGTCGCAACCAACTTGAAATGACAAGCCACCTGGCAGCAAAGTGTGTTAGTAGTGGTAGCCAGCGGCGTCGCATGATTCATTACAGAAGTCCTGCCAGGACGATGTGATAAAATAATGGAATACAACGAAGCGAAAATTCCCGAAGAAACAAAAGTTAATGCATCACATTCAACATGAGATTGAACGGCTTCTCAGGGAAGCCACTGAGGGAAAAGTTCGGTCTACTTTAACATTCTTTCAAAAGGTAGGTTAAATATATTTTTTTGAAGAATATACTTTTTTTTATAAACTTTACTGTTACAATTATAACCCGCCGTCGGTGACGTGTATGTCTGTGAGACCGGGTGATACAAAAAAGTGTAATAACTTTTTTGTATGTGATCGATTTGCACTATGATTTTGAATAGCTGTCTTATTACGCATCCCTTACCCGCCAATTAACGCCGTGACCTTGTCACGGGCGCACTTCCTAGAGTTTTGGTGACAACCCGGTCTGTGAGACCGGCGTCACCAATCACGTGAGTGAAATACTAAATTTTATGCACTAAAAAACCTTTCATATTATTGATTATAACTACCTAGTTTTTGCTAAATTTTTTTAATTGGATCATTTCACCCTTTTCACATCAACTTAATGTAAATCTATACGACAAATTTGCTCTACATTTGAAGCTTATCTAACGTCGCGCGGATATCGATCACTCTTTCGGATGGCTCCGATAGCTTTTTAAATTACTTTTTTTATTGAATTGTTTGCAGCTACATATAAATGAGTTGCATATTTTGAATAAAAATTTTTCTGAAAAATTATTAGTGAAGAAAAATGTTAGAAGAAGGTGGCTTCGACGTGTGCACTCATTCTCCTCTGGCCATCACTCTTAGATACTCACCGGTGATGGCGACCACCATGCTCAGAGGTGAGGGAGTTAATTTTTAATTTTTCAACTTATGCAAACTCAATATGTTTTTTGTATCTGCAAGTTATATTCAAGGTAAATTTCTCTTGTAAGTACTTGTATTAGCTAAACTTTTTTAATTGGACCATTTCACCTAGTTTTTATAAAAAAATACTAATAATATTTAACTGTGTTAGGATCTTGTTGATAGTAAATGAGTTATTTGCATAAAATCAATTACTTTTCTAAAAAAAATATTATACATAGAACTTGCCTAGGATGTTGTGGCAAAGACTTGCAGAGATTTTGGAGATCAATGATGAACCTGGGACTGCTGGTCCTGTCCGTAATGGTCGATGCTTTGACTTTATTATGATGCTTTGATTTCAGACTAACACTAAGATCTCTAACAGTTCTTCGATTCAGGCTGGGACAAGCACTGAGATTGTTCCAAACGTGAAATGTGCAGGTCAGGTTCAGATTAACGATCATAATATGCAACACGCGGGATCTGGGGTTCAGGATGAGATTAATGACCAGCAGTCAAGAGATCAAAATTTGGACGTTGGCCCTCAACCGGCAAGTTAGTATTCGTCTTCCTTTCTATAGGTGACGTTTTCTTCATTTTCTCCTATTCTAAATAAAAGTCTTCTGCATTTCACAGGCGCTTCGAAAATCAGCGATGATGAGGATGAAGCTATGTCGAACACTACACCATCCAACGTACGTCCCACTCCAGCACAAGATACTATGAAGAAAAAAATTGCTAAGCTGCATATGGAGCTTGACTTAACGGAAAGGCGCAAAGGGACTCTAGTAGCTGACGGCACTGAATTTGATAAAGCATCTAATTTGCGGCGAGAAATTGACATTTGTGAGAAGAAGCTCAAGCTTAAAGAAAAACAGAGAGTGTACTCTATGACGCACAGAAAAAATAAAAAACAAAAAATAATTGAATTATGTTCAAAGAATCCCGATGCAGCTAAGTCGTTGACGCCTCGTGCTGGCCCTGAACGCCCACGTTTAGAAGAAGAACAGTCTGAATTGCTAAAAACAATAAGTCATTTAGCCCTGTTTGGTGCTTCTGCTGAAGAGCGACGTCGTTGTGAGATAGTTCACACGGTCCATACGCTTTCAGAACTTACAAATAAACTAAGCGAGCTGGGATTTAATATTTCACGAAGTGCTACTTATATTCGACTGTTGCCTAGACGGGCAAATAGCTAAGCGCCATGTAGTGACTGTGTCGGTGAAGCTGAGGCGTGCTGAAGCTGATCATCATAAGGCACACCAAGACCAATACTATTCTGTGGCCTCCATAAGGTCACTGGAAACGATAGCGTCAGTACTTGGTCCTGACTACGTAATTTTTTTATCTCAGGATGACAAAGCCCGCGTTCCCATCGGCCTGACAGCGGCAAACAAGCAGGCGCCATAATTAATGCACGTTGAATATAAAGTGTCGTTACCAGATCACGACTTTGTCATTGCTTCGGGGCACAAATTAATTCCAAGCGTGTATGCTTTGTGTGAAGTGAAACCCAATGAGATAGGACGACCAGAAGCTGTTTCATATAGTGGACCAACTTACATAGCGATACGATGTGGCAAGCACTCTTCGTCAACTGCAACTAGTCACGCTCAAGACTTGGACACTCTTTTAAAAATTGAGTCTTTATCCAAATTTATAAAGAATCTAGACAGCAAAGTTAAACCTGTTCTTATAATTTCAAGTGACGGTGGGCCTGACGAGAATCCGCGATATCGGAAAGTGATCGCACACGCCATAGAGCATTTTAAAAAATATGATTTGGACGCAGTATTTATTGTGTCTAATGCCCCTGGCAGGAGCGCATTCAACAGAGTAGAGAGACGCATGGCTCCACTCAGTCGAGAACTAACAGGCTTTGTTCTTTCCCATGATTCTTTTGGGACATAACTTGACTCCGGCGGCAGAACATTAGACGAAAGTCTGGAAAAGGATAATTTCAATAAGGCAGGGGGTATTTTGGCTGAAATATGGTCTGCAGTGTGCATTGACAAACACGAAGTAGTCGCTAAATATATAGACCCTAATAATGACCCTTGCAGCGTTTCAGACCTGCCAGCCGAAGAATGGTACACTGAGCACGTTAGAGAGAGCCAATATTTACTCCAGGTACATTGCAGTTGGTTCATATCAAATTTTTATGCGTGCCTATTTTATTTTTTTTTAAATTTTTTAACGAGCGCGAATGTCAACAAATTGTTGTTATAAGTAACAAAAGGAAATTGTTTTTAATTTTTTTTTAGGTTGTGAAATGCGATGACCAGAATTGCTGCAGCCCACGCCGGAGTGATCTGCACATGATTCTTCACGACCGTTTTCTGCCACCTCCATACCCTATCACTCAGGTTGATGGACATTTGACAATTCCGGACTTTAAAGAGCATGACGGAAAGTCATTTGCTCCATTTCTAATACGCCACTGCCTACCGATTCAACCACTGAATGCCTTCATCAGCACGCCTTATGATCTCTATTGCCAAAGTGTACGTGATGATTTAGCGAAAAGATGCTGCAGTACATGCGGTATTTACTTTGCATCTATCACAAGAGCTGCAGAGTACAGGCGAGTCGCCCACATTGCACCAGCTAAGCAAGCGCGTATGTTCCACAAAGTGCGACCCTCACGGATTGTCACAAGACGAGCTAATGAGTTACTGTGCGCAAGCGCCAACGGCTTAGAGTGGCTAGATCAGAACGAAGTTGAAGGAGCAGATGATTTTACTGAAAATCATATGGACATGTTGGTTCCAATAGTCTCTCTTGAGACCGCGCATGATTTTCCATGGACTGAATTAGATTAGATATTCTTTTTTTTAATCACAGTAGTCACGATTTAAGTATTCTATCGTTAAATTTTTATTACACTTATAACTCTCAGCAATATTGATTACTAGTCTTAACTAGTCATAAATAAAAGCACGAAGCAAATTTTTTTTTCTTTTTACAATAACAATCCAACGCGTTTACGTAAGAAACTCACATTTTGAAAAATCTCACGTGAGAATGGGGGAGGGGGTTGAATCAAATCTCACGACATCTCACCAGGGGGGAAGGGAGGTTCAGAAAATTAAAAAAAACACCTCACGTAATTTATGGATGCCCCCTTATCATTTACGTACTTTTCAGGTGTCTTAATTCTCAGGTCATTGTAGATGTCAGTATTTCTAACATACGATGGAATTCCCAGTACATTTCTAATAATTATATTTTGGAAAGACTGGAGAGCTTTTTTGTTTGTCTCTGTCGTCTAGTAAAAAGCAAATCTAACGTAGAATAGCGTCGGCCATACAATTCGTTTTTACGAAGGGTATTCAAATATAGACGAGTCCTTTGAAAAAAGAAATTTATTTTAAATTTAAGAAGAAAACACAATTTATAGTTATTTTGCTACATAAAGGGTGGTCCAACCAAAATGTACGATGTTAATTGTGAATAAAACAAAAAGTTTTCAGAGAATTATGTTAATATTTTTTATGATAATAGAAGGATCTATGACAATTATGTGTGTAACAAAAGATTTCCCAAATGCTCGCTATGGTTACGGTGATATACTTCTAACCGATGGTTCATATTTTCAATGGCTCTAAGACATAATACAGGTTCAATCTCGTTAATGTGCTGAATTATCTCATCCTTTAGCTCTTGAATTGTTCTTAGTTTATTGACGTATACTTTTTTTTTTAAGAATCCCTAGAGAAAGAAGCTCAACGGGGTCAAATCACATGATCGTGGCAGCCAATTAACAACGCCACAACGTGAGATAACACGGCCATTGAATTTCTCGCGCAATTGAGCCATTATTTCGTTGGTTTTGTAGCAACGTGCACCATCTTGTTGGAACCATATATCGTCCAGGTCCGCAACCTCAATTTGTGACCACAAGAAGACCGTTATCATCTCGCAATAGTGAACACCATTCACGGTAACTGCTTGGCCGTCCTCATTTTCGAAGAAGTAGGGCTAGATGACGCCGCCAGCCGTTTTATGGGCTGGCGGTCACTCTTTGTGGATGCATCGGTTTTTTAACAATCACTCGTGGATTCTCATTTGCCCAAATGCGGCAAATCTGCTTGTTAACGAGCCCGCTGAGGTGAAAGTAAGCCTCGTCGCTGAAGATGATTTTCTTTGTAAAGCCACCATTCCTTTTGTCTGTTCAAACAACCATTTGGCGTATTGCCGACGCTTGAAATGGTTAGTAGGCTTCAGCTCTTGAGTCAATTGAATCTTGTTAGTGTATAAATTCAAAACTTTATTCAGAATTCGCATCAGTGATGTTCGTGCGATGTTCAATTGTTGGACACGACGACGATTGGAAATTGATGGCTCTTCTGCCACACTATCACGAACAACAGTAATTTTTCCCCCAGAACGAACTGGGTGAGAATACACAGGTGATTTCATATTTCTAACAGATCCAGTTTGCTGAAATTTGTGCCCAATTTTCCCGATTGTGGACACATTTGGTTGATTATGCTGACCAAAAAAATCACGAAGTGCACGAAATGCATTTTGATTTGAACGCCCATTTTCGTAAAAAGCTTCAACAATTTTAACGCGCTGCTCAATTGTGTACCTTTCCATGGTTAAATTTGTCAAGCACTGAAACAAAGAAATGTCAAATTAAATTTGGCGAAAAACTTGACGTTAAGGTGTGACTCACAATGAACATCGCGCATTGTAGTTGAACCACCCTTTAGCTACCGTCCTCAGTAAGGCACTTTTCCCGTCGAACAAGTAGTTGGTTCATGCGGTTTTTAAAGAGTGATTTCGGGCGGGTATGCTACCAATGCCGCACAAACTGTTCAACCTGTTGACCATTTGCAAAACGCTCTGTTCTAAGTACTTCCTTGAGAGGCTTAAGCATATGGGAATGGCAAGGGGAAAGGCCAGGGCTGCAGGGAGGGTAATCAAATATAGTTCAATATATTTCTTCCAATTTTTGGGTTGTTAGGAGTGCCGTGCAAGAGCAGGACATCTCGAATGGGTCGACGACATCTTTTTGACCGATATGCTGCTTAGACCTAGTCAAGCAACACAGTAGTCAGCAGCGTTTATTGGGCGACAATGATGAAAAAATCAATGGGTAAAAATCCTTGAGAGTCCCAAAAAACTATTGGCATCATCTTACCAGCTAAAAAGCAAGTTTTGGATTTTGATGGTCCTGGTTTTCCCTTTTTCTCCACTCCACAGAGGCCCTTTTTGACTCGAGAGTGTAGTGTTTTCACCCGTGAACATGAAATTTAATTTCCCCAAACTGTGTTTTGTCCCAAATTTTGGCTAATTTAACGCTTTCGTTCAATAGAAACTTTGATGCGTTGTGCAACCGAAGGATGAACCTTTCTTTTGCTCATTGTGAGGTCAACTAAATAAACTGGTTGGGTGGTGAGTTTGACAAGATGGGTTGCCTCCTACCCTTCCCGATACTTTGCCTACCTTTGACATGCTTTCTTTGTCCACAAAAGTATAAGGCGCGCTTATATTTGAATAATAATAATCCATCGCAGAAGAGTCCAAATCTGAGCCTTGGAGTTGAGATTTATTGTTTAGGGATTTAGAGATTTAGTTCTTGATGTCTAGTCTATTGTATTGTTATCAATTATAAGAGTCTGTCGAGTATGACAATTTTTCCAAGTAATGAAAAGTGCCTATTTTTGTCAGGATGAATCTTAATTTTCCATATCCGAAGGTATTTTAATAACATATTTATTGATCGTTGCAATTTTGAAGTGTTGACCCTTCCTTATTGTGCTGTAGCAAATATATACGTATCATCAACGTATAGTGATAGTTTTATTCTTGGAGGCAGAAAGAGAAGATATCCATTAAATATATTGCGAGACTCCAGCTTTTTTATCAATTCTGACATGGAATGCTTTTACTTCCAAAAAGGAGCTAGTAATTAGTGTGAGCTCTAGTGGAATATTGAATTGATACGTTTTGAAGATCAGCCCTGCACGCCAGACTTTGTCAAAGGCCTCAGTTATGTCAAGTATAACCAGGAACATCGAGTTTCTGCAATTTCAGCCTATTTTGATGTGTTGGATCACTCTAAGTACTCGTATCTTGAGTTCATAAGAGTGCATAGTTCTAAAGTCAAATTGGTCCTCCGGTAGGATATCTTTTCAGATACAACCTCATCGAGGTGATGCAGAATCACCCTTCCTGCAATTTTGAAAAGCGATATGAGGAGATTAATAGGCCCACAGTTTGTTGGGAATTGTGGCTTCAAAAGAACAATAATACCCGCTGATGTGCATGCTTTGGGATGCTTTCAAAAACGGAATAATGCATTAATAATGTGCGTAAGTATTTTTTAAATGTTGTCCGGTAGCCAAGAAATTATTGTGTTTGTAATGGTGCTACGCCCTGGTACTTTACGTTTATTGAACGTCTGTATAATGTGATAATTGGGCCTCCAACAGGCGCTTTATCCAAACCTCGTGATATTATGTCTTTGACAAATCAAACTATTGGTGAGTTTTGGTTGAAGATGTATTACCCCATACAACTGGAGTGCTTTGGCAGCGGGGACCTGCGGTCCTGAATTTGCTTGCTGCAGACGGGTGTGGTCGCCAACTCACTGCTTTGGCCTAGGTCCCACACTTGACCGCTCAACGGAGGAAAGCGGTTTGTCGAAGCTCGTTCCGCGGCACTTCTCAATGAAAATTTTCTGCACCAAAACTCGAGATGATTTGGGGATGGTCCTTACCTTCTCTAACCCGCGCTTCACCACTTAAACACCATCGAGTACGATAATTCACTTTCACGCAGACCGCACCCGATATCCCCCCGAGCCCAACGGTTACATGATCTGAAAATGAAAAGTTATTCTGTCCAAGGTAAATTAAATGACGTAACCAAAAGTCTAGTTCACAACAAAAAAATTCAATTCTCAATCGTGACATCCAAAACCAATTATATATACAATTTTGCGAAAAATTAAAAATTCGTCTCAAAAAAAATTATTCCAAAATACAAGCTTACTTCAAACTAATCTTTTCTTTGCTACCCACGATAATCTATTAGGAGGCCTTCTTGTTGAATTAATGATATCGATGTCACGGCAAAATAATCTGCGCGGGCTTCACGCGATCCTCCCATTCAATTTTTCTCGGCAACCTTGCTTTCTTTCGGCAGTAATTGGATCTTTTCCCGCATTCACATTCTTTTCGACCTTCTCCCAATAATTCCTCCCTTTCTTCTCCAAAATTCTAACCCGGTTCGTGCGATCGATTGCCCGATCGCAGCCGTTTTCGGACTTTCGGAATCGTCACTGTTCATTTTTAGGTCTTTGCAAAAAAAAAAAATTTTTACAAAGACCTACTAATTTCACGACCTGTCTGTCCGTCTGTCCTTGCGTCCCAGCTAATTCCCTCAGAAACTTTGGAAGCTACAATGCTCAAACTTTATGAAAAGGTCAAAAGTGATGGTCTCTCAAAATTTAAGGCCTTACCAAAAATTTAAAAAATGTTTAAGGGGGGCTCCCCCTAATAACGAATTGGCCCTTTAAAATGTTTTTTAATCAAAGTTAGTCGAGTGGGGTATCAAATAAAAGGTCTTGATTCGAACTGAATCTGAAATAAAAAATTCATTTTATGAATACGGCGGTCCAGGGGAAGGCAAAATGTACCAAAAAGGCCCAAAAGGGCTTGTTGGGCTAAAGGAAAAAAGTTTATTTTTTCCTCGTTGATTGGCCATCTTGACATTCGTTTTTGCAGTTGTTTTTTGTATACGTAATAGGGTAACAAAAACTTGATTCAATTTTAAAGTGATTTTGTCGAGCTAGCAACCAATAAAGCAATTTGCAACAAATGAAGCAATTTGCTCATCTTTGTCAGTAATATCAAGTCCGGCAACCACGCCACCATCCATTTACATCCAGTCTACGAAAAAGAACTATTTGGAGCTCTATTTAGTACCCACCAAATAACTTTTTATATGATTTGGAATACTCAAAACTTAAAATTCAGCAAAAAATTTCAAAACTGAAACTGACCCCAATCGGTAAATGGAAACTGAGGCGTTTACCCAGAGTCGATGATTTCTTTCTTCATTCACCATATATCTCTTTCAAATCTTTCTTGCCAAATCATCAATGTACTGCCAACTAGACGTTAGCAAGAGAAGGACATAGTTGAAGGAAGTTAGACGATACGTCTAATTTCCTTCAACTATATCCTTCTCTTCCTAACTTCTATCTCATTCTCTTCCAATCTTCTTCTTCTCTTACTACTTCTATCTCCTTCTCTTACTATCTTGTATCTCCTATTTCTATCTTCTATCTGCTTCTCTTCCTATCTTTCATCTCCTTCTCTGCTAACTCGCGCTATCTCACTCAAACCTATCTTTTATGTTTCTTGCATAATTTTCTTACTTCTTCCTATCTCTAACAGACCCTCCTTTCTTCTTGACTCTTAAAGCCAAAGAAACTGCATGTAAAAATTTTCTGAAATATACAATATACAGGTATAGGGCATATACTTTTTTTTAAAATAATTACCAAAATAAGCTTTTTTAGTCGTGAATCTGCTCATTTAAAAATTCACGAGCCATACCCGTGCATATGCATTATCAACATTTTTCTCCCCTCTCCGAGAAAGATTTTTGAGATCTTTTTGCTAATTATTTATCTTTTTTCTTCGGAATCCCCGACAATCCCCCTCCAATCTGAATGCTTTCTTAAGTTCCTCAAATATTTCTTCCTCTATCTATATTTACGACTAGTCTGTTGGAATTTGAGTTGATAATGCGAAATCTCCATGCTAGCATTGGCTGTAAGCTAGATGGTATCCAGCATAAATTCACCTAATCGTTGTCTTCCTCACTGTGTGTTCGCCTTTTCATTATTTACAACATTAGTCTTTCAAGTGCCATCTTTCCCGTAGAGTAGAAAAATAAATGATGTAGTTTTAAGTTACCGAAATATCTCACTCCTTTTGTGTTTTAGCAAGATCCTTGAGTATAACACAGTTTATCCCTTAATTATATATTACATTTAATAGTCAATTGTAAATATGTTTCATCAAAGAAAGTACGACTCTAATCAACTAACTGTGATTTACTAGCACTGTCGTTGCCCTAGATAAGCAGAAGTAAGTTAATGCTATTTCATTGATTTATCTAAAGCATTCAATTCTGTAGATCATTATGTTTCCTCTTGAAACTTAGAAGCTCTATTCTTTCAGATTCTCTAATATCCTTGTTTTTTTCTCAAGTCTCCATTCATTCGTGTGTTGTCACAATTGACCTCTACTTCACGTCTTTCTTCGAACCTTAACCTGATGTTCCACAAGGTTCCATTTTAGGCTCTTTGCTCTTTTTGCTGCTCATTAATGATCTCCCATACATTTTATATTCCCCTTGTCTACTAGATGCCGATGGTATTAACTTTTTAAAGTGTTGAATAGCCCTGAAGACTGCCACTTACTGCAAGAAGACCTCTGTAGTTTTGCTCTGTGGTGTAGCCATAACTTTCTTACACTGAATGTTGCTGAGTATAACCAAATGACATATACCTAGAAAAAGTCTCCTCTGGTTTTTCGCTATTTTATTCTTGGTGAGACTTTAGATAGTGCGACAATTTTTAAGGGCCTAGACGTAGTGTTTGACGATAAACTGAAGTTTGAGCATCAAGTTGTGACGGTAGTTTCAAAAGCCTCAAGATTAGCTGGGCTTACTCTAAAATTCTCTGAACCCTTTCACCATGCATCAACCTCAAACTCTCTGTTTCCCTAGTTCACAGTACGCTTGAATATTTTTTGCAAGTATGGAACCCATATAGCAAGCATTTAATAAATGCTATTGAATTTGCCTAACGAAAATTCACTCGTAGATTATATCACTGATTTTTCCTTGGCCTATAGCCCACACAATGAATGCTTTTCAATTCTACATCTTCCATCATTCGAGAAACGTAGAACTTTTCTTGATGAATGTCTGCTTTTTAAGTTATACTATTAACTTCTTGTAGATGATATTTGCAGTCTAAGATCTGTTCATAATTTGCCTCGTTTAAATTGACTGAAACTTGTGTTTAAAATTTTGCACAGCTAGTACGCTTTCTACGTGTTGACAATGAACTACATCTGAGTTCTTTACCACATCCTTTTTATGCATCTAAATCTACGAAGAGGTATCTGTATTACCATACCGTTAATTGATCTTGAATCTTGCTTATTTTTTTGTGGATTTAACTTTTTTTATGGTTTTAATTCAGCTTATTTTAATTTTTAGATTTTTTTTAGCTCTACAGCTCCTTTTGGGCCTTAGCTTAGAGATCGTTAAAGGATCTGAGTATCTTGATAGAATGTATCGGCGCTTTGAAAGGTGATATGGTGAGTACCATGCTTGGCCGTAGATACGTCCACCCAGCTGCGATAAGTTCTGATTAAAAACTTGTGCATATCATAACTGAATGGGCTTATAGTCCGTCCGAAGAATTACTCGAAACAAATCCCATATTTCCCAACGAGACTTGAACCAGAGTCTTTCGACTCACGAGGTAAGTGCCCTAACCACTACACTACGCGGACTACTTTTTAGATTTTAACTCATTTAAATTTTGTTGTTAATTTGATTCCTTTATTTTTAATACATCATATCTGTAGTTGAAGGATTTTTAGACTGTTCATGCTGGTGTTAAACAAATAAATTAAAAAGATAACTCTTCCTTCTCTCTCGCACGCTTAAATACCTCTTCTCATCTACTCGCTCACTTCACTACAATTTCATAACACTAAATATTTCATGAATTATTTCTGTGGGGATGTTGACTCCCCCAAGGCTAATCTAAAATTTTGCCTAGATTTATATTAGATTACTTGCTTACTTAAAGTTGTGTTTTACACAATTATATTATTCAGATCAAAGTTTGTCACCAACGATTTCACACAAACCCTTCTCTTACATTTGACTTAAATTCTCATCTTATCTTCAATTTCCATAAACTACAAAGAATCCTGTTAAGCTTTGCCATGGAAATGCATCGTGATATTTTCCATTATCATAACATTCAATTTTTGCAACCATGTCAATGTAAAGCCACATCAATAATTTTAAAACATATATTCTTGTTTGTGTGTTTGTACGTATGTTAAATCGAACATTATATTGTATGTCAATATCTTGAAGCCATCTTTCCTTTGCCTCCATCGAAGCAGGATAGGATAGAATGATGATGCTCTATTTTTCACAATATACTTGGAAATACTTTTGAAAACAAAAAAGAAAAAGGAGTAACATGTGAAAGCTGAAAATCAGAAAAGGATGAGTTCAGAGCTGTAAGGAAAACAATTTGTTCCTGTCAATCGAATTTTCTATAACGTTTCCACATCATTCTGACACGACAATATTATAATACAAAATTCTAGTTTATAAATGTTGGAGTTTTATCAATGGATTGCCAGCTCCAATCAAAATGATTCAAGTTTCGTATTTAAGCTAATCAAATGCCTGGAAAGTTCTTCGATCAAATGCAATTTTTCAGTTGTTAAAGTAGAAAAATAAAACTTGAAAATTCGTCTATGGATATAAGTAAAAAATCCCCACCAGCCGGAAAGGCTAATTTCTTGTAGGTCCTATAGTTTAATAATAATAATATTAATAAGAATAATAATAATTATATTAACAGACCAGGTTTTGGTGAGTCAATCTCAGACGAGACTATGTCTTTGGAAGACTTTGCTGCGTTTGTGAAAGAGTGAAAGGTCATGGAGCAGTAAACTGCAAGCGATCATAACTTTCGACGACCTAAGAAGTAGAACCAATGAAATTAATGGACTATATATAGTAAATCTATCGTTGGAATGTTAGCAAGCTGGACAAATGTAAATTTATTGAATAAATACATCAAAGGGGCCGCGAGGTGAGACTCGTGCAGCAAATCATGTGTGCATGTGCCGATTCCATGCCCCGCCGAAAGGAATTTCATTGGGAAAAGCAGGCTTACTAGTAGACTGATGAAATTACAACCCTCAGACAAAATGCCCTTTTACTAAGGTGCAGAGCGCAACTAGCAAGACATAGACCTGAGGCAGCAAAACTTGCTGCGGAACACCTCGTAGCTGAAAAGGAGATGCTGAAATGGCTAGTGCTATGCCAAGAAATAGACACCGACCCATGGGAAGATGGCTACAGGATTGTAACACGTCAGCTAAGCGGTGTGAAACCTAGCAGCATACTTGAAACCAACGAATTACGCCACATTGTTGATGCTCTATACCCAATACATGAAGAAAGGAGGAATGAGCCACACGCCCAACTGGAGTGCAGTATACCCGAAATCACTGAGGATAAACTCTCGGATGCCATCTCCAACATGAAGAACAGGAATGCCCCGGGTCTTAATGGAAAAATTGTCATGGAAAACACACCAGAGCTGCCATTGCGAATGTTTTACATCTGTCTTTCGACAGGGACGTTCTCGACTCGATGGAAAGTGGCCCGACTCGTGCTTATACCTAAAGGCAAAGGCGATGTGATTTCCCCGTCAGGTTACCGACCACTTTGTATGCTGGATACTTTTGGTAAACTGTTTGAAAGCATATTGCGAGAAAGACTTCCAAAGGCAATAATGACTGCAGGTGATCTTTCATTGAAACAGCATGGTTTCTGAAAAAGACATAAAAACGCAATAAGTGCGGAACAATTATATGCGCATCTTACTAACATTATTTTTACTAACATACATAGCATACAGAGATAACAGTCAGTATCGCTCCACTTTTTGATAGTAGCGATGTTTTTACCCTATCTGGGAGGATAGTTTTGCTCACTCGTATTCAATACTTGACTTGAAATTGCAAAGCAGTTATAAACTATTGCCTAACTGTCGCTTTAAAACAATCCGTCCAACCATCATACAAAAAACTGTTAAAATTTTGTTATTTCCCATTCATTGGAACGAAACATTCTGGGTGATGCTTTGCAATGCAACATTTTTTATGTAAATTTCTCGAGAGAAATTTACCTATTGCGGAGAGCATCATATATATATATATATATATATATATATATATATATATATATATATATATATATATATATATATATATATATATATTGTCGCGTGTTTTCGGTTCGCGGCCAATAATTTTAACGTTCCGGGAAAGTGAAAACGCAATGTCTTTTAATTTAAGTTAAAAGATTTTATTTAATTACAAAAGCGCACAATGATCAGTTTAACACATTCACTAATTTTAATTTTCACTATAAAAAATCTAACACTTGTCCATAAATTTCTTATCGCAATTGTCTTCTAAATTTCTTATCGCAATTGTCTTCGAAATGATGAATGATCCCCCCATTCATTCAGCTCGCCTTTATATAGGGTCTCTACCTATTCACCCATTTCTCGTACATTGGCGAATGTTCTACCGAGAGGTACCTGGTAGATTCGAGCAAATTAATCAATGGAGTGACGTCACTTGCAGATGTTGATCATGCTTGTTGGGTTCTCGTGGGTTCGAGTAAATTCATTTGTTGACGTTCTTAATGATTATGAAAACAATTGCGACAGTAGCTCGCAGAATTATTTGTACATGTAATTATTTGTACATGTAACACTGCCCCCACCTCAGTTCTTTTCGCCCCGAAAAGATGTGTCGCTATTTGTAGTCAATTCTCCCTGGGTGTAATATGGGGCAAGACGGTCCAGATGCACGATTTTCATTTGAGCTCTCGGCTTACGATGTTCCTGTATTCGGTATACGACATCGTTGATTCGCTTTGTAACTCGGTATGGTCCCTCCCAATTATGTTGCAACTTTGGAGACCTACCCTTTCGCCGTTGCGGGTTATAAAGCCACACCAAGTCATCTTGCTGGAAGCCAGTAGAATTAGCCTTTAGATCATACCTGGTCTTCATGCGGTCAGTAGCCGATTCGAGGTGTTTTCGCACTGTCCGATGTATCTGGTTCAACCGTTGTCTTAGATCACTTGCGTACTCCGAGATCGTCTGGGGTTTCTCAGGGGGTGTTCCGAACTTTATATCGGCTGGCAAACGAATAGTCTTTCAAAAAATGACTTTGGCTGGGGCTTGGCCCGTCGATGCATGTTCAGCGGCTCTATACGCCATTAAAAATAGTGGAATATGTCGGTCCCAGTCCCTTTGGTTCTCGTCAACCATTTTGGCCAGGTGTTTATTGAGCGTGCCGTTGAAACGTTCGACCATTCCATCGGATTGGGGATGCAGCGGTGTTGTCCTCGTTTTCCGTATTCCGAGCAGCTCGCACATTTCGCCAAAAACTAGTGACTCAAAGTTTCGGCCTTGATCCGAATGTAGTTCGCCGGGTACGCCGTACCTACTGACCCAATTTAACACTAGCTGTTCAGCTACAGTAGTTGCTTCCTGGTTGGGAATGGGGTAGACCTCGGGCCACTTGCTGAAATAATCGGCTACAACCAGCGTGTATCGATTTTCCCATTCAGATTCAGGAAAGGGTCCTGCGATGTCAACAGCAATCCTTTCGAATGGCACGCCTACGTTATAGGCTTGCATTTGTCCTCTCAGTCGTCGCTTTGGGCCTTTGACGGAAGCGCAAATCATGCATCTGCAACACCAGTCCTCTACGTCTTCTCGAGCGTGGAGCCAGTAGAACCTTTCCCGCAATTCGCTAAGGTCTTGTTAACACCAAGGTGGCCTCCCGAGGATCCTTCATGCATTTCCTTAACCACATCGTGGATTCGGCTTTTAGGTAGTATAGTTTGCATCCTATAGGAGCTGCCATCCACCGTTTCCCATTTCCGCTTGAGTATGCCACCCAAGTCAAGTCAAGTCAAAAGCGCTTTATTTAATACTCATCGTTATAAATTTTAAAAGAATATAAAGCAAATTCCAAATAATAACAATCAAAAAACTTAATGGCCCAAATGGCTCTCTAAATTTGTACGTTATCATAAACTCACTTCATCAAAAAAAAAAAAACTATAGCAAATGCAATTAATTACGATTATTACATATTTTTACAATTCAATTGGAAAAAGGAGAAAAAACCAACCAACACTATCCAAAAATTATTTATAATTAATACACAACAGTGAAACTTTGATCCTACACCTAATATGTTGTAACTTATTTCTAATAAAATACAATCAAAAAAACTTTATCTTATACTAAAAATACTATAACAATGTTCCTAACCTAAGTGTTTAATCTTATCTCTAACGGAATATAGTAAACATTACATATATCTAACCTATACCTGATTTTAACAAAAATATATAACAATACTAAATGTAGCAATAATGAGCTGAAACTCAAAAACTAAATAACGAAAAACACCAAAACTGAAAACAAACACGAAAAATTTAGACATTGTCATTCAGCCACCAATACCTGGATTGCGCCGTCTCAACTCGATCAGCTTCAACGAATCTAGCAAATGAGTATCTCCATTGAAATCGTTGGTCTCGTGAACTCAAATTCGGAGGATATTTTATCTTCTTATCGGTGGCCCGTCGATATATATGATATATGACTGGGACGCCGTCAGAATCAAAAACATATCCATTCATGTCCAAATACACGAATGCTTCTGGAGGAATGAAGCCAGTAGCGAGGCAAGTCGGTATATACCCGTCTGTAGGGTGGAACGGCTGTGAAATCCAAGGGTTTTCACTCACAGTCACAGATCTTGCGATATGATTCCGAAGAAGCTTCAATATGAAGATATCGACTCTAGTCACTTCAGCAGTTTGATAAATTCTTCTATTCGATATATAATGTTTCCAATCCGTCTCAGGCTTTCTGTACAAACCAGTACATGCACGAAGACATTTCCTTTCGAAAACTCTTAATTTTTCCATAGTACTAGCACTCTGGTTGTACCAGATCTGACATCCATAGGTCAAAACTGGTCTAACCAGTGTCTTGTAACAGATAATTTTGACCTTTTGATCAATGTATCTGGAATGAAAGAGTTTTCGAAGGGCCATGACTACTTTAAGTGCTTTACTGAGCATGATTTTCACATGTTAAGTATAGTACAGATACTGATCGAGATAAACACCGAGGTATCGAACACAGGATTTATGTGGAATTCGTTCTGAACTACCCTCGCCAGCCATGATGTGGAAATCTTTCCAATTACGTTTCAGGTCTTGACTGACCCCCTGCAGCGTTGTCCGAAACAAGATTGTTTCACACTTCTGCGCATTGATTTTCATTCGCCAATTGTCAGTGTACAGCTGTACATCATTGAACATTTTTTGAAGATTGCTCTGAACTATTGTGGCTTTTCGGTCTGCCGTATAGATGATCAGATCATCAGCAAACGCTACCAATGATCGCGTTGGCGAGACGTTAAAATCAAAGCCGTTCAATAGCTTGCGAATGAATATTGAGAAGAGCAGAGGCGCAGTAACTGTTCCCTGCTGTAGACCATTCAAGACCTTGAACTCGCGCATTGTTGTCAGATTTCCATCAGTTACAACAAACGATTTCCCGTATAACATATTACACATCATGGCGACAAGGTGTCTGGGGAACTTGTCCTGAAGGAGTTTAAAAATAAGTCCATCTAACCATACCGTATCAAAGGCTTTCTCCATATCAATGAGACATGCTCCAACACATTGTTTATCATTTGAGTATGCCACCCTTTACCTGAAGGGAGTTCCATTGTGCCCAATAGCTTTTCAGGGTTGCGCCATGCATTGAAACGTCTTTCTACTCAGGTCGCCCAGTCGTCTCTTCCATACGAGCAATGGTCCGATGTCTTCATCGGCTAGCTGGGCATTTCGAATCTCCTCCGATGACCAACCTTCATCGAATTCGGCCGTTATCAGTCGCAGATCAACGGGCGGTTCCTTTTCCTCAATCCGTCGGCAATGCTTGCAGTTAGCTGGACATGGATGACGAGATAGGGCGTCAGCATTTCCATGAACTCCGCCCTTTCGATGAACAATTTCGTAGTCGTATGACTGCAATCTTTCGATCCATCTCGCAACTTGTCCCTCGGGGTTTTTGAAGTTAAGTAGCCATCTCAGCGATGCATGGTCCGTTCGAAGAACAAATTTCTGGCCATATAGGTACTTGTGGAACTGCTTGGTGGCCTCTATTATAGCCAATAGCTCCTTCCTGGTCACACAGTAGTTCCTCTCACTTTTTGAAAGAACTCGACTGTAATACGAGAGGACTCTTTCTTCGCCATTGATCCGCTGGGAGAGTACAGCTCCAATAGCGCCGTTGCTTGCATCGGTGTCAACCACAAACATTTTTCCGGGTTTTGGATACGCCAGTACGGGTGATTCACATAGCTTTTCCTTCAGGGTCTCAAAGGCTGTCTGGCATTGTTCATTCCAGACATACGGACGATTTTTCTCGGTTAGCTGATGGAGACACTCAGCTATTTTGGCAAAGTCTTTGACGAATCTTCGATAGTAGGTTGCCAGACCCAGGAAACTTCGTAGTTGGCGCTTGTTGTTTGGTGTTGGCCAGCTTTTCAAGGCTTCAATTTTCTCAGGGTCTGTTTTGACCCCTTCTGCTGATACGGCATGTCCCAGGTATTTTACTTCAGCTGCAAAAAGGGTACACTTGTCGGGACTAAGTTTCAAATTTGCCAGTCGCAGTCGGGAGAAAACCTCTTCTAAGTTCCGCACATGCTGTTCGAACGTTCTCCCGATGACGATGATGTCATCTAGGTACACCAAGCAGGTTTTCCAGGTTAGGCCACGTAGCACGTATTCCATCAAGCGTTCGAAAGTGGCTGGAGTATTGCAAAGCCCAAACAGCATCACCACAAATTGCCACAATCCGGTCCCAACTGAAACTGCGGTCTTCTCTCGGTCCTTCTTGTCAATTTCTACCTGCCAGTAGCCACTCTTGAGATCGAGTGTAGAAAACCATTTTGCGTCGGCTAAAGTATCCATGATGTCATCGATGCGTGGGAGCGGGTAACTATCTTTCTTAGTGACGTCGTTAAGCTGCCTATAGTCGACACAAAAGTGAGTGCTACCATCTTTTTTCTTTACTAGAACTACAGGCGCGGCCCATGGACTTACTGAAGGTTCAATAATGCCTTGTTTTTCCATGTCCGAGATCAGCGCGCTCACTTCTCCTTGTTTGGCTATAGGGAGACGTCTTGGTGCTTGTCGAATCGGCTTGGCTCCCTGTGTATCTATGACGTGAGTTACCAAACTCGTTCGGCCTTGGTCATCCGGGCTTGTTGAGAAGATGTCACTGTACTTGGTGACCAGATCAGAGGCTCGCTTGAATAGCTGCTCCGGCAATTTGACTTGCTTCAATATTGCAGACGTGGATTCCCGGGCTTTGTCTGTGTCTTGCCTCCTTTTCCAATGATGGTTGTGAGTAGCTTCCAAAGAGGTGATGGTGGAAACAGGCTGGCAGCTGCCGATGACTTCTCCCGCTTTGATGCTCGTGGTTGAGTCTGCGGTGTTAAGGACTCTAACCGGCACATATCCGTTCCTTAAAGATCTTACACGGCTTCGTCCTACAATCAAACTGCGCAATGCGGATGTCTTCGTTGGTTCTATCAGATAAGATCGGTGGTCTCCAGAATCACCATCAAGCTTGGCCCATACAATGCTTTCGGAAGAATTCGGTACATCAGTGTCAGTACATACCACTACATTCATCTTGGGGATTTGGACGCTGGGATCCTCCATCATTACTTCGACATTCTGCCATTTCAATACACGTTTGCCCAAGTCCAACGTGATTCCATGTGGTTGCAGAAAATCCATTCCGAGAATGCAGTCTTCCATAATGTTCGCGACCAGAAAATTATGTCGGAACACAACGTCTCCCAACTGTATCTGGAGGTTGACCTCTCCATGAACAGGTGCAGTTTCTCCCGTAGCTGTCCGTAGTGAGAAAAATCTGCCCTTGTGAAGTTGTTGTTGTCTAACTAGGTCTGGTCGGATAATCGATCGGGTAGCACCAGTGTCGATTGTTATGGTGCAGTGTTCTCCGTCAATTTGACCCGGAAGGCATAAGTCCGCTTCTCCACGATGTAGTCTTGACACGGTGATGGTGGTGCTGGGGACGTCGATCCTCCTAGCCAACCTCTGCCCCACGAAGTTGGCTCTTGCAGTTTGATGGTCCTCCATTCTAGGCTCCTGACACGGTCTGGATCTCCACCATCCTGGACAATAGCTCCATTTTCTTCGCTTCTTACAGTCTCTTTGCAGGTGCCCTTTTTCTCCGCAATCCCAGCATCTAGGCGCACCATTACCCTGCGGCTCTCGCTCATTTGCCACGCGTTTACACCTGCACTCGTCTGCCACTACTTCACGGACCCGGACAGTGGTACGAGTCGCATTTTTCGCTGCCTCATAGTTCAGACCATAAACCAATGCGTCCTTAACCGTTTGCTTTTGAGCTAATCGCACGGCTTGTTGCAATTCCTGGTCCTTTAACGCACTGATGAATGCTTCTGTTGCTGCGTCATCTCGATGTTCTGGGTCGTAAGCTGGATAAGCCAAAAGTGCCAGGCGCTCAATGTCTTGGGCTAGCTGCTGTAAGGTTTCGCCAGACTTTTGCATCCGATGCCTTAGCTGTGCCCGGTAAATCTGCTTCAGATGATTGTCTCCATAACGCATGTCCAGCGCATTCATTATAGCAGCCGGGTTTGAATGCAACTCAACGGGGATAGTCTGCAAAAGCTCGGCAGCTGGGCCTCTTAGAGCAAGAATCAATGCAGTTGCTCGTTCCTGCTCATTCCAGTGATTTATGCGAGCGGCTGCTTCAAACTGGATTTTGTAAATAGTCCAGACCGTTTGTCCATCGAATATTGGTGCTTGTACATTTCTAGATGAGCTTTGCGCTGCGGTTATAAGCGAGGCTGGTGGGGCGGTTACTACTGCCTTTGCTGCTTCCAATTCCTTTTTCATGTTTTCCATCTCATTGTTGATTCTCTCCTCGACCTGGCTGACCTTTTCCTCGACCTGGTCAACCTTTTCCTCGACGCCTTTAATTTGCTTGTTGAGACTACCGAGCTCCGCTTTTATTTCGGTTGACTGTTTCTCCAGCTTCTGTGTGATGTCTGCCTTGATGTCTGCTTTGATTTCGATTGCTTGTTGGTCCAGCTTCGCTGATTGTTCATTTAGCTTCGCAGCTAAACTGGATGTCTGTTCATTTAGCTGCGCTGATTGTTCGCTTAGCTTCGCTGATTGTTCATTTAACTTCGCTGTTAAATTGGATGACTGTTCATTGAGCTTCGCATTTAAATTGGATGACTGTTGTCGCTGCTCTTGCTGCATCAGCATCAACATTTGCATCAGCGCATTTTCTGATTCCTTTGGTTTTGGTGTTTCTGTTTCACCACCTTCTGCGCCTTTTTCTGCATCTGAGGGCTCACCCACCATGGTAAATTCATTAATTTTTCACTGTTAGCTTGGTGGTATTTTTATTATTTCGACTTATTTTTTTTTCCCAACAGTTTCCACGTTAAATTTCACTATTGTGCACTTTAAAAATGTTTAAATGTTTTCACTTTTCGAAATTTTCTATCCCACTTCTGACACCATTGTCGCGTGTTTTCGGTTCGCGGCCAATAATTTTAACGTTCCGGGAAAGTGAAAACGCAATGTCTTTTAATTTAAGTTAAAAGAGTTTATTTAATTACAAAAGCGCACAATGATCAGTTTAACACATTCACTAATTTTAATTTTCACTATGAAAATTCTAACACTTGTCCATAAATTTCTTATCGCAATTGTCTTCTAAATCACTTCACTATTACGAAAATCACTTTTCTACTACTCGAATAATATCGCGTCCCACACACAATCGCAGTTCTTATCGCGGTCGAATGAATGATCCCCCCATTCATTCAGCTCGCCTTTATATAGGGTCTCTACCTATTCACCCATTTCTCGTACATTGGCGAATGTTCTACCGAGAGGTACCTGGTAGGTTCGAGCAAATTAATGAATGGAGTGACGTCACTTGCAGATGTTGATCATGCTTGTTGGGTTCTCGTGGGTTTGATTAAATTCATTTGTTGACGTTCTTAATGATTATGAAAACAATTGCGACAGAAGCTCGCAGAATTATTTTTTGTACATGTAATTATTTGTACATGTAACAATATATATATATATATATATATATATATATATATATATATATATATATATATATATATATATATATATATATATATATATATATATATATATATGGGATATAACGAAATTTGTGACCACGCTAGAGGTTGCAATTTTGCTTAGATTTTCACCAAATTTTCAGGAAAGGTGTATTAGGTAATTATCTCGGTTAAGTTCGTGAACCAGCTATATCGGCCAGGCAAAAACAAAATGGCGGCCATTTTAGACGAAAAATCGTGATTTCTGTGCTGACCAAAGTATATCTCCGATTTGGATGAAATTTGGTACGAAGGTTCATTGATGTATGTGATGAATCTCACAATAAAAAATCCAAAGTCGGTACGGCAGAAACAAAATGGCGGCCGCTCAAAGGTCGAAAAACGTTAAAAATTTTTGTTGTTGTAATAGTGGTCAAAGCTTTCAACAGATTTTCATGGAATTCGGTGGTTTGATAGAAATTATAAGTATCTAGAGAATTACGTAAAAAAACTGGAGGTCAGGTTGCAAAAAACAAAATGGCGGCCAGTTAAAGGTCAAAATTTCAAAGGCTTTTAAAAGTCGCAATTTCGATCTGACATATATGAAACTTGGTTTCAAGATAGACATTACTTACACCTACAGTTGAAATTTGCAGTGCAAGAAAATATTTTAAGATATTTAAGGGGGGTCTCTCCATACAGGCGGGTCTCCCCATACAGGGGGGTGGCATACAATGTTTATTATTTCTGTAGCCCTCTAGCAGCCAAGGTTCTCAACAGATTCCGTTGAAACTTGAAATTATAAGTTATTAAGGCAAGTTAATTTAATTTAATTATGCAAATCGAATGACAAATAAAACAGTCGAAAATTTACAGCTTAATATTTTTAGCAGCCGATTTCAATAAAAATCGAAATGACGGCCCTCATCGCTCAGAAAAAAATTGAAAATGTATATATTAATGGCAATGCAAGTGCTGATTAAACTTTTATGGAAATCTTTTGAAATTAACTATTCGAGCTATTTAAGCCTTTGCGTGGTTACCACTGTGAAATGTGTAAACAGCAAATGCGAGAAGGGCGAAACCGGTATTTATATGTTTACAACAATTTATGATCCGCCAATTTTCAATATGTAATCCATACGCGTGCAACTCAATTTAATTAGCAAAATATTTGCGCCCCGATAAAAGGTCTCTAAAAAGATTTTTTTTAATGATAATAAATACCCATGTGGTACTACGAAAATTGCAGAAAGAAGTTGAGTAGTAGGCAAGCCAAATTCTTTTTCGAAACTTTACGCTACATACGAGAAATTTACTTTTGCCGCTGGTGCTGCCAACGGGGATTTTTTGCGTTACGGTGGTTACTGACGACTTTTTGGAGAGTAAACCGCAATCAGTGTAAATCCGATTTTGAATGTAGAAAAAGACGCGGTTCCTTGATTTCTTGATGGAAAATGGAGAATCGCGGTTTGTAGGACGAGGAGGATAGCCGTCGCTATTGTGGTTGAGTTTAAAAGGAGCCCGAAGCGAATTTATTTTGAGAAAAAGTGAATCACACAATTCAATTCTTTTCACGGATAGTAGATATTGCAAAACAAAATATATACTCAGGTGTAACTAGAAGTGCTAAAATAAAATTGTCTTGTTTTATTGGTGAGAAATGTGGTTTTAAGAGCAAAAAATGCAGTGAATGGAATACAGTTCCCAACCGCGAAAGCATACGGTGAAATGGTATGCTTTGATTGCATTGTTCTGTCGTTGCATGCTTGAATCATTTCATGCACGCCATTGCCGATAACGTGCAGGATCCTGCATATTTGCATTCGAAGTTTGGTGGATCGCTGCGCATGTTATTTTGTGCATTTCCCTACCAAATACCCAATAATATATACTTTGAAAATCCCATCAAAAAGAATACTGTTCATTGCGCTACAGTTTTGTGCGAAAGAAGTTGATTAGTGTTTTCGTAATGAGAGTAATATTGTGCTATTGTGATAATTGTACTCATGCATAAACTTGATATGTAGAAACCGATTTCAAAAGGAATAAAAACAAAAATTGATGAATCGGGGAAAATGTGAAACATGGAAGACCGATTAGAATATGTGTGTCGCAACCTTCTCTAACAATCGCATTTTACTACAAAATATATTCCAATTTGCACACCTATTATCAAGTTTTTATGTAAATCTTCACGATTTTATTGTTAACAATCTTGTAGTTACGAAGGAGGCGCACTGTATTTTTTGCAAGGATGCTGATCCAAGACCTGATTTTGGACACATCTTGGGATCAGGAAAATGCTGGGTTTTCCAGGAAGTTAAATGACCCGCATCCTGCAGCTAAACCTACACCGCAGTTCAACCGCCCAATATCTGCTTGAGCAGTTTGCGAGGGACATGGAAGCCGACTTTATGCTGCTGAGTGAGCAATACCATGGTAAAAGTTCAGCATCATGGTATTCTGATGAAACTAGTACTGCCGCCATATGGGTTCATAATTGTGATTTCCAAGCAGAGAATTGTGGACGTGCGGATGGTTTCGTGTGGGTTCGGCACTCAGGGACCAACTTCTTTAGTGTGTGCGTAACGTCGAACGAATCGATATCATGTTTCCAAGCCAAGCTTAATGCTCTAGAGTGCGCTGTCTCTAACGCAGATGGCAACGTGCTCGTTGGTGGAGACTTCAACGTGAAAGCAATCGAATTGGGCATGCCTCAAGCAGATCCGCGGGAAAACGTCGTACTAAACACAGGCAATACGCCGACTTTCTACCATATCGTCTGTGAAGGAACCATACCGGACGTGACATTCACCTCGGAGTCCTTAATACGGAAGATACACAACTGGAGAGTATTGGAGGACTACTCAGTCAGTGATCATCAGTGCATTCTGCTTGAGATAAGCGATGTTGTTTCCCAACGTCCGTGCTCTCGAGAGGTTCATCAAGATACTCGCAGCACGTGCACCGCTGCAGGAAGATCCGGTGGGGACGGAAGAACTGGCAGCTCAAGGTATGGTGAACTCAACTATGAGCATCATCAAGACTGCTGACAAAGCTTCTATGCCCCGTCGAAAATCCTGGCACGGCAAGTCCCCAGTGTACTGGTGGTCCTCTGAAATCGCTCAAAAACGAACGGATTGTCACAAGCTTTGGCCTGAGGCTCAACGGACACGGAACCGTGACGAGACAAGCAACCGAGTGGGAGCATATAAGTCGGCCAGGAAAACCTTTGTAAACTGATGAACAACAGCAAGGCTCGCTGCTGGCAAGATCTATGAGACAACGTGAACAAGGATCCGTGGGGCCTTGGCTACAAGCTAGTTATGCGGGAGCTTGGTGCCCTACGGAAAGCTTGCATACATGATGTAGAAAAGATGGATGAGATGATACAGGCACTCTTTCCCGCCCATCGTGTCCATGGTGAAACAACAGTCTAGTGTCCACTCTTCACGCAGCTGGGACAGAAAGAGACAGTTCTTTCGCTGAAAGCGAGGAAGGCTCCAGGTCCAGATGGTGTTCCAGCTGAGGTGTTGTAGCTTGTCTGCCACCATTGTCCTGACTTGCTGCTCAGCACATTCAACGCTTGCCTACGGGATGGGTTTTTCCCGGTACGATGGAAGGTGGCGAGGCTCGTGTTGACCAGCAAGGGGAAGGGAAATCTCGGATCGTCGTCTGCATACCGCCCGTTATACACGCTAGACACGGCTGGGAAAGTGCTAGAGAAACTCATCAAGGGAAGACTCACTGACTTGATTCGTGCTGCTGGGGACCTATCTCCTCGGCAGTACGGCTTTAGAGCACGACGTTCTGTCATTGATGCGATTACAGAGGTGGCCAGCGCGGTCCATAAGGCAGAGGCATATAGTCGCACCAAGCGATGGATCGTCCTGTTGGTGACATTCGACGTCAGGAACGCCTTCAACTCCGCTAGATGGGTGGATATTCTGGATACGCTAGAAACCTCTTTTCAAGTTCCAGAATATATGCGGCTTTTGAGGAACTACATAAGGACCGAAGCCTGCTCTACAACACGACACAGAGCCAACGGTGTTACATTGGGTGCTACCCAAGGGTCTATCCTTGGTCCGGACCTGTGGAGCTTGTGTTACGATGGGCTTCTGAGACTCGAGACGCCAGATGACTCGGGCTTGATCGGCTATGCGGATGATGTTGTGGCTCTGGTCGCTGGACGCACCATTGAGCAAGCGCAACTTAGGCTAGGTATATTCATGCGCCAAGTGAGCGACTTAATGACTGCTGACGGGTTCAGTTTAGCACTGGAAAAAACCGAAATGGTCGTCTTGACTAAAAAGAGAATCTCTAGAGTAAGGATGATCAGTATTGGAGACATATGAATCTAATCGAAGCCATCGGTGAAGTACCTGGGGCTACTGATCGACTCAAAGATGAGTTTCTCTGAGCAAATCTACTTCGGGAATATCGACTTATGGCCACCGTAGGGGGACCCAGCCCATTAAGAAGACGCCTCTTTATGAGTGCTGTAGGGTCAGTGCTACTGTACGGAGCAGAAGCATGGGACGACTCTGTCAGTAAGAAGGTGTACCGAAAACGTTTGGGACAGGTAAAGAGAAGAAGAGCACTGAAGATTGCATCCTCGTATCGGACAGTCTCTGATTCGGTGACGAGAGTTATTGCAGGCGTGATACCTGTCACCCTCATTGCTAGAAAGCGTTGCACTATTTACCTGAGCTGAAACGAGGATGCGAGGGAGATGGTTGTTCGAGAGGAGAGACAGTGCTCGCTTAACGATGGGCAGCAGTCTTGGGTGAATTGCACGAAGGGAAAGTGGACTGCGTGCCTCATCCCGGATGTGAGACCGTGGCTTAATCGAAGACATGATGAGACTGACTTCTATCTGACCCAGCTTTTGAGCGGACATGGGTGTTTTCAGTCTTACCTGCACAAGATTGGTAGATCAAAGTACCCCAATTGTCGGTATTGGCTAGGAGAGGAGGTCAATGCCTGCCACACATTTTTCGCGTGCACGAAATGGGTTAGGCTGCAAAGAAACTCCAACAGGGGGACGGGAGAGCTCACCCCGGATAATATAGTTGCGGTGATGCTCAAATCGGTTGAAAAATGCACCAGGTGGCACATTATGCTCGGGCAGTCCTAAAATATAGAAGGACCTCACTGCAGCCAGGGGTGTTGGGGCTGGGGGATCGCTTTTCTGGCACTTCCTCTTCCCCTCTCCCCTCCGGCTGGGAAAGGGATCCCCAAGCTTGAAGGCGCCTCGCAGAGTAACAAAACGAGACCTGGCCCAAAGTAATGTATCAAACGGTTCCAGGCTAGGTTCTCAGGTTGACAGGAGAGGTGTTTAGTGGGTAGTCCAGTCGCCTTCTTGTGAGCATGGGAGTCCCACACTCTGTGCGTAAATGGCGTTGACCTCCCAAAAACAAAAAAAAAACAATGTCGTAGCAAATTCAGTTGTTTTTTTGAAACAACGCAGAACAAGGAATGCGGATATTTAAATCGAATCGGATTCATGTAGTCATTGCAAACATCGCGTACCAGTAAACAGAGCGTAAAACTGTGTTTTCTATTGACGTTCTACCACCTTTACCCGTGGATTATATTTTTTCTTGATATTCAATTAAGTTGGCTTTTACTCTGATTCCATGCAAATACAACCTGCCAGCCGAAGCTGCTTATTTTAACGCTTGAATTATGCAAAGAATTGTTATTATTTAAATGTTAATTGAGTAGCAGGCCCTTACCCACCCCAACAGCAAGCGCTCGTTGGAGGAGTGACCTTGGATTCGTTTTCCTTGGAGCTGGTGCGATTTAGCACCCTAGCCCCCTTCTATCTGTGAGCAATAATTTGCCCACCATTATTAACGAGATTGTGCTATTCTAATTACTGTCAATTAAATTTTCTTGAAGTTAGCGCGGATAGTTGGATAAGTTTCTTTTGGTAGTGCTTTGCGTTTTAGGATACCCAGGGTAGTGTTAGGATGGTTGTCCACTTTGTCGAGCAGTTTGAGTGCTTTGTCACGTACGAATATGTCACCAGGTTCTATTTTAAGGCCCTTGTATGTGTCCGTATTTCTAACATACCATGGGATTCCGAAAATTTGCCGAATGCTTTTGTTTTTTGTTGGTCTCTGTCGTCTGGTAGAAGGCTGTACTACCATATAGTAGCGTCGGTCGTATTATTTGTCTGTAGATCAGCAGACGGTTCTTGATGTTGAGTTTCTTGGCCTTAAGGAGTGGAAAGAGTTGGGATAGTACATTGTAGCAATGTCCTCGTTTGTTGCGTATGTGGTCGGTCCAGGAGAGTTTGTTGTCGTATGTCAGTCCTAAGTATTTGGCTGTTCTTAACCAGGCGATATTTTCGTTTTCTACAGTCAAAGTTTTCGGTTGTTGTTGTCTTTTTCTTGTTATAAATAATGCCTGGGTCTTGTCTGAGTTTAACTTGATCTTTCACTTGCGAAAATACTTCAAAAGTATGTCTATGGAGAGTTGCGGTTTGGTGGTGATGACTCTTGCTTGTCTGGATGAGTATAAAACACAGGTATCGTCGGCATATAGGGACTTGTGGACATTCAAAGGCAGCCGAGGTAGGTCTGCAGTAAAGATGTTGTATAGTATGGGGGAGATGGGTGATCCTTGTGGGACTCCAGCTTGAATTGGCCGCATGGTTGAGAGGTGGTTGTCAATTTTGACACGAAATGATCTGCCTTTTAGAAAGGAGCCAATGATTTGGATGAGCTGTAGTGGCATTTGGGATTCATGCATTTTGTAAATAAGTCCTGCATGCCAGACTTTATCGAAGGCTTTGGCTATGTCAAACATAACCAAACCCGTTGATTTCCTGCGGTTTAGCCCTATTCTAATGTGTTGGACCACCCTAGTAAGCTGGAGTTCTGTGGAGTGTAATGGCTTGAAGCCAAATTGTTCTTCTGGAAGTATTTCTTTTTCGGTAACAACCTCAGTTAGTCGATTTAGTAGCACCCGCTCTACTATTTTCGACAGAGAGGATAAAAGGCTAATGGGTCGCCAGTTTTGTGGGAACATGAGGTTTTTACCAGGTTTTGGAAGAACAATAACTATTGCCGATTTCCATATTTTGGGGTATTTTCGCAAGCGGAAAATTTCGTTAATTATCGCTGCTATTGCATCGAGAATATTATCCGGGAGCCATTTTAACATGGTGTTTGATATTAAATCAAATCCCGGTGCTTTCCGTCTGTTCAGTACTTGTATGATGTCTTTAACCTCTTGAAGACAGGTGCTTTGTATTAGATCGGAGTCTGTAATGTCTGACCTCATGAGCCTGTTGGTCAACCGATTGACGTGGTCTTCGTGTTCGTCAAATTCCTCCTCATCGGATGAATTTTCACAAGAGTATCTGCGAAGGCCTCCGCCTTACCAGAACTGTCGAATTTGATACTGTAAGGGCCGTGAATTGGTGGTATTATAAGTTTGTTTTTAATACGAAAATATTTGGAAACCTTGGAGGAGTGAGTAAGTACCCTTTATTTTATTTGTATTTATAATCAGCAATTTTATTCTATTATACCAAAATCTTTTCTCATATACTATTTAAATTAATTTTTGTAATAACATTTGTGTCAAATCCTTTTAATCTAAGTTACTATATTTTAGCATAAAAAACATTTTAATTTGTTTTCGAAAGACTGGTTATAGGCTTTCCATTTCGCGGTTGATTGTACTCATAATTTGCAATTTTTTTGTTCGCTTTTAACCGGTGAAGCATGTGGTAAAGAAATATCTTTGTTAAAACGAATGAGGAAATAATGAATTGTTAAAACCCAATCCTCGATCTTTACATTTCTCTTGAACCTTGAACAGGAATGGGACCCGCCACGTTGGTTGTGAGTGGGCACCGCTGCCACCTTGATGCCCTACGGGTTGGGTGCTCTAACCACTACACCACGTGGACTGATAAAGTTACTTATGCTAAAATAAACTTCTTCTAGGGGAGTCAAAATCAAGTAAAATATTCTAAAAACTTCTTGTGACGATCAATTTAATTTTAATTAACACTAAAAATTATTATTGTCATAGTTAATTTATATTAATTTATCTCGACGCTATTCATCCTGCGTATATTGCTCGTTTATGGTATAAACTTCGGATAATACAGTGGTAAATCCTTTTTACAATTTCATTAACTATATTATATTTGGTCCTTAAAACATTCAAAGAATTTTTCTTCAACTATAATGTTTCAGAAAAGTTTTAAAATTATTAACGAGTTCCTGGTAAGCCATTTTACAATGATCTCCAATAGGTATCAAATTTTTAAATATTCTTCGTAGGTAATCAGACCCTAAACTAAGTTTGCTGTACTTAAGGAAAATACATATGTGTATAGTATCACTGTCCTTTCTTATTAAAATCGACTTTAAAAATAAATATGCAATAGACAGCAATTTATGCAAAATACATCTACATAACCCTGAAAATAGCAATGCCCCAACTACAATATTTTAAATAAATTCTTCTAGAAGACCATACCCCACTTGAAAAGCATAATATCACATCCTTTATGCCCCAATAAACATTTTCGTATGGAAATATTTTTCAGAATTTTCTCTCGTCATTGCAAATACTCTCGTACGAATGAAGCGAAGGAAAAGATGATGACGGTGACGACTATTGAATACGTCTTTGAAAAATTCCAACGAATTTATGCGGAAATTATTTGATAGAATGCTTTTCACGGGATCTATGTATCATGCGTAGTATGCAGTGAGAAAACAAGCGGCGACCAATTGTGAAACGAGCGCAAAAGCATACAAAACGAGCCCACTCTATTTGTAAATTTGTAAATCGTACTCAACTGTTGAAAATAAAAATTTTGTAAGGGTTTTCTTGCCGTCGGCATTGACGAAGGGAAAATGCTCGACAGTATTGGTACCTTTTTCTACGCTCCTGGGAAAAAATTTAAGCTTAAAGGGAGAGTGAGGAGCGGTGAAATAGAATTCTTGAAGCTTGTAGTTCATTTGCTATTTTCCTTTCACCTGATAAAACGAATGCAATAAAAAGGAAATAAGTCCAGTAGACAGCATAGTGCCCTTTTGGGAGGGTTTCGCGCTAAGTTTGTGAAACGAAAACATTTCCAATAATTGATTGAGGAAAAACCTTACTTACACTTTAAGCAGTCAACATTTTGTTGCAGTATTGCTGATATCATTGAGTACACATCACCTCAAAGATTTCCGATTTTCTGAAACTCAAAATTTTCTGAACAATTTCTTCCTCCCATATCCTTTCATACCGATAACGAAGTATTGTCAAGCTCGCATAAAAACTATTCATTTTATATCCCACATTCCAAATTATAGTAGAAATATAATTTAAAGGGCATCTTCCTTTATGGGGAGACCACCCTCATAAATCTTTCAGCAAAATTTCCGCCAGCACTTTAGAGCCCATCGTTTTTGATCTTCCTTATAGATTGGTGTTTATACCTCCTATAGTTTTGGGAATAATTGATCTACGGACAGACAGACAAATGTAGAAACGGACGGACAGGTTGCGATTTCAAAAGGAGTTTTGCAAATTAGTACGAATTCCTAAAAATAAACCGTCAACAGTCGTTTTTGAAGAAGAATTTTGCGCGGCAATTGACAAAATGATGATAATTCCGGGTGATTTTTGAATCGTTGAAAATAAAATATGCTTTTGATTGATTCAGTTTTGAAATTCTCAGGAAACCTTTGAAGATCATGTATCCTAGAAATTTTTGGATGAGAATTTTCTGCAGGCAGACGCCAGTGGTGATGAAATAAAAACAGAATATTCGCACGTGTGGATTGACGGCGTGTTTTCTACAGAAGCAACGATTTCGTCGGAAATTCAAATTCT
Organism: Odontomyia ornata; assembly: GCA_963969285.1. NCBI lineage: Eukaryota > Metazoa > Arthropoda > Insecta > Diptera > Stratiomyidae > Odontomyia > Odontomyia ornata. The sequence goes on from OZ017739.1 coordinate 25,965,591, forward strand.
GTAAATCGTTTCAATGTTATACTCTTTGTTAGAAATTGAGGTTTTGAAATATGTCAACTAGAAAATAAACACTTATTTGATGCGTTAACATTTTCGTGATGTGTATAGTATGTAAATATTTAAAGAGAAATATTTACCACATGTAATGAAGTGAAATTTTCTTTGGTTTTCTTTGTTAGCGTTGAAATCATGCGGAAATTATTGTATTTCTTGAGTGTCAGTCATATTTTAAAGAGATATGTACATATGCCGCAATCATACAAATGCACGTAAATACATAGAAGTATATATCATATATGTTCGGTGAATTGAATGGAAATTTGCCTGATATTAATCTCGACTAAAGGCAGCATTAGTAGCACCTCAAGAAATTATCCTGATATCAAAACTTTCCAGACATCATTCACAGGTTCTTATTTATTTGGCTGCTGTGCAATCATGGATTTTTTCACAAAAACCAACTAGGTTTTCCAACAGAGAATATATAGTACGTGCATAAATCAGATACTTACGCATAACATACGAAAGTACTCGTAATACAAAATTTCATTAGGAATCAAGGACAAATGTCCATTTAATTTTACATGGATGCTTGAGAAGACATTTTCTTTTAATTTAGGTTCTTATGTTCGAGTCATGTTACTTACCCAGCATTTTTAATAAGTTTTGTATATTCTTAGTATACGATTAGGCTTATAATATCTGAGCACCGGTTTTAGGTATTTGTTAATTTCGGGGCACCAATCACTGACTTTTATCATTTTGAGACTGTAGGGATAGAGTGAAGACTTGTATGTTAAGTAAAAGGCACTTTGGATATAAATACAGTATTTAATTACTGTCCAACCAACATTTTAAGGATGGTAAACAGTCCACGTGGTGTAGTGGTTAGAGTGCTCACCCAGTAAATCGTAGGTCCTTGGTTCAAATTCCATTGGTGACAATGAGATTTGTTTCGAGTGGTGCTTTGGACGGGCTTTAAGCCTATTCAGTTATGAAATGTACTGGTTTCAAATCAGAACATATTATCGATGAGTGGATAGACTCATGGCCAAACTATGCTATCGCCCATATCATCTTCTTGAGTATCGATACATGTGATCAAGATAATGAGATACTCTATCTCAAAGCAAAGGCCCGAATGGGGCTGTAGTACTAAAATAATCAAAAAAAGCTACAAAAACCTCTTTAAAAATTGATAACATCAAGTATCCTTTGTTTTGCCCATCAGCTCGTTCAAGCTTATATTTTGCGCTTGAGATAGCCTTATAGAGAAACACTTTAATCATTCTTAATTTTATCATAAAAGTCTGTGCGAAGAAATTTTGAAATAATTTTTATGTTTCACAGCTCTCTTGCGAAACATATTTGTATTCTTCTTCTTTAAGTAGTTAACACATTTTTCATAATAGAAAATATCTTTTCCTACAGGGCTGACATGTCAGAGAGGTGCATCCCAAACCCCAATAATTTGAAAAAATTCTTGGACATGGTGTTGTATTTAGACATGGACTTAATCACTTCCTTCGGTCGTTCTTGGATAGACTTTTATGCTGATTATATCGCAGCTTGTCCATATTATCTCAATTGGGTACTATTTCATCGTCGCTATATGTGCGAACCATGCAGATTTAGAGATCTCTAATTTTCTTACTTGCGCCCGTTCATTCGTGCATAAGGTTCGCCGTGAATCGGAAGCATCAGGAGGTGATACAGTATCGGTTGCAAAGCGCAAAAAGCACGAACAACGTTCTGACCCTGCCTGATCTGCAGAATTTTAGAGAAAGTGCAAGCGATCATAGACGAGGACCCTTCAAAATCAATGAGGGTCCTTGCAAGTGAGCTTCATGTTTTTGAGCGCCTTATTCGTAGAGTTGTCCACGAAGACCTTCGGTACAAGTCTTACGTGAAGCGCAGAGGACAGTTCAAGTTGAACCGAACACGGGAACAGAGAGTTCTCCGAGCAAACCGTCTTTTAAACAAAACCAAACACCCTGAGGCCCCTAAAATATTACGGTTTTTTTTCCGACGAAAAAAATTTTGACCAAGATCAAAAGACCAATGGCAGAAATGACAGATATCACGGAGGTTCCTGTTGTTATGCATACACAATTTCCAGCCACTGTTAGTGAACTCTGCTGCATACATCGATGTTTTGGAGACGGTAGTGAAACCCTGATGGACAATGTAAGCGGAGGAAGACCATACATTTTTCAACAAGACTCTGCTTCTTCACATAAAGCGATGGCGATACAAGATTGGATGGCCGAAAATTTTCATGACCACATAGCACCGAACCTATGGCCACCCAGCTCCCCAGACCTTAATCCTTTGGATTATTACGTATGGGGCGTAGTTGAGCGTGAGACCAATAAGTGTCTTCATAATGCCACTTCTTCGCTGAAGACTGCTATTAATGCCGTTATGGTCAATATGAACAGGAGCATTTGATTCGGACATGTAATCGTTTCCGGACCCGGATCGAAGAGGTTATTGCTGCTAATGGCGATTTTATTGAAGAACTTTATAGCCATATATTAATTTAACGTTGCATAAAAAATTCCTGAAATTTCATTAAATTTTGTTAAAAATACAAACTAATTAATTTTACTCTCAAGTTGTCCTCAAATACCGTACGCACCCTCTTATATGTAGCAAACGTATGGTTTGTCTTGTACCGATATCACTATGCGCTCAGCCGCCTTGTAGATTTGGATTCGCGCCGAAAACTATAGTGATCATTTGTAACTGAATTTTTAAGCAAACACAGCACATACGAAAGATAATACGCTTTGCTCAAATGTAATCCGTCACCAAAAACCGTGAACGACGTCATGCTTTCATTATTCTCAGAGCCAGAATCTTTATGTTCAGATTACTATCTTATATCCAAATATTAGATCATATACAATACGCAAAATCAAAACATCGGTCAGAACCAAAGAATTCCCATCCTTCTCCAATTCGCTACTGGGAGGCAGGCGAGCACAAAGCTCCAAACATGTTTTCCTTTTTGCTTTTGGGAAATCGCTGGTCAACTCGTAAAGCGTTATTCATACCGGAGATTTTTTTCTCGTTGCACGCACGATTCGCTCCAAATGAAAATCGATGGAGGGAGGTCAATCTGTGACCGTGAACTAGATACGAGCTTTTGCTGAAAAATCTAGGTCAGATACATCACTAATTTCCCCGTTTCATTTCCGTCGTGCCAGGATATACCCATGAGCAGTACTGTTCAAGCCCATTCTTAGTTCTCGATTGAAAGCCATCCATACAACTATAAAATCTTCGAAAATGATTTGTGGTTTCGCAATTTCCCGTGGTCTCCCCGATCCGTCCAAGTCTTTTCTTTCTTTTGCCGTGTTGCAACGGTTCCTCCAATACAGCTGCTCGCTCAGCCGAGTTAGATTGCATTCGGCAATACAATACACGAAATTTAAATTTGTAGATTTGAATTTTTTTTTTAACTAAAAGAAGAAAAGAAAAATGAAAAAAAATTTGAAATAATAATAAAAAGTTAAATACCAATAAAGGAAAATTGATATAAAATTACATTTAATAATAATAAGAAAAAAATATTTTATAAATTAAACTGTGAATGGAAGCAATGAATTTTTCTAAATTTGCAAATCTTGGATAAGGGTTAGGAAGGTTTTCGAACAGTTTGTTTGTCTGACTGCTCGATTACTACAAATGTCATGAAAAAATTATCCATTGTAATATTCCTTTCATATCCCTTGTATGGAGCTGAGAGCTCTTTCGCGACTCATTCACGCTGATTCACCTCACAAGTATCTAGTGATTAACCCGTGTAGATAATACCTTCCACTGGGTTTGCGTTCGCTGCGTCACAAATCCACCACACTTTTATCCCATACTTGGCTGGCTTAGATGGAATATATTAGGTGGATTCAGTTCTTCCACGAAAGGGAGCTGCTCATCCATTGTCAGATTCTCGAAAGGTTTGCATAGTGAAAGTAAATTAGAATCCAATATCCTAAATTTACTTATTAGAGCTGCTTTATCTGCAGCCGAACGATGTGCTCGCGTACTTGTATCGTCAAAGCGAATAAAACGTAAGAGCGACTTTAATCTGTTGTAGCACAGTACAAAGAGGAAGTTGATAATTTTGACATTTCGGTGATATGATTGGTGTTTGAATTGTTGACACTTGAGCTAATCAAAACACTCAAGAATCCATAAATTTCCCGCACCGTGACTTTGTCCCATTTTCGGGGAGGTTTGCCGGGATTTTTCCTCTTATAGGGTGCGTAAATAAGTTTTGCTTTCTAGTTGGTGCATCGCGCAATAATATCCAAAATCTCGGGCGTCATTACCCTTTTGAAAGTTTTAGCCAAAGATAAAACTGCCGTGCATCAAGGCGGACCCGTTTTTTGGCGAAAAATATTTCTGACGGACGTTTGATGTTGACTTTCTGGTATTTTACTCCAACAGAAGAAGTACTTCTTTTGTCTGAGAAATAATAATACATCAAAACAATAAACAGTATCAAAATTATAGTGGTGATAGCTACTGATGCAGGCACTGCTTCAGTTTCTATTTGGGTATCGTCTTCACTGTCTGCTTCATCAGTGTTTCTTCTGACACTTCTTTTTTCTAGTCTGGTTATGTTCACGGAAATATTCTGATCAGCATCTTCGCAGTCAGAAGAGAAGCAGGAAGCACCAACATCGTTGTCAGCGGGGAACTTGTCTTTATCTTCGCTGTCCGATGAAGCTAAGCTTTCATTGTCAGAAGCACCTAAAAGGACTTTCAAATACGCTTCCTTTTCAGCATCAGTCAACCTAGATAATCATGGAAATATAAATTCGTGAAGTATTTATCCAAACTTACCTCGCAAACTCGGCACTTGATAATTCTTCTATTATGACTAATCAATAATATGCTTCAATCGTGTTTATAATTAACCACTGTAGCACTACGAAAAATGCTAAGTAGCGACACAATTATACGCATCGATAGAACACAGAAAACTCCGATTGAAAGAACTGCAACTGTCCGTTCTTATTTTTCTTCGTAGCACTAAAGCCCCTCTCGGGCCTTCGCTTCCTGCAAATAGCGCACTGGTCCGTTACTCTAGTTTATTGTTTAGGCTCTCAACTCATGACTCATACCAAACCTATGCACACTTTATTTAAATTAAATTTTGAAAACGTACGCTAAAATTGTAAAAGTGGATGGTAATAGTGCTCTAAGTCGTGCCCAGTTGTTTTGATGGCATAAAAAGTTTAAGGAGAGGCGTGAAAGCGCGGAAGACGAGGCGCGGAGCGAGAGATCAGTCGAGGTGCGGACTGACGCAAATGCGCAGCGTGCGCGCCCTAATCCGTGAAGATCGACGTTTAACAGTTCAAGTGTTGGCCTTGAAACTGGGTATGAACCGTGAAACAGTCAGACAAATTTTAACCGACGATTTTGGGATGAAAAAGTTGATGACCCTTCATCACGACAATGCGTCGTGCCACACTGCCCTCAGTTTGTCCCAGTATTTGGCCTCTAAAGGGATCGCCGTGTTGCAACAGCCACCTTATTCACCCGATATGTCACCCTGTGACTTTTTTGTTCCCTAGAACAAAATCGGTAGTCAAAGGAACTCATTTTGAGTCGATTACGCACATACAGGCAGCCGTGACGAGGGTACTGGTGGAAATCCCAGTCGAAGCATTCTTGAAACGTTACAAAGCATGGAAAACGCGCTGGAATCGTTGTAAAACTGCCTAATGGGACTACTTTGAAGGGGATGGCAGAGTTGTAGAATAATTTTCACACATTGTATATTGCTATGGTGTAGCACTGACTTGGGCAATTCATAAATCTTGGTTCAGGGTATGTTTATTCTTACAGACATCGTATATATCACTATCCAACTATCTTTATTTAAAGGATTTGAAAGTTAAGTCCAAACAAGAGGTCAATGAGCTAATATACTATAAGCTAAATTAGAATTATATACTAATGGCTCCAGCTAAATAATATGTATAGTAACAGCGGTGCTTATCCGAATTAAAAACAGTCACTGTGCTTGCCTGATAACTTGAACTTCTCCCAAGTAGCAGTGTTGACAGGTCATGAAGCAGGAGCTTGATGTTTTGTAATTAAGTATCCGGAGTGAATATTTGTTTTTTCCATGACAACCAAGTGGCTTTAAAAGTCATGGAAGCTACACCTCATTGGAGGGCCAAATGAGATGTTGAGATTTTTGAAGAAGTAGTTCTTTGAGGTTCTTGCACATAAGGGCATTAAGGGGAACTGAGGAACAGAAAAACTACAAAAGCAGGTACGCTTATACCGCAGTCTCCTTCTAGTTTTCCAATTAGTGTTTCAATGGCTTCAGTTATGCTTGTCATTAAGAAAAAAACAAGTTGGGCAAACAGACCTACGCTCATGTCAGAAGGGTTTTGTACCCAACTTCTCAGAAATGCAGTCACCAGCAATGAATAACGTCACGAAATATGTCAAAGAGATGTGCACGTTCAAAAGAAAATCCATTGTTTTTCTACTTTCAACGGTCGCCATTTTGTTGCAAACCGACCAAAATCACTCAAATCATGAATTCTCAAAAATATAAATGTTATTGACCTTATTGGAAAATTTCAAGAAGATTAAGTCAAAACTGCCTTGACTGATTCGATGGAAAGTACATAAAATACCAAAATCATGTGTTATTGTTGTTGTAATTGGAGAAATTTCAAACGGCTATAACTTCCGTGTATATCATTCGATTTCATCAAACTTACAAAGTTTAAGAACCTTTTGTAGGACTACGTAAATATCGAATTTCGTACAGTTTAAGGGAACCGATGCGGCTTTATTGAGGAAAACGTGAAATTCGAATATCATACTATTATTAACAAAGTTGAGCGAATTTCGACTTCTAAGGTATTAGTTGTTGTTGTACTCATAAACACCTAGCACCATAATTTTTTCAGATTTTTCAGATCACAGATGTCGCGAGGGAGGGGGGGGGTGACACAATTTTTTTGTGTATTTCCCTTCTCTGCGCGTCCCTCGAAGTGAAAAGTTCTCATCAAGACCTTTCATTCGATACCCATATCGGCTACTCGGGGGCCACTCCCCTTTATGGGGAGACCCCCCTTAAATACCTTATAAAATTTTTTGTGGTTAAACTTTGAAGAGAGCATCACTTTACACCTGCGTACAAAATTTGATGTTTCTAGCTTAAGTAGTTTGCGAGAAAAAGTGCTGTGACACACGGACGGACGACGGACGACGGACGGACGACGGACGGACGGACAGACAGGTCACGATTTTAGTGGGGTTTTGTAAAATTATTTCACAAAACCCTAAAAAATTATAGGCTGCGATAAAGCCCTGGGTGGATATACCTTTCTGTGCAATTCTAAGAAGGTTGAGGGAAAGGTTTTGAAATCAGTCGCACCATGGACTGTCTTAAACTTGCAAGGGAGTCCTTCCTTACAACGGTGTGTTCTGCCAGGGCATGTCCAAATGGTATGCATGTAATATGGTTGGGTATATCTAATAATGACTTTTGCAGAAGCTGTAGATGAGAGGATGAGGAAGAAACAGTACTTTACCTTTTGTGCGAATGCCCTGCTCTTTTAAGAAAAAGCACTTTTGGCTCCTACTTCTTACTCGATCTCGCCAAAGTAGTTTTGGTGGATTTGAGGAGGATCATCGAGATCGTTCGAAATTCAGATTGGTTCTATTGATAACAAAGTCGTGCCCGTTTATGTTTGTGGTATCACAATAGGCACTTATGTGCTAAGTGAGCCTTTGCCAATGCGTATTGGTGGAGACTGCCACAAAACCTATTTGTCTAGGCTAAGTTCATTAACGTACCGAATGTTAGACTGGATGACTTCTCGCAGGCTCAGCGTAGTACTGGAGATAATAGAGGTTACCATTTTGACAAAGAAAAGAATCCCTACAATTAGGATGGTGGGTATTGTTGAACTGTTAGTTGAGTTGAAGTGTGCAGTAAAGTACGTGGATATTCTGATCAATCCGAAAATGAGGTTTTCTGAGCAAAGCAGGACAATGTCGCCTCATTTAACTAATTGCAACCGTAGGTGGATCCATCTCACTTAGAGGGTAACTTTTGATGAGTACCAATAATGCTTGACTTAGGTGCACACACGAGGAACGTTGAGCATATCATCCGCATGTTGGACAGTTATTGAGTCGGCGATGCTAATACGAGTAATTGTAGGTATAATACTGTTACGAAGTAAAAATATACAATGAATTTTGAGTATTTACGTCTTAATTTCCCCGTAAAGTATAACAGTTATCGCTTGATTTCTCCATAAAATCAACTAGTGATATCATTATGGTTGCCAACATAGGGAAACAGTCCTGAGTTAACTAGAAGAAAGGAAGATATATTCTGACAACCTGATGATGTCTGAAGGCATAGAAAAATAAGGTTTAGCCTCCACTACTGCTGCTTACCCAGTTATCGATATTGCAAATTTTCGTTGCAAATATTTTAGTAAAAGATCTTATCAAGACATTTCATTTGAAACCTTGACTATGTTCGGTAAAAGAAGTGTTTAAGGGGTCACGTCCTTTTATGGGGAGACCTAATTAAAATCCGTTGAATTTTTTTTTTAATTTAAGACTTTCATTAGCCAGAAACCTGTAGTAATCGAGCGGTCGGTCTATGCAAACTGCTTGAAGAACCTTCCAGATGCATTGAAACCATACGAAATCCAAGGGAAATCGGAGAAACCCTAACGAGACTAACGACCTCTTGATGTTATAATACACTTTAGTGAATATTGTGTCTTTTGCTCATATGCAACAATTTGACGAAAAAACACATACCACTGCCCATTTGAGACGAGAGACTGGACTCCCAATTCAGACGGGGTAACGATTACCGTTAATATTTTTAATCACCACTTCAAAATGATTGTTAGCTATGGCATACTGGCTGGAATGGACGATGATGATTTCGAAACATTCGAAGACAATTTTGTGTATTCCGTGCAGAAAACATGTGAAAATATGAAAATAACCGTATCTCCTTGTATAAGAATAAGAGCAGGTTTAAATGAAGAAAATGTTGATGCTTCATTTCCACTAGATATTAAAAATTGGCTTTAATCATACAAAGAAATGTGGATCATTTATAAAAATACCACTTTCATTATTGAAATACTGGGATCTCTTTTTCTTCTTCTTCTTCTTCTTCTTCTTAGCACTACAGCCCCTCTCGGGCCTCCTCTTCCTGCAAAAAGCGCCTCCAACTGTCTCGGTCCATTGATCGCGCCCTCCGATTTCGAAAACCAAGCAGCAATTAACTATCTTCGTCGACCAAGTCAGACCAGTGTTCCTGGGTTTCCCCACTGGTCTCAGGCCTTCAGCTCTCCCAACGAATATCTTTTTGGGTAACCATTGTTCTTGCTTACGATTTATGTGTCCAGCCTTTTGCTGCTATCGCAGTCTTACTATCGTTGAGATCTCCAGTTTGTCAAAAATTTCATACAGCTCATGGTTGTATCGAATTCGCCATTGATCCCCGTTGAGCTTCACTCCAATTATTCGCCTCTGGACCCGCCGCTCAATATATTTGCGGATTCTTGGGTTAGGGCCCATGTTTCACACCCATAGCATAATACAGGTCTTATCACAGATTTGTATACTTGAAGCTTTGTTTTCCTGTGTACGCAGCTGGTCGAAACTCATTTTACCAATTGTCAAAATCCACTTCCGATTGCTTTGATGCTCTTCGCTAATTGCCTAGATACGAGTAGCATTTATATAAAAGCAAAAGTCTTCCGTTTACAATTAGGGAAAAGATTGTATGTTTCGAAGCACTGAAAACATGCACATGGTTTTATTCAACGTTGTCAAGGATGAACAACTTCCAGCGTTGTTGAAAGTTGTTACCAAAGTATATGATCTTGCTGAAGGGAAACATTTTTTTGAAGATAATATTAAGGTACTTATATTACTCCATCACTATAAAGATGCGTTTGCCTAGATCATACTTTTGGGATTAACATAGAAATTTAGGGTTGTGGATATTGTGCTGCCACTTATACTGCAGGATAAAATTTGTGTTGCTGAAGATTATCTCGATGCAGCGCCGTATCTAAAAAACCTACAATCAAGCTTTTGGATTCTTTATTGGACAAACATGTGACTGTGTATAATAATTGCGGAATATACCTTGGAAAATATAACTATTCCGATATTTAGAAAATGACATTAAAATCATAACTCTGAACAGAACTCACTACATGACTAGGATACAAATACAAAATCCCACCAGCAGCAACTCTGCATATGAATCATGCTAGAAGTTTTGGCTACCTTCAATATTTAGCCCAGAAGAAATATGAGAAGAAAAGTCTAAGTGCCGACTCTTGGCGAGAGCTAGTTATAGAGATGGAAGCCATCATGTAATGCAGGAAATGTTCGATACAAATAACGACAAATGTGGAATGAACTTCGCTGGTTCCATGAGATTGGAAAGAACCAGTTCCTACGAGTGACGGGAAGGGAATTCTCGTTGATTACGCGGAAAAAAGCAAAAAAAGGTTTTGCTTAGTCGGCGGAACGGGAAGTTGGTAGTCAGGCTTCTCGGAGATTGGTGGACCGTTTTTTTGTGCCGGGTTCTTTTTCATATATGCGTCCGAATATACGAGTACGTCGGCATTGTTTCTTGGGTAATGCACCTAAGAAACAATGCTGCAACAATGATGTTATTAAGACGAGTGGTGGGAATTACTTTTCGTGAAGGATTTTAGACTAACGAGACGTGAAAGAAGGATCAGTGCGATTGGTGTTTTGTAGGGTTACTCGACGGATATTTGCATGGAAAAGTGTTTCGGAATCGCTTTGACCAATTTACTAATTTGAAATTAGATAAAAGTGTCGGTAAAATTGCTAATGTATGACACGTTGGAAGATTGTTTAGATCAAATTTAGGCAAATATTGCTAATTTTCTGTAAGAAGAATGGAAAGTGTTCGAGAAGTGATCAAATGATCAACGTAACGGGAGTTGTGTTTAAGAAATCGAACGAGATGGTCGGAAAGTGAGAAAGCGTGTAACTGCTAAGTGAGTTGAGGCGGTTAAATTCTGTGAGACAGAAGAGTGGGAGAGGTTTTACATTGGGAATGGTGGTAGATGTTGATCGCAATTATAAGTAGTTCTTTAATATTTTTATTTCTTTCATGAAATTTGCAAAATAATTTTGATTGTGCATCATGCAATCACATAAAAGAATGAAATGGTATTTCACAACAGCGTGACCATAACATGTAAGATTGAATCAAGGCAGAGAAAAAGATAACAAGTCCAAGGGTTGATCCTCGAGAAAATTTGACGTCGAAGTGTTGTTTATAGAAAAATAAATAAATTTTAATTTATTGCCCTTCGGTGTGTTAATCATTTAATTATATACCATACACCGCTGAGCCAAATTGAATTTATTCCCTCCGTGCCATTTAAGAGTCTAAGTGATCGCAATTATGACGTAAAACGAATCCAAGTTGTTTCGACAAAGCGGTTAAAATCTTCAAATATTAGGAAATTCTTCAGTTGAATTATTTGTTAGTGATCTGTTCAACTATTTAAAAAATAGAAGAAATAGCACTTATAGTTAAATTTTAATAACAATTCAGTAATTAAAAAGTATCCAGGAATCACCGCCCCCCACCAACAACGAGCGCTCATCGGAGGAGTGGGTGAGTACCCTTGGCTTCATTTTTATTTATCTATTATATTGCATGAATTTAAAAGAACAATATTTAAATTAATACCAATAGATTTTTATATGTATTTGATTTTAATTGCTCAATGACAAATTTATAATTTTTGTATACGAGTGCATTATTGTTTGCCATCTTGGTTTTTTGTGGATGTAAGAAAACAGTATAAAAAAAAAGAAATTAACGAATGTAAAAATAGAAATTGTAAAAAATGACTAGCTCATCTTCAAATAGTGATTCATACCACTTGAATTCTAGACTACTTTGCCTTTGAATTTGCCGGCTTTTATGCATGATGTTTGACACTGTTCAAAGCATTTTCAATTTGTATTCCTTCTGTTGTGAATAAATAAAAATGTTGAATTGAGAGGAAAATAAATCGGTCTTCTCGCTCGTACCTAAAACGGGTATGGGACCCATCACGTTGGCTGACCCCTCCACTTACGAGCTAACCATCGGGTAAGCTCTACTGTTGTGTTTCAGGTGCTGTCACTGAGATGCTCGGCCTTTCTCACCAGACATAGGTCAAGGCATCAGTTTGGATCTCTGATCCGGGTGAGAGGGGTGCGGAGGGGCACCACTACCATCTGGATGCCTCACTCCACTCATTTTCGTGGCGAGGATGTAGCGGCCTTAAGTCTCGCGTGCGGTTGTTCGGGCATTGTCGTCACGTTTCTCACGTCAATTCTTTTGGTAAGCCACCTAGGCCATCGACAGTCATTCAGATTTTACATATTTCTGAATTCTACAAGTAGCCACCGAAAAAAGTAAGTGCAAACAAATTTTTGTATTGGGCCCTTATGCTTTGGGAAAAGAACCCACCCTACGACACCGCAAAGCTAGCTTGCCAGCACATCTATGCATCCCCAGACAAGGCCATTTCCAGCTGAGCACGAGTCTTGCATTTGCTGAGGCAGCAGTCCACCGCTGCAGTCCTGAACGGACATTACCACCCATGAAAAACAATACCAACTTTTGAGCGGTCCACACGATTAGATTCCTCCAGCTATTCTCATTCCCAAGAAAACTTCCTGTGACACACTGACGGACAGATGGATGGACATATAGAAAGCGATTTTAATAGGGTATTGTAATAATTTTTTTTTGAAAGCTCTAAAAAACATCAAAGCGGAATGGATGAAAGTTATGATATCATTTGCAATTTTCGAATTAAAAGAAACAAGGTTGAACATTCTCAGAATCACCGTTCATTATATTCCATTACTTTCAGCTTAACCACTCAACTTTCTTATGCTACAATCACTGTAATACTCGCAAAGTTCTTGCATAATTAATCTCCTCGTAACGTTTTCTTGGAAATTAACACACACACACACACTATTCAAGCTCAATTAAAATTTCCTTGAAACAATCTTTCTGAAATTCTAACCGTCTACCCTCCCCCATTAGTGCTTTTATTAACTTTTATTATTGCTACTATAGTTAATTCGCTAAATGGAAATCAAAGTTAAACGTCTTATGTGCAAGCATGCTATAAAACATCTAAATTCACCAATTTCACAACAGTTCTCCGTTTACACAAAAGAAAATTCGAGGGTGAGTTTCATCCAAATTACATAGCAGAAGGCTGTCTTTTATGTGTTGAGTGTTTCTATTTGGGTGCATGTGTAGGAGTGTGTGTATGTTTACCATAAACATTCTCTGGAATAGGGATTTATTGTTCGGACATATAAAGACTTTCAGAAATGGTATTATGTGGGAATGATATCAGCCTCCTTGTCCTAGCCTAATGCAGTATTGTGACATGGAAACATTCTGGAGGAAATGAAACTGAGAAGCCAGTGGATTTACCACATACACAAACGTTGATCTTTCTTGTCCACGCTACTTATACAACCGCAACTAGTCTAAGCTTTTTGTATTTTAGCTTCTTGACTAGCATTCACGGAGAAAATATCTACAATTTAAGATGTCCTCATTGTCATAAACAGGGAATCACGAGAAATGGATATTTCATGTATGTTTGTTATTTATGGATGATTAAGTCAGTTGGCTTTGGATATTTGTTAGTTTTTACTATGTGTAGTAAAGATCATATGTAGATAAGTGATTTTAATCAAAATTAAATTGTCGGCCATTAAATTTTATTGTTCATAATTAAATTATTTATGTTTAAATGCAATTTCACCAATTAAAGAAACTATAAGCTGTTAAGCTCTAGGAAAAAGTGAAATAAGCCGAAAATAAAAATATCTAAAATATCTGAGTACAGGTAGTTATAAGGTAAAGAGTTTTTATTGCAACTAATTTAAATTTTTCCATATTTTTTTTTAGTTTTCTGCAGTGAATATTTTAATTTCGTTTTTATATGAATTCAAATACATCTTTTTTTTTACTTTAGCATTACAGTCACTTAGTGATAGTTGGTGTATCTCAATATCTTGGTCGAATGTATCGGCACTCGGGAAAGTGATATGGTCACTACCAGTGGCGTAGATACGGGGGAAGATTTATCCCCCCCCTTGTCCCTATAATGTTTAAAAAATATAATTGAATACACTCAAACCTGTTTTTGTGCGGTGGATAGGGACCGCATAAAAGAAATCGCATTAAAAAAAATTTACAAAACGTCACGACTACCTATAAGACATATTTTTCGCAACACAAATAAAAAAATAAATTTTTTTGTGCGATGACCAAGGACCGCATAAAAAAAATTTCACTTAGGAAATAAATCAAAACCTTAGGAAGTTTGCTTTTTAAAACGAAATTAAGACTTGGAATCTCACCTAACCGCTTGGAATCTAATTTAGAAAATACACATGTGAAAATTTATTTATATTTTATTTTCATATATATGTAATTAATTTATGCACATACACAAAATTTTTCAAAATGTATTAACGTTATCCTTATGAGTCTGACAGTACGCGAACTTTCTTGTTGTAAACTGGTTCAAAATCACTTTCGTCACTTGAAGATACTACCTCGCAATCGTTTCGAGTTGACTTATTTTCAGCTACCATGTAGTCGGTGATCAGTTTTTGCGACGACTGTGGGTTCACTAGACGCTTGTTTATGTCTCGGTAGCCAGATATACAAGATTGAAGCTCCTTTTGGAACTTTGAAGTACTTTGAAAATTTGAATCGATTGCAAGAAAATGACTTTCTAACTTTCGACAAAGTTGGAGTCCTGCATAGATTTGATCTGCTGTCATAGAATCGTATTCTTCGTGTCCATCAGAGTCATCGGTTACATATTTTAAAATATCATCATCCCTTACGGTATCATCCTGGATCATTTCGGAAATATCATTTTCACTGAAATTGTCAAATCCGTCTCCGCCGATACCATGTGCTAGTGTAACGATTTCGGTTGTTAGCATTGATGTGTTGTCGGTTACACTTCTATCAATGACACATTCCGGCCACACTGCTTTCCAGCATGCATTTAATGTGTGTTTTTTTTATTTCTCTAATTGCTGCAGCAGCGCGATTTATGCAGTCCAATATCGAAAACTTTTTCCAGACTTCATTCAAAGTTAATGCATCGTTCTCAAGTTTTTCCAAAATGTATCTGAAAGTTAGCTTCACGTAGTGTTTCTTAAATGCTGCGATTATGCCCAGATCTAATGGTTGTATGAGGCTTGTCGTATTGGGCGGTAAAAATACTACTTTCACATTAGGATGATCTATACAAAGATGACCGGGTGCATTGTCAAAAATTAGCAGCACGTTAAAAGGAAGCCCCATATCATTCATATATTGTTTAACTTCTAGAGCGAAACAATCGTTGAACCATGTTGTAAAAACATCTGTTGTAACCCATGCTTTTTTATTTGCCACAAAATGGGCTGGAAGCTCGGCTACATTTTTGCCCTTTAGCGCACATGGGTGCAGTGACTTATTTATCATAAGAGGTTTTAGCATTCTCGCCCCAGATGCATTGCTACAAAGTAAGAATGTTACTCTATCTTTTGCAGCTTTGAAACCACTTGCAGTTTTCTCAGACTTGGCAATGAAAGTTCTGCTAGGCATCTTTTTCCAAAATAATCGTGTTTCATCTGCATTGAATACTTGATCCGGGCATTACCCACCATCTTCAATAATGTTTGCTTAAACTTTGGGATAATTATTCGCGGCTGTTTCATCAGCGGATGCAGCTTCGCCCTTCATCTTCAGATTGTGAAGTGCGTGTCGTTTTAAAAACCCAGCAAACCAGCCACTACTTCCAGAAAATTTTTGGCTTCCAATTTGAGACGAAGAACAAGACGGCTCTGAATTCTTCAGCTGATTATAAAACCGTATAGCTTTCTCTTTGATTAATTCTCCGTCAATAGGGATTCGCTTTTCGGTTAGTTCTTGAATCCACAATATAAGCGCCTTCTCCGTTATTTTTATTAAAATGTTCCTTGAATACTATACCCGTTTACCGCTTTACTTTGTGGCATACTCAATCGATTTATTTATTTTGCCTGCACGTTTTCGTATGCCTCGTATAGTGGATTCACCTAATCCACATGCTTTACCAAGAGCTGTAGATCCCTCACCCTCTGCTATTCGCTTTAAAATCGCAGTCTTAGTTTCTAACGAAATCGCCTTTCTCTTCGCTTTGTTCTTCCCCTTATTCATTTTTAGTGATTGTCTGAAAATAAATTTTACAAAATTTTCAAAATTTAATTCTAAATGAAAAAATTTTAAATTTACCTTTAGTTTACGCTGTGAAATGAATCTTATTTTATCGGCATTAACATATGCAAGCACTTTGCACGATGTTAATAAATATAAGATTTAACAGACGCAAGATTATTTTTTTATTAAATCAGATCAAATTTAGCGAACTTGTCACTCGCGCAGATCAGATACGAATAAAAAAAGCAAATCTTTGTTCCTTTCAGGTAGACTTCGAGTACCTGCTCGTTAAAACATATAAAACAATGCATGAGACTTGTCACCACTTATCTCATTAGTGAAAACCCATTCAACGACCTAACGAGACACGCATTCGCTTTCAGGAAAACCCGCGCTAAGATTATCCAAATATCCTTCAATATTTATTTCGTATCTGTGCATTTTTGCTTTGCTACGAAAGTATCCCATCACAATAGGTAATCGCCTATTATTTCATTAGCATAAAAACAACTCAGCCACGTAACGAGACACGCAGTCGGTTTCACGAAAACCCGAACCAACACTACGCAGATGTCCTTCAATCTTTATTTGTTATCAATGGGCACTTACAGATGCAGCCGTAAAATCACATCAGAAAAAGATCAAATATGGGCGAGAAAGATGAGATCCACTAATAGCCTCGCATCCTTTTCGTATATGATGTGACAGTTTTATAAGTTTTACGCTTATTATTGAGGCTACTACCTAAAGTGCCCAATCCATTTTTTCCATCGCAATATGCTATTTGTAATTGCATTGTTTTGCAAGGACATTCTTGCAGGTTCAACAATAAAATTGTTGTTGTAAATAAAATAAATCATCTTCTTACTGATAACTTCGTCAATTATCTTTCAATTTGATTAAAATTTTCAGTCGCCGCACAAAATAAACCGCACAAATGAAATCGCTCAAATAAAAAATTGCACAAATCAAATCGCACAAATAAAAAATCGCACAAAAACAGATTTGAGTGTATTCTGAAATCAAGGTCACGACGTTTGACCAAGAAGAAATTCTGTTACTGTACCATATTTAAAAGTAACAAAAACAATGTATGCAACACTGAAAAATTATATTTAGAATGTTGTTATTGTAAGCAACTAACAAATAGTAGTAGAAAAACTACTGAATTTTACCCGTACGGTATTTGCACGAGAATGAAGGTGTTAATAGTGGCGTGAAAAACTGTGCTTCGACAATATTGCGTACCCCTTTTCGCCGGCTTCTGCCCGAGTAGGCCAACTGCCTGCACCACGAACCCCTGCCCAGATAGGACTGCTGCGTCCACCGCCGCCCCCTGCTCGGATGGGACTGCTGCTACCGTCCCCTGCCCGGATGAGACTGCCGCCGCCGTTTCCTGTACAATGACCACATCCTCATCATCAACACAGCAAATGAGAGCGGGAGCTGCAATGTATTACACTCAGCAACTGCTTTTGAATGTAAGAGACACTTCAATGACGTCGCAAATTTCGTAAGTAGGATATTAAACGATGATGACAGGTCAATATTATTGAATAATCCGTGCATGCCACCAAAGAATTATGTCTTTCCTCATATTGACAAATATAAGGATAAAAAACATAAGCATCTTCAATAATGTTTGGTAAAACTTTGAGATAATTTTTCGCGGCTGTTTCATCAGCGGATGCAGCTTCGCCCTTTATCTTCAGATTGTGAAGTGCGTGTCGTTTTAAAAACCCAGCAAACCAGCCACTACTTCCAGAAAATTTTTTGCTTCCGATTTGAGACGAAGAACAAGACGGCTCGGAATTCTTCAGCTGATTATAAAACCGTATAGCTTTCTCTTTGATTAATTCTCCGTCAATAGGGATTCGCTTTTCGGTTAGTTCTTGAATCCACAATATGAGCACCTTCTCCGTTTTTTCTATTAAAATGTTCCTTGAATAGGATACCCGTTTACCGCTGTCCTTTGTGGCATACTCAATCGATTTATTTATTTTGCCTGCACGTTTTCGTATGCCTCGTATAGTGGATTCACCTAATCCACATGCTTTACCGAGAGCTGTAGATCCCTCACTCTCTGCTATTCGCTTTAAAATCGCAGTCTTAGTTTCTAACAAAATCGCCTTTCTCTTCGCTTTGTTCTTCCCCTTATTCATTTTTAGTGATTGTCTGAAAATAAATTTTACAAAATTTAATTCTAAATGAAAAAATTTTAAATTTACCTTTAGTTTACGCTGTGAAATGAATCTTATTTTATCGGCATCAACATATGCAAGCACTTTGCACGACGTTAATTAATATAAGATTTGACAGACGCAAGATTATTTTTTTATTAAATCAGATCAAATTTAGCGAACTTGTCACTCGCGCAGATCAGATACGAATAAAAAAAGCAAACCTTTGTTCCTTTCAAGTAGACTTCGAGTACCTGCTCGTTAAAACATATAAAACAATGCATGAGACTTGTCACCACTTATCTCATTAGTAAAAACCCATTCAACGACCTAACGAGACACGCATTCGCTTTCAGGAAAACCCGCGCTAAGATTATCCAAATATCCTTCAATATTTATTTCGTATCTATGCATTTTTGCTTTGCTACGAAAGTATCCCATCACAATAGGTAATCGCCTATTATCTCATTAGCATAAAAACAACTCAGCCACGAAACGAGACACGCAGTCGGTTTCATGAAAACCCGAACAAAACACGACGCAGATGTCCTTCAATCTTTATTTGTTATCAATGGGCACTTACAGATACAGCCATAAAATCACATCCGAAAAAGGTCAAATATGGGCGAGAAAGATGAGATCCACTAATAGCCTCGCATCCTTTTCGTGTATGATGTGACAGTTTTATAAGTTTTACGCTTATTATTGAGGCTACTACCTAAAGTGCCCAATCCATTTTTCCATCGCAATATGCTATTTGTAATTGCATTGTTTTGCAAGGACGTTCTTGCAGGTTCAACAATAAAATTGTTGTTGTAAATAAAATAACTCATCCTCTTACTGATAACTTCGTCAATTATCTTTCAATTTGATTAAAATTTTCAGTCGCCGCACAAAATAAACCGCACAAATAAAATCGCACCAATAAAAAATCGCACAAATTAAAAATCGCACAAAAACAGATTTGAGTGTATTCTGAAATCAAGGTCACGACGTTTGACCAAGAAGAAATTCTGTTACTGTACCATATTTGAAAGTAATAAAAACTATGTATGCAGCACTGAAAAATTTTATTTAGAATGTTGTTATTGTAAGCAACTAACAAATAGTAGTAGAAAAACTACTGAATTTTACCGGTACGGTATTTGCGCGAGAGTGAAGGTGTTAATAGTGGCGTGAAAAATTGTGCTTCGACACTATTGCGTGCCCCTTTTCGCCGGCTTCTGCCCAAGTAGGACCGCTGCCTGCACCACCACCCCCTGCCCAGATAGGACTGCTGCGTCCGCCACCGCCCCCTACTCGGATGGGACTGCTGCTACCGTCCCCTGCCCGGATGAGACTGCCGCCGCCGTTTCCTGTACAATGACCACATCCTCATCATCAACTACAGCAAGTGAGAGCGGAAGCTGCAATGTATTACACTCAGCAACTGCTTTTGAATGTAAGAGACACTTCAATGACGTCTCAAATTTCGTAAGTAGGACATTAAACGATGATGACAGGTCAATATTATTAAATAATCCGTGGATGCCACCAAAGAATTATGTCTTTCCTCATATTGACAAATATAAGGATAAAAAACATAAGCTTAGGTTCCAGCGTCAGTGGTTGGACAACCACGAACGGCTCCTATGTATACTCAGAGAACGATCAAGTTGCTAAGTGTAAGCACTGTATTGCTTTTGGGCAAAAAGGAGGTGTTGGAAGCCAGCCTCTGGGTCACTTGGTTGAAACAAAATTTGATAACTGGAAAAAAGCGACAGACTATTTCAGGTAACATAAAACTTGTAAGTATCCTACTGACAGTGTATCAAAAGCACTCGACTTTAAAAATTACCAAAACAACATGTGTCCATCCATAATAAATCAAATTGGCAAAAATCGTGAGCAATAAATTTAAAAAAACCGTCAAAAGCTTAAACCGGTTACTGAGGTGGTAGTGTTGTACGGTCGGCAAGAAATCGCTTTGAGGGGTTATCGAGATAGCAGTAAAATTGAAATAGACAATCTCGATGAACCCTCTTGCTCTAATGGAGGAAACTTTTGGGCAATCCTGAAATGATGATACTGACTTGCGAGAAATGCTTGAAGGTCCAGGCGAAAGAAATAAGTATTTAAGTCCGTCAATTCAAAATGAAATAATTGAGTGCTGCAATCAAGTTCTTTTAAATAAAATCGTCATACAAATAAATGAGTACTATCAGATGAAACTACGGACATCTCAACAACGGAGTGAGTTGCCATTTGTGTTAGGTATATTAACCAAAATCATGAAATTAAAGAAGACTTCTTACAATTTTTTTGAAGCTTAGTCACTGAAAAGCCGAGACTTAGCTGAAATGATCATTAATGGGTTGACTTCTGGTGGCGTTGATTGTGAGTATATGATAGGCCATGGATATGACGGTGCCGGAAATATGGCGGGAAAATTTAATGGTGTGCAAGCTGCCGTACGGGAGAAATATCTTTAGGTAATATATGTACACTATGCCGCACATTCATTAAATTTATCAATGACCCAGGCATGTGTAGTACGGTCTGTGAGAAATTGTGTGGGTACAGTTGAGAAAATGTATGTATTTTTTAACACTCCTAAGAGGAAATCAGTTCTGATGGACACCATTGATAACAGGAATGATACGCCTCAAGCTCGTTCACTAAAGAGGCTTAGTGCAACTAGATGGATATCGAAATATGACGCAATCAACGATTTCATAGAGCTTCTTTCATATGTTCATGAAGCACTAGACACCATACCGCTATGGAATGACTCGGCATCGGCTTATGCAAAGATTTTAATGAACGCAATGGATTTTCAGTTTTTTGTAGCATTATTAGTAACAAGTGAAGTATTTGGATACGGACTATCACTCTGTAAGCAGTACCAAAGGGAATCTTTAGACCTTAAGGAGTGTATATCGAGTGCTGAATGTGCAATTCAGGAATTAAATTTAAAGAAATTTATTTAAAGGCCAAGTCTACTGGGAGCTTGAGTAACAAGTATTAAAGTCATTTTTCAATCGTCGCTATTTGTAGCGATGTTATTTTTACTATGAATAGTCTTATTACCTTAACTTTGATTTATTATAAATGTTTTTGTATTGTGACATAAAGGACAAGACAACATTCCAATGTATAACATTTTGATGTAACGAATTTTTAGTTTTTATCATATTTTTGTTATAACACTAATTTGTATTACAAGTGCTTACATAATTTATCATTTAAGGTTTATTTAAAGCGATCGTATTTTATTTTCGCTGTAATCAAAGTAATTATTAATGAGTGATAATTTTCAATTGTAGCTGCTCCATACTCCCTTTTAAACAAACTGACTGTTTAGAATTATAGTTTATCCACTCTGTGGATTAATGGAAGAAAGAAAACCATAGGGAAATATAAGCTTTCGTAGCATTTCAAATATAAATGATACAACTTGTTTAATGTTTTTTACAATATAATTCTAAAACAATATTTCAGTGTTCAATGTGCTAGTAGAGAATTGGAGAGATATGGACAAACAGGTGGTTTTTAAATTCCCAATTTCATTAGTAATCTAGTGATTTTATTATGGAATGAAATAAGTTATTTCTTCAAGCGTAAGTAAAATCAACAACGAATGGTATTTTTATATAAAGCAACACAACGTACGGGAAACACGAAACAACTAAACAAAATTGAACAGTTCTAAGAATGAAGTAAAAAAAAAAAAACATCAAACCACCCAACCTTGTGTTCAGTGCGTTCTTTAGAAGAAGGAGACAATGCCCGCTCCCGGTATGTGCATGGCGACCCCATGTCAGCCTCAATTATTTCGTTCCACTATGCCTCTAGATTGTCTAAAAATGCAAGTTTTAAAGTTACCCCCAGGTAACTTTAACCCCCCCCCCCCCCCCTCTTGACAAAGTTATACCTACGCCACTGGTCACTACCACGCTTTGGCCGTGTGTCCGTCCAACCAGCTACAATATGTTCCGATTTTAAACCAGTACGTGTCATAACTGAACGAGTTCATAGTCCGTCTGAAGAATCACTCCAAATAAAACCAGGGACCTTCGGCTTACGGGGTGAGTGCCCTGACTACTCCACCACGCGGACTGCAAAATTATAATTTTTGTTTTTATATGAAATCCAAAATAAATCATGGGCTTATGTTATTTTCATTTCTGGGTTAAAAAATTTGATCATATATCGTGAACACAAAAGAAAATTTATTCAAGTGCATTTAATTTTTCATATCGGATCAAGAAACTATTAAATTTCTCTTAGCTACTTGCGAATGCTTTTTGATGGCTTTTATTGCTGTCCCATCATGTCTGCCGATGGATAATTTGATCAATGTTGAAGAGCTGGCAATTAAAGAGCTTTCCACGATTATTCTCATGTAAAAGTACTTTACAAAGATAACTTCGGGCAAAATCTCGAGTACAGCTTTTCATTAATGAGACGGCAAAATGGTTTGGTTACTGTTTGTTTTGTATACCAAATACAGTGAGGCATAGAAAAATTAGGTAATATATTCAACGGTTCCAGGCTGGGTTCTCTGATTAATATAGCAGGTACGTAAGGGGTTACCCAGACAGGCAGTCTTGGACTCTCACGTTCAGACCGAAAACAGCATGCACCTACTTAGCACAAAAGTAGACCAACTTGGTGCAAAAAGAACCGATATTCTACTGTCAGGCAAAAAGCATATATGTACGAGTATATGTATTCTGGTAGTAGAAACAGTAACTAGCTTCCAACCATAGGTTCAAACAAATAGGTGTACATTGAACACTGCGCGAAGCCAGATTATCTAGTACTGAGCTCGAAAAGATAAGTCCGAGTGGTTGAGAGACAAGAGAATGTAACTTTTTATTATTGCACTTTACTTTAAATACATTTTTAAGTCCAAACAAATTCAATCTTCCCATGGCTCTATAAGTCGATGGAATTTGCTTCTAAGCATGTTTGAGTTTTCGCGGTTTCATGTTCTATGCTAGATCGTGCGATCGCACCGCATAGAACTTTATTGTTTTGTCTGGCGGTGTAGTCTTACCGCATTGGACAATGGGAATTACAAATTGTACGAAATGCATATTAAGCATATTATTTTTCCTACATGAACTGTGGGAAATGATGATGCACGATAATCATTTATGTATTTGGAATTAGGTAAGTTATGAAATTCTAACGTCCTCCTCCACTTGAAACACTCGTGGAGCTGGTTCAACAGTTGAATAGCCTTCGATAATTTCTTGCTCCTGTTGATGGATTGATGTTCTAGGACGGGGAATTGGTGGTTGATATGGAATATTTGGTGAACATGGTTTTCGGTGAATGCATACTTTTTTCCTGTTCAACCATATTAAAGCTGTTATTATTGAGAGTAAGCGGAGGTAGCTGACAATGTAAGTATGCGTGTTGTGCGAAGAAATGGTTTTTGGGAGTTTGGCCCGTTTTATTTTGTCAATACCCTGCTTGAAATGGCTCCATAGCCTTTGTTCAATGGTTATATCATTGAAGTCCATTTTGTTAGCGAAGTGTAACATATTTCGGCTGATGTAGTCGGACAGATTGCTTATCGGGTAAAATAAAAAAATCATGCCATCAAGGTATTGCGAGTGGCCAGTAATAATGATTGCTGGATGGTTTAGTTCACAAATTGGGTTTAGTTTTAGAGTCCCAGTACCATTCAGCTGAAGAGTTCTAAAGCTTTCTTGGCACATGGCATCGAATGTTGTTCGCTCTTTCAAAACGTATATCCAGTTATTGGAAGCAGCTTATGGTATCCATGTATTGGCCATTGGCCCAATCTGTAGCATGCATTGCAGTATGCAGAAGAATTAACTCTGTGAGCAAGAAGGGCTGTCTCGCATTTTTTTATTTATTTATTTATTCATTGCTATTTTACAGATACAATCCAATTACAAAAATAGTAATAATAGTAAAAGATAGAGAGACATAGAAAACATATAAGAAAAAATTCAAAGCTTAGCGAGTGCAGAAGTTACTTTTTTTTTAAAATGGAGTTAGAAGTGGAGAAAGATCCAAGCTGAAGATCATCGTGTTTACGCGTAATCCTTAGTAGAGGAGAGTGAAAATAAGTCACGCTCCTGGCAAACGGAACATCAAAGATTTTGAAACTTCTGGTAGGACGGACAGCATTTCTGACCGGGAGTTCGGCTACCAACTTCGTGTTAAGGTAACCAAGGGAGAGACGATAAAGGAAACACTCATCCAGATAAATATTACGGTGTTCTAAAGAAGGACTACCAAGAATAGAGAAACGAACATGATAATAACAATAAGGAATACGAAATTTTAACAGTAAGATTCTCGTAAACTTACGTTGAACAGATTCGATCGAGGATTTAAGGTAAACGAAATGAGGAGACCAGACTGGGGAGCAGTATTCAAGGATAGAACGAACTAAATTTATAAATAACAATGCAAGAAAAGGGATCAGAAAATATGATGGAGTGACGTAAAATAAATCCAGATACACGTGATGCTCTGAAAACAATATCATAGACGTGAAGACCGAATTTTAGTTTGGAGTCAAAGGTGACTCCATGATCTTTGATATGAGTCACGGTGCTAAGACGTTTATTTTTTATGAAGAAATGACCAATGAATGGATAAGGTTTGGAGAAAAAGGATACATGTATACATTTAGAAACGTTAAGAGGAAGCTGATTAGATTGACACCACAGGTCCAAGGAATTTAGATCAGCTTGCAGTATGTCAAGGTCATTTTGAGAGGATACGACCTTGAATAATTTCGCACCGTCTGCATAAAGAAGGCAGGAGGAGTTAATGACTGAAGGCAGATCATTGATAAAGATGACAAATAAAAGTGGGCCGAGAATGGACCCTTGGGGAACGCCGCTAGACGGGACAAAAGGAGAAGAGGTAAAACCATTGAAAGTAACATGACATATTCGATTCGAAAGGTAGGAGGAGAGCCACTTGAACAAATTGCCAACGACACCAAGCGCATGAATTTTTTGGAGCAAAAGATGGTGATTGACCGAATCAAAGGGCTTAGAAAAATCAAGATACAGGGTTTCTACCTGAAATCGATTCTCAAAGGCTCCAGCAACAACCGTAGTAAATTCCATAAGGTTGGTCATAGTAGAACGACCTTTGATGAAACCATGCTGTTCAGGAATCAGCTTATCCTCCACAGCCGCAAGCAGTTTGGAGTAAACAATACGTTCCAGTAATTTGGAAAAACAACACAATAAAGAGATGGGGCGATAATTTGAAACCAGAGAGGCGTCACCTTTCTTAAAAATAGGGAGGAGGAAAGCTCTTTTCCAGTTAGAAGGGAATAGGCCAGTAGATAAGCTTATATTGAAAAGTAAAGCTAAAGGAACAGATATAGTGGATGATAAAGATTTAACAAAGAAATTAGGAATGCCATCAGAACCAGCACCAGCAGAAACATTAAGAGTATTGATAAGATTTTCAATTTCTACAGAAGAACAAGTGATAGAGGAAATAGTGGGCTGATGATAAGTAGGGAAGAGTGAACTTTGCGCAGGTGTGGTAGAGAGATTGAAAAGTGAAGGAAAATAATTACAGAAAAGTGCGCACATTTCCTGAGGAGATGACGCGAGCTGCCCATTTAAGGTTAATGAGGAGGGATTTTGAGTCGACGATTTAAGAGAACGGATGTACTTCCAAAATGGCTTGGATTGGTTAGAGTTAAGTGAAGACTCGATGCTCCTGAAGTAAGTAGCTTTTGCCAAGTTTACTTCCCTTTTTGCAGCAGATCTAAACTGAGTATAGTTTACACGATCCTCAGAAGACCTGGTACGTAGAAAGATACGACGAGCCCGATCCCCTTTTCTTGCAGGGCACAAATCACATTGTAATTCAACCAGGGTGTACCATGGGAGTCACGAGCACAGGCAAAGGGAGTTGCTGCTGATATGACAGAGTTGAGGAAGTCATAAAATTTCTCACAGGCGTCATTTGAATCAAGACCATGGAAGAAGGTATTCCAAATAACAGCGGATAAAGAATTAGAAATTAGGGAGTAATTTGCCTTGTAGAAGTTAAAGAGCAATTTTTTTCGATATACGCTTTGGATTGATTCGATCAAGTGACACTTCATACCGAAGCGGAGGGTGATGAGGATCGAGTGGGACATACGGAAAAAGAGCAGGAGAATGCTTCAGAGAGGAAGAATCTAGGTTGCTAAGGACTAAGTCCAGGAAGCGATCATTAATATTGGATAAATTATTAAATTGAGAGATAGAACATAAAGACATAAAGGAAGAAATTAAGAGCGAGACTTGTGAGGGACCTGAAACATGATTTCCAACCCAGGACAGAGAGAAAAGATTAAAGTTACCACACAGTATGATAGGGTAGCTAGAAAAACGAGTCAAATAATATGAGGAAAATTCAGAAAAGAAAGTTTCGTAGACAGAATATGGAGAACTACAAGGAATATATACACAAGCCACGAGGAGAGGACGAGCAGGTGAAAAAGATATCTTAGTGACAACGCATTCAACAGGAGGAGAAAAGTGAAGATCAGAGAGAGGAATGCCAGATAGGGAATTATGGTAGGCGATAAGAACACCGCCACCATCCCTCTTATTTGATAATTGTCGATTGCGATCTTGCCTTATTAAAAAATGGTTGGAAAAAATCTCGGCGTCATGAAAACTGTCAGTTAGCCACGTTTCTGTGAGGCAGGTTATTTTATCACAGGAGAGAAAGCAAGATGAAGAGAGATCCTTCAGCTTAGATCTTAGACCACGTACATTTTGATAATAAATGAAAAATAAATTCTGCTTAGTGATAAAGTTAGGCTGCTTAAAGGAAGAATGACTAGAACCTAATGTTGTTGAAGTTTTGGTTTGAATGTTCGAAAATTTCTTTCGGAGTTCGAAGCAAAAGGCTTAACTAAGACGCCTGGGGGCCAGAAATTGCTGTTTTGTACTGCATCACAGTTTGTTGGCAAAGTTAATTTGAACGATGCAACCTCACGATTGGTCAAGTTTGGTTGCGTTAGTTTTTTGCAAGAAAATGTATTTGGTCGGTTATCCAGCCCACTCAAAACGAAGTCCTTTAATTTCTCCTCTGAAGTATCATACGCCAGTCACGACACAAATGTTTGGAGTGGTGGAGAAACAACGCGAATAGGCTTGCGAGTTGACAGAAGCGTAGGACGACACACAGGCTCTTGTGTACGGTAGGAGTGCTCTGTGTTATAAGGGAAAGCAGAGAGATGCGAACCTTGAGTCTGTTGTTCCTGATCCAGTTCCAGTTGCGGTTGATGGTCCAGTTCCAGTTGACCATCAACAGATCGAAGAGTTGATATTGCTGCTTCACTTGATGTAGCAGCCAAAAATGGCAAGGAGGTCGGTCTAGGTGGTAAATTTTTAGGAATAGCCCCCTTGTTGGGTTCAACATTTTCCTTGTTATTTGCTGGCATCGAATCAGTCAATAAGAGAGGTGAAGATGCTTGGCAAGAGGCGTGAGGTGATTCTGTTGGTTTCATAGCAATTGGATTCGTAATAAGGCGCACATTGATTTCATGAAGTAGTTTGGTGTTATTATTTAACAGTCGAATAGTATCTGTAAGTGACACACCACTACATTCATCGCATCTGAATGTGATATTACGCGAGAATTTAGCACGTATATTAGCCAATACCGCGTGTATCGACAGGTATTTTAGATGAAATGATCTACAGCAAAAACCATCACACTCCATGAGCTTGTTACGCGATGACTCAGGCTCTTTACAAATATTGCAATTAATGTCACAAATGGGTGAATCACCTGACATACTTGAATGATAAGCTGATCAGCTCAGTAACTTTAATCACTAGACAAATTATGTTTAAGATTAGGTGTAAAAAGTAATAAGTAAATTTGCACTATTTTGATACACTAAATATTTTGGTTCAGGGACCAAACAAGTTTTATTACGCGAACCGTCAGTACGGCTATCGACCAACAGATGGCGCAAATCAAATGTCACAGAGCAATGTAGATTAAACACTTAGAAAGGCGACCGCTAGTTAAATAAATTAAGAAAGAAAGAAAGAGCAGCGAATACAAAACACGTCCGAATCGCGCGAGATTCCCCTATCGCGCGAGAGATTCCCCTATTCACATGTGAATGTGTGGCATAAATAGTTTGGTTCTGAGGTCATATCAGTTCGATGTCCGATAGTTGGAGATATTTACTGCGTCTTGTGTTGATAATGGAAAAAATTTGTCTCTTTTGAAGGTGGTCGCTAGATGCGCAGTGGAAGCTTTTATAACATGCTGAAATGTTGTTCAAAATTGTTGGAACAGCGTAAAGCTTGAGCAACTGAAACTCTTCCACAGACGTGAGGGGTATCCGCATGTCAAATATGATTTGCTTCATAGTTATTCTCGTACGCACGGTAGCAATGCTGCAGATTTTATTTATAAGTTCTGAAGATACTGGAAGCATTTGATTTTTGGGCAGATTTTCTCTGATGATTTGCAGTTGTCTGCGAAGTTGTGAAGGCTTTATTAGCAAAAGATTTATTTTGCCCTGATATGTGTCTGTTACATCCTTATAATAGCACATTCTGCACGCCTTTGAAGTTAGATAGAAGAATTGTTGTTTGCAGCGCTAAAGAATTAAAAATATTGCTGAGACTCTCAATTTGGAATGTAGTCTTTGCGAAGTATTCAAACTGTTTTTTCATGAAAAGAAATTTTTGATTTGATTTGTTCTGTTTTCTTGGCTAGTATGTTTGAAGTACAATCAAGTATCATTGTTTGATTTTTTATAAGTTCCAATAAATAGCCTTTGTTTTGTTTTATTTGACCGATGTCGTTTTCGTACCGAGTAGCAAACTCTTCATCTAATACTTAATAAAAAGTGAGTAGCTGGGCCTATTATATTCTGAGGTGATCTTTCTGCGCGTAGTTGATTTGGATGCAAAAGGTTATTTTTGTGCTTGATTTCGCGGAGCTATTATTCGAACTATTAAGGGATATTAAGTTCTTGCAATATTGGCCGATGTGGAGTAGCTGATCCTCTTGAGAACATATATCGATCAGTCTAGGAATATATCTTCTAATACCATCATATTCCATCCAATAAGTTGTTAAGTCGTAAAATGTGATTATTTTCCAGCTGCCATCCGTTAATTTTATCCTATTGTCTTCCTCGAAATATATACCAGGGGTTTCCTTGAATGGTATTAGCTCCACTATTCCTTCGGTTGAAGTCGTTTTCTTTTCTCCAAATACCAATACCGGAAGGACTAGTAGCAAGCAGAGTAAGGTATGTAGAGAAAACTTTCGTACTCGTTTCGGTGCTGAGTCATTGGATACATTCTCTACTCTTTTCCTGGATTGGCCTTGTACTGCGTCAATGAGATCATTGTTGACTGGGGAGATATATTTCCGGCGAAAGTCGTTGGTGGTGTTGTTCTCTGTTGTGGAAGGCTCTCCAATGTTTGGTAGTGGACTGATCATATTTATTACTCTTGTGGTCATTTCAGTAGCGGTTTTTATCTCAACCACTCTTACTCTGCCATCAAATCCCTTATTTACACTGATTGTTCTTCCTAAGCGCCATTTGAGAGGCGGCAAGTTCTATTTTTTAGCATGACCAGTAGTACTTGCTCAGCATTGCGCACCAAACGACGGATCGTCCTGTTGGTGACACTCGACGTCAGGAATGCCTTCAACTCCGCTAGATGGGTGGATATTCTGGATACGCTGGAAAACTCTTTTCAAGTTCCAGAATATCTAATGCGGCTTTTGAGGAACTACCTAAAAGACCGAAACCTGCTCTACATTACGACACAGGGCCAACGAAGGATGGAAATTACATCGGGTGTTGCCCAGGGATCTATCCTTGGTCCGGACCTGTGGAACGTGTCCTACGACGGGCTACTGAGACTTGAAATGCCAGATGAGTCACGCTTGGTCGGCTATCCGGATGATGTTGCGGCTCTGGTCGCCGGACGCACCGTTGAACAAGCGCAACTTAGGCTAGGTATGCTAATGCGCCGAGTAAGGGGCTGGATGACTGCTTACGGGCTCAGTTTAGCACTGGAGAAAACCGAAGTGGTGATCTTAACAAAAAAGAGAATCCCTAGAGTAAAGATGATCAGTATTGGAGACATACAAGGCAAATCGAAGCCAGCGGTGAAGTACCTGGAGCTACTGATCGACTCGAAGATGAGTTTCTCTGAGCAAATCAGGACAACGGCTGAGAAGGCTTCTTCAGGAATATCGGATCTGAGTCTACTTATGGCCAACGTAGGGGGACCCAGCCCATCAAAAAGACGCCTCTTGATGAGTGCTGTAGAGTCAGCGCTACTGAACGGAGCAGAGGTATGGGGCGACGCTCTCAGCAAGGCGGTATACCGAAAACGTTTGGCACAGGTACAGAGAAGAGGAGTACTGAGAATTGCATCTTCGTATCCAACAGTCTCCGACTCGGCGGTGAGAGTAATTGCAGGCGTGATTCCTGTTGCCCTCCTTGCTAGAGAGCGCCGCGCTATTTACCTGCGCCAAAACGAGGATGCGAGGGAGATAGTTGTCCGCGAGGAGAGACAGCGCTCGCTCAACGATTGGCAGCAGTCTTAGGTGAATCGCACGAAGGGAAGGTGGACTGCGCGCCTCACCCTGGATGTGGGACTGTGGCTGTATCGAAGGTATGGTGAGATTGACTTCTATCTGACCCAGCTTTTGAGTGGACATGGGAATTTACAGTCTTACCTGCACAAGACCGGTAAGTCACGGTCTCCCGACAGTCGGTTTTGCCCAGGAGAGGAGGATAGTGCCTCTCACACATTTTTCGCGTGTAAAAAATGGGTAAGGCTGCGAAGGGAATTCTACAGGGAGACGGGAGAGCTCACCCCGGATAATATAGTTGCGGTGATGCTCGAATCGGTTAACAAATGGAACCAGGGGGAACATTATGCTCGGACCTTTCACCAATTCCCATCGAGTTATAAGAGACATAGATCCAGGGTCAAGTTGAGGATCTGGAATTTTTGTTAAAGATTTACCGATCAAGTAATAGTCTCGTGTTAGTGCCTGTACATTAGTTGGGTCCGGTGACATCTGGCTGATTGATCGAGAATTAAGTTTGGCCTCTGTTTGGCAGGTTGCCGTACTTAGTTCCTCATGCATCAGGCGACTGCATACTACCATTCGTTTCAAATGATATTCAGCGGACTTAATTTCGGCTTCCCATTGCCCATCAAAGTGGGAGCAGCATGGCGGTATGTGCAACCATTCTATACCTTCATCGGCACAGCTATACTTGATCGGTCCAAAAAATAGCTAGTAACAAAGCTTTTCCAAAGCAATTCGTTGGGAGCCTAATACGTGAGAAGAGGAACAACTAACACTCTGTAGGATTTTTCCAAAAGTAACAGAAATAAACCCTAAGAAATTTGTCCTCATTTCATATTTTGGACCGGTATCTAAAAATATTTTCAGAACTTCAGCCGGTGATAACCTTCAAATTGCCTTCAAACCTAGCCAGCAAATTTCATCCCTTTTTTACGATGCTTAACATTGCAAAAATAAATTCAATAGATCTAGAGTCTATAAAATTACATGTGGTGAATGTAAGAGTGGATTTATAGACCATGCTGGTAGATCCTTCAAAGTTAGATTCAATGAAAATTTTAAATCCTTCATTCAACAAAAACTACTTCCTAGAAACCAACCACCAATTCCTTTCCATTGTAAATCTTGAAATCCTCCACTACCTGCTAAAGTCTTATAAACTAAATATTTTAGAAGCATTAGAGATGTACTCGTATAGACAGATCAGGACTAATGATTTTATGGTCCTATATGATCAAACGGATATTTTTAAGCCCAGGCTATTTTAGGCATTATAGGTAATTAGTTCAAAGTTCCCATTGCTTTAAATATGTAGCTTTGAGTCGAGTTGTAGTACTGCACTTAAGAATACTGATTAGTTCAGCAAAACGCATCGTGAAATAAAAAGAAAATAAAACATTGATGCAAAACAAAAAGAAAAATTTTCAAATCCTATACTTGTTGGGCTGGCCTAATGCCAGATCCCTCTCCGGGACCAGGCTGTAAATTGTGACAGCTCAATAGATTCATAATCCATGACATTAATTCATGCCTTCAGAAAAGTTGTTTTGAAGCTACAGGATACTTACAAAGCCTTTCTAGCAGGAGGACTCTTCTGCCTCTTCAACTTTTTTGTTTGTTTATTTGTTGTAGCACAACAACAGCAGAAGGTTATATGGTTGATTACACGCTCAATCATATGTTCACCTAGCTAACATACGTTCTGATCAAAAAGGGACTCGAACTTGAGACCTTCGACTTACGCTGCAAGCACTCTAGTCAATACACCTTGCGGGCTACTTTTATATTAGATGAATCGCGTTGTTACGAGTACCACAAACAATGGCGTCTCCCTATTCTTCAGGTTCTTGAACCTTTTTCAATAATCTTTTAATCATGTTTTTTTCTTGAAAAGCCGACGGGCAAAGTGGATATCATATAAACAAAATTATTGAATCTTTTAATTAATTAGTATATCATCTAAAGTATGTAAGTAAACAAATCAAAGCAGCTCTATCCCCCCGCGAAATCGTTTGGATTATACTTTTATAATTTCTCGCTACACCTCCAACCTCGTTCAAGTAAACCGACTCCTAACCCTGCTTATTCATCAGCTATTTTCTCTCGACTATATTATCTAGAATGTTGCATATACTTGCAAGCATGCACTTTGCATGCTCTGAACTTATGAAATAATTAGTAATAAATTATGCTGTTAGAGAGAGGCACCTGGCTCCTGCAGTTCTCTAATTGTATCACAAATTGCTACTTAGCCCAGCATGTAGAGGTTGGAAATAGGACCAAATTATCAGTTGTGAATGGCGTCCTCGACAAATTTGGAAACTAATGTTCGATGGTGTTCCAAAAGTGGAGATTAAAGAGGTTCTAGGCGTACGCAAGATGTCATTAGAATAATATTATTTCGTTGAGAAGCTTATTTGTTACAGTGAAATGTGTTAATGAAGACCATGTATCAGTTGAAGCTATAATAAAACAGGGTAAGAATTAATATCTATATGAATTTGAAAATTAATTGGTAATAATTCATTGAGTTTAAGATAAATCTACATCTGATTACGATGAAAACGTTTATTCAGAGTTATCAGCCTGTGATCTCCATTTCGAAGTCATTCCTCATCTATAAACAAGCTCAAAGTGTCCCGAAATGCCAAAAATCTCAAATAAAATTACTATCCGTAAGATTTCATTTCTATTTACCCTCATCAAATCGAAATTGGATCTACGAGTTCCTAAATATCAAACCTATTATATTAAATGGAAAAATCTAATTTTTATCAAGCACTCCAGGAAAACAATCGAAACGTAACTAAGTTAATATTAAACTTGAACAATTTCGCTTATTAAATCGCTGTAAATCAATTAGTGGAGCCTTTTAGACACTCATTTTGGAGATTTATGTCCTTACTAACTTTTACCACGTGCTGAATAAAAAAGGAATACGAGGCAAAAGGAAGCAGCAACTTTAATTTAATTTTGACTTTTATTCTACGTTCAGATTTATGTGAAGTAGAAATTATTCTCTTTTCGTGACCACCATTTACTACCCACCATCACTAGGACGTTGTTGTACAAGACCAACGGATTTCTTCGCGAGGATACGTAAAAATGTTTACCGGAAGTTAATGTGAGTGCTGTTTTTCCTTTTGCTATGTTTTTGTTTTTTTCACCGTGTAGAAATGAACAATTTAGAGAAGATACTTTCTTTGAATTGAATCAATTGACTCACACTTGATAAACGTTAAAAAAATATCATTGTCTACTATGTAGCATAGTTCCAACCTAGGCTTCAATTTGAAATTTCTTACAATATGATGTTGGCTTCATCAATTTGCCATAAGTCTCAAGCTGAAATATTAAAGGCTCCCATATGGGAACACTTTTTACAAAAATTAACGTGTTAATAATGGACCTAAAGGAAATTTTGCTATAATTTAAGAGAGGAAAAAATGGTTTCCTATTTTCTTTTGAGAGTTTTGATTTTTTGTATGGCGATATGTTCATACCATATCTGACTCAATCTGTTAGGGTTCGTTTTAAACCTTATGATGCTTAACTTATCATAATTTGATTTACCAAGTCTAACCTTGCCTTGAATACAATAAATATCAACTTTGTAAGCAAGAGCCAAGTTTCCTTGCCAGGAATTGAAAGCAACTTGTGTAGAATACAAAATGTGACCATTAGTTTAGAAATTTAATTTCAAAACTCGAATTATAAATTTCGAAGAGAAATTTCTTTTGCCGTATTTTCTATTTGAAGTGAAAACTTAATAATCTCAAAATCGAACGTCTTTCAGGTTAGCCCAATACTCGTCGTGGAGAGCTGTGGCGCCACTCGTTTGCCCATCTGCTGCCCCTCTTTGACGGTCAAATGAGACCGTGGTCTCCTGAAATATATTCTTATGGATCCTGAAGCAGTGTTGGGCAAAAATTAATTGTTTTTACAAATCAAAACTAACAATTAATTAATCGTTAATCACGTATATCACAAATACAATTAATCAGTTTTAATTGTGAGAACACATAATTAACAATTAATTAATTGTTCACGCAAGTTTTCACAACTAACAATTAATCAATTGTCAATAGTTTCAATATATTTGACTAAAAACTAGCAATTAAAATTAAGCATTGTATCAAACCAAAGCAAAGTGCAAGTAATGAATAATGATGAATAAATGCATGGAAGGGAAAAGTTTCTTGCAAATAAAAGCTGTTGTTTTTCCATAAATTGTAATTAAACATGATGAGACATTAGATGAAAAATTTAATAATGAAAACAAATTCTCAATTCATTTCAAGTTTAGTATCAATGATGATGACCTGGCCTTCCTCTGCAAAAAAATGAAGCATTAATAATTCCTCTTTTGTCCAGGGGGCATCAGTTTTTTTCTGTTATTGAGTAAGAATCAAAATAAAACAAGTTGGGTAGACAGACCTATGCTCATGTCAGAAGGGTTTTGTACTCAACTTACAAAATGCAGTAACCAGCAACGAATAAAATCAAGAAACATGTCAAAGACGATTTAATTGGAGAAAATGTGAAGTTCGAGGATCATACTATTATTAACAAAGTTGAACGAATTTTGACTTCTGAGATATTTGTTATAGTTATACCCATAAATATCTCCTTTGATAATTTTTTCAGATTTTTTAGATCACGGGTGTCCATTCGCAAGGGAGGAAACACATTTTTCATGTATTTCCCCCCTGTGCCCCCACTGAAGCAAAAACTGTCAGTTTAAGAACTGTTTTGAAAAGCTCTCATAGAGAACTTTCAGTTGATACTCATATCGGCTACCTTTCATGAAATTTTTTTTCAGGGGCCACTCCTCTGTACTGTAATCATCGATTCATGGCCTATTTCTTCGAATCCTAGAATGGTTACAAAGCCCTTTTGCTTGGAGCT
Source organism: Odontomyia ornata (assembly GCA_963969285.1). NCBI lineage: Eukaryota > Metazoa > Arthropoda > Insecta > Diptera > Stratiomyidae > Odontomyia > Odontomyia ornata. The sequence goes on from OZ017739.1 coordinate 26,001,582, forward strand.
CTCTCCTGCCTCTTCGACTTGTTTCAATTGTATGTACTCATCTTCATGATACCTATCACTCCTGAAATTTTCATGCAAATTCTAGCAAAGCTGTAGTGTCTAAGTCGGTAAAAAGCGCATATGGCTCCATAGCAATATGTTTCCATAGTAATACAGGGCATATTGCTCCATAGTAATACACGAAAATTCAAATCGCTATAACTTCGGTAAATACTATTCGATCTTTATGAAACTTTCAGGAAAGATCAATCTTATTAATAGTCATCTTTTTGCTAAATTTTGTTGAGTTTAAAGGTACCGTTTAGATTTTATTCAAGAAAACACAAAATCGATAAATCATACTATTACTAACAAAGTTGAGTGAATTTCGACTTCTCATGTATTTGTTGTTGTTGTACTCATCAGGGACTACATTCATGATTTTTTTCAGATTTTTCGGATGGAAGGTGTCCAATCGCGAGGGGGGGGTACGCGAAAAGTTCGTACATTTCCCCTTCCCCTGCCTCCCTCGGTACTTATAAGACAATTTTACGACTTGTTTTGAAAACATCTCATTGAGACCTTTCCAATGACACCCTACTCGACTACCAATGGTGAAAATTTTTTTTTGAGGGGTCACCCCCCTATATGGGGAGACCCCCCTTAAACGCCTTTGAAAAAATTTTCCACCCTTGAACTTTCAAGAGGTCACCACTTCTGACCTTTCTACAAAGTTTCATGGCTGTAGCTCCTATAGTTTCCGAGAAAAAGTGCTGTGACATACAGACGGACGGACGGACGGACGGACGGACAGACGGACACAGGTCGTGATTGCAATAGGGTTTTGTATTTTAGTACAAAACCCTAAAAAACAGTTTCTTGATTATTCTCTTTTGTTGTAGCGGTTGCGGTTTCATTTTTAGGGTTTTGTAAAATAATTTTACAAAACCCTACTAGTTTCGCGACCAGTCTGTCCGTCTGTCCGTCTGTCCGTCCGTCCGTCCGTCCGTCCGTCCGTCCGTCCGTCCGTCCGTCCGTGTGTCACAGCAGTTTTTCTCGGAAACTACTTAAGCTAGAAACATCAAATTTTGTATGTAGGTGTAAAGTGGTGATCTCTTCAAAGTTCAACTACAAAAAAATTTTATAAGGTATTTAAGGGGGGTCTCCCCATATAGGAGAGTGACCCCCCGAAAAAAAAATTTCATTGAAGGTAGCCGATATGGGTATCAAATGAAAGGTCTTGATGAGAACTTTCCAAAACTGTTCTTAGTTTGGCAAAATTTGCTTCGAGGGGCGCACAGGGAGGGGAAATACACGAAAAATTTGTGTCCCCCCCCCTCGCGATTGGACACCTGTGATCCGAAAAATCTGAAAAAAATCAGGGATGTAGGCCTTGGTGCATACAACAACAACAAATACGTGAGAAGTCGCAATTCGCTCAACTTTGTTAGTAATAGTATGATTTATCGATTTTATGTTTTCTTGAATAAAATCTTAACGGTACCCTTAAATTCAATGAAATTCAGTACGTAGATGTCTATTTATAAGATTGATCTATCCTGAAAGTTTCATAAAGATTGTATCATATTTAGCGAAGTTATAGTGGTTTGAATTTTCCTGTATTACTATGGAACAATATGCGCTGCATGTATTACTATGGCAACATATGGCTATGGAACAACATGCGCTTTTTACCGACTCAGACACTACAATTTTGCTAGGATTTGCATGAAAATTTCAGGAATGATAGGTGTCATGTATATCTTTGAGAATCGTTTCAGCTAGTAGTATCAGTAATCGTAAAACGAAGATTGAATAATTTGGAGTTATTTTTTCCCAACTTCAACGTTTAAGGTGCATGCTTTGAACACTTGATTCAATTCAATGAATGACTGAAGATGAGTACCTACAATTAATGCTCATAAGTGAAATAAGTCAAGGAGGTGGGAGAGAGCTCCTAGCAAAAGGGTTTTGTAACCATTCTAGGATTCGAAAAAATTGAGTAGCCCCTGAAAAAAAAATTCATCAAACGTAGCCGGTATGAGTATGAAATGAAAGTTTTCATGGGAGCTTTTTAAAACAGTTGTCAAAGTGTCAGTTTTTGCTTTAGTGGGGGCACAGGGGGGAAATACATGAAAAATGTGTTTCCTCCGTCGCGGATGGACATCTGAAATAATTATCAAGGGAGATATTTATGAGTATAACAAAACCAAAAACCTCAGCAGTCGAAATTCGTTCAACTTTGTTAAAAATAGTATGATCTTTGCATTTCATATTTTCTCCAATAAAATCGTCTTTGACATGTTTCTTGATTTGATTCGATCTGGTGACTGCATTTTGTAAATTGAATACAAAACCCTTCTGACATGAGCGTAGGTCTGTTTACCCAACTTGTTACTTATTGGTTTTGGTATGCATGTTTTAAAATCCTTTAACACGTTTGTGCGATCCATAAGGTCTAGACAGGTCAGCCACTTGTTTTCAAAGGGAGGATATGATAAAGTGGCAAGGGCTGCATTTTCGGCTTCTGGAGTGCTCATATGAAACATCTCGTCTGTATTTTTTTAAAGCCAGAAGGGACGGCAGGACTATCCGATAATATGTGTTGGTTTTGCTCTGCATGATATCAAGGGTTTTCGATACTGGCGCAACGCAAGACAAGTGTTCTTGTAAACATTTAAATTCGTTCTCCTTGAAAGCATTTTTAATGTTATGTGATATATGTAAAAGCACGCTTTTGTCTTTGATTTTATACTTGAAATCTCCTTAAGCGCATCATATAGACTATTCCAGTGGGTGACTCCAGGGTGACTTACAATGTGCTTTGATACATCTTCAATTATTTCGGCTGATTTTGGTTGCCGTGCAGCTTTCCATAAAGCATTACATTTTTCATCACTTCGGCATGTATATCTGATAATGAAGAATTTCGTTCGCATAAAATCTTGTTTGAATCTGTAATTGCACATACTCGTACGTTTAATGTGTGTGCAGAACATCGTAGATATGCAGGCAGAAAATTAATGTCCTCAGGATTAGTTATGTCTACTTCTTCAGCTTCAGAATTGTCTTCAGGTGGATGACTGACGGAGTCGAGTATAATTGCAGAAGAATCATCTTCAATATCAATGTTAGTTAATTTCACTCCAAATATTTTAAAAGTTTTGACAGAATTGCTGCCATTGCCAGTTACAGACGCCACTATTTTATTCACGGTGAGGTCAAAATCGGCATTAATTTCTTGACCTATTTCCAATATCCGATCATAGCTGTGGGTTCCTTTGAATCTTTGACAAGCTAACGTCACCGATACTCTTCGTTGATCACTTATAATTCAGTGTGCTGTCACACCAAGTAAACTTCTCTTCTTACTTGACCGGATATGTAATGATGTGCATACCTAGTCAACTTTTTTTAATTCGGACTTAATCGTCATTATTTGCTTTCTATGATAGTTTTCTATACGACATCCTAGAGTTCGTCGACTAATAAGAATAAGTTCCCTTTTAGATATTTCTAAACCAAGGAAAATTGCTCCAAAGTATGGATCTTTCACAGCATCTAACGAAATCATAGGTTGATTGAAATATTTGACAATGTTTTCTTCATATTCAAACGTAGCCGATATGAGTATGACATGAACGTTTTCATGGGAGCTTTTCAAAACAGTTGTTAAACTGTCAGTTTTTGCTTCAGTGGGGGCACATCAAACGTAGCCGATATGAGTATGACATGAACGTTTTCATGGGAGCTTTTCAAAACAGTTGTTAAACTGTCAGTTTTTGCTTCAGTGGGGGCACAGGGGGGAAATACATGAAAAATGTGTTTCCTCCGTCGCGGATGGACATCTGAAATAATTATCAAGGGAGATATTTATGAGTATAACAATACCAAAAACCTCAGAAGTCGAAATTCGTTCAGCTTAGTTTATAATAGTATGATCCTCGTATTTCATATTTTCTCCAATGAAATCCTCTTTGACATGTTTCTTGATTTGATTCGATCTGGTGACTGCATTTTGTAAATTGAATACAAAACCCTTCTGACATGAGCGTAGGTCTGTTTACCCAACTTGTTTTGTATTGGTTTTGATCACGCAAATGCTGTCACTGCTACACTTTTCTTTTTCGTCTGTCCTCTTTTTCTTTATGTAATTTTTATACTCATCGATGCAAGCTTGTCCGTGTTTTCGTTTCACGTGGCTTAGAAAATTTGACGTGCAGTTATTAAATCCTTTAATTTTGGTTCTTTGATCTTTTGCACACCTCATGCATAAAGCTGTAATCTTATTACCTGTAGATTCTACTCCCAAGTATTTGAAAAAGGTTCCATCAAGTAAATTAAGAGGCGATTGCGAAGGCATTGAAACGCTTCCGGTGGCAACAGATTTGAAGGCCACGGGGAGGGACTCGGGTGATTCTGAATACAACGATTCGACAATGTCCGACACATTCAACGAAAAATTAAAGTTATCTTGCACAAAATTGTTAATCGATGCCATTTTTTAAGAACAGCATAAACAAAAGCAGCGAATTTTTTATCAAAAAATATTATGCAACACTATGCTAGCGAAGAGGACCCATTCCCAATGCACAATGATGAAGTGAATGAGAGCGCAATGCGAATGCAACAGATCCAAATAAACCGATTACTAGAAAGCGGGAAGAGAAGTAAACGAACTGGACCATTGGTGCACTATCTTCAAACAAAATGTTGTAACTTTTCAAAAAAATTCAGATGAGTTATTCCTTCTTGGATAAAGTTCTAGTTCCTCACGAATATTTGCACAAATATCTGTGTCGATTCGGAGCTCATTGAGTGATAAACTCTGCTTCATACTTGATTAATAATTTGATAAGGCATAGACAGAAAGAAAGAAAGTCTTTCTATATCGAAGCGAATAATTGTTAATTTTAATTGATATTTTAGAACAATTGGAAAAGTTAATTGTGATTGATTTAGTTAAAAGTTACATTTAACATACATCAATTTAATTAAATAAGTTGCGAGTTGCAATTACAAAATTTAATTGCAATTAATTTTAATTAAACTAAATTAATCGTAATTATTTTTAAATTAATTAACTAATTGATTGAAAATTCAATTGAATAATGCCCAGTACTGTCCTGAAGTATACAGGTATAGTGTAGAGTTAATTAAGCACCTTGTAGTCGACGTAGTGTACTGGTTAGAGCGCTCGCTGCATAAGCCAAAGGTTCCTGGTTTGAAATGAAATTGTGTCTTGCGTGATTCTTCGTGCGGACTATAAGCCCATTTAGATGTGATGCGTACTTGTTTAAAATCAGAAGACATCGCAGATAGGTGGACAAATATACGGCCAAAGCAGGGTGCTGACCAAATTACCTTCTTGAGTACCGATATACGTGTATGTATATGATCAAGATAATGCGACGCTCTAAGCAAAGGCCCAAAAGGGGCTGTAGGGCTAAAAAACCAAAAAATTAACCACCATGAGGGAAAACTCGTAATATTGGTTCTGTGTTTCTCGCCAAGGCTTGCGGTATAAATTTTCCCGCAGCGACGAAGCGAAAACTCAAAGTGCACACTAGAACCCTACTAATTATTTGCTCTGCGATCACTCGACAAACGACAAACCCTATGTGATCTCTTAAGCACATATCTAAAAACTACCACTACACTTGGGTTTAAATCACGATCACACTACCCAGGACTTAGCTCCTGAGCCGCACCCTTTACAAAATATAAGGCAAAGGTAATTTAAGTCAATTGAATTAAAAACAAGTTGGGTAAACAGACCTACGCTCATGTCAGAAAGGTTTTGTATTCAATTTACAAAATGCAGTCACCAGATCGAATCAAATCAAGAAACATATCAAAGACAATTTTATTGGAGAAAATATGAAAAACCAAGATCATAATATTATTAACAAAGTTGAACGAATTTCGACTTCTGAGTTTTTTGTTATTGTTATACTCATAAATATCTCCCTTGATAATTATTTCAGATGTCCATCCGCGACGGAGGAAACAAATTTTTCATATATTTCCCCCCTGTGCCCCCACTGAAGCAAAAACTGACAGTTTAACAACTGTTTTGAAAAGCTCCCATGAAAACTTTCATTTCATACTCATATCGGCTACGTTTGATGAATTTTTTCTCTCAGGGGACACTCTCCTGTACTGTTATCATCGATTAATGGCCAATTTTTTCGATTCCTAGAATGGTTACAAAACCCTTTTGCTAGGAGCTCTCTCCCACCTCCTTGACTTGTTTCACTTATGAGCATTATTTGTAGGTACTCATCTTCAGTCATTCATTATATTGAATCAAGTGTTCAAAGCATGTACCTTAAACGTTGAAGTTGGGAAAAAATATCGCCAAATTATTTAATCTTCGCATTTAAAACAGTCATTTTTTTGTTTTACGATTACTGATACCACTAGCTGGACCGATTCTCAAAGATATCCATGACACCTATCATTCCTGAAATTTTCATGCAAATCCTAGCAAAACTGTAGTGTCTGAGTCGGTAAAAAGCGCATGTTGTTCCATAGCCATATGTTGCCATAGTAACAAATGCAGCGCATATTGTTCCATAGTAATACTGGAAAATTCAAACCGCTATACCTTCAATCTTTATGAAACTTTCAGGATAGATCAATCTTATAAATAAACATCTACGTACTGAATTTCACTGAATTTAAGGGTACCGTTAAGATTTTATTCAAGAAAACATAAAATCGATAAATCATACTATTACTAACAAAGTTGAGTGAATTGCGACTTCTAACGTATTTGTTGTTGTTGTACACACCAAGGCCTACATTCCTGATTTTTTTCAGATTTTTCGGATCACATGTGTCCAATCGCGAGGGGGGACACAAATTTTTCGTGTATTTCCCCTCCCTGTGCGCCCCTCGAAGCAAATTTTGCCAAATTAAGACCTGTTTTGAAAAGCTCTTATCAGGACCTTTCATTTGATACCCATATCAGCTACCTTCAATGAAATTTTTTTTTCGGGGGGTCACTCTCCTATATGGGGAGACCCCCCTTAAAAACCTTAATGCCACGGACGGACGGACAGACGGACGGACGGACAGACGGACAGACGGACAGACTGGTCGCGAAACTAGTAGGGTTTTGTAAAATTATTTTACAAAACCCTAAAAATATAGTTTTTATAATTTTAAATTGTTCAATATATACTTTATCTTTAATATCAAAATATTTTGAAGACCAAATTGTTCGCTTTTTCAAAATATCGCAAAAGAAATACCAAAAGTACTACTTACGAAGCCAAAAAGGGGCCCCTTGTCTTAGTAAAATTCCATCGATGATACAACTAAAATCACTCCACCGGTAGCTATCTTAGCTTTGGCTTCACTTTCCTTCTTACTCGTCCCTCACCAATAAGCATTTTTAGGGTTTTGTACTGAAATACAAACCACTTTTAAAATTGCTACCTGTGTCCGTCTGTATATCACAGCAGTTTTTCTCCGAAACTACAGAAGCCACAGTCATGAAACTTTGTGGAGAGTTCCGAAGTTATGATTTCTTCAAAGTTTTGGGGTGAAAAAAATTTCAAAGAGTTTTAAGAGGGTCCCCCATATAGGAGAGTGACCCTTAATGAAATTTTTTGCATCGAAGGTTGTCAAATGGGGGTGTCATCTGAAAGGTCTCGATGAGATCTTTTCAAAAGAGGTCTTAAAATTACTTTACCTTTATCAAGAGGGGCAGAAGTAAGGAAAATGCATGAAATTTAGGCGTACCCCTCCCCCATCTGAAAAATTGGAAAAAAACATGAGCGTACACCTTTATGAGCACAACAACTTATATGTAAATGTCAATTCAAAAGTTTAATCGTTGTTGTAAATTTCAGAAAGATCGAACAGTATTAAACAAAGTTATGCCAGTTTAAATTTTCCTGTATGATAGTACAGCAATTGTACATCGCTATGGAAAATATGCAGGGTTCTACGTCTAGCATTCGTTGCGTATAGACGTGTTTTTAAAAGCTCCTGTCAAGAATTTTTAAAAATTGCGATAATTTTTTAAAATGTCAATTCGAAACTAATTTTTTAATAAATTTATTACATCGTCGAATAATTCGAACAATTTATCGAGTATTTGGACTTGCGAGGAAGTCTCAAAAAGTTCAGAAAAGAAGATACGTTTTTTTCACCCAAGGCATGGAGGAGCTCGACGGCTTCCCACCGCTGGGGGACCCGAAGCCAGGCATTGAACATGGGAAGCGTATTACGCTTTCAAGCAAAGAATTAAAAAGAGTAACCAGAGAAAACGCAAGAATTACAGGAGAAAATGAAGAGATGAAGCTCCGAATTCAAAATTTGCAGGAAATGATCCGTAAGTTATCAAACGTGTACAAAACTGAAGTGCTTGAGCCACAAAATACATCCGGAAAACAAGAAGCGACAACAAATAAGACAAATGAAAAGAGGGTAGCCACGCTAAAGGCTCAACGAATAAATCAACAGTACGACATACGAAAAAGACAAAAATCCATGATGATGATATCGAACGACAGCGCCCATTACTATGCGATACTTGCTGCGATGAACGACGGTATGGATACCGAGAGATAGAGTGCCAAGAAAACATAGGTAATATTAATGGTTCTAGTGACAATTTTATCGAATTTTTAAAATCTAAAAATATGCAGAAAGAGAAGAAACCAACCGGTTTGTCTGCTGGTTCTCCTATTGAAAATAATAAGACTACTGAGGAGATTCCTCCAATTAATGTCTTTGGGCAGGGCGGAGGAGAAATAGTTTGGCTGGTGGCAGAAAATAATTTCGAAGTAAAGCGAGTGGATAAGCTTCGTCTCACCTCGATAATTGTCAACTCCGTTGTTACTCTTCATCGACGTGACTTTCTCCTTAAATTCATTGTTAAGTAAAAGCCTGAGATCATGCTTCTTACTGGAATCCACCTCAATTAATTGCACTTCATGACATTCAATGATTTTAAATTGGTTAGAAACGATAGGGTATACGATGGTGGGGGAAGTGGTAAGAAGGTAAGAAGACCCTATTGTTTCCAAAATATTGAAAAAGTTGAATTCAAAAACTTTGAATCTCTTGAAGTGTCCGTTATCAAAATTTCACTGCCAGGTGGGGATAACCTCTTCGTTATCTCTGCCTATGCAACTGGTGGAACTGCTCTCAAGCTCAAGGAAGAACTCAATCCCTTGTTTGAAATACTCGAATTGAACAGGCTGCATACTTATTATATTCTTGCTGGTGACCTGAACGCCAAGCATACATCATGGCTGAACGCCACAAATAATCCAAGAGGTGTATTCCTGAAATCGTGGATAACAGAGAACACAATTTAATACAGGAGCAATCTAACATATATGGGTCGGAGTTCCCAACATATCCTAGGACAAATTCATATTTGCATCACTACATTGCAGACGCAAAACTTGAATTCAGCTTTAATGGACCTTCACGGAAACTGTAGGTGCTTCCTTACGATAGCGACCATAGCGCAATCGTAATTGAAATCAATCATCAAAGGGATGATTTCTTCCTCATTCCAGTTCAACATGAAAATCATCGGTTGAATTTAAAAAAAAAACAGACTAGGAAAAGTTTCAAAAGAAGTTTAATCGAGAGTGCCAGAAGCAATGTCCTCCTTCTGATGATGGCATTGCTTGCTCAATGGTTCCTAATGTCAGGAATCTAACTAACGATGAAATATATCTCTATTTGTCAAATTTAGAGAAGCTTTCATCGGAAACGATTGAGAAAGTTGTTCCCAAGATTAAACATTGAAACAATATGGAAGGATATGAAACAAAAACCATTGCAAGGTTGAAAAGATTGAAAAGCCTTCTTTTCACATGCGGCAACAATATTTATCGGCGATTTTTGGACGACAACCATCCCTCGTTGGCTTTATTGAAATGACACCTGAAGAATGTTTGGAACTTAATCCGGTCATACTTCAGGAGTTAGGTCAGCAATCAATGGGCAGAAAAACTGAGGAGTATTAGGCCACAGGACCAAACGGTGTTTACATAAAAGTGAAAAGTTTATTCCACAAGGGGTCTCAAGTGAAGGTATCGAATTTTGAAGTCGCTTGTGATGAGATAAATCTTCTCGATAGGGCTGGTATCGAAACTGATAGTATGACTACGGATGGAAATGGAAACAGGATTTGGAATTTGAATTGGTTCCTCTACCAAACCCTGAGAGAGGGAACCAAATACTTTCAGAGGTCGTTGAAGCAAAAGTTTCCGACCTCGAATCAAGTCTGAACGGTGAGTCAATTCTTCACTTCAATGAAACATTAACATCTGATCTCCAATCGTGCTTGAATCTTATTGATTATTTTGTCAGCTATGAAGACTTGTGTTTCATATTTCGTAAGATAAATAGCAAGAAAATATGTGGTACTGTTATTAGAAATTATTGCATATTGTTCAACAACATGTTGAGCAGTTTATATTTTCAGAATGAGTCGAAAAGACTAAGGTATTTCCGACCCTGAAAAAATAGAAAGAATCGTCAAGCCCTAAAAGTTATCGCCTAATCAGCTTTCTACCTAACATCAGCAAGGTGTTTGAAGTGATACTAAACAAAGAATTAAACGCCCATATTGAGAAATACGAGTTGCTGCCGAATTGCCAATTTGGTTTTCGTGCCAGGCATTTGACCATACATGCGATAACGATATAACCTCAACCATCTGTTGGAAACCAAGCAACAGTGAATGTGTTGGAAGGGTTCTCATTGATATGGAGAAAGCCTTCGATACGGTGTGGTTAGATGGACTACTTTTTAAACTCCTTCAGGACGGGAACCCCAGACACCTTGTAATATGATGTAGAATATGTTACATGGGATATCGTTTATTGTCACTGATGGAAATCTGACAACAATGCGTGACTTCAAGGTCTTGAGTGCTTTTCTCAATATGCGTTCACAAACTATATGGCTTTGATTTTAAAGTCTCACCAACGCAATCGTTGGTAGCCTATCATATATACGGCAGACCAAAAAGATACAATAGTTCGGAGCAATCTTCAAAAAGTCATCAACTGACGAATGAAAATCAATGCGCAGAAGTGCGAAACAATCTTGTTTTGGACAACGCTGCAGGGAGCAGTAAGGATCTGAAACGTAATTGGAAGGCTTTGCACATTATAGCTGATGAGTGTAGTTAAGAAGGTACAACCAGAGTGCTAGTCCTATGGAAAGATTCAGAGTTTTTGAAAGGAAATGTCTTCGTGCATGTATTGGTTTATACAGAAAGCCTGAGACAGATTGGAAGCACTATATATCGAATAGAAGAATTGATCAAACTGCTAAAGTGACGAGAGTCGATATCTTCATATTGAAACTTCTTCGGAACATATCGCAAGATCTGTAACTGTGAGTGAAAACCCCTCAGTTTCACAGCCGTTCCACCCCACTGACGGGTATATAGCGACTTGCTTCGCTACTGGCTTCATTCCTCCAGAAGCATTCGTGTATTTGGACATGAATCGATATGTTTTTCATTCTGATGCCGTCCTAATATTATATTACATATATAGATGGGCCACCGATAAGAAGATAAAATACCCTTCGAATTTGAGTTCACGAGATGAACAATTGCAATGGAGATACTCATTTTCTAGATTTGTCGAGTCTGGTCGAGCTGAGACGGTGGTATTGGTGGCTGAGTGACAATGTCTAAATTATTCATGTTTATTTTCTGTTTTTGTGTTATTCGTTACGTATTTTTTGAGTTTCAGCTCATTATTGCTGCATTTTATGTTGCTTATTTGTATTAAGAATCAGAGATAGGTTAAGTATGTTATGTTTATTATATTATGTTTAGAGATAAGGTTAAACGCTTAGGATAGGAGTATTGTGATGGAATTTTTAGTATAACATGAAGTTTTTGATTGAATTTTATTAGAATTAGGTTATAATACAAAATATTAGGTGTAGGATAAAAGTTCACTGTTGTGTTAGTAATATAAAAAATTTTTGGATAGTGTTGGTTGGGTTTTTCTCCTTTTTCCAATTGAATCATAAAATGTATATTTAAAAATTTTAATTAATTTGAGTTTGATATCGTTTTTTTGATGTAATGTTCTATGTGATAACGTATAAATTTAGAGACCCATTAGGGCCATTAAGATTTGGTATTTTTATTGCTTGGAATTTGCTTCATATTCTTATAAAGTTTATAAATATTAGTATTGAATAAAGTGCCTTTGACTTTGACTATACTTTGCATTGACATCAAGTTCTTTGGTGCATGGAGGAGGGCTTATCTGTTACAAAGGATTAAAAAAGTGAAGTACGTAGACAATAAAGAATTTTATATTATTTATGATGTACCAATTAGGCAAATTATAGGTCTTAAACTAATAACAAGTTGGGTAGACAGACCTATGCTCATGTCAGAAGGGTTTTGTACTCAACTTACAAAATGCAGTAACCAGCAACGAATAAAATCAAGAAACATATCAAAGACGATTTAATTGGAGAAAATGTGAAATTCGAGGATCATACTATTATTAACAAAGTTGAACGAATTTTGACTTCTGAGGTATTTGTTATAGTTATACCCATAAATATCTCCTTTGATATTTTTTTCAGATTTTTTAGATCACTGGTGTCCATTCGCGAGGGAGGAAACACATTTTTCATGTATTTACCCCCCTGTGCTCCCACTGAAGCAAAAACTGTCAGTTTAAGAACTGTTTTGAAAAGCTCCCATAGAGAACTTTCAGTTGATACTCATATCGGCTACCTTTCATGAAATTTTTTTTCAGGGGCCACTCCTCTGTACTGTAATCATCGATTCATGGCCTATTTTTTCGAATCCTAGAATGGTTACAAAGCCCTTTTGCTAGGAGCTCTCTCCTGCCTCTTCGACTTGTTTCATTTGTATGTACTCATCTTCATGATACCTATCACTCCTGAAATTTTCATGCAAATTCTAGCAAAGCTGTAGTGTCTAAGTCGGTAAAAAGCGCATATGGCTCCATAGCAATATGTTTCCATAGTAATACAGGGCATATTGTTCCATAGTAATACACGAAAATTCAAATCGCTATAACTTCGGTAAATACTATTCGATCTTTATGAATGAATCTTATAAATAGTCATCTGCTTGCTAAATTTTGTTGAGTTTAAAGGTACCGTTTAGATTTTATTCAAGAAAACACAAAATCGATAAATCATACTATTACTAACAAAGTTGAGTGAATTTCGACTTCCCATGTATTTGTTGTTGTTGTACTCATTCAGGCCTACATTCATGATTTTTTTCAGATTTTTCGGATGGAAGGTGTCCAATCGCGAGGGGGGGGGGGGGGTACGCGAAAAGTTCGTGCTTTTCCCCTTCCCCTGCCCCCCTCGGTACTTATAAGACAATTTTAAGACTTGTTTTGAAAAGATCTCACTGAGACCTTTCCAATGACACCCTACTCGACTACCGATGGTGAAATTTTTTTTTTGAGGGGTCACCCCCTTATATGGGGAGACCCCCCTTAAACTCCTTTGAAAAATTTTTCCACCCTTGAACTTTCAAGAGGTCACCACTTCTGACCTTTCTACAAAGTTTCATGGCTGTAGCCCTTGTAGTTTCGGAGAAAAAGTTCTGTGACATACAGACGGACGGACGGACGGACGGACGGACGGACGGACGGACAGACGGACAGACGGACACAGGTCGTGATTGCAATGGGGTTTTGTATTTTAGTACAAAACCCTAATATATGAGTAATTTAATGTTATATAATATTTGAGGCAATGAAAGATGATACTCGTTAGTAGAATTTTCTTTGTTTACATCCGCAGCGATCATAACGTTGTTGTTTGGCTGTTTTCAAGATTAACTTTAACAATCTAAAAATTATGAAATGGAATAAAACATTAAAACATTAATCATCATGTTTTAAGAATTTGGTCGTCATATTTCAAATAACAAAATCATGGTTTCAAAAATGTTGTTTTTATTTCTTGGTATGGTACCATATTTGTTACCATGATTTATTGCATCAACTGCTTTAACGAGGTGATGGAACGACCTCTTGGATAATATAATAAGCCCAAGATACTTTATTACGATATGTTAAAAGCCTTTGAGTTGTGCGAAGCTTTTCAACCCATAAAATTAGAATATTTCAATTAACTTTAGTTTCAGTATTTCACCAAAGCACTTTCATTAAGTATAATGTGTAAATTATTCTCCACATTATTTGCATCTGGTGCCATCTCTCTACTTTACGACAGACTCATTCAAGCTGAACCACTTTACAGGTTTCACCAGCAAAGACAAGTTGATTCCACCGCTTGCTGTACACTCAATACCCCCATCTTTTAATCCATTTGCTTTCTCTTAAATTGATGTTCCGTTTTGCACTTAATCCTAAATTAAATGTCGTTCGCTAAACAAAAAGATTTGTCAAGCAGCACCAGACGACCGTAACTGCTGTCTATGCACGATTATATGAATGTGTATGGGTGAACATTACAGTATGAGTTGCACGAACGGGACAAAGAACAAAGAAAGATTATCCTTGCAAAAGAGCATTCTGAACGGACTATTTACTTTGCCAGCACACTATACGGAATGGTGCATGATTGTGTTGCGTTATTTTACAAAATCAATGTGTTGCATATGCACACCCTTATTTTAGTTTTCGTTCTAGGGTTTTTAGGGACGGTATGGGTCTAGACTGTGCTGGAAAATTTGCATATTTACTTTGGGGCCATGCATTGGAGCGACACTTACACTTAGTCTCCTTGATATCGTCCAGTTTTGGTTATTTGCTTTGGTTCTCAAACAGAAACGATTCCGGGAATAGGACGATTGTTGTAGAAAATCTTGTTCACTTAGTGAATTAAAAGTAACGATAGGCTGAGGCGAGATTTTATGTACCAGCATTTCTTTCATTGACCATATCTGGAATGGGAATAACTTTGGGCTGTGTCAACCGTTCAGACGTATGAAGAGTTGCTATTCAAGAGAAACCAAGGATGTCTCGCTTTCCTCAATTTCATATCATAGGTGTTGTTTACCTTGAGCTATTATTATGAACCCAAAGACATATAAAGTAATGGACGCGAAATGAGCATATTTTCATCCAAACGTGGGTGAAGTACTTTTACTACATGCATGCCTTCCTCTCGCATGCGAATTGAAATCCCCCCCGCCTTTCACGCCGCTAGAGAATCCACACACCTAAGTGGCTCTCTAGTTGCTCTCACGAAAATCCCACTCCTCTTGCACCTTAACCCCCGAATTGTCAACAAAATATCAACCATATGATTGAAAACATATGATTTGTGAAAATTCAACATTGATGGGAAACGTCTAAATAAGTTGAATTTGAAATTTTACACAAAACAATTTTTTAAGATAAACTGTGTTGAATCTAGTGCAAAAGCGATGCAAATGTGAGAATTAATCAAACTGAAGAGTTTGTTACGGATCGCGAGTGTTTTTGTGTCGCAAAAGGAAAAATGTAGTGATGTGTGTGGGATTGTAAAAACAGCTATAGGAAGCATGTCAGGGACAAATACTTCGTAGGTTAAGTCATGTTCAATCTTTTGTATCGTTCAAGTTAGAATACCCACACGGAAAATTGATTTAGTTCAAGATGCGAAAATTAGTGGGATACGTCATGTCAAATTTATTTGAAATTCGAATCAACAGCTAAAAAGGCGCTAACTTCACGCTACATCATAATGTGTTTCAATTCTCTCGATACTTTTCGTATCCACTCTCTTTTACATCTATGTGTGAACCTACCGCATGCTTCAGTTTTCCCCAAGCGATTTAAGAATGGTATCAACCTTTAGTTAGGATTCACTTATTTTACTTCAAATTTTTAGTTTTTGATTTATGATTTTGAAAAACACTTCCTCTAAAAAAGAGTGGTTTTCTCCGTTCAGAAAAAGCATCGATTTTCATAAACATGAATACCTTAAAAAATACTTGGTACTCGAAAACGTTCTAAATGTAGATCATGCTTACGGCCCCAAAAGTCGCTTCTGTCAGTTGATTATTGGGAATGCTTTGCTCTTGACAAAACAAAAAAAAAAAGAATAGAAATAAGACTTGGAAAATGAGTCAAAGAATCCAAAAAACTGTTAAAAAGAAAGGTCTTGGGAGAATAAGCACACTACCAAAAAAATTGTAGGCACAATATCTGATTACTGTGGCATAGTAGTGTATATAATAATTGTGGCCACCCGGTACTTCCGATAAGTCTCAATAAATCTGTCGACATTGAACGAGGTAGTTGATGGAACACTTTTGATAAGTCGCAATGATTTTGTCGCTGTTGTCATCTGTCAATTGAGACATCCGGAAAAATGAATCTTCTTGACCATATTGGTCGTCCAGTGTTGACAAGAGCAATTCAGTTCTTCACGTGGCAGACGAATTGAACGACGAAGAAGTGTGACTTCTCATTCCATCAAATCAAACAAAATAGAAAGGCACTGTCAATAAAACGTTTTGTGAAGTTTGGAAAATCAACATTTAATTTCATAGCCAAGGGCGTTTCAAAAGCAACGCGTATTACCTGTTGGCAGGAGGAGTTCACCTGATGCTGATGATCGTAGCAGTTGGCTTTCGGACGTGTGCTCTAGCTAGGACAGTTAAATTGGCAACGAGCGGAAAAACTTCCTCTCTGGATATTCCTTGAGGGGTTATTAGAACTCTGGCCTTCGCGTGGAATTCATTCAATTGACGGCAGCGCTACATCTTGGAAAAACATCAGAGAAGGAATGACATTGTGCGAGATGTAAAGATAAGGTTACAACTCATTTGATTGTTACGGGAGACTGCTTCAAGCAAGCACTATTCCACACGAGAACCTCACCAAATGCCAAGTAAATAGTTTTACAGAACAGTCACCAACTTTCATCCAAAGAGCGATTTCCTACTTAGAAGAAAGGTATGATTTTGGGTCTAATGGAATTTTCAAAAAGTTTGAGCTGTTGTCTCTTAAATCAAATGAATTAAAGTTAACGTGGAACCACCAATCTCGATTTCTAGAAATATTAAAAATTGATGATGCGATTAACATTGACTCAATTTATACAGAAAAACAAGTTGGGTAAACAGACCTACGCTCATGTCAGCAGGGTTTTGTATTCAATTTACAAAATGCAGTCACCAGATCGAATCAAATCAAGAAACATGTCAAAGACGATTTTATTGGAGAAAATAGGAAATACGAAGATCATACTATTTTTAACAAAGTTGAACGGATTTCGAATTCTGACGTTTTTGTTTTTGTTATACTCATAAATATCTCCCTTGATAATTATTTCAGATATTTTAGATCACAGGTGTGCATTCGCGAGAGAGGAAACACATTTTTCATGTTTTTCCCCCCTGTGCCCCCACTGAAGCAATAACTGACAGTTTAAGAACTGTTTTGAAAAGCTCCTATGAAAACTTTCATTTCATACTCAAATCGGCTACCTTTGATGAATTTTTTTCAGGGGCCACTCTCCTGTACTGTTATCATCGATTCATGGCCAATTTTCTCGAATCCTAGAACTGTTACAAAGCCCTTTTGCTAGGAGCTCTCTCCTGCCTTCTCGACTTGTTTCACCTATGAGTATTAATTGTAAGTACTCATCTCCAGTGATTCATTAAATTGAATCAAGTGTTCAAAGCATAAACCTTAAACGTTGAAGTTGGGAAAAAATAACTCAAAATTATTCAATTCTCGCATTTAAAACAGCCACTATTTTGTTTTACGCTTACTGATACCACTAGCTGAACCGATTCTCAAAGATATACATGATACCTATCATTCCTGAAATTTTCATGCAAATCCTAGCAAAACTGTAGTGTCTGAGTCGGTAAAATGCTCATATTGTTCCATAGCCATATGTTTCCATAGTAATACATGCAGCGCATATTGTTCCATAGTAATACAGGAAAATTCAAACCGCTGTTACTTTTGAAAAGTTCTCATCAAGACCTTTCATTTGATACCCATATCGGCTACCGTTGCTGAAATTTTTTTTCGGGGGTCACTCCCCTATATGGGGAGACCCCCTTAAATACCTTAAAAAATTTTTTTGGAGTCGAAATTTAAAGAGAGCATCACTTTACACCTACATACAAAATTTGATATTTCTAGCTTAAGTAGTTTCCGAGAAAAACTGCTGTGACACACGGACGGACGGACGGACGGACGGACGGACAGACAGACGGACAGACAGGACGCAATTTTAGTAGGGTTATGTAAAATTATTTTAAAAAACCCTAAAAAGTACTTTATGAGAAGTTATACTCAGTGAATTATAATAAACCGCAATGATCCCGACACATGCATTTTTTAGAGTAGATTTAACAAAACTTATAATTCGACGTTTTATAGGTCTTTGTAAAATTTTTTTTTACCACGACCTACTCGTTTCGCGACCTGTCTGCCCGTCTGTCAGTGCGTCATAGCTAGTTTCCTCAGAAACTATAGAAGCTAGAATGCTAAAACTTTGTGAAAAGACCAGAAGTTATGGTCTCTCAAAAGTTAAGGTCTTACCAAAAATTTAGAAAATGTTTAAGGGGGTCCCCCCTTATAACGTATTAGCCCTTAAATTTTTTTTTTAATCAAAGGTAGTCAAGTGGGGTATCAAATGATAGGTTTTAATTTGAACTTTTAGAATCTGAAATAAAAAAATCATTTGATGAATTAGGGGGTCTAGGGAAAGGCAAAATGTATCAAAAATTGGTGTCCCCCTCTCGCGATTGGACACCTTTTAGCCGAAAAATCTGGAAATTATCAAGAATGTGGCTCTTTATGAGCACAAGGGCAACAAGTACCTTAAAAATCGAAATTCACTCAACTTTTTTAATAATAGTATGATTTGTAGATTTTACATTTTCACCTATAAAATCGAAACGGTACCTTTAAACAATTGTATAGACTAATATAATGTTTTTATGTTCACAAAATTTAATTGAGATCGAATCATAATCAAGTGAGTTTTTGCTCTTTCAATTGTATGGAGTTACAACAACAATAACACGTGTTTATGGTTGATACATATTTCAAATTGATTTAGGCACTTTTATTTTCTTTCAGTTTTCATGAAAATTTAAGGAAAAGTGTTGTTGCAACCGCGAAAGTCACCGCAATTGCAGATATTAAATTTCGGAAGACGGGTGCGTAGCCCGGGGTGGCATACCGAGGCCGGCTAGCGCGCAGTCGAGTCGTGGGACTGCCGGAACACCCTCTGCTCGTGCTGGGCTACGCTACATAAAAACACTAACACGAACGGATAAGGACGGGATAGGGGAGGTCATATTGGGAAATGTAAAAATTATTTTTGCTGACAACATAGTGGCCGATTTGTTTCAAGTAAGAAAAATAAACACAACAATAATTAATGAACAAAAAAATAATAGTATAAAGCAAGCTAACTCCTTTTGTTTTTAAATAATTTAATCCAAATTTCAAACACGACAAAAAATAAGAAGAAGAAAATGTAATGAAAAATGTGTAATTTACTCACCTCTAATGATGCTGCAGAGTGCTCGGCAACCGAAGGGGGGGCACTGAAAATTAGCTCCAATTTAAAAATATTAATACTACTTAAAATACAACCCAAACCGGCCACTTTTGTCACTACGATCCACCGTCTCAGTCTTTCACTGTTCATATGAAATTGAAGAAAATTCAACATCCAAAATTTAGCCCTCTCCATAGACCAACAATGCAGTTTTAATAAACAATCAATCATTTCTTCCGGCTTTTCACAAATTATCAAACTTAGCATTTGTTTTGGTTTCTTTACATAATTTAATAATTTCTACTCTTTTCATCACTGTCAAACACGCACCAATTTAGTCTTGGCAAAGTAGTTAATATTATTAAATCCAGCACTTTGCTGCAATTTATATTCTCGGCGTCACAGAAAAGGGAAATTCACTTCTTAACACATCGCGATCTCACCCTAAACTTTTTACGTCTAATCGCTACAGACAAATTAATGGAATTCGCACCACAACACTTCCCTTGAATTCTCTCGTTTTTTCCTTCTTTCAGTCCGAATAATCATAATTCATAATTCAATTCGCATAGTAATTCCCGAGACTTCATGAACCACTCGTACGATTCTCCCCAAATATGCACATTCATCACCAACTTGAGATAAGTTCGCCAATTAAAACTTTCCTCACTGAATCCAAATCAAGAGTTTTCTTATTATTTCCCCGACGTCTTCGAAAAACTTGCTAAAAACTCCCTCGCCAAAAACAATCCCTCTCATTCACAAGCCAAATCTAACTCGACACCGCAAAAAACTCCCTCTTCTTAGTAAAACCAAATACTGAATGCCCCAAATCCAAGAACCCAATTCCCAATCCTGCAATCCTTTCATTTTCCATTACCGCTGCCGCATCTGGGTAACGTAATCGAAGTTCATTACACCTCGATTCCGCTACCCACAAATCTTTTTCGTACTGGCAAACGCAACGATTTCCATTGAGCATATATGGCAATTTGCATAACCAAGGAAGCGTTTGATTAGATGCAAAGTGTCATATATATACGGAAACTATTATTTCACACATCTTTTTCGTACTGACAAACGCAAAAATTTCCATTTTGCATATATGGCAATTTGCATAACCAAGGAAGCATTTGATTAGATGCAAAATGTCATATATATACGGGAACTATTGTTTTTGCCGATACTCCAGAAAGAGTGCTTTCCTGCACCCGGGAAACTTGAGCCCAGGGTCCCAGCAGACCACCGGTCGAGAATCTACGATACTACCAACGGAGCCACCTTCTGTTGATTTCCCATTCATCAAATTAGCAACTTCAACTCTTTCTTGATGAGCGTGGGAATGAAATTTATTAGTGGTGAAACGTGAATGATTTTTGTTAGTCTGAAAAATAAAATTTGTTAGTGGGAGCTAGTGACTAAAATTAGTTAGTATCAAGGAAGGAATTAGGTTTTGTTAGGGAAAATGTATCGAATGAAGTTGTTAGTGGGAAAATTAAAATTATTATTATTGCTATTTTTTTGTATTTGAAAATAAGGGAAAAGGGTAGGACGGAGATGGTGGGGAAATAAAAATTATAGGGAAATTGTTGTTATTGTTGCTGATCGAAAGGGTATATGTGCCTAAAGGAAGGTGGAGATGTTACGGCGGCAATTTGAAGTTGCGAATGGGAGAAAGTTGGTACGCCGGAATTCGCAACAGTGTTTAACTTGAACATGTTCAATCGACCAAAAATTCAGAAAAATTATTTAAGCTAAACCAAAATGGCGGCTGCACTGTACTTATGAAAGAAACTGTGCATCTTTTGCATAAATTTGAACGATTTCATATCCAAGTATTGGATGAACAATTCCAGTTATTAATTCACACTATTAGAAAACTTGTTTCTAACCCTAGGATGTCTACAAAGATCCTCTAGTAGGAGCACCCTCCTGCTTACTCAACTTGTTTATAATAGCAAAAGGGTTCGTTAGATCAGCGGAAGAAGTTTCAACAAGATTCTCTCTCTTTCGGTATCGGGACAAACTTCGCACATTACGGCGCTGCAGAACCATGCGTCAGAAGGCTTTTCTGATATTTATTTTACAAATAAATCAACGAGATATGAGTTTTTATTGCTATTAATTGCGTTGTGCACATAAATAATATAAAAATTGATTATAGCTTTGTTCAGTATCCCAAGAAAGTAACAGTGGCCATCTTCGCACGTTTTTATGCAGGACATACTTCCACGTGTTTGAATAAACCTTAACACTGCATCCTTGCATTGTATAATAAAACTCAAGTATATTGAGCTTGCCTGACGAAGTTATTGTGCCATGCAAGGTAAAAATCAATATAGCAATTTTATTTATCTTAGGTTTGTAGAAAGAAGTGGAGGAGGAACCTTTCAGTTTTTTCTTGATCTTGAACAATTTTACCGGAATATATTTTTTATTTTTTCTAATTGTTCCCAAAATAATCAGTTTTAAAACTCGAACTTTCTATGTGTCTTGCTCCGAGTTCTTTGCAATGTCAATCAGAATTAAAACTATCGAATAAATACGCGTAATTTTTTTTCGTCCCAGAAACCGGGCATCAAAACCTGGCAGCGGCGGTGTTAGCGGCAATGTTAAAGTACAGAACTTGTAATAGTGATGTTACATTCACTAAAGCTGGCATTTAAGGATTCAGTTTTAAATTGAATATTGAATGTGCTTGTAGTGATAGACAAATAAATTCATCGAAGTTAATAAATACCTCTTTTGAAATCAATCGACGTATATTTATTTTTCGATTGCTTGGCTAGGGCTGCAACGGTTTGGATCTTTCTTGCTCTCTCATGGAAAAAAACACTAGATTTTAGCAAAACAAAATATTATAGAATGTTAGATAATGTCATAGTTGCGGCAAAATCTGTCATTTAAATTTTGATTGAAAAAAGCCGGCATCGAAGAGAAGAAAATAATTCGAGAAAACGGATAGTTTGAGGAGGATTTGTCGGTGTCGGGAGACCGCAATTAGGCGAATTGTAGATTTAGTTCATTGCTGGGCATTTCAACAGTAATTGGCAAGTATTTGGACAAGATTTTGGATTATTTTGTATCATCAAAAATACGTAAGACTTGTGAAACAAGGAAAGCAAAATTAATTAAAGTGGATTTTTAAATATGGTATGAAAGTGAGTATCGTAGAGTGCGCTGGTAATTATGAAGGAAGTTCCAGAGCTATGAAGGTGCAAGGAATAGATGAAATTTTCGAAAATTCCATGAGCCTCTATAATGCAAAATATGCATATTATATAGGAGACGGTGACTCTAAGGTATTCACAAATCTTTTAGATGCCAATTCATATGAAGTTTTAATCGTGAAGAAACTGGAGTGTGTATTGCATGTCGGCAAATGCATGTTTAGGCAGCTAAAAAAAACAAAAAAGCTTATGGTTCAAGTAAAAAAGCTTAAAAGCAGATGAAAAAAAGAAGAGCTGAAGAAAAAAGCAGAGGAAGTAAAACAGACACCATTCAAGAGAAAAAAAATCGATGTCTGTGCCAAAACCCCCTCCACCTGTAAAAACAAAAAATCTGACGTGTATAGTGATAAAAACATGTCAACATACTATGTTTTCGCTATTCAGCGCTACCCACATTCTGCAGGAAAAATGGAAAGAGGAACATGGGTAGGTTTTTACCATATGATTTAGACAGATGCAGCACCGTGCCGCAAATACTGTAACCCAGACTTGTGCAAATACATAAAGGCTCAGTCAGATAAAATACCATTTAAACATAAACCAGTGTTTAGCAAAGAAGCACAAGAGTATTTTATCCCTATTTTTTGAAAAATTAACCAAAAAAGAATCGTTAACACATTGGTTGTGAACCCAAAACAATAACGAATCATATATTGTATAATACGCTCTAGACGATCATTTCCAAACACAACTTCGTCGGGAGGAAGTTCATTATCATTGTCTAATGAAGGGCAAATTACCCTTTCGAAAATGATAGAAGTAATGGGATATGACATCGAGAGTGCTGCTTTCAATTATTGTGAAAAAAAGACAAAGAGCGCATAAGTCAAGTGGAAAAAGTTGGAATGTCAAAGGAAGCAAGTTTTGCCCAAAAAACTCCCCAACTGCAAGAACAACTACCTTATGAGGACTTAGAGTACTTATGTGTGCTCAGGGATAGCAGACTGAAGAATTGTAAGTGATAACTTTTTTAAAAATTATATTCAACCAATAAATTGAAAAAAATACTTTATACAGGTTTTTCTTTAGATGACGTTTTATCAAACTTCGGACACTTATTCTCCAGATTGGCCAAACCGATTGAAGTCAAATTTGGTATGTTACTTTGCTTAAGTATATTGTGTTGCAACGTATCACAATATAGGCCAAAAAGATTTTGCAAGTGAAAAAAAGCGATTTTCAAGAAATTTGTTCAAACCGCCAATTTTGATAATTTTTTTCAATATTGTTACATGTACAAATAATTCTGCGAGCTACTGTCGCAATTGTTTTCACAACTATTAAGAACATCAACAAATGAATTTACTCGAAACCACGGGAACCCAACAAGCATTATCAACATCTGAAAGTGAGTCACTGCCCATTCATTACGCTGCTGGAATGTTCCCGCTAATTCACCAATGTACGAGAACTGAGTTGAATGATTAGAGACGCTATATAAAGGCGAGCTGAATGAATGGGGGGATCATTCATTACAACCGCGATAGAAAACTGCGATACGCGAAGTACAGGCGATATTGATTGTTTGAGTGTGAAGTGATTTTAGTAGACAATTGCGATAGAAATTTATGGACAAGTGGAAGGTAGAATTTTAATAGTGAAAATTAAAGTTGTGAAATGGTTAGTGAAGTGATTGTGCATTTTTGACGAATTAAATAAACTCTTTTAATTTAATTTAAAAGACATTGCGTTTTCACTTTCCCGGAACATTAAAATTATTGGCCGCGAACCGAAAAACACGCGACAATATTTTAGAAGATTACTGCGTAAAAAATATTCTCCTTGAGTTTTTTTTTTGTTTCAGACTCTTCTTTCCTGAGATAACCTGTTTACAGTGAGACGAGGCAATTTTCGAGACATCAACTTCTTTATTTTATCCATGCAAATATTAAAATTTATGCAAAATAAAGGAGCTGAAAAATAAATATTGAAATTAGGTTTTTTAGTAAATTGGTACTAGCCCTGCAAACGCTGGACTAGCCCTGCAAACGTTGGACTAAATTCAATGTTGTCAAGGTATAGTACCCCCTTAATTGTACAAATATCTTTGCGATACATATCTTTTTTCAATATTTTATGTTTTTGATACCTTTTTGAGAAGTGATTTTCAAGCCCTTTACCCGATGTACCTAGCTACGAACGATAAGGAAATTCAGAAATTTACCCTTGTTTACATCTGAGAAAAAAGTTATATTTTGACCAAAAATTTTTCTTATGATACATAATAATTGATTACTAAATAATTAATTAATTTAATGTTAAGCTTGCATAGAGAACGCTGAATATTAAATTTGCACCTAAAATATGCGATGAAATTAAATTGGACTTTCGAGATACTTGAAATACCCAATCTGTAAGGCCTATGGCTTTCATGCATACTTGAATACATTTTGCATTCAAAATAATGGTAAAGCAACCTACAACCGAAACTTAAAATTAATCTTTACTTTTAGTAAAGAGTACTTAAAAATAATATACACAAAGCTAGCCACATCAAACAACTATCTTATTTTGTTTTCATTAGTATGTCGTCTGCAGAAAAGCTTATAAAATGAGTATTTTTTTGAAAACCCATTAAGTCCATCATCCTTAACATTTTATAGAAGAAAATAATTGTAGATAAAATTTACTAATTAAACCAGGACAAAGTAAGATAAGAATGATTATTACTTAACTGTCGCATACAGCTAACGTCTATGGTGGTCTTTTGTTCATATGATGTTTACATAGAGATTTTTCATTAACTTGTCAAGAAAAATATCATACACCAATAGCCATTTTACGCTAAAAGTCTATTGTAAAAAGCACAAAAAATTTCAATTAAACTCATCGGTGAATAGAGTAGATTTTCATACGTTTGATATCCCTGAAAGAGCGAATAACCAATTTACTATTGTGTATTTGCTATCAAAAACTCTTTTGTTATGTTTAAATTTTGTGTATACGCAGAAAATGATTACAAGGTTGCCATGAGTTTGTAGTGGTTTTTGCTGTAGGGAATATGTTCAAATGAACTGAATTGGCTTCAAAGCAATTATTGAAAAGCGTTTATTCAAGAAATATTAATTTGAAGCTTTAAGAACTGTGGTTGGCTAACTTTTACGTCGCTACAGAAGACAGGAAGAAATAATAAATAAGTAATGCCGGTCGACAGGAGTAATCTTCAAGGCCAGCATTCTTTAGGAAGTGGCCCCCTATGGACCCGAAGATATGGGGGCGCTGTGAGGTTCTCTCCTGAGGTGATTGGCAAGGACCCTGAGTGAATCCGGACTATGCTTTGGAGAACAAACTGGGATTGATGGAGTGGTGGAAATGCTGATTTGGACCTAGTTGATTTGGGCGTGAACGGCTCCAAATTAACTAACATACGGTCTCCTTCCCGATAAAACCTTGGCAGGCGTCGGAATACGTTTGAAGTTCGCACCATTCGGTGGGTGGTGCAGGTTCAGTTGAGATGGGCTAGCGCTAGTCTGGCTCTGAATACTTGTCCCCATAAGGGCTTGTGCCAACCCTTGCATGGCCTCCCTACTCTGCAAAGATAACGGTGGGACTAAAAAGGTGACTACACATTTAAATGGAGATGGCGACTCCGCGGGGGGACCCAATAAAACTGGAGCAACAAAAACCATAAAAAATATTAAAAAAACCCAAAAAGAAAGCAAAAATAGCAACAATGACGATACAACCAGCGGCTGCAACCACGATGTTTACAGCGAATTGGGAGCGGTACTAACCATGACAAAAACAAGGATGAATAGAATGGCAGTGAAGACGGAAGCAAAGTGGGGATTAACAGACATTTTCATCCAGACTGAAATTCCTGCATCGTTTGGACGCAGCAAAAAAATGATGCGAACGCCAGAGCCTCCTGAAAAAGAAAAATGGGAAACTCTGCAGGAAGTACTAGATGTTCGAGTGGAAGACGAAAATATTCAGAGCATCGATAATTCGGTGGCTACTGTCGCGATTGCTATTGAAGCTACCGAAGCATGGGTCTTAGATCCCATAATAATAACGAACTATCCTGAAATCTGCAAAGGGATTATGGCAGGAAAAGAAAGGAGTGATCAGACAAATAAAGCGCCGTTGTGTGATTTCATCGTAGCTGTAGAAGTACTGTACTCGGAAATGGAAGCCGATAACTTCTCCCAAGAAAAATGGTCGTAAAGTACGATTAACACCCAGCAAAATGAAAAGAAAGGCAAATCCAAAAAGTGGAGGATGTTCTAAAATCTGCATGCAATTCACCAAAAATCAGCAAAGGAGTAAAGATTCGGCTCTTTGAACTAGGAGAACAGTAGCTCCACATAAGGCATCGCCAGAGGAGCTGGTTAAAGGTCGAGGAGGATCAGAAGCCCACGAACAGTAGGAAGCTTAAAAAAACGCTAAGCCTAATCGGCACGCGCAGATAGTTTTACCATAAACCATCGATAAAAGAACGGCATCTTGCCCAATTAAAAGAGGTCGGGATGAAAGAAGGAAGGAAGAGGCACTTGGTGGACGCGGAACGCCAGATCAGGGATTCCAGAGAGTGCTGACGAAACAAACGAAGAAATTCGCAAAGAAACTTCTTCAAAAAGTGCCAGAAAATAAAGTTTGGCTAAACGCCAAACAAGAAGAAAGACTTGAAAAAAACAGGAGAGAAAGAAACCTCGACGAAGAACCCGGCAACAGGCACTGCTTGTAAACCCTTAAGATGGTCGATCCTACGCAGAAGTGCTATGGCATATCAGGGTAACTGTAAGGCCCAAAGACACAAACAATGCCATTAAGCAGTATGACCAAATTTGGAACAGAGGGCGACAATAACGAAGCATTTGCGACGCAGTAAAGAAAGTTCTCGGTAGAAGCGCTACTTTAGCAGATGGCAAAGATCGAGATAAGAGGCATTGACTGGCTGAGATAGAAGAGGCCATCAAAAGGAAGTTCCTAGCGTGGGCAGGATCAAAGTGACGCTGACTCCTGGAAACCATAAGGGACAACGCATTGCCATCATTGGCCTGACCGAAAAGGATCCCGAACCATTTCTGAATAAGAGCAAACTAAGAATAGGGTGGGTTGTCAGTAGGATACGGCAAATAGCAGCTGCCTTAGTTATGATCACACTGTACAAGTATGCCAAGGATCCCATAGGAGTTCCCTATATTACAAATGTGGTGAAATGGGACATAAAAGAAAAGATTCCAAAAAGGAGGCACAAAGAGGCAATGATGCTAATCCAAACTCGGATCTTGGGGACGCCTTGGAGTCATGGAAATGTCGAGTTTTCCAGGAAGCCCTAGCCAAGGCAAAATCAAAACTTCGATGACCCGTCTCCAGCAACTAGCCCTACAACGCAGTTCAACCGCCCAAAATCTGCTAGAGCAGCTTGCGAGGGACACGAAATTAAACATGATGCTGCTGAGTGAGCAACATGATGATGAAAGTTCTGCATCATGGTATCCCAATAAAACTGGTACTGCCACCATCTGGGTTTGGAACAGTAATTTCTAGCCGGGGGGTTGTGGACGTGGGGATGGTATCGTATGCCATCGGTGCTCAGGGACCACCTTCTTTAGCGTGTACCTAACGCCGAACGAACTGATATTATGTTTCCAAGCCAAGTTTAATGCTTTGGAGGGCGCTATCTTGGACGTAGACGGCTACTTGCTCGTTGGGGGAGACCAACGCTAAAGCAATCAAATGGGGCATGTCTCAAACAGATTCGCGGGGAAAACGAATCCGAAAAATGGCTGCCAGGATGGCGCTCGTCGTACTAAACACCGGGAATACGCTGACTGTCCACCATATTGGCTGTGAAGGAAGCATACTGGACGTGATGTTCGCCTCGGAGTCCTTAGTATGGAGGATACACGATTGGAAAGTATTAAGGACTTACTCAGCCAGTGATTATTAGTGCATTCTACTTAAGATCAGTGATGTTGTCTCCCAGCGTTGGTGCTCTCGACTTTCTACAATTGGATGGAACATCGAAAGGACGGACATCAAGAGGTTCATCAAGGTGCTTATAGTAGATGCTCCGCTGCAGGGAGATTCGCAGAGACGAAAGAATTGGTAGCTCAAGACGTAGTGGACTCAACTTTGAGCATCATTACGACTGCTTGCAGCACTTCTAAGCCACCAGCGAACTGGTGACCGAATAAAATCGCTGAAAAGCGAAAGGAGTGTCACAAGCTTCGGCGTGAGGCTCAACCACGTAGCAACATATTAGTCAGCCAGGAAATGTCTAGGCAAATTGATTAATAAGAGCAAGGCTTGCTGCTGGCAAGATTAAATGGACAAATGTGAACAAGGATCCGTGGGGCCTTGGTTATTACGAGCTAGTTATGCGGAAGCTTGGTGCTCTAGGGAAACCTTGCATACATTATGCGGAAAAAATGGACGAGATAGTGCGGGCACTACTGCAGGAGTAATATATGTTGCCCTCCTTTCTAGAGAGTGACGCGATATTTAACTGCGTCGAAACGTGGACGCGAGGGAGACGGTTGTCCACAAGCAGAGACAGCACACATCTTGTGTGAATCGCTGGAAGAAAAAGTGGGCAGTACACCTCATCTCGTATGTGAGACATGGATGTTTTCAGTCTTACCTGCAGAGGAAAGGAATGGAAGACACTGCCTGCCCTAAATTTTTGGTCCGCTTAAAATGAGACAAGCTGCAAAGGAACCTCTACAGGGACACAGGAGAGCAGACCCTGGATAGCATAGTCGTGTTGATGTTCAAATCCATTGACAAATGGAACCAGGTGGCACATTATGTTCGGGCAATCCTTAAAGACAAAAGAAACTCACGGCAGCTGAGGGAACTAGGGCTGGAGAATCGCTTGTCTGGCAATTTCTCGGCCCCTCCACCCTCCCACTAGAAGAGAGGTCCTTCAGCTTGAAGACATCTCACGGCCTAACGAAACGAAACCTAGCTTGAAGTAATGTGTCAAACGGCTCCAGGCTGCTTTCTCAGGTTGATAGGGGATGTGTTTAATGGGTAATTCAGTCGCTTGCAAGCATGGGAGTCCCACACTCTGTACGTAAATGACATTCATCTCCCAATCACAAAAAAAGCAGTAATACCGAAAAGATAGATCCTCAGCACCTCGAATAGCATTACTGTGACTTTCCTTAATGAGTTTCTCTCCCATTTTCTAAGCCCTATCTGGAATGCCTAACGAGTGTTATGCAGACGACGGTGCGGAGTTCGCCTTCCCCTTCCTGATCAGCATAAGCCTCACCACGTTCCATCGTACCGGAAGAACTCCACCCCGTAGGCAAGCGTTGAATGGGCTGAGCAGTAAGTCAGGGTAATGTTGGGGGACAAGTTACAATACCCCAGGTGCAGCACATCTGAGCGTAGGTCTTCCTTGCTAACAAAGAAAGGAGTGCCTCTTCCAGTTACCGTGAACATGGCCGGGGTAGGCGGGCCAGAGTGCCCACACTGCTTCGTCCATATTTTCCGTAGGGCACCAAGCATCCACAGAACTAGCTAGTAGGTAAGGCTCCAAAGATCCTTGTTCACGTTGTCCACTATAACTTGTCGCGTCGCGTCTTGCTGCTGTTTATCAGTTTGCGAAGGCATTTGTTTGCCAACTTATATGCTGCTACCCAGTTGCATGCCTTGTTATGTTTCTGTGCTCATTGATCCTCAAGCCAAAACTTGTGGTACTCCTTTCACTTTCAGTGATTTCAATCAACCACCATTACACTATGGGCTTGTCACGCCAGAGTTTTGGATGGGACATAGAAGTGCTGCAAGGTGTCGTGATGATTTTCATAGTTGATTTCAACACGTCTTGAGCTGCGGGTTCTTCTATGCCCTGTGAATCATCCTGTGGTGGAGCAGCTGCCATGAACACTTCAACGAACGTCTCGACGTCAGTCCTTCTGACGTTTCATCCAATGTACAAAGTCAAGAGCGTGAACGTCAGGCAACAACATCACAGACCTCAAACTAATGCACCGATGAACGCTGGCTGAGTAGTCCTCTAATACTCTCCAATTGTGTATTCTCCGTCCTAAGGACTCCGAGGCGTAAATTGCGTGTGGTATGGTTCGTTCACAGTCAATACGGTGGAGAGTCGGCGTGTTTCTGATGTTTAGTTAGACAAGTGCCGCTTTTTCCGCCAGTTATAGGACTCATTTTTCCCATGAATCTGTTAAAGGCATGCCTCGTTCGATTGCTTTAGCATTAAAGTCACCCCCAACGAGCACGTTGCCATCTGCGTTCGAGACAATGCCCTTGGAAGCATTAAGCTTTGCTTGGAAAGATGATATCGGCTCGCTCGGGGTTAGCTAAACGCTAAAGAAGGTGGTCTCTGCGCAATAAGCTGACACGAAATCATCTTCCTCCCCTCCTCGTCGCCAGTCCTCCACCTGGAAATCACTGTTCCGAGCCCAGATGTTGGCAGTATCAGTTTCGTCAGGTTACCATGAAGCAGAGCTTTTATCGGGGTTGAACATTTGGAGTATTAGGAGCTTTTATGAGACCACTTAAAAATTTCGTTGAGTTTAAGGGCATCTATACGATTTTATTTGGGAAAATGTGAAAGTAGTATAGGCTTTGATTTGGCTTCTGATTTAGTCTTTTTTGCTGTTGGTCAAAGGACGACTTTAAATCATTTTGTATTAGTATCAATTACGAAAAGGCCCCTAGTACCTATTTGTCTTCTTTTTCCTTGTCTATACATCCCTCTACCTTAGGAAAATTTGACGATGTAGAACTCATTTTATTTGATTAGAACGATTTTATGAGCCATATCATTAACGTAGCTTTGCTATTTTCGGTTAAATTTTTCGCTTTCCCAATAAATTTTTCGCTTTTTCAATACTTACCTTTAAACGCCATTAGTTATCACTTAATTCTGGTAAAGACACAATTTTCATTAATCGACTCCCCTCATTTGATAGAAATCAATAAGAGCAGACTTTACAAGTACATTTTAGCACCGTATAAAATTTTGTAATATGTACATACAATATTTCTATTATACTTCCATCGTTCTACCTGACCAAAGAAGACTCAAGATATTTGATGATGAAAGCTTTTTTCTGTTTTTGGTTGATTGATTGTTAGCTGGTATTTGCTGTCCTTAATGATGTATTTATTGTAATGCAAGCATTGGCATAAAAAACCAATGATAGCAGCAATTTATGGAATAACTTGGACAACATTATCTCAAATTTCAGGCATTTTGGTAAGTAGGTAAAAGATAACCTTACTTCTCGAGCCGCAGAGTAAAAACTACAGAAACTAGAAATCTACATATAATTTAAAACAGAAACGAAAATCAACCTGTTTTGTCTTCTTACTAATTTATTATACCCCTCAAGATAGCCATCACATTATGACAATCCGAAAGGATTCGACCTCTGTTATGCATGTAAAACGTTTCGTGTTTTGATAAAATAAGAAAATTTAAGCTCGAAATGACTACACTATAATATTTAAAAACGCTCTTTCATCAAAAAACAATTGCTGAAACTCACTTTGAACAATTTAATGGTACTTGAATTGTATCAGTTTCATATGAAATAAAAGTTGAACCATTCGGAAATTTTTTTTAAATGAATTTCAAATTGATTTCATATAGAATTTGCTGGTCTATAGGATCTTTTGACAATGTCCATTCCACACACCAACCTTGTACTGAATATAGGGAGCGCGTTTAGGTCTCTTGTAATAAAAACAATCAATAGTATATTGTATTGAAAATTGAAAATCAATTAATGTGAAAAATGTATAGTGCGATTGAGTTTTCAATTAGTGGCGATTTTTCAACATTTGTGTGCGTTGAAAAAAAAATTGCTACTTCTGAAATTGATTTATAGTACGTTTTGCGGATTTAATTGGTGATAAGAAATATTTTTTAGTTTATAACATTTACACTTTACTTGAGCACTAATATTTTACTGTTTTTGGTAGTTTCTAATTATTATTATTCAAATTGTAATACATAATTTTGACATTAATACGACCTACATTCATCGGAAATCACTGATTAGCATCATTACGCAAATCGGCATACGAGTTTGAACCATTCTGAAAATTTGCATCGTTCCAGTTTCATAAATTTGATTCGAAATGCAATCTATCATCCCACTATGACTTCATGCCTGCAAGTATAATAAACATTACAAAATATCCTTTTTAAATATTCATACAAAATGACATTTGAAACCCATATTCAAAACCACATGACCGTTTTACATCCGTTGCATCCACTATGCAAGCACTTTCATAGGATATTGATCGGAAGAAATGCATGTAACACTTTTGCACCTTCAATTTCAATAAAGTTCATCTTGTTCGGAGCACGGTGTAGTGGAAGATATGTTGCGTCGAGGCAATAGTGTTCGTGGAAGTAAAGATGCATGAATACATAAATATTCACCGACAGGACATTGTGAGTCTGAGTCGATGGGGGGCTGCTACATTTTCGGTTACTATTACAATCTTTTTATGGCAGCACCCATTCTAACGTACGCCATGAGATATAATCTGGAGGCTGCTGAATAATGTATGCACAAAATGCTGCCATAATTTATCCTGGATAGAGAAGTCCTTGACTACTAACCGTTCTTTTCAAAGATTCATAGATTTCTGGATATATACTGAAAGTACCGGGTTGGAGCTTAGTACTAGCCACTACCATTCTGGTAAATTTTTTTGGAAGCTACCATTTTTTCGACAAGCTGGAGTAGTTTGAGTATGTTCCATGTGAAAAGACGACTACTATCTGCTGATGTCGATAAACGTTTAGGTCGACAAGGATCTAACCGAGTAAAGTTGATCAGAAAAGTATTGGGGCATTAGCAAAAACTCAAATATTTGGCCAAATGTAGCTATGAACCTCTTATTGTCTTTTCTGTAACAATTGTGAATTATAAGATGTTATTCTTAATAGGAATTATCCAGTTCATTGATTTGTTGTTATTCTGAAATAAGCAAAAGCAAGTTGAGTAGACATGAGTAAGCCTTGTCAAATTTGTTATGTCATTTAAATAAAAGGATAATGTGTATTAGATTACATGGGCGTAGCCAGGTAGGGGTAGGTAGGGGCAAATGCCCCAACCTAAGCCAAATGTCCCGAAAAATTCTGCGTTTTTTAAGAACAAATCAATCTTTGTCCTCGAGGACATTTGGAGAAAATGCTGAAACAACAAGGACTTTTCAAAGAGTATTCTCGTAAAAAACGAGCACAATTTGGGAAAAAAGCGGAAAAAAAAGGAGTATCAATGAAAATTTTTATAAAAAATGAGGACAATTCGAAAAATTGCAGAAAAACGAGGACTTTTCAATGAGATTTCTCTAACATCTAGAAATATTACACAAGCATATTTGGGCATTTATATTTATAATTCTTCGAATCAAAAAATTCTCCAGTCAAACCTGAGATTGATTTTAACAAATGCTTGTATATACACAAGCGCAAAATAATGCGAGCAAGTTGTCACAAGGTTTGAATTTGATTTCTGTTGACGAAAGTATTTCAATGTAAATACTGAATTTTATGTGCACTGTTGATTCTGCTATCGTTGATTCCTCGTATCGATAAACAAAAATGTAAACATAGCACCTAATTGAAATCAAACAAAAATTTGGACAGTATCGAAATTGTTTATACTGGTGTGTTTGTTATTGTTTCTGAGAAGCGATAATGTACATACATATGTATATAAATCTCGATTATGCTCACACAAATCCAATCGTTTTCTCTGCGCCTTTCGGCTCGAAGGGGGACGAAGGGAGCCTATGGGAAAATAGAAGAATTTGTTTTCGAGTCGGTTTTCCTGTTTTCTTATCTGACCCCTTTGTGTTTTCGGTCATTCGAAGATTTTCACTTTTCAGGCCAGTCCCCAAAGTATTATTCTTTCGTACAATTCAGAAATAAATAACGTAACTAATGACCGAAAACACAGAGGGGTCAGATAAGAAAACAGGAAAACCGACTCGAAAACAAATTCTTCTATTTCTCCTAGGCTCCCTCCGTCCTCCTTCGAGCCGAAAGGAGGGGGCAGCTTTTTTTTCCCGAGTGTGCTGATAGCTCATTCTGGCAACTCTGCTTGTGGCATCAATTTTTTCTTCGCTTTGTGAACATCAATTTTTGTTTTTTTTTTGTAATGGATAAAGAAAAAAAGAAAACCTCATGGGGTAAATTGTGGACAAAAAATATCCATGGGTTAAAAAGGCAAGTGAGCATTCGGCGTATTGCACATATTGCAAAACTACTTTCCGAACCGACAACAAAGGAGACGGAGCTATTACAGAACATGCTAAAGGCAAATATCATAAACTACGTGCAGGAGGAGTGCAATCATTTTTTAGTAAGTTTCTGTTTATTATATTTTGTTTTTCCAAAATTGGTTCAAAGTATAGTAATAAATCTCTTAATTGCTCCGTTCCATAAATTTCAAATTCACCAACAAAAAACTGATCCCTCGGAGCCAAGTATGAAAGAGTTGAAATCAATGATAAACCAAATTACAATAGTCCAATATATATTTCTTGAGAAAGGACATTATTATGATTGGCGTAATGTTAAAGTTTTAGATAAAGAAGATAGATATTTTAAAAGAAGTATTTCTGAAATGATTTTTATTAAGAGGACCAATAATACGATTAATAAATAGGATGATACCAAGAATTTGAATTCAATTTACGATAAATATTTGGGAATGTTTTAGATCCATTATTTTCTTTTTATTTTGAGGTTATTGATTTTTTTGTTTGCTTTCATGATAAGGTTTCGATAGTAATTGTGGGCAGTGATAAATGTTAGTTCCATTACAAGGCTCTTTGAATGATGACGTATTTATCGTCTTTCTAAATTTTACGTCTTTTTTCAAAGAATTGTATATATTCATATTTTTCCTTTTTTGGAGAAAGTCAGGTGAATCATGGCCTTTGACGTGTTGTTTTGTGACGAATATATTTGACACGCGCTATACTGCATTTTATTATGAACGATCTTCATATGGAAAATATGAATTTCTTAATATAAGTGAGTTTTTCTTAATTGTGTATTTTTGTTTTTTGTTTTTTTTTATTTTCATATTTTGACTGAAAATGATAGTTTATGTAGATTCTGAAGAGGGCTTCATTTAAGCCGAAATATATATTGGACTATTGTAATTTGGTTTATCATTGATTTCAACTCTTGCATACTTGGCTCCGAGGGATCAGTTTTTTGTTGATGAATTAGTTCAAAGTGTTTTGCGATTTATACTTTTGAAATGTGCGTATATTTGTATAGAACCGGTTGCTCCTCCACTGTCAAGCCAAAGTGAAGCTGGCACGTCGAGACAAAGTGAAGCTGGCACTTCAAGACAAAGTGGAGCTGGTACGTCAAGCCAAAGTGATGCTGTCACGTCAAGTCAAAGTGAAGCTGAAGTGTCGAATCTAAGTGCGAGTGTAATGCAGATAAATGAACCTACTGATGCAATGGAAACGGAAAATTACGATGAGCATACCCATTTCACTGAAATGCACGAAACAACTAGCAAAACAAGTGAAACCCACGAAGAAGATTCAATTCCAATGGATGATTCAACCATTGACACAACTGAAG
The DNA here is from genome assembly GCA_963969285.1 of Odontomyia ornata. NCBI lineage: Eukaryota > Metazoa > Arthropoda > Insecta > Diptera > Stratiomyidae > Odontomyia > Odontomyia ornata. The sequence goes on from OZ017739.1 coordinate 26,037,843, forward strand.
TCATTTCCGAATTCGACTTGGGTCTATTTATGAACAAGCCATTATCATCAGAGCAAAGATCTTTGTTATGAAAAAGATGTTGGGTACCACCACAAGACTGCGATTTTGCAGCAGACTCCGATGATTCAAAACGAAAATTTCTTCACAATTGGTTACAAGTTTATAAACCTTGGCTTATTTTTTCAAAGAAAGAAAAGGGCGCTCTTTGCTTACATTGCGTTCTATTTCATAAAACTACAGTGCAAGGCTTTTTAAGGCGCATTCGTTGTAAAGCTAATCACCATATACAAAGATATGCACGAATTGAGCAGAAATCTTGCAAGAAGCAAATGGCATCAAACTTCAATGAAAGCTGCTACTGAATTTTCAACTGCCAAACCAGTGGACCTACAGATGGTAACAGGACATCAGAAGTTAATTGAAGAAAACAAGAAAATAATCCGTTCGATCATATCTAACATAATTTTCTGTGGAACAACCGGTTCAACATCAAGAAGAAAAGATGCTGATTCCGTTAAAATATTTCAGATTGAAATTTATCATATTTTCGTCTTTTGATAAAATTCTATAATATTTTTAGGAATGTTCATGGAACTTATTCGCTTGAGAATTGAAGCCGGAGACAAATCTCTTAAAAAACATTTTGAAGAAGGACCAAAAAATGCGTAATACACCTCACCAGAAATAACAAACGAGATAATTGCATTATGTGGCGAGGTAGTGAAAGATATGATAATTGCTGACGCTAAAAAGGCATCAGCATACAGCATTTTGGCTGATGAAACAGCAGATATATCAGGAAAAGAGCAACTGTCATTGGGTATTCGATTTTACGACAAAATCCAAGCAAAAATACGAGAAAAATTCATGGGTTTCTCTGAACTAAATGCGATGGACGCTCCAACAATTGCAGATGAAATTGATCGCGCAGTCGTGAGCTGTGAACTTGAACTGAACAAATATGTTGGGCAAGGGTACGATGGCTGCAGTGCTATGGCCGGAAAAGAAGGAGGCGTTCAAGCACATATCCGAAAAAAAATACAAAAAAGCATTGTTTTTCCACTGCGCAATCCACAGATTGAACCTTGTTGTTAATGATTTGAACACGGTCCCGGAAGTACGAAACACTTTTGGCACCATCAAAGGCATAATAAGATTTTCCCGAGAATCAGTGCTACGCCGAAAGTGTGCTCCGAACATACCCGCCTTTTGTGTAACTCGTTGGTCTGAAAAACACAAGAGCATTGCTGTTTTTAAAGCCAAATTCGTTGAGATCGTGAACGCATTACTGACTTTATCCACCGAAGGCAATGCAAAAACGTGATCAGCTGCATTTCAGCTACACTCTGCAGCAACGAAATCTGTATTTATCATATGCACTTCAATAATTGCCAAATATTCGGATATTCTTGAGCCTGTCGTGAATGGTCTTCAATCTAAAAGTCTTGACCTGCTCAAATGCAAAGACCATCTTGACAGAATATCAACTGTTATCTCTAGCCATCGAACCGCTGTAGATACCGTGATTGATGAAATTCTAGACGAGGCAAAAGAAAAAGCGAACTCGATTGATATTGAATTGAATATGCCCAGACTAACCCAACGACAGCAGCATCGTTCAAATCAACCTGCACCGAATCCAAATGATTATTGGAAAATATCGTTGCTAATTCCGTATTTGGATTCGTTGATATCATCGCTTAAAAATCGATTCGCGCCAGTCAATTCGCCTGCATTTTCACTACTCACATTGCATCCATACATTATGTTGAAACAAGTTGGGTAGACAGACCTATGCTCATGTCAGAAGGGCTTTGTACTCAACTTACAAAATGCAGTAACCAGCAACGAATAAAATCAAGAAACATGTCAAAGACGATTTAATTGGAGAAAATGTGAAATTCGAGGATCATACTATTATTAACAAAGTTGAACGAATTTTGACTTCTGAGGATCGAGGATCATACTATTATTAACAAAGTTGAACGAATTTTGACTTCTGAGATATTTGTTATAGTTATACCCATAAATATCTTCTTTGATAATTTTTTCAGATTTTTTAGATCACGGGTGTCCATTCGCAAGGGAGGAAACACATTTTTCATGTATTTTCCCCCCTGTGCCCCCACTGAAGCAAAAACTGTCAGTTTAAGAACTGTTTTGAAAAGAGAAGAGAACTTTCAGTTGATACTCATATCGGCTACCTTTCATGAAATTTTTTTTCAGGGGCCACTCCTCTGTACTGTAATCATCGATTCATAGCCTATTTTTTCGAATCCTAGAATGGTTACAAAGCCCTTTTGCTAGGAGCTCTCTCCTGCCTCTTCGACTTGTTTCAATTGTATGTACTCATCTTCATGATACCTATCACTCCTGAAATTTTCATGCAAATTCTAGCAAAGCTGTAGTGTCTAAGTCGGTAAAAAGCGCATATGGCTCCATAGCAATATGTTTCCATAGTAATACAGGGTATATTGCTCCATAGTAATACACGAAAATCGCTATAACTTCGGTAAATACTATTCGATCTTTATGAAACTTTCAGAAAAGATCAATCTTTTAAATAGTCATCTCTTTGCTAAATTTTAACCCCTTTAGATTTTATTCAAGAAAACACAAAATCAATAAATCATACTATTACTAACAAAGTTGAGTGAATTTCGACTTCCCATGTATTTGTTGTTTTTGTACTCATTAAGGCCTACATTCATGATTTTTTTCAGATTTTTCGGATGGAAGGTGTCCAATCGCGAGGGGGGGGGGGTACGCGAAAAGTTCGTACATTTCCCCTTCCCCTGCCCCCCTCGGTACTCATAAGACAATTTTAAGACTTGTTTTGAAAAGATCTCATCGAGACCTTTCCAATGACACCCTACTCGACTACCAATGGTGAAAATTTTTTTTTGAGGGGTCACCCCCCTTTATGGGGAGACCCCCCTTAAACCCCTTTGAAAAAATTTTCCACCCTTGAAGTTTCAAGAGGTCACCACTTCTGACCTTTCTACAAAGTTTCATGGCTGTAGCCCCTATAGTTTCTGAGAAAAAGTGCTGTGACATACAGACGGACGGACGGACGGACAGACGGACACAGGTCGTGATTGCAATAGGGTTTTGTATTTTAGTACAAAACCCTAAAAAAGTATTGGCGATTTGAAAGAAGACATCAAGCCATTTTCAGAATTTTATGAATTGGATCTAAGTGCAGAAATTGAATTATGGTATAACACTTGGAAAGACAAACAGCTTAGTGAAGAAGCGATGAAAAATTTGCAAGTGTGCGACGTAATCACGGAAGCGGACACCTTTTTTCCTACTGTATCATATGCATTGGAAATATTATTGGCACTACCTTGCACGACTTGCACGGTAGAAAGATCGTTCAGTACTTTGCGGCGTGTTAAAACCTGACTAAGATCAACCATGGGCGAAAATCGACTAAATGGTAAAGTTTTCGAAAATTAATTTGATTCATTTCATATGATAACGATGTTTTTATTTTTTCCAGGACTATGCATGCTCAGTGTGCATCGGAAAATGGTAAAGGAAAGAAAATCCGAAATAAAAGATGAAGTTCTCAGGAAATTTGCTGAAAATCCCAGAATATTGGTTTTATAAAACGCGAAATCAATGTTAAAAGCTTATAAAATCAATTTGATTCATTTCATGTACTAACGATGTTCCTCTATTTTGAGAAACCAAAAAATGATACTTTTAAAGTATCTCTCAATATTCTTGTCAATAAACATGTCCTCCTTTTTTTTTCAAAAAAATTTCCTCGTTTTTTCATTGATTATTGAGAAATTGTCCTCGAAAAAAGACCTAAAAAAATGGAATATTATAGATAAGTTGGAATAACCCATAATACCTGTGTCAAGTTATTGATGGATTTGGCAATGCCCGATAAGAGTTAATGACATCACGATTGCCGCGATGAAGGCAGTTGATCCCTGGCCGTGAATAGAGTCGGTGTGAATAAAGAATATAACTAAGAAGCTAGTGAGCATTTTATTTATCTTCGTTTATGCCATTCTAACAGTTTAGAAATGAGATTTTAATCAAAATAAAATATCAGAAAAACCGCGAATAGTATTGCCATCGAACGAATAAGTTAGCTTCTCTTGTATTTTTCGTAATTTTCTTTGTTCGGTAACCCATTCTTGTGTGTTTGTGTGCAACATGCCGATGCATGCACACATTTCTCCGTGAAAAAAAAAAACAAATACATTATTCGTAATCTACCTGTGTGTATGCGACGTGTTGGTGCATTCACTTTTCGTGTAAGCGGCAAAGAGAACCGCAAAAATACTTGTTTTGATTGGCATTGTACGTGTACGAAGCATAACTCATTACCTGACTCGTTTTGTTTCGTTTTTTTTAGGGTTTTGTAAAATAATTTTACAAAACCCTTCTAAAATCGCGTCCTGTCTGTCCGTCTGTCTGTCTGTCCGTCCGTCCGTCCGTCCGTCCGTCCGTCCGTGTGTCACAGCAGTTTTTCTCGGAAACTACTTAAGCTAGAAACATCAAATTTTGTATGTAGGTGTAAAGTGGTGATCTCTTCAAAGTTCAAATATGAAAAAAAAATTATAAGTCATTTAAGGGGGGTCTCCCCATATAGGGGAGTGACCCCCCGAAAAAAAATTTCATTGAAAGTGGCCGATATGGGTATCAAATGAAAGGTCTCGATGAGAACTTTTCAAAACAGGTCTTCGTTTGGCAAAGTTTGCTTCGAGGGGCGCACAGGGAGGGGAAATACACGAAAAATTTGTGTCCCCCCCCTCGCGATTGGACACCTGTGATCCGAAAAATCTGAAAAAAATCAAGAATGTAGGTCTTGATGAGTACAACAACAACAAATACGTTAGAAGTCGCAATTCACTCAACTTTGTTAGTAATAGTATGATTTATCGATTTTATGTTTTCTTGAATAAAATCTTAACGGTGCCCTTAAATTCAATGAAATTCAGTACGCAGATGATGATTGATCTATTCTGAAAGTTTCATAAAGATTGCATCATATTTAGCGAAGTTATAGCGGTTTGAATTTTCCCGTATTACTATGGAACAATATGCGCTGCATTTATTACTATGGCAACATATGGCTATGGAACAACACGCGCTTTTTACCGACTCAGACACTACAGTTTTGCTAGGATTTGCATGAAAATTTCAGGAATGATAGGTGTCATGTATATCTTTGAGAATCGGTTGAGCTATTGGTATCAGTAATCGTAAAACAAGAAAGTGGCTGTTTTAAATGCGAAGATTGAATAATTTTGAGTTATTTTTTCCCAACTTCAACGTTTAAGGTGCATGCTTTGTACACTTGATTCAATTTAATGAATGACTGTAGACCAGTACCTACAATTAATGCTTATAAGTGAAACAAGTCAAGGAGGCGGGAGAGAGCTCCTAGCAAAAGAGTTTTGTAACCATTCTAGGATTCGAAAAAATTGGCCATTAATCGATGATAACAGTACAGGAGAGTAGCCCCTGAAAATAAAAAATTCATCAAACGTAGCTGATATGAGTATGAAATAAAAGTTTACATGGGAGCTTTTCAAAACAATTGTTAAACTGCCAGTTTTTGCTTCAGTGGGGCACAGGGGGTAAATACATGAAAAATGTGTTTCCTCCGTCGCGGCTGGACATGTGAAATAATTATCAAGGGAGATATTTATGAGTATACCAATACCAAAAACTTCAGAAGTCGAAATTCGTTCAACTTTGTTAATAATAGTATGATCTTCGTATTTCATATTTTCTCCAATAAAATCGTCTTTGACATGTTTCTTGATGTGATTCGATCTGGTGACTGCATTTTGTAAATTGAATACAAAACCCTTCTGACATGAGCGTAGGTCTGTTTACCCAACTTGTTTGGGTTTAAAATGCCGATACCGTATCGACACATTGTCAAACTTAGAATTAAGCTTTGTGCGCGTGATTTATCTACAAGTGGCAATAAAAAGTTATTTTTACGATTAACGGTAGAAATTGGTGGTGATTGCCTTGAAGCGGACGAAACAGTCAATACCTTGGAAGTGCCGTAGCTGCGTGAAAGTGTACATGGATTAATTTTATTAGTGTGAGACTTCGCCACGCAGGTACAAAATATCCTGATTGCCGTGCATGTTTCCGAGGAAAATCTTGAATCAATTCCGCCGAAACCAATTCCAACTGATACTCCGAGTGAACAGACAATTTTGACTCATAATCTGCGAGAAATTATGGAAATTTTGCCTGAGTTCGACCCAACATTGGATATGTCTCTAAGGCCGCGTCAGTTTGTTCAGCGCGTACGAATACTTTCGTCAGTGTATTTGTGGAACGAAAAAATCGTCTTGTTTGCTGTTCGAGCCAAACTTTTTGGCTCAGCGAAGCTGTGGATGAACTCGATGAATCAGGGATTTGAAAATTTTGCAGGCTTCGTCCGTTATTTTGAATCGGAGTTTGTGTGTGTAGATAATGAAGCTGATGTACACTACAGAATGACGAAAGGTATCAAACAGCCAAGTGAGACAGTGATAGAATACAATTATAAAATGAGGGCAAAAAGTGGGATTAAGTGATGCGATGATTATCAGATATATACGCGAGGGCTAAATAATCTTCAAATTCAAAAATTCAATCGCATGCTTGAATTTCGCAACTGTGAATGAAGTGTTGATTTGTCTCAAGCAATACAAAGCCAATAACCGGAAGTCAGCTGTAATGTTATGACCGAAATCCTATATGGAGAATCCAACGCCGTAAAATCCTCAACCGAGTTTAACATTTTCGTCGACGACACCCATGCTTGAGTCAGCTCGCGGGAATTCTTCAGTATGTTTGTGCTACAATTGCTGGAAACAATTGTGGAAACTACCACAGCGGAGAGATCATTGCTCGATATATCACAAAATTAGACATACATCAGAAGGATGTCTAAATCGAGAACTACCACATCGTCACGTGGAAATATTAATCAGTTGCTGACCACCGAATCAATGCCGGATAGAACTGTAAAAAAACATGCTGATTGATGCTGATCCGATCGATGCATTTATAGATTCAGGAAGTAGCAATTCTCTAATTCGTTGGTCACGGACATATAATTTAATGGAGCGCTCACCGATTGTGCTGCAGGGTTTTGCGGGTGGAAGCATCGACTGTACATCGAAGATGCAAGCGATGCCTTAGTAAAAACACAAAGCTGTACGTCGTTGAGGACCACCTGATTCCTAATAGTCTCCTCCTTGAATTAGACGCATTCTGCAGAGATTCTCAGGGAGTGGTGATAGAATTGGGTGAATGCCGAGTCGAAGCGCGAAAAACGCCGAACATTAATTCTCCTGCTGAATTGACTGCTGCCAAAAGTCAAGAATTTCGAAATGTTGTTGCTGAATTTCGAGATTATTTTGCTGAAAATTTGGCAGGGATGGGTCGATGCTCAACCAAAACGATGAATGTAAGACTGAACTCTGATAAAATAGTTCATGCCCATCCATGCCGTTTTCCTTTAGGAAAGTGAGATAAGGTTGAGGCGATTACAACTGAACTTCTAGCTAACAAAATAATCCGTAAAAGTAGTTCTGTCTATTCTTAGCCGGTTGTTTTGCTGAAGAAACAAAATGAAGAAGATCGGCGTTTTGTAGATTTTAGGACGATTAATGTTCTAACTAAAAAGAAACCATTACCGATGCCCACCGCTGAAGAGCAGTTGTCGCAGATCGCAGGAAATAAATATTTCACGATGCTTGGCCTTTTATCTGGCTGCCATCAGATTCTTTTAGAGGAGGAGTCCCGTCAATACACCGCTTGCGTTGCTCACCATGGTAATTTCAATGATCATGTATTGACATTTTGTCTTATTAATGCACCTATGGTTTTTCAAGAAATGATCCTCGAGCTAACCTGTCGTATGAAATCGAGAAAAAATTATAAGCTATATGGACAAACTTATTATCGCGAGCACCAACAAAGCCGTGAGCATGTTTACGTTGGTGCAATTTCTACATATTCTGAAGGAAGCAAGACTTACATTTTAGGGTGTCCAAGTGCGTGTTATTCGCTACCAAAGCTAAGTTTTTAGGACATCGAGTAAACTATGATGGAGTCGAACCTAGAAGTGCAAAGATCGATGCTATAAGAAACTTTTCGCCGCCGTAGAATGTCACAGAAGTAAGGCGATTTCTGGGATTAAGCAGATTCTTCCGAAAATTTATCGAGGTATATTCTGGAATTTTGAAACTGTTGATTATGCTATTAAAAACGAAAGATCAACTGGGATTTTCATGGAACAAAACTGCAGAGGCGGCATTCAACGAGTTGAAAGCTCTTCTATGTAATGAGACCATACTAGCACTTTATGATCCAAGAGCAGATCATGGGGTGCATTCCAATGCTAGCTTCATGGCCTTAGTTGGAATTTTGCATGCAATCGAGTGATCATGGAAAGCAAAGACCAGTGTTCTACTATAGCCAATATTACACCAACAGCGAGAAAAAATACAGTAGTTGAAGGAGGTTCTCGCAGCTGTTGAGACGTTGAAGCGTTTTCAATTTTACCTATGGATAGACACTTTAGAGTAATGACCGACTGTGGTGCAATAACTACGACTGAATTAACGAAACCGCTTCATGCCAGAGTGGCTCGCTGGTGGCTCAAGCCGAAGGAATATGATTTCGAGGTTGTGCGTCAAGTTAGAATCCAGATGAAACACGTCGAGCGTTAAGCCGTCAGCCAAATGAGAAATCACACGAGGTGAACACAGTTGTAGAAAATATTTTGATTGTTGAAGTTGACCAAAACGATTGGTTGGTCACAATGCAACGACAGGATCCGAAATTGAAAGAAATAGTCAAGGTGCTTTCGGAAAAATGCATTTCGGAGCAATCCTCACAGCATAAACCAGATTATATCTTGAAAAGAGGTCGACTAATGCGTGGCTTCGATGAAAATGTTAAGTTTGTTGTACCGTTGGCGGTTCGTTGGAGGATTGTAAAGAGCTATCACGATGACGTAGAGCACGTTGAAACCGTGAAAATGATTCTGCAAATAAAAAAATTGTTATCATTTTCTCATGTCCGTCGATATGTAAGGTCATATATTGCGTCATGTCTTGAATGTTGCTAGAACAAGATAGCTGCAGGAAAAATTGTTTGTTTTTTGAGTAAATCGAACCAGTTCCATTCATCATCTTGGACCATTTCCCAAAAGTCATCGAGGCAATCTTCACGTTATCGGAATTTCAGTTCCAATCAGCAAATTCACTATGGTCCGAGTGGTAAGGTCAACGAATACTAAGCCTGTCGTGGCAATGCTGAGCGATATTACGTTTTACTTTGGCTTGCCTACTCGAATAATTACAGATAAAAAAAATTTTACGAACTTCTTCGAGCGATATAATATTCAACACATTAAAGTACCAGTTCGGACACTTCGAGTCAATGGACAGATTGAACGGATAAATCAGTCCATCTTTCGTTTTTACGATATTTAACAGCGGTTTGAAACAAATGGGATGACCTTCTACTGAATTTGCAGTGGTCTCTTTATACCCAAGTGAATCCTACCACAGAGTTTACGCCGAGATATTACCACCAATTGCATCATTCAAGCACTAAACCATAATCTGATTGATGTGCCACAACTACCAATCACATAGATACGACAAGAAGCTGCTGACCAGATTGCAACTTAGAGGGAGCGATGGAAACGACGATTCGATGCAAAACACAAGCAGCCGTACACGTACAATGAAAGAGATTTGATCGTCTTGGAAAATATTCCGTCAGTGACCGGTCAATCTCAAAAGCTAGAACTGAAATACTGTAGGCCATATATTGTGGCCAAGGTCTTGAGACACCACCGCTACGTAGTCGAGGATTCGCGGGATACGGGACGTAATAGACAAAACTTAAGCTCTGTTTTTACTACTAATAAAATGAAGCCATGGTGTAGTTTGAGTCCTGAGTTGGATTCCTATGACAATGAACGAGGATAGCATTCATGAAATCAAGAAGATTCCAAATCAGGAAGGGCCGAGCTGTCAAGTTATTGAGGGATCATCATGATTACCAAGATAGAGGCATTCGATCCCTGACCGTGAATAGAGTCGTTCTGAATAAAGAATATAATTAGAAAGTTAGTAAGCGTTTTATTTATCTTCACTTATGCCATTCTACCACTTGGATGCAATCTTTTGCAGTTAATTTGCAATTAAAGTTGACTCAAGTTCAAAATGTATCATTTGTCATGCTTTTATATTTGACTGGAAAAAATATCAAAGAGCTAAATACTAAAGTAAACCAACTCTTCAATTATGCACTCAAGAACATTGGGATGTCACTACAATTCGGATGATTACAAATACGAGCCAGTGGTGGAATCGATCAAATACTCGTATATTCTCAATCAAATAATGACGTTACTAGAATTCTCAAAGTTCTCACTTAGATCAAAGACCTACTGAATTGATTGCCTGCCAAACTGCTAAGTGATAATTCTGCAACAGCGATAATTGCATGATAGTGATTCTTGAATTGCGTTAATTGAATTAACTTGGACTAACATATGAATTTCAAGTCTCAATCAGTGTGCCGCTCATTAGGCGATGAGCTTAAAAAGTCAGGTTATAATAGTTGAAGTATTATATTGTATACGACTTCAGCACACAATCGTTAAGCTATTTAATGAAATCGTAACAGGAAGTGAGTACACTATCACGAAACTGGCAATATCAATCATGAAACTGGCTGTCTTGCAATCATCAAAATTGATCTGCCGGTGCAGAGCCCTGTTACAACCACAGAAGTCACCGCAGGCGCAGGCATTAATTTCTGGCAGAAGGGTGCTTAACCCGGGGTGGCATACTGAGGCTGGCTCATGTTCAGGCATGTTGTGGGTCTACTAGAACACCCTCTACTCATGCTGTATCATTCACCCATGAAAACTTGTCACAAACAGGAAAGGATGGGAGAGAAGGGGGTCATTTTGAGAAATGAAAAATTTGGTTTTCTTAGAATTTCATGGCCGATTTATTTATGCAAATAAAAAAAATAACAATTCAATGGAAGATTCAAATAAGATAAAACAAAGCAACTCCCATTTTTAAATTAATTAACTCCAAAATATTATTAATAGTGAAATGAAATTTGCTGTCAAAACAACTACTGTATAGTATAACAAATAAAATAAATAATATAAAAAATATGATACTATAAAGCAAAACTACTATATTGTAGTAATCAAGCAGTCGCTTAGGTAAACTGCTCAAAAAACACCATTACATATCATCCAATTTTAATTGTAAATTTAAAAATAAAAATATTTAAAAATACAATCAAAATTCGATGACAGCAATCCCTTTGTAATGCAATTTATAATCGTGAATTGCGGTGTCCTGCAAGGAAAACAACGGTTGATGGCATGCAGAGGGCTCACCAAGAAAAATCACTATTGCCGCGAGGAGCCTACTTATGATCGCAAGACGTTGAAAACATCGCGAATAGTCTGTCGGCGTTCACCATCTCTTCGCACATCATTTACGAGGCGCGGAATGTGTAGTTCGAAAGAATCTTGCGCATGGATGAAGTTGAAAAGTACGAAATAGATTTTGAGCAGCCGTATGTTTTATTTATTTGGTTACTTTGTTGCTGCATCTATTTCCAAGTTCGTAGTGTGATTCTTATACTTCCATCTCGTTAAGAGGTGGCGAAGATTTCAGTGGCAAGATTTATCGACTAACATGTAGAAGGGATTCTCATAGCCTAGGCAGGTTCGCAAATGACCGATAGATACATCCAAATTTCTCATCAAAAGGTGAGTTTGTCACCAATCTCTTGATAAGCATTTTTGCTGATTCCGCAAATCGGTGTGTTCAATCCATTTAACAACTGCGCGTTTACAAATCGTCATATATATGTATATACATCGGTGGAAAGTGATTCAAGTTCTCATATGCCGACATACAATCGCAAAGCTCGGCCCATTTTATGAATACGTACTCTTCAGATTATTACAATTTTCGGTAGTCTTTCCAGCTAGCACAATATCTGCCACTATTCGATCCCGGAGTAGAGAAATTTCCGGGCAGTTGCCGAAAATAGTAAAACCAACTTCCTGTCAACTCGCCACTCATTCTGTAATGTCGCGATGGCACTGTAGGCGCTCTAACAGGATTGCTAAGCCTCTTCTCTATCACATACGAATATTTAGTTTAAAACTACGAAAATAATATCTCCAAAATAGATTTACTATTAAGGAGTATCTGCAGTGAATTTTAAATGTGCGGAAACCTTACTCACTCCATCTATAAGCACTCGTTGGAGGAGGATTGGGTAAGTGCCAATTTAGTTGCCTGATTTGCTAAGTTGCTTATAAACTTGTCTTCAAAAATATGAACTCCATTTCACTTGAATCAAAAAAAAAATTTCAATATATAAATTTTACAGAGCGTTCCCTTCTTTCGTGTAATTCTTTAAAAATCTTTTATTTATATTTTTTACTTATGTAACCAATGCTTTTTTTCACTTCTGTTTATGCAACAGAGTGCTCGGCAACTAGAGGCAAAGGAGGGAGAGGGATGGGTACTAAAAAGTAACTATTAACGGATTCTTTTGTTACTAATGCAAAGATTCAAAGTGACATGCAAATCTTGAATTTTATCGGCCTAAAGGTTCATTACGCGGCTGATTTTTAAAACTGAATTCACTATTCTTTAATATTTTGAGTTCAAGGATCCTGATCCTGTCTCTTAAAGTATCAATTTTTTTCGCACCAAACAAACTTATTTACATAAAACGACGCTCTCTTGAAAAAATCTTTGGCGCAGTTCAAGCCAATGCTCAACTTTTACTCGTAACTTTAGAGCGCTCACCAGGATTGGTTACGTCTTAACGCTTGAGACCGAGAACTAGAATCTTTCGTACGATGGAGTCACAAAGTTCGTTAACACCGGACGACCAAAGTCAAAGGGTTATCGCCGAAAATCACAACACACCCCCTGTTTACTTTTCTTGTTTCACGTAAATATATTAAAGCACACTACATCCACTTTCTCTCGAGTTTAAAATCGTCCTCTACTTCTATTCACTAATGCCATAAGCAAAACTTTATTTTATCCTCAAATTTGCCAAACTTCTTTTTTTTTATTCCAAACTCGTCATCATTAAATCCAGATCAAAAATTGACTGCCAAACCCGCAACTCTTTTTCCTAGTTATCGCTGCCGTACAGAGGTAAAGTGATTGAAATGCAATACACTTCAACTGCAACAATTCCTTTTTGCATGTATGGTAATTTGCATACGAGTATATCCATGATAACGTTTAGTTATGTGCAAATTGTCATACACATGGAAATGATTACTTTCGACAAAACTAAAAAGAGTTTTAATGCGCCCAGGGAGACATGAACACAAGGTCCCACTAGGCCTCCAGATTGAGACTCCGCCGCACTAGCACCTAAACCATCTTCCCAGAAACTCTCATCCATCGAACAGGCAAGTTTAATTGTGCAAGCCATGCAAATTCTTGTTTTAATATTTTTGGTAATGGCCAATGGTATTGAATTTTGTTAGTAGGAAGGGAAGGATGAACTTTGGTTAGTGTAGTTAGTTAGGGAGAAATAAGATATGGAGTTTTATTAGTGGGGAAGATAAAAGTATTTGAATTTTTGTATCTTAAGGAATAGAATAGGAAATGAAATATTAATGAAGTAGGGAATAAGAAATATGTAAATGATGAGGTATTTTAATATAAAAAGGGGAGAGAAAAAGGGGAGGAGTGCCCGAAGAAAGGTGGAAGTTGAATTTGTGAAAGAGAGAATGCCAAGAGGGCCGCAATTTGCAACAACCATTAATACAATAAAATGACACCCTAGATACTTGTTTTAATCATATTTGGTGTAGACTATCATTGAACCTACTATACACGGCAGGTGAACATATTTGGAACTTGAAAGTCAAAATTATTGAATGGCTGCACATAGAAAGAAAGCTTTGCACCTCACCCAAAATCAGAATATAGCTTCACGTTTTATCAAATTCTTGTTAGTTGTGGTTGTAGAGCTAGTTTTCAAATGAAATTATGCATTCAAGGTTGTTGGTTCAGTTGTATTAATTTGTTTAAACGTTTCCTTCTAGGTGTATCTATTCTTTGACCTAAATTTAACCTGCTAAACTAAGTATTGTTAGTAATTTTATGTGCTGTGTTCCGGCTGGGGTTCGTGGATTCCGGCAAGTTCCTCTAGAGATGGGTGTGACTACCACTTATTTTTTCGAATGAGCCACCAAACGAGAACGCGGCTCGCCAGTTGACGACCTCCCTTTCGATCGCGTCAGAACTCTGCACTTCCACGATGCCAACCTAATTCCAAAGTAACCTCTCTGAAATATTTACACCACACACATATTCTCCGAGTCTTTGATTTAACCCCTTTCAACGTATAACTTCCACACACACATACACTTCCCTAGAAAGTTTACTTTCCAGACAAAAAATATTCAATATAAAAGGCACAACAATGAAATTTAAATTAGATCACTTTTAGTTAAATCAAAATATAAAAATATGTTTACCAATTAATTTATAAGAGAAATATTTTTTTTACTTACTAATATGCACAGAACGAAAAAATTGATGGTCCCCAGAAAACAACAACTTCTGTAACGTTGACTATTTAATCTTGATTCTGCCACCCTCATCAACGCAAAACCGTCACTTGTCAATTGAGTTGTAGTCACAATTTCTTCCCGTATTCTTTACACCAAAAGAATCCTCCTTTATCACCTCGATTTGAACAATGATTCTGCCTCGGCGGCACAACTGTCTCTCTCCACAGTTGTGGCCAAAATAAAAATCCCGTTCATCAGGTTTTGGTCCCTTTTCACTTTTTTATTTTACAATTTTCCGTTAAAACTTCTCTCCAAGGGAAAGAAACTTTTCTTGGAACTCACCACGAGCATTTTAACATTGATTCACAACTTGAGAATCTGTTCTCACAAATAATATCAGTGAAACCTACGCTGTATGCTGTATGGTGATGCCATACTTGATCATTTCCAGATGCCATAGGAATGCGCAACTTTCAGTTGCAATTGTGTTTATACTTACAAGCTTTGAAGTACAGAACAAATGGAGAGGTTATGTTCATACAAATCGCATGAGAAATAATATGATCAAGTTCACTGAAACTGATTGCCATTTCCATTGCAATAATTTCCATTTCCTACTCTTGCGGGCCTGAATGTCAATTCGACAACAGAACATGGCCATTGAGTTTGTCGCATAAAGCAGCAATTTTTTCGCTGGCTGTGTGGCAAGTGGCACCACCCTGTTGGAGTCACATATGGTCCAGGTCCATAACCTAAATTTCTGGCCCCAAAAACTCCGTTATCATCTCGCATTTTCGAAGAAGTAGGGCCCGATGACGCCGCCAGCCAATGAACCGCACCCAACAGTCACTTTTTGTGGATATATTGGCTTTTCAATAATGACTCGTAAATTCTCATTTGCCCAAATGCGGCAATTCTGCCTGTTTATGAACCCACTGAGGCGAAAGTGTGCCTCGTCGCTGAAGATGATTTTCTTTATAAAGTCACCATTCCCTCCTGTCTGTTCAACCAATCATTCGGCGTATTACCAACGCTTGAAATGGTCAGTAGGCTTCAGCTCTTGAGTCAATTGAACTTTGTTAGCGTGTAAATTCAAATCTTTATTCAAAATTCGTATCAGTGATGTTAATTTGTTAGGGACGACGGTGAGCCGAGGTTGGCGGCTCTTCTACCACACTATCGCAAACAACAGCAATGTTTTCCGCAGAACGAACTGGGCGAGCATGCACTGGTGATTTCACATTTCCTACAGACCCAGTTTACTGAAATTTGTGCACAGTTCTCCCGATTGTTGACACATTTGGTCGATTATGCTGACCAAAAAAATCACGAAGTGCACGAAATGCATTTTGATTTAAATGCCCATTTTCGTAAAAGGCTTCAACATGGTTGAATTTGTTAAGCACTGAAACAAAGAAATGTCAAATTAAGTTGGGCGAAAAACTTGACGTTAAGGTGTGACTCACAATAAACATCGTGCATCATGGTTGGACCAGCCTTTATTTGCAGGACAGAAAGAGGGTGAAGAGTGGCCTTCTCATTGCTTTCTCTTTCACAATCCAAGCACGATTTATCCACACTGAATCGTGAGTCTATGTCTTATACATATGTATATAGTATCTATGGTCTCGACAACGATATTTTTTGGACAAATGATAATATTATAAAACAATTGTGTTCAAAGATATCATCGACCCACTGTGTTTGCCGTCACTCCGCAATAACGCTTTAAATCAGATTTTGAATGAGCTGAAAAATTCTAAGATTTGGATGCATGCTTCTATTGCATCTTCAAGGTTTTATTCGTTAACATGTAGTCACTGCTAGCATGATGCTATTAAAACTACATCTGTAGAAGTCTCAGACTTGGGGGCTATCACTAGCTCCTTATCGTCATTATAAGTTCTTACTGCATATGGAATAATATGTAAGCTTAGGTGTTTCGTGGTAGTTTTCAACTTACTGGGAAACCTGTCATCAAATATATTAATTTTACACTCTTTCATTTTCCTTTTTCTTAAAAATGAAACAGTCTAACTTCACAAGGATATGCTGTTAACATTACTTTAATATTCGCTAGTTTTTCGTGTGAAGATTTATTTTTCATTTACCACATAATCACTGCAATTGCCTTATCATGAGAATAGTCAGACATACGTAACTTTCATCCGCGCTAATGTACATATGCATAATCCTTAACCGCTTGTTAGTGTATCCGGGAACTACGAATAGGAGGGATATATAACATACTTCCCGTATAAGTTAAGTATGCAAACATTCTAGTATGCATATTAGAGGATATATGCTACACTCGTTCAGGCTACATACAACCTCACCGACATATCTGAGCCACGAACAATGCTTGAGGGTAGAGCGTGTATAATCTCATTTTAGCAATTTTAAGCTGTTTAAATAATTAGTCAGGGATTATTTAAATTACTCGAGATAAAAACATTCAACTATCCATCATTAGAGTTGTGGGCTCATTTGAATTTCACATTTTTCCTAAGTTATACACATATTCACACTTTTAGTTTAATGGCCGTCTGTTGTAATTATAAATTTATGCTAATATTTAGCTATTAGAATTTAATTGAACTATGTATTTAATGTGTGAAATGGAGAGGCGTGCTGTTGAAAGTTTGTTAAAACTATAGGATAATAATATTGTACATTAGCTATGCGTTTTCAGATTGTGGAAACCGGTATGATATGGGGTTGCAGCTCCCACTAAAATTTTCCAGTTAAATACGAATGCTGCATTTAAGCAGGCTATTCTTCATATGGCGAAATATACTAGAAAGAACAAGTTGGATAGAAAAAATTACGCTCATGTCAAAAGAGTTTTGTACTTAACCTACAATATGTGGATAAATAAAATAGAAATATATTCTGGATTTAAAAGAACTCCATTTTAACGAGCTAACATTTTGTTCCAATATTACTAATATCATTGACTGACCTGGCTATACCGTCGGTAAATTTTATTGAAACTTATAGAATAAAATGATATTTTGAAGAACTACTTAAATCGCCGATTTCATCCAATTTAATGATACTGATATAGTTTTCCTGACAAAAATGTTGAATCCTACTACTATTGGCAAAGTTCAATGAATTTCAGCTTCTAAATTATTTGTTATTGGATCTACCTCTATGACTTTCAGGGCTTCCCCAAAGAAATTTTGCAAAAAATACTAGTTTCCCGTCCTACCGTCCGTCCGTATGCCCGTCCGTTTGTCCACCTGTTCGTCTATCCGTGCGTCATAAAAAATTTCTTCCGAAACTATAGAAGCTACAAAATTCAAACTTTGTGAAAAGATTAGGAGTGGTGGTCTCTCAAAAGTTTGAATCTTATCAAACATATCATCGTTTTCAAAGGTTTTCCTCGTATAACGAAGTGGCCCTTAACAATTTTTCATTAAATGTAGTCTAGTAGGGCATCAAATGAAAGGTCTTAGCACTTGCAGAATCTGAAATGAAAGTAATTTTTTGTATCCGGAGTTCAGGGTGGGAGGGAGGCTTGGGCGAAATTCACGAATAATATTCGTGTCTCCTCCCCTCACAATTGGACACCTTTTAGCCGAAAATCCGAAAAAACCACAAAACAGGACTTTGTGAGTCCAAGGGCAACAAATACCTCACAAATCAAAATTCACTCAACTGTGTTAATAACGGTAGGATTTAAAAAATTTACATTTCCTTCTGAGTATTGAAACGGTGCCCTTAAACTTCCTAAGGTTTTACATACATTGTGACAAAAAAGTAGCCGGAAATTGTAAATACAACGTAAACTATTTAATTATTCATCAAATTCGCACGGAGCCAAATCTGGTGAATACCGTGGTTGATCGATGGTATTTGTTGTGCTTTTGGCTTTAAATTCGGTCACAACAAAAAACAAAAACCACAAAGAGCGCAACGCACTACTGAGGTGTGCCGATTTAAGCAGCCGCTGCAAACAAACTGGTAAACAGATCGCGCTCATATTTGGCATAATAATTAAGGGCAGTCCTAGCAACTTAACAAAATACATTTTTTGAAATATCTATACCCGGGGAATTTAAATTACAATTTCCGGGCACTTATTTGTCACAATGTATATGTAGGTTAATATAAGACCCTTATTCCTACGAAATCTCATGGAAATCAAATCATAACTAAGTGAGTTATCGCCATTTAAGATGCATGAAATTACAAAAACAATAACACATGTTAATTATTAATATATATTTCAAATCGACCAAGGCACTCTTATTTTCTTCGGATTTTCATGAAAATTTAAGGAATGCTAGTTTACTTGGCAGTCACTCAAGCAAACTGCTTGAAAACCTTCCGTTCTCCAATTCAAAATTTAATGACAGATTTAGAAAATATTTGATCATTTACATTGATAATCGTAATTTATAATTTCCTATTATTTTTATTAAATGGTTTTTTATACCAATTTTCCTTTATATTAAATTTAAATGTTTCCCTTTGATTATATTCTTCAAGAGATTTAATTTTAATTGCTATTTAAAATTTTCTTCATTTTTCTTTACTTCAGCTAAATTTTGTTTTTAATATTTTAAATTTCGAGTGTGGGAACGCTGATCTAATACACCCCAACGGTGTATTACATCACGGAAGGCAAGCTTACTAGGCTGAGCAGGGCTGATGCGATTTACAGTATACCCGGTAATGCAAAGAAGAAAAGGTCGGGAACTTCTGGGACGCAAGGCGAGTCAACTTAAATTAGCGCACCGGCAAGCACGCGCGAGAGCTAAAGTAACGTTTTTTTTTGGAAGAAAACCACTGTGCGCGCCATCTCCGCCACCAGGTAGATAGCTTGCCGGGAACGTTGACGCGGAATTTTGCGAAAAAGAAACAAAAAGGATTTTGCCGTCGTATACACAGGAAAAGTTAAACTTAGTCCGCCAACGCTGCCATTGGTGAAGTGCCCTTCATGACGGAATTCGTACGGAAAATGGCGAAAAAGATCTTCCATCCCTCAAAAAAATGAGTGAAAAATAGTCGGAACCTGTGCAACCAACAACCATTCAATAGTTCGACCAATTTTCTGAGTTCACAGCATCTTAAACCGTAAAAAAAACGTGGTCCCACTTTTAAAGCATCGGAAAAGATATTAAACTTTCCCTATAATGCTGCAGCCCACGAACTATAAGGAAACTCGATTGCACGCGATATTGCCATCGTTGAACCTTTTAGTGGCTTGCCTCCTCTTCACCTCGACCTATATTTCTACCTTTTACGACCTTGAAACACGCAACCGTGTGAAATTTAATAGTCGAAAAGTGCCGTCTGCCCGAATTGCCCATCAGTTCTGCGAGTTTTCGTTATACCGCGCAGAGGCATAACTTTACATTTTTGGATAAATCGTCTGATCAGCATTTTTACATGCATTCAATAGCTGCAGCGCTGTCATCGCGAACGTAGACATAACGTTGATAGACGTCACATGCAGTTTCGCATGTACAACCCGAGATTCGGCCTGAAATTAGTGCGTGCAGTGATTGCGAAAGAGTAAATGGATGTATGAAGGTGTTTGCAAGGTCTACAAAGAGCGCGGGAGTCTGCTATACACCTTGACGGTGGTGAAGTCGCGTTGCGAAAAGGAGGAAAGAAGTTCACGGGAGATCGTGAAGACCAACGGAAAATTGGCGATACTTTGGTTGGATATACCCTTCTTTTTAATTCGAGAAGTTTTTCGCGATTCGGATTGGTGTCGTATGAAGTTATTAAGATTGCGTTTTAGTTAATACGTGTTGGGAAGTTCTTACAATTTCATTAAAAGGTGAGGTCCCATAAAGGCAACTGCAGTGCAGTGAGTCGTATGGCTTCACGACCCAATAAATGACAAACGTTTAGTGACCGCCTTATGCATGAGTATGTGAGAAAGTTGCTATTTCTCACAAGCCGCAAATATATAAAAACTAAATTAAACCCTACACTGCTCAAATTTTCCGTTATTTACGAGTTCAGTGATGATGTTCTCGTGCAAGTCACTCAATTCTACCCCACAATACCTGCCCATGAGCAAAACTTCAACAAAAAGTGTTCCCTCGCTTCCCATTAAAATTTTAAGCGGAATAGTCATGGATGTGATGGTGTTCACGAGATAATTTTGAAAAAGATTGCCGTTGTTGAAAATTTAGAGCAGGGAAGATTTGATTACGAGTTTTCCATGGTATTGTCCAGTAATCAAAGAAATAAACATGGAACTAGTATACCTTGGCAAGATGATTACTTGGGTGAAATGTGAGGTGGAATGTATTTTTGGTTTGTGTCAAAGAGTCCATTTCTTGTAGCAAAAACCATGTTAGTGGGCACCAAAATTAACTTGGCGGTTACTTGCGACGCATATAGTAGTTCTTTGGAAGAAGCCATTATTCAGTGACGCTTAAGGCAAATGCACTGCTATCAGGACTTGTTTTCGATTGTGGACGGAACCACAAAACACAGTCAACCTTTGAAGTACAAGCCCCTGAAGTATTATAAAAGTGCATTGGAAAAAATATCATACCCGAATTTAAATTCCTTGATAAAATTCCGGGCAATGAAGAAAATCATAATGTCGCACGAACGGCTAAATACAGCAGTACCAAGTTGGAAAAGTTGACAATTTTCTTTAACCGAGAAATTGATGTGGGGTAACCAGCGCTGAGGACAGCGGAACTGGGAAAAATAGGGACGGCTTGTCAGTCCTTTTTTTTTTACCTTGCTGTTATCCGATACTTTAACTCACTACACAGTTTGCCACGTTCGCATTGTCTTCCCACCAAAATTATATAAAACTCAAAATTATCTCAAACATTTGAAACTCGGTAAAGCATCTCTAAAAATCAGCTCCCTAATATAGTCCAAATAGATTTCCTTACTGTAAAGATAGTGTCTGGGATGTATTAAATAGTTGTGCGGGCTTTAAATGCGCATTATAAACTTGTATCCCTATTCGAAGCGGGCGCCCGGCGAGGATGTAGGTGAGTACCCGTTTGTTTTTTCTAAATTTTTGATATTGAAATTTTTTATCTATATTATCGTAAATATTATTTCTACTATTTAATTTTTAATTAAAAATTTTAATTTATAACAACATTAATATATAAGAGAAACGTACGTAAGTCCCTCCAAATAGTGGTAACGGTCGACATTAAGATTATTTTGATATGTTATGAAAAAAAAAATAAAATTATGAAATCTGGAGGAAGCGGTCGTTGCGTACGTGTATTGATACGTACGTGTTAAATGTGACAACCAAAAGAAGAACCGACATGCACAATTCAACAATAAGATCAGCTCTACACCCCGTTGAAACTTATTCAATTGCCTCATCTTTGATAAATTTTATTTTCTTTCTTTATTAAATTCTATTTTTGACTCAATTTACATTTTCGGTTATTTATATGTATGACCCGTATTGAAATTCATTTTTACAATTACTATTAAGCACAATTAGCATTTTCATGTTGTTGGTCACTTATCATGGAATAAAGATGGAACGATAATCGAAAAGATAAACTCGGTCTTTCCATTCCCTCAAAGGCGACCGGGTATAGGACCCGCATCGATGGCAGGCTTTTCCGCTGATACGAGCTAGCCACCGCGCGCGCTCCTCCATTCTTTTATTTAGCAGGGGCTCTTGCCAGGTAGAGTGGTCTTCCGCTTGCGTGCCCTTTTATGATATAGGGTTATGTGATTTTATTGCATAAATCTATGCAATAAATTTGTTACGTTTGTGCTTCTCCTTTGAGGGAAAGAGTCATACAAGGTGCTTTTGTCTGAGTTTTTCACTCAAATGGGAAACACATAGCCACGTCTACGTTTGGATCTTGATCCGGTTGGGAAGGTCCGAGGGGGCACCACCTCCATCTGGATGCCCCACTCTTATTTTTGGGCCATAAGAATCGTCGGATAACGACGAAATCCCCTTAAGTCCGTCTGTCTTCCCCAGGTCCAGCTTGTCCGTTTTTGTCTGCAATTTCCAGCCCTTAGTAGGTTACCTCCTTTTGTTTCGACTTCGGTTGACTTTTTTGTGACCCAGGATTTCGTGAATGCGAAATTCTTTTTGTAGTGGGTTTTTGTGCTGGGGGAAAGAGCCCGCCCCACGACACCAAAACGCTAGCCTGCCAGCGCATTCACGCGTCCCCAGACAAGGCCAATGTCGGCGGATCTTACCATCCTCTTTCACCGAGGCAGCAGACCATCGCTGCAGTCCTTCACGGGCATATATCTATCTATTTTCACTATTATAGTAATACATACAGTGCATATTTTTCCATAGTAATACAGGAAAATTCAAGCCGCTATAACTTCGTCGAATACCATTTGATCATTTGTGTACTGAATTTTGTTGGATTGAAAGGTACCATTAAGATTTTATTAAAGAAAATGTGAAATCAATGAATCATGCTATTTTTAACAAAGCTGAGTGAACGTCGACCTCTCACGTATTTGTTGTTGTTGTACCCATAAAGGCCTTCATTCATGATTTTTTTCAGATTTTTCGGGTGACCAATCGCGAGGGGGGGGTACGGAAAAGTTCGTACGTTTCACCTTCCCCTGCCCACCGCTGTACTGATAAGGCAATTTTTAAGACTTGTTTTGAAAAGAGCTCACTAAGACCTTTCCAATAACACCCTACTCGACTACCAATGGTGAAAATTTTATTTTTAAAAGTCATCTCCCTATATGGTTAGACCCCCTTAAACCACCCCTAAACTTTCAAGAAGTCACCGCTTCTGACCTTTCCACAAAGGTTCATGGCTGTAGTTTCTATAGTTTTGGAGAAAAACTGCTATGACATACAGACGGATGGACAGATGGACGGATGGGCAGACGGACACAGGTCGTGATTGCAATACGATTTTGTATCTTAGTACAAAACCCTAAAAATGGACTATTTATTTATCTACTATACGGACGCATTTTCAATCTGTATATTTAGAGAGTTGTTAAATAAAATCGTCATTGAATTAAAATATCTGATACCTTATGTCAGCAAATCAGACACTTTTCACTCGAATAAAATGGTCAAACTATATAAATAAAAACACTCCACTCTAGACGGTACTAAGCCCAATTGAGAAAGGAGAAGGGGTCCCCTTACTTCTCCAACCCAAACAAGTACCTGAGAAATGCTGGATGTTCAACACGTACACAAAATTTTCGTCGACTTTAAGCAAGCAGACGACAGTATTGATCGTAACGTACTGTATCAAATAATGCTTTGCTTTGGTATCCCAGCCAAATAAGTTCGTTTTACGAAAATGACAATGACGTCAACAACCTCCCAAGGCTGCACCAACAGCCGAATCACCGATACCTTTGACACAAATATCGGACTAAAGCAGGGAGATGAGGTGTTCCCATCGCTTTTTAATTTGGCTCTGGAGTACGTAATACCTACAAAACGGTTGATACAAAAGATACGTTATTATACAAGTGGAGTCAAGTAGTAGCCTATGCAAATGATATCAATATTTTGTCAGAAGAAGAAGTAAGAAGAGTGAGCCATTTGAGTATGTGGATGTTGCAGTGGCTTGAAGAGCAAGAGGCTTTCATTTCATATCGGAAAGCAATGTGGTTAAAAATTTTGAATGGCGTGTGTGTGGTAATATGGTTATTCTTGTCCATTGCTTAAAATTAACCACCGATGAAATAAACACTCACACTTTGCAACTGACATACCACCTGTTTGCGTCCTCCTTTGCCCTGGCCTACCGTAAATTTATTAATGTGCGAAAAAATCTGTTTCAAATCCAAAAGCTTGATAAAACTGCCACTTGATGTATTAAAAAACACATGAAATATTTCTGACTTTTTTTTTATCAATAAATCACTTGGTTATTTATCAAACATTACCAAAAATTTGCTTATAAAGTCCTCGTTGTTACCTCTTACTTCCGTTAACCGTTTAAGAATTTCGAAAACACTTCCGCTCGTATGAAACTTTAAATCCTGACTCTCATATTAAATACATTTTATGCTTCTTCAAGTTTCACTAAAACTAAACACATCAATGTTTATCTTCTGACACGCGTCAGCAGTTCCCATGCAAGAAAACGCTAACTCTTGAGCGTTCATAAGCGTCTCTCGCATGGAAACCACTGACGCTCACGTCTGATGTGGAGATTCACATTGCATGATATCTGTTACACGAGATAAGCTCTGAACAATATTTTGCTGAATCGTGCGCGTCAGTTAAGAAATTTTAATTTAGCATACAGTGGCTTCCAAAAGTTTTAGAGTCACATAAGGTGATAAAATTAATTGTATATCGAAAGTTACTGGTCTTTGAACCGAATTTACAAATTTAAAAAAATTATGTTAAAGCCACAGTGATTAACTGAATTCCACGAAATTAAAATTTAACCTAAATCAAGATTCGCGCTGCTGGTCGAGTGGGCACTAACACCACCACTGTTTGAGAAAGTTTCTAATGGTTTTATCTCTGAAACAATAGCCATTATGGCCAGGTGTACTAGTTTTACAGGTATGCAAAAATTAAGCCTGATTTTGTTCAATTCAATATTTTATCGAAAGAGCTTTGTAAAATAACTGGAGGTCATGTCGTAAAAAACAAAATGGTGGCTAATTGAAAATCAAAACTTCAAAGGCTTCTAAAAGTAACAATTTTGATCCGATGTATATGAAACTTAGTTTTACGATAAAAATTATTCAGATATAAAGATTTTCTTATTTTGGTGATCATTCATGTGTAAGTTTCAAAATGGTTTTCGTGGCCCTCTAGCGGCCATATTTTCCAACGAAATTTGAGCTTATGGATATCTATTCAAAGTTCTTGTATTTTGCAAAAAATTATAAAGATCGAATGAAAAATAAAGAAGTCGAAAATTTAAAACGTAATAATTTTAGTTGCCATTTTCACTAGAACCTGAATACTTTTGCTCTGTCTGGAATGAGACCCCGATTTGAACTAAATTTGGCACATTAGTTGATGGGATTCTAACACAAAAAGATTTAAAATAATCCAAAATCAAATGCATGCATTCAAAATGGCGGCCCCAAACGTCAGAAATAATGAAATAATGAATATATTTTATGGAAAAGTTTGAAATGGCTTTACTTGAAAGTGTTTATAAAGCAGTCCATTTTTAGGATATTGTAAAATATTTTTGCAATACTCTTAAAGGTTATAAAATTGCGACCTGTCAGTCTGTCCGTACGTCCATCCGTTCGTGCGTCACAGCAAGTTTTTTCGTAAACCACATGAGCTAGATGGGGGAAGTTTTCTACGTAGGTCAAAAAAATTTGCAGTGCAAGAAAATATTTGAAGGCGTTTATGGGGGGGGGGTCTCCCTACACAGGGGGGTGACTTAATAATGATTTTTTTATTTCTGTAGCCCTTTAGTAGCCAAGTTTCTCAACAAATTCCGATGAAACAACGTTATTAAGGCAAGTTAATTTAACCTGTAAAAAATTATGCAAATCGGATGACAAATTAAAAAGTCGAAAATTTAGAGCTTAATATTTTTAGGAGCCGTTTTCAATAAAAATCGAAAATTTTTGTGCTGTTCAGAGTGAAACTCCAATTCAAATAAGATTCAGCACAGCAGTTGAGACTAAACGACTGATATCTGTGAAAATAATTAAAAAGCAAACGCTTAAGTTCAAAATGGCGGCCCCTGATTGTTCAGAAAAGAATTGAAAATGTTTATGTTAATGGCAACGCAAGTGCTGACTAAACCTTTATAAAAATCTTTTAAAATTAAATATTTGAGCTTTTTAAGCGACCAGCTATCACCTTTGTGTGGTAATCGCCGAGTAATGTGTAAACAGCAAATGTGAGAAGGACGAAGCCCGCATTTATATGTTTATAACAATTTATTATCCGCATATTTTCAATTAGTAATCCATAAGTTTGCCACTCAATTTTATTAGCAACACCTATACAAAGACTCTCTAAAAACGAACATCGGCAGATTCTTTTTAAGTTAATAAATATTCATGTGGTGCTACGAAAATTGCAGTATGAAGTCTTGTGCAGGCAAGCCAAATTCTTTTTCGAAATCTCATGCTACATACGAGAAATTCACCTTTCCGGCTGGTGCTGCCAACGAGTATTTTTGATATTCTATTCGCCAAACGTGTTATTTTGTGTATCTGAGGTATGCTTTCTTGACTGCGACATGAATTCTGTATTCTAGAACCAAATTGAATATCAATGGGACTAGCCAATCTCCCTGTTTTGGTTCAATATTTGTGTCAAATGTGTCAGTGAGTTGGTTTTTAATACGGACTTGGGAGGTTGTCAACATCATTGCCATTTTGGGAATATGGAGTAATTTGATTGGAATACCTAAGCACAGCATTATGTGGTACCAAACGTTAGAATCAATATTGTCGTATGTGCCTGAAGTCAATAGAGATTTGGTGTACGTCTATATTGAACTCCCAGCATTTCTCAAGTACTTGCTTGATTCTAAACAATTGGTCTATCGTTGAACTATCTGCTCTGTAGCCACCTTGATAATCCTCAATAATACTGTTGACGCATGATCTATTTTCTAAGATTTTTGAGAATATACAATACAAAGTAGTGATATACCTCTAAAGCTTTCGCACTGTAGCTTGTGATCTGTTTTGTGGATAGGAAATTCAATTGATTAGCTTGACTGGTTTGCACTGGTTTGGCATTTGTTCTTATCGCCAAGTATGCTGAAGGACTTTGGGGATGGCTTTCTGAGAACTTCTGCCACCATATTTGATGAGCTCAATCTCATCAATGCTCAGCTCTTTATTATTCTTTTAGGCCTTGATGGTAGAAGAAACTTCATCTAGATTTGTTGAGGCCAATAGAAGCTCTCCGGTAATATCTAACATATAGGCCCAGAAGTTCTGTAGCTGTGCGGAGACTTTAGGAGGTTCTTGAAATACGGAGCCCGTCTTTTCTTAATTCTGTTTCTACTGGCCATGATGTTGCCGATGTGATCACGGTAGAGCGTGGTTTTGAGCAGGTAATCTTGTTTCAGGCTTTCCACTTTACATTTGTATGCTTGTCTTTTGTTTGTGCTCGCTAGATTTATATCGATTTCTTTTGGACTTTGATGGATCATACGCCAGCAGTATTATTGGGGAGTATCAAGGTGGTTTTAGGGCAGGCAGACCAACAACAGACCAATTGTTCACAGTCAAGCAAGTACTTGAAAAATGCTGGGGATTCAACATAGACGTACACCAGATTTTCGTTGACTTTAAGCAAGCATACGACAGTATTAATCGTAACGTACTGTACCAAATAATGCTTGGTTTCGGCATCCCAGCCAAATAAGTCCGTCTTACCAAGACGACAATGACGTCGATAACCTCCCAAGTCTGCATCAGTAACCAACTCACCGATGCCTTTGACACAAATATCGGACTGAAGCAGGGAGATAGGCTGGCCCCATTGCTATTCAATTTGGCTATAGAGTACGTCATACGGAAGCTTCCAGTCGATACGCGAGGTACATCACTATACAAGTCGAGCCAGGTCGTGGCCTATGCGAACGACATCAACATTCTATCAGGGTCACTAACAATTGCCAAAGAGCTCTTCCTGAAACTCGACAGCGAAGCAAAACTAGTAGGGCTACAAATCAACGAAAAAAAACAAACCTCATGGCACAGTCGAGGAAAAATACCCCAAATACACAAAATATCACAGTTGGCGATTACAGTATCGAAAATGTTAGCAAATTTGTATATTTAGGCGGCAAAAAACGAAAACGGACAATAAAAGAGACGAAATACGCCGAAGAATACAGCTCGCAAATAAAACATTTAATTCAGTATTGACGATCTTGAAGACCAGCTGCATACACAGGAAAACAAAGCTCCAAGTATACAAATCTGTGATAAGACCTGTGTTATGCTATGGGTGTAAAACATGGACCCTAACCCAAGCATCCGCAAATATATTAAACGCCTTTGAGTGACGGGTCCTGAGGCGAATAATTGGAGAGAAGCTAGACGGGGACCAACGGTGAATTCGATACAATCATCAGCTGTATGAAATTTTTGACGAACCGGAGGTCTCAAGGATTGTAAGACTGCGGAAGCTACAATGAGCTGGACACATGAATTGTATGGACGAACAACGCATACCCAACAAGGTATTCGTTGGGAGAACTGAAGGCCGGCAGCCAGTGCGGAAACCGAGAAAACGCTGGTGTGACTCGGTCGACAAAGACAGTTCATCGCTGCTCGGATTTCGGAATTGGATGACGTGGTCAATGGATCGAGACAGTTGGAGGCACTGTTTGCAGAAAGCGAAGGCCTGAAAGGGGCTGTAGTGCTAAGAAGAAGAAGAAGTGAAGCTGGCGAAAATTTTTAAACGATGGGGAGATTGAAAATACCATACCCATCGCTACCCAGAATGAGGTGTCAATTAAAAACTCATAACACAGGAGAACAATTGTGTGAGATAATAGCGGATAGTAACTCGCCTACGTATAATATTACAAAATGGATAACTAGTGAATGCAAAAAACTAGGCAATCCATTTAGAGTGAGATCAATAAAAAAATTAATCAGAATTAATTATTAAATTACGAAATGTGACCGTCATGGATATCGAAGTGTTAGTGTCTTTTGATGTGGAGAAATTGTTTCCAAGCATACCGGCAAAACAGGCGATATTCCAATTAGTCAAATGGCTCGACAAATTTAACACCTCAATAGAATGGAGGAGGAAGGTGATTCAGTATGGAAAATTAGCAAACCAATGCATGAATAAAAATTATTTCATGCTCCATAATTATTTCTATAAAGTTACCAAAGGACTAGCAATGGGGAATCCGCTATCACCATTGCTAGCGGAAATGATCATGTCAAGCATAGAACAGATCATTGAAGAGAAAGAATGGATACCACGAATATGGTATAGGTACGTTGACGATATTATAGCGATAGTCCCCAAAGAAAAATGAATGAACTAATTACTAAGTTGAATAGCGTTCATAACAACATAAAATTCAGCATGGAAATGGAAGTAGAGGATCGTATCTCTTTCTTAGATACGTGGATCATTAGGAGTGAGGGAAGGTTGGAATTTGACATTTATCTTAAACCAACTGACTCTCAAAGAATTATTCCGGCAACCTCGTGGCATACGCAACCCCAAAAATTAGCGGCGTATAGCAGTATGATTCATTGATTGCTTGCCATTCCTTTGACGTCAGATATATATGCAAGGGAAAAGGACTACATCATCAACACAGCGAAATTGAAAAGATATGAACCCATAACTATTAAAAATATGATAAACAAGAAGAAGAAACAAATAAGGAGAAACAGCATTACAACATTATTTCAAACTAATAAAGTGATGGACTGTATATGCAAGCGGAGAGTGGTCACACCATATTCGATAATGTATGGACAATTGGCGAGTGTATTGCGAAAACATCAGCTCGAACCAATAGGCAGCAGTAGAAATAGGCAGCTTAAAGCATTATTGTGCAGCGAAAAAGATCGTAAACTCAAGGACGAAAAAAGCGGGATATGCAAAATTACGTGTCCGGTTTTTGAAAAAGTATATGTAGGTCAAACTAAAAGATTAGTACGAAAAAAGTTTGAAGAACACGTAAAAGAAGCCGCCAGCATAAAGAACAAAAAGAAAAATAGTGCGAATTCATGAGTTGCTGAGCATATTATAAGTGAAGGACATGTATAACCTTAGGGTCATTAAAGAGGGATTAAGGAGCAATAAACTTGATATATGTGAAAGTATTAAGGAGCAATAAAACTTGATATATGAAAAGTACCTGCGAGCCGGAGATTGAATGGAGATGTCGGAGGTTGTGACTCAAAATTAATAGATTTATTGTTTGTAAAGTGATTAGGATTAAGTTTATGGTTGTTGTAGAAAAAAATAAGTTGTATAAATTCTAGATCAACATGGAAAATTATTTAGTCTACTGAAAATGACCGGGTGTTCCGTGTTGAAATGCGTATTTACAGTAAAAGTAAATAAGTATAGTCGTTAAAGAAACAACGTTGTTTTATTTTAAAATTACAAGAAAATGTTCAATGAGCCGAGCACTCAAAAAATTATTTAATATGGAACTAATTTGCTTCTACTTGTGCTTATAAACAAAACTTTGTATCTTTTGTATGAATTTGAACGATTTCCGGAACAAGCATTTGGTGAATAATTCAAATCATCGATTCATGGCAACAGAAAATTTTTTTTGTACCCTAGATTGGTTACAAAGCCCTTTTGTTAGAAGCTCTCTCCAGCCTCCCCGACTTGTTTCACTCATGCACCTTAAATGTTGAAGTTGGGTACAAATAACTTATAATTATTCAATCTTCACATTTAAAACAGACACTATTTTATTTTACGTTTACTGATACCACTAGCTGAACCAATTCTCAAAGATTTTCATTAAACCTATCATTCTTGAAATTTTCATGCAAATGCCAGTAAACCTGTAGTGTCTGAGTCGGTAAAAAGTGCATATTGTTCTATAGCCATATGTTTCCATAGTGATACATACAGCGCATATTGTTCCATAGTAATACAGGAAAAGTGAAAAGGTCGTACGTTTCCCCTTCCTCTGTCCCTCTCGGTATTGATAAGGTAATTTTTAAGACTTGTTTTGAAAAGATCTCACTAAGACCTTTACAAAAACACCCTACTTCACTACCAATGGTGAAAAATTTTTTTGAAGGGTCACTTTCCTGTATGGGGCGACTCCCCTTAAACCACCCCTGAACTTTCAAGAAGTCACCGCTACTGACCTTTCCACAAAGTTTCATGGCTGTAGCTTCTATAGTTTCGGAGAAAAACTGCTATGACATACAGATGGACGGACAGACGGACACAGGTTGTGATTGCAATAGGGTTTTGTATTTTAGTACAAAACCCTGAAAATGGACTATTTATTTTTCTACCAAACGGACGCATTTTTGAATCTGTATATTTATAGAGTTGTAAAATAAAATCGCCATTGAATTAAAATAACTGTTACATGGAAAGTCCCAAAAGTACCCGACCTGACTTACAAATACAAGTAGTTTAAAAAAACCATTTACTGCGATTGACAATATCACCTTTCAACAACTTAATGTGAAAAAATCATAGCGGTACGTTTATTATTATTTTTTTACAGACATCCAAAGTGAAAGTCCTCAGCGAATTTGTAAATATGGAAAAAATCGGGTACTGTTATGTGATACAATACTTTCATTTGAAAGGTCGAAGTCCAACCGATATCAAAGCCGAGTTGGATTCTACTCTGGGGAAGTCTGCTCCTCCGTTTAAAACGGTCAAATATTGGGCAGCTGAGTTTAAGCGAGTTCGTACGAGTTGCCAAGATGAACACCGCAGTGGTCGACCTAGTGAGGTCACTACGCCAGAAAATGTGAAGAAAATCCACTAAATGGTATTGGATGACCGTCGACTAAAAGTGCGCGAGATAGCAGACATGGCAGGCATTTCAAAAAGTGCTGTGCATCGCATTTTGACCAAAAATTTGGAAATGAGAAAACTGTGCGCAAGATTGGTGCCGCGTTTCCTCACAACAGAGCACAAACAACAGCGTGAGGATGTTTCCATCGAGTATTTGACAATATTTCACAGCAATAAAGCCGAGATTTTGAATCGATCCATAATCCTGGACAAAACATGGGTCCGTCATTTTACACCTGAGGCCAAGGAGCAGTCAAAGCAGTGAACTGAAAAGGGAGCACTGGCTCCAAAGAAAACAAAGACAGTTCAGCCAGCTGCCAAGGTCATGGCATCCGTTTTCTGGGATGCGCGTGGAATAATATTTATTGATTATCTCGAAAAAGAAAAAACAATCAACGGCGAATATTATGGAGCCTTATTGCAGCGTTTGAGTGATGAAATTAAGAAAAAATGTCCCCATCTGACGAAAAAGAAAGTGTTGCTTCATCACGACAACGCACCAGTCCACATGTGCGTCATTGCGATGGCAAAAATCAATGAGTTGAAGTTCGAATTCCTTCCTCATGCACCCAGATCTGGCACCCTCGGATTAGTTTTATTTTCCGAATTTGAAAAAATGGCTCGGCGGCGAAAGATTTGCCAACAATGAAGAAATAGAGTCAGCGGTAAATGGCGAGCTATTTTGAGGAGCTTGACGGTTCCTACTATAAAGCGGGTATCGAAGCTATTGAACATCGTTGGAAAAAGTTTATTGAACTGAAAGGAGAATATGAAAGGAGAATATGTTTTTGCAATTTTTTTACTTTTAGGTCGGGTATTTTGGGACCGCCATCGGACCTTATGTCAGCAAATTAAACACTTTTCACTCGAATAAAATGGTCAAACTATATATACAAAAAAACTCCACTCTAGACGGTACTAAGCCCAATTGAGAAAAGAGAAGGGATCCTTTTAATTTTCCAACCCAAACAAACACCTGAGAAATGTTCGGAGTCCAACATAAAAGTACACAAAGTTTTCGTCGACTTTAAGCAAGCATAACAGTATTAATCGTAGCGTAATATATCAAATATTGCTTTGCTTTGGTATCCCAGCCAAATAAGCCCGAAAATGACAATGACGTCAACAACCTCCCAAGGCTGCACCAATGACCAAATCACTGATGCCTTTGACACAAATATCGGACTAAAGCAGGGAGATGGGCTGGCCCCATCGGTATTTAATTTGGCTCTGCAGTACGTAATAAGAAAGCTACTCGTTGATACAAGAGGTACGTTATTATACTAGTGGAGTCAAGTAGTAGCTTCTGCAAATGATATCAATATTTTGTCGGAAGAAGAAGTAAGAAGAATGAGCCATTTGAGTATGTGGGTGTTGCAGGGGCTTGAAGAGCAAGAGGCTTGAATGGCGTGTGTGTGGTAATATGGTTATTCTTGTCCATTGCTTAAAATTAACCACCGATGAAATAAACACTCACACTTTGCAACTGACATACCACCTGTTTGCGTCAGGACTCCTTTGTCCTGGCCTACCGTAAATTTATTAATGTGCGAATAAATCTGTTTTAAATCCAAAAGCTTGATAAAACTGCCACTTGATGTATTAAAAAACACATGAAATATTTCTGACTTTTTTTTTATCAATAAATCACTTGGTTATTTATTAAACATTACCAAAAATTTGCTTATAAAGTCCTCGTTGTTGCCTCTTACTTCCGTTAACCGTTTAAGAATTTCGAAAACACTTCCGCTCGTATGAAACTTTAAATCCTGACTCTCATATTAAATACATTTTATGCTTCTTCAAGTTTCACTAAAACTAAACACATTAGTGTTTATCTTCTGACAAGCGTCAGCAGTTCCCATGCAAGAAAACGCTAACTCTTGAGCGTTCATAAGCGTCTCTCGCATGGAAACCACTGACGCTCACGTCTGATGTGGAGATTCACATTGCATGATATCTGATACACGAGATAAGCTCTGAACAATATTTTGCTGAATCGTGCGCGTCAGTTAAGAAATTTTAATTTAGCATACAGTGGCTTCCAAAAGTTTTAGAGTCACATAAGGTGATAAAATTAATTGTATATCGAAAGTTACTGGTCTTTGAACCGAATTTACAAATTTAAAAAAATTATGTTAAAGCCACAGTGATTAACTGAATTCCACGAAATTAAAATTTAACCTAAATCAAGATTCGCGCTGCTGGTCGAGTGGGCACTAACACCACCACTGTTTGAGAAAGTTTCTAATGGTTTTATCTCTGAAACAATAGCCATTATGGCCAGGTGTACTAGTTTTACAGGTATGCAAAAATTAAGCCTGATTTTGTTCAATTCAATATTTTATCGAAAGAGCTTTGTAAAATAACTGGAGGTCATGTCGTAAAAAACAAAATGGTGGCTAATTGAAAATCAAAACTTCAAAGGCTTCTAAAAGTAACAATTTTGATCCGATGTATATGAAACTTAGTTTTACGATAAAAATTATTCAGATATAAAGATTTTCTTATTTTGGTGATCATTCATGTGTAAGTTTCAAAATGGTTTTCGTGGCCCTCTAGCGGCCATATTTTCCAACGAAATTTGAGCTTATGGATATCTATTCAAAGTTCTTGTATTTTGCAAAAAATTATAAAGATCGAATGAAAAATAAAGAAGTCGAAAATTTAAAACGTAATAATTATAGTTGCCATTTTCACTAGAAGCTGAATACTTTTGCTCTGTCTGGAATGAGACCCCGATTTGAACTAAATTTGGCACATTAATTGATGGGATTCTAACACAAAAAGATTTAAAATAATCCAAAATCAAATGCATGCATTCAAAATGGCGGCCCCAAACGTCAGAAGGTGAGCGTAATTTGCTATTTTAGTAGCAACTGAAATGGCTTTACTTGAAAGTGTTTATAAAGCAGTCCATTTTTAGGATATTGTAAAATATTTTTGCAATACTCTAAAAGATTATACAATTGCGACCTGTCAGTCAGTCCGTACGTCCATCCGTTCGTGCGTCACAGCAAGTTTTTCCGTAAACCACATGAGCTAGATGGGGGAAGTTTTCTTCGCAGGTCAAAAAAATTTGCAGTGCAAGAAAATATTTGAAGGCGTTTATGGGGGGGGGGTCTCCCTACACAGGGGGGTGACTTAATAATGAATTTTTTTATTTCTGTAGCCCTTTAGTAGCCAAGTTTCTCAACGAATTCCGATGAAACAACGTTATTAAGGCAAGTTAATTCAACCTGCCGAACATTATGCAAATCGGATGACAAATTAAAAAGTCGAAAATTTAGAGCTTAATATTTTTAGGAGCCGTTTTCAATAAAAATCGGAAATTTTTGTGCTGTTCAGAATGAAACTCCAATTCAAATAAGATTCAGCGCAGCATTTGAGACTTAACGACTGATATTTGTGAAAATAATTAAAAAGCAAACGCTTAAGTTCAAAATGGCGGCCCCTGATTGTTCAGAAAAGAATTGAAAATGTTTATGTTAATGGCAACGCAAGTGCTGACTAAACCTTTATAAAAATCTTTTAAAATTAAATATTTGAGCTATTTAAGCGACCACCTTTGTGTGGTAATCGCCGAGTAATGTGTAAACAGGAAATAAAAGAAGGACGAAGCCCGTATTTATATGTTTATAACAATTTATTATCCGCATATTTTCAATTAGTAATCCATAAGTTTGCAACTCAATTTTATTAGCAACACCTATACAAAGAGTCTCTAAAAACGAACATCGGCAGATTCTTTTTAAGTTAATAAATATTCATGTGGTGCTACGAAAATTGCAGTATGAAGTCTTGTGCAGCCAAGCCAAATTCTTTTTCGAAATCTCACGCTACATACGAGAAATTCACATTTCCGGCTGGTGCTACCAACGGGGATTTTTGATATTCTATTCGCCAAACGTGTTATTTTGTGTATTTGAGGTATGTTTTCTTGACTGCGACATAAATTTTGTATTCTAGAACCAAATTGAATAGCAATGGGACTAGCCAATCTCCCTGCTTTAGTTCGATATTTGTGTCAAATATGTCAGTGAGTTGGTTTTTAATATGGACTTGGGAGGTTGTCAACATCATTGCCATTTTGGGAATATGGAGTAATTCGATTGGAATACCTAAGCACAGCATTATGTGGTACAAAACGTTAGAATCAATACTGTCGTATGTGCTTGAAGTCAGGTTTGGTGTACGTCTATATTGAACTCCCAGCATTTCTCAAGTACTTGCTTGATTGTAAACAATTGGTCTGTCGTTGAAATATCTGCTCTGTAGCCACCTTGATAATCCTCAATAATACTGTTGACGCATGATCTGTTTTCTAAGATTTTTGAAAATATATTCTACAAAGTAGTGATATAACTCTAAAGCTTTCGCACTGTAGGTTATGATCTGTTTTGTGGATAGGAAATTCAATTGATTAGCTCCACTGGTTTGGCATTTGTTCTTGTCGCCAAGTATGCTGGAGGACTTTGGGGATGGCTTTCTGAGCACTTCTGCCACCATATTTGATGAACTCAATCTCATCAATGCTCAGCTCTTTATTATTCTTTTGGGCCTTGATGGTAGAAGAAACTTCATCTAGATTTGTTGAGGCCAAAAGAAGCTCTCCGGTAATATCTAACATATAGGCCCAAAAGTTCTGTAGCTGTGCGGAGACTTTAGGAGGTCCTTGAAATACGGAGCCCATCTTTTCTTAATTCTGTTTCTACAGGCCATGATGTTGCCGATGTCATCACGGTAGAGCGTGGTTTTGAGCAGGTAATCTTGTTTCAGGCTTTCCACTTTACATTTGTATGCTTGTCTTTTGTTTGTGCTCGCTAGATTTATATCGATTTCTTTTGGGCTTTGATGGATCATACGCCAGCAGTATTATTGGGGAGTATTAAGGTGGTTTTAGGGCAGGCAGACCAACAACAGACCAATTGTTCACAGGCAAGCAAGTACTTGAAAAATGCTGGAGATTCAACATAGACGTACACCAGATTTTCGTTGACTTTAAGCAAGCATACGACAGTATTGATCGTAACGTACTGTTCCAAATCATGCTTGATTTCGGCATCCCAGCCAAATAAGTCCGTCTTACCAAAATGACAATGACGTCGACAACCTCCCAAGTCCGCATCAGTAACCAACTCACCGATGCCTTTGGCACAAATATCGGACTGACGCAGGGAGATAGGCTCGCCCCATTGCTATTCAATTTGGCTCTGGAGTACGTCATACGGAAGCTACCTGTCGATACGTGAGGTACATCACTATACAAGTCGAACCAGATAGTTGCCTATGCGGACGACATCAACATTCTGTCACGATCACTAACAACTGCCAAAGAACTCTCCCTGAAACTCGACAGCGAAGCAAAACTAGTAGGGCTACAAATTAATGAAAATAAAACAAAGATCATGACGCAGTCGAGGGAAAATAACCCAAATACACAAAACATCACACTTGGCGATTACAGTATCCAAAATGTTAGCGAATTTTGTGTATTTAGGCGTCAAAATAACGAAAACGGGCAATCCAAGTATACAAATCTGTGATAAGACCTGTGTTATGCTATGCGGGTGAAACATGGACCATAACCCAAGCATCCGAAAATATATTGAGCGCCTTTGAGCGACGGGTCCTGAGGCGAATAATCGGAGCGAAGCTAGAGGGGGACCAATGGCGAGCTCGATACAACCATGAGCTGTATGAAATTTTTGACGAACCGGAGATCTCAAAGATTTTAAGAATGCAGAAGCTACAATGGGCTGGACACATGAATCGTATGGATGAACAACGGATACACAAGAAGGTATGCGTTGGGAGAACTGAAGGCCGGCGGCCAATGGGGAAACCGAGGAAACACTGGTCCGACTCGATTGACGAAGACCGTTCATCGCTGCTCGGATTTCGAAATTGGATGACGCGGTCAACGAGCCGAGACAGTTGGAGGCGCTGTTTGCAGGAAGCAAGGGCCTGAAAGGGGCTGTAGTGCTAAGAAGAAGAAGAAGAAGAGAAGAATTGGTCGTTATAGTGTTTTCTTTTTTTAATTCTAATAATCTTGTTCGCTATCGTTCTAATATTTTCACAATTTGCTCTCTACGTCCTGGTTTTCTTACTTAAGTATTGTCTAGAGGCCTGATTCTTTTTGTTTAACACATTCTAGCACTCACCATGAAACCAATCATTTAATTTGCGCCAGGCTTGATGATCGTTTGTTCTGCGATGGTATAAATTGCCGCTTTTACTTCCACCCGGAGCTCGTTGCTTGTTTTTGGCGATGTCGATGGTCCCAATGAAAGGAGATGGGTAAAGATCGGCCTTTTTTCGCCCATGAAAGTGGTGAGAATTCAAAGTTTTTATTAAATTCATATTATCATACATATGTGAAGTTCAGGCATTGATCTTTACATTTATTCTAAAATAGTAAGAAAAAAAAATAGAAACAGGTCTTATAAAAAGGTAATCAAGCTTGGCAAATTTGCCGAATATTTGCAATTCTAAGGCTTTTAACTTTCATTTAAAAAAAATCAGTTAAGCACTTCATGCACCACTACATTTTTTTAGTTTTCATATACTACAATGAATAAGCTTCTAAACTAGCGAGTGCATCTATGTTGTAGGAAAAAAATAGCTTGTCGGTGAATTAGTCACTCATACGTCATATGCGTGTTCGAACGTGTCTCGACTCGTGCGAGTTATACTAGTAAAACAAATATTTCTTTTGTTTCTTTGCCATCATTTTACGTAGTAACTACTATAGGCGGTTTTTTGTATTTCATCAAAAATAATGCCATAAATTCAGTGCGATTCTTGTAAAAAGTAGTTAAAATCTAAAAGTGATTATCGTGTTACTTCTAATAAAAAATACTATCTATTCTGAGAAGACATAAAAATTTCCGATTTACAAAACAATGCCAAAGTGTGTTCTACATGTTGAAGATACGCAAGTCGTAAGTTAGAGACTAAAAATTCTTGTACATCTTCGAATGTTATCGATAATGTGAAACCGTCTGCGAGTTCACCTACGAACTCTGCTGTAGAAAAACCTAAAATAGTGTTGTCATTACCTCGATGTCATAATTCAAATACACGTTGCGTAATATGTAATCGAGAAAAAAATCTTGTGACAGTTCCTCGTAAAGCACGAAGACAATCATTTATAGAGACAGGTATATATATAACTACAGGGAAACGATACTGCAAAAATCATCCTTCCGGAAAAGCATTCACAGATACAGCTTTAGGAAGTTTAAACCCAATAAGTAATAACACTTGTTTAAGTGAAAAAGATATTGAAATTCTTTTACAAGATATCAGAAAAGTGGTAAAAAAGAAAGGCCTTGACTTTGATACGCCAGGACAGCTCTCTATTTGCGATTATTAAACATTAATGGGATTAACGATGGAAAACTTTGACAAAATTTTTGAATTAGTAAAATCAAGTATCCATTAGTCAAAATACATATCAAGTCACATTTGTTTAGCTGTATTGCTTGTTAAGCTTAGAGCCGGTCTTTCAAATGGTGTTCTTTCCGTATTATTTAATTTTAAAAAAAGATTAATTTCTTTTGCTATACACTCTGTACGACAAGCCCTGATAAATAATTTTGTTCCACTGCATCTTGGAATGCAGCATATTAGTAGAACAAAGATTATTGAAGAACATACGAGACCATTAGCGACAACATTATTTGTCTCGGACAATAATAATGACATCGTTGTTCTTGTCGCTGATGGTACGTATATCTACGTACAGAAAAGTAGTAATCATTCTTTTCAAAGGCGATGTTATTCTGTACAGAAAAGTAGTAATCATTCTTTTCAAAGGCGATGTTATTCTGTACATAAAGGAAGGCCATTGGTTAAAGCCATGATGTTTGTGACAACCACGGGGTATATTTTGGATATTTTTGGGCCCTACTTTCTAAAAGTAACGATGCGAATATATTGACACATTAATTAAAAAAAGATATCCATAATATTAGAGAATGGCTCAAATCTAATGATGTTATTATCATTGATAGAGGTTTTCGAGATTGTTTGGAGCTTGTAGTGAATAAAGATGTTCAATAGGTCCGTGAAGGACTGCAGCGATGGTCTGCTGCCCCGGCAGAAGAAGATGGAGGTATCTGCCGAGAATGCCCTCGTCTGGAGACGCGTGAATGCGCTGGCAGGCTAGCATTGCGGTGTCGTGGGGCGGGTTCGTTTCCCCAGCATGAGGACTCACTACAAAACAATTTCGCATTCACGAATTGGTCAATAGCTCAAAAGGCGACCGAAGTCGCAAGAATTGTAGATAACCTCACCGAGGGAGATGTAACTTGTTACGAGAACAAGTGGAACCTGAAAAGAGAGGCGAACTTGGGGTGACCTCGTCGTTACCCAAATAAATTCATGGCCCACAAATGAAGGAGGGGCAACCGGGTGGTGGTGGAGCCCCTTCGTACC
The DNA here is from genome assembly GCA_963969285.1 of Odontomyia ornata. Lineage (NCBI taxonomy): Eukaryota > Metazoa > Arthropoda > Insecta > Diptera > Stratiomyidae > Odontomyia > Odontomyia ornata. The sequence continues at coordinate 26,078,300 of OZ017739.1, forward strand.
CACCCAACCGGAATAAATCCATAGATAGCTTGTTGAAGTGGCCAGGTATTCCTCTTCTGAGTGGAAAACTCATACAACTTGAATTGTATGAACCTTCCCATCAGAAGGGGAGAACCCCGGTGACCAATTTATGTCATAGAATTATACAATCGGATTGTATAAATCTATGCCATAAAAAGGCACTCTGCTTGGGCCACTCAACCCATAACGTCACCCGAAACAGAAAAAGGAATTAGTTTGTACCCGGTGGCTGGCTCATGTTTTGAGGTGGAAGCCTGCCACCGTACCGGGTCCTATACCCGGTTAGATAAAACGGAAGGAAAAGACCCAGTTTTAAAGTTTAGGAATTCATTTATTTAACTATTTGTGACCAACAGATCATATTCTCCCTTCTAAAGCAGTCTAACCTAATATAAATTCAAAGATAATGGAACTTTGGTAAGTCAAATCTAAATTTTCCCTCCTCGTAACAATACCCTTAGATTCTTCATAATGTCGTTTCATATGCGTTTATTATCTTCACGCTCCACACTCAAACACACTTTCCCAACAGTTTACAAATTTTTTTCATTAATAGCTAATGTCATTTTAATTTTAACTACTATGAAAAAGATACAGTTTAAAAATTTAAAAAAACCATATTATTCTTTCTTGTGTCCCTACATCCTAAGCGTATTTTTAAGCGATCAGGTCAAATATCGAATGTATCTTAAATGAGTTTATAACGTTCAATATTTATTTTCTTAAGTCCTATTAAAAGTTTACAAAGTATTTCGACTATTTCCTGTTAGAAGAGTGTATTGAAAAGGAGGGAGAGAAAATGAATCTAATAAATGGAGTCTTTAATGCGACTGTATTTTTGCTGCAGTCATTTAACGGTATGTTTGCACCGGATAATGAGTGGGGACTTGATCTTTTAACTTGATTTAACGATTATTTGCAAAAAAAATCTCAAATCTATTTTCAATACAACCACGCAAACTAGTAAATATCGTTTAACATTACAATTTAAGCTATTTTCTGACTTACCGCTACATTCAGAAATCATTCAAGAAAATATATATCATATGAGTCATATGAGAAATATTTCTATCCAACGAAACCGCACTAAATTACTCTTTGCGGTAATAAACAAGTTGGGTAAACAGACCTACGCTCATGTCAGAAGGGTTTTGTATTCAATTTTCAAAATGCAGTCACCAGATGGAATAAAGTCAAGAAGCATGTCAATGACGATTTTATTGGAGAAACTATGAAATTCGAAGATCATACTATTATTAACAAAGTTGAAAGAATTTAGACTTCTGAGGTTTCTGTTATTGTTATACTCATAAATATCTCCCTTGATAATTATTTCAGATGTCCATTCGCGAGGGAGGAAACACATTTTTCATGTATTTCCCCCTTGTGCCCCCACTGAAGCAAAAACTGACAGTTTAAGAACTGTTTTGAAAAGCTCCCATGAAAACTTTCATTTCATACTCATATCGGCTACGTTTGATGAATTTTTTTTCAGGGGCCACTCTCCTGTACTGTTATCATCGATTAATAGCCAATTTTTTTCGAATCCTAGAGTTGTTACAAAGCCCTTTTGTTAGAAACTCCCTCCCGCCTCCTTGACTTGTTTCACTTATGAGTATTAATTGTAGGTACTCAGCTTCAGTCATTCATTAAATTGAATCAAGTGTTCAAAGCATGCACCTTAAACGTTGAAGTTGGGAAAAAATAACTCAAAATTATTCAATCTTCGCATTTAAAACAGCCACTATTTTGTTTTACGATTACTGATACCACTAGCTGAACTGATTCTCAAAGTTATTCATGACACCTATCATTCCTGAAATTTCCATGCAAATCCTAGCAAAACTGTAGTGTCTGAGCCGGGAAAAAGCGCATCTTGTTCCATAGCCATATGTTGCCATAGTAATACATACAGCGCATATTGTTCCATAGTAATACCGGAAAATTCAGACCGCTATAATTTCGCTAAATATGATGCAATCTTTATAAAACTTGCAGAGTTAATCAATCTTATAAATAGACATCTGTGTACTGAATTTCATTGAATTTAAGGGTACCGTTAAGATTTTATTCAAGAAAACATAAAATCGATAAATCATACTATTACTAACAAAGTTGAGTGAATTGCGACTTCTCACGTATTTGTTGTTGTTGTACTCATCAAGGCCTACATTCTTGATTTTTTTCAGATTTTTCGGATGGAAGGTGTCCAATCGCGAGGGGGGCGGGACACAAATTTTTCGTGTATTTCCCCTCCCTGTGAGCCGCTCGAAGCAAACTTTGCCAAACTAAGACCTGTTTTGTAAAGTTCTCATCAAGACCTTTCATTTGATACCCATATCGGCTACTTTCAATTAAATTTTTTTTCGGGGGGTCACTCCTCTACATGGGGAGACCCCCCTTCAATACCTTATAAAATTTTTTAGTAGTTGATCTTTGAAGAGATCACCACTTTACACCTACATACAAAATTTGACGCTTCTAGCTTAAGTAGCTTCCGAGAAAAACTGCTGTGACACACGGACGGACGGACGGACGGACGGACGGACAGACAGACAGACGGACAGACAGGACGCGATTTTAGAAGGGTTTTGTAAAATTATTTTAACAAAACCCTAAAAAGGAAAGAACAAATTTACGTCATATCTAACCAGCAACTGAACAATCTCCTTCAATGTTGATAAACACTCTAAGACGTGACACATGTTTCGGAGTAGTGTTAAATGGAAATGGTTGATCTGAGCCTCTGCTTCATTTTGAGCGCTTGTTTCAAAGGATTTAATTGAAGTTGTTCTTGAATTCGCTGCAGGGACCTCCAACTTCTTCGCTTTTAGTTCTGCCAAATGAAATGTCGTTGGCAAAAAGTGATTGTAGCGCAGGTTCGAGCAAGGATGATTTTTATAGAAAAAGTAGGAACTCAAGTTTCTATGGAAGCTTGAGCAAGAATTTCCACACGGTGCAGGATGATTTTAGTAATACCTTTGCTGGTTTCTTTTTGATTTTTATATAATTTAGCATTTAGCTCCTTCCATCCTTTCGTGCCGTGGTAGACCAACAGAAACACAAATAAAATTTGAATGTATAATTATCAATTCACTGCCTGAGAGTTAACGTTTACCAATTTGGAATTTACTCGTAAATGTTCGCAATCCGTGGTCTTAACGCCACTAAGTTTCAGTTCAAAATAGACCCTTGCCAAACAATCACCGTGATTCTCCTTGACTTTGTGAAATGCAATTCCTATAGCGGGATTGCTACTCAAACAGCGAAATTTTCCATCATAACTTCGCTTGTACGCATCATAGTCTCGCAGTCTTATGCCTCGGAGAATTTTGAGACTTAAATCAGCACTCTCATCTTTTGCAGTTATTTTGGCTTTTGTCTCCTTTGGAAAAAATGTACTTTCTAAAGATAGTGGTGTACTTGTATTTGGTAACTGATTGATATAAAAAAATCTGGTATGAAAAGAAGATAATAGCCAGAATGAAAATAGCCAACAACGTCATTTTAGTCTTCTGTTTGTAGAAGGGCTTGTAGTACATATTTTCTCGTTTCCCCCATGTTTTCCTCATGGTCGTATGTGCGTGGCGGGCAATGGTCTAGCTGGAAATTTTGAAACTATATTGTTTGGCACCGCTCGTCGCCGACATTTAGCAAAATTTATCGTAGGTACACAAGTCACTCGTCGGTTCTTCCCCGATGGTAATAATGCACACTCGTTCCGGTTGTTTTTAAAATTTACGTCGTCTTTTGTAGATTCGATTACGTTATCAATTGAAAGTAATTTTCGTTTATAATGATCAGGCGTAATTAAGTGGGAAAAATCGGAAGAATTAGACAGGCACACGTTAATTACCGACAAACAAAACAATTTTTAATTAATATTATGGTTGGAATCGGTAAAATTTGACAAATTTTAAGGGGTTTAAATGATACAATGATTTTAGCGTTCATATAATTTAAGGGGTTAACCGTTTCGTTCTAAGCATTTGTATACCGCGTTACACCGTAATTCGTTAAACTATATTCAAAAGATATTGTAATAAAATAACTACACATTAAAATATTAAACAGTTTTAGAATTTTGTTTCCCGGGAGTTAAGTACAAAAGACATTTTCTGGACCTATTTTTCATGCGAGAAAAAAAAAACGAGTGTTGCGATGGGGAAGGTGACTGAATGGTTACTCATTGTTAAATTGAGTTTGTGCTGTGTGCCTGTGGCAGCGCTGGCTTTTAGAGCTATAGCTCCTCGGTTATTACAAGCTTTACGAAGAAATAGATCTAGTACCTAAAATGCCTGCATTTCTGAATAAACAAGCACAGTTTTCCACAGAAGAAACAAACGAGACACGTTTGATAACGAAGATTTGTTGGGTAGTTGAAGCAGTAAATGGCCAGCTCAAGAATTGGAGAGCTTTGAATAATGTTATATACCGAATGTTCAAATACCATATATTGGAGATTATGTAAAAATCGTGTGCGCAATTCTTAATGCTTTTCATCCAGCAAGAATTAAAAATGTTGAGGACGACAATATAATTGCCCAACAAATGCTAATTTAGTGAAGATGCCCAATTGCTTACAACGAACAGTTGAAGAAAATGGAGAGTTGTTGGCTGCTGTGCCTATGTTGCATCTGTACTTTGGTATTTGGGGTACGGGCGCCATAACTAAACTCAAACAAAAACACCAAGCCTTGCGTAGGCAGATACTTTTCAAGACGCTGCTACTGGATGGTTTAGTGATGTTTCAGCCAGTGAAAGCGAAGAAGAAATATAATTTAAGACATTTGTTATAAATACTTTAGTGTAGCTAATTTCTTCTATTTAATAAAGTAATTTTTTTGAAAAAATCTAGCCTTTCAATTCGACTGTCAGATTTAAAAAAAAAAAATATATATATATATATATATATATATATATATATATATATATATATATATATATATATATATATATATATATATAATATGAATTTATTTTATATATATATAATATGAATTTACCGATGGGCGAAAAATGGTAGATCTTTACCCACCTCCTTTTCGCCCTTGATGCCGTTTAGAGCCCTTCAATGGCAAGCTTCGGTAGTGGGATGGTCTTCGCCGAATACACCAGTGTTAGTATATGACATCAAAGTATGCATTTGCCGACATGGACCATAAAAACCAGTTCAAGGTGTAAGAGATTTTAAATGTTTCTAGCTTAAATGATTTTGTAAGGATATACAACTAATAGGTATTTTATTTAGATATTGATATAGCTTCAAGCAGTATTTGATTGACTATATATTCACAAAGCGGTAACCGTTTATCTTCACAACGAACATGCTAGATAACAATAGCATTTTTCGAAGGAGCTGTTACCTTCCGAATATCTAAATGTTCACTTCAGTCTATTTTTCATTTCATCATGAATCCAATTTCGTAACAGACGATCAAGCCACCTCGGTATGGTTTCATTTCTAACCGCAAAGATTCACTAAATTTCATCTCATATAGATGTGTAATATTTCAAAAATTGAAGCATGCAATCATTTCATATATGTGGTCATCTAGACAAACTTTCACTTCAATATACCAAATTGAACTTCAACCCTCATCATCGCCCATCATCGGTATCTGTATCGCATTTCAAATGCCGTGCAGCAATCCATAATAGTTTCCACGCAATTTCATGAGGAAACAAAATCCAATATCCGAAAACTATTTTCCCACTTGATATGAGTTTTTTCCTTCGTCTTTTGGGCCAAGGTTTAGAAGGCTTACAATTTTCCCAACGAATTGGATAGTACGTTTCTTGCATGTTATTCATACTCCGAAACTTATACACGCACGTATTGGATAATGTACATTCACGTTCCTAAGAGTGCTTCTATGATTCAACAAAAATCGATCTCCTTGTAATTTTGTACTTGCATGTTTCAATTCAAATCAAACATCCTTCAAAGGATACACGATATGTGAGGATAATTCAGCATAGAGAGGAGTTTATGCGAATGATGCTACAAAGCTTTCTAGGAAGAAACAAGTTGGGTAAACAGACCTACGGTCATGTCAGAAGGGTTTTGTATTTAATTTACAAAATGCAGTCACCAGATCGAATAAAATCAAGAAACGATTTTATTGGAGAAATTATGAAATTCGAAGATCATACTATTATTAACAAAGTTGAACGAATTTCGTGTTCTGAGATTTTTGTTGTTGTTTTACTCATAAATATCTCCCTTGATAATTATTTCAGATATCCATTCGCTAGGGAGGAAACACATTTTTCATGTATTTCCCCCCTGTGCCCCCACTGAAGCAAAAACTGACAGTTTAACAACTGTTTTGAAAAGCTCCCATGAAAACTTTCATTTCATACTCATACCGGCTACGTTTGATGAATTTTTATTTTCAGGAGCCACTTTCCTGTACTGTTATCATCGATTAATGGCCAATTTTTTCGAATCCTAGAATGGTTACAAAGCCCTTTTGCTAGGAGCTCTCTCCCGCCTCCTTGACTTGCTTCGCTTATGAGTATTAATTGTAGGTACTCATCTTCAGTCATTCATTAAATTAAATCAAGTGTTCAAAGCATGCACCTTAAACGTTGAAGTTGGGAAAAAATAACTCAAAATTATTCAATCTTCGCATTTAAAACAGCCACCATTTTGTTTTACGATTACTGATACCACTAGCTGAACCGATTCGCAAAGATATTCATGACACCTATCATTCCTGAAATTTTCATGCAAATCCTAGCAAAACTGTAGTGTCTGAGTCGGTAAAAAGCGCATGTTGTTCCATAGCCATATGTTGCCATAGTAATAAATGCAGCGCATATTGTTCCATAGTAATACAGGAAAATTCAAACCGCTATAACTTCGCTAAATATAATTCAATCTTTATGAAACTTTCAGGATAGATCAAACTTATGAATAGTCATCTATGTACTGAATTTCATAGAATTTAAGGGTACCGTTAAGATTTTATGCAAGAAAACATAAAATCGATAAATCATACTATTACTAACAAAGTTGAGTGAATTGCGACTTCTAACGTATTTGTTGTTGTTGTACTCACCAAGGCCTACATTCCTGATTTTTTTCAGATTTTTCGGATCACAGGTGTCCAATCGCGAGGGGGGGGGGACACAAATTTTTCGTGTATTTCCCCTCCCTGTGCGCCCCTCGAAGCAAACTTTGCCAAACAAAGACCTGTTTTGAAAAGTTCTCATCAAGACCTTTCATTTGATACCCATATCGGCTACCTTCAATGAAATTTTTTTTCGGGGGGTCACTCCCCTATATGGGGAGACCCCCCTTAAATACCTTATAAAATTTTTTTTGTATTCGAACTTTGAAGAGAACATCACTTTACACCTACATACAAAATTTGATGTTTCTAGCTTAAGTAGTTTCCGAGAAAAACTGCTGTGACACACGGACGGACGGACGGACGGACGGATGGACGGACGGACGGACAGACAGACGGACAGACGGACAGACAGGACGCGATTTTAGAAGGGTTTTGTAAAATTATTTTACAAAACCCTAAAAAGGAGTATAGTCATGACTAGTTAAAAAGCCTTCAAAAGTTTTCTGATGGACAACCATTAACGAATTGATCAGGGTCTATTGAAATGAGAATACCCAGAAAACTAACCATTTAATTCCGTAAGTATTTAAAGCTGAATCCGAATGGCAGATTATATTTTCTGTTACTTTGATTATGAAAAATTCAATCTTAAGTTCCAAGAATAAAAACAAAAGGGCAAAAACTTTTTATGCATTCAACTTTTAAAAAGTTCCCTAAGAAACTCAGATCTCTTGGTAAAGTCTCTGACACAGAAAGAAAAATTTGGTTTTTATTTTGATTTTCCTGGAGGCATCCAACATCCTGAGCAAACAAAACTCATTTAAATGTACACAATAAATGTTGAATCTGCGAGTAAGTCGATCTCCGGAAATTTCAAAATAATATTTACAAGGCGTTTCCATTATTGACATTTTCAACTTTCCCAACTCAATACATCCCATTTGTACTTCTACATCAAATTACAAGAAAAGAAGAAAAGACCGTTCAGACTTTTGATTTCATTCAAATTCTTTTCAATGAGCGACAGGAGTTGTTCTTTTGAAATAAGATACTTTATTCCAATAAACACAATACTAAGCGTTCTTCAAAGTTTCCGGACATTTGGATTAAATTCAACTAAGCCTAATAAGATAAAAGGATCACGTAGCAATGGAAAAAATTGTTCAGGGAGTGTGGTGTGGAAAGAAAAATAACGAAAGAAAGTTCATTCAGACTTCGTTGGCTGCTTCTTCCTCCCTGTCCTCGTCATCGTCATCTTCTGCTTTTTAAGTTAGATTTATTATAAAAGTTTTTCAAAGACAGCTATATATCCACTGTTGAAAGACATCCCACCGTGGTATTTCCACTTGATTCCTATCCTTTCAAGAAAATTTAAGTGCGGTGAAATTTTTTGGACCTTTCTTTCAGTTTCGTCTATCTTTTTTTTTGGTTCCTACAATTTTCACCCTTATTCACTCGCCGACATTTTTTTGCTTACACTCGCATCTCACAAGTCACTCCATTTTCTCGGAATTTATACATACCGGGGATTTTAAACTTTTGCCATACTTTTGTGAAAGAGAGATCAACGTCTGTGTTTTAGAAAGTTTGCAATCGCCGGAAGTTGTTCTTTTCTAGCTCTGTCTTTCCTTTTTGAAAGATTTTTCATGAAGTGCTTATTTTGTGAGCGAGAATAATGTGGGGAAGTTACTTATGTAACTATTTTAACGCTTTAATTTGTAAATTATTTGCTTTTTATACAGCTTTGTGGCAGAATGGTGAATGATTAGCTGGCTTAGAAGGTAATAACAGACTTTTTGCTATTTATCTTGAAATCCTTCTTACACGAATAAAATAATATAAAGCAGATTTGACCCATAAAAATCTTTTTGGGTAGGAATAAATTTCTTTGCAAGTAAGTTGAGAAGTAAAGCATTTTTCTGTTGGAATTAAGTCTGTACATTATTTACGAGAAATGTGTGTATCATACGTGTATATTGCCGTTGGACAAGATTTCGCAGAATATTAAATGATCTCTAATATACGATTTTGAAACAACCGCATTGAGTGCTTTATTTACTGGAATTCATGCTTGTTACTTCTCTTACAATATTTTCATGACAAATAGGAAGCAGTTTTTTGCTAGTCCGTAAGTTTGCTTTCTCACGAATAAGGATCGATATCTTGATAAATATTTTATTGTATCGTTTTGCGTACATTCTTTTTAACATGGTATGAAGGTACATAACTTGACAACGGTACTAAAGTCAAACAAGTTGGGTAGACAGACCTACGCTCATGTCAGAAGGGTTTTGTACTTAACATACAAAATGCAGTCACAAGTAACGAATAAAATCAAGAAACATGTAAAAGACAATTTGATTGAAGAAAATCTGAAATTCGAAAATCATACTACTCAACAAAGTTGAACGAATTTTTGACTTATGAGGTATTTGTTATTGTTATACTCATAAATATCTCCCTTGATAATTTTTCCAGATTTTTCAGATCACTGGTGTCCATCCACGAGGGGGGAAACACATTTTTGATGTATTTCCCCCCTCATACCCCACTGAAGCAAAAACTGTCAGTTTAAGAACTGTTTTGAAAAGGTCCCATAAAAAGCTTTCATATTATACTCCCCTGTACTTTAATCATCGATTCATGGCCATTTTTTTGAATCCTAGAATGGTTACAAAGCACTTTTACTAGGAGCTCTCTCCTACCTCCTCGACTTGTTTCACCTATGAGGATTGTTAAAAATCATAATTTGAATCTCGCGCCTTTATTCAACTCTGTCTTGACTTTTTCTGAGCTTGACCGCTCCCTATAAACTTCAACACTCTACGTTCTGTGACTTTGACATGCAAGTGTTAATTGCGCCTTTTCCTTGCAAAATAGAAACATATTTTCAGTTCTTCCTATGCTGCTGTGTTTGTGGCAAAATCCAGCCAAGATGGCATCTGGTACGTGGATTCCGGTGCATCCTCACACATGACAAGACATAAGAATATGCTTGAAAATGCGACGGCTCCTGCCATACAGAAAATTAGAGTCGCAGACAACAAAGTACTACCCGTGCAATGCTCAGGAGAAGTGAGCTTAGATGTTTATGACGATGAAGGTCAAAACAAGAAGGTGCTTTTTACAAAAGTATTATGTGTTCCCGAACTCGCAACAAATTTATTGTCCGTAAGTCAAATTATTCGCAGTGGTGGCCAAGTTAAGTTTGACAGAACCGGCTGTGTTATTATGAACAGAAGAAATGAGATAGTAGCAACAGCAAGTGACATCAACAACATGTACCGGCTGAACATGCCAGGAAAAGGCTATGCATGCATGCCTGATGTCGAAGAACTAGACTTTTACCTGTGGCACCGACGAATGGGACACCTGAATTTGAATAGTCTACGGAAGATGACAGAAAACACTGACCATGTCACTCCGACGTATGTGGGCCAATGGAAACGCAGACTAAGGGCGGTGCCCGATATTTTAAAACATTTCTTGATGACTATTCAAAGAAGGTGTTCGTGTACTTTCTCCAAAACAAGTCAGGCGCTCTGAAGAAGTTCAAGGAATTCAGAAATGAAGTCGAAAACCAGCTGGGTGCTCGTATAAAAATCCTTCGGACAGATAACGGCTTGGAATACGTCAACAAGGGATTCTCAGATTATTTAAAAGGCATTGGCATCGTACATCAAATGACCACACCGTATACACCTGAACAAAATGGGACAGCAGAACGCATGAACAGAACTCTAGTAGAAAGAGCAAAGTGTATGCTCCTAAATGCAAATCTACCCAAGATGTACTGGGCTGATGCCATACATACTGCGGCACATGCAATCAATCGTTCTCCAACGAAGTCCTTATCTTTTAAAACGCCAGAAGAAATGTGGTCTGGTGAAAAGCCAAAGGTGAACCATATGCGTATATTCGGATGTGAAGCTAGGGTACACTTGCCCAAAGAGAAAAGCAAGAAATGGGATCCAAAGGCACAAAAGATGATCTTTATTGGATACTGCGATCATAACAAAGGCTACCGATACATAATACCAAATACAAGAAAAGTGGTAAACAGTCGAGATGCTACATTCCTTGAATCTACCGTGAAGTGGGACTATGTTCCTGTAGAAATATCTGAGAAGAAACCTGAAACAAATAAAGAAGAAGTTAATAGTAACAACTCTGAATCAGAGATGGATTCAACTACAAGTACTAATGACACTGTATGCGAAAACCCGTGTACTTCAGACAGTGAATACATTTCGGACACCAGCATTGATCTTGATAGTCCTCCAGTCAGCAAAATCACCCTGAGACCAAGAAAGAAAAATAAGGAAAAGACTAATCTAGATGATTCCGTTGAAAATACTTACCTGTGTCATCACGAAGAGGTACTGTCAGATGTGCGTACGACTTACACCGAAGCTATAAAATCGGTAATTAAAGAAAAATGGAGAAAATCTATCACTGAAGAACTGGATGCTCTACAGAAGAACAACACATGGACATTGGTAGAAAAACCCCAAAATGCCAAAGCAATTGGATGCAAATGGGTATTCCATATAAAAGAAGAACCAACTGTTCCACGTTATAAATCACGTCTATGTGCAAAAGGATATCCACAAACTGTAGGTATTGATTACCAAGAAACTTTTGCTCCAACAGTCAGGTATGATTCAATACAATTGTTCCTATCTGTAGCTGTACAAAATAATCTCAAAATCATGCAACTAGGCGTCAAGACAGCTTTCTTACATGGGAAACTTGAAGAAACCATATTTATGACTCCACCAGAAGGGTTGGACCATGGTGAAAATATGGTATGTAGACCTGAACAAGTCACTATACGGGTTAAAATAAGCCCCTCGCTGCTGGAATGCCAAATTTGACTCTACACTGAAAAGATTTGGTTTTGTAAATAGTAAAGTCGATCAATGTGTGTACATTGGTCAAGTCAATAAGAAGACATGCTACTTGTGTCTCTATGTTGATGATGGTCTCCTATTATCATTGAATGAATTTATAAGAGAACTGAAAAACATATTTGAGATGAAAATATTGGAAACTTCAAGTAATTTAGTGCGAATGCAAATAGAAAGATTTAGTAACTTCACATTCATACATCAGACTATATACATAGAACAAATATTAAACAGATTTGAAATGAATAATGCTAATCCTAATACTGTTCCAGTCGACCCTCACATGAAGCTACAGAAGGGAGATGGAGAGTACGAGAAGAACGTTCCATATAGAGAAGCTGCGGGCGCTCTTATGCATCTGGCTACAGTGAGTCGGCCCGACATAATGTTCGCAGTCAGTTTGGTGAGCCGATTTCGGATCTTTAAATATTTAAAAGATTCTACAAAGTATGGACTATGCTACTCACGTACACCAGAAGATTCTCAAGTCATTGGCTACAGCAATTCTGACTATGCAAACGATCTGGACACACGTCGTTCCGTCACTGGCTATGTTTTCTTCAAGAACGCGGCAGCCGTGACTTGGTCGAGTCAAAGACAACAAACTGTGGCTCTGTCGACAACTGAAGCTGAATTCATGGCAGCTTGTGACAATCAAACTGCCATCAGTGTTATTAAAAATATAAACTTTCACAAGAGGTGCAAACACATTGACATTAAATATCACTTCATTAAGGAAAAATATTTTTTAAAAATAATCGTATTAAAGTTTGTAAGCAGTGACTCTCAGTTTGCCGATACATCCACAAAAGGATTGTCAAAAGATAAATTTCATTTTATAAGGTCTAAACTTGGTATGTACTTGAATAACTCATTGTTATAAATAATCATTAATCTATATCATGTATGTTATTATGTTATTAATGAAATAAGGCTTGAATTCAGGGAGAATGTGAAAAATCATAATTTGAATTTCGCGCCTTTATTCAACTATGTCTTGACTTTTTCGGAGCTTGACCGCTCCTTATCAATTTCAACACTCTACGTTCTGTGACTTTGACATGCAATTGTTAATCGCGCCTCAATACTGAAATAAAAGACTTATCCTTGCAAAGTAGAAATATATTTTCAATTATTTCATCAAGGATTAATTGTAGGTACTCATCTTCAGTCATTCATTAAATTGAATCAAGCATTCAAAACATGCACCTTAAACGTTGAAGTTTGGGAAAAATACCTCAAAATTATTCAATCTTCGTATTTAAAATAGCCACCATTTTGTTTTACGATTACTGATACCACTAGCTGAAACGTCTCTCAAAGATATTCATGATACCTATCCTTCCTGAAATTTTCATGCAAATCCTAGCAAAGCTGTAGTGTCTGAGTCGGTAAAAAGCGCATATTGTTCCATAGTCATATGCTTCCATAGTAATACATACAGTGAATATTGTTCTATAGTGATACAGGAAAATTCAAATCGCTATAACTTCTTTAAATATGATTCAATCTTTATGAAACTTGCAGGAAATCTTATACATAGTCATCTGTGTACTGAATTTTATTGAATTTAAGGGTACCCATCAGAACAAGGTTGAGTGAATTTAGACTTTTCACGTATTTCTTGTTGTTGTACTTATAAAGGCCATGATTTTTTTCAGATTTTACGGATGAAAGGTGTCCAATCGCGAGGGAGGGGGAGTACAAAACCCTTAAAACAATCAGTACGAAATTCGGTCGTAATCAATTCCGTGTGTTTGAAAAAATTGAGAGAAATAGTTATATATGACTGTTCAATGGCCTATCAATTTAAAAGAAGCACAAGAATTGTTTGCAAAAAAAGCAACAAGAAAGGAATTCACACGAATATGACATTTTTGAACTTAAAAATAAAATAAAATATGAAACCAGAAGCAAGTGTTAATGTACACTATGACAAGTTTAAGAAATGGCCTTTGTAGTAAGGTCATGAGGAAAAGAGGAAGAAATAAATAAGATATAAAACACGTGATTTGGATATTTGTAGTAAAATAGGTAGATTATATTGCTGCCTCGGCAAAAGAGGATGGTAGGATCCGCCGAGATTTGGCCTTGTCTGGGGACGCGTGAATGCGCTGGCATCCTAGCGTTGCGGTGTCGTGGGGCGGGTTCTTTTCCTCGGCACAAAACCCACTACGAACACTATTTGTTCGCATTCACGAATTTGAAGCGACCTAGTGCGATCGACGGGTGTCGAAGCCGAGTTGACCTACTATGGGTTGAACTAGCTTTTTGCCAGTAACAAACTGGGCCGGGAGAAAACAGACGAGCTTAGGAAAAGACTTCGTCGTTACCGTCGATATTTATGGCCGACAAATAAGAGTGGGGCATCCAGATGGAAGCAGTTCCCTCTCGCACCCTCCCAACCGGATCAAGATCCAAATGCAGACGTGGCCATATATTTCCCATTTGCGTGAAAAACTCATACAAACATAATTTGCATGAATTTTTCCATCAAATGAGAAATATAAACGTGACGAATTTTCGTTATAGTATTATGCAATGGAATCACATAACACTATACCATACAAGGGCATGGAAGCGGAAGGCCACTCTACGCGGCGAGAGCCCCTATAAGGCCAAAAGAAAGTAGGAGCGCGCCCAATGGCTAGCTCATTTCAGTAAAGGGGCCAGCCATCGTCGCAGTTCCCATACTCGGTCAGGTTGGAGGAAAGGAAAAACCGAGTTTACGGTTTAATTCAAAATTCTCTTTTTATTTTTATTTCCATAACAAAAATTAAATTTCACATTTCAATAATAACAATCATCTCCAGATACAAAACCCGTTTGGAACTGCAAAAGCTATTAATTTCTTTCAACCTCTAATTATCAACAGATCAACATTTATATTTACAAACATCATTTCCAAGTTTAACCAAAAATTATTATTTTTTTTAACTCTTTGAATTATCATTATAATATCTGTCCGTGTTTCATAGACCAAACGCTTAAAAATACTCTTCCACATTTAATCATATAAAAGCAAAAGCAATTTGCAAAACACACAATGATGTGGGAATGAGTGAAATTCCACGCGAAAATCACTTCGCTGATTTCCCGACACAATAAAACTCAAATACGAGTTTTGCGAATCACTGAAACACTTCGTATTTGAGTGATGAGTGTATGTCATTTTGTTTCCCACTCCTCCACTTCTTCAATGATACACGCACACATTCTCGCTCTAAGCAAACCAAAAATTATTTCAAACTTATCAGGCAGTCCGATATACATGTATATATATATATATATATATATATATATATATATATATATATATATATATATATATATAGTATATATATATATATATATATATATATATATATATATATATATATAGTATATATATATATATATATATATATATATATATATGTATATATATATATACATACATATATATATATATATATATATATATATATATATATACATATATGTATATATATATACATATATATACATATATATATATATATATATATATATATATATATATATATATATATATATATATATATGTGTGTGTTATATGCATAGTCCACATGGTGTGGTGCCTAGAGCACTAAGCCCGTAAGCCAAAGGTCTCTGGTTCGAGTTTCGTTGGCGTCAACGAGATTTAGTTCAACTGATTCTTCGGACCGACTATAAGCCTGTTTAGTTACGAAACGCGCTGGTTTAAAATCAGAACGTATCGGAGCTGGGTGGACAAACACACGGCCAAAGCGTGATAATGATTATATCACCTTGTGGAGTGCCGAAACATTCGATCACGACAATGAGATACTCTAACTATCTCTATGCGAAGGCCCAAGAGGGGCTGTAGTGCTACAAAGAAGAAGCAGATAATCTATCAGGCAGAGCGGCTTTTAGCATGCAATATAAAACTAGTAATAATCGGAAGATTCCGTAGAAAAATCGAAAGGCAAAATCGAAATGTCGTTCGTGTAGTAGGATACGCCATTGGAGAACCGACAGTGTTTGCAAAAGCCACAAAGACAAAAAGAAAAATGGCGGCGAAAATTAAAATGATAATTCGAAGAAATACTTAACGTTTTCTGTGTATGATGAAATTTCATCCACTGAGTACAAAGATATTTGGTTGGTCGGCTCTGGAGCAACACGCCATAGTATTTTTCGACGGAAATAATTCATAACCTTTTCCTACGAGACTGCATGGAAATGTGTAAGATTGTGAGCGACATATTTCTGGATGTCAAATTTATTGGAACCACCAAAATTCAAGTGTGGGCTAAAGGAGAAAGGGAAACATGCATTTTCGAAATTGTTTGATTTGTTCCAAAAGCCAAGTCAATATATTTTCCATCAATTAACTATCAACGAAAGGCTACAATACGCATTTCACGGACAATGGATGCAAGGTTGTCAACAAAGTAGGTGATTTGCTCGCTTTGGGTTGTATGGATTCAAACGATTTGGTTCGTATGGCATTTAAGCTGTCCAAAATTGATCGTACCTGTGGTACGTCGAATACTAAGGAAACAGCGTATTCATTGGAGAAGTGACACAAGTGACTAGAAGCGATCAATGTGGTGACAATCAAGAAGATGTGCGTGTGTGTCTGATTCCGTGCATGGTGTAGCATTAACTAATCTTCAAGATTGCTCAAAATCTTGAGCAATTGAAAACCAATATTCGTGAAGTTTTGGCCGAGATATTGCCGGAAATGTGCCGAAAAGTCATTGAAAATGATCTCAAAAGGATTAAGGTCTAAGGTAGGTCCCGTGGAAAACATTTGAATAATGTTGTGTTTTATGTATAATGGCAAGGCTTAGTCTTTATATTGACTAAAAAATTTTGTTTCCATCTGAATATCTTATGTGTTTTCTTTAGCTTTATTTTCCCAAGCGTAAACTGGATAACCTTATGTATATGTGATATTACGAAATTTGTGATTTGTGTGTGTGAATATCTGCGGTTTGTTTAAAACTATAAGTTTCTATAGATCCACGTAAAAACCTGGAGATCTTATCTCAAAAAACTAAATGGCGGCTTGTTGAAGCTTGAAATTACAAAGGCTTTTAAATAAAGATGGGCTCAAACATACTTGACGTCCGTACATACCGAGGGGTTAATTGTAACTCCGATTATTACCTGCGAAGTTCTAGATATTAGCACAGATGTGTCCAATTAAGACTAATTGTTATCATCCGAGCAATGAAAGCTCTGATTTTACAACTAAATAGCCTGAAGCGGAGTGCTTGCGCAGGAATCTCGCCAGCTCCACCCTCAACACGAGCGAGCTCAACAAAACAGAATTGCATCCTTTATGTAGTTTCACAAAGCTTACCAGCGTCTCGAACAAAGCAATGAGCCCATTGTGTTTGGTGATCGCTGCGCAGTCAGCAGTGCTAATGTGATTTATCTTTGTGTAACCCTTTTTCAATTCCCTTAGTAACGACCTTCAAATTTTCAAACGGCAGCACACGAATAGTACACAGTAGAATATTCTGGTTTCGAACCTCATTCAGCGTGAATTATTGTATGTCCACACTTAAGGCAGCACCACACTGCGTTTAGTATCCTATGCTTACCGGAAGCGTCCTGATTGAAGGTGGTGCTCATTACAATCGGTGAAAGGACATAGTGACTGTTCGACTGCGATGCACTTTTCCTGAATGGAATGTTTTATTGGATTATATTAGACGGTGTAATGATTTTTTCGTCTTAACTCCGTACGAACGAATCGGAACCGACCTCTCATCGGTTCTAGATGTGAAGTCTGAGTTGTGTCAACGAATGGTACCAACCAGTCCGTGCACCGTAATCCATTTCGGGGTTGCTGCTTGTCGGCCAGCTAGATTGGAGAGGATTTTGGTCGCAGGTCTTTAAATGGATTACGCCTAATTACATATTTCAGCCACCATTAAATGCCCGTTTCAAACGCGTCGAAAACACAAACATACGGAAGAGAAAACTACTTTACTTTATTCCGTATTTCTTCATTATTCCAGTCAATCAAAAGAAAAGCTACATTCTATTTCGCGCTCCCGAATTTTGCCGACGCGGTACCGAAAAATATACTACGTTAATTCGAACCCGAAGAATGCTACGCTAAGAAAAAACGACAAAGCCAACAAAGGTACCGCGTACTGCACGTGACGCGAAACCGGCCTCAGCAGATTTGTCAAAACCCTACCCTCCTCCCGGCATACCATGCACTCCCACTGCCTCTAAAAAAGAAGGGCCACTGGAAAGGAAAGTGGTTTTTTTTTCGTTAGTAATTCATGTTATTATAAATCACATTATAATATAGCATTTTTCAAGCAAGATTAATTGAAAAATTAGGAAAAATGTAAATAGATTTCTTCCAGATAGCCCAAAAGAAATTAATTTGCATCAATAAATATTATGACAAAACAGTTTTAAGTAATTAATTAATATGCGTGAAGCGAATGAAAAAAAATTTCATCCTAATTGGATTGCATATAATCTCGTGCGATACTCATGTAAAGTTCAATCTTGTGGAAAATATGCATGCATAATTATTTGTATTTAAAGAGATCGTTATTATTATTTTATGAAAAATAAAATCCTTTTCCTTAATTCGATACTAATAAGCTATCTCACTCACTGCACCTTCTTAGAAAGAGATTAAATACATTTTTTTTCTTGTTTCAGATATGGAAATCAATCCACCAGCATTAGATAAGCATACTTAACCTCCTTTTATAATTTTGTCAAATTTATTTGTTTTGTCGATAGTTTATCTTACTAATCAGAAATCATAGTGAATAATTCTTAATATAGGTCAGTGTCTTTCATTATATTTCTGATAAAACAGAGTATTTGGTTAGGATACTTTGTCTTTGATAACACATTAATACTTTTATTGTAATCAGATTAAGTAAAATCTGTCAAAATAATAATCAATTCATTTGATTTTCTATCCAACCTTCAAATTACATCAGTTGATTTTCTGTCCTATCTTGAAATCAATGGATATACCACACTAAGTAGTTAAATTGTGAAGAGTAAAGATTATACTCTGATGCATGCATTGCATCAATTTAGTTTTTCTCAAGTTACGCTAATACTATGAAGAACATATATTTCATGTGCAAAAATAAAAATGTTCCTTGTTCTCACAGTGGAGATCATACAAATAGCAGCTGCTATTCTTAGTCTATGATATCTAAATGAATAATTTTGGATTGTGTGCATGTGTGGGGATGGTTTAAAATAATGCTAAATCCCTACTACTTCAAAACTAATTGTACCTTCCGTAACTCGCACCACTCATGGCTGTAGAGGCAGTATTTCTGTAGTTTCCACTACCACCCATCCAACTCTCCACTCCTTTCCAGGGCTGTACGCTTTTCTTGACACTCAGAGGCTCTGTTTAGATCGGAAAATAGGCTAGCTGCTTCTCGCATTTCGTCACGCCTAGTTACCTCTTCCCGTATTCTGTTTCCGCCAATGGCCTTATTCTCACTGCTACACGTACAGTAGCAATATCCGACATCGCCAAAAACTTCATTTGTCACTGCACTTCAAATCCGGCTTCAATTAATAAACTTAAGCACCTTTTCAGTATATCAAAAGATAAAAATAAATAAGAGTCTAACGTAGTTTTCAATAACTTTACAAACAAACAATAAATAACTACAACAAATTCAATATTTATAATCACACAAATATGACATGCCCTCCGTTAAACTCTTTGCCGGTCATTTTTCAGTTTTCTCTTTGACCCACATTCGCCATGTGGCTGTCAATTCGACTTTGACATCCCACGACAAAACTGACGTAGGATAGGAAGCCGTCACGACGGACACGAGATGGAAAGTCACATGGCAGCAAAGTGTATTAGTAGTGGTCGCCAGCGGCGTCCAAAGATTCATTCCAATGGTAAATCTTTGTAAATAACTTGTTATACTCGTAGCGTAAATTTCACAACTCGGAGTAATGATCTTTCCATTACGGATCCCTAATCTTCAACAATTATCTGATATTCACGCACCAGGGGTGGTTCCTTGATTTCGTTCTACTACTTTTATACATTTTTCGATTGTGATGATATGTCATACTGAGATTAATAGTATTACTTAACAGTTCGTTCTATTTGTTCATTTCCAAAACTGACGCAGAGAGAGAATGGAGAATGGAGAACGGAATGAATAACTAGACTTGCAGTTAGACGACCAACTTCACGTGGTGGTTCAGTGACAGTGATCTGGCATCTAACACTTGTCGGCTGATTAACAAATTATGTAGGGATGACATTTTTCTGTTGGGCATCGCCCCGATATATCGGAGGTTATTACAATAGTAGTTGTAATATATCGGAAGGGATGAAAAGATGTCTGTACTCCTTGGTGGTTGCAAGCGGAAGAGGCCCAGCACACGTTTATTACAATTGACATTACAAATGTCATTATGTCAAATATTATAGATAATTCACAATAGTAATACATGTTAAAATAATATCCAATATTATAGTACAATAAAATAATATAATAATATCCAACAACCTCTTCCTTAAATTGTTTACATCAATCCATACACTATTTTCAGAGTGATGAGGAAATATACAAAGTTTACAAAATAAATTTCAAAGTGTAAATTAATCTGCATACATACATTTTACGATAATTACTTTAACTGATTTCAATTCTAATTACATGTTTCATTTCAATAATAAAAGTTTAGATCTATTTCATTTATTCAAAAATCATAACTAGTATTTTATTTTTGACCTTTCATTTTCTCTATGGCTTCTAATAATGCTACTCTACGGGCTCTATCATCTCCCTCTCTTACGTCTATTTCGGCATCTGCGGTTGCCATCGAGTGATCCTCCTGCTGTTCTTCGCCATTGTAGGAAATCTCGGAAATGTTGGGTGAATTTGAAGGATTATTTGAAGAATCATTGGATTCCTCGATCGGCACATCGTTTTCATTGGCTGGTCGAATTTGATTTATATGTCTTTTTATAGGACGATTATTATTATTAATCAGTGGACAAATGTAATTTCGCGGACCAATTTTATTTTTGACAACAGCAGACGACCAACTCGGTTTACTGGGGTCGCTATAATTTCGAATATGGACTTTTTGTCCAACTGAAAATTGTACATTTCGATTGCCTCGAAAATTTTTAATTGCAACATGTTGAGCTTTTTGAATGTTTTGCTTTAATAGTGGCGGTTTTAGCAAACTAAACCGAGACCTAAGTTCTCTATTAAAAAGTAGTATTGCAGGAGACTCCCTTGTTGTACAGTGCTTCATGATGCGATAGTTAAATAAAAATTGGTTTAAAGTCACTTGAAAATCGGATTGATCCTGTTGGAGTGCTGCATATAAAGATTTCTTCAAAGTTTTACCAAAGTTTTCAGCCTGACCATTCGTTGCAGGATGACCAGAAGCTGTGAAAACATGCCTTATCTCGTTCATATCAACAAAATTTTTGAAGTCTTGTGATGTAAATTGTCTACCGTTATCGGTTACCAAGGATTCCACTAAGTCAAATCGACAAAAAACTTCCCTAAGCTTATCTATAGTGAATGAAGACGTAATCTGTCAATTTCGAAAAAGAGTCCACTATTAATAAAATATAATAACCTTTGATTGGACCGGCAAAGTCAACATGAATTCTTTGCCATGGAGAGAATGTTGGCGCCCACGGAATTAACGTTGCCTTTTCTGGGCTAGCCTCATATTTTTGACATAGACTACAATTTCTTACCAAATTTTCAATTTCGTGATCCATTTTTGGCTACCAAATGTATGAGCGCGCCAAAGATTAAGTTTTTACTATACCGAAGTGTGAATGGTGTAGTAAATCCTTAATTTAGTAGGAATCACTGTGCGATATCCCCACAAAATGCAATCTCTCTCTACTGTTAGCTCTGAATGCCTGGTTCTAAATGGCTCAAAATCTTTGCCGTCCAATTTTTCCAAAGTTCCATCTTGAATACAACTTAATACATTTGACAGAATTCTATCCCTTTTTGTTTCAATTCCTATGGTTTTATAATTTAAATTTAACGGATTAATAAACCCTACATAATCTATGTAATTTGGTTCTGGTTTTTCTTCAGTAATTTCTGATTGAGGCATCCTAGACAAACTGTCCGCCTTATTTGAGGAGCCCTTTACATATTTGATATTGTAATCGAATCCAGAAAGTGTAAAGGCCCATCGTTGCATTCGTGATGCAGCCATTACGGGAATGCCCTTATGTTGACCGAAAATAGCCAAAAGTGGCCTGTGGTCGGTTTTTAATACGAAATGCATGCCCAATAAATATTGTTTCAACTTCGTTACGCTAAATATTATTGCGAGTGCTTCTTTTTCAATTGAACTGTTTCTTTTTTCAGCGCTGTTTAACGCTCTTTATACAAAAGCAACGGGCTTTTCACTTCCGTCATCAAACACATGCAATAAAATTCCAGCGATCGCAAAATTAGATGCATCAGTCGACAAAACTGTCGGTAGTTTAGGATCAAAGTGAACAACCGTTTTACTCGAACAGATTTCCATCTTCATTTGTTCATAAGCTTTCTGACGCTGGTTTGTCCAGTTAAACTCAACATCCTTTTTTAATAAGTCGTACAAAGGAGTCATTTTATCAGCAAAATTCGGAATAAAATTTGAATGGTGGTTAACCAGACCACTAAAAGCTCTCAATTCGGAAACATTGGATGGTTTGGGTGCATTCAAAACAACTTTAATGCGTTCCTTATTATTGGAAAGACCTGTTGCGTCAATATCAAAACCTAAGTACGACATTTTCTTTTAAAAAAATTCGCACTTATTAGAATTTAACCTCAATCCAGCTGCTCTGAGACGTTGCAGTACATCTCTTAATGTTTTGAGATGGACTGACAAGTTTGGTCCAGTGATGACAATATCATCCTGGTAGCAAAATACGTTTTCAAATTGTGATAAAAGACCTTCAATCGTCTTTTGAAATATTACTGCCACTGGGTTGACTCCAAAAGGTAACCCGGTCATTGAAAAAATTCCTTTGTGAGTACTCCAGGTACAAATGTTCTGAGATTGTTTGTTCAAAACAAGCTGATTATAAGCGTTGGACATATCGAGCTTTGCAAAGAGCTTGCCACCTTGCATTGAAGCAAATATTTGTTCAATACGTGGCAGAGGATATTTAAAGTCCTGAAGAAATTTATTTATGGTTGTCTTATAGTCACCACAAATTCGAAGCTTGCCGTTTGGCCTCAAGATTGGAACAAGAGGTGTGCCTCATTCAGAATCATTAGCTGGAACAAGCATCCCGGAACTCACTAACTGGTCCAATTGGTTTTCAATTTCCTCTTTCTACGCAAAAGGAATAGGGCGCGGCTTACAAAATATAGGTTGACAATCAGGCATGAGTGCTAAATTGATTTCGGCTAACTTGTATTTACCTAAGCCACTCTTAAAAATATCCGAAAACTCACTTTTAAGCGACTCACTAATTTCACTATAATCATACGAGATTTGAGAAGTTTCGTTAATAACCAAGTTAACTGTAGGTTTTTGGACTAACTCAAAATTAAATCCGCGTAAAAAATCCCGACCAAATAATGTTGGTCTGTTTGTGTCAGTTACGATTATGTTACCTCTTATTTTCTGGCTGTTGAAGTTTACAGTTACCTCGAATTGTCCATACAATTTCAAAGTCTCACCTCCATAGCCGGTGAATGATGATGTGCATGATCGAAGAATCCGTCTGTCGTAATTGCGATTAAATACATTGATAGACATCAGCAAAAATGGCGCTCCTGTATCACACATTGCCAACATTGATTGGCCTTCAATTTCCACCGATAGCTCGTAACAATTCGATGCACTACTTCGACCGTCTATGGCAAAAACCGAGAAGTCCGAACTAACATCTTCAATTACACTGTAAATGGAAAAATTATAATTAGCACCCTCATCATTCTGAATGTATTTAACTTCATTATCTTCTCTACGACTTCCCTTGTTTCGGCATATGCTCGCTAAATGCCCCTGTTTCCACATGAATGACACTTCGGTGTGCGGAACTTGCATATATCTGACATGTGTTTCTTCCAACCACAATGTCGACACACTTTCTTAGGTTGAGAATTGTTCGTTGAACTATTGTTTCCCTCGTTGTTCGTCTTTTTCGGCTTATTTCTGAACTTTTGAACAAAATTCACTTGTTGACACTTTTCGGCATATTTCGTCTCGTATATTAACTCTTTCTTTAGCGCACTGCTGAGGGACAGAGTTTCATCTTCCTCGCATAATTTCTCAAAAATTTTCGTTGGTAGTTCTGTGATGAACTTATCTAGAACTTTCTGCTCCATGCCGCTTCCAAATTTGCAGTTCATAGACAGTTTCTTAACCCGAGCAAACCACGCGGCCACCGATTCACTGTCCAACTTTTTCGCAGAATAAAAATTCTTTCGTTCCCGAAATACGATTACTGGTGGCAGAAAATGCCTTTTTAATATGTCCACCAGTTCTTTATACGTTTTCGCGCTTAGTAAAGTTGGGCTGCATGTAAAATGTATAATGCTGTATGCTTCCGATCCAATCATTTTCAACAATGTTGAAACTTTCCCCTCTGATGTGGTGCAGCCGACTTCGATGAAGTGCATCTCTAGTTGTTCGTTCCACAATTGAAAATTTTCATGAACGGAAAATTCCGGCATATTCGATGCCCTGACCACTGAGCTAATCACCTGGCTGATATTCAAATCGTCGTTTGGCATTGTTAAATGTTATAATATAACACAACCCGTTAACCTTGACACCCTCGTCGCCAATTTGTAATATATCGGATGGGATGAAAAGACGTCTTTACTCCTTGGTGGTCGCAAGCGGAAGAGGCCCAGCACACGTTTATTACAATTGACATTACAAATGTCATTATGTCAAATATTATAGATAATTCACAATAGTAATACATGTTACAATAATATCCAATATTATAGTACAATAAAATAATATAATAATATCCAACAGTAGTCAAATCAGATTAAATGAGAATAGTTCATTGTAATCATAGAGATTCCTGTGAAAGAATTATTGAAAGCTGAACAAACTCTAGTTTATTGCTTTTTTGGTGATAGAATTATAAAGTTAACACTTTGTCGGGCTTATGTGAGCATATAACAATATAATCAATTATTATTAGATGAAATTTAAATCATATATCTATTGATCAATTTATGTATATGGTCATAGGTAGGCAATTTTAGGGAAAAACAAAAGCATTAGTGAATTTTTTTCGTTTCCAATGGAGCTTATTTGCAATACAATAAAATAGATTCAGCAACTCACAATCGTTTAAAATATTCAAATATGTTCATAAAATCATTTTCAATTCACTAAACAATGCATGGTACTATCCTGCCTGAAACTTTTTTTGTAAATAAACCCGATTTCATGATCAATACAAATTCAATGAAGTGCAAATGAAATACTTTACCTGCATTGTTTCATAAATTACTAGCAATTCTAGCACATAAAAGGCCCAAACTTTTCAATAGGACACAAAAGTATTCTATACTCTTTTCAAAGAACAAATTTCATGTTATTCTTTTCCATTTGGTAAATTAAATCCTCAAAATCCGTTTTAGAGTTTTGCCCGCAAGCATCATCACGTGTGAACGTATGTTCACACTATTCCGAATATGTATTCTGGTGTGTGTGCATTTTTAGAGTGAATGTACTATATTTAGTTTTCCATAGAAATAGTGTCTGTATGAAGATTAACATTTTATCACTTGTACAGGACAAAATTGAAAAGTTGATTTTCCAGTTAAAACTTTCCGTTTGGCTCTCTAATTCATTTAACAGGTTTCCTACTTTTGAATTTTTCATGAACGAAATACGCAAATGGATACGATGGTGATCAAGTTTGGCAGACGGGTGTGTATTGTTCATATAAGGATTTTACAGATTGGCAAGCCATAGAAATTTTCCATTTTAGCTCAAGTCTACTTGTCCATTCGTTCAGAGAATTTGTTTAATTTTTCAACAATTGTGCAAATACTATACACACGTAGTTCGGTGGTTGGCTGGATTTTGTGAAGTTTAACAGAGTTTTATTGTGTTCTCAAGGGAATTTATATGCTTTTATGCAAGCTGTACATTTTACCAATGAATTTCATCAATTTGGTTTTATTATTATGTTCATGGTTAATAATTTGATCTGCAATTGTAATACTTTATGCATGTTTTACTTAAGAAATTAATTTTAAAATGAGTGGTTACTTATTCTTTCCTTTCAGCAAATTCTTTCAAATATTTAATGATTTTCCTTTAGGATTCCTTCTTTATTATTTCATTTTACATCAACTTTAATGCAATGTAATCAGTACATTCGTCTGAAGAAAGCCATGCATGTAACCACTGAGAAATGTAAGCATGCATAACATGCCTGTAGGTGTATGAAATCATTAAATCATCCTCCACTGACTGCAACTAATTCGAAATAATCCTCGCTAAGGTTAGTACAAGTCAAATCCCCTACCATAAGTTAATTTTATTTCATTAGAGACAGTGCCGGTATGGCATTGGAGTCGTTACCATCCGCTTATACTCACACTAGGCATTTTACAGGACGACAACGACGTTGGACTGGGGTCGGATTTGTGTACTCAACAATCCCATTCATTTGAATTTTCTTCTCCTGTGAACACCAAATGAATATATAACCATGCTGCCCACATACAATTTCCAATCATGGAATATCTAGGACTTGGTTTGGCTCTTGGCAAAGGATTCTTATATTCAACGCAATTCAGAGAGCGTTCCGTTGCTGTTGCTATCACAATTGTTTCGATGCGATGTATTGAGAGGTAAGTCTACTATGAAAACCAGTGTATTTCAATGAGAATGTTACAATATCATTTACGAGTATATAAATATAGTGTATATAGGAAGAAATAAGGACTTTAATGCAACGATATTTTGTTAGATATACTAAGAAAAAAATAATAAGCTTGGATAAAAATATGAAATTGCAGTGTGGCTTAATAGATATGAGCGTTGCCACTCAGTAAAGAAAAAATGGAGGGGGAGTGGAGCTATATCAAGAGATAGGCGTAGAAAAAAAGGTGCAAGAGAAGAAAGATAGCAGTGTAATCTAACAAAGAGATGCATCAAAGCTATGAAAAAATACAGAGAAGAATATAATGGAAAACGAATTCAGCAAGCAGTAAAAAAAATCTATGGAAAAAGAAATTTGAAGTTTTTAACAGAAAAAATTCACGCCATTCCACCTTAGCAATTCATCCCTGTCAAATAGAGTATATGATGCCCCAGCAATTATCCAACAAAAGCTAACGCCTCAGGCAAATCCTCATGCTC
This sequence comes from Odontomyia ornata, assembly GCA_963969285.1. Taxonomy (NCBI): domain Eukaryota; kingdom Metazoa; phylum Arthropoda; class Insecta; order Diptera; family Stratiomyidae; genus Odontomyia; species Odontomyia ornata. Next base: position 26,105,673 of record OZ017739.1, read on the forward strand.
AAGTACAAACGCAAATTGCAGCATCAAACCAAAATATAATTTTTTCACCTTCGTAACAACTACAACAAGTGCACATGCAAGTCACACAATTCACTGAAAATGGCGCCCAACGTAAAGCCCAAAAAGCTCAACTGTTTGACCATTCTTGAGCCCGAGACAGATCAACGTTCTTAGGTAAGGTATCAGAGATATAGTAGGTAGGCATTTGATCTAAGCGTTAATTGCACAAATCGTGGTCAATTGCTTTCAAGTATTGTGTTACCTCCGGACATCAATATCATCTGTTTCTACTTTTGACTCATACATTGGTGGTTTACTGTCATTGTGTGTCTAGTTAGGCCAAGTGGTTTTACAGTTCCTAAATATTGCTCGGAAATTAATTTCGGAGTAGCATTTTTTACGTACTTGCAGTACTTACTTTTTTTACAACACATGGATTTTAATTTCGTGTGATTGGCTGTTTAGATAGTCCACGACCGTTCATAACAGAATACGTGCTACTCGTCAATTAAAATAAACTCTTAGTATCGCTACTGCTCTCATTCAACTGCACGTGGTCAGAAGCGACTTCGAAGTTAGGTAAATTATAATGCACGGAGTAGGAGACCCATAGCAAGGAGAAGGCTACTCCATTGGCATCTCCCCGGCCTCTGTCAAATAACGAAAGGAGAAGATCAAAATTAAGTGATTCCATTAATATATTTGTAATTTTTTTTTTTGAGTTTATTTTACTGCTTGCCACTATTTGCCATTCAAAATAAGTAATAAAAAATATCATCTTCTTTTAATTATGTATTCATGGTTAAATTTATGTCTATCTTAACCATATTTATACATTCATAGGTAAATTTTCCTCCTTTGTATATTTTATTTATATTAGATAGTACTAGTTTCTTTTCAAATGGTGCCCACCAAGCGTACGCCTTTTAAATATCGTAGGGCAGACGGTACTCTGAGCTATTGATGATGACCTAGTGATCCAGACACTGCTGTGCAGTCATCATTTTCACCAAGACTGCCTACAACACCACCGGTAGACATGAAAGACATGAAATAGCTGTCCAGTTTGTAGACAGTCAATTCAAACAATAGTACCTCCAACCAGCTTAAAAAGCAGCACCCAAAGATATCAGCAGTCAAGTGCAAGCCACATCATCCGCTGTTAGCTATAAGGCCACTGGAGTAGTAAAAGCTCCCTTGACAATTGAAATCGCTGCCCCTGGAGCAGGGATCAACACTACTTATAATACTGGTCATTACTTTATGAACGGAAATCATCATTAGAATAGTTTAGAGGAACAGCGGATACATACATTCATCAGATCGTCTCCAAACAACTTCACAATGGAATTTAGACCCAAGTTATTTGGCTTCTTTTTTTTTGTGATCGGGAGGTACATGCTATTTATGCACAGAGCGTGAGACTTCTGTGCTTGCAAGCGATTGGACTACCCATAAAACACCTCTCCTAACAACCCGTGAACCCAGTCTGGAACCGTTTGACACTACTTTGGCCAAGTCTCGTTTTGTTATGCCGTAAGGTGCATTCAAGCTGGGGGATCTCTCTTCTATCGAGAGGGGAGTGGGGAAGAGGAATTGCCAGACAAACAATCCCCCGGCCCGGCTGCTGTCAGTCCCTTTTGTCTTTTAAGACTACCCGAACGTAATGTGCACCTGGTTCCATTTGTCAACGATTCAAGCATCACCACGACTATACTATCCGGGGTGCATTAGCATACCTAGCCTAAGTTGCGCTTGTTCAATGGTATGTCTAGCGAACAGAGCCAAAACATCATCCACATAGCCGATCAAGTACGATTCACCTGTTATACCCAATCTCAGTAGCACATTGCAAGACGCGTTTCACAGGTCTGGACTAAGGAGATATACTTGGGCAACACCTGACGTAACTTCCATCCTTCGTTGGTTCTGTGTCGTGTCACAGAGTAAGCATTGGTCCTTCAGGTAGTCCTGCAAAAGCCGCATTAGATTTTCTGGAACTTGAAAAGAGTTTTCAAGCGTATCCAGAACATCCACCCATCTAGCGGAGTTGAAGGTGTTCCTAACGTCGAGTGTCACCAACAGGACGATTCGTCACTTGGTGTGGCTACCTTTGCCATTTTGACCACACTCGCTACCGCATCATGTATGCGCGGTTTCCGTAGGGTGTTGATTAATTTGCGATGGTATTTCCTGGCTCATTTACATGCTACTACCCGGTTGCATGCCTCACCATGGTTCCATGCCCATTGAGCATCACGCCGAAGCTTGTGACACTCCCTTTGCTTTTCTGTGATTTTAGTCGACCACCAGTACATTGGGGGCTTGTCGTGCGGGGGTTTCTGATGGAGCTGAGGATGGTTGCAAGAAATCGTGATGATGCTCATTGTTGAGTTTATCACGTCTTGAGCTGCCAGTTCTTCTTGTTGTAGAAGGCCGAGAGCACGGACGTCGGGAGACAACATCACTGTTTTCAAGCAAAATGCACTAATGATCACTGGCTGGGTAGTTCTCTAAAACTTTCCAATTGTGTATCCTCCATACTTAGGACTCCAGGGTGAAAGTCACGTTCGGTATAGTTCATTTAAAACCAATAGGACGAAGAGTCATCGTATTTTCGGTGTTTAGTTCCACGAGTGCCATCCTGGCCACCGTTTCTAGGATTCGTTTTTCCTGCAAATCGTTTTGAGGTATGTCCCATTTGAAAGTTTTCGCGTTGAAGTCGCACCCAACGAGCACGTTGCGTTCAAGACCGTGCCCTCTAAAGCATTAAACTTGGCTTGAAAAGATGATATAAATTCGTTTGACGTTAGGTACACACCAAAGAAGGTGGTCCCTGAGGACCGGATGCACACAATACCTTCCCCCCGTCCACAGTCCTCCGTCTGGAAATCACTGTTCCGAGCCCAGACGGTGGCCGTAACAGTTTCATCAGGATACCATGATGCAGAACTTTTATCATTATATTGCTTGCTCAGCAGCACAAAGCCAGCTTTTATGTCCCTGCCAAACTTATCAAGTAGATTTTAGGTGGTTTAACTGTAGTGTAGGTTTCGCTGCAGGATGCGGGACATCGAAGATCTAATTTTGCCTTGACTAGGGCGTTCTAGAAAATCCGAGATTTGCCTGATGCCAGGACAGGCCCAAAACTTGGGCTTGGATTAGCATTCCTGTAAAGAATACAGTGTGCCTCCTTTGTACACTCTTTTTTATGTCCCATTTTGCCGATTTTGTAGCAAAGGGAACTCCTATCGGGTCCTTTGCATACTTGCGCAGTGTGACTACAGCCAAGGCATTTGAAACATTGAAGAGGTGCTACTCTTTGCCGTAGCCAACTGACAGCCCTACCTTTTTTACTCTGCCCTTATGCAGAAATTGTTCGGCGTCCTTTTTGGTCAACTAAATGATGGCCATGCGTAGCCCCTTTGGTTTTTTGGTATCAGGCTCGCTTTGATCCTGCTCACGCTACCGGACTCCCTTTTGATGGCCACTTCTACCTTGGCCAAATCCGTGACGCAGTCAATGTCTATTATTTCGATCATTGCCATTGGCTCACTCACAGAATGCTTCTTTATCGTCAGCCTCTGCTCTAAATTCGACCGGTATGTGGCCCGAACGTGTTGATCGTACTGTTTTAATGGCAGTGTTAGTGTCTTCGGGCCTTACATTTTCCCTGATACCCCGCAGCACTTCTGCGTGGGATTGACCACCTTGGGGTTTTACGAGCAGTACTTGCTGCTGTAATCTTTGTCGGGGCTTCTTGCTCTCCTATTTCACATCAAGTGTTATTTCTTGTTCGGTATCCGTGCGAACTTTAGTTTCTGGAACTTTTTGAAGGGGTTTCTTTGCGGCTTTCTTCGCTCAATTTGTCAGCACTGTCTGAAACCCCTGATCTGGCATTCTGTGCCCAGCAAGTGCCTCTTTCTTCCTTCTTTTATCCCGATCCCCTTTGATTCGCCATTTTTTTATTGATGTTTGATGGTGTAGCTATCGGTGCGTGCCCTTTAGGCTTAGCCCTCAGCGCTTCTTTAGCCTTCTGTTCCTCTTTGGTTTCTGATCGTCTTTGGCCCTTAACTAGCTCCTCTGGTAATGCCCTGTGCAGTCGAGGAGCTCCTTTATTTCAAGGAGCCTAAGCAGATTGTATCACGTGCAGATCGTATCCTTTTTAGAATGTCTCCCGCTTTTCATATTTGCCTTTCTTCGTCATGTTGATGGGTGGCAATTGTACTTTGAAACCACCTTTCTCGGGAAAGGTTACCGGCTTCCATTTCCGAGTACAATACTTTCGCCCCTTTTTGACGGTGGCGACGAAATCACACGACGGCGCTTTATTTGTCTGGTCACTCCTTTCTTTTTATGCCGTAATCTTTTTCTGGACTTCAGGATGGTTCGTTATTATTTCGGGACTTACCACCCTTATTTTGGTCGCTTTGGTAGCGATCGTAGCGGTAACCATCGAATTCTCGATGCTCTTCATATTTCTCTCCATTGCTCGAACATCAGGCGCGTCCTGCAGAGTTTCCCGCTTTTTGTATTTAGGACTTTCTGGTGGTCTTTGCCATTAGGATGGTAGGCTGATTTTGTACAATCCCGTCTTAACTACGTCATAAAACCAATAGCTCTTAAGTACCAACCTAGGACCAGCTTATTGGTACCATCTCCAACATCTCAGCGGACTAACATTGCTTCGGAAAACCCGGGGCAGGACCATCATGAACAACCTTTGCAACCACAAGGAATAGAGACCATGCCACTAGACTCTATCTATTCTCTAGGTAGTATGATTCGTTTGATGCCTTGGTATGCCCCGAACCTTCCCTATCAATACAATCTGAGAGATCGCCACTATGACATGCGTGCATTCACGAGAACCACCATAAGTTGGGAGCAATATAAACCGAACTAAAGGTACCGGCGTTGGTTGATACCTGGAAGTTAGTTATTTTCTGCTCAAGATAGTCCAGTTACAATTGGGGCTTTTCTACATAGAATCCAGTAAATGAATGTCGTCAACCTCAGGAAAGATCTACGACTTGTAGTCAGGCAGACTCAGATATTGCTTGAGGGGTGCGCTCAGCATTGATTTTGGAGATTTGTGAAGTTTGATCCCACTTTCAGGGAATTGGCCCCAGCCAAGAACGAAATCATCCTGAAGTAGAAGCTCCGTAGTAGGCGTCAACTGGCATATGAGAGAGTTGACGACTAGTACGAGGTCATGTGCTGTTTGATGGAGCGCTCCGTCAAAGCAGGATTCTCTAAAAAATTTTAAGGGAAGAAACCTATCATCAACTATGGGAAGAAATTTTTTATGCTCTCAGATGTACCATTCTTAAATTTTGAGTGTCAGTAAGAGCTTTGGAGCCGGTCTGATATACCCTGGGTCGAGCACTACAAAACCATACCTTTGATTGTCGAGACCGACTGGACTGGCACTTAATGGCTACTGATTTCTTAATCAAATATTACCCTAAATGTCCTAAATGTGCCCATTCTGGCAACCTATACTGATTTTAGAAACCTTGAATTGACTGAGGTCTAACATGCATACGCGAACAAAAGACATCGAATGTGCAATTCGATTGACTGGCTCGTGGAAGTGGCTGAAGAGTTATCGATTCCAAAACGAAATTTTGTGTTGAGTGATATGAAGATAATTTTTTCCTGTTCATGACGATAGTTCAAGTGAAAATAAGATTAAGTGGGACAGCAAAAATATAATTTTTCCATACATCTATGAAACTGAATTAATCGTAAGAATCATTATTTTCTTCTAGACAGAATTCCCTAATTTTGGCACGTCAGCGTTTACCAATATTTCCTGATTCGTTTAAAGTTAAATTTTTTTGCTGATGCAGGGGATTACGACAGACGTCCCCACTATTACAATTATTTGACTATATTTAGGATAGTTACATATCTTTTTCTTTAACTTTAAGAAAAATTCTCAACACAAAACTATTATAGACGCAACACGCACCTTATTTGGTTGCAGAGAGTGCCTCCTTTTTGATCCACCGATTTAAGTTGAAATTTTAGGATGTTGTATTTTCCTCCACGGTACACGGCAATTTTCCTCAAATTCTTTGGTTTCCTCTAGTTTCCAGTCGCTACATGCAGCTGGATCCGCGCGACGCAAAGCATGCAAAACACACAAAATCGCAAGCAACCAGGCAAGTGAGCAAGCAAACTTTTCTTTTAAGGGGGGCACACAAACGGCAGTTTCGTCTGTAATGTGATTAGGTTAAAAGATCATACCACCCGTCAGAATGTGTTTGTACCTGTGCCAGATTACCAACAATTGATGTGGCTGCGTGCATGAAAAATGAATTATTGTATATTCCTTGGGTAGGTACTGTTCTCCCTTGTTGTGACAATCAGCAGAATTCACGCTTTTTCGACCTTGTCAATGCAGTTTTTCTCACGTCCAACATCGATTTGCTCGCAGGTGTGCACAGTCGAATGTTGGCTTGTACGATTCACTTTCCCGGCTATTACAATAATACGATTAGGATGCGCACAATTGATAAATTATTGCGGAGAACCATTAAAATATTCGTAATTACCATGGAAAATCTATTTGTAACTATTTCAATATGTAAATACGTTTTTATGGAGGTACCGCTGTAAATTTCATTTCAAAACTGACAGGAACGATAAAAGCAAAATATGGGAGCTGCTTTGGTGCTTTTTACCCGAGTTTGGCTTGTTTCAAGGCGATTTGTCACCAAACAAAGACTTCCTGTGTAATTATCGTAAATTGTGAACGCCGACACTTACAAACAAATTTATCTACGGAACACGAGCGCTGATGCCGTGTTGCACTCCAACTTGTTCGAACGAAACCCAAAAAAAACTACTTTTGCTTTTTTTCTCTTTTGATATTTCCCTGTCTAAGCACTCTTCGTTTCCCAAAATCGTTGAGTACAAGTTGACAAACAACAAGTGGATGTGCAAAGCCTTCGTTAGGTGCAACCCAGCACACAATATATTGATATGAGTGAATATTCTTTAAGAATCGGAATTAATTCGATTCCTTCATAGGGCGTACATTACAGCTATCAACGTTGATAATACAACAAACATAAAGGGAAATAGCTCGCAGTGAACATGTTTGTTCACCTTTGTTTAGCAGCAAAGATGGTTGGAGTCACGGATAGCTGAAGATCCGAAAGTTCAATGGTGGCGCAGGAATCCATAATTTCAGGAAATTTGCAGCCAACTTCACAGAAGGATTTTTGAACGGGGCTGGAATCCCACCCAGGGCTAAGAAAGACCTACCAATGGACTAGGAGCGCTCTTCTTTTTTGAGTACCCGAGTGAGATTTTCCATTTGGAGCGTAGGAATCATACTCGTTAAGTGAAGAGCAAGTGCGGCGTTGGCAACGTTATTACGAGGTTTGCAGCGATGGAAAGAAACGTTTGGCTGATTTTTAATTTATCCATCAGTTTCTCCAAAAATAATGGTTTCGAAAAGTGCACGCCTGGAAGATTTACCGTTAATTTGTTCTGATATTCACACTGTGTGCAAAAGTCATTCTTGATCGTTGGAGTTCGCAAGACAAGTACGACAAGTGGAAAGTTTACTGGAGCCCTTGTTGACGAGAGCTCTGAGTAAGATTATTTTGACGTTAATTGTAGATTTAGGAAAAAAAATGTATTTGCTAGTTTATATTTCAATTCTACGTGAAATGCAAGAGTAAAGTAAAATCGGTGTTATTTTTTTTATTTCTCCATTCACTACCATGCCAGAATTTTTGAAACTTGGCTCGAGAGTGCAACTAGAAATTTTGAGGCATATAACTGATGCCAAAATAAGAAAGAAAAGGTACTGGATAGTGGATTAGGCTCCTTTTGGTCTCGATTTTCAGATACCGCTTAATGGGAATCAAGTCTCGCGATAGGTAGTTTGCGGAATTCTTTGCTTGGTGGTTTTTCTTGTCCTTCTTAGGTTTTTGTAAATTTATTTAACAAACCCCTTCTAGAATCACGCCTGTCTATCCGTCTGTCTGTCGGTCCATCCGTGGGTCACAGGGATTTTTCTCGCAAACCCTATAAGTTACAAACATTAAATTTTGTATGTAGGTGTAAAGTGGTGCCCTCTTTAAAATTTGATTACAACTGTGCTTAAAAGGAGTCTCTCCATATAGGGGAGTGGCCTCCATCAAAGGTAGCCGATATGGATGTCAAATGAAAGGTCTTGATAAGAACTTTTCAAAATAGATCATAAACTGGCATTTTTGGCTTCAGGTGCGCACAGGCAGGAGAACTACACAAAAAATGTGTGTCCCCTCCTCGCAATTGGGCACCCGTGATGCAAAAACTCTGAAAAAAATGATGGAGGTAGATTTAATGAACATAACAACAACAAATACCTAAGAAGACAAAATTCACTCAACTTAGTTAATAATAGTATTATCATCGAATTTCACATTTTCCTCAATAGAATCGTATAGATACCCTTACATAAGATCTTAATACTCTGCAAGTTTGATGAAAATCTAATCATATTCACGGAAGTAATAGCCATTTGAAATTTCTCCAATTCCAATGACAATAACACACGATTTTGGTATTTTACGGACTTTACATTGAATAAGACACAGCAGTTTTGATTTGATCTTCCTGAAATTTTGAAATGACATCAATAACATAAATATTTCTTGGAATTCCTGATTTGAGTGACTTTTGTCAGTTTGCAATAAAGTAGCGACCGTTGAAAAAAGAGAAGCAATGGATTTGCTTTTAAATGTGCTCATCTCTTTGGCATGTTTCTTGACTTTATTCGTTGCTGGTGACTGCATTTTGGCGAAGTTGGCTACAAAATTCTTCTGACATGAGCGTAGGTCTGTCTACCTAACTTGTTTAGGCTATTATCAAGGCTTATCATTTACTTATTACTTTACAGTGTCGTGACAGTGAAGTTATCTCCGGTGAGTCGGTATCTCGCTCGCCGAATCAATGGGTGCAGGGTGAGCGAGTGGCGAGTGATGTATCCGATTGCCGCGAGGTCATACATCGGTCGTGTTGGAAACTAGAACTCCGTAAGGAGTTCAATCCACCTATGGAGATTACCGAAGCAGCAAGAATAATGTTCTAGTACGCTGAATCCTAGCGAGTCCATAAGTCTTAAACTGCCAACAGATGATACTCATATTTGGAGACACAACTTCAACCAACAGAGACTGACCTGCAAGTCACCAAGAATTAGGAATGTACCAGTCAATCATAAATTTAAGAAGAAAAGTAAAAGTAGCAAGAGAGTGCTCTTGCCAGAAGGGCAAAGTAAAATTATCAGAAAATCAAACTCCTGTCTATCAAAATATATATATAATCATACATAAATTCCATGAATTGAGCTCGGAAATTAACGTATTCTTATTATGTACATATCTTGATTTGAAACTATTTTATTTTCATGGTGCTGATCTCTATGTTTGAGTTTTCATGATGACATATCAATGTTAGAAATTATTTCTAACATTTTCATCAAAATCCTTACATATCTGTAGAGTTGGATGTGTTCCGAACGTGTATTTAAACAGTATCACGCGTCATTCTTGTTGCAATTCATAAGTTTTTAATTTTTAATAGCTTAACTATTTATAGTTGCTTTTATGAAACTTTCAGAACTCGTAATATGTACTTTTATTAACAAATTTGACGGAGTTTCAACATCTGAGGTATATTCGTATATTTCTCGTTCCCCTGCAGCCCCTGAAGTGAAAAGTGTCAGTTTAAGACCTGTTTTGAAAAGTTCTCATCAAGACCTTTCATTTGATACCCATGATACCTTTGTTGAAAATTTTTTTTTCTTATAAAAAATATTTATACTAATAATTTTAAGAGGTCACCACTTTACACCCACTCACCAAATTTCATGTTTTTAGCTTGAGTAATGTGCGAGGAAAGTTGCTGTGACACACGGCCAGGTAGGATTTTAGCAGGGTATTGTGCAATTATTTTACAACACCCTTAAAAGAGGATGTTATACATCGTTTATGTACATCGTTTTTTGTTGATATTAGTAGATTACCATTTCATTTTCCATTGCGTTTGTTCATCTTTGTTGTACGAAAACCACGGTGAATTGTCATCGAATTTGAAATAATATTCGAATGTGAAATAAAGTTCTGTTTTTCTAAGTCAAAATTTAAATATAGCTTAATTAATATTTTCGGACATAACACAGTGACGAATATACGAGTAACATCCAGTAGTGTGCAATACGCCTAGGATTCAAATTTTGTCCTAGAAATTCTTAAGACCCCAGCACTCATCGTACATTAAGGATTCTGCATGTTGATTAGGGGCCATCATTTCGCTGATGTAACTCTGTACACTACTTATTATGTAAGGTTACCATTTTTGGTTACGATCAAACCTCAGAGATCTACAAAACTTTAATGAATCCTTTCCACGAAAACTACTTCAACCTATCAAAACTAAATGAATTCTATCCAAATTTTTCGCAAAGTGCAAAGCAAGAGGTAAGAACTTCATTAACAAGGTCAAACAACTTTTTAATATTTAATTAACTTATTAACAATCTCATTTCCAGCACACTTGCCAAACGACACATACCTACACACAGAGAAAATTGACGACCTAATTCCCTTGTTGTTACAAAAGACAATTTCCTCGAAATAAAATCATTCCATCACAATTTGTGCAATGTGGTGTATCCTGATAGCCCACAAGAGTAGCATAGACGGATCGTTACATGGTAAAATCAAGATGTTAGCAAAGAAGGTACCAACCAGTAGAATCTTGTTTGGGGAGTAATGTTAACTAAGTAAAGTATCTCTTACATATCTTATGTCCTATTAATATTTATAGTACAATGCTACGTAGGTGTGTAAAGCAGAAGAAAATGGCGCATATGTGAACAGATTGCTTGCAACAAAAGTGTGGTGATGGAATCTTAATTTATGGTAGCTCCTTAACGTCCTCAACGGGATGAGCTATGAACATTTGCAGAAATCAATGTGGAATAATGCATGAAAATGCTACAGCATGTTTTGTTTCGTGCTATCCACAACAATCTATTTTGTATTCATCATCACCAGGCTGACAAAACCAGAAAGAACAGCAAGGATGCGCAATATTTACAGCGAAGGGATGTAAAACCAAAATTACACAAAAGTTGTCTGGTGATAGATTTAGCTTGGGAATTTTTTTAATGCTTCGCCAAGTGGCTAATGGGATTTTTTATGGAGTCGTTGAATCCGTACTGATACCTTTTTTATGTCTTCATAGCACGTGAGCAGAATGCCGAGTAGTTAGTGACTGTGACTGTGCTGTGCACTCAATTTTGTGTTGTTAGGTTTGTTGAACTGAAAGTAACTGATTTCAGCTGTGAATCATTTGAATGCATAGTGAATGTAAACAGGAATTCATTCATCACTGTACTGCTATCATCATTAGATTCTTGGGACAGAGAAAAAATAAAATAAGTAGGAAAATTACGATCAAAAGTTTTTCACGTCTCGTGATTTCAGGAGGAAACTTTATTGTACTCTTCAAGGCATTTGGCATTAGCAAGTCTTTGTAAATATTTTAATTTATTTTGATGGAAGTTTGGACGCCCTTGAATAAGTATAATCTGAAGCTTGTAGTAAGCGAACATCCGAATTAGTACGAAAATGCAACGGTCAAATAATTAAAGTCGCGTAAAATAAGTTTCACTTTTGAAATTTATTATGCTCAACATACATTCACCATTGACGTGTGCGATTCCGGACAAATTGAATGTTGGCAACACTACCCAACGTTTTCGGCAGGGAGTCATCAAAGAGAAAGGTAGTGACATTTTGACAAGACCCGTCGGAAGCAGAGGTCGAAAAATTTGCGACCAGGCATGCCAGATTTTGCTATAAACCGCAAATTGGCCTAAATTTCGTGCATTTCCGTTTCTACTGCCTCTCTCGACACTGACAAGTAATTTTAAGACCTGTTTTGAAAAGGTCCCAATGAGACGTTTCATATGACATCCCACTTGACTTTCTTTACTGAAAAAATGTTTATTGAGGGTCACTCCTCTATATGGGGGGCCCTCTTAAAACTCTTTGAAATTTTTTCTATTCCAAAGCTTCTTAGAAGTCATAGTTTCTGACCTTTCTACAACGTTTCATGGCTTTAGCTTCTATAGTTTCGGAGAAAAACCGCTGTGACATACAGACGGACGGCCGGACGGGAAGACGGATAGACAGACTCAAATAGCGGTTTGAATAGGGTTGTATATTTTGGTACGAACCCCTGAAAAGGAAAGTGACTTAACAGAGGCAAGCACCCAAGTCTGCTGTACTTTGGTAAGAAAGCTATTTTAACTTATTTCATCTTACTCTATTGTGTTTATATTGATTTTTTGAATTTTGCAGCCATCCAAGCAATAAAACTAAAGAGGAAGCTGGCAGATTTGATGCTAGCAATTTTTATTGCAACGCAGAGGCGGACTAACCTTTTTGGCGCCCTAGGCTGGATAAAATTTGCCGCCCCAATATATTTGGAATTTGAATGTGAAAAAAGAATAATCTTAAGAGAATATAATAACTATTTATAACTACTGTTGGTTTTAAAAATATTTTATTAATTCACATATTTACGCCTACATTTTAACGAAGCAAAATTATTTATCAAAACATCGAAATTTCTTTTTTTACCAATTCATTTTCAATGTGCAATAGTGTCAGAGAATTTAATCGTTCTTGGCTGATCGTTGTCCTCAAGTAATTTTTTATTCTTTTAAGCGTCGAAAAAGATCTTTCTCCTGAGCAATTCGATATCGCCGTACAAACGTACATACGTAAAGTGATTTCCACATTGGGATATATTGAATCTAATTTATTATTTTTGATCCACTTTAACAGCTCGGTCGGTGTAAATTTTTGTTGAGATATTTCATTCGCACTACATTGTGCTTTGAAATGGATGCATTCCTTCACAAAATTTAAATCTACATCGTCAAGATAATTTTCTATTAAATGATTAGCTTTTACTTGAATCTCATCATTGTTTATTTGCTGTAATTTTACCAAAAATTCAAATTTTGAGGCAAATTCTGCATATGACGTACGGTGACCTGTCAATTCGACAATCAAGCTGTCCAAAATGTAATAGTAAATGTTAATCCTAAAGTGATTTCGAGATGTAAACGAATGTGCTTTAGTAGCTGAATCATCGAAATAAACTTTTTGTTTTTTTATTCTTTTTAAGTCTTTATCGTATTCTTTGTTTTCACTTATTAATAGAGCTTGATTTTCAAAATTATTAAATGACTCTTCACTCCTTATATCATTTAACAATTGAATCAAATCATCGTATAACATGACTACAGATGAAATGTCTATATTTGGATCTTGTAATTTTTTACTCACACCATTAATTCGTTGCAACAAAAATTCCCATACGCACAAAAATAAAGCAGTTTCAAGTGTTCCTAATTGCTTTAAAATACCTTCAGCTTGCAATTTTACAATAGGTTTTTGGGTAGAATCATTTGAAATTTTGATTAAAGCTTGATTTATTGGCTTCCACAAAAAAAGTAAACTTTCACACGAATCATGTCGAGCAGACCATCTTGTTCCAGATAATGTTTTAATTGTTTTAAGTCTTCTTGTATCCAAATTATTTATTTCTAGATTTTTCTTGTATGGATCACATTCATTTTTTAATATTTCAGATCGGTGAGTTGATAAATTAAAAATATTGTTGAGTTCTTGGAATAAATTAAAAAATAGACAGCTTTCTTTGCAAATTTCTGCCGCACAAATGCCAACTAAATTTAAAGAATGCGCTGAACAAGGTATATATACAGCGTAAGGACACTTTTTTTTTATTTCCGCTTGAACGCCTTTGTTTATCCCAGACATATTCGCAGCGTTATCATAAGATTGACCACGACAATTCTTGATATCAATTTGTAGTTCCTCTAATGTTCTCATAATAGCATTTGCTACATCTATGCCTTTATGACCAACATTAGGTAAAAATGTCAAAAATCTTTCTACTGGAGAGCCACTTGAATCCACATTTCGCAAAATAAATGTGAGTTGACCTATGTGTGACAAATCTGGTGTAGAATCAACAATTATTGAATAATATTTTGAAGCCTTAACTTCTCTAACTATAGTTTTTGAAACTTCGTCAGCAATAATTTGTACGAATTCGTCACATATGGTCGAGGATAGATAGCTCGTGCCTCCTTTACCCGGATTTCCATATTCAGAAAGGTGCGTAGCTAAAAAATCATCGTATATCGCAATTAATTCGAGGGACATCATGTAGTTCCCATTGTGAGGATTTCCAAATTGCTCTACGTGACGTCTGAGTGATAGGCCTCGAGATGAAAGAGCTTTAATCACATTCACGACTCTCTGAAGTACACTACGCCAATAAGTTCTTTCTTCTTCGATTTTCTCCAATAATTTTGCATCAACTCGATTCGTTTTATTTCCTCGTAGTTTCATAGATATTAAAGCATTTTTATGAGACTGACTATTTTCGTGCTGACCAATTCTTACTTTATTTTTCCAGTCGTCGAAACCTTGTTTCTGTGATCCAAATTGAGTTTTTCTATCAAACAATGCACACGGCCCACAAAATACTTTCCCAGTACTTTCTGAGTAGATTAACCACTTACGATGCACGTTTTCGCCGTTGGATAGAGTTGTTTCGAAATCAACTTTCGAAAAATAACGTGGTCCTGTTGCATACTCGCGCTTACTTTTTTTAAAATCACTATTCATATTTTGAGTAAAACCATTTGTCACGATATGATCTATGGTTGCGTCATTTATTACCCACAGAACCGGATCACTACTCACACTGACTGAGTCACATGGTTCACGAATTATATGCTGATCGTGCACCTTGTCTGTGTCGTTAATTGATCGAATTTCTTCTATCTCCATTGCTTCGTCATAAATATTTTTACACTGCAACATACTGCTGGCACCATTGTCAGAATCTTCTTCATTATCATCGTTCTTGTGAGTGTTGGTTTTAAACAGTTTGTCTATTTTCGGTGTTTTAGCGATTATTTCTTGATACTTCTCTTCTTTTCTTGCAGCTATTTTTCCATATTCACATCCACTCGATTTTTTTCTGATACTCATTTTATAAATGTTATAATTAATCGCCCACTATAATAATAAAAATTATTTTGACGCCAATTCTGCACAAGAATAACTTATTTATCAGCGACCCGTGCTGCTTCAAAAGTCGCTGCACACTGACTAGTGTTCAAACGTGTCACTGTATCGAAACGAGTGAGCAAAATGTAAACATTAAGCATATAATATTTTGGCCAATGATGTTGCACGCGAGTGTATAATATTCTAAGTATTCCGCGCCTCCGCGAAAAAAAGATCGCATACTCGCAGAGACCGCGGTCTTTAAGCCGAATTTTCACGCGCGCGGTCTTTAAGCCGAAGCAGCCCCGCGCAGTCTGCGACGACTCTAAAGTCGTCGACTCCAAATTCGTCGCAGACTGCGCGCGGCTACATTTCCGAAAAGTTTTTTGTTTACTTTGCCCAGACGATCATTTCGGGTCGATGCAGCTCTTGCGCTGACGTGTGTTTGAACTTTTAATGTGTTATATCTATATTTATACGTATCGAAAATCTGAATGTGTATAGATATATATGTATGTGAACCTTTCTGTAAGACAGTGTCTTCTGCATTATAATTAACACAATAAATTAATTATTTCTCGTTCAATAAATCTAAACTTTTTAGTCGCTTCTAAATTTGCCGCCCTGAAAATTTGCCGCCCTAAAAATTTGCCGCTCTAGGCCGTGGCCTACTCGGCCTATACCCAAATCCGCCCCTGTTGCAACGCATTTTTCCTTAAAACCTATAGATCACTTAAGAGAAGTTTTAAGTATTCTTGGCAAGGGATCAACACTGGAAAAAACGAGAATACATAGGATTGAATGTTTCAAACTAGCTTAAAATTTAGTAACGCCTGTCATTTTGAAAAAGCTGTTGGATGATATTGAGGAATCCCTATGTCGCTTGATTGTAGACAAAATTGTAGACAAATCCACGGAATCACGATTGATTGGCTATGTGGATGATGTTGTGGCTCTACTTGCTGAACGCACCTTTAATCAAGATTAACTTAGGCTATGTATGTGAATGTATTGAGTGAGAGACTGAATGACTGTTTGCGGGTTCAGTCTAGCACTGAAGTAAACCAAAGTGGTCATTTTTATAAAGAAGAGAGTCCCTACAGTCAGGATGATCAGCCATTGGAGACATACTAATCGAATCGAAGCCAGCGGTGAAGGGAACTACTGATTAACTCAAAGATGAGTTTTTCTGATGATGACTACCATTGAGTTAGTGCTACTGGTTACAGCAACAATATGGGGCGGCATTTTCAGTAAGGAGGTGTACCAAAAACGCTTGGCATAGGTACAGAGAAGAGGAGCACTGAGGATTGAATCTTCATATCCAATGGTCTCTGATTCGGCGGTTGGAGTTATTACAGGCGTTATACGTGTTGTCACGATGATACCAACTATACATTTTTTTTATGAAAAAAGAGAGAGGCTTTGATGGGACGAGCCAAGAGAGCTCTTCCCGGATAGTATAGTCATGTGATGCTTAGATAATTTGACAAATGGAACCATGTGGCACATTATGTTCGGGCATAAGATAAAAGGGACTCACAGTAACCAAGGATACCAGGACTAGAGGACCACTTGTCTGGTAATCCCTCTTCCTCCCACCTCTTCCACTAGAGGAGGGATCTTCCAACTTAAAGGTGCCTCACAGCGAATTAAAACGAGCTCTGGCCTGAAGTAATGTATCAAACAGTTCCAGACTAGTTTTTCAGGTTGACAGTGGAGGTGCTTGGTGTGTAGTCTAGTTACTCATGTCCATGAGAGGCCCATACTCAGTGCATGAATAGCTTTAGCCTCCCAACCGCAAAAAAAATCATTCGATCAGCTCCCCTTAGAATATGCTGGGTGATTTTATGGTTTCCACTCTTTGCCAGTACTTGAAATATTTATGTAAAATTACAAATTGAACCGGAAGCTTGCTACTGTGTCCGAAAAATAGAGTGACATTTGAATTTACCCTGCGCGCGTCGAAGAATTTGGAGAGTTATTTTTTTTTAGGTTGGTAGTACTGTCAGTGACATTTATGTCAAAATATTCATTAGTGTTTGAGATACGCGTCATTTTGTGACTTATTAAAATTGAGTTTTTTGTTTTTTGCGATGTCGAAATTTCCATTATACTTTGTTTGCGGAATCAATGTTCTGCTGCGGATACGTTGAAAATGGTGCAGAAAGCCTTTGGTGATGAGGCTATGTCTAAAAAAAAATTTTTACAAGTGTATAGTGAGTTCCAAGCCGGCCGTGAACGTGTTGAAGACGAAGAGCGTCCTGGGCACCCATCAACTTCTTCTTTTCTTCGATTATCGTGGTGTCGTGCATTATGAATTCCTTCCGCCGGGCCAAACAGTCAACAAGGAATATTATTTGGACGTTACGCGTCGCTTGCGTAATGCTATCCACCTAAAAAGGCCGGAATTGTGGAAAGGCAATTCTTGGTTTTTACACCGCGGTAATGCATCATCCCATACTGCACTCGTAATTCGTGATAATTTCGCCAAAAACTCAACCCATATCGTTCCGCAACCACCGTATTCATCTGATCTGGCCCCGTGCGACTTCTGGCTGTTCAGCAAGCCCAAAAGACCGCTCTGGGGACACCGTTTTGATACAATGCAGGTATATGAGATTCAAGCCGCAGCAAAGACGGAGCTGAAGGCCATCCCGGAAACGGCTCGTATCTCAAGCACTAATGAATATTTTGACATGTAAATTTGACATCGATGTCACTGACAGTACTACCAACCTAAAAAAAATAATTCCCCAAATCGTTCGACGCGCGCAGTTTAAATTCAAATGTCACCTTATTTGTTGGTCACAGTATATATTTAGTAGAATTCGAATGGGAAACACAGCGTGCATGTAAGCTGGCTGACCTTTGTCTAAATTCAAATTTAAATAAAAATAATGACACTTTGGACAGTATTAATTTTTTGGGCTACGAATCCTTTTTAAGGAGTTTGCAAAATTTGCTTTAAAAGTTTTAACGGTCATCATCGGCAATGGTGTAGTTAGACGAGTATTTTGCTTTATGAGTGACATCAAGAGTGAAAACGATATAGATCGCCAATGCAGATGCTAGAAGCGCTTTTGCGCGTTCAAGTCCAAATGAAGGTACTTGTCAGATATTTTTCTTCCTTCTAAATTTTCAAAATGAAAGCTGCGCTTACTAAGCCAACATAGCTAATGCACAAATTTCATGAAAAGAATTCTATGTGAAGCTGGAAAAACGTATATTAATTTTCATTGATTGGAAGCAAATGCATGAAAAATTAATTTTTGAGATTTCGTCAACAAAGTACTCACGTAGTTCATGCATTAGCTATGTTGGCTTAGTAAGCCCAGCTAATAACCTGTCACCTAATAAGCGCAAGATGACTCTCACAAGTGATCGTAATATATGTATATATATATATATATATATATATATATATATATATATATATATATATATATATATATATATATATATATATATATATTATACTCGTATATATATTCGAATTAACTTGCTAATGCAAAAATTAAAAATGTAATTGACTTAAATAAAAATTAAAAAGTAATGAGCATTACTTAACATCTAAATTGAGATCATGCTAATCCATCGAAGACAGAGTTAGCATCTGATGAGTACTTCAATAACGAAATCTCAAAAAATAATTGATTATGTATCTTTAGTAGCCTTTTAGTTTAGTGCTAGTTGTGATATATAATGAATAGAACTCTCATAACAAGTCTCCTTATGTGTTAATGGTTGCTAAGTTGCTTACCACCTGCTACACGTTAGATATAACGTTATCAGACTATACTTTGATGATTCGGACGTAGATGGCTCTACTAGGAAGAAAGCGAGATAAAGTCAGTATGAATTGGTTAGCAAATGATTGCCGAATCCGCAAGTGATAGAGAAAATTGGAAATACAACGTTGCGACCGCATGGCAGTTATCGGGCAAGAGCGTGGGGAGAGGCTTTTAGCGCTCGAAATAGCGGAAAAGCGCGTCAGTCAATTGCAACGCTTGACAGTGCCGGTCCAGTTGTTCACATAGTACTGCTAGCTGATAAAACAGCACTGAAGAAATGAGAATGTGTGCAGCTGCCCTTGCTGACGTTTCACATAAATTTTAACCTGGAGGGAGAGCTATTTGATTTCAATTTCCAGCTGACACCTGGAACTGTGACCCATAATTGAGGGCTTGTTAGACATCTACTCTGTTCAAACATTTTTGTGAATATTAAATTCATTTTTAGTTTGATAGGAATTGAACGATTGAGTCGGTGAGAAGAATGTTATGATCTTAACTTCTCTTTGTCCGTGAGATGCCCATTTAAAAGGCGTTCGAAAATTTTTATAAAGGAAATTTAAAAATTCTGATCTACGAGTACTTCACCGCTCTTTTTCAAGACTCTCGACAAATCAGCAAGATCGACTTCAACCTTAAGTGTTCCCAATCTGCATACCAATACGATGCCAGACATAAACTACTCTAATCCTAATCGAAACAATCTACGTAAAGTAAAATTGCCAAACTACAAATAAAGACGTAACCAAACCGAAAGCTTGAATCAACTAACACTCGACAACAAACTCACCTTCAGCTTCCGTTCACGCAGAAATTTTTTAACTACTGACCGGAAAGAGAATATTTACACTTAAAAATTCAATTTTTAGTTGATCACATTTCCACAGATAACTTTTAATATGTAATATCGATACCAGTGATTCGGATAAATACCAACGTGTGGGAGTATCAATTTAGTGTAAGTAGCATTAAGGGAGGATAGTGAAGAAAACATTCAGTAGAGCCATGGTTAATGTAATGGTCCAAAAAGTTTGAGGGCGATGAAAGCTGTAGACAAAGACCTACTTTTTTGCGACCTGTCTGTCCGTCTGTCTGTGCGTCACAGCAAGATTTCTCAGAAACAATAGAAGCTATAAAGCTCAATCTGTCTGAAAAGGTCAGAAGCTATAGTCTCTCAAAAATTTAGGTCTTACTAAACATTTCAAATATATATATATCGAAGTAGTCCTTAACAAATTTTTTAAGCAAAGGTAGTCAAATGGAGTATCAAATGAAAGGTGTTGATTAGAGCTTTTAGAATCTGTATCGGAGGGTGCAGGGGGAGGCAAAATGCACCAAAAATTTGGTGACCCCCACTCGCAATTAAGCACTTTTGAGCCGTTAAGCTGAAAGTTATCATGGAGGTGAGTATGATTTGTAGATTTTACATTTTCACCCATAAAATCAAAATAGTATGCTTAAATATCTTGAAATTCTGCAATTATATAGACTAATATAAGATCTCTAAGTTCGTAAAATTTTATAGAATTCGGATCATAATCAAGTTCAAATTTTTGCAATTACAACAACAATGAAACGTGTTGATGGTTGATACATATTTCAATTCGACCTAGGCACTTTTATTTCTACTGATTTTCATGAAAATTTAAGGAATTGTGTTTAATTGGATTATTCAGAAAAATTATTTAAGCTGGATTGAAATGGAGGCTGCGAAATACTTGTGAAAGAAAATTTACATCTTTTGCATGAATTTGAACGATTTCTTAGCCAAATATTGGATGAATAATCATCGATTCACGCTATTGGAAAACTTGTTTCGAACCCTTGGATAGAAAGAAATCTTTCAAACAACAACTGATTGATAGTGACACTTGAGTTATCAGCTCTACAGAAAAAATCTATTAGGAAGTGAAATAAAAAGTGAAATCAGCTGTTTTTTTCTTGAGTGAAGTTGGTGTTAGGTTCTCTGCTATTTCTTGGTGGAAATCACGGATAAGTAGTATTCATCTTAGCCAAATTTTTCACTTAAAGTTTTCTTTGTGCTTAACATTGCTAACGGTTATTTTCATTTATTATTTGTACGAGGAGAGGGATTCTCGTGTAGTACAAATTGAACATTTCTGAATATTATTAATAGTAAAATTTTAATTTCTATATAATTATTTCCTATAATATTTAAAATAATTCATTTGCAACATAATCCCAAAAATACTGATAAACCAAAACTTAACAATATTTTCTATAATAAATAAATCGATTCATATTTTTTTTTTTTCATCTTGCTTTTTCCCTCATTTGGAAAATTTTAAACATTCTTTTTAATCATAATTCAATTCATTCTTGTTTTAATTGGTTGAAATACTGTTTCATATTATAAATCGTTAATCCTCATTATCAAATTTAATTAAAATCAATTAAAAAATATAATATATAATACCAATTGAAAATCACCAATCATGGCAACGCCACCTGGTGCTGACAAATGTGGTAAATGCAGAAAACCAGTGGAGGAAAACCATAAAGGCATGGGCTGCGATGGCATTTGCAATAAGAGGTTTCACCTAAAATGCATAAAAATGAGTGAGGAGAGATACCGCAAAATCATGTATATATCTAAGGATGTGATTTGGATGTGTTCCTCGTGTAAAAGCGACCATCAAAAAACGAAAGAAGATCGTCTCCTTAACCAAATGAAAGAGGTCGAGAATCACATTCTAGAAATGAAAACCACTATAACCTCATTGGTTGCAAAAGCAGCACCTATGCGTCAAACCTCATATGCTGATATCACAAAAAGTATCTCCACTTCTCCAAGAGAACGGAAATCTAACACAACGTGCCAAAAAGGGATTTTAATCAAGCCAAAAAAACATTCGGCCTCGGAAAAAACACTTGCAGATTTTAAGTCGAAGATAAAGCCGTCCAAATGTAAAATTCCTTTGCAACTACTGCGGCCAATTCGTGATGGCGGTGCCATCATAAAAACATCATCAAACGAAAACACAACCACGCTTTACAACATGGCAAAAGAAATAATGCGGGACGAATATGATATTATGGAGACCAAATCCCGTCAACCAAGACTGGTCATTAATGGCCTAGAAAAAGAATTTTCTACTGAGGAGTTAACGAATGAAATACGTTCCTTGAACCCTAATATTGGAAGAATGAAAAAATGGAAGTAGTTCACGCCAGAAAGACAAGAAATGGAAAGTGGTTACATATTCTGCAGGTGAATGGGTGTATGTACCAAAGATTGGTAAACAGATACGTCAATACTGATTATGGGTCTTATTTTATCAAGGAAGACTACAATATTACGAGGTGCTATAAATGCCAACAGTTTAATCACAAGACGTTAAAGTGCGAAGGGGAGCAAACATGTGCTAAGTGTGCAGGAAAACACGAAACGAAGGCCTGTAAAAGTGATTTCGAGAAATACTTCAATTGCGCGGGTAACAGTAAGAATGTTGATTACTCCCACAGATCAGACTCTACTCAGTGCCCAGAATACCAACGTAGGATAATGATTGCCAGGAGGAGCATTGACTACGACTGCAAATGAATTGTAACGATACAAACCGACTAAGTGGCAAGCAACTGACTCTCCTATATGTGAATATTAGAAGCTTACGACCCAAACTAAGTGACATTCAGATTTATCTGCAGCATAATCCCAACATAGATGTGATCATACTAAATGAAGTCTGGATTTATCCTGAGGAAGCTAAATATTTTAACATTCAAGGTTACCATTCAGTTTTCTCCTGCAGACCCGAAAGAGGTGGCGGCACAGCAATTTATATTAAAAACTCAATAAATTTCACCACTAATCGTGTGACCCCTGATAAATATAATATGATAATAATCGAGTTAATCCAAGCTGGTAAAAAAATAAAAATCGGCACTTTCTACAACCCCAGCCGTTTGAACGCGCAAGATCTTTGCTCTGTTCTAGACAACATATACTCAGCAGAAAAAAATTTACTCACAGTAGCTGACACAAACATTGACTTAATCACCGAGTCCTCAGAATCAAGGCTATATAAAGATACTCTCGATACAAATGGTGCTGTTGTTATTAATAACGAAACAATTACTCGTCCTGTTTCGAATACTTGCCTAGATCATATAGTCATAAATGACAAGCTTACTGCGGAAAAAATTAATTTCAAAGTAGAGAACTGGCCAGAGCTAGACCATCAGGTTCTAAAAATAAGCATCCAAAACTTCAACGTTGATAAACAATAGCCTAGCTATAAATCGTTTCGATATGTAAACAAGGACCTCTTCAAAACGCATCTTCAACGAGTATTGGAAACCCAGAAACCTACTAATCTAACAGAACTGACAAATATGATCTCTGAATCCAAACGTCACTCGACCATCGAGAAAAAACTTAGATGTCGCCAGCAAACTTGGATTACGAAACGAGTTATAGAAGCCAGTATAAGAAAAAGGAAGGCGTATACGGATTTCAGACGGAACATGGAAGATCTGACGCTTAAGTACATATATATCCAAGCGAAAAAAGAATCAAAGCGTCTCGTAAAGGAAGCAAAATTTTCATATTTTTCCAAGAGATTGGAGGCAGCGGCTGATAATAATCGCGAAATATGGAAAATAATAAACGAAGTTAAAGATAACTCTCTTCCCCGGACTTTTTCACCTGATTTGCAGATCATTCCAGTCTCTCTGCCTGATTATTCGCAACAAAATGAAGCAGCAACAATTCTAAATAACTTCTTCTCAACTATTGGTGAAAAAATAACGAGCGAACTCGGTGCTCCTCCAACAAGTATAAGGAATGATACAAATACCTCGCCTAGATCCACATTTCACATCCATCCAACCAACAAAGACGAGGTGCATAAAACCATCGAGGCAATGAAGAAGAACACTGCTCCAGGCAGTGATAACATAACAATGGATGAAATTATGCAGGTCTCCTTGCTGACTTTTACAATGAGCACATCAAAAACGGGACGTTTCCTGAGGAGGGGAAGCTAGCGAAAATAATTCCTATATTTAAGGGAGGTGATCGTTCGGACCCGAATAACTATCGCCCGATTGCGCTTCTTACAGGATTCAGTAAAATTTTTGAAAAAATAATTAACACCCGTTTAACATCGTTCATTGTGGATAATTCTATCCTAAATTCCCATCAATATGGTTTTCAAAAAACCAAAGGAACACTTGATGCTTTGATCTCAGTAACCCATTTCATCAATGAAAGGCTTGACAATGGAGACTATGCTGTTGCCATTTTTGTGGATCTGAAGAAAGCGTTTGATACGGTCGACCATGACCTTCTGCTTCGTAAATTAGAATCATATGGTGTACAAGGCAAAGCAAATCAGTTATTTCACAGTTATGTAAAAGGTAGATTGCAGATAACAGAAGTCAATAATTTTTTGAGTGACCCAGCACCAATGAAATCAGGAGTTCCACAAAGTTCCATACTAGGCTCCACTTTGTTCCTATTATACACGAATAATTTGATTACATGTAGACTAAATGGGCATTACACATTATATGCTGATGATACAGTACTCCTTTACTCGGGATGTAACAAGAATGCCATTGAAGACTCCATCAATGAGGATCTGAAAACATATAGTTTGTGGTTAAACGAAAATAAACTAGCGCTGAATGTAACAAAGACTTAGTTTGTTATTTTTAAACAAAAGAACAAGGAAGACATTGATATTGATATAAAAATTAACGGCGAAAATCTGCAAAGGGTATTTGAATTTAAATATCTTGGCCTAATCATTGACCACCGTTTAACTTGGTTCCCACATACATATATACAGCTTAAGAAGGCAATTAGCCCCCATAATCGGCTTATTACGTAGGTACGAGGGATTCCCGAGGAACATCAAACAACTGGTTCTAAATGCATTCGTATTGTCGAAATTACATTACGGAGTGGTAACCTGGAGTCAGTCATCAAAGATAAACATTAATATCATCTCCAGGATTCTAACTAAGGCATATAAAAATATGCATAATCTCCCAAGGCTCACGTCAACAAAATTAGTGTACCAATTGTGTAACGCATTAACTTTTAGCCAAATCATTATAATGGAGAAAGCTAAGTTTATCTTCAAATGCTTAAACCTCAACTTGTCCCTACAAGTGCCATTTGTTAGGGTATCACAAAAGAATCAATACAATGCTAGGAACGCAGACCAATTTGTTATACCATTTGCAAGAACAGATCGTCTAAAGAACGATCCTACAAATGATGCCCTTCGTATATACAATGATCTTCCGGAATCAGTAAAAGAAGCGAATTCACTTATGATCTTCAAGAAAAGACTCAGGAACTATTTAATGAATAGCGATTGAATCTCAGCGCAGAAACTTTCAACATAGCATCTTAGGGCAATTTTTTTTTTTATCCTATCATCGAGATGCCTCAAGACACAGCTAGCCTTATGATTTATTATTATCTGTCCAGTAACTTCAAAATAGCATCTTAGGGCATTGTTGACCCTATCGTCGAGATACTTGAAGAAACAGCCATTCTTTTAACTCAGAGTTTTTTTTTACTGCGTCGAATTAATATTTTTTTTACCTCTGAGAGCTGTTAACGAATCGGACATGAAAAGATTAACAGGATGACTTCACATATTTTTTGTGTGCCCCCTTATACCGATGTTTTACACATTGTCTGGGTGGCACACCTGTAGAAACGACGAAATGTGAAGTGCAGATCGCACGAGCGTTGTGCGACGAAGAAAGTGTGATGGAGAAAGTGGAAGGGAAGGAGGTATTAAAAAAAAAAAAAAAGTTACAAAGATCTTCTGATAGGAGCACTCTCCTGCTTACTAGACTTGTTTATTTATAACACACTTGCTATCTATCACTTTTTCTTACTTTCTGAAGGAAATTTGGATGACGTACAATTACTAAGTTGTTCTCTTGACGTCTTTGCACCTTGTGACTTTTTACTTTTTCTCCACCAAATTGCCATTTCTGACATTCGATCTGCTCGGTAGTGTGTTTTATGTATTACAACGGTTTCGTTTGATTCTACTTCTCAGCGGATATGCATAATTATTCTATTACAAGAATTTGCTAATCAAATTATACTTAGCTTAAGATATAAGTGAAATTTATTAAAAATTATCACATGACAACGTGGGTCCTGCAGTCACCGCAATTTCTGATTTTCCACAATATTTTTACTCAAATTTATGAGGCATGGGAAATAAGAATCTTCTGTCAAATTCAATACATTCCATAACAATCCAAATAATTTGATCCCAGTGAAGAAAATTACATATAGTATTTCTGCGGAGCATCTCGAATGGATCAATTTGTGGCCACTTCACCCACAATACTATCTTAAATATTTTCACACTTAACAATACTTGAAATATTTTTCGGACACAATATTGGGTCTGGATATTGGTTATTTGGCTTTTCACCTGCCATTTGGTTTCATTAATAACACTCGAATCGAACAATCACGAAACCTTTTACAATTCATGTCATATGTTACGCAGCCTCTTTCGACAGCTGGCATTATTTCTTGTTGATTCACTTGTGTGACGAAGCGTAAGAATTTTTTCATTTCATTCCATTTCCTGGAAATTGCCATCCACCAAGGACAATAAATGTACTATGTAGAAAAGGCGGGAACGTGAACGTGGAAAATAAAGAAATATCAAAGTAGGAAAGCGTTTGGACAAATTGACCGCAAACGGTACCATGGACAAGTAGTACCTAAGGGATTTGGAAATTATAGGTGAAGGGAGGAGTGGAAGGATATGATCAGGAGAGGAAGAAAATGGAGAAATAGAGAATCTATAGCATGAAAAAACTGGTTCGCTGGAAGTCCAATCAAACAGAACGAAACTGTAATTTACCGCCATCCTTGCGCATAAATTTCCTTTTGTTTCTGCCGATTCACAACCCGTACTTCTTCGTCGAAGCTTCCTTCGTTGGGAATTCAATTACAAATGATTTTTTTTGTGTTGAGGTAAACTTCAACGTCCCACTCTCTTTCCCCGATTCTTCGCTCCTGAGGTGCCAATGGAAATGAACTCGATTGAGCTGGGAGAGGAAATTGATTGCCTGAGAAGAACAAATAATAAGACACTTCGTCTGCTTTTATTGCACAAGTTTTTGGGGGAGTGAAAATTGAAAATTAGGAAAAGCTCCAGCATTGATTTCACTTGTGTGTGAATTATTCAAGAGGATTGTTAAAACGTATACCCTCTGGCTGTACGACTGTGCTCTGAAGATGTGTTTTTTGCTCCTGCACGTGAAACTGGCACATGAAGGAAGCATATTAGAGGCGGTTGTTTTTGATTGATATCAACAACACGTACGTACGTTATGGTGATGATTTGAGGTAGACGGATGGAATTGTTGTTGAATTTTCCCGCGACGAAATTGGGGCAAATATTTTCAGATTACGTATTTGTTTGCATTTGTATTGTTGATTGGATCTTTTTGCTTAATTGCTTTCAATTATCATGTTGACATGATGGTTCCCGCTAATTGCTTTGATGCTTTGTAAATGCATTTGTTTCTTCATCTTTGCTAAAGTTTAAACAAATTTTAATTGTGAGTGCTGGTGTGTATTAAATAGCTTATTTTTCAAAAAAAACCTGTATAGCTATTATGCTATACATGTAAAATTCAATCTACTATTTCTTTAAAAAAATACGATTTCATCTCAGTTCAACATATTCTTTCATACATGAAATTCGTATAAGTAATGCCTGTTCTGAGGGTCTCATATCTCAATGGTAGGGTATTCACTTTGTGTTTTTTGAGGTTCAGCCATAATACCAACCAACCCGTTGGGTACATATACAAGGAGCTTTCTAAAATAAACGGTGGCGCTATTTATGAATGAGATAGTGCGTTCGTAAGTTACATCCCTTCCTGATTTCCAGTGAAAGTTTCGTGACATTCGGTTTAGTGGAAGCGAAGTTATTGCGTCTAAGGTGACAGTATGTTTGCGTCATCAATACAAAAATGATTTTGAAACAAAGAGCTAATATCAAATTTTGTTTTAAAATCGGTAAAACGTTTACCGAAACATTTAGTTCATGAGTGGTTTACACGTTTCAGAGATGGTCATGAGGACATAAATGACGATGAACATACGGGCCACCCAAAATCAGTGATCACCGAAAACTCCATCGAAATCGTGCACAAATTTATCAAAAATGAGCCGAAATCATCATTGAAATTCATGGAATCGGAGTTAAATATTTTAATCGATCATTTCGGCTTACGAAAGGTCAGTGCACGTTTTGTTCCGTACAAGTTAACTGATGACCGAAAATTGCTCAGAATTCAACTTTCGAAAAACATCATTAAAGAGTTGAGAAAAGACGAGAACTTCCTTTAAAATATTGTAACTGGTGATGAAACGAGGTGTTTCCAATATGAACAAGAAACCAAGCGTCAAAGTGCCGAATGGAAGGCCCCAAATGAGCCACCACCCAAACAATCGCGTTTGGAGAAGTCAAAAATCAAGTCGATGCCCATTTGTTTTCACGATTCCAAGGGAATTGTCCACAAGGAGTTCATGCCAACGGGCCAACCCGTCAATGCAATTTTCTATCTTGGTGTTTTGAAGCGTTTGTTGCATCGCATTCGTCGAATTTGGCCTGAATACCGCGAAGGAGGAAGCTGGCGCTTATTACATGATAATGTACAATCCCATCGATCCACTCTTGTGACTGATTTTTTGACTAGAAACCGCATTTTAACCATCAATTACTCATCGTATTTGCCTGATATGACTCCCCGTGACTTCTACCTATTCGGAAATTGCATTTGGCCACGAAAGGAAAACGCTTTGCGTCCATAGAGGGCATCCAAAAGGCTGACCTGAATGACCTGAAGCACTCTTTCGAAAAGCTTTTGGATCGCGCAAAAAAGTGTATCGAGGCCGGAGGAGACTATTTTGAATAAATAAACTCGAATTTACCAGAAAAAAGCTCCTGTAGTTTCTATTTTAGCTCAGTCTCGTTTATTTTGGAAAGCACCTTATAACATAAATGAGTGTGAACTCAAAATTAATTGAAATTGTTCAAATTTGTTTTCGATGTGTTTATGTGTTGGCTATACAAGAGTAACATATCATCATCATCCACATCAGAAACGTGATTGTCATATGATCCAATTCAAGAGAAAAAAGAAAATGCACATCTGATTTAATCTAACATTTTTCTCTTCTTCTGAGCTTACTTGAAAGCAAATTGAGCCTCCTAATGGTGATAAAAGGGGTTGGACGCCATGTTAATCAAAGAGAGAAAGAAGAATGAAATAGGCTTAAGGTTGAAATGAGCGGTATAATAGAAGGCAAGTGAATGCCTAATGCCCCCTTATACTAGCGAGTATATTCTGACTGGGACTCATCCGGACAAGAGCGTAAGCCCTACTCGTTTTGCCTATGGCCCCGATTGAGCCACCACCTATGGCTGCATTTTGCATTTTCTTTGCAAAGCCCAACTCTTTTTTTTTAAGCCAGCATACTTACGCCAAAGAGGGAAACTTATTCCAGCACAAAAAGACCCACATAAAGTACCCGCTCGAACCTTTATTCACATTAATTTTTCTTTGAAATTTCACAATTTTACTTGATATACTTCAATTTCAAAGGAATATTCAATATAAAAAAGTGTTTCTAAGAGGCATAGAGCTTTAAATGACAACACTTTTTAATGCTCAAACAATGGAATGGAGGACAAGATTTGCCGCGTTATTAGTGAGATACGGCCCTAATTATTGGTTAGAGTAATCAAAAATTGGACATCTAGATTGAATTTCCTCCGAGCCAGCCGTGGCGCTCACATGCCCAAAATCATATTCAAATAAAAATGGCAAAGAATCATTGTTTCAATAAAACCAATTTCATGGCAATCAAAAGAACTTATCCGTATTTTATTTCATTTCAAAGTTCTATACTTCTAAAAAACACTCTGTAATACACAATTTACCAGACTTATCTCTAACTACTAACATCTATGTGGCTTAAAAGGAGCCTTCGGTCAGTTACCGCTGAAATATACTCCAGTATGATCAAAATCGATTCTAATCGCGGCTGTTTAGCTCATTTCAACCATTCACACTCTGTTTGATATCTATGCTGACCCTCAATTCCATTTACAGCCAACTTGATTTTCCTTATTCTATTCTATGTTTTGTTGATCACCACACTCAGCAAAATCTGCCAACAAAAAGAGACTCTTTCCATCCTTTTGGGATCTTCAATACCTTGCGTAAAGAGGAAACTCCTTCACGGCTGTCACTGGTGGAATTGAACCTTCAAGTTTTTCGAAGTCATAGTCAAAAGTGCTTTATTTAATTATTAATCATTATAAATTTTCAAAGAATGCAAAGTGAATGTAAAGCAAGAAAAATACAAAAAAAAACTTAATGGTCCAGATGGCTTGCCAAATTTATACATTATCAATTAAAAACACTTAATCAGAATCATCAAATTCAATTTAATTAAAATAACTGTTTATTTTATGGTTCAATTAGAAAAAGAAGAAAAAACCAACCAACACTATTTAAAAATTAATTATGATACTTACACAACAGTGTACTTTTACCCTACATCTACTATGTTATAACCTCATTCTAATAAAATTCAATCAAAAACGTTATCTTCCACTAATAAAATGCTAACACAATATTCCTAACCTCAACGTTACACTTTATCTAACATATACCTATCCTAAATATTCAAACCTATCCCTAGTTTTTAACATTAACAAGCAACAACGACACTATATGTAGAAATAATGAGCTGAAACTTAAAACAAGGTAAGGGAAAACACAACGCAAGAATAATTTAGACATATTCATTCATGCACCAATACTAGACTGTTCCGTCTTAGCTCCACTAGCCTCAATGAATTTAGTAAACGAGTATCTCCATTAGAATTTTTGGTCTGGTCTAGTTTGATTTTGTTATCGGTGGCCCGTCTGCACATGTGATATATCCATCTACTCAGCTGCCACACATTCTGATTTTAAGCCTGCACGTATTATAACTGAACGGGTTCATAGTCCGTCCAAAAAATCACTCGAAACAAGTTCTTTGTTGCCAACGAGACTCAAACCAGGCACCTTCGTCTTACGGGTTGAGTGCTGTAACCATTGCACTGCACGGACTAATCTTAACTTTTCCATTGTACTAGCACTCTGATTATACCAAATTGGACATCATCCATGTGCCAAGACTGGTTTCGTCAGAGTCTGCAAGAGATGACTTTGATATTTTGTCCAATGCAGATGGAATGAAAGAGCCCTTCAAGGAATATGACCACTTTTTGTGCTTTACTGAGCATGATTTTAACATGTTCAATAAAGTACATATATTGCTCGAGCTGAAAACCAAAGTATCGAGTACAGGATTTATGTGGAACCCAGGCCTTCACCATTCAATGGGACAAGCTCCAACACATTCTCTGTTCTTTAGTTTTCAACAGATGTCTGAGGTTACTTTCGCTATCGCATGTATGTTAAAATGCCTGGCATAAGAGTCAAGTTGGCAATTCGGCATCAATTCATATTTCTCAATGTGGGCGTTTGATGCTGTGTTTAATATCACTTCAAATACTTTGCTGATGCTACGCAGCAAGTTTTTAGGGCTCGAAGATTCTTCTCTCTTCACGTTCAAAAATATATTTGCCTTTTTCCTTCCATTTGGAAAACATGAATCGTTCAACATGTTGTTCTACAATATGCAATTACTTCTAATAGCAATCTCAGGCAAATGTCGGAGAACTATATTTGAAATACCATCAAAACCACATGATTTTTTGTTATCTATCTTACCAAATATGAAACACAAGTCTTCGTAGCAGACAAAATAATCAATTACATTCAAGCTCGGTATGAGGTCAGATGTTCAAGTATCATTGAAAGGAAGAATTGATTGGCCATTCAGGCTTGATTTGAAATTGGTAAATTTCGCTTCAACTACCTCTGAAAACATATGATACTCTCTCTTAGGGTTGGTAGATGGACCAATTCAAAATGAGTTCCAATCAATACAGGGTTCTAAAATCCATCACATAGAATACTGTTTCCATTTCTATCTGGACTCATACTATCAATTTTGATACCAGCCCTATCGGGAAGATCTATCTCATCACCAGCGACTTCTAGAAAGGTACCTTCACTTGAGCCTTCCTACGAAATAAGCTATAAACTTTCCTGAAAAGGCCATCTGGGTCTTGTGGACTAAAAATCCTCAGTTTTCTCGCCCATTGATTCCGGACATTCTTCAGGTGTAATTTCAACAAAGCAAACGAAGGATGGCTGTAGCCCAAAAATCACCGATAAATATTGTTGACGCGTGTGACAAGAAGGCTTTTCGACCTTTTCGATTTTACAATGGTTGGTGTTTCATATCCTTCCATATTGTTTCCATGTTTAATCTTAGGAACTACTTTCTAAACAGTTTCCAAAGTCAGCTTCTCTAACTTTGAGAAACAGAGATCTATTCCGTCGTTAGTTAGATTTCTGTTATTAGGAACCATTTAGCAAGCATTAGCATTATCAGAAGGAGGATCAAAATTCTTTTGAAACGTTCCCTAATCCGTCTTTTTGAAACTCTACTGATGATTTTCATGTTGAACTGGAATGAGGAAGACATCATCCCTTTGACGATTGATTTCCATTATGATCGCATTATGGTCTCTGTCGTTAGGAAGCACCTGCAGTTTCCATTGATGACAATTAAAGCTGAACTATAGTCTCGTGTCAGCAATGCAGAGGTCCAGATGTGCATTTACCCTAACTATATAGATAGCACCCGTATTCAATTTGGCTCAGGAATGCACCTCTTGGATTATTGTTAGCGTTCAGTCATGATGTATGCAAGGTCCAAAAATCGTCGATAAATATTGTTTACGCGTGTGAGAAGAACGCTTTTCAATCTTTTCAACCTTGTGATGGTCGGTGTTTCATATCCTTCCATATTGTTTCAATGTTTAATCTTGGGAACGACTTTCTCAATCAATTTCAGGAATACACCTCTTGGATTATTTGTGGCGTTCAGCCATGATGTATGCTTGGCGTTCAGGTCACCAGCAAGAATATAATAACTATGCACCCTGTTCAATTCGAGTATTTCAAACAAGTGATTGAGCTCCTCCTTAAACTTGAAAACATTTCGACCAGTTGTATAGACAGAGATAACGAAGAGGTTATTCCCACCTGGCATTGAAATTTTGATAAATGACACTTCAAGATATTCAAAGTTTTACAATTCGTTCTTTTCAATATTTTGGAAACAAAAGGGTCTTCTAACCAATATTTCTGCGCCACTTTCGCCATCACCGTTTACCTTATCGTTTCTTGCGAGTTTAAAATTCTTGAATGCCATGGAGTGCCATGAATTGAGCTGGGTTTTAGTGAGAAGATGATTTCAGGCTTTTGCTTGGCAAGGAATTCCAAGAGATAGTCATGTCGATATTGACACAATAGAGTTGACGTTAATCAAGATAAGACAAAGCTTATCGATGGGAATGTGACTTAATGACAATTCATTTTGAGGCATTTGAAAGGCCCGAACGCTTAAAAATAAAGTTGCTTTTTGAATCTTGTTTATCGATTCTCTTTAATAAAGAATTAAGTTGTTGATAAATTTTAAAAGTAGCTCATTGTTACTACTTGAATTATTTACATTATTTACAGTATTATCTGCTGGTCTTCTAGTGGTCAGTGCAAATGAGACCTCGGGCTTAACTTAGTTGAAAGGCATCAGACTGCGGTGTACTTGCGTTTGTTTTACAATAAATTTAACTTTTGCATCTTGGTAACAAGGACATCCTTAATATGAGGCTGGATGACCAAATATACAACAGTTGACGCAGTACAATATTTCTTTAGGCACCGTCTGAGCCAATTTACACTGACTTCACGCACCGATAGTGCATGGAGTAGTTTGCAGCCAAATGGCCAAGTTAACGACACCGGTAACACTGGTTGACTTCTTTTTTGGAGGTGTTCCCACCTCATCACTCTGAAACTCAAATATATTATCTATTGCAGGACATTTGGACTGTTTTTGTTAGAATTTGTACCGGAAAAAGTGGTTAATTCTTCCTTTTGATCGTCGAATTCCTTGTTGCATAGAACAGAACAGAAATAAATTAAATATCTGGCGCAGCTTCCTTAAGCAACTGAAGAAGATAGACCACATCCTCTCCGCTTTCGCTTTTTAGAGTATAAGTGAAGTGTGGAACGTCCGCAAAACTCAGCACATTTTTGATTGACTTGAAATCAACCGATGATTCCGATGGAATAGTTAACTTTCCTGCATTTACTTCTTTGATTTCGAAATTGGTTAATTTATTTTCGGATGCTAATAGCTGACCCATATCTCTTCCGCTTTGTCCGAAAGTGGTGTAGTGATTACTGGGACTGGGATTCAGGACTGCGCAGGCGAGCGAAAAATAAATGCTCAACTGGAATAATCTTGCCGGGTGAGACGTAAGCGTGCGAGCAGTTAGCGTTGCGGTTTTGTGGAGTGGATTATTCACGCAAGCCCAAGAACCCACTAAAAGAATTTCATGCTTGCGATCTCTAACTGAGAAATTGTATCTATTTGGCAGGTTTCGAAGGCCAAGGAAACCAACCAAAGAACATTACAATAAGGAGATGCGACAAATTTCCCAAATTACCCGCGCGTGAGATTTGACACCAATCTGTCGTTGACCCGAATATTCATAGTCCACAAAAAGAGGGGGGCATCCGGGTGGTAATGGTGCCCCTCGCATCCTTTCCAACTAGATCAACGATAGATATGATGACTTCGCTATGAGAGGAGTGGATGAGTATCATCCCAGGTGAGATCCCCTGAAATAACAAAAAGAGAGGGAGCTCCGGCCAAAGGCTAGCTTACTTTGATAGAAGAGCCCACCAACCATAATCACTATCACCATAACTTGAAGTCATCAATAAGCGTTGCTTCGCTAATATGTTGTTATTTAGGAGAAAGTTCCTTTAAATTTTCCGTGGTTTCCTTAACCACCAAACTTTCTAACTTGTATTTTTTCCCATCTAGGGTCAACTTTTTGACATTTATGGGATATTTTGCTTGGCTAGATTCGAGAATCTTCATTTTTAAATGCAGCAAGTAGGTACATTGAAATTTTTTAAATATTCCAAATAGAAACTTGGATTAAAATTCAAATTATATAATAAGGTTGAGACTTACTTTGGCAAAAATTTAGTTTCTCTTCCCGGGCATCGACGCTCGCACTGTACAAAAGTGCATTTATTATTTATGGCATATCAGACCACATAATCGTTTCATAATGAGTACTACCAACATCGATCGGTTATTCTTCAATATACTTTAAGGCTGTTAGCGGCGTGTTGACGTTCGCCTTAGAACAACCGTCTGATGGTCAACCAACCGGTCAATTACAAGGCATGCATTGGATTCGAAAATGAACGCACTCTGCTGGACATCATCAGAAGGTTAACTCATTGGTAAATTTAGTCGACTGCCAATGTCCTCTCGGAAGCGGCTATCTATGCTTTTACATTATTATCATCCAGTGTTGCATAGGTGACCTTTGCAAATACTTCAAAACAGCTTCCTCCGCCACGGTAGCAATATTTCTGATCACTCCTCTCTTGGTCAATAATGGCCAATTATGAGGATTGACGTTTCTCTTTCCACTACTGCTGAAATTTTTAACATCGGTCACTATGTGTAAAGTATTGTCTTCCCTGTCTTATCTGACATCCTTTCAACATTTCAGTTCCGAATAAGATTCTCTGTCTCTTGGAAATATTTCATTGACATCCTACTTAAATTTAACGATTGAGAGCATGTTAACAACAAGAATAAAGGGCTAACAATTTCGGATTACCCCACGGGATACCCTGATGTCCATGTGGTAAGACGATCCAAAACTGTTACCACCTCTTGCTCAGGATAGTTTAGATTCTCATCACCACGAACTATGTGTACATCATTTGCTAGCGTTTTCGGAAACTCGCATGACTCTTTCATGCATTAATTACCTATACAAAAGATATGGTAGATGCGCCCAGGAACCAACAGCTTTCGAATTTTGACGGCAACTTACTACAACAATATGGAATGTAGAAGTCCTCTCTGTCCAACGTACAATCGTCGTTGCTCATCCTGAATATTTAAAACGAAATGCAGGAAAATTTAAATTCTTCAGTCTGAATTTCCCGAAATTCCGTTGCCAAAACTTCCGGCACCTTTGGCCAAAATTTTCTGTCAAGCTGTCAGCTTCTTTTTGGTCTTCGAGTTGACAGCTGCAGGATTGGCTTTCATTGCCATCATCCATGTTAGGTGAAAGCCTGTCACTATGCTTTGGCAACCTCTTCAAGGCAAAAGCCTGCGGAAGTATTTCTGTGTTGTAGCTGGATTTTTCTGAGTAATCAGCAGAGCTGTGAGTTGGTTTCTTCTCTTTGTTCTTGTTTTTTGAACATTGAGCAAGATTTATATTATTTTTATTGGAATTAACATGGACATTTTCTTAAATTCCTTCTTCTTGTCCATTCAGCACTGCAAAATAGTTTTGACTATCGTTAGTACTGCCAGCACTTAGAATTTCTTTCAGGCTCGTTTGTTTCACACTTTTCTTTGCCTTTGTTTCCTGGTACTTTTACTTTTGCGTCTATTCTTCAGTTAACTTTGGAGGTACTGTATCTGTCGCCTTAGTTCAGAATTTTCTGTACGTTATTTGACAATTTCTTCATTGTGTGCTATTGTTTGTAGTTTGCATTCACCACCTGCGGAGTTTTTTGATTATGTTCCTCTTATTGATAACTGTCACTAGCTTCATATTTGATATTTCCCCCCGTGCCCCTTTCGGCGAGAAGCTATTGGGCTCCTCCATACCAGCGGTTGCAAAGTTGTCTTGAGGTTCTCTGTTTTTTTTTTGTGAAAAGCCGTCAGGCTCTGCTTTGTTGTGTGAGCAGACGCATTTGACTACTTTGAGTCATCTTCAGTGTCTAAAGGATGTGTAGAAGGAAATGACTTTTTATAGGTGTAGAGTGGGCTAAGTGAGTACTAGGTTAGTTCAGATTGAGGGATATTAGATTTTGCTTTCATTCGCTTAAAAAAGTTGCAATCAAGTTCTACTTAATAACCTGGAAGGCCGAAAAAAAACCATCAAACCATCATCAAAAATACACCACTTTAGCATATTTTGTTACAGCTATTTATTTTAATGCTCAAAATAACATAGTTACATCTCACAGAAATGATTTCAAATTTCAGTTGAATCAAGAAAATCCATAACTGTTTGCTCATTATACAGGAGGAGTATATGCAAAATCGGTAAAATTCTGAATTAGGCTCCATTAAAAGTATTTCATAAGGTAAAACATTTTCTCAGCACCACAGACTATGTAAAAATACAAACCAAGTTCTCAAAAAATGATCATATCATCAGATAAACATTGATTAGTGTCAAAAATATAAGAAAGCTCCATCTTAGAGGTCCTAAACTGGCCATTGAAGCACAAAAAAATCTAGGGAAAAAAGCTTATTGTGGTACCATAAGAATAATTTTGTGGAAGCATTCTTTCAACGGTGGGGTTGAAAGAAAAAATCCTTTCGTGAGTGAGGCTAGTCGGAAAAACGATCAGACTTTGCTTTATTCATTATTTTAGGTTTTTCCTTTAATTTAATCTATTTTCGTGTTGAACCAAAGTTTTTAGGCTTTAAGAATGCAGTTCAGTGTCAGGGCTTGATTGTAACTGGGTTTTGGCAGTACTGGAATTTAGAACGAATCACATCAGCCCAATTTCAAACGTGGATTTCATTTATAGGATCACTGAAACAATACTTGTTTAGATTATGCCAAATGAAAAGTCAGCAGACTTCATTGCAAGAAGAGGCTCAAGCCTGCGTTTCGGGTTGAGCAAGGTCCGTGTGTGAGGACTGGGAAAAGAAGAGAAATCCTCTGAAACTCCAATATCATCACAGGAGTCAATTTTGGGACCCAGAACCAGGGAATCTTATGGTTCTTATGGTTCTCTTGGTAGAAATATAAGGCAACTCAGGGTACTGAGCTCAGGGAAGGTAAATCAGTCCGCTCTGCCAAAGGGGCTGATTCTGAAGGAGTTTAATCAGGCCATACTGCCGGGGGAGCTAAACCCGGCGAAGACAAGTCAGTCCATATTCCTTGAAGAGCTGGAACTTAAAAAGGAAGCCATGCAGCCTAAATAACTAAACCTTTCTATCATGGAGGTCAACTCTGACAATGAGGAATATAGTAGCACTGATCAGATGGCGAGTGAAGTATCGGGGCTGGAATCCAAACGCTCAAGTCTCCAACGATGAGCGGGGAAGCTACCTAAATTGCTCAGGTGAATCTTCAACACGCCAGAGCCGCTTTCATAATCTTAGCTGGAACATTCACAAAAGAACAATTAGAGCTGCCACTAATCCAAGAACCCTGGACCTATGAAGGTGAAATCCAAGGTTTGAACATCCGGGACTCCACATTGATTTTAAGTATGGGACAGAATCATCCCAGGGCATCACGATCAGAAAAAACATAAAATACATGTGTCTTTCAGATTTTATGATACGAGATCTAGTTCTTATAAGAATCTCTATTTGGATAGAGGTTAATACTCGAGACATAGTTATTGAAACGACATACTCTCTGGAGACATAAATCAAACTCCTCCAGTGGAGGTACAAAGGCTAGTGGAGCATTGTGAGGGGAGGAATCTACCTATTTTAGCTGGATGTGACGCCAATGCACACAATCAATTGTGGGGTAGCATTGATAACAAAAATAAAAGTAGGGATCTGTTTGAACTCATATTGAAATTGAATATGATTATCCTCAACGTTGGGAACACATCCACTTTCATCACAAGAGCAAGAGAGAAAGTACTAGATATTACTTTTTGTAGTATAAGTACTGCCTCCATGGCAAGGGTATGAAGGGTGTTGGTGAGGCCTTCAATGTCTGACCACAGAACTCTGAGGTACGATGTGGAAGAGCTGACAAAAGAGGGAAATTTACTCAGCAGCCCTAGAAGAATAAATCGGACCTTGTACCAAACCAGTTTGGAAGATAACCTACAACACGTTTCAGTGAAGAGAGCTCTAAAACATCCTCTAGAGCTGGAACAAGTAGTAGAAAAACACAACGAGACAATAATTAATGCCTACGAAGAAAGCTGCCCCATTCGCATCATAAAGAACCCAACTGGTGCAACAAACGGCTAGCGCAGCTCAGATTGGAAGTACGGAAACTGTAACAATAACTGAGATGCAGAACAAAGACCTCCGATAAACTATTGTAAAGAAACACGCCACAGCTCTAGGGCCTTTTGTGAAAATGTTACGGAAACCACTTGTGCAGTGAGGCTCCATAAAACTCTAGCACAACAGGAAAACAACCTCAACATTGCAGGAAGGAAGATGAAAACTGAAGAAAAGGGAGTGTTTCTTCTATTAAAGACCAGTTCTAGGGAGTAAAATTACAATATACATGAAGGAATTGGCACTTGTGAGGACAAATAGCACAACATGGAAGGAGACTTTCTCCATTCTTTCGGAAAAGCGTATGAAATCAGCATTAAATACTTTTCAACCCTTCAAATCAACTGGTGAAGATGAAATATATTCATTCTTTATTCAAAAAGGATAGAATCTACTCATATCCTACTCAATACGGATATATAGAAGCAGTTTAGCTTTTGGAAATATACCAAAGCGGTGGGGAAAGGCAAAAGTGATCCTCATCCCAAAGGTGGGTAGAAGTGACACCACGAACCCTAACGCATGCGGAACAATTAGCCTTACATCGTTTTTACTCAAAACCCTGAGAGTAGTTGACATTATATAAGGACAACACTTACGAATCATCCACTACACCCCTATCAACATGCAAACAGGACGGGAAAATCCACGGAAACCACGCTCTATGTACTTACAAGGAAGATCAAGGAATCTTTGGAGCATGAAAAATTGCCTTTGGTGTATTTGTTACGGGTCACCACGGCGGTGATCAGGAGAAATATATCCAGCACATTTCCAGGTAAGATAAGCCAACACTAGAGTGTATTTTTAACTAGCCAAATATCCAATGCAATGAAAAAAATCTTGCTAAATAATTCACTGGTACACTAGAATGTATTTCTAACTAGACAAATATAAAATATAATCTAGTTCCACCAAACCAATTAGCAGAAAATCAAGCAAAACAGCACATTTATTAGATAACTATAAGCAAAATAGCTCACTTAGCCTATAACTAGCCAACTATCAGATACAATATATGTTGTCCTAATTAGCTCAATACCAAACAAGCAATTTACTAAATCAATGTAATGAGCCCCTAATTGGTTTAGTATCAAATATTACCTACAAAACAATTGACATTGTAATCACTCATCATCATGACGAAATGAAGCAACCTTGGAAAACACTTCCGCAAACTACAAGGGTCAAATTGCTCCATAATGTGGTTACTACTGCCTGAACTTGAAAACAAACAATTATTAACACACTTGGCGAACGACTCCGCGCGTGAAAAAAAACAGCAACAAACAGAAGCCTCAACCTACATTGTGAACCCGAGTATGCGGAAACGAATGAAACAAATGAATGTCGTTAAAAAACGAAATCAACAAAATGATGTTAGCGTCAAAGGTGGAATACTGGGCGTTCCACCAGTATCCAGCCAAAACGCTACTTCGGCTTTAGCCTAGGCATTCCACCATTATCCAGTTAAAATGCTTCTGCGGCTTTAACCTGGGCATTCTACAAGTATCCTGCCAGAATGCTACCCTGAGCGTCAGCCTGGGTGCTCTGCATATAATCAAGCAAACGCTTCTTTGGCTTAGCTTGGGCGTTCTACCAATCTGTAAACAAACGCTTCTTTGGCCTTAGCCTGGGCGTTCATCGAGCGAATCACCTCGACCATTTGATTTTTTGGACCCCAGCCTGGTCAATGGTAAGCGTTGCTACATCCTCATTTGAATCACGCCTCCGGGAGCCCTCGTCTCGTATCTACCTACCGTTTCTTCTATAGGCTTCAATAGTTCCATCCTCCTTTCAGTTTTGCTGACTCCATCACCGACAAGAGTACTCAGAGACCCCCTACGCCTCTGCATTATGGATCAATCAATACATCAGGAGAATCCTACTTTGAAGTAGGCGTAAGTCATCCGCCGCCACCATGCGCTTTCCCACCAGGTGCACCCGCTTGCCAGGGCCAACGAAGTGGATCAATTTCAGAGACCACCACACCGTTACTAACTCATTTTATGTCATAAAAACTATTTATCAAACTCTGTTAGCTTTAAGAATTGTTGGTACGAATTTTAACGTTTTTTGAAAAATACTGCCCAAGTCTTTCCTTTTCTCTGGTTTCATATTTGCAATTCTCTGATGTTTACAGCAACTAGTGGCTCGCCGAACACTCTGGACTTGGAGTAGGAGGCCCCCTCAACGACAACTAAAATACATAAAGCGTTTCATATTTCCCAACATTGGAGGAGCTTTCGACAATGCAAGTCATGTACCTTCGAGGCAAGCACTAGTGAATAAACAGGTTAAACTCTATTCTTTCTCACTAGCTGCCTCAATCCCTCACTGCAAGAACCGTTGCATATATGGTGGGAACTAGAACCATCCATATGCGTCGGACAGAGAGCTGCCCAAAGCGGGGGATCCTGTCACCTCTATTGGAAATACTTTTGACCGATGATATTCTAAAAAGGCTATCTGATAGTCGCATAATATATCAGGCATACGCGGATGATATCGGCATTTTAATCCGAATAAAATACGAAGAACACTGTGTGATATCGTGCAGGAAGCATTTCGTGTTGTCAGTAAATGGTGCCAATAATTTGGTTGGAGCCTTAACCTTGCCAAAACTACTCGGGTACCACTCACAAAGGAGCAGAAACTGGAAAAACTTCCCGCCATAAGCTTAAATCGAGTGAGAAAAGAATCCAAGAAAGAAATTAAGTATCTTGCAATCCATATGGATAATAAGCTTACGTGGAACCGACATATTGAAGTGGCGACAACAAAGGCCACAGAGCACTGATGATATGCAGGAACATGACAGGCAAATCTTGAAGATGCAGCCCAACTATATTGCGATGGATTTACACTATGATGGCGAGACCAATTATCTCCTAGGGGGCTATTCTCTAAGTGGGCAAGGTCCGGGAGCGTACAACGAGGAAGGCACTCGTGTTCAAAGTTTGGCCTATATCTGCGTCATAGGAGCAAAGAGGTTATACTCAATGGTGGTACTCGAAAATATATTAAATGTATCACTCCTCCATCTATCGATAGAACAAATATCAAGGTCCAGGATGATCAGGATATTCTATCATAAAAAGGAGAGTGGCTCGTGAATTTGGCATAAAAACCATCGGAGCCATCCGAAAGAGTGATCGATATCCGCGCGACGTTAGATAAGCTTCAAATGTAGAGCAAATTTGTCGTATAGATTTACATTAAGTTGATGTGAAAAGGGTGAAATGATCCAATTAAAAAAAAAAAGTTTAGCTAATACAAGTACTTACAAGAGAAATTTATCTTGAATATAACTTGCAGATACAAAAACATATTGAGTTTGCATAAGTAGAAAAATTAAAAATTAACTCCCTCACCTCTGAGCATGGTGGTCGCCATCACCGGTGTGTATCTAAGAGTGATGGCCTGAGGAGAATTAGTGCACACGTCGAAACCACCTTCTTCTAACATTTCTCTTCTCTAATAATTTTTCAGAAAAATTATTATTCAAAATATGCAACTCATTTATATGTAGCTGCAAAACAATTCCATAAAAAGTAATATAAAAACCAAGTTAACTTATGCAAGCTATTTTTATGGGTCAGTGCACCGTTTGACGGCATTGCCACTCAGTTCATCTTTGACAAAAGTTTTGAACGAAATTGAGCAAGAAAGGGAAATCGAGCTCTGAGTTCAATGTACACCTCATAGAGCCACATGCTATTAAGTGGTACACAGATGGATTAAAACCACAGAAGGAACAGGAATCGGGGTCTTTGGGTTGGGCACAAAACATTATGAATCACTAGGACCGATGCCTAGCATATTCCTGACAGAGTCAATTGCAGTGAGTGCACAACGTTGCATGGACAAAAGATACAAGTTCCAAACGATAGCCATCTTGTCTGATTGCAAGCAGCTATTAAAGCCCTTGAATTGCCAACGATAAATTTAAAGATAGTCAAGAATATGGTACAAAACTCAATAAACTGGGTGGGGACAAAAAGGTTACTCTGTATTGGGTGCGAGGGCACGCATGGGTTGAAGGTTACGAATAAGCAGACCTCATAGCAAGACCAGGAGCATCGACAGTGTTCGTTGGTCCTGAAACCTTCAGTGCAGTCGAGATGCACTTTGTGTGGAGATACCTGAAGAAAGTAGAAACTACAGAAGGCAAGAAACACTGGAAGAACTATCCAGGACTTAAAACATCGAAAGAATTCCTTAGTACATATGACGAGAAACATCAAATTAGGCAAGAATCAACTAAGAATCTTTACAGAATTCCTTATGAGGCACTGTACACTCAAAGGACACATTACGAAAATGTTTCTTAGGCAGAACGGCGAGTGCAGGTTCTGCTGGTTTGCAGATGAAACAGCGAAATATTGTCTGACCAGTTGCGGAGCTCTGTTCCGGACGAGAGACATTTTGGGAACTTACTGCCCAGCTAAAGAGTAACTTGGACACCTGGAGC
This sequence comes from Odontomyia ornata, assembly GCA_963969285.1. NCBI lineage: Eukaryota > Metazoa > Arthropoda > Insecta > Diptera > Stratiomyidae > Odontomyia > Odontomyia ornata. The sequence goes on from OZ017739.1 coordinate 26,149,347, forward strand.
CAATGAAGATCGTCCGATTCCTGAGAAAGTTTGGTCTTTTCATGGAATTTTAGACACTCCAATGGGGATGGGGGCACCATCAATCTGACGAAGGTTGAAGTGCAGGACGCCCATTTCACACAATCTACAATCTAATGCCAAATAGTTGAGAGTAGTCCAAAGCCGCGTATGTACCATTGAAAAAAAAAACCGCTTCGTCATTACGAGGGCTTCTAGCTTTAGTTTCCAATAGGAGACACTACAATGCGTTATAGTACTCTCTGTATGAAAATAATACTAATAGCTAATGTAATAAGAAAGTTAAAATAATTTAATCTTCCTCCATATCACTATTAACGCAAGTGTAGATACACGGTTTGTTCCAATAGCAAAACATGATTATGGGCTATTCCTGACAAAATATTAAGAGCAATGTTATACTCGTATTTCAACAAGAGCATTATAGCATCATAAATAATTTATTTGTATGAAATAATTTGCCTAAAGTATATGCTGTTATCTCAAATGGAAATAATTAGGTGCGAAGGAAATAGTCCTTATTGAAAATGTAAATGATATCAACCATTTAACTATGGCTTCTAAAACCACACAACCGTTAGAAAGCTAGGCATTATATGAGTATCAATAATCGACAAAACATATTTCGGAGCTGTGAAACTGCTCTTACCCATTTGATTTATGTAGAGTTGTATAATTTCACTGAAACCGATGATTTAATGACATTGTATTCTAGTTATTGTATCAAAATTCCTAGAGCAACTCCTCACCTCCTGGATGAATCATCATAATTCCTTATCATGTAATCAGAAGCATTGTCTTAGGAACAAAACAAGCTCACTTCAATATTGAAATAATTAATTAGGCACAAACCAAAAGGCGAAAGCTTCTAATCCCTATCGTGATTTCTCTAATTAATAACACACTTCCTCTATCGATTTTCGTCTTTCAATCTTACTTCGAATACTTCTTATTTTATATCCGCTACTTCGCCACTAATTGGACTGATTCTCTTCTGGTGCAAGAGTGGATATTTGCTTGTGCCTGGATTATTGTTCGGGCTCTTGACGAAATTAGAAATCAAGGAACTACCTTCTAGGGTATGAAATTCTCAAGTGTAATCTGTTCTACTGTAAAGAGTTATTCTACATTGTGTGATGGTACTTTTGCACTCCTCCACATTTCTCCAGCAATATCCATTTAATCAGATGGCGTCTTCTTGAAACAAAGTATATGCACCTGAGGGATTAAGATGTGGAGAAATAAAGGAACATGGTATGTTGGTCTTCACTTTATGCAATCTATTATCGTTAGGGAGCAATATCAGAGCAAAATGACTAGAAAAAGATTATACATAGAAAGATGCAACAGAAAAGAAATGTGTGTAAATCGAGCTTTTAGGGTTTTGTACTAAAATACAAAACCCTATTGCAATCACGACCTGTGTCCGTCTGTCCGTCCGTCCGTCCGTCCGTCCGTCCGTCTGTATGTCACAGCACTTTTTCTCCGAAACTATAGAGGCTACAGCCATGAAACTTTGTGGAAAGGTCAGAAGTGGTTACCTCTTCAAAGTTCAAGGGTGAAAAAATTATTTAAAGGGGTTTAAGGGGGGTCTCCCCATATAGGGAGGTGACCCCTCAAAAAAAAATTTTCACCATTGGTAGTCGAGTAGGGTGTCGTTGGAAAGGTCTCAATGCGATCTTTTCAAAACAGGTCTTAAAATTGCCTTATGAGTACCGAGGGGGGCAGGGGAAGGGGAAATGTACGAACTTTTCGCGTACCCCCCCCCCCTCGCGATTGGACACCTTCCATCCGAAAAATCTGAAAAAAATCATGAATGTAGGCCTTCATGAGTACAACAACAACAAATACATGAGAAGTCGAAATTCACTCAAATTTGTTAGTAATAGTATGATTTATCGATTTTATGTTTACTTGAATAAAATCTAAGCGGTACCCTTAAATTCAATAAAATTTTGCAAACAGATGACTTTTTATAGGATTGATCTTTCCTGAAAGTTTCATAAAGATCGAATAGTATTTGACGAAGTTAGAGTGATTTGAATTTTCCTGTATTACTATGGAACAATGTGCCCTGTATTACTATGGAAACATATGGCTATGGAGCCATATGCGCTTTTTACCGACTTAGACACTACAGCTTTGCTTGGATTTGCATGAAAATTGCAGGAATGATAGGTATCATGAAGATGAGTACATATAATTGAAACAAGTCGAAGAGGCAGGAGAGAGCTCCTAGCAAAAGGGCTTTGTAACCATTCTAGGATTCGAAAAAATAGGCCATGAATCGATGATCACAGTACAGAGAAGTGACCCCTGGAAAAAAATTTCATGAAAGGTAGTCGATATGAGTATCAACTGAAAGTTCTCTATGAGAGCTTTTCAAAACTGTTCTCAAACTGACAGTTTTTGCTTCAGTGGTTGCACAGGGGGGGAAATACATGAAAAATGTGTTTCCTCCCTCGCGAATGGACACCCGTGATCTTAAAAAATCTGAAAAAATTATCAAGGGAGATATTTATGGGTATAACTCTAACAAATACCTCAGAAGTCAAAACTCTTTTAACTTTGTTAATAATAGTATGATCCTCGAATTTCACATTTTCTCCAATAAAATCGTCTTTGACATGTTTCTTGATTTTATTCGTTGCTGGTTACTGCATTTTGTAAGTTGAGTACAAAACCCTTCTGACATGAGCATAGGTCTGTCTACCCAACTTGTTTTACCTTGAAAATAAGGTTTCTTGATTTGGTTTTTTTTTTCATCTAACCAAGTAAGCATCAAAGTAATAAGAAACCTATTCAATATTTTTTTTAGTTATTTGCGAATTTTACAATCAAATAAAGCTTTTTAGATTTTTTGTTTCGTTTAGATTTTTGTAAAATATTTTTTTTTAAATCGTAACCTGCCTGTTCACCTGTCCATCCGTCCATCTATCTAACGTCTATCCATCTCTGTGTAAAAACAAGTTTCCTCGGAAAAGTCAAAGCTATAAACATGAAATTTTGTGGGCAGGTCAAAAGTGGTGACCTTTCAAAATTTCAATACTACAAAAGTTTCATAGGGATTTAAGGGGATTCCTCCCATATGGGGAAGTGACCCTTAAAAAATTTGCCTGTTTGCCTATCCATCCGTCCATTTATCAAAACGTCCATCCGTCTTTGCGTCAAAACAGGCTTCCTCGGAAACTTCAAAGCTATAAACATGAAATTTCGTGGGTAGGTCAAAAGTGATGACCTTTGAAAATTTCAATATTACAAATATTTCATAGGGATTTACGGAGATTCTCCCGATATGAGGAAGTGACGTTATAATAATTAATAATAAATTAGTTTTAATTTTTTGATCTGAATTGCCTGCCTGAATTTTGAAAATTTATCTTTAATAGTTAGGTACATATTGGTTTTGTTTTTGAACCAGATATAATGTGTATTATTGCATGCGGTCCACTAGGAATGGGATGTGATTTGTTTGGTGTTTGTTCATATTTCACTACGTTGCAAGTACAGCAGTTATTTCTTTTTTCAGGTTTGAGTGATAGTATTTAGTTTTGATTTTTTTGTATCCTTCGTCGATTCCCCTGTGTTTATTTCGAAGATGTTCTTTAAGTATTTCTTCTTGAATCTGCTTTAAGTCTTTTCAATTATATAGGGCATAAGGACACTTTAAAATTTTAATTTTGCGAAGAGGGTTTATAAATTTTAGGCATTTGATCTTCGTTTATATTCACTTCAGGCCAGGAAAGAAAGTTTGCTACCACATTGTCTTTCCCTTTAATATGTTCAATCTGATAATTGTGTTCCTCCAACTTGGATTTACACCTTTTAGTTTGGGATTAGGTTTCTTTAAATTTGCGACCCATGTCAGGGGTTTGTGATCCGTTTTCATCGCAAATTTCCATCCATAAACATATGGTCGGAAATACTTGGTTGCCCAGATGATTGCTAGTAATTTCTTTTCAATTCCGAAATAGTTTATCTCATGATCATTGAGAGTTCGACTGGTGAAACTATTGGGATCGCATAATTGGATGCGTCTTTTCGTCAAAGTCTGGGTAGATCAGGATTGGGTCACTCATTATAAGTAGTTTAAGCTTTTCAAATGATTTGACGTAATCTTTGTCTTGATGGTTTTTCTTGGTATTTTTTTCAATCAAAAGGTCAGAGGCTTAGCAACTTTAGAAAAATTTTTAATTAATTTTACGTAGAAACCAACAAGTCCAAGGAACTGTTTTTGGGCTCTTGAACTTTTGAATGGCTCGCAATTTCTTCGGATTAGTTTTAATGCCTGTTTATGTTACAATGTGACCTTAAAACTCAGTTCTGCTTTTAAGAAACTATGGCTTGTACTCTTATGTCTTTAAATTGAAGCTTTCGTGCCATCACCCTCCATAATCCCAGCGTCTGATATGCGGAAAATAACTTTGGAGTCAAACGTTCGGGTTCACGATTAGTCTAATTGATTTTAACGTTTTCTTTTCATTTCCCAGTGGACTAAGTAATTTTAAATTTGGTAATATCTAAAGGCTCATGAAGGTATAAATGAAAGTAATTGGAATATTTTTATTATTAAAGAATTAAATTAATTAATGCCAAAATATAATGGAACATAAATGCATAAATAGTAAATAAACATACATAAATAGTAAATAAACTTTGCAGAAGAAATGTATAGGAAATATTCACGAAAGAAATTTTAGATAATAGATTAAATTTGCAAAATAAACTGAAACTCAAAAAAAAAATTTGAATAATAAAGATCTGCTCTTCTATGATTACCAAATTCATTAAGTCTTATTGAAATTTATCTTAGTGTTAAAATTTAGTATATGTCAGATAAAGTAATTTTAAGAAGCCTTTGAGCTTTAACCCCTTATCGCATATGTAGTAAATATGGATAGAAAACATTGCATTATTTTTTTAGCCTACTGGATAATCCAATTTAAAAAAAAAAAACTTAAATTTGAAGAACCATTCCATCGTGAAACGGGACATAATCTATGTGTTTGTGGCCAGTTCTATCTGTCAATGATATTTTAGGTTATATGCAATGCATTGGATTGGCTAGTGTCAGAAAATAAAGTGCAACTTTTGTGATTCAAAATAAAATACAAAACTGTTAATTTTTGTTCAATCACTAACTAAAACAAGGAACTTTGATCTTTAATTAAACCACTTTTAAGCATGCAATTGATTTATTTTACCATAAAAACTCTCATAATTTGATTATAGCTCAGCCTCATTATTTATTGACTGACAAATTGCTGGCGCGTTCATAAAGACGCAAACCACCATCTAGTATGTGATGGTTAAAACTTTATGCGTAAACAGCTCACTACACAGTTTTCGATCGTACATAACCGCCCACCGAAGACTTGTCCTACATATACACAAAATGATCATAGTTTTTCAATTTTACAAACTCAAATACTATAGTAAGAACCAAAATTAAAAGATTTGAACATTATACAAGGTTACTTAAAAACTAACTGCCCAAGATACAAGATAGATTCAAGTCCTGGTGCTATACTTATTTAGTAAGCACATAAATTTTACTAACTGGTCTTTTCAGAACTCCATTCTTACATTTGATTGTTGAGACTCTCGTGATATCATCAGGACCTGGATGTTTCTGTATAATTTAACCGATTACCCATTAAGACAGTGGAACCATATCTTCTCTTATAACTACAACTTCATTTACATTAGGTTCAGAAGTTTTACTATTCCATTTGTAGCATTGATTTAAGTTAACCAAATATTCTTTTGGCCATCTTTTCCAAAAATCGCAAATCATTTTTTGACATAATTTCCATCCATCTAAAATGTTACGAGGTTGATGACAATAATTCTCATCAGATATATTTATCAATAGCTCACCCACCAAAAAATGGCCTGTTGTCAATGGAAGAGGGTCATCGGGATCGTCACTACCCGTAATAGGACGCGAATTTTAACACGCTTCTATCCGAGTCAAAATCGTTGTCAGCTCCTCAAACGTAAGCGTACTATTCCCTATGGCCTTTTTTAGATGGTTCTTCACACTGCGCACTCCTGCCTCCCACAAACTACCTAAGTTTGGCGCATGGGGAGGGTTGAAGTGCCAATTGGTTGATTTGAGTGTCAAAAGTTGCACCATTTCATCGGGTCATCTAAAATTAGCAAGTTTTAACATCTCCAACAACTGTTTATTGGACCCAACAAAATTTGTCCTATTGTCGCTGTACAGGTCCTGGCAGTGTCCGCGACGTCAAGTAAACCTTCGAAACGTTGCAATAAGCTCCTTGGCTGAGAGATCAGATACAGCCTCTAAATGCACAGCATATGTCACCACACATACAAAAAGACAAGTATACCCTTTGTCTGATTTGGAACCTCTACCAGAAGAAAACCTAACATTGATTGGTCCAGCATAATCTACGCGAGTTGATTTAAAAGGTTTGCTGGGCTTTAATCTGACTTCTGGGATCCGTCCCATTAGTTGTGTCCTATTTGCTGAAGAGTATCTTCGGCAAGTAGCGCATGCTCTATTTATCTTTTCAGCCTGTATCCGCACTCTCAATGTAAAGTATGTTTGGTAGATATAATGCAACATAATTTGTGGCCCTTCATGGAGGGTTTTGTTATGTGCATCCAATATTATTAAGCGATGGAGATTATCCTTATCTGGTGATATTTTTAGATGCTTCTGCTCGTAATTCAGTTCGATCTTTGGATGCGTCCGCCTACTCTCAGTAAATCATTAGCGTCTGATATTGGATATAACGTGTGGAACGCAATTCTTTTTAAAATACAGTTACAGTTTATCTCTTCAACCATAATAAGCTCTGACCTTTTAGGACGTTCATCTTGTCTTCATTAATGCTTGCTGCAAAACACATTTTATCGGTTTTGTTTTCTTCTAACACCATTGTAAAATCTCCTTTGCGATACTTGATCTCTTTTTTTTTAAACATTGAGGCCCTTTCTTCCATAGATTTAGTACTATCAGTTCCGATGCTTTTATACCTCTGGTGGCACAATCCGCTGGATTTTCTTCAGATTGGATATGCGACTATTGACTATTGTTCATGATAGTAAGTATTTCTGAAACTTTTTTCGCAATAAATGTCTTCCACTTACTGGGGTGGTTACTTAACCATCCGAGAATAACCAATGAATCTGTCCACGCATGTATATTTTCTTTGGCTATGTCTAGCACTCGTGGCACATCTAAAAGAAGTTTAGCTAGTAATACCGCTCCATACAACTTTAAGCTGTGGACAAATATTTGTTTAACAAGTGCGACCTTGGTCTTTGATGCAAGAAGACTGATGTGTACTTTACGTTGCTCGTCTATCGTTCGCAAATAGATTACCGCTGTATACGCTTTATTTCACGCATCGCAAAACCCTTGTAATTTAGTTTGCATATCCGATTAGCAACGTCCAGTCCATCGGGCTATAGAAAAACTAGAAAGAACTTGTAATTCTTCTCTATAGGTAATCCAGTCATTTAATAATGGTTCTGGTGGCTCTTGATCCCACTCGATTCCGAATAGCCAAAGTCTTTGTAAGAATATTTTCGCTGTTATGATTATTGGAGCTACCAAGCCCAGTGGATGGAACAACTGTGCTATATCGGAAACTACCTTACGTTTTGTTACAGGTGTTTCTAATGATGATAGCTTAATTTCATATTCCAGTGTATCCTTCCCTCTATTTTCTATCACTCCTAGTATTTTTAGTGTTGTGTTCATTTTGATTATTACTGCTTCATTTTCTCTCTTTTCATTTCCGATATAATTCATTACCAAAGTTGAACCGCTACTCCATTTTTTAAAGGTAAATCCACCTAACTTCATTAGTTTGTTTAATTGCTCAAATATTTTGACTGTTTCTCTCTATGTTTCCGCTCCTGTCATTAAATCATCCATATAAAAATCCTGTTTTATTAGTTTCGCCGCCACAGGAAATCGTGTCTTCTCCGTCTCTACTAGCTTGTGCAGTGACTTTACCGCTAAATACGGGGCAGATGCCATGCCAAAGGTTAAAGTCAATAGTTGATAATGTTCCAGTGGCTCATTTGCGTTAGCTTTCCACAAGATGCGTTGATAATCAACGTCTTCCTTACTAACACGTACTTGTCGGTACATTTTCATCAATTCTGCAGTAATACGGATTTTGTGACCCAACCATCCTAACAAGAGGTGATGTATATCTCGCTGCAATTTTGGTCCAACTAGAAAGTCGCCATTAAGGGATACGTTATTAAAACCTTTACAGAAAGCGTCAAATATGACACAAACCTTAGTTGTATCCTTGTCATCACGTACTACAGCATGATGAGGTAGGTAAACTGCTCTAGGATTTATTATGTCTTCTTTTGGTACAAGTTCCATATGATTAAGCTGCTTATACTCCACTATCACTTTGACATATTCTTTGCGTAGTTTTTAATTCATTAACCGCCTTGGTGCTATTTGCAGCGATTGCCCGTATTGACACTCTGGTTCTTCCAATTTGAACGGAAACCGTACAATAAACCGACAATCATCATCTCTTACAGTAGTTGATTCAAAAAGTTCTTCACATCTTATCTCTTCTTCGCTTAGTATCTTTTGCTGTACTTCTGGTTCTTTTTCTAACTCCCAAAATTTTCTCAACAACTCATCTTCTTTGATTTGTGTGTGCATGCTAATAATTCTATTCGCTGAAGTTGAATTTGGTGACCATAGTATACTCAAATAGTATCCACACTCCATCAACCCTCCGGAAAAAGCCCTAAATCTTCGGTAGCAGGTATGTAGGTAAATGCTGACGCGAGGATTGGCGCGAATATAAACATATGCTTCGATGAGAGATTTCAGGATTACCATATCTCGAAAAATCAATAACATTGCAGAAAAACAAATTCTTTTCATGCAATCTTTTAGTTTTTTATTAAAATCTGGCAGCACTTACATGTTCTGAAATGCGTTAAAGATCACGTGCGTTGGAACGTTAATTTGCTTTGTTTCTTGGGCGCGCTAGGCCTAGGCTCAGCTGTCGTGCCCCGGATCAGCTGACGTGCCCCTTGGAAAATTCAAAAAGTGTGATACACAGGGTAAATGAAAGGTGGGGGTACTAGGTGAATGTATTATGGTGGTAACAACTGACCTGATACAATCCAGCCTAGACTGGTGTCCTGAGCAATTAAATTTGTGGATGGATTTTTGAAACGCCCCTCTTCAGTATCTCTCAGTATACTTCAGCCCCGAGTAAGATATCTATTTTACTCGGTGTTGTGAATTCTGGATCTGCTAATGGTATGTTTTCTAACTTCAGCCAATCAGTTGAATGAATTATCCGAGATGGAACCATAGATGCAAAGGTTATTAACAAAAATGCATTTACTGAAATTGATTTACCTGGTTGATGCCGTGATTTAATATGTAAAGAAACGCAATACTTAACTCGGGTGTGACCATATCCCACTCCAGACACCAAGCCATTGATTGATGTAACCTTAAACCCCAGTATTGTATAGTGGCCGCCATAATAAACGAAGCCTGTGACCCCTGATCAACTAATGCCCTGCCTACATAAAAAGGACCGCTAGCTGTTTGTGCCCTCATCACTGCAGTTGCTAATAAAACGTCACAGGATGATATGTTTTAGAAAAGTTTGATAATATCGTCGTCATATCTTGTGTGTAGGATCGCGAATTTTCTTTGTCTTCTTTAGATGTCCCTTGTGTTTCTTCCTTTTCTCTCTCTAGATGCAGTAATGAATGATAGTAACGTCCACAACGTTGGCAACTCATCGATTGATGGCATTTCGTTACCGTATGTATCGGTGCAAGACAATTAAAGCATAACTTATTGCTTTGTGCATAATCTACGCCTTCGTTGGGATTATTTTTCGAAAATTGTTTCCACTGGTAAAGACCATGTTGCACATTACGCATATATAATTAGACTTCTCTTCGGTTGTAGGGTGAGATAATTTTGTTGGTCCTCCCGTTGCCCACTTAGTTCCTTCACACATCTCTATCGTTCTAAATGTAGTCTCCATAAATTTCTTAGGCTGCTCCCAGGTTGACAACTCGTCCGTCTTCTTTTGACTTAGCTGAAGTTACCATTCTTTTCTCGATTCTTGGTCTAACTTAGAAACCGCGAGATGATTGATAATAACGTCCACTGCGCTTGTATCGATACTTTAATTTGCGAGCGATTTCAAACATGCTGAAATAATGTCCAAGAGGTGTTTTATGACGTTCGATGTTTCGACTTTGATTGCTCTTTGTCCAAAAAGCCGCTTTTAAACTTCATTTGTATTGAATCTTTCATTTTTATAACGCCCCGTCAATAATAACCAAGCCTCGTTATAGTTGGTTTCTGTAGTGGATAGATTCTTCAACACAATTTCAGCTTCTCTATGAAGACAACTCTTTAGGCAATGTAGTTTTTCGACAGCACTTAGGCTCGCATTAGTATGTATTAGAGACAGGAACATGTCATGAAAAGACTGCCATTCTTCGTAACCTCCAGAAAACTTAGGTAAACTAATCTGCGGTATGGCGTACCTCACAACTGTGTACTTGTGATGCAGATAGTGCTGAGGGTAAGCTTACTGATGTTGAACATTTGTTTATCTCCTTTAAATCATCTTACATTCTGGCCGCGCTCTATGTATTTTTGGTACATTTTGCCTTCCCCTGGACCACCTTATTCATAAAATGATTTTTTTATTTCAGATTCTAAAAGTTCTAATCAATACTTTTCTTTTGATACCCCGTTCGACTACCTTTGATTAAAAAAATTTTCAAGTGCTGATTCGTTACAAAGGGGGACCTCCTTAGCTATTTTTTAAATTTTTGGTAAGACCTCAACTTTTGAGAGACCTTCTTTTCACAAAGTTTGAGCATTCTAGCTCCTATAGCTTCTGAGGAATCTAGCTGTGGCGCACGGACAGACAGGTCGTGAAACCAGCAAATATTTTTAAATTTTTTTTTACAAAGACCTAAAAGGATCTTCATATCCTCTAAGCATTGTAAAATATGATCATAGTTTGTTTATTTCAATATTTTGCTTCTCTCGAATTTTTTTGTTTTGCTTTTCTCCGATCTGGCATAAGTACTATGTATCCATATATACCAAATTTGGCTTCGCATGCGTTCAGGGTTTCTTCTTTGCTTATTCCAGAAATAAATCTTACGCATTTCTATGGCAATATCAAGCATGTTTATATCATTATTGGTGATGGCAGCTTGATTAGCGGTGATATTTCTTCTAACAGTGATGATAATCTAGAAATCAACTCCATTCGACAACCTAAAAAACCAGCCAGAACCTGATTTTTCTGTCAAAGATGATGCGCCTTTGATAAATTTACAGTCTGTATCTACAACTAAAGTTGAGGGGAAAAAAGTTAAAGAGGACCCAATTATTTGGCAAAAGGGGAAAATGCCAGCTTATGACAAAACCAACTTTAAATTCAAAGATAACTCAGAATTACCGGATTTCATTAAGCAGTTAAATTCGCCATCAGAGGTCTTTAATTTCTTATTCACATCAGATTTATTACTGAGTAGTCTAACCCGAAGTGTGGTTACCAGATTGACTCCCACGATCTCTCGACGTCAAAACTTTAAAATTTGTTTTGATAACTGGCTTAATAGCCTGCAACTTCAAGTTTATCTTTATAAAAGTGGAATGCTACCTTTAGAAACTGTAAGACTGAGCCGAGTGCCGAACTCAAACACGCCCTCTGAAAAGAAATTTAAAAAGCGATATCAAGGCAACATAGAAGAACATGCTGGGTAGACAGATCTACGCTCATGTCAGAAGGGTTTTGTGCTCGACGTGCGAAATGCAGTTACCAGCAACGAATAAAGGCGAGAAATTTGTCAAACAGATGTTCACGTTTATAAGAAAATCCATTGCTTCTGTACTTTTAACGGTCGAAACATTGTTGCAAACTAACGATATCACTCAAATCATCAATTCCCAAAAAAACTTATATTATTGATCTTATTTGAAATTTAAAGAAGATCGAATCAAAACTGCAATATCTGATTCAATGAAAAGTCCATGAAGTACCAAAATCACGTGTTATTGTTGTTGTATTTGGAAAAATTTCAAATGGCTGTAATTTTCGTGAATATGCCATATAAAACTACTTACATATCGGTTTTCATTGAATTTAAGGATATACCCATGATTTTATTGGCAAAAACGTGAAATTCGATTTTCATACTATTATTAACAAAGTTGAGCGAATTTTGACTTCTAAGGTATTTGTTTTTGTTGTACTTATAAACACTTATCTCCATAATTTTTTGCAGGTTTTTCGGATCACAGGTGTCCAATCGCGAAGGGGGGGACACAAATTTGTCGTGTATTTCCCCTTCCTGTGCCCTCCCCGAAGCAAAAAAATACCAGTTCAAGCCCTGTTTTGAAATGTTCTCATTGAGGCCATATCGGCTACCTTTGATGAATTTTTTTCTTCAGGGGCTACTTCAATGTATAGGTAGACCCCCCTTTAGTACCTTTTAATATTTTTTTTGTAGTGAAACTTTGAAAAGGGCATCACTTTACACCTATATATATATATATATATATATATATATATATATATATATATATATATATATATATATATATATATATATATATAATGTTTGTAGCTTATACAGTTTGCGAGAAAAAGTGCTGTAGCACACGGGCGGACGGACGGACGGACGGACAGACGAACAGACAGGCGCGATTATAGTAGGATTTCGGAAAATTATTTTACAAAACCCTAAAAAGCAGCAGTCGTAGACGATGTGAAGGTGAGTTTGGTTTGCTGGCTTGACGACAAGAATGTTAATTTACTTTCAGCATATGTGGGAAGCGAACCGACGACAAAGCGTCGTTATGTTCGAAAAAAAAAATAAAATAAATAAACAACAACTCCACAAGCCGTCGACGTTTATAATGAGCATATGGGTGGAGTCAACCAGCTTGATTCAATGCTTGGCTATTACAGAATTCATTTGCGCTCTTGCCGTTGCTACAAGAGAATTTTTCTCAAACTCGCAGTTGCCGGACACATGCGCAAAGCGTGCAAGGCTCCAATACCAAAAAAATGAGGTCGTCCATCGAGCATTCCTGGAACATCGGTATCGAGCCGAGGTGGCTCTCCCATCAGTTTCTCTAATTCTCTAGTCCCTGCAAAAAAGTCTCGAAAGACTCCTGTCAGACTTCAAGAGCTTCTTTTAGATTCAGTATGCTCTGACAGGGTCAGTCATTCTCCTATTTGGAAGGAAAATTCCGGACAAATATGCCAGTATTGCTCAAATTATCGTTCTTTCACTCAGTGCGAAAAATGTAACGTGTATTTATGTTACAATGATGAATCCAATTATTTCAAAGAGTTTACACGAAAAATAAGTTGAATTTTGCTTAAGCACATAAGAAGCCATACCTATATGGATTCACATGGAATAGCTAAACTGAATACAAAGTCCTACATGGCGCCGTGTGAAAATTTCTAATATATAAGTTCATATTTTTAGGTAAATTTCTCGAGAGAAATTTACCTATTGCGGAGAGCATCATATATATATATATATATATATATATATATATATATATATATATATATATATATATATATATATATATATATATATATATATATATATGGGATATAACGAGATTTGTGACCACGCTAGAGGTTGCAATTTTACTTCGATTTTCACCAAATTTTCAGGAAAGGTGTATTGGGTAATTATCTCGGTTAAGTTCGTGAACCAGCTAAATCGGCCATGCAAAAACAATATGGCGGCCATTTTAGACGAAAAATCGTGATTTCTGTTCTGACCAAAGTACAGCTCCGATTCTGATGAAATTTGGTACAAGGGTTCATTGATGTATGTGATGAATCTCACAATAAAAAATCCAAACTCGGTATGGCAGAAACAAAATGGCGGCCGGTCAAAGGTCAAAAAACGGGCAAAATTTTGTTGTTGTAATAGTGGTCAAAGCTTTCTACAGATTTTCATGAAATTCGGTAATTTGATAGAAATTATGAGTATCTAAAGAATTACGTAAACAAGTTGGGTAGACAGACCTATGCTCATGTCAGAAGGGTCTTGTACTCAACTTACAAAATGCAGTAACCAGCAACGAATAAAATCAAGAAACATGTCAAAGACGATTTAATTGGAGAAAATGTGAAATTCGAGGATCGTACTATTATTAACAAAGTTGAACGAATTTTGACTTCTGAGGTATTTGTTATAGTTATACCCATAAATATCTCCTTTGATATTTTTTTCAGATATTTTAGATCACTGGTGTCCATTCGCGAGGGAGGAAACACATTTTTCATGTATTTCCCCCCCTGTGCTCCCACTGAAGCAAAAACTGTCAGTTTAAGAACTGTTTCGAAAAGGTCTCATAGAGAACTTTCAGTTGATACTCATATCGGCTAACTTTCATGAAATTTTTTTTCAGGGGCCACTCCTCTGTACTGTAATCATCGATTCATGGCCTATTTTTTCAAATCCTAGAATGGTTACAAAGCCCTTTTGCTAGGAGCTCTCTCCTGCCTCTTCGACTTGTTTCAATTGTATGTACTCATCTTCATGATATCCATCACTCCTGAAATTTTCATGCAATTTCTAGCAAAGCTGTAGTGTCTAAGTCGGTAAAAAGCGCATATGGCTCCATAGCAATATGTTTCCATAGTAATACAGGGCATATTGCTCCATAGTAATACACGAAAATTCAAATCGCTATAACTTCGGTAAATACGATTCGATCTTTATGAAACTTTCAGGAAAGATCAGTCTTATTAATAGTCATCTCTTTGCTAAATTTTATTGAGTTTAAGGGTACCGTTTAGATTTTATTCAAGAAAACACAAAATCGATAAATCATACTATTACTAACAAAGTTGAGTGAATTTCGAATTCTCATGTATTTGTTGTTGTTGTACTCATTAAGGCCTTCATTCATGATTTTTTTCAGATTTTTCGGATGGGAGGTGTCCAATCGCGAGGGGGGGGGGTACGCGAAAAGTTCGTACATTTCCCCTTCCCCTGCCCCCCTCGGTACTTATAAGACAATTTTAAGACTTGTTTTGAAAAGATCTTATTGAGACCTTTCCAATGACATCCTACTCGACTACCAATGGTGAAATTTTTTTTTTTGAGGGGTCACCCCCTTATATGGGGAGACCCCCCTTAAACGCCTTTGAAAAATTTTTCCACCCTTGAACTTTCAAGAAGTCACCACTTCTGACCTTCCTACAAAGTTTCATGGCTGTAACCTCTATAGTTTCGGAGAAAAAGTGCTGTAACATACAGACGGACGGACGGACGGACGGACGGACGGACAGACGGACAGACGGACACAGGTCGTGATTGCAATAGGGTTTTGTATTTTAGTACAAAACCCTAAAAAACTGGAGGTCAGGTTGCAAAAAACAAAATGGCGGCCAGTTGAAGGTCAAAATTTCAAAGGCTTTTAAAAGTCGCAATTTTGATCCGACATATATGAAACTTGGTTTCAGAATAGACATTACTTGGACCTACAGTCTTTGATATTTTGGTGATCATGCATTTGCAAATTTCAAAATGGCGGCCCTTTAAATATGCGTTTTTTTCATGTTTTTGTGGCCCTCTAGCGGTCACATTTTCCAACGGATTTTGATGAAACTTGAGATTATGAGTTTCTGTACTATGTTCTTGTATTTTGCAGGAAATTATTAAAATTGAATGGAAAATAAAAAAGTCGGAAATTTAAAGCCTAATATTTTTAGCTGCCATTTTCTTTAAAAATTGTCTAGAGTGAAACTCCTATTTGAACGAGATAGTACATTGATTGATGAGGTCCTAGCATACAAAGATTTAAAATAATCCAAAATCAAATGCATGCATTCAAAATGGCGGCCCCCAAAGGTCTGAAGGCAAGCGCAATTCGCTATTTTAATACCAACTGAAATAATGAATATTTTTCATGGAAACGCTTTAAATGACTTTTCTTGAAAGAACTTATAAACCAGATCATTTTTAAGATATTGTAAAATATTTTTAACAATACCCTAAAAAATTATAAAATCGTGACTTGTCTGTCTGTCCGTCCGTCCGCCCGTTTGTTCGTGCATCGTAACAAGTTTTCTCGCAAAGCACATGAGCTAGAATGAGGAAATTTTCTACGTAGGTCAAAAGTGGTGCCTCTTGAAATTTGCAGTGCAAGAAAATATTTTTAGGGATTTAAGGGGGGTCTCCCCATACAGGCGTTGTTCGTGCATCGTAACAAGTTTTCTCGCAAAGCACATGAGCTAGAATGAGGAAATTTTCTACGTAGGTCAAAAGTGGTGCCTCTTGAAATTTGCAGTGCAAGAAAATATTTTTAGGGATTTAAGGGGGGTCTCCCCATACAGGCGGGTCTCCCCATACAAGGGGGTGGCATACAATTTTTTTTATTTCTGTAGCCCTCTAGCAGCCAAGATTCTCAACAGATTCCGTTGAAACTTGAAATTATAAGTTATTAAGGCAAGTTAATTTAATTTAATCATGCAAATCGAATGACAAATAAAAAATTCGAAAATTTACAGCTTAATATTTTTAGCAGCTGATATCAATAAAAATTGAAATGACGGCCCTCACAGTTCAGAAAAAAATTGAAAATGTATATATTAAGTGCAACGCAAGTGCTGATTAAACTTTTATGGAAATCTTTTGAAATTAACTATTCGAGCTATTTAAACCTTTGTCTGGTTACCACTGTGAACTGTGTAAACAGCAAATGCGAGAAGGGCGAAACCGGTATTTATATGTTTACAACAATTTATGATCCGCCGATTTTCAATATGTAATCCATACGCGTGCAACTCAATTTAATTAGCAAAATATTTGCGCCTCGATAAAAGGTCTCTAAAAATGAAACGTGACCAGATTTTTTTTAATGTTGATAAATACCCATGTGGTACTACGAAAATTGCAGACAGAAGTTTAGTAGTACAAGCCAAATTCTTTTTCGAAACTTTACGCTACATACGAGAAATTTACCTTTCCGGCTGGTGCTGCCAACGGGGATTTTTTATTTCAATTGGATCTCACTATATAGGCATAAATAAATACTATCTTACGAAAAAAAAAATTTATTTCATCTCTTTAATAACACTATGCAACATCAAAAAATTCACTGACATCCCGGGTGGTAATTTGTATTAGGTATGCTTAGTAAACAACAGAAAACAAATTAATATTTAGATATCACGTCCCAGAACAAAAATAACGGTAATTTTCGTAACGTAAGATTATAATCTTACTTTATTTACTTTCCGCTACACTTAGTTGAGGGTAGTTATAACATTATATCATTGATGTGTACAAATGTCATCAAAACATTAGTTACATTATACAATAACATATCATAAAGTATCCGTCGCCACGGTAAAAGAACAGACGACCGAAAATATCTACTCTTAATTAGTATGCATGTAATAAAACATTCTACGCTCTGTAACTGACAGCACGCGTGAAAAACCCATTATGTACTAAGGATGGGATTTATTTTAAGATAAGAATGTAATAATCTAAATAGGTAAGAAATAGATACAGTATTTAAGCCGAGATAATTTAAGTTCGTCTCTCAGTTTAATATTGTCAGCTCATATCAGAACAATAAAGGATTCATTGTTAAAATAGTTATACTTTTTCTTTAAAACATTTTATCAAAGTTTTAAAGTCGTAATTCATTTATGTCATTCATAAATCTACAAAATTCCACGTGTCTGTGTTAATTCTCCTAGCTTATTTTGTTATGTTTGTGGTCAATTTACGCCTAAAATGAAAAAAAGCCAATTTCGCCTCTGTTTGTGAAGTGTTATGAAGCTTATATTTAAATTGCCATTAAAAATCAAGACAAATCATGGGAACCGAAAGTTTGTTGTTTAAAATGTTATTAATATTTGACGGGTTGGTACAAGAGTAACATTAAACAGATGCCTTTTGGTGTACCAATGCAGTGGCGTGAACACAAAAATCACATAGATGACTGTTACTTTTCTTTAACAACTGTGAAAGGTTTTTCAAAAAAATTAAAACATTCTGTGAAGTATGCTACTGTGTCATCAGTGTCAATGCCGCTACCACATTCTCCAGACATTCCAATACCGGAAAGATTTAGTAGTTCTTCAATTTTATCGAGTTCTATTGAAGAAGAAGATGAAGCAGGTATTTATAGATGAACAAAATACAGAACCACATTTGATCAGGCAATCAGAACTAAATGACCTAGTTAGAGATTTAGATTTGACCAAAGAAAAATCTGGAATATTAGGCTTGAGAATGAAATGGTGGAATCTATTGCAAACTGGAGTTAAAATTACAACTTATCGAAAACGTCATATTGCTTTCGCTACTTTTTATTAAAAAAAAGATGGATTAGTGGAGATTTTTCATTGACGGATCCAAACGAAGTTTGAAGGCTGTGTTACTCCATAACGGTAATATATTTCCATCTTTACCTGTAGCTTATGGCGTTCACTTAAAAGAAACTTACAATATTTTAAACCAATTCTGGAAAAGATCAACTACGAAGAACACAAATGGCAAGTATGTGCAGATTTAAAGGTAGTGGCTTTAATTTTAGGGTTGCAAACCGGTTATACAAAATATTTTTGTTTTTTCTGTGAATGGGATAGCAGTGCGTTCAGATCACTTCATAAAACAAAACTGGCCTTTAAGATCCAGTTTCGTGCTTGGTCAGAAAAATGTAAAAAACGAACCATTACTACCATCTGAGAAAATCATTTTACCGCCGTTACACATCACACTTGGTTTGATAAAGATTTTTTGTAAAAGCACTCCCCAAAGACGGACCTGGATTTTTATTTCTTAAAAAAAGTTTCCTATGCTAAGTGAGGCAAAAATTAAAGAAGGTATTTTCATCGGTCCTGACATAAGAAAATTCGTCAATGATCCTGCTTTTTTATCGAGGTTCAGACCTTTTGAAAAAAATGCATGGTTGGGTTTTGTTGACGTCACAAAAAATTTTCTCGGCAATCACAAATCGTCGGATTTTCATGAAAAGATTAATTGGATTCTGGATGCTTATCACAAACTAAGATGCAAAATGTCATTGAAAATTCATTTTTTAAACTCCCATTTAAGTTTCTTTCCTAATAACATGGGTTCAGTAAGTGATGAACTCGTTGAAAGATTTCATCAAGAAATTGCAAAATACGAGAAGTGTACACCGGGATTTTCGGCCGAATAGTTATACAGAAGCTTTTGTTCATTTTCGGATTATTTATAAGTATAAATATACTTTGAATATAATGCAAACGTATTTTTTTAACTTTTGTCCATTTATTTAATGATTCATAGTTATTCAAGCATTTCAACTGAGAATACTAGAAACTTACATATTTTACATAATATTTTTTTAAGCTTAAAAAAAAGAAGAATACCAGTACACAATTCTAACAAAATCAGTCTTCGCTTGTCTTTGGTAAAAGGAACTAAATAAAACCTATATCCATGTAGCAAAAAAACAAAATAAAATAGCTTCCAAAATCACAGCTTTTCAGTTGAACAATTTTGACAAAAAGGCACTACGTGCTCAAGGCATAAAAATTTTTTGCATTTGTGGCACGCGGATTTTGTTTTCCTATTTTTCTTCCATCCGCAATCATAGCAGCGTCCATTTCTTGAAGGACCTGCCGTCGCAGCCATATCCTCAATCTTCAAAATTTCTGACAGTCTTTGTCTTGTTGATCGTGGCAAGTTTAATTCCATTTGGCGTTCTCTTATACGAGGCTCTATAAGTTTCATGGCCAAATGTTCGATGAAATTACGGCGTTGGAGCTTTGAGTTCTGATTGTTAGCTGACAGTTTATTGTACTTACATTGAGCATGGCATAGAAGACTACCATAGGCCAGCGTCTTGTTGCTCGGGCGCAGTTGTAATTTGCACATAAGCGGTCTACGACGTCAACACCACCCTTAGTATCATTGTAACTCAAAATCATCTCAGGTTTCTGAGTTTCAGCATCGACTTTCGCATCGTTGTGCATTGTACTTATTAGCAAAACATTTTTTTTCAACTTTGGAACGTGGGAAACCAAACCCATGTTATCGCGAAAAGCAAACATGTTTGACTTGACATTTTGACCGCGCAAAACATTGAAATCAGCAGGAATTTCCTTTTTATTCTTTTTAACTGTTCCTACAATGGTTAAACCTTTCTGGAGCAGTGCTTCAGCTAATGGTACGGTAGTCTACCAATTATCCGTTGTCACATTCCTCCCAGTATTGAAAATTGGTTCACATAATCTTTGTACAACAGCCAAGCCGGAATTGTCGAGATTGTATGGGCCCTCTTTTGACTGTTTTCCGGGATAAATCTCCATGTTAAATGTATAAAACATTTTTGCGTCACAAAGGGCTTGAATCTTGATGCCGTAAGGATTGGGCTTACTTGGGATATATTGCCTGAATGAACACTTCCCTCGAACAGCTTCCAACTTTTCATCGACAGTCACAAAAGCTGATAACGTATAATTAGCTTGGCAATTTTTCACAAATTTTTCAAATGGTTGTCTTATATGGCAAATCTTATCAAGCGCCTGTCTTTGCTGCCTCGTAGTTCCATCATCGAATCTCAGAGCCCGCAACAGAAATTGAAATCGTTGGGAAGACATAGAAAGCCGAAATATTTCCACCGAGCTACCGTCTGTTCGAAACAGCTCTTCCACATTCAGATGATTCGATTTTTGAACTCCTGCCAAAAACAGCAAGCCAATCAAGCAAAGTAGTTCATTATAATCTGTATGTCTGGCGTACGTTTCCCGGGTGTAATTATTTTTGATTTTGTCACTGTATTGGTTGGTATATAGGACAACTATCTCCAGCATAGAGTCGTCAAAGAAGTGCTTCCAAATTCTAAGAATATCAGTTTCACCTGATACAACCTGCTTTGGTCCTGGTAACTGCCTTATAATATTAAATGATCTTGCCCGAGTAGATTGGCGATGAGGTTGTTTGCTCCATTTCGTGCAATTATCTTTTCCTGTATAAAAAGACGAATTGTTGCTTTCACAGGACTCTCGATCACTCAAGTCTTCTTCGCTATCCGAATTTGGAGTTTCTTGCGGTGCAGAGTTGGCAGATTCGTTTTCGCTTCCTGCTTCACTCTCTGATGACGATAGTGATCTGTTCTCATCAGATTCGAAAAATTCGTGCAGAAGCGCTTCAAGACGGCGCTGCTGACTTTCGTAAGACATGCTGAAATACGACATTTCTTAGAAAATTCATTAAAACTATGCAAAATGCTGACCTTCACTCGAAATCACAAGAAATCGTTTAAATATTAGTGAAAGTAAGATGCAAATTAATCTTAAGTTTTAAAATCGACTGTAAAACAAACCGCACTATTAACTCACGTAATCGGTGTCCCCGGTCCTCTGCACCGGGTTAGCACATAAACTCTAAAGTGTGCGATCGTGTGGCTACTAGAAGTTTGAATTATGATGCAATACATAAAATGCGGCAGGTAACAGAGATCCCAGTTCAAATCGATGACGACTAACAAAATCATTTGATTTTTTCGCCGAACCCGGTCTCTCAGACATATGCGTCACCGGTGGCGGGTTAAGGTGGCAAAGCTTAATTACATACTGTGAACCCAGTGAAACAAAAAAAAGTTTACTTTGTTGCATAGTGTAATTCATGCAGTAAGGGGTTAAAACTTTAGTTAGCCTCCATTTTATTATTCAGGACAAATTTACATGATGATAAAAGATTTGTTACAAATAAGTATCTATTCAGCTACGAAGGGATTTATAAATAATATGCTTGATCTTCTTATAACTTCATGAATTTCCAAAAACTAAAGATGTCGTCAATTGATTAAGACCAGCTTTTTCTTAAATTAATCAACATATTTCAAAAGGCAAGCAAGAGATTGTTGCAACCGAAGAGCTAAAACCGGCATTTTCTTCGATTATTATGAAAAACTAGAATTGATTAGTCAATTGTTATTATTCTCTGGCAAAGAATAGTCCTTTGTGACATACATTGCATTTCAAGAAGAATAAAAAAGTAAAAATCACATTTTCAAGCACAAATACAAGAAACTGGTGTTACAAGCACATTTTCAGCCCAGCAGGAGGTTTTCCATTCAATTCAGAAGTTTTTTTTCTGCCTTAGCATTGGAAAAGCCCCGAGATTACTTATGTACAACATTGCACTCTAGTGTCAACTTAAAAATATTTTATAATTCCAAAAGCAATTTCTTCACGGTTTTTTGGCAGGGATTCATGTATTTGGCATTTTCCACTACGGTTTCTTCTCCATAACCGTCCAAAAAGATTTGAAATGTGTGGATAGGGATGCCACAGTGCTCTTTCATTCCACTTCTTCGTCGTTTTTAAGTTATTGTCAGACGGAAAGGAAGGAAGCTCCAGCATATCGAGAATTCTTGCAATGGGAATGAAGCAAAATTTAATTTTCTTGACGTACTATATATAAATGTACATACTGGAGTATATGTACATATTGCGGGTATGTATAAAAGCCAAACGATATCAGGCGATGAGAAATTCTTCCCGTCGTTGAATGCAATTCCGCAATTTCACGTGAATTCGATGTATATTACTGTCAGGATATCATCTTATGAGACAGTTGCTTTTGAATGAATTGAAAATGTAGGAAATAATATCGTTTATTTGAATCGGAGGGTGTTGGTATGTTTGTTTTGGAAGACAAACAAATACGAATATTAATTTGCTTGTTCGCTAAATGTTTTAGTTGTTCTTTGGAAACCAATTGATGTATGGCATCCAATCTACTAATGAAATTTGATTGGCTTTTCAAAATAATAAATTAGATAATTTCAATTTTGTTGGCTACTTTTGTCCTAGGCTTCACCTGCTATTTCAAGTAGTAGTAATTGATGTTATGATAAAAAGCCATCATTAATTCACGAAATAGCTCAAATAAAATAGAAAACGAAATTTTGTCGAACGTTGATAAACTAGTCAAAGCTATTAATTTTCAGAGTTTTAAATGCGTTAAACTTGATTTCACTTGATCACCATCACAGTATATAAAGACTATTGTTTCGCAAAATATATATCGTCCATGCAGAGAATGATTCAACACACGTCAAGTATAAATGCTGGCAATGTTCGCCTAATCCCCAAGCACATCCATATACTATAAACACAAATAACGACCGTAAATGCAATAAACGTTGAGGGACTTCCAATACTGGATATACGTGTAATGCGCGAATCCAATTCCATTGGGCACTAGAATGAATATCTTTCGAGTGCTGAAAAAATATACCAACTTGGCTGTAGGGTGGTACAACCCAAATGTTAATTGATAGAGGTAAACACCGCATGGAGTACTTTTATCTGTTTTTAATTGAATTTTGTTGTGGCATTTATTCCTATACGAGTATGTCATGCTCTTTTCTGCAAGCATAATCAAAATATGGAACTATGAAGGATATGGAAGCATTAAAAAAAATCTCAAAAGTTAAATTCCACGTACGGCTGGGACGGACCCCAGGGGGAGGGGGCTAAGGGGCTATAGCCCACCCTCCTCGGGAAAAAAAGTAAAAAGTTGGGTAGACAAAGCTACGCTCATGTAAGAACGGTTTTGTACACAGCGTATGTTATGCAGACACCAATAATGAATAAACTCAAGAAAACCTTCAGTGACATCTACAACAAAAACATACTCGTTTTAACAGGGAAGCCATTACTGTTCCATTTTCACTTGCTGCCATTTTGTTGCAATATAACTAACAACCATTGACTGAATTAAATCTTAAAGATATTATTAATTATTCACTTTATCTCGGAATTCCAAGATCCAATTAAAAGCGTAGTACTAGCTCGATGGATAGACCGAATGGTAGAAAAACCGATCGTCATATCGTCAAGCTGTGCGCTTTCGTGTACGTTGTGACACGCGTGACGTAGTTATGAAACGTCTTTTAACTGATTATTTGGCAAACAGAAAAATGAGACTGGTACCAGTGGTGAAAAGGTAAGTAAAAATTCACTATAAAGAGAAAATAGATTTGAATTTTCGTATAAATTTTTTTTTTGAATTTCAACGGAAAGTTAGTTTCCCTATACTGCGTTTATACCTTAGTTTCAAAGGTGGTGTACCACGATTATCCTGAAAATTTGCAGTATACCAGACTACTATATCACATTTGTGTCTTTGCTCTAAGCTTATATACTAGGGATGTTAAAAACCGTAAATAAATTACGATTAAAACCTCTTACATATATGAGAGCTTTTATATTCAAAACGGCTTTAATTTTTGAATCTATTCGTGGATTTCATAAAAAATGTCACCTGGGAGGTCTAAAAGTCACAACGTTGATATCTTTTATCGATCTTCTTATGTTATAATAATTGGTTATCAACAAATCACACAAATACATTGTTTTGTTTTAGGATGGAGAAACTGCCCAGAAAAAACTGGCTGAAAATTCTGCTGCTCAACCAGATTCTTCGTACGTCAGCAACTTCAATGATCAAGAAAGCATAAACAATAGGAACGTAGACGGACAACTTCACAGTAAAATGGACATTACTTTCTCCAAAATTGAGAGGTTATCCGATTTCGAGAAAATATATTGTTACATGTACAAATAATTCTGCGAGCTACTGTCGCAATTGTTTTCACAACAATTAAGAACATCAACAAAATGAATTTACTCGAAACCATAAAAACCTAACAAGCATGAACAACATCTGAAAGTGAGTCACTGCTCCAGTCATTCATGCTGGAATGTTCCCGCTAATTCACCAATGTACGAGAACTGAGTTGAATGATTAGACACCCTATATAAAGGCGAGCTTAATGAATGGGGGGATTCATTCATTACAACCGCGATAGAAAACTGCGATACGCGAAGTACAGGCAATATTGATTGTTTGAGTGTGAAGTGATTTTAGTAGACAATTGCGATAGAAATTTATGGACAAGTGGAAGGTAGAATTTTAATAGTGAAAATCAAAGTTGTTAAATTGTTAGTGAAGTGATTGTGCATTTTTGACAAATTAAATAAACTCTTTTAACTTCAATGAAAAGACATTGCGTTTTCACTTGCCCGGAACATTAAAATTATTGGCCGCGAACCATAACACGCGACAATGGTGTCAAGAAGTGAGAAAGAAAATTTTGGAAGTGAAAACGCTTAAACAATTTTAAATTAACGAGGAAACTAGTGGAAAAATTGCCGAAACAATAAAAAAAATGCCAGGAAACTTACATCTAGAAATCAATCAATTGAGCATATCGGAGCTCAAAGAGGAGTTGGTACAGCGAAATCTAGCCACGCAAGGTACAAAGGCCATACTGATTGCAAGCTTGCGTGACGCGATTGAATTGGAAGGTGCGTATCTAGATTTGGGTGAGCTCTCAGATGCAGAAAAAGGCGCGGAAGGTGGTGAAGCCGAAACACCAAAACCAAAGGAACCAGAAAATGCGCTGATGCAGCAAGAGCAGCGACAACAGTCATCCAATTTAACTGCGAAGCTAAATGAACAGACATCCAGTTTAGCTGTGAACCTAAACGAACAATCAGTGCAGCTAAATGAACAGACATCCAGTTTACCTGTGAAGCTAAATGAACAGTCAGCGAAGCTAGACCAACAAGCATTCGAAATCAAGGCAGACATCACACAGAAGCTGGAAAAACAGTCAACCGAAATAAAAGCGGAACTCAGTAGTATCAACAGCTAAATTAAATGCGTCGAGGAAAAGGTATACCAGGTCGAGGAGAGAATCAACCTTGAGATCAGCCCGGTCGAGGAGAGAATCAACCATGAGATGGAAAAAGTGAAAAAGGACTTGGAAGCAGCAAAGGCAATAGTAACCACCTCACCAGCCTCGCTTATAACCGCAGCGCAAAGCACATCCAGGAACGTCCAAGCACCAATATTCGATGGACAAACGGTCTGGAGTATTTACAAGATCCAGTTTGAAGCTGCCGCAAGGGCAAATCAGTGGAACGAGCAGGAACGAGCAACTGCATTAATTCTTGCTCTAAGGGGCCCAGCTGCCGAACTCTTGCAGACTATCCCCGTTAATTTACACTCAAACCCGGCTGCTATATTGAATGCGCTCGACATGCGTTATGGAGGCGCCCATCTGAAGCAAATTTATCGGGCACAGCTACGGATCGGATGCAGAAGTCTGGCGAAACCTTACAGCAGCTAGCCCAAGACATTGAGCGACTGGCACTTTTGGCTTACCCAGCCTACGACCAGGAACATCGAGACGACGCAGCAACAGAAGCATTCATCGGCGCCTTAGAAGACCAGGAATTGCAGCAAGCTGTGCGTTTAGCTCAAAAGCAAACAGTCAAGGATGCATTGGCTTATAGTTTAAATTTTGAGGCAGCAAAAAATGTGACTTGTACCACTGCCCGGGTTCGTGAGGTAGTGACAGATGAGTGCAGATGTGAGCGCGTGGAAATTGAGCCAGACCCGCATGTAAATGGTGCGCCTAGATGCTGGAATTGCGGAGAGAAGGGGCACCTGCAAAGAGACTGCAAGAAGCGAAGAAAACCGAGCTATTGTCCAGGGTGTGCAGCTAGGAGGAGATCCAGACCGAGTCAGGAGCCCAGAATGGAAGCCCTTCAAACAGAGGGGTCGGGAAACATGTAAAAGCCAACTTCGTGGGGCAGAAGTTGGCTAGGAGGATTGACGCCCCAGCACCACCATCACCGTGTCAAGACTACATCGTGGAGATGCGGACTTACGCCTTCCGGGTCAAGTTGACGGAGAACAATGCACCTTGGTGCAACCCGATCGATTATCCGACCAGACCTAGTTACACAGCAACAACTTCACAAGGGCAGAATTTTCTCACTACGGACAGCTAGGGGAGAAACTGCACCTGTTCATGGAGAGGTCAACCTCTAGATACATTTGGGAGACCTTGTGTTCCGACATAATTTTCTGGTCGCGAGCATTATGGATGACTGCATTCTCGGAATGGATTTTCTGCGACCACATGGAATCACGTTGGACTTGGGCCAACGTGTATTGAAATGGCAGAATGTCGAAGTACTGATGGAGGATCCCAGCGTCCAAATTCCCAAGATGAATGTAGTGGTATGTACTGACACTGATGTACCGAATTCTTCCGAAAGCATTGTATGGGCCAAGCTTGATGGTGATTCTGGAGACTTGTGATCTTATCTGATAGAGCCAACGAAGACATCGGCATTGCGCAGTTTGATTGTAGGACGAAGCCTTGTAAGATCTTTAAGGAACGGATATGTGCCAGTTAGAGTCCTTAACACCGAAGACTCAACCACGAGCATCAAAGCGGGAGAAGTCATCGGCAGCTGCCAGCCTGTTTCCACCATCACCTCTTTGGAAGCTACTCTCGACCATCATTGGAAAAGGAGGCAAGGCCCGGGAATCCACGTCTGCCATATTGAAGCAAGTCAAATTGCCAGTGCAGCTATTCAAACGAGCCTCTGATCTGGTCACCAAGTACAGTGACATCTTCTCAACAAGCCCGGATGACCAAGACCGAACGAGTCTGGTAACTCACGTCATAGATACACAGGGAGCCAAGCCGATTCGACAAGCACCGAGACGCCTTTCTATAGCCAAACAAGGAGAAGTGAGCGCGCTGATCACGGACATGGAAAAACAAGGCGTTATTGAACCTTCTGTCAGTCCATGGGCCGCGCCTGTAGTTCTAGTAAAGAAAAAGGATGGTAGCACTCGTTTTTTGTCGACTATAGGCAGCTTAACGACGTCACTAAGAAAAATAGTTACCCGCTTCCACGCATCGATGACATCATGGACACTTTAGCCGACGCAAAATGGTTTTCTACACTCGATCTCAAGAGTGGCTACTGGCAGGTAGAAATCGACAAGAAGGACCGAGAGAAGACCGCATTTTCAGTTGGGACCGGATTGTGGCAATTTGTGGTGATGCCGTTTGGGCTTTGCAATGCTCCAGCCACTTTCGAACGCTTGATGGAATACGTGCTACGTGGTCTAACCTGAAAGACCTGCTTAGTGTACCTAGATGACATCATCGTCATCGGGAGATCGTTGAAGAGCATGTGCGCAACTTAGAAGAGGTTTTCTCCCGATTGCGGCTGGCGAATTTGAAACTTAGTCCCGACAAGTGTACCCTTTTCGCAGCTGAAGTAAAATACCTGGGAAACGTCGTATCAGCAGAAGGGGTCAAAACAGACCTTGGGAAAATTGAAGCCGTAAAAAGCTGGCCAACACCAAACAACAAGCGCCAACTACGAAGTTTCCTGGGTCTGGCAACCTACTATCGAAGATTCGTCAAAGACTTTCCCAAAAAAGCTAAGTGTCTCCATCAGCTAACCAAGAAAAATCGTCCGTATGTCTGGAATGAACAATGCCAGACAGCCTTTGAGACCTTGAAGGAAAAGCTGTGTGAATCACCCAGGCTGGCATATCCGAAGCCCGGGAAAATGTTTGTAGTTGATACCGATGCAAGCAACGGCGGTATTGGAGCTGTACTCTCCCAGCAGATCGATGGCGAAGAAAGAGTCCTCTTGTATTACAGTCGAGTTCTTTCAAAAAGTGAGAGGAACTACTGCTATTGGCTATATTAAGGGCCACCAAGCAGTTCCACAAGTACCTATATGGCCAGAAATTCGTTCTTCGAACGGACCATGCATCACTGAGATGGCTGCTCAACTTCAAAAACCCCGAGGGACAAGTTGCGAGATGGATCGAAAGGTTGCAATCATACGACTACGAAATTGTTCATCGGAAGGGCGGAGTTCATGGAAATGCTGACGCCCTATCCCGCCGTCCATGTCCAGCTAACTGCAAGCATTGCCGACGAATTGAGAAAAAGGAACCACCCGTTGATCTGCGATTGATAACGGCCGAATTCGATGAAGGTTGGTCACCGGAGGAGATTCGAAATGCCCAGTTAGCCGATGAAGACATCGGTCCATTCCTCGTTTGGAAGGAGACGACTGGGGGACCTGAGTGGAAGGATGTTTCAATGCATGGCGCAACCCTGAAAAGCTATTGGGCACAATGGAACTCCCTTCAGGTGGAGGGTGGCATACTCAAGCGGAAATGAGAAACGGCGGATGGCAGCTCCTATAGGATGCAAATTTTACTACCCAAACGCCGAATCCACGATGTGGTTAAGGAAATGCATGAAGGATCCTCGGGAGGCTACCTTGGTGTTAACAAGACCTTAGCGAAATTGCGGGAAAGGTTCTACTGGCTCCACGGTCGAGAAGACGTAGAGGACTGGTGCCGCAGATGCACAATTTGCGCTTCCGAGAGAGGACAAATGCACACCTATAACGTGGGGGTACCGTTTGAAAGGATTGCTGTTGATATCGCAGGTCCTTTTCCTGAATCTGAATGGGGAAACCGCTACACGCTGGTTGTAGCCGATTATTTCAGCAAGTGGCCCGAGGTCTACCCCATTCCCAACCAGGAAGCAACTACTGTAGCTGAACAGCTAGTGTTAAATTGGGTCAGTAGGTACGGTGTACCTTGCGAACTACATTCGGATCAAGGCCGAAACTTTGAGTCACTAGTTTTTGGCGAAATGTGCGAGCTGCTGAGAATACGGAAAACGAGGACAACACCGCTGCATCCCCAATCCAATGGAATGGTCGAACGGTTCAACGGCACTCTCAATAAACACCTGGCCAAAATGGTTGACGAGAAACAAAGGGACTGGGACCGACATACCCCACCATTTTTAATGGCGTACAGAGCTGCCGACCATGCATCGACGGGCCAAGCCCCAGCCAAAGTCATTTTTGGAAAGACTATTCGTCTACCAGATAATATAAAGTTCGGATCACCCCCTGAGAAACCCCAAACGATCTTGGAGTACGCAAGTGATCTAAGACAACGGTTGAACCAGATTCATCGGACAGTGCGAAAACACCTCGAATCGGTTACTGACCGCATGAAGACCAGGTATGATCTAAAGGCAAATTCTACTGGCTTCCAGCAAGATGACTTGGTGTGGCTATATAACCCGCAACGGCGAAAGGGTAGGTCTCCAAAGTTGCAACATAATTGGGAGGGACCATACCGAGTTACAAAGCGAATCAACGACGTCGTATACCGAATACAGGAACATCGTAAGCCAAGAGCTGAAATGAAAATTGTGCATCTGGACCGTCTCGCCCCATATTACACCCAGGGAGAATTGACTACAAATAGCGACACATTTTTTCGGGCCGAAAAGAACTGAGGTGGGGGCAGTGTTACATGTACAAATAATTCTGCGAGCTACTGTCGCAATTGTTTTCACAACAATTAAGAACATCAACAAAACGAATTTACTCGAAACCACGAGAACCTAACAAGCATGAACAACATCTGAAAGTGAGTCACTGCTCCAGTCATTCATGCTGGAATGTTCCCGCTAATTCACCAATGTACGAGAACTGAGTTGAATGATAAGACACCCTATATAAAGGCGAACTTAATGAATGGGGGGATTCATTCATTACAACCGCGATAGAAAACTGCGATACGCGAAGTACAGGCGATATTGATTGTTTGAGTGTGAAGTGATTTTAGTAGACAATTGCGATAGAAATTCATGGACAAGTGGGAGGTAGAATTTTAATAGTGAAAATCAAAGTTGTCAAATTGTTAGTGAAGTGATTGTGCATTTTTGACAAATTAAATAAACTCTTTTAACTTCAATTAAAAGACATTGCGTTTTCACTTGCCCGGAGCATTGAAATTATTGGCCGCGAACCGTAACACGCGACAATATGTTTTGGAAAACTTATGGACTCCATCTTACCACTGTAAGTTTCCATCGGCAACTCATGGCAAACAAGGTAGAAATTTTTTTTTTCGTGGTTACAAAAGTACCAGTGGTTATCATATTCTGAAAAAGAGAACAGTGCTTATTGCTTATACTGTGTACTTTTTAATCCAGCTGGAGTGGGTATGAGATCGTCCCAAAAACAGGCCAACTTGTTCAAGAAGAATTCCAAAATTGGAAAAAAGGCTTTTGAAAAGTTTGAACCTTATTCTCAGTTAAACGACTTCCACAAATATGCTATAATTGATGCTACAAATTTAAAATCGGTTGTGGCGGGAAAAACGGATTCCATACATTGAGCTTTAGATGCAGGGAAAGGAAACCAAGCAAAAGAAAATGCTGCGAGCTTATAACCCATAATAGAATAGCTCTTAGAGGCCATATATATTACGGGGAGCTCAACATAAGTGGGTAACCTAAAGGAAATGAGGGAGCTCTAAAGCCTTACAACGTTTACGTATTAATTCAGGTATTGCAAAGTAAAGGAAATATATTAAATCGTGCGACAAAAATATGACAAAATTAATATGTTCATTCCCTGGATTGACAATTATGTTTCTTGCATCCAAAAATGACTGTTGAAATACAAAAATATTTTGTAGGGATTCCACCGCCTGCTATATGAGACTGTTTCTCAAGGCAACATTAAAGAAACTAAAGGATCGAAAGAGGCGTCTTTGAAATTGGGAGAAAATTATGGAGAGGATGTAAAAAGTGACAACTTGGCAGTGTTATTGGCTGAGATGGAAGTTTGGTAGGTATTTCTCAAGCAAAACAAAACTAGCCTCGCCAATGCAATCGACATATTAAACATTTGGGGCAAAACTATGTTTCCAAATATTCATATCCTGATTAAGATATTTGCTACAATTTCAGTGTCACCTAGCACAATGGAGCACTCCTTCTCCACTCTCCGACTAATCAAAACTTACCTGAGGAACATGATATGCAAAATTAGTCTAGCAAAACTGAACTTTCACAAAGATATTCCAGTTTCAACTAACTAGGCACTATCCATGCTGAAAATACCCAAAGAAGACTTGATTTTGTTTTGTAGTTTTAGAATTTTGGCTCATTTCACTTTAAACATAAATATATCAAAACTAATTGTCTACATTCAATCCTACATACGAATTTTATTTCCTGGTTTTCTTATTCTCCCTCAGTACAATATTCTTTTCAGAGAGCTAAAATAAGCATGAACATACATTATTTGGGTAATTTTTCAAAACCCCCCATAGTTCCCCCCCCAGTGCTATTTCTGGGTGTGCCCCTGACGTACGGTATCGTGATTCAATCAATTACAAACATGTATAATACATAAAGAAATATTAAAAACTCTTGTCCTGTAAGTGAAATTATTCTGAGACACTAAATGCATTTTTCTGGATCAGCACGTGGCCAAAATTTTCAACAGGTGGGCCAAATTTCAGAAACAATTTTCCCTGCTGGGAATTTTCGGACCCGAAAATTAATTTCTCGGTTTAATGTTAACAACGAAAAACAAAAATATTTTTTTTAAGAAACAGCATTACAAATAACTAATATACACACACATATATATATATATATATATATATATATATATATATATATATATATATATATATATATATATATAGAGAGAGAGAGAGAGAGAGAGAGCGAGAGAGATTCAAGTAGGGTTTCACTATTGGACGTTCCGGTGCCAAAAAGACAAAAAGCGAAGGAAATATAGCAGCCGTAAGTGCATCGATTCAAAATGAGCCAAATCAGTCGATTCCACGTCGGTCCCAAGAATTGGGCATCGGTCAAACGAAACTGTGAGAGATCAAATTGACTCAAGAACTAAAGCGATTTGATCATTTGAAGCGCCGAAACTTCTCAAATTGGGCTCTAGCAAAGCTGGACGAAAACTCATCTTCAGCGATGAAGCTTATTTCTGGCTCAATGGCTTTATTAATCAGCAAAATATGCATTATTGGTCAGCAAAAAAACCAAATGTGCTTCTTGAGCCACCGTTGCATCTGCAAAAAATTATTGTTTGATGCAGTTCTCATGCCGGTGGTGTCATCGGGCCATATGTTCCGTGGATGAAAACGACCGTGTTGTTACTGGCAATGCAGAGTGCTATCGTGCTATGTTGGAAGATTATTTGTGGTCAAAATTGGACAAACTTGACATCAACAATATGTGGTTTCAACAGGATGGTACCACTAGCCACACAACACACCACACAATCGATTTATTGAAAGGCAAATTTGGTGAACGTATTATCTCGAGAAATGGTTATGTCGAATGACCGCCTCGTTCATGCGATCTAACGCTATTGGATTTCTTTTTATGGGGCTATATCAAGTCAATGGTCTATGACAACAAGCCAGCAACTTAAGACGAGCTTAAAGACAACATACAACGATAAATTGTCCACTTTTTGGTCGAAATGTGTGCCAGAAAGGTGAAAAATTCGGTCCACACAATCGACCTCAGTAAACGGGCTTTTGAACTTAATAGCTCAAATATTTCTGTCTTTTATATAAAGATAGAATTGTGATGTTCTTAATGGAAAACTCATTGATTTCCGGAGTAGATGGATTTTTCGATCAGTTGGCTGAAATTCCCTTCAATTTTTCCTTAAGGTCAGCACAAACTGCTGCCGAATTAATTTGCTTGTATAGAATGAAAGGTTGAGCATTTGCAAACTCAAGTTTTACACAGATATTCACTTTTAAGTTCAGCTCAACTAAAAGATAATCTGACTCAGCGTCAAGAGCTCCACACTTGAAATTCCTCCAACATTCAGAGAGATTTACCAGGATGAAAAAGTCAATAATAGACGAGCTTTGGCAGAAGGTGGGCTCTCGGGGTAATCAATATTAGGTCCATATAGCTATACGATAGTCATAAGGTGCAATATTTCCCCATGAGGGATGCTTCACATTGTAATCACCTTCCGTGGCATAGAAATCGAATTTTTTGCACAGTGAAAGCACTTTTTCCAAGTTCTTAATGAGTTCTTTCAACGGGTATCCATGTCAAACGTAGATCCCCACAAATGCAAAGGTTCATATCTCCAGCATGGAGCTTATTATATCGGCTTCAATATATCTCAGACTTGAAAGGTAATGCCTTTGAATTTTCAAGTGATCTTTGTGAATCATAGCAACTCCTAGAATTCCCTCTGGACCATCAAGCCTGATGATCTTATGTTTTCCCAGATGCACTCTGTGTCTATTTGGAATCTTGTTTCTAACATAAACAAGAAGTGAAGTATGGGTGTTTAGGTATTCTTGAACAGAATTTTTCTATAGCGTGGAGCTAGTGTGCATATGTTTAGGATGTAACTCATTACGATAACATACATTGAAGGCAAATTCTAAATCCGCAGCTTTTTTTCTCACTACGATAAGTTAGTTTCTTAAAGTGTGGGATCAACGAGTCTACTTTTCGAATGAGTGTGAACAAGTCATACCCGAAAAATTGCTCAAATGCGTATTTTGGCCATTCTTCAACTTCTGTGGTTGCTGCATTGGCTGGTGTTTGGGTTGGCGTACAGGCTGCTTCTTTGCACCTTGCAAAAAAAGACAAGATAAGACCCTTTCTCGTAAGGTGTTTATAATAGAGGCAGCGATGTAATCCATCCTTTTCTTTTTTTTCTTTTGGAGATGTTTCCTCCTCTCCTCAACTGCTTTTGCTTTAGGACAACCTTTGAAACTTGCAAGGGTGTCTCTCAATATTGCAGTTGACACAGAAGATCCTTTCTTGTTTATTATCCTTCATTCACTTCACTTGTTTTTCCTATCATATTTTACGCATCTAACTTTAAGTTCGCAGTTAGAAGCGATGTTACCAAATCTTTAGTAATCAAAGCACTAGAGAGTGCCAATTTTTTGTACGTGTTCCAATTGTACCTTCTGAAGCAATAGAAAATTTATACCCACCATTTCCTTCACTTCAAAGTCTGGCTTGAACTAGACTAAAAAAAAGGAAAGCATCTTTTTTTCTCTCCATGAGGTTGTGTGAACTCTGCACACATTTTAGTATAAGAGTCAATTTTCTTTCTTCTAGAAGGGTATAAGTGTAACAAGCTACTTTGGCATACTTTAGGAAATTGAATTGACTGCTATGATTCTCAGCAGTTTTAGGGTGGAGTAAAGTTCGTGAAGAACTGTTCACCATTCCGTTAAACTCTGGCTCCTTTGCAGTATATTGGATGCATGTTCTTTTAACGCTATCCTTGAAAGTTTTCAGGTCAACCTTATAGCTTACTATAGGAGGCACCTTCTTGTTTTTGGTACAAGCCACGTTTAATTGGTGGGGATTAGATTTACCTTTATAACCTTACACTCGGCTTGGTTTTGGCCTCTGAAGAACTGGCAAAAGCTACTGTTACCAAATTTTTAAGTTTGGGGAAAATTCTGCCCGCTGCTTTCTAAGGTTGAGGTGACTCCAGCATATGGCTGGTACCATTCCAGTATCTGGCTGGTACTAATCCAGTATACGGCTGGTGCCATTAATCCACGCAGTCTAGCACTCCCGAGGTGATTAGTAGAGGCAGCTCCTGATGAGTACTGGTCACCTTGTACGAAACTATGGAAGCAAACGTTGTTAAACGTTTTGAATTGCGACTTATGAACTGTAACGGCCGCGGAATTCACCGCAGTTGCATACATTAAGTTTAAGCAGAGGGGTGCGTAGCATGGGATGTAGTTCTGAGGCTGGCTAGTACTCAGTCGTGTTGCGGGTTTTCCGGGATACCCATTGCTTGTGCTGAGCTACCCTACACATAAAAACTAACATGAAGGGAAAAGGACGGGAAGCGGGGAGGTCATTTTGGGAAATTAAAAATTATTGCTCCAACACTTCATATTTAATATTCTTACAAATTTAATTACAACACAACAATTTATTAAATATAAATAATAAACAAAAGTCCAATTCAAGAAACCCCTTTTTGTTAAATAAATTTTAATCTAATTCAAAAATGTGAGTACTGAATGAAAATTTATTTCCAATCAAATACGTATTACTCTACAAATTAATTTCGGAATTCAGGGAGTCGTAGAATGTGGGGGGAAAAAAGGAAAAGAAATATATGAAGAGAAAAAAACACAATTCAAAATTACTCGCCCTATTTACGGCTGCGGAGCGCCCTGCATCAGGAAGAGGAACGGGGCAGCTACCAAAATTTGAACGCTTAATAAATTGATTTACTTTTCCTTTATATTATTATATGTCATTTATGAGCTTTTGAGCCCGAGTTGTTTAATTTTTAAAACTTTCAGATTATACCCGACTAAATGCGCACTATTGTCACTCTATGAAGGGGCACAACAAGATTTATCCACAATAATGACTGATAATCAAAAATACAAAAAAAATCTTCTCGTTGACGTCTTCACACACTTTCTGACCACACTTTGGTAATCTTCTAAGAATTCATCAATTATTTACAATTTGCACTCGAATCGCAAACCTTACGCTCCACGAATTCACTTCTGGCACAATGAATTGCACTCCATCTGCACGTAATTTGTTTTACATTTACGCCTGCTAATCATTTTTGTCATTGATTCGTTTCCAGCAACTTTTCTTGTTCTAACATTACCAAAGCCAAGCACAGCTTTCTTTGTTTTTCTGTAGAACCACACGCAAATCGCTCTCTTAATTTAATGCCTTCTTCTCTTCCCATTTCCACCAATTCGTTGTCTTATTTCACAACTCACCCACATCATTTTCCTTTTTCCCTCCACAAAATCTCAATTGTAACCATTTTTCCCGAAATTATTAACCCCCAAAATCACCTTTACACCGCAAAAACTCACTCCCATCCGATTCTCTATCCCAAATTCAGAGTCCCTCTTTCTTCAAAGCCAACAGATTGCCTCTCCAACCCAATAGACCAATATCGCAATCCTTTTTTTCTCAATTCCTGCTGCCGCATCGAAGTAACATAATCGTAGTTCAATACACTTCGACTGAGTTACCCCCGCATCTTTTGCATATCGGTAAATGTGAAAATTCCATTTAAAATGTATGGCGATTTGCCAAACCATAATAACGTTTGGTTATATGCAAATCATCATACACACGGTAATGATTGCTTTTGCCGATCCAAAAAGAGTGTTCTTCCGCCCGGGAAAACTTGAACCCAGGGTCCCGACTGACCCCCGCTGTCGAGATTCTATGACGCCACCTTCTGTTGATCTTCGAATCCTTCATTTACCAACTTCAACAGTTAGTAGGGAAGTGTGAATGAGTTTTTGTTAGCATAAAAATAAAATTTGTTAGTGGGAGATAATGAATAAAATTAGTTAGTATGGAGAAAGGAATGAGATTTTGTTACTGAGAAGGTCTCGAATGAAATTTTCTTAATGGGAAGTAATGAATGGAATGTTGTTAGTGGGAAAGATAAGATTTATTTTTCTTTTTTTTGTAATTAAAAACGGGGTAAGAGGGTAGGGTTAATATGGTGGGGAAAAAATTTAGTTAAAGGTTTAAATATTAAAAAAAAATAAATAAATAAACAGAGAAGAAGGTATATGTGCCCAAAAGAAGTTGGAGATGTTACGGAGGCAATTTCAAGTTGCGAATAGGAGAATTCCGGTACGCCGGAGTTCACAACAGAACGTATTTATCAAAGATTCTTGATCAAGCTTATCAAATACTTTAAACAATCCAATAGCATTCATTAGAACAACCTATAGTTTGTTTCAAATATTAATTTTCTTTTAAAGAAATGATTTTGTTTAAAAATATTTATGTTTTCAGCAGTATAACTATCGGGGCTTGGTTGGGGTGTGAAATATATTCGCGGTGAAATACCAATTCCGCAGCCGTTATTGTATAACTGGTGGGAGTATCTTTTTGCACTAAAGCGTGCTTCGATTACGGGAAATTGAGAGTTAAATTGAAGGAAATGTCTTATCCAGAGTGTAAGATTTCATCTTTGCCTAGGGGTTTTAGTGGGCGTTGACAGATATTTCTTTTGCATTGCAGAGCGTAACTGTATCCTGTGGGTAAAATTGGTGAAGTATCGGGTTAGTCTTTGTGGAAGGTGGGCCCAAGTTGATGGTTTACCATGCTCCTGTACCGAAGATTTCCATTAGCAACGATAGAACGCTTTCTTTTAATTTTGCCAAAGTTCGTGTCCCCTGCAAGAGACCGCAAGCATTAATGCCTATGCGCAAGATCGTGATGTGAGTGATTAAATCAAGGAAAGATACTCTGGCAAGCCATCTTCTCGCTTGGAAGCGTAATTGAGGCTCATGGGTACAAGTGAATGGTGCTTAAGCCCATCTTCAGACGAGATTTTGGGTCCAAAGGTCCCGGCCAGGGCTTCCTCGTGGTTGCAAAAAGATAACTGGCAATAAATGTTACAGCTTCCTCCTCGGAAGATGTATGAAATCTAATTAAGTACTCAATAGCTATGAGTTCTTCAGATACAACTCTTACGTGAATAAAAAATGGTTCCTTCCCCGATATACCAGCAGCTGCATCCAACATAATTGTGACAAATTCTGCTTCCTAACCTAATATTTATAGCCATAAGATCTATAATTTCATACTAAATCGCGTGGTGGAGCTATTTACTACCACTTCGTTTTATCCTGGACTCAAACTTAGGCATATCTTCAGTTCGTGCTCATTAAAACGCCATAAAATTAGAATCTTCATCATTGTTTGTTCTATGTAA
Organism: Odontomyia ornata; assembly: GCA_963969285.1. Classification (NCBI taxonomy): domain Eukaryota; kingdom Metazoa; phylum Arthropoda; class Insecta; order Diptera; family Stratiomyidae; genus Odontomyia; species Odontomyia ornata. Next base: position 26,187,866 of record OZ017739.1, read on the forward strand.
TGCTAAACCTTGTTTTTTCCAAGTTTTTAGCGTGTGAAATATATTTTTAAGGCTGGGTGGTGATCTACCATTTGTTTGAACGGTTCAAATGAAAAGAACTCAACAAAGTTGACAGATGAGTGATGATTTTTAAGGCTTCCGCACTTTCGCGATGCAAAGAACTGTTCGAATGTACTTTGATCCATCCTATCTCGTACTTAATAGGTGAAGATATCTGTCTCATATTGACAATCGTCACTGGGACTTGACAAAATTTGTACGTGACTACCGCTTCCCTTACATACTTTGTTGCCGATATTGCAGTTTTAAAAACAGATTTTGGAAAATCTTACCTAGATCTTTCATTTGATAGTCTACTCGATTATGTACGTTGAAAAAATTTTTTTAAATGATTACACCCTTATACATATAGGGAGACCTCTTACAATCCTTGGTCACTTTTTTCAACTGTCAAATTTTTATTTAACAGAAACTTCAAAGTGTAGTTCCTGAGAAAACTTGCTGTGGCACACTGACAGATGGAAGGACGGGCAAACAGACAGGTACCGATTTTAATAGGGTATTGTAATAATTTTTTTTTATAAAATCCCAATTAAAGCCTAGCTGGGCTACAAAATATGAAAAAATGATGTTGCTTCTTGTAAATACCTAAGAGCTACTAAGGGAACTTTAAACCACTAATAGTAGGTGACCTATTCTGCTAACTCATGTTGTTTACCAATATTAATTGGGAATCGTCCAAATTTCTTTGGCACCTAAACCTCCCTGCATCTGTTAATTATTCTTTTTACTAAAATTTTTGATGAGAAATTCAATTTAAAGTAAAAACTTCAAGAAAAGAAAACCTTGAGAATTTAACCAAACTACTCCTAAACCCTAAAATAAATAAAAACAAAAAAATATATTTATTAATGCTTATCCTATGATCATTAGTTTCTCCCTGTTATCGTTATATTCCTTTATTTCTTTAAAATGCTAACTACTTCACATTACTACGCATTATAAAATGGAATTCTTCCAAAAATCATTTAAGCGTTCCAACTTCCGAGCAACAACTACAAACTTGAAAAGGATAACTCATACTAACCACAATCAGGTGATGCTATTTTGGTATATATTTTATGTTACTGCAAGCCAGCATAAACAGTTGCATAAATTTCATAGTTTGTTACCGGAGTACATTTTTGTGGGCATATCGGCAATCCGCCCCATAAATAATGATCCTTGTGTTGTGTTCACAACAACTCTTTTAAAAAGTCATAAATCAAGTCAGAGACATAAAATAGGAAAACATTTCGGGCAGAGTTACGACAACTTAAAAACTTTATAGTTTTCTAGCGAATTTTCAAAGATGGAGTGGGAGTGACACTGGTGGTTTGTTATACTCGTACGTTGTGTGAAGTAACGAGAAGGTTCATACCATCCACGCCACTTGTAATTTCGGCCAGGACTTGCCGCACAACAAAAGGCGAATCAGTTTCCTTGAGTCGACACAACTGCCATTATGCCGCATGTGAGGAAGTGATATTTTATAAAACTTTTCATAAGTGCTCGTTGGCTTACTACACTTTGATTCTGTGAAAATATTCCACGCGTTCGCACACACCAAATCCTGGAGCCGCACCGACAAACACACACACTTACTGTCGCAGGACAGCATCTGCCGTACCCGGAGGAGTGCAAGAGAACAACTTTCAGTCTCAATTTACGATATGAGGAATACGACAGATCTATATACAAGTCACTAGAATGGCTAAAAATAATGCATTTTTTTCTTGTTGCTGAGTCGTCCTGAGTCCTTTACTACATGAATTACTACTACAGTCGGAATACTTGTGAGCAGCAATGGGATTGTTTTCGGCGGATATGCGGTTTTGGACGGGAACTTCTCTCGCTCTCACTGGCTGAGCCAGCAAAGAAAGTTCCCTAATTTTTACAGGAAACGGATATATGAAGTGCCACTAAAGTTTCAGCTATTTGTGGTTATGTGTGTGGAAAGCTATATTTATCGCGTCGTATATTACTAAGATTAAGCACTTTATTATGGTATTTTGCGAACTTTGTGTGCACTTGTATGAATAGCAGACACAGCTTAATTAAAAGATAACCAGAATGCGCAATGATGAACATTTTCTGTGTTCAAGGTCTCATAGTAAAATAAACTACTGTCAGGACTATGAAATGCATTTTTACTTAAATATCTTGTAGCTAAGCTAATTTCATTTCGACTTTAGTGGTTATCATGGCTTTTTACATTTCATTTAATTGAGGCAGTGGAACCTGAAAATCGTACAGCCAGATTTTTAATTTCGGTATTTAGTATAATTTTGAACAAATTGCGTTGATTTATAAGCGAGAAAAATCCACAATTTCCCTGTTTCAGAGCGTTTACGATAGCACGAATCCCTGTTGTGCCACTAGATGAAAAAAAAAACATTCTCTACTGCAATTAGATAGTCTTATACTTGTGTGATATGACCACTGCCAATAAACCTCAATTATGAAGTAGAGTGTTAATAGAAGTCAATACTTAGAATACCTCAACTACGCGGTTAGAAATAAAAAAAAGTGTCTGCAGACGAAATAGTGAAATATGCCTTAATTTTGCACTACTATCATTACAGTTTAGTATAGATCTAATCTAGATTCTACTTCTGGCACTCGTTGCGTGTAGACGTGTTTTTAAATCGCTCCTGTCATTAATTTTAAAAATTAATTAATTTTTCACAAAAATCAGTTGAAAACAAATTTTTGTAATTGAAAACCATCATCGTCGAATTATTTCAGCATTTATCGAATACCTGAAATTCATTTCCTGAAGAAATATCAAAAGTGGGAATACGTTCAAGGGAAGTCCCGGTCTGAGAACATTCCCTCTAGTCTCGCTGCAAAAGTAACGGGATGGAGGAGCCCGATGGCTTCAGCCATCAACCAGAAGGTGCGTGTCCGTCGCCAACGATGACGGGCGAAAAAAAAAAATCAAAAGAAGATACGACAGTAAAGAAGAAAAACCGACAATTCTATCGATAATCGAAATCGAGCAGCTGATCAAAGAGAAAGCTGACAAAATTGAAAAAGAAAATGAAGAGCTCAAGCTTCAAATCATTAGAAGCACTCGTTGGAACATTAGCATTCAACAAAGCTAAACAAACCAAGAAAGGCCAAGAAGAAAATTAAAAATTGAAGATAAGAAAACTAAGAATCCAAAGCAAGAAGATGTCGTCAGCGCAGGCGGAGCAAACGACAGCAGGAACTACTATGCAGCGCTAGCTGGACTTGAAGATAGGATGAGTATTGAAGAGGATCTAGGTAAAACTTCTAAGTTAGAGACTGAGTTCATAGAATACCTTAAAATTAAAAATCGGGAGAAAAAACCATAAGTGTTGTCCCACCAATCAACGTATTTGGGCAAACGGGCAAAGATATGGTTTGGCTTTTGGCAGCCGAAAATAAGCTAAAAGATTTTGAGATAAAAAGAGTCAACGCCGATAAGTTGACAATAAGGACTAAGTTGCTGGTTGATTTCCAGGCAACGAAAAGTGCGTTGAATTCTGGAGATGTTCCGCATTGCACGTACACCCCCAAATACGAAAGAAACCAAACCTTTTTATTGAAGGGTCTGGACAGTTGTGAGGACACAATCGATCTCCGTCAGGTGCTCCAAGAAGTTGCATCAGAAATACAATTTATTTCCGTTAAAAACTTTGCAACAAGGAGATCAATTGTGGACCACAAAAACTTGCCTCACTACTTAGTCCAGATTTCCAGAAAAAGCAGTTGAAGTGCCCTTGAAAAAATAAGGTACTTGAACTTCCGTGTGGTGAGGTGGGAACGCCTCCAGAAAAGTGAGGTCAACCAGTGCTACAGATGTCAAAGATTCGGACATTCGGCTGCCAATTGCGCCATGAAATATAGGTGTGTTAAATGCAAAGATATCCATGCTCCCGGCGAGTGCAAATTGGCTCAGGCGGAGCCAAAAGAAAAATATATTGTGTGAGCTGCGGTGCCTCTAGTCATCCAGCATCATATCGAGGATGCCCCTGGTATCAAGATGCAAAGGTAAAATTCACTCCAAAACAAATTCAAGCACACCGCAGTGTGATTCCTACAAACTTCGTCAAGCCCGCGGTGTCATTTGCACTTGCTGCAAGAAGACCAGCAGACAATGTAAATAAAATAAATAATGTAAGTGGCAATAATGAGCTGCTCCTTAAAATTTATCAGCAACTAAATTCCTTATCGGAGAGAATCGATAAACAAGATTCGAAAATTAACTTTGTTTTTTAGCGTTTAGGGCTTTCAAATGCCTCAAAATAAGTTGTCATCCAGCCACATTCCCACGGATATCATTCGTATCATCTCGATCAACTTCAACTGCATTGTGAGTCCACATTGGCGTGACTGCCTCGTGGAATTTCTTGTCAAGCAAAAGCCTAATATCATGCTTCTTACCGAAACCCACTTCAGTTCATGGCACTCCATGACATTCAAGGATTTTGAATTCGTAAGAAACGATAGGGTAACAGGTGATGGAGGAGGTGGCACCGGGATATTGGTTCGAAGACCCTATTGTTCCCAAAATATTGAAAAAGTCGAATTCAAAAGCTTCGAATCTCTTGAAGTGTCCGCTATCAAAATTTCACTGCCAGGTGAGAATAACCTCTCCGTTATCTCCGCCTATGACACTGACGGAACTGTTCTCAAGCTCAAGGAGGAACTCAATTCCTTGTTTGAAATAGTTGAATTGAACAGGCTACATAATTATTAAATTCTTGCTGGTGGCCTGAACGCCAAGCATACGTCATGGCTGAACGCCACAAATAATCCAAGAAGTGTATTCCTGAAATCGTGGATAACAGAGAACCAAATTGAATACAGGTGCAATCTATATGGGTCGGAGTTCCCAACATACCCTGGGACAAATTCATATTTGGACCTTTGCATTGCTGATGAAAGACTCGAATTCAACTTTAATAGTCCTCAACGGAAACTGCAGGTGCTTCCTTATGATAGCGACCATAACGCAATCGTAATGGAAATCAATCATCAAAGGGATGATCTCTTCTTCATTCCAGTTCAACATGAAAATCATCGGTTGAATTTAAAAAAAAAAACAGATTGGGGAAAGTTTCAAAGAAGTTTAATCGGGAGTACTAGAAGTAATGTCCCCCTTCAGATGGTGGCAACTCTAGCTCAATGGTTCCTAATGACAGGAATCTAACTAACGATGAAATAGATGTCTATTTGTCGAAGTTAGAGAAGCTGACATTGGAAACGATTGAGAAAGTCGTTCCCAAGATTAAACATTGAAACAATATGGAAGGATATGAAACACCAACCATCGCAAGGTTGAAAAGATTGAAAAGCCTCCTTCTCACACGCGTCAACAGTATTTATCGACGATTTTTGGATTACAACCATCCCTCGTTGGCTTTGTTGAAATTACATCTGAAGAATGTCCGGAACTTAATCCGGTCATACTTCAGGAGTGAGGTTAGCAATCAATGCGCGGAAAAACTGAGAAGTATTAGCCCACAGAACCCAGATGGCGTTTTCGCGAAAGTGAATAGTATATTCCGCAAGAAGTCTCGAGTGAAGGTATCGAATCTTGAAGTCACTAGTGATGACATAAATCTTCTCGATAGGGATGGTATCGAAATTGACAGTACGACTCGAGATAGAAATGGAAACAGGATTATTTGTGAGGGATTGGATAAACTTGCCCTGATTGGAACACATTTTGAATTGGTTCATCTACCAAACCCTGAGAGAGGGAATGAATTATTTGCAGAGGTCGTTGAAGCAAAAGTTTCCGACTTCAAATCAAGCCTCAACGGCCAATCAATTCTTCATTTCAATGAAACATTAACATCTGACCTCATACCGAGCTTGAATCTTATTGATTATTTTGTCAGCTATGAAGACTTGTGTTTCATATTTCGCAAGATAAGCAACAAGAAATCATGTGGTACTGATGGTATTCCAAATGTAGTTCTCCGACATTTGCCTGAGGTTTCTTCATGCCTCAAAAGCTATCGCCTAATCAGCTTGCTGCCTTACATCAGTAATGTGTTTGAAGTGATACTGTAGCAACCACGGAAGTCACCGCAGTTGCAGACATTAAGAATTAGCAGAGAGGTGTGTAGCCCGGGGTGGCATACTGAGGCCGGCTAGCGCTCAGTCGTGTCGTGGGTCTTCCGGGACACCCTCTGCTCGTGCTGAGCCACCTTACATAAAAACGAGCACAAAGGGAAAAGGATGGGAAAGGGAGAGGTCATTTTGAGATATGAAAATAAGGCTTTTAATGTACCATGGCCGTTTTATTTACAAAAAAAATCCAACAATTATATTTACAACCAAAAAAAAAACCTTACGAGTAAAAGGCCCTTTTGAGAGCTAAACAAAGAATATATACTTAAATACAACAAACCAAATCAATTCAAATATAAAAATTATTTGTAAAATTTTGAAACAAAATATGATTGTTACTTACTTCTTTCCTTGCGAAATCCCGAGCGCCCGGTGATGTACAAACAAAGAAGCGTGGGGCCACTGAAAATCAGATTTCAATATTAACACAACGAAAAACTAAAAACACAACGGCCACTTTCAACTGTCTGATCCGTACTCGCAAAAAAAACTGCACTCAAGGCACCTGATCCTCTTCACCAACCAACAAAATTTAGTTTTTTTTTTTCTTCTTTTTAAAACTTTCAACTTTCGTCTCCCCGCACTTCAAATCAATTAAATCTTTTCTTCTTCTTTTCTGTTTCTTTTTCACACCGCACAAATTCAACTCCTTTCTCTTCCAAAATCCAATATTCCTCACTTTTCTCAATACTTTCACTCTCCTACTTCATCATTAAAACTTCAAAGGAAAAATCTATTTGATTCACCATCACATTTTTCAATCCAAAAACTTTTTTTTCTTCTTTAATTTGAAAACACACAAAAATCACTCATATCCCGCACAGCGAAAGTCTTTTATATTATTTTTTTCAAAATACCAACTCCCTTTTTTCCCAATCTTAAAACCCTCCAAAAATCAATTCCACTGAGCACACAAAACACCCTTATCTCTTTCAAATCCAAAAACTGACTCCCCAATCCCAACCACTTAATTTTCACCTTCCACGATCATCCCATTCGATCCCGCAATCCCTTTTTCCAATTACCGCTGCCGCATCTGGGTAACGTAATCGAAGTTCATTACACTTCGATTCCGCTACCCACACATTTTTCGTTCCCGTATCGACAATCACAATAGTATCCATTGACTTGCATATATGGCAATTTACATCCCCGAGAATCGCTTGATTGAATGTAAAGTGTCACATATACATTACGAAAACTATTGATTTTGCCGATACCCCAAAAAGAATACTTCCGTGCGCCCGGGAGAACTTGAACTCAGGGTTCCAGCAGACCCAAGATCGAGGACTCACGACGCAGCCAATGGTGACGTGGATGGTCGATCTCCCATTCATCAGATTAGCAACTTCAACGATGTATCTGGGCATGAAATTGAATTTTGTTAGTAGGGAAACATGAATTAATTTTCGTTAGTAAGAAAAATAAAATTTGTTAATGGGAACTAGTGAATAGAATTTGTTAGTATGAAGGAAGGAATTAGGTTTTGTTAGGAAGAATGAATAGAATGAAATTTTGTTAGTGGGAATTAATGTAGGGAGTGTTGTTAGTGGGAAGAGTAAACTACTTATTTTATTACTAGGGTGTCCTAATTGGAAATCAGGGAAAGGAAAGGATTGTGATGATGTGGACCTAAAAATTAAAGGGAAATAGGAAAAATGTTAATAAAAATAAATACATACACAGAGGAAAAGGTAGGAGTGCCCAAAGGAAAGGGACAATGTTACGGCGGCAATTTGAAGTTGCGAATGGGAGGAAGTTGGTACGCCGGAATTCGCAACAATACTCAACAGAGCATTAAACGCCCACATTGAGGAATATGAGTTGATGCCGAATTGCCAATTTGGTTTTCATGCTAGGCATTCAACCACACATGCAATGACGAAAGTAACCACAGACATCTGTTGGAATCTAAATGATAGAAAATGCGTTGGAGCATGTCTCATTGATATGGAGAAAGCCTTCAATACGGTGTGATTAGATGGACTTATTTTTAAACTCCTTCAGGACAAGTTCCCTAGACACCTTGTTGCCATGATGTGCAATATGTTATACGGGAAATCGTTTGTTGCAACTGATGGAAATCTGACAAGAAGGCGTGAATTCAAGGTCTTGAATAGTCTACAGCAGGGAACAGTTACTGCGCCTCTGCTCTTCTCAATTTTCATTCGCAAGCTATTGAACGGCTTTGTTTTTAACGTCTCGCCAATGCGATCATTGGTAGCGTGTGCTGATGATCTGATCATCTATACGGCAGACTGAAAAGCTACAATAGTTCAGCGAAATCTCCAAAAGTTCAATGATGTACAGCTGTACACTGACTATTGGCGAATGAAAATCAATGTACAGAAGTGTGAAACAATCTTGTTTCGGACAATGCTGCAGGGGGTCAGTCAAGACCTGAAACGTAATTGGAAAGATTTCCACATCATGGCTGGCAAGGGTTGTTTAGAACGAGTTCCACATAAATCCTGTGTTCGATACCTCGGTGTTTATCTCGATCAGTATCTGTACTATACTGAACATGCGAAAACCATGCTCAGTAAGGCACTAAAAGTAGTCATGGCCCTTCGAAAGCTCTTTCATTCCAGATACATTGATCAAAAGGTCAAAATTATCTGTTACAAGACACTGGGTAGACCAGTTTTGACATATGGATGTCAGATCTGGTGCACCCAGAGCGCTAGTACTATGGAAAAATGAAGAGTTTTCGAAAGGAAATGTCTTCGTGCATGTACTGGTTTGTACAGAAAGCTTGAGACGGATTGGAAACATTATATATCGAATAGAAGAATTTATCAAACTGCTGAAGTGACGAGAGTCGATATTTTCATATTGAAACTTCATCGGAATCATATCGCAAGATCTGTGACTGTGAGTGAAAACCCTTGGATTTCACAGCCGTTCTACCCTACAGACGGGTATATAGCGACTTGCCTCGCTACTGGCTTCATTCCTCCAGAAGCATTCGTGTATTTGGACATGAATCGATATGTTTTTGATTCTGACGACGTCCCGGTCATATATAACGTATATCGACGGGCCACCGATAAGAAGATAAAATATCCTCCTAATTTGAGTTCACGAGATCGAATTGAGACGACGCAATCCAGGTATTGGTGGCTGAATGACAATGTCTATATTTGACTTTGACTTTAGAGCTTATCTATCTAAAGCGAGTCGAGGAATAGATATCAAAAACATGAAACATTTCTACTTCCATACTCGTTTTTGTACCACAATAACACTGTAATCAGTGTCGCTTTTTTTTCAAGTCAAGTCAAAAGCGCTTTATTTAATACTAATCGTTATAAATTTTAAAAGAATATAAAGCAAATTCCAAACAATAAAAAAAAAACTTAATGGCCCATGTGGCTCTCTAAATTTATACGTTATCATTAATTCATTTCATCGAAAAAAACTATAGCAAATTCAATTAATTAAGATTATTACGTATTTTTAAAATTTAATTGGAAAAAGGAGAAAAAACCAACCAACACTATCCTAAAATTATTTATAATTAAAACACAACAGTGAAACTTTGATCCTACACCTAATATGTTGTAACTTAATTCTAATAAAATACAATCAAAAACTTTATCTTATACTAAAAAAATTCTTAACCTAAGTGTTTAATTTTATCTCTAACGGAATATAGTCAACATGACATACACCAAACCTGTACCTCATTTTTCACATAAATAAACAACAACACTAAATGTAGCAATAATGACCTGAAACTCAAAAAACAAAATAACGAAAAACACCAAAACTGAAAAATAAACACGAATAATTTAGACATTGTCATTCAGCCACCAATACCTAGATTGCCCCGTCTCAACTCCATCAGCTTCAACGAATTTAGCAAATGAGTATCTCCATTCAAGTTGGTCTCGTGAACTCAAATTAGGAGGATATTTTATCTTCTTATCGGTGGCCCGTCGATATATGTGATATATGACCGGGACGCCGTCAGAATCAAAAACATATCGATTCATGTCCAAATACACGAATGCTTCTGGAGGAATGAAGCCAGTAGCGAGGCAAGTCGCTATATACCCGTCTGTAGGGTGGAATGGCTGTGAAATTCAAGGGTTTTCACTCACAGTCACAGATCTTGCGATATGATTCCGATGAAGTTTCAATATGAAGATATCGACTCTCGTCACATCAGCAGTTTGATAGATTCTTCTATGCGATATATAATGTTTCCAATCCGTCTCAGGCTTTCTGTACAAACCAGTAACACACACGAAGACATTTCCTTTCGAAAACTCTTAATTTTTCCATAGTGCTAGCACTCTGGTTGTACCAGATCTGACATCCATATGTCAAAACTGGTCTACCCAGTGTCTTGTAACAGATAATTTTGACCTTTTGATCAATGTATCTGGAATGAAAGAGCTTTCGAAGGGCCATGACTACTTTTATAGCCTTACTGAGCATGATTTTCACATGTTAAGTATAGTACAGATACTGATCGAGATAAACACCGAGGTATCGAACACAGGATTTATGTGGAACTCGTTCTAAACAACCCTCACCAGCCATGATGTGGAAATCTTTCCAATTACGTTTCAGGTCTTGACTGACCCCCTGCAGCGTTGTCCGAAACAAGATTGTTTCACACTTCTGCGCATTGATTTTCATTCGCCAATAGTCAGTGTACAGCTGTACATCATTGAACATTTTTTGGAGATTGCTCTGAACTATTGTAGCTTTTCGGTCTGCCGTATAGATGATCAGATCATCAGCAAACGCTACCAATGATCGCGTTGGCGAGACGTTAAAATCAAAGCCGTTCAATAGCTTGCGAATGAAGATTGAGAAGAGCAGAGGCGCGGTAACTGTTCCCTGCTGTAAAACATTCAAGACCTTGAACTCGCGCCTTGTTGTCAGATTTCCATCAGTTATAACAAACGATTTCCCGTAAACCATATTACACATCATGGCGACAAGGTGTCTGGGGAACTTGTCCTGAAGGAGTTTAAAAATTAGTCCATCTAACCACACCGTATCGAAGGCTTTCTCCATATCAATGAGACATGCACGAACACATTGTCTATCATTTAGATTCCAACAGATGTCTGTGGTTACTTTCGTCATTGCATGTGTGGTCGAATGCCTGGCACGAAAACCAAATTGGCAATTCGGGATCAACTCATTTTCCTCAATGTGGGCGTTTAATGCTCTGTTGGGTATCACTTCAAACACCTTGCTGATGTAAGGCAGCAAGCTGATTGGGCGATAGCTTTTCGGGCATGAAGATTCTTTTCCTTTCTTCAGGATCGGAAATACCTTAGCCTTTTTCCACTCATTTGGAAAATATGAATTGCTCAACATATTATTGAACAATATGCAATAATTCCTAATAGCAACCTCCGAGAAATGTCGGAGAACTACATTTGGAGTACCATCAGTACCACATGATCTCTTGTTGTTTATCTTGCGAAATATGAAACACAAGTCTTCATAGCTGACAAAATAATCAATAAGATTCAAGCTCGGTATGAGGTCAGATGTTAATGTTTCATTGAAATGCAGAATTGATTGGCCATTCAGGCTTGATTTGAAGTTGGAAACTTTTGCTTCAACGACCTCTGAAAATATTTCATTCCCTCTCTCAGGGTTTGGTAGATGAACCAATTCGAAATGTGTTCCAATCAGGGCAAGTTTATCCAATCCTTCACAAATAATCCTGCTTCAATTTCTATCCGGAGTCGTACTATCTATTTCGATACCAGCCCTATCGAGAAGATTTATGTCATCACTAGTGACTTCAAGATTCGATACCTTCACTCGAGACTTCTTGCGGAATATGCTATTCACTTTCACAAACACGCCGTCTGGGTCCTGTGGGCTAATACCCCTCAATTTTTCCACCCATCGATCGCTGACCTCACTCCTGAAATATGACCGGATTAAGTTCCGGACATTCTTCAGATGTAATTTCGACAAAGACAACGAGGGATGGTTTTAACCCAAAAATCGCCGATAAATATTGTTGACGCGTGGGAGAAGAAGGCTTTTCAATCTTTTCAACCTTGCGATAGTTGGTGTTTCATATCCTTCCATATTGTTTCGATGTTTTATCTTGGGAACTACTTTCTCAATCGTTTCCAACGTCAGCTTCTCTAACTTAGACAAATAGACATCTATTTCATCGTTAGTTAGATTCCTGTCATTAGGAACCATTGAGCTAGAGTTTCCACCATCTGAAGGGGGACATTGCTTCTGGTACTCCCGATTAAACTTCTTTTGAAACTTTCCCCAGTCTGTTTTTGGAAATTCAACCGATGATTTTCATGTTGAACTGAAATGAGGAAGAAATCATCCCTTTGATGATTGATTTCCATTACGATTGCGTTATGGTTGAGGTTGAGGACTATTAAAGCTGAATTCAAGTCTTGCATCAGCAATGCAAAGGTCCAAATATGAATTTGTCCCAGGGTATGTTGGGAACTCCGACCCATAGAGATTGCACCTGTATTCAATTTGGTTCTCTGTTATCCACGATTTCAGGAATACACCTCTTGGATTATTGGTGCCGTTCAGGTCACCAGAAAGAATATAAAAGCTTTGCAGCCTGTTCAAATCGAGTATTTCGAACAAGGAATTGAGCTCCTCCCTGAGCTTGAGAACAGTTCCACCAGTTGCAACGGCAGAGATAACGAAGAGGTTATCCCCACCTGCCAGTGAGATTTTGATAACGGACACTTCAAGAGATTCGAAGCTTTTGAATTCGACTTTTTCAAAATTTGGAAACGATAGGGTCTTCGAACCAATATCACGGTGCCACCTCCTCCATCACCTGTCACCCTATCGTTTCTTACGAACTCAAAATCCTTGAATCTCATGGAGTGCCATGAACTGAGGTGGGTTTCGGTGAGAAGCACGATGTCAGGCTTTTGTCTGGCAATGAATTCAAGGAGATAATCACGCCGATGTAAAGTAACAATGGAGTTGACGTTGATCGAGATGAGACGAATCCTATCCGTGGGAATATTGCTGGATGACAACTTATTTTGAGGCATTTGAAAGCCCTAAACGCTGAAAAACAATGTTAATTTTCGAATCTTGTTTATCGATTCGCTGCGATAAGGAATTTAATTGCTGATTAATATTAAGGAGCAGCTTGACGAAGTTTGTAGGAATCACACTGTGGTGTGCTTGACTTTGTTTTGGAGTGAATTTTACCTTTGCATCTTGATACCGGGGGCATCCTCGATATGATGCTGGATGACTAGAGGCACCGCAGTTCACACAATATAGTTTTTCTTTCAGCTCCACCTGAGCCAATTTGCAGTCGCCGGGAGCATGGATATCTTTGCATTTAACACACCTATATTTCATGGCGCAGTTGGCAGCCGAATGCCCGAATCTTTGACACCTGTAGCACTGGTTGACCTCACTTTTCTGGAGGCGTTCCCACCTCACCACACGCGGAGGTTCAAGTACCGTATTTTTTGCAGGGCACTCGAACTATTTTTGCTAGAAATCAGGAGTAAGTGGTGAGGCAAGTTTTTGCGCTCCATAATCGATCTTCTCGTTGCAAAGTTTTGAACGGAAATAAATTGTATTTCTGGTGCAGCTTCTTAGAGCACCTGAAGGAGATCGACTGTGTCCTCACCACAGTCCAGACCCTTCAATAAAAAGGTTTGGTTTCTTTCGCTTTTCGGTGTGTACGTGAAATGCGGAACATCTCCAGAATTTAAGGCACTTTTTGTTGCCTGAAAATCAACCAGCGACGTAGTCCTTATTGTCAATTTATTGGCATTGACTCTTTTTATCTGAAAATCTTTTAGCTAATTTTCGGCTGCCAAAAGCCGAACCATATCTTTGCCCGTTTGCCCAAATACATTGATTGGTGGGACTTTTTCTTTTTTTTCATTAATCTTAACGGACGGACCAACAGATGGACCAGCAGACAAACCTTTTGGTTTTTTCTCCCGATTTTTAATTTTAAGATATTCAGTGAAATCATTATCTAATTTTGACGTTTTACCTGTATCCTCTTCAATGTTCATTGTTTCTTCAAGATCAGCTAGCGCTGCATAGTAATTTCTGCTGTCGTTTGCGCCTCCTGCGCTGAGGACATCCTCTTGATTAGCTTCTTCCTGTGGCTTTTTAATTTTCTTGTCTTCGGTTTTTGGGTTTGCTTGTCGGCCTTTCTTGGTTTCTTTATCCTTATTAAATGGTAACGTTCCAACAAGTGCTTCTAACGATTTAGCTCGAAGCTTGAGTTCTTCATTTTCCTTTTCAAATTTTTCAGCTTTCTCTTTTTCTTGGATCAGCTGTTCGATCTCGATAACCGATAGGATTGTCGGGTTTTCTTCTTGATTCTCGTATTTTCTTTTAAGTTTTTTTTCGCCCATCATCATTGGCGATGGGCATGGTCCTTCTGATTGATGGCTGAAGCCATCGGGCTCCTCCATCTCGTTGCTTTCGCAGCGAGACTAGAGGGAATGTTCTCAGACCGGGACTTTCCTTGAACGTATTTCCACTTTTGCTATTTCTTCAGGAAATGAATTTCAGGTATTCGATAAATGCTCGAATAATTCGACGGTGATGGTTTTCCCAATAAAATCAAAATTTGCTTTTGACTGGCTCGTAAAAAAATATTGCAATTGTTTGAAACTGACTTTTGCGAAAAATTAATTAATTTTTAAAATTAATGACAGGAGCGATTAAAAACACGCCTACACGCAACGAGTGCACGACGTAGAATTCATCAGTGTCGCTTGAACCACCAAGGAAGGATAGAACTTGTATTCAGAACGAAAATACCTCAATCAATATAACCACGACCGACTAAATGAAAATTTATTATAATTTGGAACTTTCATTAATTTTAAATTTATAAATAATGGAACAAAGTAGAAATCAAGAATACTAGAGGATTTAAAATGTTTTGCTTTATCTTTCTTTCCATTTTTCTCTCTCTTTGATGCCTTCAGTTATGCAAGACTTTAAGGCTTCATTAGGTTAGAAGTCGTTATTGAGTGTTATTAAATCTTTTAGGCTATAGTTAGAAATGAAAAAAAAAAAACAAAAACTTGTGAGGGATATTTAATGTTACAAGGACTTGATTTGATCAGAAGTTGGTAATAGTCGGTGTAGAAAATAATTTTAAGTAGCGATCCTCCAACTGATTCCGGCTGAAGGTCATGGAGTCCCGGCTAACCTATGGAGGGGGATTCTACGTCTAGCACTCGTTGCGTGTAGACGTGTTTTTAATCGCTCCTGTCATAAATTTTAAAAATTAATTAATTTTTCGCAAAAGTCTGTTTCAAACAATTGCAATATTTTTTTACGAGCCAGTCAAAAGCAATTTTTGATTTTATTGGGAAAACCATCACCGTCGAATTATTCGAGCATTTATCGAATACCTTAAATTCATTTCCTGAAGAAATAGCAAAAGTGGAAATACGTTCAAGGGAAGTCCCGGTCTGAGAACATTCCCTCTAATCTCGCTGCGAAAGCAACGAGATGGAGGAGCCCGATGGCTTCAGCCATCAATCGGAAGGACCATGCCCATCGCCAATGATGATGGGCGAAAAAAAACTTAAAAGAAAATACGAGAATCAAGAACAAAACCCGACAATCCTATCGGTTATCGAGATCGAACAGCTGATCCGAGAAAAAGAGAAAGCTGAAAAATTCGAAAAGGAAAATGAAGAACTCACGCTTCGAGCTAAATCGTTAGAAGCACTTGTTGGAACGTTAGCGTTCAACAAGGATAAAGATATCAAGAAAGGCCGACAACCACACTCAAAATCTGAAGACAAGAAAACTAAAAAGCCACAGGAAGAAGCTAATCAAGAGGATGTCCTCAGCGCAGGAGGCGCAAACGACAGCAGAAATTATTATGCAGCGCTAGCTGGTCTTGAAGAAACAATGAACGTTGAAGAGGATACAGGTAAAACGTCAAAATTAGATAATGACTTCATTGAATATCTTAAAATTAAAAATCGGGAGAAAAAACCAAAAGGTTTGTCTGCTGGTCCATCTGTTGGTCCGTCCGTTAAGATTAATGAAAAAAAAGAAAAAGTCCCACCAATCAATGTGTTTGGGCAAACGGGCAAAGATATCGTTCGGCTTTTGGCAGCTGAAAATAAACTAAAAGATTTTCAGATAAAAAGAGTCAATGCTGATAAGTTGACAATAAGGACTAAGTTGCTGGTTGATTTCCAGGCAACAAAAAGTGCCTTAAATTCTGGGAATGTTCCGCATTTCACGTACACCCCGAAAAGCGAAAAGAACCAAACCTTTTTATTGAAGGGTCTGGACTGTGGTGAGGACACAGTCGATCTCCTTCAAGTGCTCCAAGAAGCTGCACCAGAAATACAGTTTATTTCAGTTAAAAATTTTGCAACGAGAAGATCGATTGTGGAGCGCAAAAACTTGCCTCACTACTTAGTCCAGATTTCCAGCAAAAGTAGTTCGAGTGCCCTACAG
The DNA here is from genome assembly GCA_963969285.1 of Odontomyia ornata. NCBI lineage: Eukaryota > Metazoa > Arthropoda > Insecta > Diptera > Stratiomyidae > Odontomyia > Odontomyia ornata. The sequence goes on from OZ017739.1 coordinate 26,204,474, forward strand.
AAAATACGGTACTTGAACTTCCGCGTGGTGAGGTGGGAACGCCTCCAGAAAAGTGAGGTCAACCAGTGCTACAGGTGTCAAAGATTCGGGCATTCGGCTGCCAATTGCGCCATGAAATATAGGTGTGTCAAATGCAAAGACATTCATGCTCCCGGCGAGGGCAAATTGGCTCAGGCGGAGCCAAAAGAAAAACTATATTGTGTGAACTGCGGTGCCTTTGGTCATCCAGCATCATATCGAGGATGCCCCCGGTATCAAGATGCAAAGGTAAAATTCACTCCAAAACAAATTCAAGCACACCGCAGTGTGATACCTACCAACTTCGTCAAGCCCGGGGTGTCATTTGCACTTGCTGCGAGAGGACCAGCAGACAATGTAAATAAAATAAATAATGTAGGTGGCAATAATAAGCTGCTCCTTAAAATATATCAACAATTAAATTCCTTATCGGAGCGAATCGATAAACAAGATTCGAAAATTAACATTGTTTTTCAGCGTTTACGGCTTTCAAATGCCTCAAAATAAGTTGTCATCCAGCAATATTCCCACGGATAGGATTCGTCTCATCTCGATCAACGTCAACTCCATTGTTACTTTACATCGGCGTGATTATCTCCTTGAATTCATTGCCAGACAAAAGCCTGACATCGTGCTTCTCACCGAAACCCACCTCAGTTCATGGCACTCCATGAGATTCAAGGATTTTGAGTTCGTAAGAAACGATAGGGTGACAGGTGATGGAGGAGGTGGCACCGGGATATTGGTTTGAAGACCCTATTGTTTCCAAAATATTGAAAAAGTCGAATTCAAAAGCTTTGAATCTCTTGAAGTGTCCGTTATCAAAATCTTACTGCCAGGTGGGGATAACCTCTTCGTTATCTCTGCCTATGCAACTGGTGGAACTGTTCTCAAGCTCAAGGAGGAGCTCAATTCCTTGTTCGAAATACTCGAATTGAACAGGCTGCATAACTACTATATTCTTGCTGGTGACCTGAACGCCAAGCATACATCATGGCTGAACGCCACCAATAATCCAAGAGGTGTATTCCTGAAATCGTGGATAACAGAGAACCAAATTGAATACAGGTGCACTCTAAATGGGTCAGAGTTCCCAACATACCCTAGGACAAATTCATATTTGGACCTTTGCATTGCTGACGCAAGACTCGAATTTTGCTTTAATAGCCCTCAACGGAAACTGCAGGTGCTTCCTTATGATAGCGACCATAACGCAATCGTAATGGAAATCAATCATCACAGCGATGATTTCTTCCTCATTCCAGTTCAACATGAAAATCATCGGTTGAATTTCAAAAAAACAGACTGGGGAAAGTTTCAAAAGAAGTTTAATCGGGAGTACCAGAAGCAATGTCCCCCTTCTGATAGTGGCAACTCTTGCTCAATGGTTCCTAATGACAGGAATCTAACTAACGATGAAATAGATGCCTATTTGTCGAAGTTAGAGAAGCTGACGTTGGAAACGATTGAGAAAGTAGTTCCCAAGATAAAACATCGAAACAATATGGAAGGATATGAAACACCAACTATCGCAAGGTTGAAAAGATTGAAAAGCCTTCTTCTCCCACGCGTCAACAATATTTATCGGCGATTTTTGGGTTAAAACCATCCCTCGTTGTCTTTGTCGAAATTACATCTGAAGAATGTCCGGAACTTAATCCGGTCATATTTCAGGAGTGAGGTCAGCGATCAATGGGTGGAAAAATTGAGGGGTATTAGCCCACAGGACCCAGACGGCGTGTTTGTGAAAGTGAATAGCATATTCCGCAAGAAGTCTCGAGTGAAGGTATCGAATCTTGAAGTCACTAGTGATGACATAAATCTTCTCGATAGGGCTAGTATCGAAATTGACAGTACGACTCCGGATAGAAATGGAAACAGGATTATTTGTGAGGGATTGGATAAACTTGGCCTGATTGGAACACATTTTGAATTGGTCATCTTCCAAACCCTGAGAGAGGGAATGAATTATTCGCAGAGGTCGTTGAAGCAAAAGTTTCCGACTTCAAATCAAGCCTGAACGGCCAATCAATTCTTCATTTCAATGAAACATTAACATCTGACCTCATACCGAGTTTGAATCTTATTGATTATTTTGTCAGCTATGAAGAGTTGTGTTTCATATTTCTCAGGATAAACAACAAGAAATCATGTGGTACTGATGGTATTCCAAATGTAGTTCTCCGAAATTTGCCTGAGGTTGCTTCATGCCCCAAAAGCTATCGCCCAATCAGCTTGCTGCCTAACATCAGTAATGTGTTTGAAGTGATACTCAACAGAGCATTAAACGCCCACATTGAAGAATATGAGTTGATGCCGAATTGCTAATTTGGTTTTCGTGTTAGGCATTCAACCACACATGCAATAAAGAAAGTAACCCCAGACATCTGTTGGAATCTAAATGATAGACAATGCGTTGGAGCATGTCTCATTGATATGGAGAAAGCCTTCGATACGGTGTGGTTAGATGGACTAATTTTTAAACTCTTTCAGGACAAGTTCCCCAGACACCTTGTCGCCATGATGTGTAATATGTTATACGGGAAATCGTTTGTTGTAACTGATGGAAATCTGACAACAATGCGCGGATTCAAGGTCTTGAATGGTCTACAGCAGGGAACAGTTACTGCGCCTCTGCTCTTCTCAATCTTCATTCGCAAACTACTGAACGACTTTGATTTTAACGTCTCGCCAACGCGATCATTGGTAGCGTTTGCTGATGATCTGATCATCTATACGGCAGACCGAAAAGCTACAATAGTTCAGAGCAATCTCCAAAAAATGTTCAATGATGTACAGCTGTACACTGACAATTAGCGAACGAAAATCAATGCGCAGAAGTGTGAAACAATCTTGTTTCGGACAACGCTGCAGGGCGTCAGTGAAGACGTTAAACGTAATTGGAGAGATTTTCACATCATGGCTGGTGAGGGCAGTTTAGAACGAGTTCCACATAAATCCTGTGTTCGATACCTCGGTGTTTATCTCGATCAGTATCTGTACTTTACTGAACATGTGAAAATCATGCTCAGTAAGGCCATAAAAGTAGTCATGGCCCTACGAAAACTCTTTCATTCCAAATATATTGATCAAAAGGTCAAAATTATCTGTTACAAGACACTGGTTAGACCGGTTTTGACATATAGATGTCAGATCTGGTGCAACCAGAGTGCTAGTACTATGGAAAAATTAAGAGTTTTCGAAAGGAAATGTCTTCGTGCATGTACTGGTTTGTACAGAAAGCCTGAGACGGATTGGAAACATTATATATCGAATAGAAGAATTTATCAAACTGCTGAAGTGACGAGAGTCGATATCTTCATATTGAAACTTCCTTGGAATCATACCGCGAGATCTGTGACTGTGAGTGAAAACCCTTGGATTTCACAGCCGTTCTACCCTACAGACGGGTATATAGCGACTTGCCTCGCTACTGGCTTCATTCCTCCAGAAGCATTCGTGTGTTGGGCAAGAATCGATATGTTTTTGATTCTGACGGCGTCCCAGTCATATATCACATATATCGACGGGCCACCGATAAGAAGATAAAATATCCTCCGAATTTTGAGTTCACGAGACCAACGATTCAAATGGAGATACTCATTTGCTAGATTCGTTGAAGCTGGTCGAATTGAGACGACGCAATCCAGGTATTGGTGGCTGAATGACAATGTCTAAATTATTCGTGTTTATTTTTCAGTTTTGGTGATTTTCGTTATGTAGTTTTTGAGTTTCAGCTCATTATTGCTACATTTAGTGTTGTTGTTTATTTTTGTTAAAAATTTGGCTAAAAATTAGGTAAAGGTTGGGTATATGTTATGTTTATTATATTAGGTTAGAGATAAAGTTAAACGCTTAGGTTAGAAACATTGTTATAGAATTTTTCAGTATAAGATAACGTTTTTTGATTGCATTTTATTAGAATTAAGTTAAAGCATGTTAGGTGTAAGATCAAAGTTCACTGTTGTGTTTAAATTATAAATAATTTTAGGATAGTGTTGGTTGGTTTTTTCTCGTTTTTCCAATAGATTTTTTGAAATATGTAATAATCTTACCTAATTGAATTTGCTAGAGATTTTTTTTGGAAGAAATATGTTTAATGATAACGTATAAATTTAGAGAGCCATTTGGGCCATTAAGTTTTTTATTGTTATTGTTTGGAATTTGATTTATATTCTTTTAAAATTTATATTGATTAGTATTAAATAAAGCGCTTTTGACTTTGACTTTAGAGCTTATCTATATAAAGCGAGTCGAGGAATAGATATCAAAAACATGAAACATTTCTACTTGCATACTCGTTTTTGTACCACAGTAACACTGTAATCAGTGTCGCTTGAACCACCAAGGAAGCATAGAACTTGTATTCAGAACGAAAATACCTCAATCAATATAACCACGACCGACTAAATGAAAATTAATTATAATTTGGAACTTTCATTAATTTTAAATTTATAAATAATGGAACAAAGTAGAAATCAAGAATACTAGAGGATTTAAAATGTTTTGCTTTATCTTTCTTTTCATTTTTCTCTCTCTTTGATGCCTTCAGTTATGTAAGACTTTAAGGCTTCATTAGGTTAGAAGTCGTTATTGAGTGTTATTCAATCTTTTAAGCTATAGTTAGAAATGAAAAAAAAAACAAAAATTGGTGAGGGATATTTAATGTTACAAGGACTTGATTTGATCAGAAGTTGGTAATAGTCGGTGTAGAAAATAATTTTAAGTAGCGATCCTCCAACTGATTCCGGCTGAAGGTCATGGAGTCCCGGCTAACCTATGGAGGGGAGGTAAGTTCACGCCACTCGCTTATGAAATTCTTTGACATAATATGAATTAGTGACGGCGTGGTGCTCTCAGTAGTCGATCCACTCCGTTGGCTCTGGCACGCGGGCGTACATACTGGGAACGCGCACGGCGGCGGCGGATGGCTCGTTTTTCTCTCGCTGGAGGACTCTCGCCTGGTGAAGGAATTTGGCCTTCTCGTCATCGCTAACGCTGACCTTGATGAGCCGAATCAGCTCGTCTAGTTCCCAATGTAACTGGTGCTCTGGTGTTGAACGTCTAGCCGGGGGGTCAACTTACAGGCCCACTCCTTGTCCGGTAATCTTCGATAGTAATAGACCGGGGTGCTGCTCGCGGGTTGGCTACTAACGCTTGAGGATTCTCCTGATGTATTGATTGAACCGGATGGTGGTCGTCAGGCCGTGGGGCAGTGGCATAAGGGGCTTCTGAGTGCTCCTGGTGGCGACGGGGCTGGCTGGGCTGACCGGAGGATGCAACTTTTGGAGGCTGTGGAAGAAACGAGACGAGAAAAAAGAAATGGAAAAACGTATTTGTGCGAGCCGTCCTTGTGCGAGCGTGAAAATTTAGTTTTGTAAAGTCTGATCCAAAGTTTAGTGAAATTTTAAAAATAAAGAAGATAGAGGTGAAGAAAATTAAAGTTTGTGACTTATTTAGAATTGCAAGGTGACAAATCATCCGGTTGCTTTATGCATTATGATTCATGCGGGAAATGTGAGGAAAAGGATTAAAAGAGAAGAAGAAGTCAAGTGTCAAAGTGCTACTTTGTTTGCATCCAAGGTAAAATCAAATTTTTAAGCATTTTTGAAGAAATTTTAATAATTATTCTTGTGAAAAGTGGATTTTCTGTGAAAGTGGATTAGTATCCTATAGAAGGAATTGAAAACTGAGTATACTATTTTAGATTTTATTGAATTTTGATTTTCATAACCTCAACAGGTGTGTGAAAAATTATTGATTATGTTCCCTTATAATGTTTATTTTCACTAGAAATTTATTTACACTTGAAATGTCCAGCAAGTGTGGCTCATGTGGTAAAGCGGTTCGGAACAACGATCCTGCAATGAAGTGTGATGGAGTGTGTGGCAAGTGGTTTCATACCAGCTGCATTCAAATGCCTGATGAAATCTTTAATGCCGTGAAAAATGTTACCAAGTGGGTGTTCTGGGTCTGTCCCAGTGATAAGGCCTCTGCGGCAAAGGCAATAAAATGCAAAGTTCCACTTGCGAAAGAAGGCAATAGTGATATTATTGAAAAAATTGCCGAATTAGTCGATTTCAATTCCACACTAAACCACAGAATTATTGATTTGCAAAAGCAAATTTCAGAAAAGAGCCCGTATCCGCCAGTGACGTATTCAGCTGCTTTGACTAACCCTTCGGCAAAAAGATCGCCCAAATTCAACGGAGGAGTAATAGTCCGTCCAAAATCTAAACAATCTGCTGATCATACAATGCAGCAAATTAAGAAGTCTTTTAAACCTGCAGCTGCTAAAATTCCTATCATATATAAGAAGGAATTGTCAGATGGGGGAATTATTCTTAAGACTGAGAACTCAATCAATTCAGAGGATCTTGTCGGTTCTTTGCAGGAATGTCTAGGTGAGTCGTACTATGTGGAGCGTACTAAGGAGTTGAACCCTAGGTTTATAGTGCATGGGCTGGAAAGGGCTTTTGACAGTGATGAGCTCCTGGCTGAGATTAAGACCCTTAATCCGAATATACCTGATGGTATTTTGAAAGTTGTTAAATGCTGGAAAAGTAGAAAAAATGAGAAATTTTCGATGATATTTGAAGTTCCGGGAGGATTATTTAGGAGACTGGTAGATACATACATAAATATTGACTTCAACTCTCACTACTGCAGAGAAGAGCTGACGGCCAGAAGATGCTATAAGTGTCAGAAGTTCGGTCATGCTGCTCTGAGATGTAGAAGTCAAATAGAGGTTTGTCCCAATTGTGCGGAACATCATAGCACAAAAGATTGTAAATCTCAGGTTTCGAAATGCTCGAACTGTCTGCTGGTGAATAATAAGAATGTTTCGCATCCAGCTTCTCATAAAGATTGTCCTGAGCACCTCAAGGCTGTTAAAACTTTCCAGAGGAAGATTAACTACTTATATGAAATATGAGAATTGCCACCAATTTAAGTATATTTTATGCTAATATTCGAAGTTTAAGGAATAAGTTTATAGATCTTGAGGTGTTTTGTAGTTCGCATGAGAATCTGTATGTTATAATCTTAAACGAAACATGGATTTGTAGTAACGAAGTCAATCTGTATAATCTTGTTGGTTATGATGCCGTATATATTGCAGAGATCACTCTAAAGGAGGTGGGACTGCGATTTACATCAAGGAAAGTATAAGGCATACAGTCCTACTGGTTGATAGTTATTGTAACACTTTAGTTATTTCTCTTGAAAGCGATAGAGGTGTTATCAATATTTGTACTTTCTATAAGGCCCCCAATGAAAATAGTTATGAGCTAATTGAATATTTGGACAGTATATTACAGAATTATGGAAACTTGGTGGTTGTAGCTGACTCTAATATAGATATTTTCGATAAAAATAGCAATTGCAGCATACACTATTTAGATATGCTACTTATGAATGGAACAACAGTCATGAATAACCTTCCAACTAGAATAACTGATAATCGTGCTTCTCTCCTTGATCATGTTGTCTCTACATTAAGCAGGCAGTTAGCAACTTTTAGTATTAAATATAATGATTGGCCGGAATTTGACCATAGCACTTTATTTATTACTTTGGAAGGAATTAAACAATTGTTATCCCCTATGGTTAAGAAGAAAATTTATATTTTTGATGAAATTAAATTCATTGAATTGGTTAGAAGCAAATGTATGGCCTATAATGATTATATATCTATTTCTGAAATAATAAAAATAACGCAAAATGCAAAAGAAACAGCTACTTCCATCAGAATGATTCGAAATAGGAGTAATAATTGGTTAACTGGTGATATTCTTAGGGAAATTAGGAGGAAGAAAGATTTATTTAATCCACTAAAAAATTGCCAGGATGATCCTATATTGAACCAGAAATACAAGGTACAAAAGAATAGGGTTAACTCTTTGATTAGATCAGCTAAAAAAATGTATTAAACAATCAGATAAATGCTGCTGAGGGAAATTCTAGAAAAATATGGCAGATTCTAAATAAAGAATTATTCTCCTCTGACAGGACTAAGAATCAAATTTCGGATATTTCTGTTGATTCACTTGGACCCCACTTCGGATCTGTTGGAAAAAAATTCGCGGAAGAACTTGACCAAAAGTTCAATCTTTTAAATTTTTATAGAAAGCAAATTCCTTATAACTCTAAGTCTATATTCCTTGAGCCTACCAATACTAAAGAAGAAGTGTTATGCATAAACTCTTTAAAGAACTCTTCGGCTGGTAGTGATGGTATTTCGGCAAAACATCTAAAACTCGTCAGTGATATAATAGCTTCACATGTGGTATCCGACTTTAATAATTTCATATCTAATGGGATCTTTCCTACAGACTTTAAGGATGCTATAGTTGTTCCAGTTTTCAAATCAGGCAATGTAAATGACCCTAATAACTATAGATCTATTAGTTTAACTAGTACTTTGAGTAAGGTATTTGAAAAAATAATTAATAAACGTCTGATTCACTTTATTGAAGATTCTTTGGGATTTGATGTAAACCAATATGGCTTTATTGAGAAAGGTAGCACAACATCTGCTATTACTGATGCCTTACAGTTCATCAACAACGAACTAGATGTAGGTAAATATGTTGCAGCAATATTTGTTGACCTAGCGAAGGCTTTCGACACTGTTGATCACTCGATTCTGCTTCAATGCTTAAGTGAACTAGGAATAAGAGGCACTCCTTTGAAATTGTTTTAAAGCTTCCTGAAGGACAGAACAATTGCAGTTTGCTTGAATCAGAAAATGAGTGATAAATATAAAATCAACATAGGCGTTCCGCAGGGTTCCATATTGGGTCCAACTTTATTTATTTTATACATTTATAATATTTATTTTTCTAATTTGAAGGGCAAATATATTGTCTATGCGGATGATACATTGCTATTATATTCGGGTTTCTCTCCTAGTGCATTAGAACAAAAAGCAAATGACGATACACAGGAGTACGGGTCATGGTTGTTAGGGAATAAATTAACTATAAACATTAAAAAGTCCAAGTTTATGCTATTTAAACAACTAAACAAAGCAGATATTGTGTTGGACATTAAAATGTTCAATGAAAGTATTGAGCGTATAGCATCGTGGAAATACCTAGGTCTTATCATAGATGACAGATTGTTATGGACTCAACAGATTAGTAGTCTGAAATCGAAATTAGTTTTTTGGATAAGGGTGTTTACGTGTAAAAATTACTTAGATGTTGGTCTCAAAAATTTAATTTATAATGCTCATGTTTTGCCTTTGATTACTTATGGCATTATGAATTGGTGTCATACTTCGGAATCGAACATTGATTCAATTGATTCAATTCATAGAATGCTGAATAAGATTGTCAGACTGACCCCCAGTATTACCCTTTATCCACTAACGAAGAAATTTTGCATCAGGCAAATGATATATATGGAAAAAGCTAAATTTATTTTCAGAATACTTAATTCTGAAATGAAATCGGGTGTCCAGCTAATCAAACACTGTGATATTCATTCTTATAATACCAGATATAATGATTATCTTAAGTTTTCGTTTGCTCGAACTAAAAAAAACATAGCGACCCTATTAGATAAGCAATCGAAGTATATAACTCATTACCAACTGAGTTAAAAAAGGTTAAAGTCTTTCCAATATTTAACAAGCTACTTAGGGAACGCACTGTTGAGGTTTGGAGAATCTGAGAAGTCACGTTTTGCGATCCTGATTGAATTTAATTTATGTTGTTTTTTTTGAACATTAAATAACCTCCCTTACACCAGCAGCCTTTAGTTGCTGACTGGGAAGTTGCAAAATTTGATAGAAGAGTAAAATTGTTGAAACATTTTGAAATTAATACGAAAAGAGCTTCTTCTCTTCTTTTTTTGTTCTTGTTTTTAGTTACTAACGTCACATATCCTCTAATTGGTTATATGTGTGTGCTATCCTACAATCCAATAGTTAGATTATGTGTCTTGATCATTGTTAATAATAATATTACTAAGAAAATTAAAAAATATATAAAAATGAAAAAAAAAATAAATTAATAATTAATTTGAATATTTGTGTTGTGAGTGTGGTTATGGTACCAATCCATATCCTTTCTCCTTTCGGAATATGATGAAAGAGGATATGAAAAAGATGAGGTACTTAGGGAACGCACTGTTGAGGTTTTTTTTTTGTGGTAGGGAGGTGAAGGCATTTACGTCCGCCGAGTCTGGCAGTGTGGGACTCCCACATGGAGGATACCCTTGGACTACCCACTAAACACCTCCCCTGTCAATCTGAGAACCTAGCCTGGACCCGTTTGACACATTACTTCGGGCCAGGTCTCGTTTTGTTACGCCGTGGGGCGCCATCAAGCTGGGGAGTCCCTTTCCTAGCGGGAAGGGAGAGGGGAAGAGGAAATGCCAGAAGGGCGATCCCCCAGCCCCAGCACCTCCAGCTGCTGTGAGTCCCTTTTATCTTTTAGGACTGCCCCATTTGTCAACCGATTCGAGCATCACCGCAACTATATTATCCGGGGTGAGCTCTCCCGTCTCCCTGTAGAGTTCCCTTCGCAGCCTGGCCCATTTGGTACACGCAAAAAATGTGTGACAGGCATTGTCCTCCTCTCCTGGCCAAAACCGACAATCGGGAGACCGTGACTTACCGATCTTGTGCAGGTAAGACTGAAAACACCCCTGCCCGCTCAAAAGCTGGGTCAGATAGAAGTCAGTCTCACCATGCCTTTGATTTAGCCACGGTCTCACATCCGGGATGAGGCGCGCAGTCCACCTTCCCTTCGTGCAATTCACCCAAGACTGCTGCCAATCGTTGAGCAAGCGCTGTCTCTCCTCGCGGACAACTATCGCCCTCGCATCCTCGTTTTGGCGCAGGTAAATAGCGCAGCACTCTCTATCAAGGAAGGCAACAGGTATCACGCCTGCAATCACTCTCACCACCGAGTCGGAGACTGTTGGATACAAGGATGCAATTCTCAGTGCTCTTCTTCTCTGTACCTGTGCCAATCGTTTTCGGTATACCTCCTTGCTGAGAGCGTCGCCCCATACCTCTGCTCCGTACAGTAGCACTGACCCTACAGCACTCATCAAGAGGCGTCCTCTTGACGGGCTGGGTCCCCCTTCGTTGGCCAAAAGTCGACTCAGAACTGATATTCCTGATGCAGCCTTCTCAGTCGCTGCCCTGATTTGCTCAGAGAAACTCATCTTCGAGTCAATCAGTAGCCCCAGGTACTTCACCGCTGGCTTCGATTCGACCTGTATATCTCCAATACTGATCATCCTTACTCTAGGGATTCTCGTTTTTGTCAAGATGACCACTTCGGTTTTCTCCAGTGCTAAACTGAGCCCGCGAGCAGTCATCCAGTCCCTCACTCGGCGCATTAGCATACATAGCCTAAGTTGCGCTTGTTCAACGGTGCGTCCAGCGACCAGAGCCGCAACATCATCCGCATAGCTGACCAAGCGTGACTCATCTGGCATCTCAAGTCTCAGTAGCCCGTCGTAAGACACGTTCCACAGGTCCGGACCAAGGATAGATCCCTGGGCAACACCCGATGTAATTTCCATCCTTCGTTGGCCCTGTGTCGTGTCGTAGAGCAGGCTTCGGTCTTTTAGGTAGTTCCTCAAAAGCCGCATTAGATATTCTGGAACTTGGAAAGAGTTTTCCAGCGTGTCCAGAATATCCACCCATCTAGCGGAGTTGAAGGCATTCCTGACGTCGAGTGTCACCAACAGGACGATCCGTCGCTTGGTGCGACTACATGCCTCTGCCTTTTGGACCGCGTTTACCACCTCTGCAATCGCATCAATGGTAGAACATCCTGCTCTAAAGCCGTACTGCCGAGGAGATAGGTCCCCAGCAGCACGAGTCGCGTCAGTGAGTCCTCCCTTGATGAGTTTCTCTAGCACTTTCCCAGCCGTGTCTAGCATGCATAACGGGCGGTATGTGGACGACGATTCGGGATTTCCCTTTCTCTTGCTGATCAGCACGAGCCTCGCCTCCTTCCATCGTACCGGGAAAACCCCGTCCCGTAGGCAAGCGTTGAATGTGCTGAGCAGCAAGTCAGGACAATGGTGATAGAAGAGCTGCAAAACCTCAGCTGGAACACCATCTGGACCTGGAGCCTTCCTCGCTTTCAGGGAGAGGACTGCCTCCTCCAGTTCCAGCTGTGTGAAGAGTGGGCACTCGACCGCTGTTTCACCACGGATAGCGTCAACACGGACAGGGTGGGCGGGGAAGAGTCCCCACACTATCGCGTCCATCTTTTCCGCGTCATGTATACAAGACTTCCGTAGGGCACCAAGTTTCCCCATGACCAGCTTGTAGCCAAGGCCCCACGGATCCCTATTTACGTCATCCACGAGGTCTTGCCAGCATCGGGCCTTGCTCTTGTTAATAAGCCTGCGAAGATATTTCCTGCCGGACGTGTATGCTGCTAGCCTAGTGTCTGCCTCCTCCCGTGTTTGCGCCTGCTGGGCCTCTCGCCGAAGTTTGTGACACCCACTTCTTTGTTCGGCGATCTCGTTTGACCACCAGTATACTGGAGGCTTGCCGTGTCGGAGTCTCCGACGGGGCATGGAAGACTCGCAAGCAGCTATAATGGTACTCATAGTTGAGTTCACCAAGTCCTTGGCCCTCCATTCCCTGGCGGAGCTCCCAGCAACGGTGCGCCTGCCGCAAGCGCGTCAGCGGACCTCTCAACGTCCATCCTCCCAATCCTCCATCCGAGGATTGAAGTTTGGGCATATGCACGCAGAGTGGCACTGTCGTGAATTTCAACCGCTATATACTGGTGATCACTAGCCGAGTAGTCCTCTAGTACTCGCCAGTTGTGTACTCTAGGTACCAGGGACTCCGAAGCAAGTGTCACATCGGGTATGGTTCCTACGCAACCCCATCGGCGGAAAGTAGGGGTGTTACCAGTATTTAGGACAAAAAGCGCTGTTCTGGCCGCCATGTCCAAGATTTGCTTTCCCCTTGGGTCGGATTGTAGCATACCCCATTCAATGGCTCTAGCGTTGAAGTCTCCCCCGACCAGCATGTGGCCCTCTGTGTTCGAGACAGCGTCCTCCAGGGCATCGAGTTTGGTTCGAAAAGATCGCATTGCCTCGTTAGGCGTCCGATAAATACTGAAATATGTCATCCCTGAACACCGCACCCACACAAAACCATCCCCGCGTCCATGGCCCTGCACCTGAAGGCGGGCGCTGTCTCGAACCCAGATGGCAAAGGTACTAGATTTGTTAGGCTACCACCCTTGCGAGTCCTTGTTATGATGTTGCTCGCTCAGCAACAGGAGGTCAGCTTTCTTGTCCCTCGCAAACTGCTCAAGTAGGTCCTGGGCGTTTGTGCTTCAGTGCAAATTGACCTGCAGGATACGGATCATTTGAGTATCGATTTGGCTTTAGTTAGGGCCTCCTTGAAAACCCAGCATCTCCCTGTCCCCGGCTCATGTTTGAGGTCACTGGGTGCTAGCTTAGCATCCTTGCAAAGAATGCATTTTGCCTCGTTCGTGCACTCCTTCCTTTTGTGCCCCGTTTCACCACATTTGTAGCACAGAGATCTCCTGTCGGGTCCCCTACAGCCATACGCGATGTGTCCGTATTCGAAGCATCTGAAGCAGCGGATAGGGATCGCTCTTCTCTGTATCCTGCAGATCACCCAACCTATCTTAATTTTGCCCTTCGCCAGGATTTGCTGGGCGTCTTTATCAGCTAGTTCGACAATAGCCATGCGTTGCCCCCTTGTGTTTTCACGTGTCAATCTTGTCTTGACTTCACTTAAGCTGGGAAACTCCCTCCTGACGGCATCCTTTACCAGCTTTGTCCGTGACACAGTCAAGGTCCCTGATTTCCAGGGTGGCCATTGGTTCGAGCGAGGCAACCGTTGCCGCATCTCCAAGAACCTTTTGAACCGCGTCACGGAATGCATCTTTGTTTGTGGCCTCTGGCCCGAATTCCACCAGCAGGCCACCGGTCCGGGTTGGTCGAACTGCTTTGATGGCAGTTTTGGTGTCGTCTGGCTTGACCGCTCCTTTAATTTCACGGAGGCCCTTAGTGGGTTTAATAAGCAGTGCCTCTCGCAAGGGTTTGCGCCGCGGTTCGCTTTTTATTTTCTGCGGTATATCGGGGGGTTCTTTGTTCTTTTCGTGGTTGAGCTCTTTGTCTGTTTTTTCTAGGAGTAGCTTTTTGGCCGCTTTTTTCGCTGCCTTGTTTCGCACCACATGAAACTCCTCGCCTGGAGTGTCAACTTCGTTTATGGTCTCGTCCTTCCTCCTTTTCTCATGGTTGCCTTCAATTGGGCTACTGGCCATTCTTTTGCTGCTGCTAGGACCCACTGATGCCTCGAGGGAGAGCGTGTCTTTTTGGTGCTTCTCGGCTGCAAGCCACCTCCGCCTGTAGTGCGTTATGCGGCCAAAAAGCTCCTCCAGTTCAAGAATGCCATTCTTGACACTCTTGCCCATGTTTTTCTGCACTTCGCAGGCAGCCCTCAGTTGTTTGACAATATTCCCCGCTTTCCGAGTAAGCCGCTCCTCTTCGGCGCGGTCAAGGGCGATTGTGTTATTTGGCGCCACCTCTTGGGAGAGGCCCCCGTTTCCTAGCCCTTTTGCTTCTATCGCTTGGATCGCGTTTGAAGTGGCGTCGGCCAACGGCAAAACTTCTCCCTCCCCCAGTCTTACACTGGCCTCCGTTGGTGTCGCAACTTGATCCAGATTGTGTACGTCTTGCACTGGGCGCTCCGGGGTGCGCATAGTCCTTCTACTGCGCCCAAAGGCTGCAATGATGCCAGGTTGCACAACGCACTCTGCCTTCTTTCGTTCGTTAGTCCGTCTGTGGTCTGTCTCCGATGATTTAACCTGTGGTGTTGACTTTAACAGTGTTTCTGGGGTTTGCTGCCTCTCCCCGCTATCGGTGACTTGTTTTATCGGTGTTCTTGCCAACAGCGGTTTTTGCCTGAAAGGGTTCTCCGTGCTAGCGTCCTGTTTGCTTGTGGTTTCATTTGTTTGCTCCATTTTATTGGGTCCCCCTTCGGAGCCGCTATCTCCGTTCGTGTGTGTAGTCGCCTTTTTGGTCCCATGGTTATCTTTGCAGAGCAGGGAGGCCATGCGAGGGTTGGCACAAGCCCTTATGGGGCCAAGTGCTCAGAGCCAGACCAGCGCTAATCGGGAGTCCGTCTCAACCGAACCTACACCACCAACCCAATGGTGCGAACTTCGAACGTACTCCGAGGCCTACCAAGGTTTTACCGGGACGGAGACGGTATGATAGTTGAATTGGAGCCGTTCACACACGAGTTTCACCTCGGCGCTACTGTGCAAAGCAACTAGGTCCAAACCATCACATCCGCCAGCCCAAAGCGTCAATTCCAGTTCGTTGTCCAAAGCGTAATCCAGATACAATAAGAGGGAACCTCACGGCACCCCCCATATCCTCGGGTCCGTGGGGGCGGCACTCCCCAAAGAATGCTAGCCTCCAAGAATGTTCTTGTCGACCGGCTTTCTCCCTGCGGGAATTTCCTCGGGTACGTGGGGGCGGAACTCCCCGAAGAATGCGAGCCTCCAAGAGTGGTCTTGTCGACCGGCATTCCCCCTGCGGAGTTTCCTCGGGTACGTGGGGGCGGAACTCCCCAAAGAATGCTAGCCTCCAAGAGAGCTCTTGTCGACCGGCATTCCCCCTGCGGGGACCGGTCCGGGTTGGTCGAACTGCTTTGATGGCAGTTTTGGTGTCGTCTGGCTTGACCGCTCCTTTAATTTCACGGAGGACATCTGCGTAGGTTTGGCCCTTAGTGGGTTTAATAAGCAGTGCCTCTTGCAAGGGTTTGCGCCGCGGTTCGCTTTTTGTTTTCTGCGGTATATCGGGGGATTCTTTGTTCTTTTCGTTGTTGAGCTCTTTGTCTGTTTTTTCTAGGAGTAGCTTTTTGGCCGCTTTTTTCGCTGCCTTGTTTTGCACCACATGAAACTCCTCGCCTAGAGTGTCAACTTCGTTTATGGTCTCGTCCTTCCTCCTTTTCTCACGGTCGCCTTCAATTTGGGCTACCGGCCATTCTTTTGCTGCTGCTAGGACCCACTGATGCCTCGAGGGAGAGCGTGTCTTTTTGGTGCTTTTCGGTTGCAAGCTACCTCCGCCTGTAGTGCATTATGCGGTCAAAAACTCCTTCAGTTCAAGAATGCCATTCTTGACACTCTTGCCTATGTTTCTCTGCACTTCGCAGGCAGCCCTCTGTTGTTTGACGATAGTCTCCGCTTTCCGAGGAAGCCACTCCTCTTCGGCGCGGTCAAGGGTGATTGTGTTATTTGGCGCCACCTCTTGGGAGAGGCCCCCGTTTCCTAGCCCTTTTGCTTCTATCGCTTGGGTCGCGTTTGAAGCGGCGTGGGCCAACGGCGAAACTTCTCCCTCCCCCAGTCTTATACTGGCCTCTGTTGGTGTCGCAGCTTGATCCGGATTGTGTACGTCTTGCACTGGACGCTCCGGGGTGCGCATAGTCCTTCTACTGCGCCCAAAGGCCGCAATGATGCCAGGTTGCACAACGCACTCTGCCTTCTTTCGTTCGTTAGTCCGTCTGTGGTCTGTCTCCGATGATTTAACCTGTGATGTTGACTTTAACAGTGTTTCTGGGGTTTGCTGCCTCCCCCCGCAATCGGTGACTTGTTTTATCGGTGTTCTTGCCAACAGCGGTTTTTGCCTGAAAGGGTTCTCCGTGCTAGCGTCCTGTTTGCTTGTAGTTATATCTGTTACAGAAGCCAAGTTCACCACTTCTATAACATTGTAGTCGCTGGATGACGACGGCCGGGAGCCTGCTCGCTCACTACCCTCTGCCGCCGGTACTGGGGATCCGACCCCCTGCACCGTAATTTGGTTCCCCTTGTGGACCTGCACGATTTGGTTTTCTGTCTGGGTTTCCATTCCCATAGCATTTTACCTACTGTCAGGATATATGGATAATTGATGACGCCATATATTTCGTCATGTCACAGTGAAGATCATTGACACTCAGGTATTTGTCCTGAGACTCTCCCTTCACTGCCGACCATTGTCCGCGGCTGCTTATTGGTTATTCGCAGCGAACCTTTCGAGAAAGGTCTTCCCCTATCCGCAACCCTGGGGACGCGTTTGGTTCCCCGGTCTCAGGGCACTATCGATAAATCGATAACCTGTTGAGGTTTTGAGAATCTGAGAAGTTACGTTTTGCGATCCTGATCAAATGTAATTTGTGTTTTTTTTTGAACATTAAATAACTTCTCTTACACCAGCAGCCTTTAGTTGCTGACTGGGAAGTTGCAAAATTTGATAGAAGAGTAAAATTGTTGAAAAATTTTGAAATTAATACGAAAAGAGCTTCTTCTTCTCCTGTTTTTTTTGTTCTTGTTTTAAGTTACTAACGTCACATATCCTCTAATTGGTTATATGTGTGTGCTATCCTACAATCCAATAGTTAGATTATGTGTCTTGATCATTATTAATAATACTATTACTAAGAAAATTAAAAAATATATAAAAATGAAAAAAAAAAAACAACTAATAATTAATTTGAATATTTGTGTTGTGAGTGTGGTTATGGTACCAATCCATATCCTTTCTCCTTTCGGAATATGATGAAAGAGGATATGAAAAAGATGAAATGAATAAGTGTATCACTGGTTCTTTCTGAGGAAGCTCAGTATTCAATCTGATTCCACTGTCCACTGCCAAACTTTATGTGAACTATGGCGCGGATCACTTGAGTTGTGTGTTCCGTAACATTGATATTTGTTGAACAAAAAGTTTAACAGATATATGTGCAGTTTGTAAGACGAATTTAACCAAATTGAATACCCGGCAAAGATTTTGAAAACATTTACATAGGGAATGTGGTGGCCGTTTGGTAGAATTTTGCACAAGAAGTTTGACAGTGGTGCAACCTTTACACAGAGATTTTCTTTTTCAGTGTCGCCAACTTCGCCTTGTTGAAGAAATTTCGTTGACTGAACGAGAAATAGTGGCCAAAATTTAGAAAAGCATTGATTGGTGGGTGATGAGTGCTTGCCAGTGAAGTAGATAATAGGCACAAATTGCGCGATGGGTGTTGTACGCATTCCACGTCGTATGTTGTACATCGTGTGTAATGAATTGCATGGGGAATGTGGGATTGCTATGCCGATCACGTTGAATATTGATACATAGGAACGTGGAAGTCTTCAAAAAAAGGTCAAAATGTCAACTGCGCCTGTAACAAATTAACTTTCAATTCGAATCGCTAGCCGTAGATCAGTGAACTTTTAATCACTTATGAATGAAATCTAAATTTTAAAATGTTTTACGCAAATTAATGTTCGTGGATCGTTTTATTAGAGCGATTTAGGGTTTTTTAGAAAAAAACATTTGTAGTGTCCACAGGCCTTGCCCACCCCGTCAACGAGCGCTCGTTGAAGGATGATTGGATAAGTACTCTTTTGTTTATATTATTCTTTTAATTTATTTGTAAACCACATTTTGCCTAACTTTTGTAGATTGAATACAAACGAACGAAAGGTATAAAGCTAATAAAATTATTCCAGTATCACAGGGCACTAAAGAAATCTTAATAATGTTCATTTAACAGTGTTTATTCAATTTATTCTAAATGCTAGCGTAAATTAAAACAAGTTGGGTAAACAGACCTACGCTCATGTCAGAAGGGTTTTGTATTCAATTTACAAAATGCAGTCACCAGATCGAATCAAATCAAGAAACATGTCAAAGACGATTTTATTGGAGAAAATATGAAATTCGAAGATCATACTATTATTAACAAAGTTGAACAAATTTCGACTTCTGAGATTTTTGTTATTGTTATACTCATAAATATCTCCCTTGATAATTATTTCAGATATCCATTCGCGAGGGAGGAAACACATTTTTCATGTATTTCCTCCCTGTGCCCCCACTGAAGCAAAAACTGACAGTTTAACAACTGTTTTGAAAAGCTCCCATGAAAACTTTCATTTCATACTCATATCGGCTACGTTTGATGAATTTTTATTTTCAGGAGCCACTCTCCTGTAATGTTATCATCAATTAATGGCCAATTTTTTCGAATCCTAGAATGGTTACAAAGCCCTTTTGCTAGGAGCTCTCTCCCGCCTCCTTGACTTGCTTCGCTTATGAGTATTAATTGTAGGTACTCATCTTCAGTCATTCATTAAATTGAATCAAGTGTTCAAAACATGCACCTTAAACGTTGAAGTTGGGAAAAAATAACTCAAAATTATTCAATCTTCGCATTTAAAACAGCCACTATTTTGTTTTACGATTACTGATACCACTAGCTGAACCGATTCTCAAAGATATTCATGACACCTATCATTCCTGAAATTTTCATGCAAATCCTAGTTCCATAGCCATACAGGTATGTTGCCATAGTAATAAATGCAGCGCATATTGTTCCATAGTAATACAGTAAAATTCAAACCGCTATAACTTTGCTAAATATGATTCAATCTTTACGAAACTTTCAGAATAGATCAATCTTATAAATAGTCATCTGTGTGCTGAATTTCCGTTAAGATTTTATTCAAGAAAACATAAAATCGATAAATCATACTATTACTAACAAAGTTGAGTGAATTGCGACTTCTAACGTATTTGTTGTTGTTGTACTCATCAAGACCTACATTCTTGATTTTTTCAGATTTTTCGGATCACAGGTGTCCAATCGCGAAGGGGGGGGGGGTGGACATAAATTTTTTGTGTATTTCCCCTCCCTTTGCGCCCCTCGAAGCAAACTTTGCCAAACGAAGACCTGTTTTGAAAAGTTCTCATCAAGACCTTTCATTTGATACCCATATCGGCCACCTTCAATGAAATTTTTTTTCGGGGGGTCACTCCCCTATATGTAGAGACCCCCCTTAAATAACTTATAAATTTTGTTTTGTATTCGAACTTCGAAGAAAACACCACTTTACACCTACATACAAAATTTGATGTTTCTAGCTGAAGTAGTTTCCGAGAAAAACTGCTGTGAAACACGGACGGACGGACGGACGGACAGACAGACGGACAGATAGGACGCGATTTTAGAAGGGCTTTGTTAAAATTATTTTACAAAACCCTAAAAATAAAATACGATAATAAAAATCATGGAAATGTAACGAACTTGATGTTAATCGCAGATCTAGTACCCACGAGTTATTAAAGCATCTATTCTTTAAATTAACACGACGTTTAGTCAGTTTTACATCGTTAATAGTGGCAGCCAAGGAGGCAACAAAAGGAAATTAATAACGTATACATATATAAATAATGTTGAATGAGAACATTAAAAAATTCATTCTATATTCATACTCAATTGGTCGGATTTAAGTGTATATCATTTTTGATTATGATTTTCATCAAGAAATCTTACTTTTCATGAAATGCTTTTATTCGTTTTTTACGATTATGGTTGCTTCAATCTAATAACTGGTTATGTAATGATATAACCTATGTTACTTTTCATTTGCTCTAGATATCAAGTTTAAATACAATAAAGAAAAATAAAAAGTCCAGTATTTTCGTTTATATGGACCCCGGACCTGGTATGGGACCCGCCACGTTGGCTGGCCCCTCCACTTATGAGCCTAGCCATCGGGTGAGCTCACCCCCTTCTCTTTGCATTGCAGGGGCTCTTGCAGGGTGGAGTGGCCTTCCGCTTGAGTTTCCTATTTATGCTGAAGTATTATGTAATTCCATCATATAAAACTTTAGCATAAATTTGAAACCTTGACATTTTTTCATTTAAAGGAATAATTCATGCGAATGATGTTTGCATGAATTTTTCATTCAAATGAAAAATATCTGGCCACGTCTACAAGGGATTTTGATCCGAACGGGGGGGGTGAGGGTCACCGCTTCCAACTGGATGTCCCATCCTTATTTGGGGGCCGTAAGTATACATGGTAAAGACGAGACCTCTCAAGTCTAGCTCGCGTTGTTCACCAAGTCCAGTCAGTCGTTTGCTTTGACAGAAAGCATCCTTCCAGTAGTTACCTCGGCCTCAACTTCTGTCGATCCAAACAGTACTAGCTGGTAGTTCGTGAATGCGAAATTCTTTTGTAGTGGGCCTTTGTACTGGGGAAAAGAACCCGCTCCACGACACCACAATGCTTGCCTGCCAAGGCCAATTTCGGCGACCACCAACATCGCTGCGGTACTTTACGGACATTGATATATCCACCAAATTCACTACAATGCTACTCGTATATTAAACGAGCATTTGCTCTTAATTCAAAGTTGATCAGACATTGCAATATTTAGATTTTAGGACATTCCTCTGGCATAACCACTACCTTTACCTTTTATACCACCCTCTAACTCTGCCTCAACCTAACCATGAGATACTCAGCCAATTAGCCATGATTCCCGTTTAAGGCACTCAAACTAACCTCTTCGAGCCCCACGATATTGCTAGTATACTAATCTGTTGTACTTTTTCTTCTTCTGAATTTCGTGTGTGATTAATAATTACTGGGGACTCTACTATGCTATGGTCCCAAGAGCTATGAAGGGGCTGATGATGGACTATTGTGTCACACCTTGAAGCAACAGGAGTTGGAGCTGCTTTGATGTGTGGCTAGGCAAAAAACCTACATTATTCCAATTAATTTTCTGTTTATTTTATTTGGTTTTGTAAAGGATATTCTAAGGATAGTTTCGTTGAAAAATGACTGAGGAAGTTTCACAATAATCCCGAAAAGTACTCTTGCTTTGCATCATTAGGTTGAAATTGATCTGTTCCCGTGAAGATAAACAACATCTATTACAGGACTATAACCCACTATAATAAATTATGCGATTTGTTCAATTCATTGTCATTTGCTCCTCAGGTTGAACTAAACACTAAATTACAGTTGGAGAAAGAATAGTGATAACCCTTGGCACAAGTCTAATTCAGGAGTATCATTTCCCTTAAACCATTTACTACCCTTTTGTTATCCTCGATTTTCCTCTATCTCGCACTCGTGATTTATAAAAATGTTTTGGGCGAGAAAACTTTTTCCCTAAGATAAAAATAACAGAGGGAACAATGGAGAGATGAAAATGGCCATCAGACAAGAAATTGAGTAAAAGTGGAGACGATATTACGTAGAATCACAGAAAAGGGAAATGTATGAATGAGAGACGGTTGTCAGACGAAAATTGCGAAGGAAGTCCATCGAAGCTAAAGAAAAGAACGAACTACATCCTTTCATTATCCTAATTAATCCGTTTATTGTTCTGCTAATGGGTTCACCGAAACAATAGCGAACGGCATCCTTTTGATAATCGTGTTTTAGATAATAGAAAAAAGTTTCGTTTTTGTGACACGAGAATAAAATGGTCATGGGTTAGGGCCTTCAATTATTACGCGTGTTAAGTGCTAGTCAGTAATTGTATCCCTCGGCTGGTGCCACAGAATTAACATGAAATTTGGGGCTCAAGGAGATTAGCGCGAAAAATCCCAGAGTTTACGAGAGTGAAAATTATGAGTTCGTTCCGAGAAACAATACAGAAGGTCATATAGGCATGTTTACATGACGGAAAGCTAAATGAGGTCTCTTTAGCTTGGTTTTATTTCCACTTTGTGTACGTTTTGTCATGAGTCGCAATTTGGAATGGCTGGAAAGAAAGAGTTTTGGGGGAAAAAGTTTATGAAGGACGTCAGATTGTTTGCTGTGAAAAGAAGTCTTGAAAATATGTAAGACATTTTTATTGTTCGCTGGATATTCTGGTCTGCAGTGTTTGTGAAAATTTACGATAAACAAGGTAATAAAACAAGGACGGTAGTAAAGTCATTTTCTTATATGAAGAAGTACATACATATAATAATTGCATAGATGGAATAGATTTATTTGATTCTGCAATAAGTAAATTGCTTGATTCTAATAAAAAAACCAACTGTTTGTAACCAACTGTTTGTAAGGTTGAAACTTACCTATAATTGGACAAAAGAGGGTGAGAGTACTTGGTTTAGCTCACGCCTGAAAGTTATTCATCTCAAAGAACTGACGCTGATATTGAATACTGCAATTCAAACCAACTCCACTTGGCTTGCAAATTAGATTACATAAACTGAGTAAACTCATTCAAGAAACTTTCAAAGTTTATTGAATGGAATATTTTGTTTTTAAATAAACTATTGCTCTTACATACTTCTGCTGAATCAAACAAAAGAGAGACGAGAAACCATGTTATTGGATCGATGGCGGCAGTCGTCATTATAATGAGCTGCAACTCCTTATGTTTATTTGACCCATTATTTAATTCTTATGAAATTTCAGAAAGAACAAGTTGGGCAGACAAACCAACTCAACTTACGAAATATAGTCACCAGCAACGAATAAAGTTAAGAAACATGTCAAGGAGATGTGCCAGTTTTAAAGAAAATCCATTGCTTCTCCACTTTAAATGGTCGCCATTTTGTTGCATTCAAACACAAATCACTCAGATCATAGATGCCTAAAAATATTTATGTTCTAGATCCAACCTGAAAATTTTAAGAAGATCACATCAAAACTGCAGTGTCTGATTCGATGGAAAGTCCATAAAATACCAAAATCGTGTCTTATTGTAGTTGTCATTAGAGAAAATTCAAATGGTTATAACTTCCGTGAATATGATTCTATTTTCATCAAATTTACAGACCACTAAGCTCGCCAAAAATTTCATACAGCTCATGGTTGCATCGAATTTGTCATTGGTCCCCGTCTAGCTTCGCTCCGATTATTCGCCTCAGGACCCGTCACTCATAGGCGTTCAGTATGATTGTGGATGCTTGAGTTAGGGTCCGTGTTTCATACCCATAGCATAACGCAGGTCTTATCATAGAATTATATACTTGGAGCTTTGTTTTCGAGTGTATGCAGCTGGTCTTCAAGATCCTCAAAATTGGATAAAATATTTTATTTGCGAGCTGTATTTTTCAGCGTATTTCGTCTCTTTAATTGCTGGTTTTCGTTATTTTGGCGCCTTAATACACAAATTAGCCCAGATGATTGATACTTAATTCGCAAAATGTGATATTTTGTATGCTTGAGGTATTTTTCCTCGACTGCGTCATGAGCTTTATGTATTCCCATTGTTTTGTAGCCCTACTAGTTTTGCTTCGCTGTCGAGTTTCACGAAGAGTACCTTGGCAGTTGGTGTCGTCCGCAAAGGCTACCAATTAGCTCGACTTGCGTAGTAATGTACCTCGTGTATTGACAGGTGGTTTCCTTATGATGTACTTTAGAGCCAAATTGAGTAGTAATAGGGCCTGCTCATCTCCCTGCTTTAGTCCGGTGTTTGTATCAAAGGCATCGGCGAGTTGGTTATTGATGCGGACTTCGGAGGTCGTCGACGTGATTGTCATTTTAGTATGACGGACTGATTTGGCTTGGATGCAAATGCAAAGAATTATTTGGTACAGTACGTTACGATCAATACTGTCGTATGCTTGCATAAAGTCACCGGAAATTTGGTGTACGTCTATGTGGAACTCCTAGCATTTTTGTGTACCTGCTTGACTGTGAACAATTGGTCTATTGTCGATCTACCTGCTCTATAACCTCCTTAATACTCCCCAATAATACTGTTGGCACGTGATCCGATTTTATTTTCTAAGTTTTTTTGAATATATTTTGTACGTCGTAGAAAGTGGTTATACGCCTCTATAATTTTTGCACTGTAGCTTGTCACCTCTTTTGTGGACTGGGAACATAATTGATTGGTTCCATTCTTTCAGCATATGTTATTGTTGCCAGATGTTTTTAACGACTTTGTGAAAAGCTTTATGAGCACTGCTGCCACCTTCGATGCCCGGGGCTTTATCATTCGTTTGGGTTTTGATGGTAGAAAAAACTTCATCTAGATTTGGTGGGGTCAATGGAAGCTTTTCGCCAACTTTTATGTGCTGCAATGTTCTGGAGCTGTGTGGAGGATTAAATATGATGCCAATCTTTCCTTAATCTTGGTTTCATCAGCAATGATATTGCCGATGTCACGACAGAGTGTGGTCTGGGGCTGATAACCACGTTTCAAGCTTTTCACTACTTTAAATGATTATCTTGTGCATAAAAACACTAGACTTATTTATATACTTCTCGTTTGGTCGTCATATTATTTTCTTTTCTTAATTCTAATTATCTTATTCGCTACTTTTCTCTAACTAAGTATTCTTCATGAAACTGATTTTTTTTTTGTCGAACGCATCCTGCCACTCATTATCGATCCAATAATTTCTTTTGCACCGGTTTCATTTCCATCCAGGGCTCGTTGCTTATCTTTAACGATGCATCTGATAAGATGGGAGCCAGCTGATTGTTTAGGGTCCTCGTGAAATTTTTGGCCACAAAAGTCGTTTGGAACTTTTTGATATCAAATTTTTGTAGCGGAATGGTCTTCGCCAAATATGCCTTTGACATACGACTTCGATAGATTAATTTGATCAAGTAATAATCTGAGTTAGAATTGGTTCCTCGATATCTACGAACGTCAAGTATACTCGAGTCAGAACATGGTCGATCTGGTTTTGTATGTTGCCATCCGTATACCCAGGTTATTTTATAGATGTGTCGATGTGGGAAGCAGGTCGACAAGATTTCTGCTATATGCGAAGTCAATCGAGTGGCCTCCGTTGTAATTTGTTTCATGGTGGAGGCTATATCCTCCAGTCGTTTCCCGATGAGATAACTCATTGCCAACCTTAGCGATGAAATCACCCAGAATTATTTTTGTGTCGTTTGTAGGCAATGAGTCGACTAGGCTTTTTTGGTAATTGTAGAATGTTTTCTCCGTTTCTTCGCCCTTTTCTTCTGTCACGACGTGAACATTTATCAATTTCGAAGAATTTTGCTTTCATACGGATCACACACAACCGTCCGTTGACTTGCTTAATTTATTTATTTATTATGCAAAACAAGGCAATCACAAAAAGGTACTTATTTCTAGCCAAATACTAAAAAAAATTAATCTATATTAAACAATCACGACAGAAGATGAGTAATGTTCACTCATAAAATTGAAGATCTTGCAACACCTATTAATTGGCTTGTTATCTCCGTATGTGGTTTTATGTTGGTCTTTATGAAGCAAACGAGTGTTCATGGCACGTTTAATAGTTCCTTAAACGTGATTTTGCTTGAAAATGATGCAGCATTTACTATGGTTTTGATTACATCCAAAACAAAGCAAGGGCTTAAGAGAGTTCTTCGAGATGAGAGTGAGGAAAGATTCAAAATATTAAGTCTTTGCTGGTAAGAGGCAAGCTAGCAAAGTCTCTTGGGTCATAAGTAGCACGCAACGTAAAAAGCATAAACTGTTTCTGGACACATTCCATGCGGATGGTGTGAGTTCCGAAGCATGAATTCCAAATAATACAACCATCTTCAAGGAGGGGCCGCACAAATGAGGTGTATACAGTCATGATTGCCCATAGATTTTTTGAATTCTTTGGCGCGACGTTTTATGAAACCACGCTGCTTACATGCCCGAGCAAGCATTGCATCGTATTGGGAATTGTAACTAAATTTTTTGTCCAAATAGCACCCAGGTCTAAGATCTGGTCAACTTTTTGAAGTTAGAAATTGTTCAGGCTGTAAATGTGCTCGAATACTGAATCGTTTCTCGAGAAGCTTATAACATACCACTTTCCAACATTCAGATGAAGTCGGTTATCATTACACCATTTCGACAATGAATTTATATGGGCCTGCAGAAAAATAGGCTTGAAATTGGAATTCACCGTGTAGTATAATTTGAAGTCGTCGGCATACAGAAGATGAGGTACGTCACTTAAAATTTCAGACAAGTCGGAAACGAAGATGTTGAATAAAAGGGGACTCTGGAGGAGGCAAAAATTTCTCTTGAAAATGCACACTGAAATTTTGTAAACTGTGTTCGATTATTTCGGTATGATGCAATCACACTCAGTAAGGACCTAGAGATACCGAGCGTTAGAAGGTTAGAAATCAAAATTCCATGATCGACTCGATCAAATACTTTGCTAAAGTTCGTATAAACAGCGTCATCTGGTTACCTTTTTCATTTCGCAGAGAAAAGTTGAGGTAAGAAGCATTCGATTAGTAGTAGTTTATCGACCTTTGTGAAAACCATGCTGCTGCTCATTTAATCGTAACCCAGCCAGCGTGCTAAGCTTATCACAAACATTTTTTTCGAACAACTTCGGAATAGCCGAAAGTATGGCAATACCTCTATAGTTTGTTATAGACCACTTATCGCCACTTTTCGAAATTGGAGTTAAATGCGAAAACTTGAAAACAGATGGAAAAGTCCCTCGTGATAAAGATGCGTTGAATAGAATAAGCAGAGGGGAGGTGATCTGATGTATACACTCAAAAAAAAAAAAAAAATCAAAATAAGTATTAGGCATGATACTTTTTAAACTCTTTTCTTGATTTTTGGAGCATAGAGACATGTTAAGATCGCACGTGTTAACCGTATGTTTCTAGATCATTTTTTACCTGGTCAGTAGAAAGTACAAGTTGCTCGTTATATTTAACAAATAGGTGGCGTGATGGCCCAATCTCAATTGGTAGACCTTCTTGCTGAACTAGAACTTTTAGATTAGCCTTGGTTTCACTATCAAAACAGGTTCATTTAGGCGCTTTGTGCATGTAAGCAAGGTAAAGTCGAACGCAATCAAATAATTTGTCGTCGCTTAGCCTCGAAAGTAGATATCTACTCTCCAGATTACCCTTCATATCCATAGTCAACTGTATGGGAAGTGGATTTAGTTGGTCTATGTGACTCACCTTGCTAGCAGAGATCGTCGTGTCTGAAACTGGCAGAACATGGATTATACCCTCAAAAGACGGAGCCAACTCATCACTACGGATAAAATTTGAGTAAGGTGTAAGTGTAGGTGATGGTGCAGTAGTTTTTTGGAGAGGCTTTTAACAGGTGCGATTGTCGGTTCAGTCAGAGGAGAATTTTGCGTCTCATTATTCTGAATGGCCTGATTTTCAGAGAAAATTTGTCTCCCTAGTATCTTTCTTTTGAAAAAAAAGTCGACGTCTGAGAATAAGACTGAATCATATCAGAAAAATAAGTGTTTTGTGACGAGCTAACTATATTGGATGTTGAAGATCGAATACTTCTCATTGAATTTTGAATACATTTTTTTAACTTTGATCAATCGTCTTACTCTTAGTGAATTTAAATTTGAATTTCTTTTTCCTAAAAGTCATTTCATTCCAGTTCTGGCACTCGTTACCCTCTTGTAGATCGATGAACATCCAGGCATATCGTGCAGGAACAGATACTTTGAAGAATTTGTATTTGCGGTGCACCAATTCTACAGAACAGTCTTCCAACAAAAGTTCAAATTTGAGAAACTTACCCATCTACACAACATCTGCTGATTTTGGAGCTTCTTTGGCGAAAAATACATGGTATTCAGGATTTTTTCGGTGTAATTCAGGCATTATTTTCAGATGTAGGGAATTAACCATTTTAATTTTCTCGATCTGCCTGTTTCATTCCTCTTTCGACCAGGGAGTGCTAAATTTGATAATGATATTTGCACGCCAAATAGGAGATTTTGCCGGAGTAATTAACGGCTGTTTATTTGCGTCAGGGGTTCCCTTCTTCATGGGAGACGTAGAAGCATCCTTTATTGTTTTGTGGCTAGAGTTAATATTTGCTGCTTGCTTAAATTCAGCAAGTATCATCTCGTGATGTAAATATGGCATTGAATTTACTTGAAAGTTTGTGGTGTTAATTTTTTCATGCAATTTTTTTTTCATACTAGTGACTCTTTGCAGTTGTTCCTCCAAACTTTTCGGCAATCCTGACCCCAAAAACCAATTTTTCCAAATTATCCAGGCAAGCACCAATAGTGCTATATGACAAGGGAGCCGATGCACTAAACGGATATTTGATTGATCCGTCCTTAACTGCTTAAGCATCTTTCAATTCTTCCGGTTTACTTTCAATTTGTGTTGTCTCGGAACTATTATCATGAATTGAAATGAACGCAGTCATTAGTACTTCAAACATTAATTCGACTTTGCTAGAACTGATACTGGAGTTAGTTATTGTTAAGGCCAATCCATCAAAGCAGTTGGCCATTTCTGCAAAGCTTTCGTAATTCGATCTAGCCTGCACTTGTTGCTTATAAAGAGGCTGGTCTTTGTCTAACGTGCAATGACGTGCAATTTGAACTCTCTATTCACAATACAGGCCACCCTAAACTCTTGCTTTTCAGTAGGCTTTCGGCTTTTGAATATTGTGTGTGATGTTATGTCTTGAATATCATTTCCAGTTCAGTTCGTTTCCTGAATCGCCAGTATTTTTATGGTTTTGTACTAAAATACAAAACCCTATTGCAATCACGACCTGTGTCCGTCTGTCCGTCTGTCCATCCGTCCGTCCGTCCGTCCGTCCGTCTGTATGTCACAGCACTTTTTCTCCGAAACTATAGAAGCTGCAGCCATGAAACTTTGTGGAAAGGTCAGAAGTGGTGACCTCTTGAAAGTTCAAGGGCGGAAAAAAAATTTCAAAGGGGTTTAAGGGGGTCTCCCCATATAGGGAAGTGACCCCCCAAAAAAAAATTTCACCACTGGTAGTCGAGTAGGGTGCCATTAGAAAGGTCTCAACGAGATCTTTTCAAAACAAGTCTTAAAATTGCCTTACGAGTACCGAGGGGGGCAGGGGAAGGGGAAATGTACGAACTTTTCGCGTACCCCCCCCTCGCGATTGGACACCTTCCATCCGAAAAATCTTAAAAAAATCACGAATGTAGGCCTTAATTAGTACAACAACAACAAATGCATGAGAAGTCGAAATTCACTCAACTTTGTTAGTAATAGTATGATTTATCGATTTTATGTTTTCTTGAATAAAATCTAAGCGGTACCCTTAAACTCAATAAAATTTAGCAAACAGATGACTATTTATAAGATTGACTTTTCCTGAAAGTTTCATAAAGATCGAATGGTATTTAACGAAGTTATAGCGATTTGAATTTTCCTGTAGTACTATGGAACAATATGCCCTGTATTACTATGGAAACATATGACTATGGAGCCATATGCGCTTTTTACCAACTTAGAAACTACAGCTTTGCTAGGATTTGCATGAAAATTTCAGGAATGATAGGTATCATGAAGATGAGTATATACAATTGAAACAAGTCGGAAAGGCAGGAGAGAGCTCCTAGCAAAGGGGCTTTGTAACCATTCTAAGATTCTAAAAAACAGGCCATGAATCGATGATTACAGTACAGAGAAGTGGCCCCTGAAAAAAATGAAAAATGTGTTCCCTCCCTCGCGAATGGACACCCGTGATCCTAAAAAATCTGAAATAATTATCAAGGGAGATATTTGTGGGTATAACTATAACAAATACCTCAGAAGTCTAAATTCTTTCAACTCTGGTAATAATAGTATGATCCTCAAACATGACATGTTTCTTGATTTTATTCGTTACTGGTTACTGCATTTTGTAAGTTGAGTA
Organism: Odontomyia ornata; assembly: GCA_963969285.1. NCBI lineage: Eukaryota > Metazoa > Arthropoda > Insecta > Diptera > Stratiomyidae > Odontomyia > Odontomyia ornata. The sequence goes on from OZ017739.1 coordinate 26,234,897, forward strand.
CAAAACCCTTCTGACATGAGCATAGGTCTGTCTACCCAACTTATTAATTTATATTGCCTGGCCAGTTGTAAATGGTCCTTAACAACGCCATGGTAGCTGAATGATTTGACATTCTGGGATCCCATGCCATAGTTTTTTTCCGTTTGCAACGTCGTTGCCATTGGTCCAATCCATTCCGACGGCCGTCGTGTAGGGTTGTCCAAGGACGGAGAATCAGCCCGTCGCTCAATCTCCATTCCAGCGGCATGATTATTACTTCGATTCTATTATCAGCCGCGGAAAACTCCCCTTCACCCTCTTACGCCCCCATAAAGGAGGTGTAAGTAGAATTAAGTAGCAGAGCTGTAAATGTATTCACGGTTGCTAGCATTTCCCGGCATTTAATGTCCCGGGCAGCCACTAAACCAAATGTGCGATTGGGGGGTTGAAGATGAGGTATCATGGGAGTGTGGATTGGGAAAACAAGGGATATCCTCCTCCTTTCTCAAATAGTCTTGGGACTGTCTACGGCGGAGTTATCAAAATAATGTTATATAGTTAAATACGTAAGTTTTAGCCAAGGCTTGCTTGAAGCTACGTTCATACTACGCTGCATACATAGATTAATAGTCGACGATGAGTCCATAGTGAAAATCCCAAAAATTGATTTTGCAAAGGATAATGAAACAGCAATTTGCCCCAATCGCAATCGAACGTGACGTGTTACCTCGTCGTTAAAGAATATACGCTGCCTATCTGGACCTATCCCTAATGGCTGGGATCTCCATCGATGAGTGGCCACTCAATCCGAGTTTATATACCACAAAAATTAAAAAAAAAACCTATTGTAGCTGTGAAGAGATAACACGTAATAACCCCTGAGCATACGAAAAGGTAGATGACCAGCCATAAATAACTCCCCTTACCCTCTGCTGTTAGTGAAAAACGCATATAAGCTCGTATGTTTTGCGCACTTCTCTCTCCTTTGAATTATTGAATCTGGAGTTCTTAGACAGGTACGAGTAATCGTTATACCGATAAAATTCATTCTGGTCGGCGGCAAGTTTCAAAGGACGAGTCAGCGTAAAGTTTCGCAGGACGAAATTAACTCGGGTTGCAATCGGCTTGATTAGCTTGGAGTGTCGGAGAAAACACGCTAGCAGTCGGGAGTTGCGGCAAGGGTTCCGAGGATTACATTGTTGTGGCTGTAGGTCAACGGCGATGACAGGTCCCCAACAGATAAGTAGGGTAAGCTATGTTCTCCTTGTCTTTTGCATTATTGAAAATTTCAAATTACCTAATTGGGCCAAAAGATATATAATTGCACTATATTCGTAATTGTGAGGCAGGGGGAATGCTGGTCGACAGGAATACTCTTGCAAGCTAGCATGTTTGGAGGAGTTCCGCCTCCACGTACCCGGGGAAATTCCCACAGGGAGAATGCTGGTCGACAAGAGCACTCTTGGAGGCTAGCATTTTTTGGGGAGTGCCGTCCCCACGGACCCGAGGATATGGGGTGCGCCGTGAGGCTCCCTCCTGGGATGACAGGTAATGACGATTGGATCTGGACTACGCTTTAGACAACAAACTGGAATTGATGCTTTGGGCTGGCGGATGTGATGGTTTGGACCTAGTTGCTTTGCACAGTAGCGCTGAGATGACACTCATGTGCGAACGGCTCCAATTCAACTATCATACCGTCTCCGTCCCGGTAAAAGCTTGGTAGGCCTCGGAGTACGTTCGAAGTTCGCACCATTGGGTTGGTGGTGTAGGTTCGGTTGAGACGGACTCCCGATAAGCGCTGGTCTGGCTCGGAGCACTTGTCCCCATAAGGGCTTGTGCCAACCCTCGCATGGCCTCCCTGCTCTGCAATAATAACCATGGGACCAAAAGAGGCGACTACACACACGAACGGAGATAGCGGCTTCGAGGGGGGACCCAATAAAATGGAGCAACCAAAATCAAAAGATAAAAAGGATCCAAAAAAAGAAATAAAAAATAATAACAACGTCGCAACCAACGGTTGCAGCCATGATGTTAACAGTACATCGAGAGCAGTACCAACCAGAAAAAAACGACGAATAATACAATGACAGTGAAGACGGACGAAAAACGGAGATTAGCAGACAGTCTGGTTCAGACTGAGATACCTGTGGCGTTTGGGCGCAGTGAAAAAATTATGCGAACGCCAGAGCGTCCTATTAAGGAAAAGCGGGAAACTCTGCGGGACGCTTCAGGTGTTCGAGCGTTGGAAGATAATATAAAGAGCATCGAAAATTCGATGGTCACCGCTGCCATCGTTACCGAAACGACCGATGCAAGGGTTGCAAACCCCGGCATATTAATATTATCCTAAAGCCAACGAAGAGATTGCAGCACGAAAAGCAACGAGTGACCAGAAAAATAAAGCAACGTTGTGTGATTGCACCGCCAATGTCGAAAACGTTGCGGAAGTTCAGCATTCGGAAAGCGATAGCCCCAGCCAAGGATGGTTGCAAAGTACAATTAACGCCCAGCGATATGAAGAACAAAGGCATTTCCAAAAAGTGGGAGATGTTCTGAAAAGAATACAATCTGCATGCGACACCCCAAAAACCAGCAAAGCAGTAAAGGTTTGGTTCCTTGAACTAGAGCAGCTCCTAGATCGTATAGGGCACTATCCGAGGTGCTGGTTAAGGGCCGAAGACGAGCAGAAGGCTAAAGAGGCGATGGGGGCGAAATCTAAAGGCCAAATGCAGACAACTCCACCATTAAAAATCAATAAAAGAATGGTGTCTAGCCCAATCGAAAGAGATCGGGATAAAAGAAGGAAGGTAGAGACACTTGATGGGCGTGGAACGCCAGATCACGGGTTCCAGATAGTGCTTACAAAAGGAGCGAAGAAAGCCGCAAAGAAACTCCTTCAAAAAGTGCCAGAAGTAAAGCTTTCACGGACGCCCAATCAAAAAAAGGACCGGATGCAAAACAGGATAGACAGAACCCGAAGACACCAACACTACCGTTAAAGTAGTACAACCAACGGGGTTGAGCCACATACTGGTCGAATTCGGAGCAGAGGCCGGCAATAAGGAAGCATTCTGTGACACAGTTGCAAAATGCTTCTACTATAGCCTCGCTCGTGGTAAAAGCGCTACTATAGCCTCGCTCGAACCGATGGCAACGATCGAAATAAGAGACATTGACTGCGTGACGGATCTGGCCGAAGTAGAAGAGGCCATCAAAAGGGAGTCCCCTAGCGTGGGAAGGATCAAAGCGAGACTGACACCAGAAAACAACAGGGGACAACGCATGGCCATAGTTGACTTGACCGAAAAGGACGCCGAACAATTCCTGAACAAGGGCAAAGTAAGAATAGGGTAGGTTGTCTGTAGGGTACAGCGAAGAGCAACGCCTCTTCAATGTTTCAAATGCCTTGGCTATGGTCACACCACACAAGTATTCAAAGGACCCGATAGGAGTTCCCTATGTTACAAATGCGGTGAAATGGGACATAAAAGAAAAGAGTGTACGAAGGAGGCACACTGTATTCTCTGCAAGAATGCTGATCCAAGACCTGATTTTGGACACGCCTTGGGATCAAGAAAATGCCGGGAGTTCCAGGAAGCCCTAGCCAAGGCAAAATCAGAACTTTCAGGACCCACATCCTGCAGCTATACCTACACCGCAGTTTCACCGCCCAAAATCTGCTTGGGCAGTTCGCGAGGGACATGAAAGCCGGCTTCTTGCTGCTGGGTGAGCAACACCATGATAAAAGTCCTGTATTATGGTATTCTTACAAAATTGGTACTGCCGCCATCTGGAGTCGGAACAGTTATTACCAAGCGAACATTTGTGGACGGGGGATGGTTTCGTGTGAGTTCGGTGCTCAGGGACCACCTTCTTTAGTGTGTGCCTAAGGCCTAATGAATCGATATCATATTTCCAAGCCAAGCTTAATGCTCTGGAGGGCGCTGTTTCGAGCGCAGAGGGCAAAGTGCTCGTTGGGGGCGACTATAACGTTAAAGCAATCAAATGGGGCAGCCTCAAACGGATCCACGTGGAAAACAAATCCTGGAAATGGCAGCCAGGACGGCACTCGTTGCACTTAGCTCCGGAAATACGCTGCCTTTCCGCCGTATTGGCTATGAGGGAACCATACCGGACGTCAGATTTTCCTCGGAGTTCTTAGTACGGAGGATACACAATTGGAAAGTATTAGAGGCCTACTGAGTCAGTGATCATCAGTGCATTCTGCTTGAGATAAATGATGTTGTCTCCCGATGTCCGTGCTCCCTGCTTTGTACAACCGGATGGAACATCGGAAGGATGGACGTCGAGAGGTTCGTCGAGGTGCAGGTGAGCCGCTGTAGGGAGCTCAGGAGGGGACGGAAGGACTGGCAGCTCAAGACGTGATGAACTCTACTATTAGCATCATCACGACTGCTTGCTGCGTTTCTATGCCCCGCCGAAAACCCCGGCACGGCAAGCCCCCAGTGTACTGATGGTCAACTGAAATCGCTGAGAAGAGAAGGGAATGTCACAAGCTTCAACGTGAGGCTCAACAGTCGGCCAGGGAATGCCTTCGCAAATTGATCAACAATAGCAAGTCTCATTGCTGGAAAGACCTAGTGGACAATGTGAACAAGGATCCGTGGGGCCTTGGCTACAAGCCAGTTATGCGGAAGCTTGGTGCCCTACATGACGCGAAAAAGATAGATGCGATAGGGTGGGGACTCTTCCCCGCCCATCCCGTTCGTGTTGACGCTGGCCATGGTGAAATAGCGATCGAGTGTCCACTCTTTATACAGCCGGAACTGGAGGAGGCAGTCCTCTCATTGAAAGTGAGGAACACTCCAGGTCCAGATGGTGTTCCAGCTGAGGTGATGCGGCTCGTCAGCACATTCAACGGTTGTCTACGGGACGGGGTTTTCCCGGTACGATGGAAGATGGCGAGGCTCGTGCTGATCAGCAAGGGGAAGGGTTATCCCGAATCGCCATCCGCATACCGCCCGTTATGTATGGTAGACACGGCTGGAGAAGTGCTAGAGAAACTCATCAAGGGAAGACTCACTGACTTGATTCATGCTGCTGGAGACCTATCTCCTCGGCAGTACGGCTTTAGAGCAGGACCTTCTACCATTCATGGTTCAAAAGGCAGGGGCATATAGTCGCACCAAGCGACGGATCGTCCTCTTGGTGACACTCGACGTCAGGAACGCCTTCAACTCCGCTAGATGGGTGGATATTCTGGATACGCTGGAAAACTCTTTTCAAGTTCTAGAATATCTAATGCGGCTTTTGAGGAACTACCTAAAGTATCGAAGCCTACTCTACGACACGACACTTGGCCAATGAAGGATCGAAATTACATCGGGTGTTAGTCAGGGATCTATCCGTGGCCCGGACCTCTGGAACGTGTCTCACGATGGGCTACTGAGACTTGAGATGCCAGATGAGTCGCGCTTGGTTGGCTATGCGGATGATGGTACGACTCTGGTTGCTGAACGCACCGTTGATTGGGCGCAATTTAGGCTAGGTATGCTAATGCGCCGAGTGAGGGACTGGATGACTGCTCGCGAGCTCAGTTTAGCACTGGAGAAAACCGAAGTGGTAATCTTGACAAAAAAGAGAATCCCTAGAGTAAGGATGATCAGTATTGGAGATATACGATTCGAACCAAACCCATCGGTGAAGTACCTGGGGCTACTGATCAACTCGAAGATGAGTTTCTCTGAGCAAATCGGGGCAACGACTGAGAAGGCTGCATCAGGAATATCAGTTCTGAGTCGACTTTTGGCCAACGAAGGGGGACCCAGCCCGTCAAGAGGACGCCTCTTGATGAGTGCTGTAGGGTCAGTGCTATTGTACGGAGCAGAATTATGGGGCGACGTTCTCAGAAAGGAGGTATCCCAAAAACGTTTGGCACAGGTACAGAGGAGATGAGCACTGAGGATTGCATCTTCGTATCCGACAGTCTCTGATTCGGTGGTGAGAGTTATTGCAGGCGTGATACCTGTTGCCCTCCTTGCTAGAAAGCGCCACGCTATTTACCTGCGCTGAAACGAGGATGCGAGGGAGGCTGTTGTACGCGAGGAGAGACAGCACTCGCTCAACAATTGCCAGCAGTCTTGGGTCAATTACACGAAGGGAATCTTGACTGCACGCTTCATCCCGGATGTGAGAACATGGCTAACTCGAACGCATGGGGAGACCGAATTCTACCTGACCCAGCTTTTGAGCGGGCATGGGTGTTTTCAGCCTTACCCGCGCAAGATTGGTAGCTCACGGCCCAGGAGAAGAGGACAATGCCTGCCACACATTTTGTGTGTGCAAAAAATGGGTCAGGGTACAAGGAGACCTCCACAGGGAGACGGGAGATCTCACCCCGGATAATATTGTCGCGGTGGTGCTTGAATCGATTGATAAATGGAACCAAAGGGCACATTATGCTCCGGCAGTCCTAAAAGATAAAAGGAACTCACACAGCTGGGGGTGTTTGGGCTGGAGGATTGCTTTTCTGGCACTTCCTCTTCCCCTCCCCCCTTCTATTAGGAAAGGGATCCCCCAGCTTGAAGGCGCCTCACGGCGTAACAAAACGAGACCTGGCCTGAAGTCATGTGTCAAACGGATCCAGGCTGGGCTCTCAGGTTGACAGGGGAGGTGTTTAGTGGGTAGTCCAGTCGCATTCTGCGAGCATGGGAGCCCAACACTCTGTGCATAAATGGCATTCACTTCCCTACCACAAAAAAAATTTGTGAAGCTGCGTTTCTTGAGTGTATTATTAAAAACAAAAAGAACAAAAAGGATACACAACATTGTAAGCGGTGAATCGAGTGTATTTTTCAATTAAGTGAAAGTGGGTTCTTTGAGCAAAATCATATGATATCCATCGGTTTGCGAAATGGTTATCATTCGTAACTTGACCCAATTCTAGCAAAATCACTTTACATTTTGGTTGTAGCAGATTATTTACGGTATAATATTTTCGATAGAGTTTCATGTGCTGTGTCTTTTCTCCCATTGGCGACTAGGAGAGCGGCGAATCAGGTCGGTCGTTTCCTTTTTGATTGACCAGGTGACTTGAAGGATAAGTTTGAAAACGTGTGGTGCCCCACGGCCCGTCTGCGCGAGCCAGCCGGTAAGCTCTCTTGGTCACGCTGCTGAATTTTGTCTAACGCGGAACATATTTGTGACAATATATTGCAACGCATCCAATATTAATCTTTAGGATGAGTAATAATGTACCAAAAAAGCGTTGTAAAAACGCAACACGTAATTTTAGTCACGCCTACAGCCCTTGTAAATGATTACACATCTATGCTGTGTACATTAATATAAAATTTAACAATTTATTCATAAAGGTGGAATTTTTTCGTAAATATTTTAATTTTTTAAGCTATATTTAATCATTAAAAAAAATTCTTTTGAATTTTAAAAAGTGTCTTTTTCAAGAATCAAACTCCCCCAAAAAATACATTCTACTCTTTTTTTCCGCCAAGTTTGCGAGTACATATTTAGTTAAACTTATAGTCTACAGGAAAGTGATTTGGTCAGGTGTGATCTGCTCAAATATTTACGAAAGTAAATGCATGATTTATAAAATGCAACATTTTATTACAAAACCAAATTTTAAACTTTAACCTAGCAGTCATCTTAAGATCTTTTAATGTCTTCCACATACTATAAAGACATTTCACATAAGCGTACTGTGAATACCACGAACTAGGTAGGTATACTTGTATAGTAAACTTTTGCGGTTTTATACAGGAAGGACTTATCATTGTCCCTGGCAAAGCACAAGAGATAATTGAAACAGAAATCCAAAACACGTACGTGGCTTCATTTTAGTATTTCCAGTCGACGCAAGTAGCATTCAAGACGTTCACCACCTCAAAAGGCAGCTAAAACTGTTACGTTTGTGATTACGGAGCCGTCGGTGTCTTTTAGTTGCTCGGTCTCCTGCTGTCAATAAATCTTTTTTTATTGCTGTCGTTTCACTGCACGTCACCGCAAAGTGGAGTCATCCTTGAGTCAAATGCTCTTCATCCCGAATTATACGTCTTATTCCGTTCGTCCTTTCGTTTCGACGTGCATGAGGTAGTTTCCACAAATGGTGTGGAGGCAGTATTTATGGATCCAGTGGCAGTGTCGAAATTTCAGTAGTAGTGTCTTCATTGCTAACCGGGTTTACTTCATGATCCCCAACGACTTGGCTCCATGTCCCACTTTATATCCTTTGCTCCACTCCACCGAATCTTAGTGGTGTTCTTTTGTTCAAGTCCACAGCATTTGTCACAGGAGCTGACAAAAGATGTGTGTGACAGGAATTTTAAGCCTTTTTGACTTGATTTAGTTTTATTGTTGTCACGAAAAATCCACGCACGACAATTCCAGGCACAACATTTACAGTAGAAGTGGAAAGTTAATTCCGGGACAATTCAATTCTTAATGTGATAAGAATGGATAATCACGGAGTTTAATGGAATGTTTGTTGGGTAATAGGCTTTCAGGGAGCTAAACATGTCATCACATACTTTTTGAGAGGACATTGTGGGTGTCTTGTTGTATTCATTTTATTGGCCAATCTGTTTAAATGGCATTTTTGCGGAGAAGAATTTTCAATAAAAATCTATCTTGGTTTTCTTAAATTTGTTCAGGAGAATGGTTTCCTTGAATCGTTTTAAGTTAAACAAATACCAATTACCGCGTTTTAAGGTTCAACATCCGACATATTTTCGTGTGACTGTACGAAAAAAGTTGATACCAACAAAAAGCAGGACGAATTCTGGATATGATGTGGGAGGTGGTAGGAGAATGAAATATCGTAGTTCAGATGGAGTCACAGTCACAATGTTTATTATAGCCGCCCAGCTTTCCACAAGAGAGTCCTGTGAAAACATTGGAGAGAGTACATAGTGCTATATAGAACCTTTTTACTGGAACTATGCGAAATGACACTTTCAAGGCCTTTTATGTGATTGTAAGAGATTTTTTATGACAAGAACAATATAATTCTGCGAATGCGAAATGTGTATGAACATTTCCATTATTTGCCTTTTACGACCCGTCCGGGGTAGCTATCAACGCCAAAGGAACAACAACCCCTCGCTGGATAATGTTATTATTGATATTGAGACGAATTATAGCAACAAAATTGGCAATAAAAATTAAATAGCTTAGAAGAGAAATATAGTGCCATGAATGAATAAGATGAAAAACGACTCCGTTGCGCTTCGACAGTATTTTTTTACATTGAACCCATTTCATTTTTTCTTTGCATGTGTGACCAATTCGAATGAAAACATGATTTTAAAACTAGAAAAGGACATAGATGAATGAACTCAACGTTCAAAGTGTACCATTCTTTCCTTACAAAGTCTCCTTGCTTAGCAAACCACAAAAGACATCCACACTCTATTCTACTTCACAAGGGTAAAATACGAGCTCAAACCAATACGCCCATCAACAAAGACACCAAATATAATAAATCTTGCAATATTCCACTTGAAACGAGATTTATGTCAACAGAAAAATGTGAAAATTTCCGCTGGATTTAGTGCAATTCGAATTTGTACCTAGTGTGCAAATAGAGATACACTTCTCCTCACTTTCCGCACTTTTCAATTTTATCACTTGTCTTTGTCTCTTTGTAGATATGATTTCACATGAAAATGGCTCGAGTGGTGCCAAACGTTTCATAGGAATTATTTGCTTTTCCAACATTGTTCTTTTCCTGTTTCGTTTGCATTAGCTAGCAAATAATTTTGCATGAGAAAGGATCGCAATCACAGAAATGCCAGTGACAAAAAGAACAAACGAATCACTTGCGGGGGAAATGCTTTATACGATAGAAAAATGATTTTTGATTGCCAATCATGCTGGGAAATTTGAATTTGATACCATTCTCATCGTAATAAGAATTTTTCTTTATTGCCAGTCTTAAGGGTTGTCCGATACTTCCATTATAGCAATGATAATCCGTTTGTGCTTTTAGCACCTTGTCTATCAATGCACTTACATTTGTAACAGATTACTGGTGCATTCATTATGCTTTTGATATTGCAAATTTTCAAACTCACCTTCTTCTTCCTCGTAGCATTACAGCCCCTCTCTGGCCTTTGCTGCCTGTAAATAGCGCCTCTAACTGTCTCGGTCCGTTGACTGCGTCCTCCAATTTTAAAATCTGGGCAGCGCTGAACTGTCTTCGTCAACCGAGTCAGACCAGCATTTCCTCGGTTTCCCCACTGGTTTCCGTCCCTCAGATCTCCCAACGAATACCTTTTTGGGTATCCGTTGTTCGTTCATACGATTTATGTGACCTGCCCATTGCAGCTTCCGCAGTCTTAAAATCGTTGAGACCTCCAGTTCGACAAAAACTACATACAGCCAATGGTTGTTTCGATTTCAGTCTAGCTTCGCTCCGATTATTCGCCTCAAGACCCATCGTTCGAAAGCGTACAATATATTTGCGGATGCTTGGGTTAGGGTCCATGTTTCACAGTCATAGCATAGCACAGGTCTTATCACAGATTTGTATACTTGGAGCTTTATTTCCCTATGCATGCAGCTGGTCTTCAAGATCGTCAAAACTGAATAAAATATCTTACTTTTTAAACTATTAATTCGAAGAATATTGCTTTTGATGAAACACGAATATAAGTTTGTGGTAAATACTATTTAATTTTTAAAGTAGTACTTGTTAAAAGAATCAATATGCATCAGGTTTTAACAAGATAGTCTGCATTGTATACCAACTAGGAGATTCAACCTTGGACAAATCATACGGGGTTATTGCGAAAAATGATGTGCACTGTTGTCGCCGATACTTGGAAATTGCTGATTTGATAATGCGCAGTGGAAATGGTATATATTGTTATTATTCTTTTTGCCGGGAGTATTCAGTTTGAGCCTACGTATCTTGCTTACGTGCGGCAGAAAACACAATCGAGGGCATTCCAAAATCTTTTGCTAATTTGAAAAAAATGCTTGACGTTGCCCCTGTGGAAATAAATTCCTTGGTAAAGAATGCGGACGTTGCTCAGGTTTTGGTGTCACCTAAAGCATCAGACATCTCCAACCAACTGGAATCTGGAAGTGAATAGCTTGTGAATTCGGGCGCAGCAATTCTGATTGACTGTCAGCCAAACTTAAATTGTGGTTCCTCAAGTTTGCCGAGATAACATGCTAAAACTAGAAGCAAGAAAGTCGGTGTTCGTAGTCAGCAAGCTTTTTATCCTCAAAGACCTGAATCGGTTGCCAACTCCCCGGCTGCACCTACAGTGGTGCTGGGAATCATAACGCAAGCTGATCATACTATAGTGCCGCATAGTTCCGTCGTTTCGTCAGATATGCCTGATTTGCCGAAACTTTGTACTATGCCTCCACCTGTTCAAGTGTTTGTTTCTCGGTTCACTTATCATACTACAGCTGAAATAAGCAGGAATTATGTCGTTGCTAAACTGGGCTATAAGCCTCCATTAATTAACTGTAAAAAACTTACACCTGAAAATCTGAGCACCCAGACAATTTTATCATTTTGGATCACGATCAGTTCAGGTATCACGAGTCTACTGTGCGAGGACTTCTAGCCGCAAGGTGTGTTCTTTAAAGAGTTCATCATCAGAATAAAAAACTTTCGATCCCAAGTCATCCTAAATCCTCCAGAATAAAAAAATCTATAACTGTATACTATCAGAATGTTTGGGGTCTTAGTACCAAGACCAATGAACTTCGTCCTGCTTCTTTTATCACCTCTGATGACATTATGTTTGGTGTAATAGTACCGTTTATATCTATGAAAAAAATTCACTAAGTTGTCTTTATATGGTAACAGTCTGGATTCCAAAACATTCATTTTAATTTGTGGCGATTTCAACCTACCTAACATCTCCTGGAATCACTTATACACTATTATCCCCTTCAATGATAACTTTTTGATTTCTCTTTCATCTTTCTTGTCACTTTGCTCCCTCACAAAACTTAGCTCCTCACCAAATGTGAACAATAAAATTGTAGTAATAGGTAGGTATACAATGTTTGTGAAGGACTGCAGCGATGGTCTGCTGCCTCGGCGAGAGAAGATGATAATGTCAGCCGAGATTGCCCTTGTCTGGGGACGCGTGAATGCGCTGGCAGACTAGCATTGCTGTATCGTGGGGCCGGTTCGTTCCCCAGCACAAGGACCCACTACAAAAGAATTTCTCATTCATGAATTCTTGGGTCTCAAAACAGAAAAAATCGATCGAAGTCGAGAAAAAATTGTAGATAAATACAAAGAGGAAAATTGCTTGTTCCAGAGAACAAGTCAAAACAAGCCAAAAAAGACGGACTTAGGGGAACCTCGTCGTTACCCGACGATTCTCATGACCCACAAATAAGAGTGGGGCAACTGGATGGTGGTGGTGCCCCTTCGCACTCGCCCAACCGAATCAAGATCCAAAAACGTTGCAGCGGCCACATATTTCCTTTCTGAGTGGAAAACTCATACAAACATACTTTGCATGAGCCTTCTCATCAGAAAATAAATATACCGGGGACCAATTTATGTCACAGAGTTATGCAATCGGATCACATAAGCCTATGCTATAAAAAGGCACCTTGACTAGAGGCCACTCGACCCGCAAGCGTCCTGAAACTAATAGACATTTGGAGCGCGCCCGATGACTAGCTCATTTTTCTCTGGAAAAGCCTTCCACCGTGCCGGGTCCTGTACCCGGTCCGAAGGAACCAAAATAAAAAGACCGAAGTCGTACACTTAATGAGGCATTCCCATTTTATTACTCCTATTTTTTACATTTTTTTTAATTCAATTTACTTCTTTCTTTAAAATTTTTTAATTCAATTTATTCACAATCACTCGATTTTTAATATTTCCTCTCTCCTTATATCTCTTTATAATGCCCTGCTGACTCGGATCAGAAAATTTCGTTTCTAAGATACATAAAATCGATTTTATATGTTTCAAAACAAATAATTTGTTTATTTTTCGTCTTTATGTCCATGTAATCTTTCCGTAAAGAGATATATATGGAAGAGTGGATGCTTTCAAATGTACAATTTAAAGCGTTTTACGTTTTGATTAGTTAAAAAAAATTACGTACGGTATCAACAATTTTTCTGATGCTATTCATCAAATCGTAAAACCAGCTAAATTCTCATGTTAAAATTATAATTAAAGAATCGGTGTTAAAAATTTAAAACTTCTTGAATAGTAAAAAATATTTCTAAGCAGTAACATTCTTCCTTTCAGTTAATTTTTTTCACCTTTTTTTCTGTTTTTAGCTTGGCGATCGACGCACCTATTCGTTAATGTTCGAATTGGAATGCTTTCCTATGCAAAAAAAAATTTTTTTTAAAAATAATTTAAATATTAAATTATAAAATTGGCTTTGTCCAGTAGGGAGTTCGGGGTTTCGGTTTCCCCATAAACACGTTCTGGATGTATGCGTACAATAAACGGCTTTCTCACCGTCATCTACACCAAACTAAAGTTCACTTGCAGTAATCCTCAAGGGTTCATTCCGTCGTCTTTTGCTCCGATTGTTGCATAAGGTCTTCGAGCGCGAAACATGATTCACCGGTTGAAGTGGGCAATGATTGCGTTGTTGTCACTATTTGTTGTTCTGAAATCACAGCAATGGCGGTTCCAGCATTCTCCTCCACGGGTTCGTTGGCTTCCTCTTGTTGTTCGTCGGGTTCGTTGCTCCATTAAATCGGCATCCTCCTGCTCGGATTGCTCTTTTTTGGGCGTGAATGGCAACCGGTTCACCTTGGTCATTCGTTGTGTATGCTACAGATACCGGTATCCACACTCCATCTTCGTTACTTTGTGTATTTAGCCGATCAAAGATTAGAGAGGCATGCAAACGTTGAGTATGGGGGGAACGATGAGGACGTATAGAGAAATACTTTTTTAAGGATGCGGTATAATTTCGGATGAATGAATGTTGCTTACGCTTCTCATTGTCTTTTTAGTCGCAACAAAAATTTTCTTCTTCATCCGATTTTTGAACTTTGTTTTTTTTGTTTTTCCCTGTTAATGTTTATCATTTTAAATTGAATTAAGTTTATTACGTGCCGAAACAACCGAAACACACCATAACAGACATAAAATTAGAAACAAGTTGGGTAGACAGACCTATGCTCATGTCAGAAGGGTTTTGTACTCAACTTACACAATGCAATAACCAGTAACGAATAAAATCAAGAAACATGTCATGTTCGAGGATCATACTATTATTAGCGAAGTTGAAAGAATTTTGACTTCTGAGGTATTTGTTATAGTTATACCCACAAATATCTCCCTTGATAATTATTTCAGATTTTTTAAGATCACGGGTGTCCATTCGCGAGGGAGGAAACACATTTTTATGTATTTCCCCATCCCCCCCCCCCCCGCTATGCCCCCACAGAAGCAAAAACTGTCAGTTTAAGAACTGTTTTGAAAAGCTCTCATAGAGAACTTTCAGTTGATACTCATATCGGCTACCTTTCATGAAATTTTTTTTCAGGGGCCACTCCTCTGTACTGTAATCATCGATTCATGGCCTGTTTTTTAGAATCTGAGAATGGTTACAAAGCCCTTTTGCTAGGAGCTCTCTCCTGCCTTTCCGACTTGTTTCAATTGTATGTACTCATTCATGATACCTATCATTCCTGAAATTTTCATGCAAATCCTAGCAAAGCTGTAGTTTCTAAGTCGGTAAAAAGCGCATACGGCTCCATAGCCATATGTTTCCATAGTAATACAGGGCATATTGTTCCATAGTAATGCAGGAAAATTCAAATCGCTATAACTTCGTTCAATATTATTCGATCTTTATGAAACTTTCAAAAAAGATCAATCTTATAAATAATCATCTGTGTGTTAAATTTTATTGAATTTAAGGGTACCGTCTAGATTTTATTCAAGAAAACATAAAATCAATAAATCATACTATTACTAATAAAGTTGAGTGAATTTCGACTTCTCATGTATTTGTTGTTATTGTACTCATTAAGGCCTACATCCATGATTTTTTTCAGATTTTTCGGATGAAAGGTGTCCAATCGCGAGGGGGGGTACGCGAAAAGTTCGTACATTTCCCCTTCCCCTGCCCCCCTCGGTATTCATAAAGCAATTTTAAGACTTGTTTTGAAAAGATCTCATTGAGGCCTTTCCAATGACACCCTACTCGACTACCAATGGTAAAATTTTTTTTTTGGGGGGTCACTCCCCTATATGGGGAGACCCCCCTTAAACCCCTTTGAAAATTTTTTTCACCATCGAACTTTCAAGAGGTCACCAGTTCTGACCTTTCCACAAAGTTGCATGACTGTAGCTTGTATAGTTTCGGAGAAAAAGTGCTGTGACATACAGACGGACGGACGGACGGACGGACAGACGGACACAGGTCGTGATTGCAATAGGGTTTTGTATTTTAGTACAAAACCCTAAAAAAGAACGCAACACTAGGCGATGAAAATTATAAACTATACTAGACGAATATCGTCTTGGGTTTGATTTGTTGGAATGGCCCTTAACGCGGCTACAATTGTCTTGCTAAACCGAGACTACTATAAACCCTCATCACTCAGACACCATCGACACATTCCTTTCACGTAGCATTTAATTTATTCTATTTGCCTATAAAACGTATCAATCAAGTTCTTATCTATATAAGCAAACCACAAACAAATTTCAGTTCCTATGAAAAATTTTAATTCTTCCCCATTATTATTTCATTTTGGCCGTAATAAATGGTATAAGTCGTATCGTTGCACATAAGACGACAATTGTTATAATGTTGTTTTTAAAACTTTCACTTACGCGATGTTTCTGCTCGCTGTATCTATTTGAGATGGCATGTCTATTCGAAACATTATAAAGTTTGGTAATGAAGCAACCGATACGCGAAATTATACTTGAATTGTTTTTGTCTTTCACCTAATAATTTTTGCATTTAATTTTAATTGGCGAGCAACTTTTAAAACCGTAATGGAAGTCCTAACCCTATAGAATCACTTTTGCATTCTCTTCTGCACACACTCGTAGGTTATGTGTAAACCGCAATTTTCATGTCATGAATAATGTGCGCACCCCCGTATAAGCAAAAAAAATTGAGTACACTTGCTGCGTCCTTTATGCTTCAATAGCATGTCTCTATAACCATCTTCGAATTTAATTGCTCCTTCAATTCCTACCTTAGGTTCTTCATCAGGTTGCTTCTCGGTATACGTACAAATTAAGTCACATGCTAAACCGTTATCCGTTTCAAAATTGTGTACAAGTTCCATTTCAAGAACTTCCATTTCACCACAGTATATCGATCCTAGGGCTTCAATTTCACTTGCCTGACCCTCCCTGTAATTTCTTTCCATTTCGCTCTAAATTATTACTGATTTTCTTCGTCAATGTCACTCAATGCGCTGGTGCGCACACCGAACCTGTCGCCCTCCACCTCCAAATGACACACAAAGCCCTATTTACCAACGGGCACTTTGCCCTGTAATGACACAGTCTCAACTTTTATACACACTCCATCGAACTATCTTTATTCCCGTGAACGTTATAATAGAACTGTACGTACCACCATTGAAATTCAACGATCCGCTTCCTCTTCCAAATGCCAATCTCCCACCTGTCAGCAACCCAATTGTGCTAGTTGCTATAAATTGCAATTTTGATAGGAGGGTTTTCAAGCAGTTTGATATTGTGACTACTCGAAAACAAAATTAACCGCACTAAAAGAAAAATGAAGAAAAAAATTCAAATAGTAATAAAACTTAAATTTCATGACGAATATAATTAAAGGGTAACGTTTAAATTTGATATAAATTAAAATTGAGATAAAATTACGTTTAATAATAACAAAAAAAAAAATTAAAGGGAATGTTTAAATTTGACATAAAGGAAAATTGATATAAAATTACTAACATTAATAAGACAAATTATTAATAATAAGGCAAAAAAAAATTTTATAAATTATAATTATGAATGGAAGAAATGAAATCTGTTTTTTTTCTTTTGTCGAACTCTACAATTAATTTCGGTTAAGGGTTGGGAAGGTTTTTGAGCAGTCTGCTTGTGTAACTGCTCGATTACTACAAAATCCTGGATCTTGTTTTCACAAATTTTCCTGAATCCTCCATTTACTTTGACAATGCCCTCTCGTTTTATGTTGATCCCTACCCTCAACACCCTACCCTTCATTGTGTGTTATCTGTTCAGCTAGTATCCGATAGACTGAGGCCAACTCTTATTCGAAACAACTTCATCAAAGCTAACTATTTAGCTATGCAAAACGAGATTTGCTCAATCAATTAGTTCTTTCTCTTGCGTAATCTCAATATGAAGGACGCGGTATGCAAATTTTATCACTTTTTTAACTCTTTAATAGCAGTTTATACTCCTACAGTCCGTCTGAAAGGAAGCAAAGATGCGCCATGGTTCAATACGGGAATTGCTTCAGCTTTGAAAGCCAAAGATAGGGCTCGCAAGACATTCCATATCAGTGGGCTCAGTTCAGATTTCCAGAACTTCAGAACTCTAAGAGCGGAAGTAAAAAGACGCATTACTGTAGCCCAATTAGAGCATCTTAATATCTTTGCTTAAGCTCTCTCCTCGTCTTTATGTGTCCCGTTATCTGTTTTGTTTCACAACAGTCTAACTTCTGGTACTTTTCCTTCTCCCTGGAAGAAATCAGTAATTTTTCCTATTCGTAAATCTTGTAAAGCTTCCATCTCGAACTATCGCCCAATAACCCTTCTTACTACTTTTATCAAGATTCTCGAACGAATAGTTCATAACAAGCTATATTCCCTTCTACTTCCTCATCCAGTCGTTGATCAACATGGTTTTACCAAAGGTAGATCCACTCTTACTAATCTTCTTTCCTTCTCCCACACTGTGTCTTGTGCTTTAGATAACAAGTATCAAGCAGATGCCATTTACACTGATTCCTCAAACGCTTTCGACTCAGTCAACTGCGGCGTTCTTATGAAAAAGCTTAAGGCTTTAAATGCTCGTCTCTTCTCCACTGGTTATTCTCCTACCTCTGTGGTCGTGAGTGTGTGGTTATGAAAGGTCTTGCAAGTCTTCCGAATACTATCCTTATTTTCGTGTTCCTCAAGGTTCAATCCTGGGTCCCTTATTATTTTTAAGGATTTATAAATGATCTTGCTTCTTTAGTTAACTCTTTGTCGCTTGTCTATGCTGATGATTTAAAAATCTTTAGGGTTATATATTATATTTCATCCTCCATCCTGCGAAGGCCTCCAGGCAGATCTAGAGTTGCTTGATTCCTGGAGCATTACTTATTGCCTTCCCTTGAATATTGACAAGTGGTTCCTTTTGTCCTTTTCCCGAAAAAATCCTCCATTTCATTTGCTTATACAATCAGCGGTACTCTTCTTGGGGTTGTTTCTACTCACAAAGATTGATGATGATAAATTTCGCTTTGATCACCATATATATTGTTTCGAAGGCATCTAGAACGGCTGATTTTATTTTTAGAACTTCTAAAGGCTTCATCAACATTTCCTCTTGTGCCTATCTATTTCTCTGACTGGTTCGCAGTCAATTAGAGTACTGTGTTCAAGGGTGGTATCCTTATCAGCGTTGCTTAATTGATGCTCTTGAGTCAGTACAGCGTCGATCTACAAGATCTCTTCTCTTCTGATTTCATATAGCATATGTTTCCTATAGTGAACGTCAATCACTCTTACACTTGCCCTCCTTAAGATCACGCAGGTCTTTCTCTACAATCTTTACCACAATCTGTTGTCGCCTAATTTGTGTAATGACATCTCTGTCTATATTTCTGGGCGAGTCAGTCGATCTTCACTAACCTTCAGCGATATTTGATAATTATTGTATAAACTAAGCAATTAGTGAAATGAAGGAAATGGAGAATTTAATGCGAACCACTCATATCTGGGGCAAGTTTAAACATGCTTCTAAGACAAAAATTATCGTGTTACATAGACTAGTGTTCAAAATGGATGATGATCGGGGCAATCGACAGCGCCTACGTGAGTTTAGAGGTTTCGAGTTTGAATCAAATTTGAATGGATTTTCAAGTAAGCTTTAGTTTTCTAACCGACTGGCGATTGGCGACCTGATTTCACTATGCAATATTCTTGGACTAGATTATTCCGGGAATAAAGAACAGCTACGAGAAAAGATCATTTTAAGTCTGAAAGATTTGGACTAGGCTGCAATGAATAATAGGAATGACGGCGAAATCGATGATGAACCAGATGAGGTTGTCGATAATGACCGAGCATAATGCAGAAATAGTGAAAGTGACACAGATGGTAATGCAATAAAAGGCCGTACCAACAATGAACAAATGAAGTTTTTGCTGAGTTACAAAGACGCTGAGGATTCAATAAAACCATGTGAAAGTGATGACGCATATCCCGTCAAAAGATTCGTTGCCGACTTTGAAGATGCTGCAGCGATGTTTGTATGGGGCGACTAACAAAAGTAGTATTTACCAGGAAACTGCTAAGAGGTTTAGCAAAACTATTTGTTCAGGGTGAAAGCTAGAACAAAACCTGGAGCAAACTTAAAAATGGACCATTGGATGAGTTTTCTACGAAAATTAGTAGTTCACAATGACATAAAAGGTTGGAAAGCCGAAAATTGAAAAAAGGTGAATCGTTACACGAATATTTTGTAACGGGGAATTTGAGAACTAAACTAAAACACCACTTCAGCACCACCACCGGGAAACATGGTACGAAGGATGCATCCTTGAGCCAAACTGTGATAGGAAACTTTACCATGTATTGTACATAGTTCTAGTAAAGTTAGAAATAAGGTTAAATTCTAATGATAATGGCTACAGTAATGTAGAATTTCCTCAAGTTAAATTAATGCAGTTCAACTTAGATTAGTTAGGCTCGACGAAGTTCGCGATACCACTCCCGTATGTGCACGGTTACTCCACAACGACAGCATCTGTAATCAGCAACCACGGAAAGAACGAGTCAAAAGGATGCGTGAGGTAGAAATCTTCGTAGGAACCAACAAGATGAAGAAATTCATCGCAGGTGACAGGAAAACTTTTTGGTCATGCAAATAAACCTAATAATTCCGGTGGCAACATGAATCGTAACTTTCAAGGCAGTGGCGGAGGCGGACCAAACCAACGTGTTGGTGATGGAAGAACCGGTGGTGAACATGATTCCAAAAACAATAAACACAAATTTATGGTACAAAGTCTTGTTGTTGCTGAGGGTGTTACTAACTTCGATTGATTGTGGAAGGAAGTCCAACCAGAAGAGTTGATGGACTCAAAACTCAAATGCATATTCGAAACTCCTATCGAAATTTCAACGGGTGAAATATCAGGAATGTCGTTAGAAGATAATACCGATTCAATGAATACTGGTAGTGGTAATGATAAGCCTGTCAAATATAACGACGATTATCATCGTGCAATAGAAGAAGTCAAGCAGTTAAGCATTGCAACATGAAAATCTGCAGTAGAAAGTCCATTTACTAAGCCCGTAACAACCCATATGAAACTATCAAATCCAACAGAACATAAAATTTTAACAAAATTAAGACGACCACTCCTAAAAAATATTGCGTCCGACCGAATTTTGGTGCGCTATCATCTAAAGGATCAACGGAAATAGCAATTGCATTGCAAGCATTTGTTTTAACTTACTCCAGATTGTGCTCCATATCGAATCAGTTGCCCATGTGCCCTTCGACAACTCCTTACGGCCGAGAATAGGCAGCCGAATAGCAATTTTTGCCTCAAACCGGGACTGGATGCCTAGCAAAGAAGAAACAAGTTGAGTAAGCAGGAGAGTGCTCCTACCAGATGGCCTTTGTAATCATCCTAGTGTTAGAAACAAGTTTTCTAATAGCGCGAATCGATAACTTGAATTATTCATCCAATACATAATATGAAATCGTTCTAATTTATGTAAAAGATGCACAGTTTCTTTCATAAGCACAGTGCAGCTGCCTTTTTGATCCCGCTTAATTGATTTTTCTGAATGCACGGTCGATTAAATATATTCATGTTAAACACTGTTCCTTAAGTTTTCATGAAAATTGGAAGAAAATAAAAGTGTCTTGGTCAATTTTAAATCTGTATTTACCATAAACACGTGTTGTTGTTGTTGTAATTCCATACAATTGAAATGGCTATAACTCACTTGATTATGCCTTGATCTTAAGTAAATTTTGTGAACGTACATATCTTATACTAGTTTATATAGAAATTTCAAGGAGTTTAAAGGTACCGTTTTGATTTTATGGGTCAAAATGTAAAATCTACAAATCATACTATCCTTAACAAACTTGAAAGAATTTCGATTTTTTCGATATTAGTTCCCTTATACTCATAAAAGATCACATTCGTGCTAATTTTCAGATTTTTCCGCTCAAAGGGGTCCAATCGCGAGAAGGGGGACACACACACATTTTTGGTACATTTTGCCTTCCCCTGGTCCTCCTAATTCACAAAATGATCTTTTTATTTCAGATTCCAAAAGTTCCAATCAAGACCTTTCATTTGATACCCCATTCGACTACCTTTGATTCAAAAAAATTTTTAAGGGCTAATTCGTTTTTAGGGGAGACCCCCCTTAAAAATTTTTTAAATTTTTGGCAACTTTTTACTTTTGAGAGACCATCATTTGTGACTATTTTACAAAGTTTGAGCATTCTAGCTTCTATAATTTCTGAGGAAATTAGGTGTGACGCACGGACAGACGGACAGACAGACAGACGGACAGACAGGTCGCGAAACTAGTAGGTCTTTGTAAAAAAAAAATTTTACAAAGACCTTAAAAGGCACACAAAGTGTTTTGTCCAGGAATAAAACATAAAAGCGCTACTTATCTGATAGTCCCGTCGCGTCGCTCAGTGGAGTCCAGCCACTCAAAATCCTAGTAAACGCTAGCACTCAAGTAGCATCGTACATAAACAAATAACATCACAACTATACTTGTAACACGTCAAGTGTTCGGTACAGTGACAATACCGAGAAAAATATCTACGACCAAATTTCGCAAACACCAGTTGAAGTGTGGTGAAAATTGCGATGAAATTGCCCAATTGCACGAACCGGGCTACAATTTTTGCAAGAAAAACGATGGGGCTCACTCCGAAATTAGCGGTACTCCATTGGGTACGAGTTAATAAAAGGGTGAGTGACAAAAAAAAGCCCTCTTCTGTAATTTGATCGTGTAGTGGTGAAGGAAAAAGTGTTTGTTCATATAGGGTGCGAAGTTACAAAAGAAATGAGGAAAAAAAACAGCATTAGGAAAATTTTCGTCCACGTCAATCACCACCGGGAGAATGCAAGGTTGTCCGGATTGATAACTAACATCAACTTGTTGTGAGCGGACACATACAACATACTCGGATATATATCCGCTTCATAACTGCAGTAGTTGCGAGCGAGTAAACAACACCTATGTACTCGCACTTTGCCAATGAAAATTAGCCAAAGAAGCACATACGCAAGTAAATAAGCGAGCAGTAAAGCAAACGAGAAAGTTCAATCCGCAATGATATTCACATCGTGAACAATAAGCTTTGGGTGTGCTTCGAAGAGAAGTAAGCGGAAAGGAAAACCGAAAGTTCCGGCATAAACACTCTTACGCTCAGTGTCCTAGTTTCGCTATTTCACCGCAAGAGATCGTGGGAAATCCGAAAGCCTAAGTCAAAAGCTTAAGCGAAAAGCAATTTTTCGCTCAAATTTCCCAGTTTCGCATTTTGATAGTTAGTAATTAATAAACTCAGGCTTAACTTAAATGTTTAAAAGATGAACAGTATAATAAAATTAATTCTTTAAAGTAAACTCTCGTCTTTGTTGTTCTGGTTTGAATGGACAGAGTAGCAGGTAAGTGGTGTTACAGCGAGTTCTTTCCCCGGCAGCCTTGATGATGTATATAGGATACACAACAAATCGAGCTCCCAGTTCATACCAGTATACATAGGGTAAACTGGTTATGTAACAAATTGGCAATTGCACGAGTGCGACCCGTGCCGTTGACGACGGGAGTTCTATTAGGAGGCCTCCTTATTAGCTACGTTAGGTGACAGAAGTGGGTCGAAAAAATGGTTAAGATTTGTTTTTTTTTTGCTGATAAACTTTGTTTCATAAATTGCATGGAAAATTTGCTTCTTTTGATTATGATTTCCACGAGTTCAAGTAAATCCCTTTCATATCAAGGAAACTGGTCTTATTTTTTAATTAATTCGTTTTTTTCAGGAAGAGTAACGGGCGAGCGAGCAAAGTCGGGACTCCCCTTAAGCGTGCGAATTCGGCGTTTTTACGATTTAATTTTAAGGCTTGGTAGATTTCTAGCTTTGACCGTTCACCGTGCCCACAATTTCTATCAGATTGTCAAAATTTTGGTCTCATTTTGTAGCTGCCAGTCTATTCTTCACGACAAGTACAAATTTGTAATATTATTGACAAATACACTATTTTTTATGAAGGTTGAAATAGGAAAAAAAAACACCAAAACTTTAAATTGCTTTTTCTCCCCGTAAACGTGCGAGTTCGGCGTTTTTACGATTTAATTTTAAGGCTTGGTAGATCTCTAGCTTTGACTGTTCACTGTGCCCACAATTTCTATCCGATTGTCAAAATTTTGGTCTCATTTTGTAGCTGCCAGTCTATTCTTTATGACAAGTACAAATTTGTTATATTATTGACAAATACACTATTTTTTATGAAGGTTGAAATAGGAAAAAAAAACACCAAAACTTTAAATCGCTTTTTCTCCCCTTAAGCGTGCAAATTCGGCGTTTTTACGATTTAATTTTAAGGCTTGGTAGGTCTCTAGCTTTGACCGTTCACTGTGCCCACAATTTCTATCCGATTGTCAAAATTTTGGTCTCATTTTGTAGCTGCCAGTCTATTCTTTACGACAAGTACAAACTTGTTATATTATTGACAAAAACACTATTTTTTATGAAGGTTGAAATAGGAAAAAAAACACCAAAACTTTAAATCGCTCTTTCTCCACTCAAACGTGCGAATTCGTTGTTCTTACGATTTAATTTTAAGGCTTGGTAGATTTCTAGCTTTGACCGTTTACTGTGCTCACAATTTCTATCTGATTGTCAAAATTTTGGCCTAATTTTGTAGCTGCCAGTCTATTCTTTACGACAAATAAAAATTTGTTATATTATTGACAAATACACTATTTTTTATGATGGTTGAAATAGGAAATAAAAACACCAAAACTTCAAATCGCTTTTCCTCCACCTAAACGTGCGAATTCGTTGTTCTTACGATTTAATTTTAAGGCTTGGTAGATCTCTAGCTTTGACCGTTCACTGTGCTCACAATTTCTATCTGATTGTCAAAATTTTGGCCTAATTTTGTAGCTGCCAGTCTATTCTTTACGACAAGTACAAATTTGTTATATTATTGACAAAAACACTATTTTTTATGAAAGTTGAAATAGAAAAAAAAAAACACCAAAACTTTAAATCGCTTTTTCTCCACTTAAACGTGCGAATTCGTTGTTCGTACGATTTAATTTTAAGGCTTGGTAGATCTCTAGCTTTGACCGTTCACTGTGCTCACAATTTCTATCCGATTGCCAAAATTTTGGTCTCATTTTGTAGCTGCCAGTCTATTCTTAACGTCTTAACGACAAGTACAAATTTGTAATATTATTTACAAATACACTATTTTTTATGGAGGTTGAAATAGGAAAATAAAAACACCAAAACTTTAAATCGCTTTTTCTGCCATTAAACGTGCGAATTCGGTGTTTTCACGATCTAATTTTAAGGCTTGGTAGATCTCTAGCTTTGACCGTTCACTGTGCTCACAATTTCTATCCGATTGTCAAAATTTTGGTCTCATTTTGTAGCTGCCAGTCTATTCTTTACGACAAGTACAACACTGGAATATTATTTACAAATACACTATTTTTTATGAAGGTTGAAATAGGATAAAAACACCAAAACTTTAAATTGCTTTTTCTCCGCTTAAACGTGCGAATTTGGCGTTTTTACGATTTAATTTTAAGGCTTGGTAGATCTCTAGCTTTGACCGTTCACTGTGCCCACAACTTCTATCCGATTGTCAAAATTTTGGTCTCATTTTGTAGCTGCCAGTCTATTCTTTACGATAAATAAAAATTTGTTATATTATTGACAAATACACTATTTTTTATGATGGTTGAAATAGGAAATAAAAACACCAAAACTTCAAATCGCTTTTCCTCCACCTAGTGCGAATTCGTTGTTCTTACGATTTAATTTTAAGGCTTGGTAGATCTCTAGCTTTGACCGTTCACTGTGCTCACAATTTCTATCCGATTGTCAAAATTTTGGTCTCATTTTGTAGCTGCCAGTCTATACTTTACGACAAGTACAAATTTGTAATATTATTGACAAAAACACTATTTTTTATGAAGGTTGAAATAGGATAAAAACACCAAAACTTTAAATTGCTTTTTCTCCTCTTAAACGTGCGAATTCGGCGTTTTTACGATTTAATTTTAAGGCTTGGTAGATCTCTAGCTTTGACCGTTTACTGTGATGACAATTTCTTGAAAATGAAGGAGCTTGCTCGAGGAGGCAACATAGAAGCCAAATCAGTGTTTGATTATACGATTAATGAAACAAGGAAACTGCACTTTATTTTAAAGAAAAATTAAAAGTCTATTAAAAAAAATAAGGAAAACCAAACTAGAGAAAAACACTCAGTCGGGAAAGCGAAGAGAAGATGCAATGATTGTTGTAACGGAACCAAAGAAGATGACATCATGAGAAGACGCAAGGATGAAATTCAATGTAAGAGGCGAGACACTACGATATTTTAACTGTGGAAGACCAGAATATCATTCACGAGATTGCAATGAAAGGAGTTTGGACGATAATGCTTTAACTACAATAACACGAATCTTTAAAGTGTGAAGAGCCTTGAGGGAGTCAATGTAGAACAACCACAGATACTGTCAGCTTGGTAACAAAGCAGTCAAAAAATGAGTTCCTCGAACAGGTAACAATTGATATCATAAATTTGTTAGCCCTGTTAGACACTGGAAGTCCAGTTACTTTTATTTGTTATGAATTAGAATCTCGAAAATTAGTTCAATCAACGCAATAATTAAGAGGTTTCGGTCATGGTAAGTCATCAACCTTCAGATACTTGCAGGATATTGTTGTTATTGATAACGATGATTGTCCACTAATTTTATTTGTCGTTCCCAACGACGCAATGAATGGCAACATCGTTATAGATAGAAACATTCTGCAGTTTGCAGAGCCAACCGTTAATGTAATGGACACTGTTGTCAAAATGAAGACTCAGACGTTATTTTTGGCCTATATTGAGTTATCAGAAGAAACGTAAGCTGATATTGATCAAATTCCAAATGCTATTATACGCCAAATAGTGAAAAATCTAATTGGGACTTACAAACCGATAAATACTAAGACGACAGATGTTAAATTAAATATCACAATGTTGGATGAAAGACCTATTTGTCAGCGATCAAGGCAATTATCTGTACTGTATATTGCTGAAAATCAAATTAAGGAGTGGTTGGATAACGGGATCATTGAATCATGTAGTTCAAAATTTGCAAGTCCTGTCGTAGTCGTGACGAAAAAAGACAGTTCACCACAAGTATGTATTGATTATAGATTAATAAATAAAGTAATTATCAAGGATAAATACTCTTCCCCGCTAATAAAGGATCGAATTGATGAGTTGAAGGACGCCTCGGTATACAGTACGATTGATTTAAGGAACGCATTTCTCCATCTTAAAATCGACGAACAAAGCAAAAGCTTTACATCTTTCGTTACTTACAATGATCAGTACCAGTTTCTAAGAACTCCTTTCTTACTGTGCAAATATCCATCTGTATTCCAGCGATTTATGAATATGGTATCTTGACCTTTGGGTGACGCCGGAATTATAGCAACATATTTTGATGATTTAATTATATTGGCAAGGAACTACGAAGAAGCAGTGGATATATAGCTATGGTTTTGAAGCAGTGGATATACAACTATGATTTCGCGAAAGAATATAGTCTTGATTTGAACCTAAAAACTGTCACTTCACGGTCCTAAGTTGTTCAAAAAAAAAATGAAAAAAATAAAATAAAGATGAATACACTTATGTAAGTTCATATGGAGGTTTACAATAGTCAAGGGTGAGCAAATGACTGATCTTTTCTGAAACTCGATGAATATTAGGCTGATTGTTTTCTTCTTCTTATTAGTAATTTTTCAAATGAAAATCTTTGAGTTGTCCATTAAATTTTAGATTTTAATTATTAAATTCAATTTGTATCGGCAAACTAATTCCTTATTCCAGCAAAGCTTTAAAAAACCACAGCCACTTTGCGACAAATCTCTCTACAAAATTAGGAAATACCTTTCCTCGAATGACCGCTAACGAAAAAATTGCTCCTTTCATTTCTAATACAAATACAGCAATTGCACTCCGTGTTATGGTCACCACTCCGCGCGTTTTATACATTTTCTTAGTTAAACTGCTTTTGATATCAGATTTCCCTCCCTTCATACGAATTTGTATTCATCGAGCTGTCCTCCATATTGTACAACTCGTTGCGATATGGTGTTGAATAGATTTGGGAGGACTTTCAAAGAAAAGCATACACCAGAAAACAGAAAATCCGTGAAAAGACCGTAGAGAAGATTTTTAGCCAGAGATTGTGTATAAAAGTGAAATGACCAAGACGACAGGACAACGTTGACAGAAGCGATTGAAATGGATACCGAGGGAGTTCAAAAGTTTTCCTTTGTTTTGCAAATTGATGGGTTTGTCTTCTCGTTGAAAGTGGAAGAGTTCGAAAAGGGTTTCGTCCTCTTCCCTGGCATTTGGCTAGCGTGAACTCTTTTTATTGCTTTAGACTTTTCTTTGCTTGTTTCAAAAGAAGTTGAAAAAACAAAGTATTAAAGAAATAAATTTGTTTCCATTTCATCTACCTGGTATATCTGTGAAAAAGTTGAAGTATTATATTTGATTGTTGCTTAAGTTTTCACTGCTGCTCGATGAAAACTTGCGGAAATGCAATTTTCTTTATCTGAAAAAATTATCCGATTAATAAAAACTTAAATTAGAAAAGTTTTAGAATTATCAATTTTCCGTTGTAGTTGTGTTTTAGAGATATGGTATGTTTTCTAATAATTTTTAGAATTAATTGTTGTGTACTCGTATATACATATGTCTGACGTAGCAAAACGTTAAATATTCAATATAAGTTTTATTTTTGCTTTAAAACATATCACTTAAAAAAAGCGGGAAGTCAACCCTTTGCACTACACGTAAAGCTTTCTAGTGTTGACTGACATGTGAGTCTTTTTAACCCCGCATTCTAATTCTTGCAAATTCAGTTCTTATGACTGCCCACGGGTGGTATTTTCAACTTTTGAATACGAGGTGTGTTCAAAAAGTATCACGAATTTTGAATTTTCGCGGGTTACGTATTGTTAGATGTACAAATAATTACATGTACAAATAATTCTGCGAGCTACTGTCGCAATTGTTTTCATAATCATTAAGAACGTCAACAAATGAATTTACTCGAACCCACGAGAACCCAACAAGCATGATCAACATCTGCAAGTGACGTCACTCCATTCATTAATTTGCTCGAATCTACCAGGTACCTCTCGGTAGAACATTCGCCAATGTACGAGAAATGGGTGAATAGGTAGAGACCCTATATAAAGGCGAGCTGAATGAATGGGGGGATTATCATTCATTACAACCGCGATAGAAAAGTGCGATATAGTGGAACGCGAAGTAAAGTCGATTGATTGTTTCAGTGCGAAGTGATTTAGAAGACAATTGCGATAAGAAATTTATGGACAAGTTTCAGATTTTTTTTCATAGTGAAAATTAAAATTAGTTAAAGTGTTAAATTGTTAAATTGTTTATTGTGCATTTTTGTAATTAAATAAATTCTTTTAACTCAAATTATAAGACATTGCGTTTTCACTTTCCCGGAACATTAAAATTATTGGCCGCGAACCAATAACACGCGACAGTATATTCGAATTTCGATTTTTTTTGTGGTGTTATGTTGGTACTCATGTCTGTCACTTATGCCGACAAGCTCGGCCATTTTGAATGCTCACTCGATTGGTGATAGCTGCTTTACTTGCACGTGTTTTCAATCGTCTTCGATTTTTACTTATTCAAAAAAATGGATCAAAGAACGTGTATCAAATTTTGTGTGAAAAACGAAATTAAGTGCGCGGATGCATTCCGAATGTTGACTGTGGCATACGGAGAAGCTACCTTGGACCGAAGCAACGTTTATGGGTGGTACAAAATGTTTTTAGAAGGCCGAGAAGATGTGAACGACGAAGAGCGTGCCGGACGCCCGAGCACTTCAACAACAGACGAAAAAATTAATGAAGTGGAGAAAATGGTATTGGCCAATCGTCGAATCACCGTTAGAGAAGTTGCTGAGGACCTAAACATATCGATTGGCTCGTGCCATTCGATTTTTATCAACGATTTGGGCATGAGACGGGTCGCCGCGAAATTCGTACCAAAATTGCTCAATTGCGACCAAAAACAGCAACGCATGAACATTGTTAATGAGGTGTTAAACTCTGTCCGCGACGAACCAAATTTGCTCCAGAGGGTCATAACTGGTGACGATTCGTGGGTTTATGGTTATGACGTGGAAACCAAAGCTCAATCATCTCAATGGAAGCTGCCGCATGAACCAAGACCGAAAAAAGCGCGCCAAGTTCGGTCGAATGTGAAAGTTTTGCTGACAGTTTTCTTCGATTGCAGGGGCGTGGTGCATCATGAGTTCTTGCCACAGGGAAGAACGGTCAATAAGGAATATTACCTGCAAGTTATACGCAATTTGCGCAAAGCAATCCGCCAGAAACGCCCGGATTTGTGGGAGAACAAAAATTGGCTTTTGCACCACGATAACGCCCCTGCTCACACATCGTTGCTTGTGCGCGACTTTTTGGCCAAAAACAACACACTAATGATACCGCAGCCACCGTATTCCCCAGATCTGGCCCTCTGTGACTTTTTCTTGTTTCCTAAACTGAAGAGGCCCATGAAAGGACGACGTTACGCTACGCTTGACGAGATAAAGACGGCATCGAAGGAGGAGCTGAACAAGATTTAAAAAAATGATTTTTTGAAGTGCTTCGAAGATTGGAAAAACCGTTGGCACAAGTGTATAATATCTCATGGGGATTACTTTGAAGGGGACAAAATAGATATTCATGAATAAATAAATAATTTTTGAAAAAAAAACAAAATTCGTGATATTTTTTGAACACACCTCGTATATGGGTAAATGTAAAGTTCGTAAGAGAGCATTTTCACCAATGGTACAACATTTTTTATTAAGAACGTAGTTCAACATGATTATTAAAAAATTTGTTTTCTTCAATAATATTATAACATTTTTTTGTTGTTATTAAATATATCTAATTAAACAATTCAACAAAAAAACTAGCGCTTTTCTTTATCCAGTTTTCCAGAATCAGAAAAGTATTTTTGCATGCCAGAAATAGGTGCTTGCTTAAAAAAAGTTAGAGTCTGTCATAATCAAGATCGAATGTGTCAGCACTCCACAAGGTGATATGGTCAGTATCATGCTTTAGGCCGTGTGTTTGTCCACCCAGCTGCGATACGTTCTGATTTTTAAGCCAGCACGTATCATAACTGGACGGGCTTATAGTTCGTCCGAAGAATCAGTCGAACTAAATCTGGTTGTCACCAACGAGAGTCAAACCAGGGACCTGCGGCTTACGGGATGAGTGCTTTAATCACTATGTCACGCAAACTAGTCCGAAAGAAATACGTAAGCAAGTGTAATAAACCTAAATTGTTGAGCAGCCCCATGGTGATCAGGAGTGGCTGCTCCTGATGAGAGAAAGTGGTCGACCCGTCGAAACTTCTTAGTTTGTTGTTTTGCTTGGTTAAAGTTTCTTCATCCTTCAAGCTTCCATCCTTTAGGCAGAGATGAGTGGTTCAATTTAACCACTTTAACATTTTCAGGTATGCCATTCCCATCGTAATCCAACCGCATTCTTCAGAGTAAATAACGGTTGCTTTCTTTTTCAAAGTCTGCATTCGTCTCAAACCTCCCTGTCTGCTTACTCTAACGAGACAAAAAATTTTGAATTACAATAAAATATTTTTATTGACACATAAGAGAACGTTTCTAAAGATAATTGATAGGTTAGTCTTGTAACGTAGAGTACGCATGATAAATACGCATGATAAAAACTTCATGGTGTGATAAGAACCCACCCCATATGGCCCCGTTAGTAGCTAGTCAACATATACGCGTTTGAGTTCGTCAAGCCAGTCAGCTGAGTTCGGTCTTCTTTGTAGAGAAGCCATTGGTACCCGCGCGTATAGAGAAGCCATTGGTAGCCGTACCCAGCATAAACTTAAGCACTTAAAATCTCTACAAATGGCGCTCAATGTGGGGCTCGAAGGGAAAAACTGTGAGAAGGTAAACCGATTTAATTTTTGTTATTATCCTCACCATTTGATATTAACATAGCGTGCTTTAGTGGATCCAGTAAAGTAAAGAAGAAGTCACCGATAAACTTTCTTCTGGTGTTGTATTGTCTTCTGGATAGTAAGGTCTATAGCATCTTCCGAAATTCTTTGTTCGTGGTCATTCAGCCAGCCAGCCTAACATGCCGATGATGTTATAGAGCATAGCATCCCTGAATGTTGCCAGAAGAAAGGTTTACAAATTTTTATACAGATTGAAGTCTGACTATGTTCTCTTGAAATTCTTATTTGGAACAAAAAGTTGGTGCCTGGGAGTTTCAAATATATTGCTTGGAATAAAGTCGGTTTTGCTGGAAGCTAATCTCATGACCGGCAGTAATCGAATCTGCACCATTAAAGTCGTGAACGACACCCAGTTTTGCTTTAATAATTGATTTGCGATTTGTATTAGCATGCTTTTGGACTTTAATTCCACGAAGACGGGCTAAAAATTACAACCATCTCTTCAATGTGGAAATAATTGTTTCTTCAGTAGTGAAGAGCGAAATCCTTCAGTCTCTCTATAACTGGGTCAGCATCGAAAAGACTGCCCTGTAATAAACGTAGGCAGTCGAGCAGCCCCGTGGTGATCAGGAATGGCTGCTCATGATGCGAGAAGGTGGCTGACTCGTCTAAACTGCGCAGTTTACTGTTTTATTAGTTTCATATCTGTCAAGTTTTCATCCTTTGGGCAGAGGCGAGTGGTTCACTACAACCTCTTTAATATCTTCAGGTTTAACATTTCCATTGTAATGCAACGACCTTCTTCGGAGAAACTAACGGTTACTTTTTGAACGATGTTTGCAATTGTCATGAGCCTCAGTATCCGATAACCATAACGAGACAAAACAATATTGAATTACTGTAGAGTAGCTCAATTGACCCATAATAGAACATTTCTAAAGGTAATAAAAATTTTTAGGTATGCCTTGCAGTGCAGACTACGCGTGATAAATATTTTGTACTGTCAACTCCATATGTTCCTACAAATCGCTAGTCAATAAGCACGCGCACATGGTCGGCAAGCCAAGCTAGTCAGCTAAGCTCGATCTTCTTTTTAACTCGCCGACAGACCATTGGCACCCATGCCCTGCACAAACTTCAGCACTTAAAATCTTTACATTCATAATTTTTATTATCAGTTACCAAATGTTTGATATTCAATTGTCTAATTTTTCTTTTCGAGGCAAGAAATGCAGACTTTCCTTAAATTTTGTGCATAAACATGCTCATGGTAGTCGACACATTTTTTTATGTCTTCCTGTGCTTAGGACAAAGATGACGGTATTTTTCTTCTGCAGCTTATCATTCTTTATGGTGTTTGAGGTGGGAATCTCAATTTTTAGTATTTTATACATCCAAAATTTGACCACATTATTCACTGAAGCTCTTTTAAGTCTTGATCATCTACTTGGTTCAAAAAGATAAAGTTAAACATTCTTTTCATCTGTTTTGCGACAAAAATTTTGTGAACAATGCAGCTGGTCACCACGGAAATGTTCAGTATTCTACTATATACATAAAGAAGCCATCTTTCAGCCTATCATTGAGTAGAGTAGATGCTTCATTTCTGATCCAATATGTCAACGCCTCCCTTCCTAGAATTGCAAAAAACATTTCTTTCAAAATTACTGTTTTTTCGGTTGTTTAAATTGGCGTATATAAGATATAATATTCACAACCTTGTTTTTCACTTTTGAAGAAAATGTGGGTATCACACAACACAATTCAAGCGTCCTCACTGTATATAACTTTATTTAACTTACTAACTATCAATAATCACGTATCGGCATGTAGATGGTCGGAATTGCGTGTTGCTTGCATCGAATGGCGTCATCGACTGACTATTGCTTCTCAACTTATGTGTTGTTGTCTAATTCTCTTTTGAGCGTTGCATGATCTATAGCGGTGAGTCTATAACATCGAAACTTTGTAGCGGCGAGCTGCTGCGTCCCCACAGCACTCCCTCCTGAGTCATGTTGTTCACAATATGAGGTTTAGCTAGTGAATATGTGCGCGTGATGCTTGGTGGCGGTGGACTAATTGGTATCCAGGGCTTGGGCGATTGCGGCACGTAGGACTGGAATACACAGTTTGGATGCTGTGATGTGGTCACTGCAGCTTTAGATTGGCTAAGTTTAGGGTAGATGTTTGCATTTTTGACTTCTTCGAAGAACGTGGGCTTCAATCACTCGATGGAGACGTTTATTGAGCGCCCGTTCACGTCAATTTTGTATAATGCTTCTAATAATCGATTTAGTACTTTCAGTTGGAACTGCAAAATGCTGAGGTAAATTTCTTTGATGTGGGCCAACTTTGGAGCGCTGGCACAGGATAAAGTTTCGCGCCCATTGGTGTGTATCTTTTCGCTTGCAGGGCCAGACGAAACTTCAGGGAACAGCTTTGTATGTTGCGCGGCCGCTAGGGTGTGATGGCTGATGGAACGCGTTGTATATTTTTTCCGCAGGGAAACTGGCATGAAAGGGCGAGTTCTTCCTATTGATGTATAGCAGTATAGCGCAGATCCACCAATAAAGGCGATGAGTGTTATTTAAAGAGATAACGTGTTGTTTCTTAAAAGGGCTTGGAGCTCTTCGTCTTAGTTTTGATGATGTATTAATTCGTCGACTCTAACGGACACGGGAATTGATATGGTCTAGAGGCGTGACAAGGCGTCTGCAACATAATTTTTACCACCAACAATGCGTCTAATGTCCGTTGAGAACTGAGATATGAAGCTTAAATGGCGGAGCTCTCGAGGTGATGCTTTGTCGGTTTGTGTGAGAACGCATAGACGAGCGATTTGTGGTCCGTGTATATTATGAAGTCGATGCCTTCTAGGGCGTGACGAAAATGACAAATACTGCTGTAAATGGCTAACATTTCGTAGTCATACGTGCTGTATCTCTTTTCTGGGGTTCATAGTTTTCTTTGGTAGAAAGCCAATGGGAGCCATTGGTCATTTTGGCGTTATTCCAGGACGGCCTCAATAACTTTGTTAGATGCGTCTGATACCACCCGCGTAGGTTTTCCTTGCTGATAGCGTACGAGTAAAGCTGCATCTGCCAAACAGTTCTTGCAGTCCACGAATGCTTTGCTGGTTTCCAGGGTCCACTGAATCGATTGCTTATCATCAAAAGTCTGCGATAAAATTTTATGCAGAGGGGCTTGAATTTGCGCTGCGTTTTTAACGAAACGTCGATAGAAGTTTAATGTTCCCGAAAACCTTCAAAGTTACAGTACGTTTACGGGTTTCGGGTATGTGCGGGTTGCGGTTACTCGCAACGGGGGGATTCCTTTCTCGTTTATTATGTGTCCTAGATACTCGATGCTTGGTATGCCAAAAACACACTTTTCAGGATTTAAAATGATTCCATAATTGCTGAATCTTTCAACGACCAAGCGAAGATATTGTAAGTCTTGCTCTTGTGAGTCAGACGTGACAAGAATATCATCTACATAGCACGTGCAAAGCTCGAGATTTCTTAAAACTTCGTCCATAAGCCTTTGGAAAGACTGTGCCAAGTTCCTCACCCTAAACGTCATTACCGTAAATTCATATGATCCAAATGGCGTTGTTACGGCAGTTTTCAAGACGCCTTTTTCGGTGATGGGGGTTTGGTGGAACGCTTTCAATAAATCCACTTTTGAGAAGATTACCTTGTTAGCTGCGACAGCATTGAGTTCTTCGATGTTCCGCATTGGGTACCAATCGGGTTGAGTTTTTGAGTTCAACCGGCGATAATCACCACATGGGCATCCTTCTTTTGTGCTAAGTGGAGTGGACTGGCCCATGGGCAACTGAAAGGGCGACAAAACCCTTTCCTGATTAAGTAGTCGAATTCAAACTTTGCTATTTTTGACTTTTTGGGAGTAAGCCTACGTGAAAGATCGGCTACGGATGGTCCAGTTGAGACTATGTGGTGCTGAACTTTATGAGTTGTGACTTTGCGCGTTTTGCATGAGTTCGTGATTTCCGAAAACTCTCTCAATAAGGCGTTGAGTACCAAATTTTTGTTCATGTTGAACACCGTTGCGCAGCTAGATTGGCTTATTTGTCCTTTTGTTGATCGCCCAGCGAGATCAAGGAGTTTGTTGTTTTTAAGGTCTACAATTATCCCAAAATACTTGAGAAAATCAGTGACGAGTATTGGC
Organism: Odontomyia ornata; assembly: GCA_963969285.1. NCBI lineage: Eukaryota > Metazoa > Arthropoda > Insecta > Diptera > Stratiomyidae > Odontomyia > Odontomyia ornata. The sequence goes on from OZ017739.1 coordinate 26,270,524, forward strand.
CGAGACACGGCGGCAATGTGAAATTTTCAAGTCAGTGGCTTAAATAGTCCCAGTGACAGCATTATGTTCTTCGTCCTGTATGTGCTTTTTTACTGCTGTTTGCTCCGAATAATTTTTAGCTTGACGCGTATTTTCTATCTGACGCGTGGGATTCCGGAATGATTGAAACGTCAGCCCCGGTGTTGACTAGAAATTTTAATCCGCTATTTCTATCGCGCACTAGCATGCGGTTTGTCACTGTGTCGCTGATGCCCACCTGATTCATCGGCAACGGCATTCGTTTCCCTTCTTCTCCCGAAAAGAGCAGGGTGGTCGACATTGTCTGGTTGCCGTGCCGTAACGGCGATGAAAATAGCATGTTGTTGTTTCGAATTTTCGCGGAGATGTCTTTAATCTGCCAGTTGCGCTTGACTGATTTGCTTGCGTGTACTTACATCCGGGATGGCAACGGTAATTACTGACGTTGATGGGCTGGAAATGAGTTTGATGTAACGTTCTTTGGAGTTCTGCGATTTCTTTTCTCAATGCATCTTCGTTTCGTCCGCCGTCATAATGCGTTTCTGTCCGTTGGCTTGGGTTTATTTCTGAAATGGCGGCACCATTGAAATTGTCGAAAATCCGACCAGCTGCTTGTGCCAATTGGCTTAATATTGGGGTGTCCAACGCGGTCACTATTGAGCGCACCCCTGATGGCACACGTTCGAGCCACATGTGACGCAAGACTCCTTCGGATATGTTTGCCTTAGCTACGTTTTGCATGCAAAGGAGTTGTGAAGGGCGTTGATCACCTGGTTCAAACCCGTGCAATAGTTCACATGCACTCTGAATTTCGACATGCCGTAACACGACAGCAGTTGTGCTTTAAGGTTGTCATATTTATGACTTTCTGGCGGTGACTCGATGATATTGACGATTTGCGCGAGCACGGAAATATCGAGTTCCGCTATCACCCTGTCGAAGCGAGTAGCATCGTCTTTAATTTTGTTTGCGCGAAATTGCGCTTCGACGCGTGCGAACCATAAAGCCAGTAGGCTTTGCCAAGGAGGCAGTTTCACAGCCGTCATACTATGCAACTCCGTCAGTGTGTTGATCGCTGTTGCACTTTGCTCCGCGCTATGAATATCTTAAAATTATTCTGTTGCCATTACACGACACGTTAGTGTCACCAATTATGGGTATTACACAGTACAATATAAGTGTCGTTACTGTATATAACTTTATTAAACTTACTAACTAACAGTAATCACGTATCGGCATGTACACGGTCGGAATTGCGTGTTGCTTACATCGAATGGCGTCATCGACTGACTGCTGCTTCTCAACTCATGTGTTGTTGTCTAATTCTCTTTTGAGCGTTGCATCATTTCTGGCTGTGAGTCCATAGCATCGAAACTTTGTAGCGGCGAGCTGCTGCGTCCCCACAGAAACAAATCACTACTGCTATCTAAGGAGAATCCTTAGAGACAAATACTGAGGAGTGTTTGTTTGGTGGTGGTAAAATTTAGGTGTACATCTCTTTTTTTTATGGTGCCAACGTAAGTCAACTCCCGTTCACTAAGTTCACTTACTGCCTTCATTGAGATAAACCACATTTTCCTTGTCAAGTTTCGATTGCTACCCTAAATTAGAACAGTTAACGTAAGTAAAACTTCATCTTCTGTAAGAATATAAATTGAAAATGCAATTTGTATGAGCATCAGCTAGTTCATCAACTTTATTCCGTGCTAAAGGGTGGTCCAACCATAGTGCACAATGTTAATTGTAAGTCATGCCTTAACGTCAAGTATTCGCCCAATTTACTTTGACATTTCTTTGTTTCAGTGTTTGACAATTGAGCAGGGCGTAAAGATTGTTGAAGCCTTTTACAAAAATGGGCGTTCTAATCAAAATGCATTTCGTGCACTTCGTTATTTTTTTGGTCAGCATAATCGACCAAATGTGTCCACAATCGGTAGAATTGTGCACAAATTTCAGCAAAAGCCGGGTCTGTAGGAAATGTGAGATCACCTGTGCATGCTCGCCCAGTTCGTTCTGCGGAAAACATTGCTGTTGTTTGCGATAGTGTGGCATAAGAGCCGTCAACCTCGACTCGTCGTCATCTACAACAATTAAACATCTCACAAACATCACTGATGCTAATTTTGAATAAAGATTTGAGTACACACGCTAACAAGGTTCAATTGATTCAAGAGTTGAAGCCTACTGCTCATTCTAAGCTTCGGCAATACGTCAAATGGTTGACAGAAGGGAATGATGATATTACAAAGAAACTCATCCTCAGCGATGAGGCTCACTTTCACCTCAGTAGAAGCGTTAACAAGCGGAATTGCTGCACTTGGCAAATCAGAATCCACGAGTGATGGTTCAAAAGCCGATGCATCCACAAAGAGTTACTGTTTGGTACGGTTTATGGGCTGGCGGCGTCATCGGGCCGTACTCCTTTGAAAATTAGAACGGCTAAGCAGTTACCGTGAATGGTGCTTTCTATTGCGAGATGATAACGGGCTTCTTGTGGCCAGGAATTGAGGTTATGGACCTGGACGATTTGTTGTTCAGGATGGTGCCACTTGCCACACAGCCAACGAAACAATGGCATTTTTGCGTGAGAAATTCAATGGCCGTGTTATCTCTCGTTGTGGCGATGTTAATTGGCCGCTACGGTCGTGTGATTTGATACAACAACAATTCAAGAGTTAAAGGATGAAATTATTCAGCACATTATCGACACGGAACCTCAATTATGTCTCAGAGTCATTGAAAATATGGACCATCGGATAAAAGTATGCCACCGTAGCCGTGGCGAGCATTTGAGCAATATTTTATATTACGCATAATTGTCATAGATTCTTCTATGATAATAACAAATATTAACACAATTCTCTGAAAGCTTTTTGTTTCATTAATAATTAACATCGTGCGTTTTGATTGACCCTACCTTTACCTAAGTTAAGTGAGCAAGTACATTCGAAATTTGATTAGTTCGCTAAAAGGAAATAGAGTTATATCTATAGAAGTTCAATCACTGACGACATATAGGGTTATCCATTTCGTGGTAAGAAAGTATAACCCTGCCATTTGACATCTGTCAGAATTAAATGTCATCCAAAGCGTGTTTCTTTTAGTTGAAGGTTTGCCATTTGGAAATATGGATCGTTTAACATTCGAAGAACGGGTTAAAATGATTAAATTTTATTATAAAAATGGTGATTCTGCTGTATCAACCTTTAGGGCTTTACGAGCCGATTATGGTCGTCATAATTGACCTACACAGCAAACAATTTCGAATACAGTGAGAAAATTTGAAGGGACTGGATTGGTTATTGATATTGCAAGGCCTGTGCATCATCACAACATTCGCTCTGCTGAAAATATCGCTGTCGTTGCTCAAAGTGTGGAGGAAGACCCGAATTAGTCGATTCCTCGACGTGCTCAATATCTGGGCTTGTCTTACCGCTCATTGTGGCGGATTTTGCATTTGGATTTGCATCTCCGTCCGTACAAAATCCAACTCATTCAAGAATTTAAGCCTCAATACCATACACAACGCAGAATGTATGCGAATCGGGTGATTGAACAACAAGCCATTGATAACGATTTTTCGAACAAAATTTTCTTTGGTGATGAGGCTCATTTTTCGCTCAGTGGTTACGTGAATAAACAAAATTGCCGCGGGTGATCGCAGAAAGGCTTTTGCATCCGGAAAAAGTGACCGTTTGATGTGCATTATGGTCTGGTGGTGTTATTGGCCCGTATTTTTTTGAAAACGATCAACGAAGAGCCATTACAGTCAATTCTGACCGCTTTGGATGGATGTTAACCGATTATTTTTGGAGAGAAATCAAAGATTATGATCTGGAAAATATGTGGTTCCAACAAGACGGATCCACAAGCCACACAACACAGTCTAATCGAGCACTTTTGCAAGAGAAATTTCCAGGGCGCGTAATTTCGGGATTGAGTTATGTCAATTGGCCCGCAAGATCCTGCGACCTAACACCTTTGGATTTGTTTTTATGGGGCTATGCAAAAGATCGTGTTTACGCATACAATCCTGAAAATCTTGAGCAATTGAAAAATAATATTTGTGAAGTTATGGGCGAGATATTGCCGGAAATGTGCCGAAAAGTGATTGAAAATTACCTCAAAAGGATTGAGGCCTGTAAGATGTCCCGTGGAGTTTATTTTCACGTATAATGGCAAGGTTTAATCTTTATATTGAATAAAAAATTTTGTTTCCATCTGAATATTTTATGTATTGTCTTTAGCTTTATTTTCCCAAGCGTAAAATGAATAACCCTATACATTTTCTGACAGTTTTCCTACAAACTTGAAATAAATTTCCGATATTGTAGCAGCAAAGCCGGTTGTTCTTCCTTCCTGTTTTGTTCGCAGGGTTATCAAACTGGAGTGCTTCTGCAGCGAAAAGACATAAACATTCGAAAAATCGGATGTCTTTCATATTCGGTGGAAAAAGATTGATAATTTTCATGGTTGGATTTGTAAATTGAGCTCAGCAGTAATAACCCAATAAACTCATCTAATTGCTCTTTTGTTCTGTCGTAGTAGTTCCTTATGTTTGAAGATCTGCCTTGTGTCTTGATTTTATTCGTATATTGTGTAGTCAATTCTAAGACTACATGTATAACACTCCTTGATGACACATAGGTCAAAATGTCCTGGCTGACACAGACTTACCTAGAAAAGTTGAGTACACAGCGACTACGCCAGCTACTCACCAATTTTCTGAAATGAGTTTACAGCTCGCACTCAATGCTTTTATAGGCAGAAGTTTTGCTAGCACAATCCCAAAATAATCTATGTGTCATGGAAAGGTTAAATTATAACGATTTAATTTGTGTTAATTCTCTTAACATCCCTCATTATTTTACTCTGACAAAAACTTAAATAAAAGCTCAATATTGTTTTGCATCCTTTAAACACATTTTTACACAATATACATATTTCCGCTCACAGTTATTAAAATCATATTCGAATAATTTTGTTATCCTTAATCCTGAATCTGTAATACGGGAAGTACTTAAATCTATCTGAACCGTGAATAATCTTTATACTTGTATGGACTGTTTTCCCATGAAGGCAATATAAACACATTTTTTCCATCCTACCAATCTTTAATCGTTGACTGAATACACTCCCATGGAAACTTTTGATCGTTATAAGCCTTAACAGTACCTTGTCTGTTCTGTACCTCTGTCAATCACTACTCAGGAGCTTTCACTCATCCATAAAATTGCACGCTCGAATTGCTTTTCTTTTCGTAAAAAGCAAACTTCTTGCGACACATCATATCCAATCCTGTCGTCAGCGTGAGATTTTCTATATCTTTCTTGATTACGTACATATTTTTTAAGGATACTGTTGGTATGAGAACGAGGATAGGAATTTCTCGGAGAGTTTGATGGGCTGTAGGGTAGCTTCGGTGAGTGTTCAGATAGTTTGGCTTTGATGAAAAAAGTGCTTCAGGAAAAGAAAATTTAAGCCAAAAAGACTTTCTCAAAACATTGAGCCGCAGGATAAAAGTCAGCCAAGTTTGTTTTCACATGCTTAAACGTAAAAGATCTCATAATCAAAAGAAGCTGAATAAATAAGCTGTTTTAAGTTGATGTTTTACATCAAATTGTATAGTCATCAAAGAACCCAGTGTTACTCAACTTTAGAGGCATATTCTTGAATTGAATTCTTAAATTTTTTAAAATTAGAATCAACCTAAATCACATTATTACACCATTCTTTCATCACAAGCATCCCTTGAAAACCATTATTTGACAAATTACCCACATAAATTTGAGTTATCACTCCAAGCACGCTATCCAGTAGCATACAGCTGGTCTCCGAGGACTTGCTTACAATTACACGCCTCCCTTGATACCATCGTCACGAATAAAGACATACTGGTAAGCGGATATACCTTCCTCGTACAAAAATGCCATGGGAAACGGATCCTTAGCGTGTGAAATTCGGCCATACGTTATTGGCGCCATCTAAGGGTTCCTTTTCCCGCTTAGGTCGACATTCTTTTTCATTCATACCACGTTTCCTTCGGTGAGAAGAGTGAATATTAAATTGTGTAAGACATTCACTGTAGGGATACACATTCGCATTAGACCGCATAAGTGAAAAGTCCGTCACTAATGGTGGTGCATGTCGCGAACGTGTTGCACATTACAATTTTTGGAGAGGGGTGCTGCGATCTTTGTAACGGATGTTTTGGATTTATTGTTGACAGGTTTTACGTTCTTGAAAATTTTGAATGCAAAAATAAATTTGTTATCTTCTGCCTTTACTTAGAACAACTGAAATGCATCGGAAAATAAATGGAATCTTTGATTCTCCTGAATCCGATTTTAACAAGATAATTATCTTAAAGGAAGAAGCTAAAATATTCTTTAGTCGATAAGCTCCAGTATGCTTTGTATTCAAAAAGCAGAAATATTTATACAGAATTCACTTCATGCTAGGAATACATTTCATAGCAACCGTACCCATAACAACGCATTAAGTGAAATCCCAAGTCCACTGTCAGATTTCCGACAAATCCTATCGTTATTGTCCTCGATATGATTTCCTACACAATTAATACCAACAATACTGGCACACTTTCCCATTTTGAAGGACACGTGATCTGAATGGAAAGCTCACTTCGTCATTTGATTGACGAATATCAGAATTCAATTTGACATTGGTAAGATTTGGAATTTCAACACACCAAAAACCATCGACAGTGAAAACCATAAGGAAGCCATAAATAATGACGGGCCGGTCGATTTTAAAGGAAGGGGAGGCTGCCTTCCATAGATGCCAATAGGCTATTAATAATGAGAATAAATTGGAAAGCCGATTTCCTTCAGTTTTCCTGTTTCCCTTTTCCTCTGCCCTTGTGTTTTTGACATGGCAATGCCTAGCCTTTGTTTTGCCTGGAACGAGATGTATTGTATTGTTGATTCAGCAGCTTTTGTTGACAATTGAAGGAGCGTTGGCAGTTGCTTCTCAAGCTAGGTTCATACATACAATAGAAAGCTGGAATATTTTTGATTGCGAGTTTTTCACTCCTAGTGCTACATAGCAAGGCATCATTCTAATGGATCAGTCTACGTACTCTTTGATAGATATTTAATCTTGTTTTGTTTTTCTTTTTCCAATGGCGTTGAAAGAAATCATCCAGTCTGAACTGCCCTTTATAAGTTGGTCGAGGAAGACTTGCTGACTGGTGAAGCGTGAAGGAACATTGAAGGGAATCAGCCCCGTTTTGAAGCTATTTATGTGGCGTTGAGGTCATCAAAAATATTGCTGGTCTTTATCTCTTTGATGTTGTAAGAAACATCAATTCAAAGTTTAATAAACCGTTATATTGGCATTATGTCCTTAGTATTTACATTTCAAGTTTCTTTTCAACATTTGACGGATGAGAATTGGATTAAGATTTAAGAGAGGAGATGCATTGATTTAATTTGAGAGTCACCCTTATTGTCCACAAATGAAGGAGAGTTTACAATTATGTTTTAATTGGAAAATATTCAAATAGAATCACACCTTATACTGATATAGCATTGGAACGATATCATATATTTTATCGCATATATTAATATATTTTTCTGAATTAATTGTTATACGGGTATTTTTAATTTTGACATTGATTTTTGTTCTGTTCTTTGAAAATATTTAACTAAAATTTTGTTAACGAAAGCTCAAAACATGCGTATACGAGTTTATACATTTGTTGTCTTGACACTAGAAAGACTGGAGTTCCCACATTGACGATTCCGTGTAGTGTAACAGTCATAATTTTTAAGTTACGCTTAATTTAAGCATTGTAATCTTTAACTTTTAATATTTTGTAGTGGAACATTTCCTATGTAAGTATAAAGTTGTGATCTTAAATAGTTCTTGAAATACAATTAGTCATACCTATAAAGACTGCGTTCGTCGGAATGGCCCTATACAAAAAATACGGCTAACTATGTTACCTGATGGCTTGGAAATGTTCCTACGAGATATTAATTAATATACTGACCAAATCAAGGTATACATTTAAAGAAAATACAATTTCTAAATATCCTCGTTTATAAAATATAAATGAAGAACAAAAGGGCTAGGAATAGAAAAACTTGGATGTATTGGCTTTGAATTGGGATCTGAATATGGTTGGGGAACCGCTGAGGACATCAAATGTAAAACAGGAGCATAAAATAGCTCTACGGAAGGCTAGGGATGTCATATTTAAGAAAGATTATATACGACCAACAGTGGGTATCGTTAACATACGTAGGCAAAGAGACATACAAACTATCAAACTTCCTTAGGAAATACAAATTGTAAACTGCATTCAAAACGAACAACAACATTGGAAACAAACTGAAGCCAAAACTGAATGACACATCGATATACGAAGGCAGCGGCATATACAAACTGACATGCAAGGACTGCGACATGGTATATATAGGAAGGACAACACGAAAACTAACGACAAGATACAAAGAGCACCTACGATCTTTCTTATACAACAAGGCAGACTCCAATTATGCGACGCACCTACAAAACCACGCACATGAGCCTGATGCTATGACAAACTCTATGAAATTGCTACACAAACAAAACAAAGGACCGAGACTTGACATCCTAGAAAGGCTTGAAATTTATAAACATAGAAAGACAGACGGTGACATTATCAACGAACAACTTGTCACCAATTCCGACGCAATTTTCTCAGTCCTAGACCACACTCTTAGACGAAAACGGAAACGAGATGAAACAGAACAAACGGACAGCCAACAAGCAAAAAAACAAAAACATAATATCCCCCTACCTGGTATAATTGAGTAGTTTACTTCCTGACCTCATTACCCATCCACTAATTACCCATACGCTAATTACCCATCCGCTAATTACCCATCCGCTAATTACCTATTCGCTAATTACCCATCCTACGACTATATAAAGTCGCTCCCTTCAACACATCCTTTAGACACTGAAGATGACTCAAAGTAGTCGAAACGCGTCTGCTCACACAACTAAGCAAGGCCCGACGGCTTTTAAAGAAAAAAAAATAGATTATATACATTGAGATTGTAAAGCAAATAACAAGAAATGTCTCTAAATGGACTGAAAGCTCTTTGAATGAACATCGACATTAGCATTCCAAACAACACACGCATACTCTATAATTGGCCGCACGAACGTGGTGTATAATGTTTTTGTTACCCAGGCATTGCTGAATTCCTTAGCACGCCGTTTGATGAAACGTAAAACTTTATTGGCCTTGCAGAGAACCACATCATAGTGTAAATAAAACTTAAGTTCCTTATCCAAGCGGACACCGAGGTCTGTTATGTTGTCAACTTTAGAGAGTTGTGTAGCACTCAGATGATATTGCGCTAATAAAATTAAATTTTTCCGGGAGAAAATGACCACCTGGCACTTTCGAGATTTAGATAAATGCGGTTTTCGATGGACCATTCAAGAAGAGAATCGATCTTCTTCTTCTTCGTAGCACTACAGCCCCTCTTGGGCTTTTGCTTCCTGCAAATTGTGCCTGCAACTATCTATGTCCATTGACCGCGTCCTCTAATTTTGAAATCGTGACTGCGATAAGCTGTCTTCGTAAACCGAGTCAGACCAGCGTTTCCTCAGTTTCCCCACTGGTCTCCGGTCTTCAGCTCTCTCACCAAATACCTTTTTAGCTATCCGTTGTTCATCCATACAATTCATGTGACCAGCCCATTGCAGTTTCCACAGTCTTACAATCATTGAGACCTCTAGTTCGTCAAAAATTGCATACAGCTCATGGTTGTATTGAATTTGCCATTCGTCGCCGTCTAACTTGGCTCCAATTATTCGCCTCTGGACGTTTCGTTCAAAGGCATTCAATATATTTGCGGATGCTTGGGTTAGGGTCCATGTTTTACATCCATAGCATAACACAGGTCGTATTACAGGTTTCAATACATTGAGATTTGCTTTCCTGTGTATGCAGCTGGTCTTCAAGATCGTCAAAACTGGATAAACTATTTCATTTGCGAGCTGTGTTCTTCAGCGTATTTCGTCACTTTCATTACTGGTTCTCGTTATTTTGGCACCTAAATACACAAATATGCCCACAATTTAGATATTCGCAAAGCGTGATATTTTGAGCATCTGAGATATTTTTCGCGATTTTGTCATGAGCTTTGTCTTCTTTTCATTGATTTGTAGCCCTCCTAGTTTTGCTTCGCTGTCCAGTTTCAGGAAGAGTTCTTCGCCAGTTTTTAATGACAACAAGTCCACATAGGCTAATTCTTGGATCGACTTGTATAGTAATGTACCAGTGTGTCGACAAGTAGCTTCCTTAGGACGTACTTTAGAGCCGAACTAAATAGCAATAGGGCCAGCCCATCTCCCTGCTTAAGTCCGATAATTGCGTCAAAGGCATCGGTGAGTTGGTTATTGGTGTGAACTTGGGAGTTGGCCGACGTCATTGTCATTTTGGTAAGACGGACAAATTTGGCTGGGACGCCAAAGCAAAGCATTATTTGGTATAATACGTTACGGTCAATACTATCATATACTTGTTTGAAATCAACAAAAATGTGGTATGTGTCTATGTTGAACTCCCAGCATTTTTAAAGATCCTGCTTGACTGCGAACAATTGGTGTATTTTCAGTTAACTTGCACTAAAACCACTTTGATACTCTTCAATAGTACTGTAAGCGGTTGATCCAATTTTATTTTTTAGATCTTAGAAAATGTATTGTACGCCGTACAAAGTAGTGATATGCCTCTATAATTTTCGCACTGTAGCTTGTCATCTTTTTTGTGGATAGGGAATATAATTGATTGGCTCTTCTCTATTGGCATATGTTCTTGTCACCAAATGTGTTGGATGACTTTGTGAATAGCTTTCTGAACGCTGCTGCCACCATATTTGATGAGCGCCACTGGAATCTCATCGATGTCCGGCACTTTATTATTCTTTTGGGCTTTGATGATGGAACAAAATATACTCAGAGTATGTGGGGCCAATACAAGCCCTTCAGGATTATCTACTATATAACCTTCGATTCGCTGGAGTTATATGAAGAATTGAGGAGGTCCTTGATATATAGTGCACACCTTTCTTTAATCTTAGTTTCATCAGTGATGCTATTGCCTATGTCGTCACGAAAGAGCGTGGTCTTGGGCCGATAGCCCCGTTTCAGGCTTTTTACTACTTTATATGCTTGTCTTGTATTGTTGTTCGCTAGACTATCATCGATGCTTCTCAATTGGTCGTGACAGTATTTATTTTCTTAATTCTAATTACCTTTTTCGCTACTCTTCTGTGATTTTCATAATGTTCTCTCTTCGTCCTGGTTTGCCTACCTAAATGTTCTTTGTACGCATGATTTTTTTTGTTTGATGCATTCTGGCACTCATCATCGAACCAATAATTTCTTTTGGGCCAGGCTTGTTGCCCGACTGTTTGTTCTGCCATGGTCTTAAAAGACCACTTAACTTCCATTTGGAGCTCGTAGCTTGTTTTCAGTTATGCGTCTGATAAAATAGAAGCCAGCTGTTTGTCAAGGGTCTCCGTAAATTTTTTTTTGCCACAGAAGCAGTTTGGAGTCGTTTGATGTCAAATCTTTGTAGCGGACTGGCCTTCGCCAAATATGCCTTTGACATAGAACATCGGTAGGTTAATTTGGTCAACTGGCTCCTCGGTATGTACGGACGTCAAGTATGCTCGAGGCCCACCAGTATTGGATGAGAATATGGTCAATCCAGTTTTGTGCGTTGCCACCTGGTGATACCTAGGTAATTTTATGTATGCGTCAATGAGGGAAGCAAGTCAAACGTATGACTAGATTTCTGCTACATGCAAAGTCAATCAGGTGCTGGCTGTTGTCATTTGTTTCATCGTGGAGGCTATGTCCTCCTGTTGTTCCCCAAAGAGAAATCTCATTGATGGCCTTAGCGTTGAAATCACCCAGAATTATTTTGGTCTGGTTTGTAGGCAACGAGTCGATTAGTCTTTCCAGGTGTATGTAGAACGTTTTTTTCGTTTTTTCGTCCTTTTCTGCGGTCGGCACTGGTTCGTTGATCAGCCAGATTTTGAAGATTTTTGCTTTTATACGGATCGCACACAACCGCTCATTAACTGTCTGAAAATCAATAACGACAGATTTGAACTCCCTATCCACAATAAAGGTACATTACTATTCACGTCGAGCCAAGTAGTTGTCTATGCGGACGACATAATCACTTTGTCACGGTCGTTAACAACTACCAAAGAACTCTTCCTGAAACTCGACAGCGGAACAAAACTAGTAGGGCTACAAATCAATGAAAATAAAACAAAGTTCATGACGCAGTCGAGGAAAAATACCTCAAATAAACAAAATATCACACTTGGCGAATATAGTATCAAAAATGTCAGCAAATTTGTGTATTTAGGCACCAAAATAACGAAAACAGGCAATAAAAGAGATGAAATACGCCGAAGAATACAGCTCACAAATAAAATATTTTATTAAGTTTTGACGATCTTGAAGACCAGCTGCATACACATGAAAACAAAGCTCCAAGTATACAAATCTGCGATAAGGCCTGTGTTATGCTATAGGTGTGAAACATGGACCCTAATCCAAGCATCCGCAAATATATTGAACGCTTTTGAGCGATGGGTCCTGAGGCGAATAATTAGAGCGAAGCTAGAATGGTGAATTCGATACAACCATCAGCTGTATAAAATTTTAGACGACCCGGAGGTCTCAACGATTACAAGACTGCGGGAGCTGCAATGTCCTGGCCACATGAATCGTACGGACGAACAACGGATACCCAAGAAGGTATTCGTTGGGAGAACTGAGAGCCGGAGACCAGTGTAGAAACCGAGGAAACGCTGCTCAGATTCGGTTGACGAAGACAGTTCATCGCAGTCACGATTTCAAAATTGGAGGACGCGGTAAATGGGCCGAGACGGTTGGAGATTCAGGAAGCGAAGGCTCGAGAGGGGCTGTAGTGCAAAGAAGAAGAAGATGAAGAAAATCCACAATAAAAGCCACTCTGAATTCTCGTTTCCCTGAATACCATTTCCAGTTCAGCTCGTTTCCTGAATTAGCTGTATGTTTAATTGATATTGACAGGCGCATTTTAAAATGTCGTTAATAGCACCAGGGTAATTGAGTGATCTGACGTTCGAAGATCCGATACCATAGTATTTTTCTGTTTGCGAGGATGTTACTGTGAGTCCAATCTATTTGAAGGGACTAGGACTTAGCCCGCCGCCCAACCTCTATTCCGGCGGCATGGTTATTACTTCGATTCCGTTATCTGGTGTAGTGTAAGTAGGATCTGGTAGTAGAACTCTAGATACATTTACAGTAAGCATTTCTTGTCTCATTATTTACTATCATAAAATCTTGGAGCTTAGGATATAATCGGGGGGTTTCGGATGAGGAATTATATAAACTGCAGGTTGGGAGAACAAGGGGTTTCCTTCTCCTTTCTCAAAGGGGCTTGGGGCCGTCTATAGTGGGGAATTGAACTTATCTTGTAGGAATACTGAATCACTTTGGGATGTTATAATATGGCATAATTTGAGATGATCCACATAAATTTAGCGTGGTATATCAAATAACACATTAAATAGGTCAGTCCAAGATGAAAACTTGAAGGTACCCCAGTAACAGCGTGAATTTGTTCGGACATATGCCCCTGAAACTTGATGTTTGTAGTCCGATTTTGTAGATAGAAATTGAGCCAAGGAAACAAGGAGCCAGTAAGTCCCCGTTTGCGCAGTTTATTTTATAAAGCCATATGGTTGACTCGATCAGATGCGCTGCTAAAGTCAGCGTATATTGCATCAACTTGATATCCGTTTTCCATTGCACAAAGTACGTTAGAGACCATAACCGTTAGATTTGTGATTGTGGATCAATTTTTTCTTAATTCGTGTTTTTGGTCATTGAGACGTTGCTTTATTGTGGGAGATAATATAGCATATACTATTTTTTCAAATTATTTTGGAATGGCAGATAGTATAGTGATTCCTCAACAATTTCGAAGAACATTTTTACTTTTGTTTTTATGGATTAGTGTTAAGTAGAGGACTTCCAGTATACTGGAAAGATACACAAGAGAGTGTTTTATTAAAAATAATATAAAGAGGTTAAACTGATTGTTTTCTGCAGTAAATAAACAATATGGTGGGAGTAAATTAGGGCCAAGACAATGGTTCAAATCAAGTGTTTAAATTGTATTAAGAATAGCATCCTCAGAAATTGAAAATTCCTGAAGCACTATGATGAAATCAGTGTTAGGTGGTATATATAAGGTATACTATTAGATAAACTTTACATTGATTGAAAGCGGTCTGCAAAAAACAGCTATCATTATAAGCCGTTCGTTTAGGACAACCATGAGCTTTGCATTTAATTTTCACAAAATCAAAGAAGTATTTGGGATTTTGGATTATGTTATCACATTAACATAGGTTTCAAATTGCCTTGCGTGACTTCAATTTAAATACATTCGCATGTTCGTTATATTCTCCTTTCGTTTCATTGCTCACATTGGACTCTTCCTGTATAGCTTTATGTAACTTATATCTTCGATTGCTTAAATTTCCAAGATTACTATCTAACCACGGCTCAGATAATTTGTCCGTCTTCTTGATTTTATGTACATGACTTTCAACGGCGTTAAATATGATATAATAGAAATAATACACTGCAACATCTACAATTTATTTAACGTTGAATGTATTCTAGTCTTTCTGTGGCTTCAGCAGTCGTATAATCCACCGAAAGTGCGGAGTGGTGAGGGCTTTTTGTGAAAAAGATTTTGTACATCAATAGTTGCATTTACTGCGTCATAAGCATTTGTGAAAATCAAATCGAACCAATTTCCATGTTGATTGGGTGTTGGAGCTACTTGCTGTAAATCGTTGTCATATAATGTACAACCAAGGTTGAAATCACTGTCTTCTAAAAGATTGAATAGAAGAAGACGGCCGTCAAGTTCGCCACTACAAGTTTTAAATTAGGCCTGTTGAAGTCTCCAAATATTATAATTTTATCTTTTTCTTTGGAGAGTGCAAAAATTGAAGAAAATAATGCACAAATCTCATTATATATTGCTTCATTGGACTTTGGAGGGATATACAATACACCAGCGTACAAGTAAAATTTATTAGTTTGGATCCTAACTATGCCATGCTGAAAAGTTTTATGAGGCGTAGTTGTGACAAGTTCACTTGAATGAGAGTTTTGTACAGCGATTAGCATGCCGCCCTCTCGGGTTAGGCCACTACTGAAGAAGTCTCAATCTTCTCTATAAATACATCAACTCCCATCATTACAATAGGATTCATTCAACCATGTTTCTTTAAATGTAAGGATAGTAAAAGGGCAAGATACATATATGTTAGAGTCAAGAGAGAGTTTGTTTAGTTTTCTCCTCATATCACTACAGTTATAGTAGAAAACTTTGAGGTATCTGGTGATAGTTTGTTTATTATTGTGGACGAACAATTTTTAAATGTTGCTCTCGTGACTTTTGAAGCGAGGATACGAGCATGTATTTTAAGTTCACATGAAAAGGGTAAGTCTCAAGGTCTTTGTTAGTTTGATCAGAAGTTACACCCATCAAGCCCCATCAGAAAACCTTCCCACTGGATTATTACTTTAAAGATGGTCTCTGTTTTGCCATCAGTGAATGTAGTGTCTAAGGCTTTATGCATATAGGCTAGATAGAGTCGGGCAATTTCATATATTTTTCACTCTCACAGTCTTGATAAAAGGTATCTGCTCTCGAGATCGTTGCTGGAGTTTATTATTGCTTGTACATTTGGAGGCATAAGTAAATCTAACAAGGATCGGTTTCCAGGTAGTGAGCTATTGGATGGGCTAGCTAGTTCAATTGTGAGTTTAGGGGATGAAATTTGTACCCTATTTCTTACAAAATTTGGATATTTAGAAGGACTTTTCATTGTGTCCAGTTCAAGAGTCGGACTTTGTCTTAACTATAAAACACCACTATGGTCTTCAGGCTAATTTTTATGGTGAATAGTGCCGTTTACTATCAAGTTGTCAAGGAAAGGGCCAGAAAGGTTTACAATGTTATTAGTAATCGATGGTTGACCCTTGTTAATAGCAGTAGCATGAATGTTCATGGTATTAGTAGAATTTACTTGTAAACTATTGACAGATTTATCGGGTTGTTGATTGTTGTTGACAGATTTCCTTGATTTTCACTGCTTGAAGACCATTGTATTCCAATAGATGCAACCTTTTCCTGATTCGTGGTTAGTAAAAACCGAGGAATATTTGTATGGTATAAATACTTTGAACGATTGCTTGTCCCTATTATTTGAGACTTCTTCGACTCGACATCCTTTGAGTAGCAAATTTGTTTCAAGGAAATATCGGAATCTAGAGATGTTTGCATTCTTTGGTGCCTTTTTAAGAAAAAATATTTCAGATTCCGAGAAATTGGCTAATTCAAAACTTTGATGATTGGTTGCGCTAGCCTCTTTCAGCAACTAGAGCCTTCTGTTCGATTCGTCAGATGTCCAAAAAGTGGGTACTTTATAGATCTGACTTCCAATTTTACGTGCAATATTTGACGCAGATACTGGTTGTTTTCGACTACATGCTTTACAGGGTGGGCCATGAAGTAGTTTCTTTTTAAATCACATGTTATCACATGTTATTTTGGTCATATCACATGTTATTTTGGTCATAATATCATCGTGATAGCATTGTCGCCATATAGCAATCACAAGATGCACCCTTTGGACCAGGCCATCTACAGTTCTTTAAAGAACAAATACGTAACAGTTTGTTCAACGTAAGGTATACGCTAAAAGATGTAGTTCCTCAGCCCAAACAATACCATCTTGTTAACCCAGGCCCTGGACTTGGAAGTGAACGGTATTCTAAGCCCAGATTGTGGCAGTACAAGATTTGTCAGGAAGCTATCTTTGGAAGACTTCAGCTGTGGTGTTGCTGGCTAAATAGCTGCAGTTTAGCTTCTCTGTCTCTCACAAACTGATCAAATAGACCTTAAGTGAGTGTGCAAGAACGAGTATGCTCGAAGGTTTGTAGGATACGGTTGATTGCAGAAATGCTTAGACTTTGTTTAGAACTTAATAGCAAAAAACATTATTTTCCTATACCTGACATGACCATCTGGATTTCGGCCAGGATTTTGGTAAATAATATTGTGTACCTCGTATGGGCACTTCTTTTTATGCCCTGTCTTGTACAACGAGCTCGTTGCTCAGAGTCAGACTGGCGTATCGATGGTGGTGTCCTCGTGGGTATCACAAAGTCCTTTGACTGGCTATCTTGTACAAATTTCGTGCCAGCTCCTCCTGTTAATTATGTACTTGTAAGAGTAACCATTTCATCCAATGTTCATCTTTTGGTCTCTGCCTTGTCAGTCTTCTCTTTCCACGTACATTACATTTCCCGACGAGCTTTCTATCTACATCAATGATAAATACGCTTGAGATATTATCTTCTATGTGATGATTTTAATGCTCATTCTTTGCCTTGGAATCTATCTTCTTGCCCATAAATCGATTTAAACAACCGTCTCTCTGAAGTTTTTTCTTCTTATCTGTCACTTTGCTCACTAAATCAAGTAAATAATATCATCAACGCTAATGACCGCATTCTTGATCAGGTTTTATCAAACTGTTTAAACAATATGTCTGCCATTTTCGACTTAAAACAGCCTGAGTGTGCTCATGTTCCGTCCAATTTCAACCATCCACCGTTAAACATTGATGTTAAATTGTGTAACATGAAGCGCCAGAAGACTGAACAGACTTCAAGATATAATTTCCGTAGATTAAACTTTGTAATTATTGCAAACAATATCCAAACAACTGATTGGTACTCCTTCTTTGCTAATGTATCCTGCAATGGTGCTGTATCTAAATTCTATGTGAATTTAAATACACTAATCAGCAAGCATACACCAATAGTTCACAAATCAAAACGTAATGATGCATCATGGTACCAAGTAAGGATCGAGCTCATCGAGACTTCAAACGTACTGGGTGTCCTGCATCTTGTACAGAATATAAAAAAATTCGTGCTTTTGCCAAATGTCGCATTAAAGCAGCCATGCGTAACTAAACAAAACCTTTTTGGTTTTTCGTTCTTTTTAAGAATATTACGTCACGTATTCCAGATTCAGCACATTGGAATAGCTTCGAGGCTATTGGGCTTTCTGCTATTTCAGATCTTTTTGGCAAATTTTTCTCTAAATTTTTGAGTGCCTCGTCTTCACCTACAAACTACTGCCCTCCATTCTCTTATTCAACATTAGCTATTGATTTCAAGCCACTAACATTGAGCTTCTCATCAGCAAGTGAGATGGGAGCATTGGACCGGGTCCCGATGGGATTCCTGCTATATTTAAGTAAATTACTTCACTTGTTACTTCTTTTTCTACTCCTCTTTCAATTATGTTTAATATAAGTTTAATCAATGGAACTTTCCTTGAAATATGGAAACTTGCACGTAGTGTTCCAATTCTGAAGAATGGTGACCCTTGTAATATTTCCAAATACCATCGTATATCTTTCCTCCCCTGCTTTTCTAAATTGTTGAAGCACTACGTTCACAATAAATTAGTATCATCTCTATCGCAAATTTTTGCTGCCGAGCAACATAGATTCCTTCCTGATCGCTATACTACTACTAATTTACTCAAAATTTGCTGATTCTATTTCTTGTCCTCTAGGTAACCATATGCAATCAATCCTTGGCCCTCTCCTATTTATACTTTTTATCAATGATTTACCTGCTACTTTAAACTCAAAATCCCTTCTTTTCGCAGATGAATTTAAACTATTTAGTACTATCAGTCAAGTAAAAGATTGTTCTCAATTGCAGAATGATTTGTTTACCCTGAAAAATTGGTGTAACTTTAACAATCTTGAACTGAACATATCTAAATGTCATGTTATATCGGATTCCCTTAAACCAGTACAAATCAAATTTACATATTCAAATGGAAGCGAACCTCTTTAAACTGTTCTCAAAATTAACGATCTCGGTATAATGTTCGATCCCAAGCTCAAATTTGATATGCACATTTCAAGCATTAAAACCTGAGCTTTTAGAGTCTCAGGGTTCGTTCTGCGCCATACTTTTATCTTCCAAGATGTATCCTCTGCTGTGCAGCTTCATAATACTCTTGCTGGAAGTATTTTAGAGTATAGCTCTCAAGTTTGGCCCCCACATTTTGAATGCCTTTTTGCTGACCTAGAATGTGTTTAAAGAAACTTCACCCGCTGTCTTTTCAGGGTTTTGTAAAATAATTTTACAAAACCCTACTAGTTTCGCGACCAGTCTGTCCGTCTGTCCGTCCGTGTGTCACAGCAGTTTTTCTCGGAAACTACTTAAGCTAGAAACATCAAATTTTGTGTGTAGGTGCAAAGTGGTGATCTCTTCAAAGTTCAACTACAAAAAAAATTTTATAAGGTTTTTAAGGGGGGTCTCCCCATATAGGAGAGTGACCCCCCGAAAAAAAATTTCATTGAAGGTAGCCGATATGGGTATCTTATAAATAGACATCTACGTACCGTTAAGATTTTATTCAAGAAAACATAAAATTGATAAATCATACTATTACTAACAAAGTTGAGTGAATTGCGACTTCTCACGTATTTGTTGTTGTTGTACTCACCAAGGCCTACATTCCTGATTTTTTTCAGATTTTCCGGATCACAGGTGTCCAATCGCGAGGAGGGGGGGACACAAATTTTTCGTGTATTTCCCCTCCCTGTGCGCCCCTCGAAGCAGATTTTGCCAAACTAAGGCCAGTTTTGAAAAGCTCTCATCAAGATCTTTCATTTGATACCCATATCGGCAACCTTCAATGAAATTTGTTTTTCGGGGGGTCACTCTCCTATATGGGGAGACGAAAATACCACACTAACGATGACGCCGGGTCAAAAGTACCCACTTTGAGTTGTCACACGTGTATCTCACTGGGCGGGTGGCATTGCACTGAATGCAGGGAAGTTGCAGGTAGAGATGGAATGTAACTTCAGCTACACAAGCATTCAAACGCATAATAATTGTAGAAAATAGACTATGACTGTTTAAAATCTCCTCGGGTCAATATGACCCAGCGTCATTGGCGCCAGTTTTGAAAAGCTCTCATCAAGATCTTTCATTTGATACCCATATCGGCTACCTTCAATGAAATTTGTTTTTTGGGGGGTTACTCTCCTATATGGGGAGACCCCCTTAACCCGGCGCCAATGACGTGAAAAAATTACATCGTCAATGACACTGGGTCAAAATGACCCGATTGGTTTTATTAACGAGTTTTTATAAAATTCTAATAAATTATCTAATTTTAATTTAATTTATTAAATCTTCTCGCTTTGTCAATAAAATAAAATGATGAAAATACTAACATACTTTGTAAATAACTTTTTTATTAATTATTTCTTTACCACATGCAAATTCAACTTAAAAAATATTTTTCGATTTTTTTTTACAACAATTGTCGGAAAACTATTTGGAATAATGAACATTGTGAATTCAGGAAGAGATCATATAAACTGCCTATATCAATAAAAAAAATTAGTCTTCTGTTTCATCAATCAGTGACATGGAATTACTACAGTTTTCACAGTACGAAATTACGTGATCGGGGCATATGTAAATGTTACATGAATTACAGGTGTGAATTGTTTTTTTATCCTTTTTGGATGGACATATTTGACATCTTCTGCGAGTGCCGGAGACCTTTTGGGAGGGTTCGCCTTGTTCTATACCTGTGAGATCCGCAATTCTTTTGCGCATCTGTCGAGGCAAATTAGTAAGATTTTTGCGCCAGAGCAAATGTTCCTGAACCATACAAAGACCTAGATTTTTCAAGAAGTGTCTTCTTTTCGTATGCATGTCATTATTATTAGCGCGATAAATTATATTTCCATTTATTCCTGCTATATTTAACATAGCAAAAAAGAGTGTCAAAGGCCATCTTTTTGAGTTTCTGCTAATATTGTACGTTGCACATAGTTCATCAGCCACATCTACTCCACCTTTGGTTGAGTTATAATCTCTGGTTTCTGCTTATCATCTGTGCAGTCATCAATATGATCATCGTGATGTAAACTTGACATCAAAAGAACAACTTTGTTTTTCTTTGGGATATACGAGACTAGAGTTATCTCTTTTCGATGCCCGAAAGTTGATGAGTTTTCAGGTTTACCTCTTGTTGTTATAAATTCAGACGGAATTTGCTTTTTATTTTTGCGTAAAGTACCCACAGAAGTAAGTTTGTGTTTGCACAGAAGATGAGATATCAATTCGTAGCTGGTAAACCAATTGTCAAATGTTACATTACGGCAAGACTTAGAAATTGGCAATACAATACGATCAACCACATCGAATGGTTTGTTGCTGACTGAATATAGGCCACTGGGCTGCTTGCCGGCATAAATTTCCAAATTAACCACGTAGAACGTTTTCGCATCAACTAAAGCAAATATTTTGAGACCATATCTAGCTGGTTTGGACGGTATGTACTGTCTAAATTTACAGCGACCTCTAAATGCTACTAACATTTCATCAATGGTGCAGTTCTCTCCTGGCGCATACATTTTGTTGCACTGTTCGACAAACGTCTCAAAAAGTTCCCGTATGTGCGCTAAATTATCCAGCTTTTGTCTTTCATCACGTGTAGACTCATCATCAAAACGTAAACAGCTCTGTATAAAGTAGAATCGTTGAATTGACATTGTGAGTCTAAATATTTCTACGCCAGTGCCATCTGTTTCCCACAAATCATTCAAGGTTTGTCGATTAGAACGATAAAATCCGGCAATATATAGAAGTCCAATAACTCATGTATCTATGTTTGCTCACATCTGCACATGCCGCTCTTCTTTTTTGGATATGAAAATTGGTATATGTTCGAATTTTGCACAACATCGCACTATTCACAAATAAGTCCCAACATTCTGACACCGATTTGGCACTTTTAGCAGCTGGTTTTACACCAAGTGACTCCGTAATTATATTTTCTGATCTTGTACGTACATTTGGTCGTGCTGGTGCTCTTTCCCATCTTGTTCCATCTCTTCCTTTGAAGAACCGTTGTTGCAAAGTCAATAGATCACGATTATCCAACGAATCAGATTCTGTCTCACTCAAATCGCTTGCATCTTGCTCACTTACGCTGCTATCACTGCGTTCAGACAAGTGATCTTCGTTTTCGATGTCAGAAGCAGGAATCGGATCTTCATCTTGAGAATCTGACTCTTCTAATGCCGCCAAAATACGCTCCGGGTGGTTAGCGAGTGACATTTTTGTGAAAACAACTAAAAACAAACAAAAATCGTTAAAAAAAAAACACTGAACTCACAAATAAATGCATGTCACGAAAATACAACACTAACGATGATGCCGGGTCAAAAGTACCCACTTTGAGTTGTCACACGTGTATCTCACTGGGCGGGTGGCATTGCACTGAATGCAGGGAAGTTGCAGGTAGAGATGGAATGTAACTTCAGCTACACAAGCATTCAAACGCATAATAATTGTAGAAAATAGACTATGACTGTTTAAAATCTCCTCGGGTCAATATGACCCAGCGTCACTGGCGCCGGGTTAAATACCTTATAAATTTTTTTTTGTAATTTAACTTTAAAGAGATCACCACTTTACACCTACACACAAAATCTGATGTTTCTAGCTTAAGTAGTTTCCGAGCAAATCTGCTGTGACACACGGACGGACGGACGGACGGACGGACGGACGGACGGACAGACGGACAGACGGACAGACTGGTCGCGAAACTAGTAGGGTTTTGTAAAATTATTTTACAAAACCCTAAAAATGGATTCTAAATAAATAAATAAATATAAATTGAGAGTCTGTCTCATCAAAACCTACACCATCAACTCAATCGTGTGAACTTCGAACGTACTTCGAAGCCTGCCAAGGTTTCAGCGGTACGGAGATGGTATGAAAGTTAAATTGGAGCCATTCACGTATGAGGATCACCTCGGCGCTATAGTATAAAGCAACTAAGTTCAAAGCATCTTTTCTGTTAACCCAAAACGTCAATTTCAGTTCGTCTTTTCAATCCTAGTCCATGCTTCATTTAGGGTCATTTTCCGTACTGTCTGTAGCAAATTGTGGTTGATAAATGTCCGTAAAGGACTGCAGCGATAGTTTGCTGCCTCGGCGAAAGAGGATGGTGAGATCCGCCGAGATTGACCTTGTTTGAGGACGCGTGAATGTGCTGGCACGCTAGCATTGTGGTGTCCTGGGTAGGCTCTTTTCCCCAGCACAAGGACCCACTACAAAAAATTTCGCATTCACGAATTGAAGCAATCTAATGCCGATCGAATGGTGTTGCGGCCAAGGTAACCTACTAAGGGTTCAAATTGCTTATGGCCAAGGTAACCTACTAAGGATTCAAATTGCTTATAGCCAGTAACAAACTGGGTCGGGGGAAAACAGACGGACTTAAAAGCAGACTTTGTCGTTATCGACGATACTTATGGCCCCCAAATAAGAGTGGGGTATCTAGGTGGAAGCAGTGCCCCCTCGCATCCTCAATACCAGATCAAGATCCAAATGTAGACGTGGCCATATATTTCCCATTTTAAGTGAAAACCTCATACGCTGTGAGGCGACTGTACGTATGGCGTGGAATGGGGCTAGCAGAACAGGTTACGCGAACTATATGTTCAAAGCCAACGTTCTTACGCCTTCCACACAATTTACCGCGACGACAAATGGCAAATTCGGTGAAAGACGTTTTGTGATTCACAACAAAAATATCTGTGCACGTAACTCGCACAAGACTCGTCTTCCGTGGCGAGGTTTCTTCGCGACTCCCTTTATTATCAGTCGTCACCTTGTGAGACTACTCACAACGGCAGTTTACAAGCCTTCCATCCAATCACAATTGCATTGTGGAAGTGCAATTCGTAGATAAGCTCAGTTGTAAAGGGGTTACCGTGTCCAAATTTCAATTGCAAATTTAAATGATTATTATTTTTTTAAATTTACAATTGAAATTTGGATCAGCATTATGGTGGTTTTCGAGAAGTTAGCTTGGGTGACTGCTCGGTTACTACAAATCCGGGATTTTCATTTTCTCGAGTATGTGTGGGCGGCACTTCCCCAAAGAATACCAACCACCAAAAATAATCCTATCGATCGGCATCTCCCTGCGTCTTTAAGAGTTAATAAATTACTTAAAATAAAGCACTTAACAAAAATTTTGATCGTCACAAACTTACATGCCTTTCATTTTCCTGCAAACCGAAAACCATTAGCTCTTTAATAGCTCTATGGAAAAAAGAATAATAGCTCTATATTTTTCTAAGAACTCCCTATTTATTCCCTTTTCTCTAACATTATATAAGGAAACAAAAACTTATAATCAAACACACTCACACAAACATAATGAACATAATAGTTTCACAAAAACTTTGGCATTTGGATTAATATCCCGTAAATATAAACGACTCTATCCTAAGATGAATCTTATTCAGGAACAAAAAATAAATAGCCCGTCAGCTAATGGACATTTAATTATCGAATCGGGAATACACTGGAAAACTTTTCTATCATCTTGTCCAGTTTTTCTTCGTTGAATTTCCGTTGAAATTTGTGTAATTAATGAAGCACGCTGTGTTCCAGTTACTGGCCAAATTGGAATTGATGAATTGCAAACCACAAAGTGGAAAGGTAGGAAAAAGTAAAATTGTGGGTGGTATAAAATAAAGTTTCTTGTTTTTTAAAAGATTGGTTTTTATGCATGTTTTAATTGCCAAGTAGAATCAAATTGATGTGTTCGGCGAAATTTATGCAATGGAAGCCAATTATTGCAGTGGGAGTGATGGCTAACTTTTCAAAGGGAGATATTAAGCAATTAGAAAAATAGATTTCTATTCATTTAAAATCAAGTTTTGTGTTTTCTAGTTTTCTTTTTTGTTAATTTCAGTTAAATGTAGAGAGGGTCCATTCTGGAATAATGCTCATATATTTTTTTAAATTACATGAAAAGATTCTTTGAAACATCTTCCACCTTAATGTGTACATATGCTTAGTAAAATATATTCTTATTATGAAATCCACTCTCATATCATGTATTTTAAGTGCTCCAGAACAGATGTCTCCAAACATCAATAGATAATCAATAGGATCCATTAACAAATCTGAAACAACTTCAAGTACACCTGGCGCCTAACCAGAACCAAAGGTCAAAGTTAGCCGAAAGGGAAAAGTTTCAAACAAGGCAGGAGTAATCTGAACAATCACTGCTACTTAAACCCATCGCACCCTTCATACCCTCTTTACTTTAAGCCAACTTTTAATGCAAAAACTTTCCGGGAAAGATTTCAACTTCCATTTTATCACAACATAGGCGTTGCGTCTCACCTCGCCTCTTCACACAACATTGGTTCCTTTGGCCCATTACTCACTCGATCATAAAAAATCATTTATTACCTCGTTTCGCATAAAAACTACCCTCATATATCAACAGCGTGGAACGTTAAATAATTTTTAATATTTTCACGCCGGAACCAGGAACTTATCATTATAATTTATCATCGGTGGAATTCAGTTCAGTATTGCACGAGTATAGTATCTACCAGAATATAGCTTGGCATTGAGAATATTTTCCGTCACGAGATTCGTTGAGACGAGGATACCGACGGGTCGTGGGGTTTCCTGGGATTCAGTAAACAAACTTTTCAATTAGAGACGAAGCCGTAGCCAGTTTGTTTGGGATCGTTCTTGATGCAAAACAATGAAAACAACTAGAAGAAATAGAAAGAGTGAAGATGTTCTGGGAAAGGATGAGAAAGGACGAGCGAGAGACAGTCCATTAATAAAACAACTTCCAAAGATAGCCGTTGAAAAGTGAAAGAGTGTTTTAATTCAAAAGTTTTCATTATCCTGTGAAATAATTATAATCTATGGAAGAAAGCGGAAAATTTATTCAGATTTGGCTAAACAGTTTTTAGATGCTAATGATTTGAGAGAAGCATAATTTATCAGCTATAATAAAATATTGGTCGTACAAATTTTAAGCACTTACATATAACTTACAACGTCTTCCACACATACAATAAAAGAAGCATAATGTTACGCGGATTTTCCTATTCAATTGGAAAGTGACTTTCTTGTCCTTTGCAATGATTGTTTTATTTATTCCGGTAATTGTATCACAATAAACGAATATGGAAATCAAACAGTTCAAAAAAAAAAAAAAATTCTGAATATTCGTCAATTGAATGAATATGGAAATCAAATAGGTCAAAAAAAAAAAATTCTGAATATTCGTCAATTGAATTATAACGCTATTCTTGAAATTTTCATGACATCCGAAGAAAATTGGTATGCTTAAATTGATATGGAATACAAGTTTATACATAACATCCACCACGAAATGCTGCATTTCCATATGTTTGAAATGGCTATATCTCACTTGATGGCGAATTAATTTCAATAAAATGCCGTGGGCATAAAGGCCTCCTGTTAGTGTACATAATTGAAAATTTTAAGAAGTTCAAGGATGTTGTTTCGATTTTAGGTATCGAAATCTATAATCCATAGGCATTGCTTAATGCCGAAAGGATTTACATAAAGAAGACAAATGAAGGATATTCCACGGTTGTCCAAAAGTTCGTTAACATTTAAATTGGTAATGTGGGGCAGAGGGGTTACGCATCGAAAGAGCGGCCAATGGAAATGGCTTCGTTCACCGGAGCAGAGCGTGCATTCTGCGTACGTGAGTACTATTGAAACAACAAATTGTGCAGGAATTAAAGCTTCAAGATCATGCCCGCAAGCTGCAATTTGCTGATGAAATTTTCAAGAAGTTCACCAGCTTCACCAACATTATGTTCTCAGACGAGGCCTACTTTTACCTAAATGTATATGTAAACAGGCGAAATTGCAGGCACTGGAGTGACACCAATTTGCAGTTGAAGCATTAAAAATTCCCGCATTTAAACAAAGTCCTTGTATGAGCAGCTTTGTCGGCAAGAGGAATTACTGGTCCATGATTTCATGAAGACCAAAAAAGAGATCCGGTTACAATGAATACAAAGTGGTATATTGCAACTCTACATAACTTTTTTTGCTCCAGCGTTACAGGATTTCAATGATTTTAAGCAACATATGTATGTGGTTTCTATAAGATGTCACACCTCCAATAAGTCATTGAATGCAGTTTGCTTAATATTTGGGTAAAAAGTGTAGTGAAGTAAGCAGATAATCATGCCCGTAAAGGACTGTAGCGATGGTCTACTGCCTCGGCGAGAGAGGATGGTGGGAATCGCCGGGATTGGCCTTGTCTGAAGACGCGTAAATGCACTGGCAGGCTAGCATTGCGGTGTCGTGGGGCAGGTTTTTTTCCTCAGCACAAGGACCCACTACAAAAGAAATTTCGCATCCACAAATTTCAAAGTTCGAATGAATATCGACCCAAGTAGAGCCTGGGGTAACCCACTATGGGTTAAAAATTGCTGACTCAGAGGACAAACCGGGCCGGGAGAAAACAGACGGACTTAAAAGGGTTATTACCAAAGATACTTATGTCCCCCAAATAAGAGTGGGGCATCAAGGTGGAAGCGGCGCCCTCTCGCACTCCTCTAGCTGGATCATGATCCAAATGTAAGCGTGGCCATATATTTTCCATTTAAGTAGAAAACTCATACAAACATAATTTGCATCAATTTTTCCTTTAAATAAAAAATATAAACGTCGCAAATTTACGTCATAGTATTATGCGACGGAATCACATAACCCTATGCCACAAACAGGCACGTAAGCGGAATGCCACCTTACCCTGCAAGAGCACCTGTGAACAAATGAAAAGGGGTGAGCTAGTCATGTATCCGGTAATTGAAAACCCTAAAAAAAATAACATTTCTGTTGAAGATTTACTGCAAACGTTGCATTTTCCTCATTCAGGAAAATGCAACGTGAATATTTCGGAAACGACACATGTCTGACCGCAGACATAGCGTCAGCAAAAATCATCTATTTAAACTTCTCGCATACGTGACGTCGCCCCCCGTCAATCTATGTAATTTACGTAAACGACGGTAACGCGAGTGAAATAATAAAGTAATAATTGTTTTCCTGTTAAAAGTGTGTTTCATTCAACTTCTGTGGAATTAATTATTTTTTTTTATGCTCGCCTACGCCTCGCTACGAAACTAGCTTGCTCGATGGCTAGCTCATTATAGCGGAGGGGCCAGCCAACGTGGCGGGTCCCATACCCGGTCAGGTTTGACGAAAGGAAATACCGAGTTTTAAGCATAATTCATCACGTTTTTTTTATTATTACCAAATACAAAGTTTGAAAGTAATGTTATTCAATTTGAATTGATTTGTCAAAGAATTATAAATTTTTAGAGAAAAACGTTATAATAATTTCAACTTCACTTAGAAACAAATTAATACGTAACAATATAATTCATTGCCACATATTTTCTTTTTTTACATTCGTTGGTATTTTCATTTTATTTTCTTCTTCCAATTGAAATGTTAAAACGTTTATATGCTTCGTAAAGCAAAATTTAAACCAAAATAAGATAGAGAAGAACAATAAAGAAGTGGAGAGTGTGTAAAGCTTGTTGGTAGTACATATAATCGATAAATGGACATGGATTGTCTGACATCAGTATCTTGTAAAAAAACTAAGAACAATCAGTAATGAGAAAAAATAAACAAGTGAAACCAGCAGTAGCATTAACATCTAATCGGAAGAGTAGCATTGAAATTTACGCTGTTCCATGTTCTCTATATTAATCTAGATGCGAAAAAATTTATAATGTAAAAACCACAGCTTTGTTCCATTCCAATTTTAACTTTGATTTCTTCTCTTTACTTTATTCGTTGATAATCTAGTAAATAATTTAAAGAAAACAGGGTACTCACCCAACATACTTGCCGGGCGCCCGCTGATAATGTGGATGATGCCTGAAAAATAATTCCAAACTTCAATTTTGATGTTTGTTGCGAATGCCTTCACATAATTATTACGCTTGACACTTAATTGACATAGGGGGGAGGAAAAATTCCAAATATCAACTTCCTTAATCATACATGATGCCGAGACAAGCTGCTCTCGATCAACTAAGTTAAAAAATGGTTCCATTTAGGGTTTTGATATGGAGATCCCAGCTTCGCAATCCATTGTATCTATTGGGGACGTCCGACACAGTACAGTGACAAGTTCCTCTTCAACCTAGCAAAGACCGCAACAATCGAAAGGCTAAAACGTTTTGTTCGAAGTCGGTGCCGCGCGACGAAGCCGAGTCCAGCAATAATAAATTTATTAAATAAAGCAGTTGTGAGATTATCACGTAGGCACACTCGATTCGCACTCCACTATGCACAGTTTAGCCAGCAAGCTTGTGAACACGTATTGCGCTGAGAGTCCATGTCAGCGAACGCTACTTCAACTGAAGATAATTTTTCGCTTTTCACTAGCCTGCTGAGTACGAGCTTTGTCGATTTTTCGTTTTCCCCAACGCTGTGACTTGCTGGGTTGGCTGATTGAAAGTTGAGAGTGGTTGCAGCAATTGCAGCAAAATTGAGGACTTCAATCGCAGTTATGCGATTTCAATGCACTTTGACCGGAACTGCGCCCACTTATATTTTGTGTTCATTCGAAATACGACACACATTTATCGACCAAAACACGAAGTAGCTGCCCTGCCAATTAGTTCTCGGCGCCAAACTGATTCAAGTTACCCGCACGCAACCCTCCACTGGTACTAGCGCTGGCGATCGTCGCTCGGTCGGGTTTTCCCTACACTTCACTGAGCCAATCGGCTGTACACTAACGCTCGGTGACACACCGGAAATCTTTGCACATCTTTTCACCAATTTAGTCCAAATTTCCACTTATTTCTGCTTACTCACTATACTGTACGATTTCCATCATTACCATCGAACGACGTTCGTACTCACGACACTTTTTGTGCAACTTTGCCCGACAAATTCTATTTTCCTTCATTAGTCAGAAATAAGCTTCAACATGAGAACTTCATCATTGCTGTCAGGAGCGACATTCGATCGTCACAATGTTCAAACATTTTTCACGTTACCGAATGCACGCCAGGGCGATACAAACTCAAGGGAAATACATACGGTGCAGACCACTTTCGATAATGCTTTTTCGATCTGTTTCCCGGGATCCTCCAAATATTTCACGATAAGATCACAAAAAATGACAACGAGTGATGAACTGACGGGCGCTTCCTCCTCTTTTTTCGTGGCATCCGTGCTGTGTCGCGATCTCAAGCAGACTCCTCGTCTCGATCCGCCGAAGCGGATCTTTCCAGCCATCGTACTGTACATGTGACAACGGTGATTTGTGACGAGCCTCTTGCTCATCCACAGTAGATTGCATTCGGCAATTCAATCCGTGGATGAGCTGCATTATATCAGTGTTCTCATGTTTGAATTTTAATTGCAGATTTGAATTATTAAAGTAATTTAAAATAATAAAATATGGAAAAATTTAAATCATAATAAAAAGATAAACATCATAAATAATATCAATGTGAAGAAAAATTTAACTTCAATAGATGAAAACAAAACAATATAAAATTTAAATATATAACACAAGAATAAATTTTTTTTATAAATTTCATAATTTATGAAACTATAAATTTGAATAATTAAGTTTTTCCAAATCTGCAATTAAAATTTTGATCAACGGTATGCCAGTTTTTGAGCAGTTTGCTTAGGCGACTGCTTGGTTACTACAAAAGTTATATCAAAAAGAGGTGACATTAACTAGCCAGCTCGTAACTCAGACTTATCTCCACTGGACTACTTCTTTTGGGGATACCTTAAAAGTTAAATTCATAACAACAACCCAGGGCCTCTTGAAGAATTAAAATCAAATATCCGAGAAGAAATTCAAAACATTTCACAAAACACTTGTAATTGAAAATTTCCGCTCCAGGTTGCAGCAGTGTCAAAATAATCAAGGGTCACATCTAGATGATATTATTTTTAAGAAATAATTTCCCATTTCGTGTACTTTTAAAATAAATAAACAGTTTTTATCTGATGTGACTATTTTTTTTATATCATCGTTTGATTTATAAAAAGCTTTTTCTTGAAAAGCCGTCAGGCCTTGCTTTGTAGTTTAAGCAGACACGTTTCGATTCCTTTGAGCCATCTTCACTTTGAGACACTGAAGATGGCTCAAAGGAGTCGAAACACGTCTGCTCACACAACAAAGCAAGGCCCGATGGTATTTCAAGAAAAAAGAGAATTGGTCTACGGATATCAAATCTACGTCTAGAGCTCGTTGCCGACAGATGTGTTTTCACTTGTTCCTATCACTAGTTTTCAAAAATAAGATATTTTTAAAAATGTCAGTCAAAAATTATATTTTGTTGGAAATCATCATATCATCAAAGCAGCTGAATCAAGAAATTTTTACTAATATCATCATTTGATTTCAATACCTAAGAAGCGAAGAATATCAAGGCAAATTCGGAACCGCTGGTATAGGAGTATTCGACGGGTTCTCAGCATTGGCGGAATCCAGGAAAATGTCAAACAGTAAGCTGGTGACTATTATCATAGCCCTCTACAGAAATTTGACATTGAAAAGCTCTAAACGGCGTCTATGGCGAAAAATATCACGGAGATTTTCGACAATCAGTTGGCTCTCATCCTATCAGACACATTGCTGAAAAAAAGCACGAGGATGAAAGTGAAAGTGAAAATTAAGACTGTGGTAGAACTGAAGATCGGATATCAAGCCCAGGGTAAAAGAAATGCTTGTTTCGATGATGAGTCTCAGAATGCGTTAAACAAAAAGAATCAATCGTACCAAAAATATTTAGGTAGAAAAACTAGGACGAAGAGAGATCACTATGAAAATCTCAGAAGAGTAGGGAATAAGATAATTCAAACTAAGAAGAGAACATACTATGACAACCAATTGACCAACAAGACAAGTATCTAAAGTAGTGAAAAGTCTGAGACGAGGTTATCAGTCCAAGTCCAGGTTCTGCTGTTATGACATCAGCAACATCATTGCTGATGAAAACAGGATCATGCTTCCAGAGCCTCCTAGATCATCCGCTCAACTCTGTTGATCAATACAGATATTCCTGGAGAGCTCCCGTTGGCCCCACATACTCTGGATGAAGTTTATTCTACCATCAAAGTCAAAAAGAACGATAAAGCGTCAAGCATCGATGAATTAAATTAGATCATATGCCAACAGTATTTTTGGGGAGTATCAAAGTGGTTTCAAAGCAGGTAAATCTACGATAGACCAATTGATCACTGGGAGCTCAAAATAGAAGTATACTAAAATTTCGTGGACAGTATTGATTGTAACGTACTGTATCAAATAATGCTTTGCTTTGGCATCCCAGCCAAATTAGTCCGTCTAACTAAAAAAACAATGACTTCGATAACCTCCTAAGTCCGCATCAATAACGGGTCTTGAGGAGAACGATAGGAGCGAAGCTAAATGGGAACCAATGGTGAATTCAATACAACTATGAGCTGTATGAAATTTCAGATGAGCCAGATTGTAAGACTGCGGAGGTGGAAAGGGCTGGCTGCATGAATCGTATGGACAAACAATGAATACACAAAAGAGTATCTGTTGGAAGAATTGAAGGCCAGAGGCCAGTTGAGAAACTGAGGACTCAGTCAAGGAAGACAGTTCATTGCTGCTCAGATTCCGAAATCGAAGGACGTGGTCAATGCACTGAAACAGTTGAAGGCGGTTGTTACAGGAGCGAAGACCCCAGAGGAGCTGTGTTCCAGTTGAGCTCATTAAGTATGGTGGCAGCGATGTTCAGAAAGTTATCTGGCATATTTGGCAACAAGAACATATGCTGATCGAGAGGAGCCAATCAATTTTATTCCCTATCCAGAAAAAGGTTATAAGCTAAATTGTGAAAAGTATAGAGGCATATCACTTTTTGTGTGTCGTACAAAATATTTTCAGTGATCTTTGAAAATGAAATCAGATCATATGCCAACAGTATTGTTGGGAATATCAAGGTGGCATTACAGTAGGTATATTAACGATAGACCAATTGTTTACTGTCAAGCAACTACTTGAAAAATGATGGGAGTGATGTACACGAAATTTTCGTTGATTTTAAGTGAGCATATGACAGTATTGATCTAAATATACTATATCAAATAATGCTTTGCTTTGGTATCCCAGCTAATTTAGTTTCCCTGGTCAAAGTGACAATGACTCAACAACCTCCCAAGTCCGCATCAATAACCAACTCACGAATGCCTTTGACACCAATAGCGGACTAAAACAGGGAGATGGGCTGGCCTCATTACTATTTAATTTTGATCTGAAATATTTCATAAGAAAGTTACCTGTCAATACAAGAGATATGTTACAATACAAGTATAGCCAAGTGCTAGCCTATAAAGGCAACACCAACATTATGTCATGGTTGCTGACAACCGCCAAAGAACTTTCCCTGAAATTTGATAGTGGGAAAAACTAGTAGGGCTGCAAATCAATGAGAATAAAACAAAGCTCATGACGCAGTCGAGGAAAAATACCGTATGCTTCTTTGGTAACTCCTCTATACAGATTAAATGACTAAACTTCAGATGCTATTAAATCCATGTTTACCTATTGGTGTCGTTATACATCTATATATTTAACCACGGCGTAGTAAATCCTATAGTTTGTACTGACTACAGCTAACCTTTATTAAAAACTCGTTTCAAAGTATACCAGTAAAATTCATCTTTCTCACGCCGACTTTTACCGAACAACTTCTCCATTGACCTGCAATACTAATATGACTATTCTTAGCTTAGAATTACTGAGCTTAGTTATATATCCACGACAATTTTTAAGGCTGCCAAATATATCTTACATGTAAAGGGTAATTAGGGACATAAATATTTTGTATCTTTATATAAATGCACCCTTAAGCTTTGTTAATGAACTGTTGATATCAAAACGTGAGTTACAGTAAACATTTTTATTATTGTAAAGTCACGAACTACTAACGTTTAAAAATTATTAAAAATTACCAGCAAAATTCTAAGTTTTTGGTTGCAGCTTTAAGAGCACTTACTACAATTTCAGGTCGTAATAATCGTCCCACCCTACAGCCTGTGTGTGCTATTGTGGATAAGTTCGAGTCCACATTGACTCTATTTGAACTCTTAGTGCCGAAAATATGTCGTACCGCTCGAAGCGAAGGACATATCACAGCCGTAAGTGTATCGATTCAAAATGAGCCAAATCAGTAGATTTCACGTCGTTCTCAAGAATTAGGTATCGCTCAAATGACACTGTGGTGTATTTTACGAAAATATCTTGGCCCACATGGTTACAAATTCAAATTGACTCCAGAGCTAAAGCCACTTGATCATTCGAAACGACGAAACTTCTCCCATTGTGCTCTGGCAAAGCTTGAAGAAAATGAAAAATTTCATCAAAAAATTATCTTCAGCTATGAACCTCATTTCTGGCTCAATGGCTTTGTCAATAGTTAAAATTTGCATTATTAGTCAGCAACAAACCTACAAGCGCTTCTTGAAAACCATTGCACCTGCAAAAAATTACGGTTTGGTGCGGTTTTCATGCCGGAGATGTGATTGGGCCGTATCTTTTTGTGGATGAAAACGACCGTCATGTTATCGTCAATGGAGAGTGCAGTCGTGTTATGTTTGTGGACACAATTTGATGAGCTTGACGTCAACGATATGTAGTTTTAACAAGACGGAGCCACTAGCCACACAGCACGCCTCACAATCGATTTATTGAAAGGAAAATTTGGTGAACGCTTTTTCTCGAGAAATGGTCCGGTCGATTGGCTGCTTCGATCATGTGATCTAATGCCATTGGATTTCTTTTTATATGGCGATACCATGTCACTGGTCTGTGCCAACAAGCCAACAAATTTAGATGAGCTAAAAGACAACATTCAATGCGAAATTGCCAACGTTCCGGTCAAAATGTGTGTCAGAGTTGTAGGAAATAGGGTCCAAAGGTTTGACCGCTGTAAACGGTCCGTGGTGGTCATATGACCGAAATCGAATGTCATACATAAAATGTAATGCTTACACTGCACCCACAAGAAGTTATATTTCTGTGTTTTATTAATAGATAAAATTGTTATGTCCTTAATGGAAAACCCTTTACTTAACAATAATTCCCATATTGATTAGTACTAATTCCTACTCAATTCCGGTTTTTGCAAAAATTATCAACCCATCACTGATTGGTTTTTTGAATTAATTTTTTTGTTATATTTGTGTTTTTTCTCTTCTTTTTTCCCCCTTAAAAAGATTAGCTTATCTAATCTAATCTTTACCGAGAACCCCTCACCAGTGTAACTTTCCATTCCTAAATGTGACTCTCCCTTCATATTTTCGTCATCTCTACTCATGCCTCTGAATTCTGTTTTACGCCTCTAGAAAATTAAGCAGAATATTAAAGAGAGAAAAAAGAATAAAGAAGGCAAAGATTAGGAAAGAAACAAAAGAGCGGAAAATGATAAAGAATTAAATAACCTGAAACCTCCTTAATGAAATGTATTCAAAAGCTACGCAATACCAGCAGATGAGGAAGTATAATCCATTTCAATGGTTTCTGTTGTGTGCCGTCTTAATGCTCACCCTGTACCTCACTGCACATAGTATCTTTTGCATGCCATGTATCTACATTTTCGCTGTTCATGTCATGTAACTTAAAAAGAGATGAAGACTCAAATTTTTCTGTTTTAAAAGGACCCAGGTACTCTGGAGCCAGTTTAATTGAGTAAGTATTGTGTCGCGTCCGGCAATACAAAATTTCACCTCCAGAAAAGTACATCAGGCTGAAACAGAGGATGTTTCCTCCGTAGATTATACTGCTGATTTCCTTTCCACGCAGCCTCCTTAAAGCACTTTATAACCTCCTCTCTTACTTCTCGGAGCTTCTTTGCCCGCTCCAATGGGCTATGCAAAATATCTTCATTATCAGCTGATCTTGGTCCCTTCCGTGTAACCACCATCTCCCGACCAAAATTTATGAAATAAGGCATGTTGCCCATTGCCTTATGCATGCACGTTCACAAGGCACAACCAATTTTCGAAAGATGCTCGTCCCATTCCCCGTGGTTATTTCCCACATACGCTCTCAGCAATCGTTTGATGGTTTAGTTAATTCGTTCTGCAGGACCTGCTTGCGGATGTTAATATAGTGTAAACTAGATATTGCCACTATACTCGGCCACCAAGTTATGCAATTTTTTCCACCTGATTTGTACGCCAGTGTCACACACCACCAATGCAGGAACCCCAAACAACATGAACACTCTTTCTTCTTTAAGCTTAGCTACATCACATGCAGTGGCTTTTCTCAGGGGAAAAATAAGAGGCATCTTAGTGAAATAATTGACCACAGTGGTCCAACTAGATCCGGCCATAATATTTCCTATGTTTTTTTGGCCTAGTCCGTCTCTATCTTTGTTGACTGGCAGGTTTTCTTTTTGCGACGTACCAACAAACATTTGCTTTCATTTCGGACCAGTAGAATTCTTGAACTATACGGTCATAAGTTGTGCTAATGCCCATATGCCCCGCTATTGCATCACACTGGTATTTCAATTGTTGCCACCAAAACTCACACTTCCCACATGATACCCTGAAACTAGCCTCTCCCAGATGTGATATCTTCACTTGAAGGATTTTCAAGTGTTTTCAAGATCCCCGGTAACTAATATTACGTTGTCCAAGCATACCTAAAACACTTTCTCAAAGCCTTGCCACATTATAGGAGCATTGTATAAGCTAAAAGGCATACGGTTGAAGTGAAACTACCCCCGTTCAGGTAATGTTGCAGGCCGTGAAAATTTTACTGCTCACTATAAGAATTTGCCAATAGGTGAACGAAAAGAGGTTTTGGGCTGCCTGCAGTTTATTCAACGTGGAGGACATATATGGAAGTGAATAGGCATCCCGCTCGAATACACTGTTTAACTTCTGGAAGTCCACACAACGGAACTTTGGATGGGCGATGACCATGGACTTTCAAACGGTTCTACCCCTCCCAGCGGCAATATTTCATCAAGCTTCTAATTGATATGTGCCTGCTCTAACCGAGAAATGGGGCAGTAATACTGTTAAAAGGATTCAGCCGATGTCTTGATTGTCTGCACCACTATTCTAGTACATCCCAGGCCGTCCTCTATTAACATGAACCCCTCCACTTTCAATGCTTCAAGGGTTGACTCCACAGGAAGAGGCTTGCTCTCTGTTGCAGAGTCTCATAGGCTGAATTCCAAAAAATCCCTGCTAAGCTCCAGGATGACCTAAAATGAATGCAAAATAGGTCCGTACGGAGCCGCGAGCACTACTAAGATCTCCATCCACCAAGTTATTTTCTTCACCGTAACTGGTAACCAGGCTACCAACGCAATTGAGAAACACCCCAAATCCGCTAATTTAATGACTGATTGCTTCACCCCTTAAAGTCCCAGCCTGTGCGTGCCCAACAATTTCGAATCGGGTTTGTGTTGCCCGGAATCTAGTAACCCTACTATGGCTCGACCAAACACTTCCACCTGTATAAGTGGACAAATATCCCTCCTGCCTCCTCCAGGATACACTCAGTCCAGGATCCTCTTACAATAAGTGCGCTCTGGTCGTTCGAACCCTTATGCCGCCTAGTGGGCACGATCCTCATATTCCGAGAATCATGATTCTGCCTTTGCTTGCCTCTATATGGTCTTGCCAGATTTTGAAGTCCACCAGCCGATCTTGACAAACAGTCAGGATATGTAGTTTTTCTCACCTCTATCTGGCAACAAGCGTGGGACTCACTGCTGGCCCTGAAGGTATGTCCGCTTATCTTACAATCCCAGCAATGTGTTTCTTTTTCAACCTCTTGTAATGCTGCCCCTACGCACCTGGCTTGACTTTTCTCCCTTCACATATGGTATGGTAAGTCACCAGAAGAGACTCTCTATTGCAGTCACATATACTTCTATTGACTCCTCTCTCCCTTGAATCTGATGTCAAATTTTCTCCAAGAAGTCTGGTGAGAGAAATTCCACGCGTAACTTCTTCTGTATTTAATCCCAGCCCTTATGTAGGTATTTGATTGACCTAAACTAGGTTAGTGCTTTTACTCCAAACAAGGCCACGGATGAATGAAATGAATGAGCTTTCAATACTCCTTTTGCCTCTTGAACCAGACAACTCATCCGGATCTTGTGCAAAATTATGACATAGCTTGCATGCACATATGTATATGATGTACGGGAAGAAACTCCGCTAGAATTCGACCATCAGAGAATTCAAAACATATGACTTACAAGTAGAACTTCTGCTAGAATTTTGTTCCCAATTTTGCGACACACGTACTTATATGAGAACTTTCGAGCGAAACATAATCAAACGGAGAACTGTCTAATAGCTGTCATCACATAACAGTTGATCAGCTGTAGTGATAAAATAGATGGTGGAGACTTTTCAAAAAGCTTCAGTGAAGGTGGTTTGAGCCTGAGTAGCCCCAGTTATTTAATCTTTGTTACCATATTAAAGCTCCACTGAAATGGAACCTACTTTTGCAAGCCAGCAACATTTCTGGTGCAAAAGAGTAATAACCAGGGACTGGCCATTAAATGATGAGGTGTAGTATTTTAGATGGGTGTTAATTGTTCCGTGAAGGGCTTCAGCGGTAGTCTGATGGGATATGTGTTAAAAATTTAGAATGAAAACAAGGAAAAAGGAAAGTACTTGCTCACTCCTTCAACGAGCACTCTAGATTGGTGTGGATAAGAGTGCCTGAAACTTCACAATTACAGCTAGTAGCTTTTCCAACGTTTTGATGCATGAATTCTATTATTTTACGAATTAACACAGCTAGAGGGATGTCATATCCCCTTGTAACCCAAAAAATTATTAAACAAGGTTTACATTTCAATTAGCTCCCTACTAGTATTTACAAGACTGCATTAAAACCATAAGCCAGCACGCGTTGCATAGAATCTGAGAATCTGACTTTAATATGATTGCCGAACAAAACGAAAGAGAAAATAATTGTATTCGCATCCAAGCTCATCACCGCAGAAGGAATCAACCATTTTATTACTGTTGCCATTGACGGCACGTCACCTATTCATGCTTCCCTCCTCGGATAGTTCTTCCCTCCTCGAATACTGCAGAGGTTCCTCTTATTGGTATTTGATTATCCAGAATTGATAGGAAATTCAAACACTGTCAAGTACGCTGAAAGCGTACAGCGCCGAAGGAAGCTGCAAGCGAGCGTGGTTAATGGTTTCATAATTCTCGTCGCTCACGAAGATCTGTCCGAAAATTTTCTCTATCGTAAAGCGTTGCCATCAATGCAATAATACATCGTCCATAGCCCTTTAGATCCCAATTATGCCGTACAAATAAGCGCATTTTCCACTCCTCTCTACTGCTGCAATAGCAAGTCCTATTGCATTCCAGTCACCTCCACATAGTGCACTTCTAATTGAATTCACAATTAACTCATTGCCTTACACCTCCTTCACTACCCTTGTCCGTTATCTTCCTTTTCCAGTCCTAAACCCGCAATTTAGTCAATAATTATTAGTTTGCAAAAAAAAACCACAATTTGAAGGGGTCAGCATTTGCTCTGCTTTCAACAAATTAAGTTCCACACTTTACTCTTCCGTTCATCATGGATGTTCCAATAGAAATTGTAGGGAAAACGCTAAGTCGTGGGCCCTTTTAGATACCCCTTAACCAACTCACATCCTAAATCACGTTCTCGGTCGACTTTACGAGATTTCGAAATTCCACTCCCACTTTGGTTTACTCAAAAATTTTCGATCTCGCGACGGTGATTGAAAGGGAATTTCACTCTTTCCGGCAATTTGGAGTGAATGCAAACAATGGGGGTCTGCTTTTTACACAACGATTTTTTTTTCGAATGGTTTCCACGTCATACGACTCCGTTACCCACCGCAACCAAATCCCTCCAACGAAACAAACGTTAACACTCGATCGACTTACAGAATCAAACGAGAAACTCATTAAGATTCACACGGAAACCTTTCTTACTTTACACTTTATTCTGACCGTTTTTTTTTCGTTCCATTTTTCCGTCTTTTCTTCAAATCCCTTCTCAATATTCAATCGAACCGTTGCCATCCGCGATCGACCAGCAACTCCACGAGACCAAACATTGTCGTGGATGTTTTGACAGAAAATATAGGAAAAACGCTAAGCCGTGGGCCCTTTTAGATACCGTTGGATTATACAACCTCTTAACCAACTCACACCCTATATCACGTTCCGGGTCGACTATTCCAAGATTTCGGAATTGCATTCACACTTGGGTTCACTCAAATATTTTCAACCTTGCGAAGGTTATTGAAAGGTAATTTCACGTTTCCGCGGCAATTCGGGGTGAAAGACAATAATTGGGGTCTGCTTTTTACACAATGATTTCTCTTTTCGAACGGTTCACACGTCGCATGATTCGGTTCCACTCCGATTTGTCTAGCAACCAAATCCCTCAGCGCAACTAACGTAAACACTCGATTGACTCACAGAATCAGATTTGCACGGAAACCTTTCTTACTTTATCCTTTATTTTGACCGTTTTTTGTTCCAATTTTTCGTCTTTTCTTCAATTTTCTTCTCAATATTCAATTGAACCATCACCATTTGCGATCAACCAGCAACTCTCCGTTGTCGTCGAGCACCAAGCTACTCATTGTCAATGAGAGCAAACTTTCGTCTCTCGTTCTAGTGCCAGAACGGGATCATCCCAATGAATTTTCACCAAGGCATAAATAATGGATTGTATTTCAGACAACATTGGACAACGGTTCAATTTTCTTCTTTTTGTGAGCCATTTATACAGTCATGGGCCATGAAATTTCTACCGATATGTTTTGCATGTTAATTTGGGTAATTGATTAATTTGGTAATTGGTGTCTTGATGAATAACACTGTAACAAACATAACATTCTTCAACGCCTTCGAATTTTTTATTTCAGTTTTTTTTCCATAATGAATCCAAGATAGGTCCATTTATGGGTGTGAAACATGGACCCTAACCCAAGCATCCGCAAATATTTTGAGCGACGGGTCCAGAGACGAATAATTGAAGCGAAGCTGGACGGGGACCAATGGCGAATTCGATACAACCATGAGCTGTATGAAATTTTTGATTAACCGGAGGTCTCAACGATTGTAAGACTTCGGAAGCTGCAATGGGCTAGACACACGAATTGTATGGACGAACAACGTATACCCAAAAAGGTATTCGTTGGGAGAACTGAAGTAGAGATGAAGTGACTTCGTCGACCGAGTCAGACCAGCGTTTCCTCGGTTTTCCCACTGGTCTGACTATGGCGACGAAGTCACTTCATCGCTGCTCGGATTTCAAAATCGGGGGATGCGGTCGATCGACCGAGGCAGTTGGAGGCGCTATTTACAGGGAGCGAAGGCCTGAAAGGGGCTGTAGTGATAGGAAGAAGAAGAAGAAGATATGATTTGAATGTTTTGTGTTTCGTGCCCATTACTCTATAGCAAGGAAATAGAGTTGTAACTTACTACGAATTTTTTCAATCCTTTCAGATATTTTCTTGTGTTCGCTTAAGTCATAAAAATGATTTGAAATGTTCTAGGTCTACTTTATTGAACTGATTCCTATGCAGGCTTCTTTATGTGAAAGTCCCTTGAGCAGTTTGCCTAGGCGGACTTCTCGATTACTACAGAGGTGATAAACAAACGAGCAACCAACGGTTCAGGGCATTTAGGAAGTCTTTTTGGTTGAGTTAACATGGTTCGGCCACTGGAGTTTTTCTTTGACGACTATTTTTGGCGCGCAGGAGACTTCCGCGTACACAAATATTGTCTGGATGGAGCCCTGACAAAATCTAATAACGTGGAGGAACTTTTTATGCGTTGCTGAAAAATTGGTTTATAGCCCACAGTTAGCGAAGGAACAGGAAAGGACTCAAGGAGAGTGAGGAGGCCTCCTAGTTACAGCTACTCAATTAGGGTTGACAAAGTATTTTTAATTTTAAATATTGTATATATCTTCGTTGTAAAATAACGCTTTCCAAGAGTGAACTAAAATTGATGAAGTTTAAAAAAAGGAGAAAATTTTGTTTTAAGGACAAAAGAAAAAGTTTTGTTTCAGATGTTTTCATCAGCTCAATTTATTTGTCATCGCTGGCTTAAGGAATTTGGTGGTTGATAATATAAGATTTCAGAAAAATTTCAGTTTTCGCCTCGAAAGCGAGACAGTATAGTGAGTGGCGGTGGTTATACACCTATCTTAGAGGAAGGAGTGGAAATGAGTGAGTGAGGCGTTTTCATATTTCATATGAAACTTCCGCGTTCAGAGTTAGATTCGCAGCACAGTGAAGGTGAATTTCTATTTCTGGTAAGTTTCAAAGGAAAACTACCAGGTAACGTGTTCTTAAAACACCAAATAAACTAAGTGGTGCTTCTCACGCCCGCTTTTGGACGAACTTAACCAGGTCCGGAAGCCACACTAGTGTTTCTTGAACCAGAATCGGAAATTTCTCTTTGTAACATGATTTGGAAGATCATATTCGATATAAATAAATAAATGAAAAGAAACTAGTCAAACATAAAATATAGCTTTATATGAAACATAAAATGTAGCTTTACGAGTATATCAACATTTTTTACTATCAAAGCAATGAAGTTCTTTGGATTTTTATTCGTTTCCATAAAAGCAAGTTTCACTGGATTGCTATGATTCGGTTGATAATTGAAGCTAATTGAAAGATATTATCAGATAATGCACAAATTGAATAATAATTGCTTTGTCTGCAACTAGGTTAAAATCAATTTTCCTATCCATTGTTCATATATGTATATTATCTTTCGTCAAACTCAGATAGTTTCATCTTTGGAATGAATGTACATATTAAGTTTCACAAGAATCATTTCCGAAAAAATATATGTATGTAAAGATACAAGATTTCTGACTGAAGCTACAATGAGCTGGCTAGATTTTAAATTACTAAATTTATTTATGTATAAATTAAATATATGATCCAATCTGCAAAAGAAACCCCCCTAACATGTCAATTGAAATTTATTGCGCCATCATTTGCGGGAACCTTTTTATAGCGGTTAATATTTGTAAAATCTTTCTTCTGACCACATACCACCATAATCCTGTTCTATAAAAATAAAC
The DNA here is from genome assembly GCA_963969285.1 of Odontomyia ornata. Lineage (NCBI taxonomy): Eukaryota > Metazoa > Arthropoda > Insecta > Diptera > Stratiomyidae > Odontomyia > Odontomyia ornata. Next base: position 26,313,719 of record OZ017739.1, read on the forward strand.
AATCAGTGCCGCACTATCGAAGCAATTTTGAAAATTGAATTGAAATTGCCATTCCAATAAACTGTCTAGCTAAGCTCCTTGAAGATTTTCTTAAGAAAAAAGCATTAAACGCGCACTAATGAAATTTTATAGACGCCGACTAAGGCTAGTGGAACAATATTCCGTTGCCCAATATAATTTCAGTGGAATTTCCTTGCCCGTTTGGCAAGTGCCCAAACATGAATCGAAAACGGATTTTTTCCATTCCTTCGTTATTCGCTATCTTGAATTTGTTTTGTTTTCCTCGACGAGAAATTACTCGGGAGAGTCGAGAGCAACCAAAATATGGTGTCGTTGCCATATCGATTTCTATGTGGACCGGGGAGTCGAATTCATCACTTAATGTCTTTGGGTCGTCAACATGGCTATTCTTTTTTCTGCCCCACTGAAATTCACTAAATCTATGTCCTTGTGGATCTTCTGTGATTTTCTCTCACAGCCGGCACGCTTGGGTCGTTAAAATTCTGAAGCAAAGACAGTCGCCAAAATAGCCCTTCAAGATAAAGTGATACGAATGCAATATCCATGTAAATGAGCCCATATTGGAGGCAACTCACTCCCCGTTCGTCCTGTTTTGCCGAATTGATTTGAAAGCATGGGAAGCATTCGTTGCTTTGGCGAAGGATCTTAGTAGGTGGACGTGTTGTGTTTTGGAAATGTTTCGGTACGAGTTGTGCGACTTGTAACTAAGTTATGGCTATCCATTTCTGCATATTTTAGCTGGAATAAATTTGGCTGGACTTGGAGTAGACTGCATTAAGGTATTGAAATGCTAAGGACGAACAAGAAAATCTATCAGGTGAAATACATATCTGCTACAAATGTTGACAGGCAGAGGTTTACCAAATTCGATCGTGTATTATGGATTGCAATTTGGTGTCTCTCATATCTAAAACATTTTTTATAGCAACCCAAAAATGTAGGAATTCCATTCATTCCCCTATTCCCTAAATGACTTCTCTTTTATAAAAAAAAATAATAAAAATCTGGCCACGATATCAGTGCATTGTGTGAAGAGTTGTAGTTTTTGTGTCTTTTGAAATTGTTTTGATAGTACCCTGTGGCTTTTAAATATAAAATCCTCCCAACGGCAAAGGAAAGCGACCGTTGATTTGATTGCATTTTGATGACTTTGTGGAAATAAAAGAATAATTGACTCTCAAATTTACTTAATGCCCATCCCACCACTATCATGCCGTCAGAGGAATTATTTAAATTTAATCAGGAAGCCTGTAATGGGCACTATATTGAGAAAGCTATAAAGAACGAATAAATTATTTGATTATTTTTATGAATGCTGCGTCATTGTTCGTTGGTATCAATTATAATTTGATTGAAAGCATATTACGACGAAACAAATGGAAAGTTTTCATTCAATTAAAATTGGTTAACTTTCCATTGATGAGAATAAATAATACGTGTTAATTTTGTAAAAATTCCTCATGCTATAAATGAGCTGGCGGTTAATGTATCTGGATACCTTGGACACCCCTTATTTCAAAGAAGACCCTTACTAGTCTAAATTTTACAAAATTTTTCAACAAAAAAATTATTAACGATGAAAATTAGTTGAAAAAAAAAAAATAAATACAAACCAACCAAATATATCACAAATTAACATACTCTTAAGGTCCACCGAACCGGCCACTCATAGTCTATTCCGTGGTTGCTGCTGGTCGGCCAGCTAGTTCGGAGAAGATTACGATAGTGGGTCTTTTCGTGTGAAGACTATGCTCGTTACGATTTCCAGCCACCGTATAAAGTGCCCGTTTCAAAACGCAGCAAATCTTCCGAAAGAAAATTTAAACATTATTTTACCATTGCCTGTTGGGAGCTTCGACCAATTTAACACAATCTGCGTGTCCCAGCAGTGCCCAACTTACTCTACTTTAACTCGAGCCAAAACAACCTTCGCTAACTAAAACCTACAAACTACAACACCGCAAAACAAACCGTAAGTGCTGAATCAATTATTCGTAGATTACCTAGAAACCCACCCACTCGATGATATACATACCTTCCGATTCTGTTTCCGCTGGAGATCTAAGCTACTGGAAGGAAAGCGAATATTTAATTAGCAATTCATGTTTTTAGTTCATATTAACATTTTTTTTCGAAACTTGCCGTGAATTTTATTCCTCATCAAAGCTGAAAAAAAATATTTCATTTGCGAACTGTATTCTTTGGCGTATTTCGTCTCTTACATTACCAGTTCTCGTTATTTTTCATTTTCGATATTGTATTCGCCAAGTCTAATATTTCGGGTATTTGAGGTATTTTTTTCTCGATTGCGTCGCGGGCTTTATTTTATTCTCATTGATTTATGGCCCTACTACTTTTGCTCTGCTATCGAGTTTTAAGGAAAAGTTCTTTGGCGATTGTTGATGGCTGTGACAAAATATTGATGTCGTCTGCATGGGCTTCAATTTGACTTGACTTGTATAGTAACGCACCTCATGTCGTAGCACGTAGCTTTCTTATGACCAGGGCCGGATTTAGGCGAGGGCGAAGTAGGCGGTTGCCTGTTCGTAAAATTTTTGAGGGGCACCAAATGGCCAAGTAGATGAACCTAGGGCGCCAAATGCTTATGCCTAGGGCACCAAATGAGGGCGCAAAAGATTGTAAGACCTATGCCTGCAGTTTTTTTAAAGGAAAAATTCGATCTTCGCGCCGTTTGAATAAGCAGGAGCGATAGTACCGTCCGAGTCCGAGCCGTGGGAGGTGGTTTCGCACGTTTAGGAAATGTGGGGAAATGCGCAGGATGAACTTAAGCTCGTCGGGACAGGATGCATTCTTTCACTGGCCAGAGAATAGTGTATAAAAGCAACTCATCTTTTATTTTTATTCGACTTGAGTAACCTCAAAAAATGATGCTTCTTCCCAGCAAACCATCGTTCATCAGTTTGCACACCATCAAAACATATTTTGCACTTGTCTTTGTGCATTATTATACCCCAGCATTGAAGCTTTCAAAAAGACCTTATTTAATTCTCATTCCTTTAACCCCACTCAAAAAGCGAGCGAAACGATCTTATTTACTTGGATCGCTTTTCGTTTGCTTTCCTTGCATGGGGGAACTTGATCTATTTCAGTCGGCGACCGACTATGCAGGTAATCAGATGTATGCTTGAATGGGCGCGATTTCATTTCGTAGCTTCGGTTGAACTATTACATTAATATTGGTTAGTTTTGTAATTGTAGTTGTTCACAAAATATGCAAAAATGTCGGAAAATCCTCAGAAAAAAAACCATCCGGATCTTTTTATCGAAAAAGAAAGATTGAAAACGAAAAACAAAACAGGAATCAAGTTCAGGCCTTAAAAACGTTTCTCATCGTTCCTCCAGTGAATCATAGTGATGCGAAACAATTTGAAAAACATTCTGAAGAAAATGTGACCAGAAAAACATTAAAAGAAGTAAGTATATACTTAAGACATCTTTTCACGTCATAACCGTCATAAAATTGATAAATTTTTTATTAAATCTCGCTTTTTCGAAATATCTTTTTGACAAATCTTTTTGACGCAGTATGTGTTTTTGGAAAATTTCAACATATTAATAAAAGTCCTCTAAAAAGCTGAAATCTTATTAAAATCTGATTAAATTTTATAAATAATCTTGTAAAAAGTGGCTTGAATATTTCAATTTTGAAAAGTTTTTTACTAAGTGAACTTCCAACATTGTTTTTCCAAAATATTTTTATTAAAACCAAAATATTTCTTAAAACCTTATTTTTACTAAAACCACGAAATCCTTCAATAGTACATAAGCCAGTGAGCTGATTCATTTTTGTTTTCAAATTAAATTTCACAAAATTCACGTCAGAGTATTAGATTTTGAAGTTACAAGCGAATGAATACTTTTTAATAAGAAATATAATGTGTAATCAATATAATTAAATACATTTGGAAAATTGAAAATTTTTTTTCAGTTACGCAGTACGATGGAAGATGATCTTTCTTCAATAGATGGAAACGAAGCGAAAAAACTTGAAGTGGACACAGCAGCAACTGTGAGCGGGAAAGCAAAAGAATCTGTAAGTATCGATACAAATTGTTTCAAAAAGTCTTGTGGAATTTGTTAAATCTATGTCAATTATTAAAAAATTCACTTTGAAATTTGTAGAATCCGTTCAGTTGTTCACAAGAGAAATGTTTATCATGTTGTATTAGCTGTAACATTGTATTTAAATTCTTGATAACTGTTTCAAACAAATTTTTCTTCATTTGTGAAACGTATTGGAATTTCGTTTCTAAAAAAAAATCACGTTTCAGTTTCTAAAATGTCCAAATTTTTAGTTGGATCCCTGCAAAAATTCAACTTGAAAAGTAGTTCAAAGATATTTAAAAAACTCAAAGCATGTAATTCCAAATATTTTAATTTGAACTATGCTCAATCGATACAATGTATCGGTAGTGCTTTTAGCTCTAAACATTTTTGTGTAAAAATGTGAAATAGGTATGATCACAAATTCTATTATGAAACTTGAATTTCAAAAATGAATTTTATTTTGCTACAGAAAGAGATGAAAAATCAACCGGATGCAGTTGAGAAAGATATGGAGATTCAAGCAGAAACCGACGATTCTTTGAAGACCAGCGATCAAGACGATAACGATATTCAACACATAGAAGTGTCTCAGACAGTTTTATCGAGTGACTGTGGAGCATGGCCTGTTACCATCACCGATTCTACTCGTAAAATTCTTGTGATTCGTGGTCCACCTCAAATTAAAGAAATGAATTTTCCAGTCGATGCTTCAGGTAGAAAATTCACATTGAAAAATGTTTTCCGAAAATTATGTAACGGAGAACAAATCAAAAGAGAATGGTTAATTTACTCCGTTGCAAAGGAAAAAATATACTGCTTTTGTTGTCGCCTTTTTGGTACGGAAACTATATCGGTATCCTCATCGTCTGGTTACTCAGACTGGAAAAACATGTCAGTATATTTATATCGCCATGAAAAATGTCTAAACCATATTAAAACTACGCAGTCTTGGCAAGAATTATCGCATCGTATGCATTTGAACAAAACCATCGATGAAGAAAACTAAAGGCTTATCAGGGCTGAAACTGAACACTGGAATGAAGTTTTGAAAAGACTGCTTTGTATTGTTCAATTCCTCGCTTCTCAGGCGTTGGCTTTTCGAGGAAAATTAGATGTTCTTTTTGAAGACAACAATGGCAACTTCTTAAAGCTCGTGGAATACATAGCAAAGTTCGATGTCGTGTTAGCCGAACATTTACGTAGAAAATCGTCTGGAGAAACTCGTACTCTTTATTTAAGCAAGACGATTCAGAACAAATTTATCTCTCTGATTTCGGAAGAAATAAAGGAAAGAAGCAGTATACTTTTCAATCATTTTGGACTGTACTCCAGATGCCAGTCACAAAGAGCAAATTTGTGAAAGCTATTTCAGGGGAAGAAGTGTCATTTCAAGAACATTTTTTGGGTTTCATTTCAATCAACGATTCAGCAGGAGAAGGGATAAAAGATTATCTCTTAGAAGAGATGGCTAAGAACGGTTTGCAGTTGAGAGATGGCTAAGAACGGTTTGCGAGGCCAAGGCTACGACAACGGTTCAAATATGAAAGGAAAAAACGTAGGCGTACAAAAACGAATTCTTGAACTCAATCCACGAGCGTTTTTCGTTCCATGCAGCAACCATTCTCTCAATCTGGTAGTCAACGATGGAGCCGAGTCATGTTTTGATGCTTTGGATTTCTTCAGTATCGTGCAAGAAAGTTTCAACTTTTTTTCTGCCTCGACCTACGGTTGGAGTATCCTCAAAAACCACATAACTGCTTTGACAGTAAAACCTCTAAGTAAAACGCGCTGGGAAAGTCAAATCGATGCAGTCACTCCCCTGAGATTTAATGTTGGAGAGGTCTATGATGCTTTGTTTGAGGCAAGCGAGGATCAGAAGCAGGATGCGTTTGCCAGGAACATTGCTAAAGGGATTGCAAAAAAACTCAAAAATTTCAAATTCTTGTGCAGCTTAGTGGTCTGGCATTTAATTTTGTCTAAAATAAACCTCGTGAGTAAACATCTCCAAGAAATATCCAACAATTTAGAAACTGCTATGGAATTGATTGACAGTGCAAAAACTTTCCTGAAAAGCATGAGAACAGAAGAAAGCCTAAATTCTGCAATAATTGATGCCAAAGAACTTGCGGGAATTCTTGATGCAAATCCCGATTTTGAAAGAAAAACGCGCATTCGCCCAAGAAAGATGAAAAGGCAATTTGCTTACGAGCAGCAAGATGAACCAGTTCCATCGGGAATAGAATCTTTTAAAGTGAATTTCTACTATGCAGTACTGGATGTAGCTATTGCGTCGTTTGATGAGAGATTCCAGCAAATGAAGAGTCATAGTGACAATTTCAGCTTTTTATATGACATTCACGGGATAGCACACCTTTTTAAAACCAAACTCGAGATAAACTGCTCGAACTTACAGAAGATTCTCACACATGGGGAAGAATGTGACATCGATAGACAAGAAATACATCCAGAACTTGTTATCCTTTCGCGAATGATTCCGTCTGAAACCACTCCACTCAATGCGTTGAATTACATCACAAAAAAGAAATTAATCAATACTTTTCCAAACGTTTTTGTATCTTTGCGAATTTTGTTAACTTTACCAATTAGCGTAGTAAGTGGAGAAAGAAGTTTTTCCAAACTAAAATTGTTCAAAAACTATTTAAGATCGTCTATTTCTCAAGAACGATTATGTGATTTGGCTACCATTTCAATAGAAAAAAAATCCTTGAAACACTGGACATTGTGACGACATTGAAAAATTTCGCCCTTATGAAGGCAAGAAAAGTAAATTTGTAGAATAGGTTTCTGCTGATGTAAAAATTTTTTTAGTTGAAAATACGAAACTTTTCGAAATATTGATTGGTTGTATATAGATTATAAATATATAATGATGATTATAACAAAAAACATTGTTCATTATGAAGAAATTATTTATCACTCACTCCCAAGGGCCAAAAAAGTTTCACAATTGAAAAGTTACTGTTAATGCAAAAATGTTTTAATCAGAACCGCGAAAGTTTACTTTTAACTTTAGAGTTTGTCTGAATTAAATGAAAGTTTTTTTACTGAACACACGAAAACTGGAGCACTTTTAAAAATTAAGGGGGCGGGGGGTGCCAAACAAGTTTTTGCCTGCACCTAAAATCATCGTTTGTCTGGCCCTGCTAGTTTGACACTCCCTAATAATATTGTTGGCGTATGATCCGATTTTATTTTCTAAAACCTTTGAAAATATTTTGTACGCCTTTTGTGAATAGGGAATATAATTGATTGAATCCACTCGTTCGAAATATGTTCTTGTTGCCAAATATGCTGGATGATTTTAGGGATGACTTTCTGAGCACCGCTGCCACCATTTCTAATGAGCTTTAATCATCGATACCAGTGCTTTCTTTCTTTTCTTTTGGGAACAAATATCATCCAGAGTTGGTGAGGCTAATGAAAGCTCTCCGGCAATATCTATGAGCCCCATGTTTTGGAGCTCTGCGTCTTTCCTAAATTTTGTTTTCGTCAGCAATCACCTGCACTTATTCAGCCACTAAATTATACACAATAGTCTCCTTCTTTTGCTATTGTCTTATATTGCCTTGTGTTATGTTAGATCGTGCTTACATTTCATTTGACAAATTCATGACTTGGTGCTGATTCACTGATAATAAAATTTATTGATGGTGTAGCAAGCGAACATTTTTGTTTCAAAACCAGAATACCCTAAGTATATTGGTATGGACTGGAGGTTCGATTTGATGTGTATTCTATATACACCATAAAGGCTCCCGGGGAGAGATCTCTTCGTACGACACTTATCTGCTACTGTACTCATCCAAACTAGACCAACAAAGGTAAACGTTAATCCTATGAATTATTTTATTTTATTAAATTATTGGAAACCTATATCAATATTGAGTGAACTAGTCTTCATTTTCACCTTGCCACAGCAGAGCGCTTGCCTATAGAGGGAATTATCTAGACGAGCTAATGAATCGGGGTGGCTACACGGCGTGAAACGCCAAAAGGCCGATTGAGGTCCGCGGCTCAAGCCAACACCTCAACCCTCACCATTTCATTGAACACTGAACAGCACTTCTAACTACTGGAACGTTGTTTATAATAAATGAGCAGCAGCACGCTCCCTTTTGGACTCGAACCCAGACTCCTTTACCAGTACTCCATCAAGTGCTTATATTTGGTCGCAAAATGAGCTTTTGTTCCATATTTCGCTAAAATTTTTCAAAAATGCAACATGTGAGCTCCTATTCCACGGAGACTCTTACTCCCCGTCTTGTCTCGTTCGTAAACTTATACGGCGAATGGACGAAATTGAGCGAGGGAGAGCTTTTATTTAATCTTTTGGCTCTCTCTCCCTCTTCGGCTTTAGTTCGCTGGAAGCACACCCTTAAGTTGATGTGCTTTATCGTGGCGAAGCTTATTATGAACGTCGCTCACAATATAATGGCTCGTATGAAGTGAATTGCGGATTGATCTTTGCGTATTTACTTTTCGCTTGCTCATTGGACGACAAGTACATGCATTGATAATAATGGGCGTATGTGCTTGCTTGTATAATTTCATTGGTGAGGTGTGAGTATATAGGCAGTGTTTGCTCGCTCGCAACCACTTTGTTATCGAAGCGTAAATACATAGGTGGTATTTGTCCGCTCGCAACAATGGTAACTTTTGCCTCGTTGTTAATTATAATTTGTGTTGATTTGTATTATTCTAGTAATAATAATTTGTTTTGTAAAGATTACAAATTTTGTTGTTAAGTAGTTCTTTTCTTGATTGCGTGATAATGTGATGAACTAATCGTCCAAAGCGTTGGCACCTTATTCTTTCTGCTTTGGTAAAGTAATATAGAGTGTTGCAATCTTCTTATCTTTTTAACCATCAAACAAAGTTCACGGGTGGCAAGAGTCTTTTGAATTGAAAGTCATCATTTATGCAATTTGACAATCAATTTCCGTTAATTTTTACATTTAGTGTCGCCAAATTAAATTCCTTCCATGCAAAAAGCATATGGATTTGAGTCATGAATTTTGTTCGGCCATTTAATCAATAAAAATGTGCACTTGAAAAAAATTGAAAAATTTTCTAATTTAAGATGATTTTTTTTTTTTTTTGTGATTGGAAAGAATGCTATTCATCTGCTAAGTGTGGCACTATTGAGCTTACGATATATCTATATCACTCATATAACACCTTCCTTGTTATATGAGAACGCAGCCAGGAATCGTATGATACATTACTTTGAGCTAGGTATCGTTTTTAACGCCTATAGGCACCGTCAAGTTGCTGGAATCCTTCCTATACCTAAAAGATGGGAGGGGAAATAATTACTTCCACACTCCAACCGCTGTCTCCAAAGAGAGCAGAGACCATCGCACAGCCTTTCCTATCTTTTGCAGATAAAAAATATATTACAGGAATCATCCACAACTGTTCTGCATAACATGCATCTCGAAGACCGTGACTCATCGATCTTGTTCAGGTAAAGTTAGAAACATTCATGCCCACTCAAGGTTTGGGTTAGGTAGAACCCAGTCTCATCGTGCAATCGATTGAGCCACAGCTACAAGTCAGAGATCAGGAAATCAGTCCATCTTCCCATCGTATCGCTCCTCAAGGACTGCTGCCAATCGCTGAGGTTGCATTATCTCTTCTCCTTAATAACCACCTCTCTGCCATCCCCAATTTTGTGTAGATAATTGCTTTTTTGCTCGCTATGAAGAAGCGCAATGGGCACCGCACCTGTAAGCACCAATACCACCGACTTGGAGACAGTTCGGTATACGTGTGCAATTTGCAGTGCTCCTTGTCTCTGCACTTGTGCCAATCGCTTTTGATTCAACTCCTAATTTAGAACGCCACTCCAATGTTCTGACGCGTGAAGTAGAACAGTTTGTACAGCGCTTGTTGTATTCTTGATGGAACAGGTCACTCTATTTAGGCCATCAGGCAAGTAAGTGATTCTACACGTACTGTCGCCTTCTCGGCTGTTACTCCAATTTGTGCGGAGAAACTCAGCTTTGAGTCTTTGAGTACCTCGGGGTATTTTATTGCTGGTTTTGATTTTACCAGTATTTTTGCGATACCGATAGTCCTTACATAAGAGATTTTTTTCTTAGTCAGTATGACCACTTCTGTTTTCTCTAGTGCTAAACTAAAATCTTGAGCAGTCATCCAGATCCTCACTCATCGCATCAGCATACCTGGTCTGAATTGCACATATTCAACAGTTGTCCAACGACTAACACCACTACATCGCCTGCGTAGTTAACCAAGCGTTTGGCATCTCAAGTCTCAGTAGCCCATCATTTGAGATGTTAAATAAATTGGGACCGAGAATGGAACCCTAATCGACACCCAATGTAGTAGCCATAATTTGATCCCCTTATTACGTGTAGTAGACCAAGCAGCCAAGCAGTCGCTTAAGATTCAAATGAGATGTTTTGACACTTGGAAATGACTTTTTACCGCTTACTAGCAGCATGACCCTTCGAGCGAAATGGCTATGCGTCTCGGCATGCTAGATCCACCTACGACTTCTAGAGAGAGGGAGAGAAGAGTGACCTGCCCTGAAGCCAAACTACCTTAGACATAGATCCTCAGTGATGCTGATCGTGTTAGCAAGTCTTCTCTTCATAAGTTTTTTGAATAATTTCCTGGTTGTGTCTAGCATCCCAAGTAGCAATTCCACATCTAATAAGTCTTATAGAGCTGCCTATTTTGCTTCTTTACAGCTTCTAAAAAGGCTAGGTTAGGCTAAAAAGGAGAACATTTTCTTAGTTTACCCAAGCTTGTTCACATCTATAGCGGCTCCGTTAAAGCTTTCATAACCTCTCTCGCAAGTCTCATTGGCTCTTCTAAAAGACCTAAAGGAAATACCTAAAGAAAGACTTAAGGAAGTTAACGTTTCTAAACTTCTGTAATAATTCGGTAAGTATTTTATTAGATCTTTCGCATGTTTCATTGAATTCTCCAAAAAACCTAAAGGAAGCCTAAAGGAGGCTTATAATTTTTTTTGCTTCCATAGTACTTCGCTAAGAAAGGAATACTTCTTTTACGGAGACTAATATCAAGAGCTGATTGCTTCTTTAGTGAGGTTCGGAAAGGTCTTTTACAAGCAATTTATGAGAGTTTTACACAAGCAAGCAAACTTTTAAAATATAAGAATGTTCCTTCCATATAGATACCGCACTCAGTTAGCATAGTATTTCTGGCGTATTATCTGTTTGTTAATTTGTCATACATATTTAAATTGTATTCAAGAATGGAATGATGAAATACTCTTGCGTGGGGATTTGAACCTGGGTTCCTGCGCTCCTTGGTCCGACGTTTTACCTCTGAGCCAAACCTGTAATATGCTGATACAGGTTTTAAGTCCGTCCACTTCTATATATATTATGATCTCTATTAAGCTTCTTTAAAAACACTAAAAGCAAAATATGCTTATGAGAAGTGGTGTTTCATTGCAATATCATAGCAAAACATGCAAAATTCATTCGAAAGCGGTTTTGCTTACAGCATTTACCGAGCTCTCAGTTTGTATTGGACACTTAACCAAAAACTTCGAACCACATGGCATTGCAAATTTGTGCACAGTGAGTTGAGGTGCATTGTGAAACATGGATGATCGAAACGTTTGAAAGTGGAATCAAAAAGATAGCTGCAGTGCCATCAGCGTGGGAGATATCGGGAAAACTTATGTGGTCACCGGATAAATTGCATGGCAAAGCAATTAAAAGCCCATTACAGCCACCCGATGCTGTAACTGACGGATGGGTTGAATACCCATGCATTGTGAAGCGCCGCAATATTAGTTCTTATGCGGAGGCTATTCAGGAAGTGAAAAACATGTCCAATCACAGCGACACTAGTGAGATGGAGAAGCCAGTAAGAAAAGAAATGTTTCTTATGCGTTCTGCCGCTTCCAGAAAAGTTTTTGTGGAAAACAGGGACACCAACCGAACAAACTACAATGAGGTCACCCAGTTCATTTCATCAGAAAAGTCAACTGCGTATAGTTCAATTACGGAAAATTCAAAGCTGGTTTCTACTAGCGGCCCTACAAAACCACTTAAACTCGTAAGCAGCACAATAAACAATATGCCAACGAACTCTGGCCAAATCACGTACGTTTTTCAAAATGAAAGTGATTTTCAACCATCCGCGCAAGAACTAGTTTTTGATGACGTAGAAATTAGTGAAGGTACTACTTTGTCTGAACCCTCAATTATGAGCACACTTCTTGCCATAATTGAAACGCAAGCCAAGCACGCGGCAACATTGGATTACCTGGCAAAGGGGCAGGATAAAATTTTGGCATCGCTGGAGTCTTTAAAGTCCCCATTTTCATCATCCCAGCCCGTGTTGATTAATTTTGCATTCAACCGAATGGATACTGATTTTGAGGAGAACTTAAAAGATAGCGAATATGCGCAAGAAGTGGTAAAGTTTTAAATGAATGTGTTACTTGTAATATCTCTATTTTGCTTTCACTTTAGATCAGAAAACTTCAGTCTGTTTGCGGCCAAAATAGTGGCATGTATGGGGACGATGTGGCCTACGCGCTCGTGGACCATGTATTTACCAGGCGACTGTTCACACTCACAACGTGGACCGGTCTCTCTAGGAAATCGAAAAAGGAATGCTTCCAAAAGTTCTCGCGAATTTTCCAGCTGTTCCTTGATGTAGTTCAGTCGGTTGATACGAAATATACAAAGAAATCTTTGAAAGATTTTTTTTCAAAAAATCATATCGAATTCTGCAAGGCGCTTCGCCCAACCGGCTAAACGAGCTTCTCGGGTGAAACGTCGAAACAGATCATCATTGAAACATCATGAATCAAAGACGTCGAATGTAACAAATATCGATCAACATAATCATGACAGCTCCAGCGAGGATAACCAATCTCATTTAGATTGAATACAACATTTTTTTTTTTTAAAGAAACCAACGTTTATTTTGTTACTTATAATGAATATTTTTTAATTTTGTTACTTGTATTTAATGAAATTTTTAGTCAACCAAAAATAAATGTCTTTAAAACTATTCATAACATATTTTTTAATATATATAGTTAGTTGTTGGTGTTCAAAAGAGGCATGTATACAAATAGATAATGATAAAAAAAGGCGTACCAGCTTGCATTTTACGTTACTTATATTAAATAGTCTTTGTATGTTTTGTTTCAGGTAAGCATTGCGATGGATACAAAAAATATTAAAATGTCTCGACTCAATTGGGAGTGTGAAAAAATTTTCTTTTGTATTTAATTCGATGCAATATAATTGCATATATTTTCTGCTCCAAAACATTATGTTAGTGACATAAGCTATTTTATTCTCTTTAGAAAGAAACCAACAATTTGATGGATCTGTACCAAGGCAAAAATTGTTCAGCTGGGTTTTTGAATAAAACGATAGTTCAACATTATCTGACGATTTTAACGATTCCGGGATGTTTTCTCCATTATTTCGTTTGGTCAATATGCAGTTTAGATGGGATGGATTAAGCTTTTCAGTGTCAATATGATTATATGGCTCCATACTGATCATATCTTCCATGATACGTCTAGCAATTTGAGATAAAGGACGATTTCCGTGTCGCAGTAGGCGTTTAGTTCTACCAAGCATATTTTCGAACGGAAACGTGCTAAAGGAAGCAAGCTCACCAAATCTTTCTACCTCAGCCACTAAATGTGATAGATTGTCAATGTTGCCGGTAACATACTGCTCACCATAAATTTCTGCAAATATTTCAATATATTGAAGAAGCATCGTGTGAGCCAATGAAAGCATATGAAAGTACTGTGCAGAAGAACAAATTTTCACCGCACAGAAGAGAAGCATAAAATGTTCGTACACTTCCGGTGTCAAATGATCTTTTAGTGCAACAAATCCTATATAGTGTAAGAAGGTACGATATTCGGTTCCCTACCAATGCGGCAAACAGTCTAGCCCTCTCACTGCTCGGTGAAATTCTCTAGGCATCGTACATTCATATAGATATTCGGAAACCTCATTTATCGTTTGAGCTCTCCACTTTGTGTCGGAAGTACGGAATGTTCCATCGCGCCAACCAAGCAAAACGCGTTTCATAACACCTAGATGAAGTAAATGCAACTCGTCTCCGACTGGAAATTGTTCGATCATGTCTATGTTTAGTTTCAAAAATGGAGAATCAGCTCTATGATGTGATCCATATAATTTCTCCCGAAACTTTTGGTTCGTGCGTTTCTCACACTCGTGGAAATATATTTGTGTGGCGCTCATAACTATATTCACCAATAGTGGTACATTTCAAGCAGCCATGCTGAGAATTGAAATGAGCGACTCCTGAAAATATGAAAAGATTTTTATTGAAACAGGCATCGGTTTCAATGTTATATTTGCCTTTGACGAAAGCTCGTGCTGGCGATTCCCATATCACACATCTAATATGTACTTCTACTTTTTTAAAGTTTATGTATACCCCACCATTGGCCAAAATGCTATTCATTTCACCGACAAATGGGTTAAGAAATAATTCCAAACTATTCGGTTTAGTCTTCCCGCAAAATATTCCAATAACCATTGCTGATACTTGTGGCATTTCTGCGATGTTGAATAAAATTGGCCAGAATTCTATCTTTAAACTTTTAAATAATGGTAAACCATCAATATTTATATTCAATGATATCGCTGTAGGCTCAGCAATATTGTAAAATATTTTATTCAGGCAATTTACTAAACCATTATGCCAGTACTCTCCATCGTCAATTACCAAAATATTGAGTAATTGGGGTGTTCTCAAGAGTGTTCGTGGATCTTGCGGCAGAACATTCCTATCGTTTTTCAAACGGACGTTGATTATATCCATTACCCCTTTCAACGCTGAATGGTTGATATTGTATTCCATTGCACAATCTCTTAAACTCGAACGAAGGTTAACGTTTTTTTCAAAGTCCTCCTCGTCTTCGCTCGACTCGTAGACACACAATGATGTACCTCCGCTGTTCTTTGCCTTTTTTACGATTATGCTGGTTGTTTTTTCAATATCTACATACTAATATACAAACATTAATACCTTAAATGAATCACTTCGATCATACGTACCCAGATCACGAGATGAAGTACTACAATTCTGATTTTCACTAGCTGTTACGGAAATTTTTGATGTAGATGCCAATGGTTGACCGCAGACTTCTCTTGAATCCCTCCTGGATACCATATCTAACTCAAGAGCTCTAGTTAAAATTTTTTGTTGCTCCTTCACAATAATTCGGTGGAAATTCCCCGATCTTTTCGTTTTTTTCCATGACGGAAACATTTCCTCACTTTCAATTATGCACGTCACATAAAATATAAATAAGCTTCGATTATGAAAGTTATACAAGTTTAGGTTGGCAAGAGCCTTTGTTAAGGCTCCGTAAATAAATGATTGCAAGCTAAATCGAAGTTTTAAAATACAGTTTCTATAAAGCTTCCACTGTGACTTTACGGAGGCCCTTATGCAAAGCTTGAATATCTAGTTCCATAACATTTTTGTTCGAAACGTTATGAAAGCCACAACTGCTAGCAGTTTTTATAAGAAGTATTTCCGAAACTTAATGCAAGCCTAATCCAAACTCTCCATAAAACCGCTGGATTTAAGCGTATTAAGGTTTTTAGGAGCATTTATAACAGAAACTCTTTCGGTAATACCAAATTTTCTGATTAGAGACTTTATATAAATCTTAAAGAAGTTCATACTGCAATTTTTAAGCGTATCGAGCCCCAATTGCTGCTTGGGATGCCTAGCCATTGGTGTCCAGAAGGTTACTCGAGATTCCCTTTTCCTTTGCAAATCACGAGCACGAGCCTCACAACAGCAAAAACCTCGAGATGACTATGTTTGAAATACATTGAAACTTCAAGTATTTTTCAAATTTTGTATCTGCAGGCAATTCAAGGTGCCAATGCAATAACCAGATAACTCCGCTTTACATAATTGATGAGAAAACGCCCAAAAAATTCCTAGAAATGAAAGTAAATTTTTTTTGCATTTACAATTTTATTTTCATTAGAATATAATTACACAACTTTTTATCAAGTAATATTACAAAAAAAAAAACATTTCAAGTGGAGGAAAAATAAATTAAATTTTGGACTTGTCTGTTTTTCGCAATGGAAGGTGGATTTTTGCGTTTACTCTTAAACTAGAATCGATCGCTGGTAACAAAAAATTGAAATATATTTGCATGTTGCTCTAACCAATGTAGCAATGAAACTTTTCATGTGAAAAAAGTTTCCGTCGAATTGGTATTAAGGTGCGTAATTTCGTTAGTTTTTAATATCAGTGATTTGGCTCGAAATATAAAACAAACCGTTTGAACAGTGAGACCCTCTGCGCTACATTGACATTTATCCAAACGGAAACACTCGTTCATATTTCGTTAATGCTAAATCCTCATACAGATAGTGAACCACGCACAATTTCACACTCTTACTGCGCTTGGAGTAACTGTAGTACAGTTCATTACCTTTTAGTTTTCTGATGAATGGATTATGATGCAAACTCCTCCTGCTTACGGGAGCCGTCTCTGAAGTTGTTGTTTTTGTCGTACTGATCCTTCCTTTACTGTCTGTGGTGCTAGTAATTTGCTTCTTGGCCGATGACGATGTTTTGATTTCAGCATATGTTCTACTAGATATGGAGGCTCATCATCTTTGCTTCGCAGTCGTTACTTAATTTTACAGTTTAAAATTTCGGCTTGTCGTAGGAAACGGGCAGGATGATAGTTTGCGACAGAGAATGTGAGCTTGAAGGCGCAGCCATCAGCAATCCGGCATGATGTCCTGGAAGCATCCAACGACTGGGGCTGCTGCCACTGTCACTGTAAATCTTAGAGCCGGGATCAGCGCCAACTTAACTCAGAGACAACGTGGAAATGAAGGCCAGCACAATCTGGACGTGATACCCCTTCCCTTTTTATATTTTTGACACACGTCGAGTCACGGTTCACTGGTGGCGAGTAGTTTAAAAGTCGCTCACAAACCGTCAACGTCAGTGGCGTAGGGTGCCAAGAGCTAGGTTATTACAATCCTCTCGAGCCCCTGGCTGCATCTGTCGTACTTTAGTATGATATTCCTTCGGTAGGCTACCTCGGCCTCGACACCATCAAACGCGAGTCTACCCTTTAAATCGTGAATGTAAAATTTTTCAGAGTGGGCCCTTTTGCTGAGGAAAAGAACCCACTCCACAACCTCGCAATGATAGCCTGCATTCACGTGTTCTCAGACAAGGCCAATCCTAATCCTCCCTCGCCAAGGCAGCAGACCATCGCTGCAAGCCTTTACGAATAATGAAAATCCTGCAATTCACTACAGAACGCCGTGGGAAGCTTCAAATGTGGGCTTCAATGTTTTTCAATACAATGTCCGGAATTTCATTTGGCCTATTTGCATGCTGACCTCTCATAATTTTAATTTTATCTTCAGAAAACCTTTCGATTCTACTTGCGGTTATACCATGAATTGATCAAAAAGCTTTTTAACATACCTCCCCTCAGGAAATCATTGTTTTGGAATCGTCTTGCTTCTCAACCTAAAGTGGATCGCCAATTCAGTACATTTTGTTGACGAACTAGATCATATAAATAATCGTCCTGTTTTTCTTATTTATATTATCAGGCTTAAAGTATCTTTTTTTGGCATTCACACGAGCCACTCAATTTTTTTGTGGGAACTTCATTACAGTCTGTTTATTGCACCAATTGAACCGGAAAAACATTCTCTGATTTTTGATGACAGAGTCATTTTGGAAAAAAAGTGGAGTTGTGCGGTTATTGCACTATTACCTTCAATTCTTTTTTATTGGGAGAAGCTTTCAGACTTTGCTTACTTTGGCAAGCAGACGCATTTTGATTCGCTTGAGTCACCTACAGTGTCTAAAGGATGTGTCCTTTTAGTAAACAGACGCGTTTCGATTTGCACAACTTTTAGACACTGAAGATAACTCAAGCGACTCAAAAGGCATCTGCTTACCAAAGTAAGCAAGGCCCGATGGCTTTTCCAGATAAAACATTGGTAATAATTCTTAATTCTAAGCCCAAAATGCTTTGCAACGTGGCTATGAAATTGAAAACCATTGAAACTCTAACCGTTGTTCCATGTGCATTAATTTCATCATAAAGCCGACAGAGCAGAAAACCAAGCGTATCTCATATCCTGAAATCAAGAAAACAGCCTTTCTTTTCCACTGGATAACAAGAATAAGAAGTTTCGTGATTTAATTTAGCAATTTTGAAAAGTTTTCAAATTCAATGGTTCTCACTCACCTTTAAATATCTATAGAATACTTTTAAGCCTTTCATTTTGCCTTGAAAAGTGAACTCCATCAGCCGTGAAAGAGTCTTTCAAAGTTTTCGGAACGGCATAGAAATGCCACTCGGCAAGGACTGGCTTCCTGGAAGAAATAAAATCGAATTTTATAAAGTTCTTTCTCCCCAAATAAGTACAAGCCAAAACAGTGAAAAGTTTAGAAGCAGAGGAAAATTACTTATGTATGTTGGGTTGTGATTTCAAAGTCTTTTCACTGGTTAAGATTGTAATGTATTAAGTGGATGATTATTAAAGTTTAATCCTGTTTTATTCATGACTGTGCCATAAACATTAATTTTTTCTCAGATTAGATGGGTCAAGTTGAGAAGTTTGACTCGATGTGGTTTCAAGTTGTACAGAAGTTTCTCTTCCTGAAACAAGTTCAAGTCAGTTTGTATAATTATGAAAAGGATTTGGTATGTTGACATTTTAGTACATGGAGTCGTTGGTTGATGGTAATGAGGAATTAACTATTTAAATCTGACTGAATTATTTTTGGGAGTGGCAAGAAAGTTACTAGAAGATTTGTGAGGAACAAAGAAATGTCAAACTTTGAAGATTTATTTAGTTTTAACTTGAATGAAAATTAAAAGTAAGTTGGAAGCACCCACCAAAAAATGTTTAAATCATCATCAGTTTCATCTGGGCAAATTCAATTTTTTCTCCCTAGAAACTAATATCCTTTTCTTTGCAATAGCTTTCATCTTCCGGGATTATTGAATTGAGGAAGAATAGCATTTATTATTCATTCGGGTTTCGTAGTGGTTTCAATGATGCGTTTTATTGCCAGTAGATGAAAAGATAGCTCTTGTCCAATGCAAACCGCTACTGAATAAAGAATTCGAATGAGCATTATGTTCGAAAGCCGAAAGCAGACCAAAGATTACCTCACTAAGCTCTGTAAGCGAAATTTCCTCTTTGGCAAAATCTACAATGATGAATAAATCATCTAGAATCGAGTGTATAAACATGATGGCAGAGATTGTATACTTAATATCCCACAAACACAAATAATGCCGTGAATAAATCACTCTCCTACGTTTTTAACTGTCATGCGAGGGTCCTAAAAAGATCCCACCCGGATGAATCTGCCATAAATAATTTAATATATTGAGGTTGTTGCCTATCGTTTCGCCATTGAAACTCTCGAACTTTCAGCTCTTTAGTCACATTCATTTAATAACGCACGATAAGCGAAAATAATTTATTGCCTCAAAAATTTTTACTTCAAAGGAGATTGATAGATCAGGGATAGCAACAAGGGTTGGTTTTCAATTAATGAGTACGTAAACGAGCATTAATAAATAAAATGGAATATGTTTGGCTTAGCATGTTTTCTTGAACTTGTGCTGATAAGAGTTTATTCAATGAATACGAGTATGTCCGTCATAGCATGAATATTCCTAGAGCAATTTATGCATATGAAAAGGAAAGATTCTCAGTATTTTCGAATAAGTTTGAAAGATATCTGTGATGATACTGGATCGTAATATTCTTATCAGTTCCATCCGATTTTCATTCAAATCTAAGTGTCAATGTTAATGTTCTTAGAGTTAGTAATCCAGGGAATATATTTTACATTCACATGAAATCGAATTGAAAAGAAAGAATGAGCGTTTCTTACAGGCCAAGTACAATGTTTTATTTTTTCTCCAATAAAATTCGAAATTTTACTCCGTTTGACAAACTCTAAAGTGGTTTATTATGCGATTCACATTTTAAAATTATCTATAATAAAGTTTGAATTTTCAAGTTAACAAATTATAATATTTTTTTTTTACAATCTCTAAGATTACTTACGTCTAATGCCTGCCTTTCACTGTTGGCGACTCGTTCACGTGTGAAAGATTCTCTCCTATCCTCTTCTACATAGTCTTCTTAGTTTGTTACAATTGACAAAGAGAATCTCTCCATGAACTGTCAATCACATACAGGGTGCATAAAAATTTTAAATTATTTTATTTAAAATTTTTAACACTACGAGGCGAGGGAAGTTAGCCTTTCCAAACATTAAGCTGCAACAAATTCTTTAAAATTGTTTTCAATATTTTGTTATGATTTCATTCATTCTTTTAGGTTTTATGTATTTTTTTTTATTATTCTTATTATGTTTAGCATTATCAATTATGAAAGGGGTGAGTGGAAAAACATAAGCAGCCAAATAGGATATTTGAAATAATAGATTTTTTTTAGGTATATGAAGGTAGATTTAGTTATATTACATTTATTGCTGGTCTGGTTACCTCACTTTGTGGTTCATTGACATAATACTTCTTTAGCTCTTTTATGGTTTTATATTTTTTTGTCAGGTATTTTCTTCTTACCCAAAATTACAACAACCTGCCTTACTTGATCCTCTTTTATTCTTCCTAACCGCCAGGAGTTAGCTATCTTAGTATCTAACGTTAAAACTAAATCTCCGACTTCCAATGGAGCTGCAGGTTCAATCCATTTTTCGCGTTTTAAAATTTTTGGCAGGTATTCTTTCACCCATTTTTCCCATATCTGGGCTGTGTACTCCCTCACAAGTTTATAATTGTCCTTTATGGAAATATTGTTCGTGGTAACTGGCACCTCCTGTAAGTTATTTCTTCCAATTACGAAGGAATTTGGTGGCAAATATTCATTGTATTCATCTTCTAATGATGTTAATTCAAGTGGTCGATTATTAAGTACTCCAATTATTTCATTTATTATACACCGAAGTGTAAAATCATTTAAATTAATCGTGTTGGTTTTTAAACATTTTTAAGGGTTCCCTAGACAATTTTTGTCAATCCGACCATTCGCTCGACCGCTCTTTGAAAATGTGATCCTTTAGCTGGCTCGAACATAAATTTTATAGGTTGAAGAATTATACCTCGTTTTAACATGGTTCGGTTCGATTCGTTCACTATCTCCTCATTGAGACTCTTTGCGCCGATATAATTTGTTCCTGGATCCATTCTAATTTCCTTTGCTACACCTCGTAAGTTGAAAAAATTTTGTAAGCCCATCATTTCCGTGCAGCTTCTCTATTATTTCGACATGTAATCTGTGTGTTGTTAGACAAGCATATACTAGCAACCATCTTTCGGCAGTAATATTGCGAGTTAATGATATTGTTATGGGTCCAGCTAAATCAGTCATTGTATATGTAAATGGTGGGACTCTCACACTCAATCAAGCATTTGGTAAATCACTCATCTTGGGTGTTAAAGGCTTGCTATTTTTCATTATACAGTATATGCATCTTTCTCTAATAATTCGCTTCACTTGTGTTTGTAAATGTAATGTACAAAACCTTGATCTCATAGCTACATAAACATTCTTTTCAATAGCATGCTTGTTGATACTATGATAATGCAATATATACGATTCAGTTATATAATGCCCTTTTGGTAAATATATGGGATAAATTCGGTCAAACCCAAATAAGTTTCGGTTCTTGATTCCAATCTTCACACGAGTGTGAGACCTTATAACATTATTTGCGTCTGCAGTCAAATCTAGTTTATAAAGTGTATGCTTTTTATATAACCTATGACCTTCTATAATGGTTTTGTAATCTTTGCCTAAAGATTCTTTTTGAGCCAATCTAATAAGAGCATTTTCGGCTTCCATGAATTTATAGTTGACATCATTGATCTTGTATGATTTCTCTTTCAACATAGCATGTCGTTCTCTCTTTTCAATCCTAGAATCTCTGTCTATTTTTTTTTTCTAATTCCTTTAACCTTTTCATTATAGGTCTTATTCTAAGAACCCTGCGGTTGAATCTGTAAGCGTTTTGTACTGCTCTTATAGCAGGATTCAACGAGCTGAAGTTTCTAAATTCAAAGGAGGTTTTCTTTTCAATGTCTTCAGTGTGCGATATTTCATGATGAAGATGGTTATTATGTGAGGCTTCGTACCTTTTCAACAGAACGTCTGGCTTAAACCACTTATTTGCGTTATTAATAGCGATACTAATTACTTCAGTTGGTATCCATTTCCAATTGGCCATATCAGTACCTTTCAAAATCTTATTTAATCTATTTTGCTCATAAATTGTATTTTTTGTTTCATTATTGATTTTGATTTTGGAATCAGTATAATAGAAAACTCTATCAAATCTTATTCTATGATTATCTTTAACTATCTGTGTGATGTTCACTAGCTTGCTTGCAATGTCAAGTTCTAGTTCAGGAATCGTGCGTTCTTTTTTGATTGGGACAGTATATGATTAAGCGTGTAACAAACAGACTCCTACTATGTTATCATTCATCCAAAATTGCGCGTATACACAGCCACAAGTCATATGCTTTCCAGCATCTCCGAAGGCGTGCAGCGTTACTTTATCATATTTGCTGCCGCAATACAGCCTAGGAATTTTTATAAATTTAACTTGATCAATCCTCTTAAGCATTTCCATCCATTCTTTATTCAAATCATCGGGAATCCTGGCACTCCTATCGAATTCGGGGGAGCAGATTTTTCTGTATAATAGCTTTAAATTTACCTTCACGAATTCGATAAGCCCAAGTGGATCGAACAAGCTCATCAGAAACGATAATATTTGTCTCTTGGTAGGACTCTTGCCACCAGTAATTTTTTCTGTTGACAATTTGGCTTCTGATATGAGAACGTGACCATATCATTTAAGATGTTTAATTCATATCCTAGGATTCTACAATTTTCTTCAGCCATGATTAATTTTTCTTCATCTAAATTAGTTAGGATGAAGTATTTCCTCAGCGTTTCTAGAACCTTTTCACTGTTGGAATTTATCTTCAGCAGATTAAATCCGCCATTTCTAAAGGCCTTTTTCGTGCTGATTCATGAGTCTAAAAAGTCATCTACATATGAGCAATTTTCTATGCAGTCAGCTATTTCCGGATCTGAGCTTCTTGAATCTTTAGCAATTTTATTTTTGACAAATTGTGCGATATTAGGAGAACAAGTCAATCCAAACAGTAATACTAATGTTTGGAAAAATCTTAATTTCTTTTCGTTTGGAAATCTAAAAACGAAGCAGAAGGCTTTATTGTCTTCCTCTCTTAAAACACATTGGTGAAACATTTTTTGTAAATCGGCGGTCATGAGAATGGGGTTTTCTCACATTTGAAATAAAATCTTTAGAATGTTATCATATAAATTAGGACCTACCCTTACTAAATCATTTAGAAAATTTCCGCTTACTTTAGATGCTGACTCCCAAATGAAACGTAATCTTTTTCCTTTCACAAAAAATATAGGTACGAAATAAGTTCGTATAGTCAGATTTATCATATCATTTTCTGAAAGTTCTCTAACATAATTTTTTCTTATCATTTTATTAACCTCTTCTGTGCATTCATTCATAATGCCTTCCTTGCACAATTTATTCTCTAAGATAAAAAATCTTTTTATCGCTAACTTCAATGACTCCTTACTCGGCAATGAAGTATTTGAATTTTTTCCACAATACGCCCACCTAATACTTATTTTCTCCATCTATCTTTTCAACAGTGTTTTCTAATTCATGTAATGATTTTCCATCGTCGTATAAGATTCTATCATTACAACCATCAGTTGCATTTTCTAATAACCTTAACGCTGATTTTTCCATCAACTTGTACTCTAATTCTTCTTCTTCTTTTAATTCCGTTATCTTATAAGTGTAATTATTGAAATCACTTAGCTGTTGTCGTAATCTATCATTTGTGTATAAATTTTTTAATGCTTCATTGTGTACTACAAGGTCACCCAAATCTGTTTCAAACCCAATTGGGGCATCCTCTTCCAATGAATGCACTGATCTCATGTTTTTGAAACAGATTGGATTATCTTTTCCTATTATTCCTACAATATTCTTGTGTGATTTTAAATTTGAATTACTTAAAAATGGATATTGTTGTTTGTAATTTCGGGCTAAGAAATACCGATCTCTTATTTTTAAATTCAAAATAGATCCAAAATATAAATCTACATCATCATCATACTTAGTCTTAAATCTAAGCTTAACTATTTTGGAATCTTCTTCCTTTTAGATTGAGCTTCTCCACAGGTGTTTCTTCGATTAATGATGTAGTTGAACCCGTATCTAGCAAAAATGTGAAATCTTCTCCTTGAAATTTAATGTGAGGGTAGCTAAAATGATTTTACTAGTATTAGTATTAATGTTTACATTGAAATTGTTTACATCTTCGTTCTTCGCTCGGTTAAACATTACGGCATTTTCCAACATCTCTGTTATTTATAAGCAGCCGTGGACAATGGTCGGCAGTGAAGGGAGAGTCTCAGGACAAATACCTGAGTGTCAATGATCTTCACTGTGACATGACGAAATATATGGCGTCATCAATTATCCATATATCCTGGCAGTAGGTAAAATGCTATGGGAACGGAAACCCAGACAGAAAACCAAACTATGCAGGTCCACAAGGGGAACCAAATTGCGGTGCAGGGGGTCGGATCCCCAGTACCGGCGGCAGAGGGTAGTGAGCGAGCAGGCTCCCGGCCGTCTTCATCCAGCGACTGCAATGTTATAGAAGTGGTGAACTTGGATTCTGTAACAGATATAACTACAAGCAAACACGACGCTAGCACGGAGAACCCTTTCAGGCAAAAACCGCTGTTGGCAAGAACACCGACAAAACAAGTCACCGATTGCGGGGGGAGGCAGCAAACCCCAGAAATACTGTCAAAGTCAACATCACAGGTTAAATCATCGGAGACAGACCACAGACGGACTAACGAACGAAAGAAGGCAGAGTGCGTTGTGCAACCTGGCATCATTGCGGCCTTTGGGCGCAGTAGAAGGACTATGCGCACCCCGGAGCGTCCAGTGCAAGACGTACACAATCCGGATCAAGCTGCGACGCCAACAGAGGCCAGTGTAAGACTGGGGGAGGGAGAAGTTTTGCCGTTGGCCGACGCCACTTCAAACGCGACCCAAGCGATAGAAGCAAAAGGGCTAGGAAACGGAGGCCTCTCCCAAGAGGTGGCGCCAAATAACACAATCGCCCTTGACCGCGCCGAAGAGGAGCGGTTTACTCGGAAAGCGGGAGCTATCGCCAAACAACTGAGGGCTGCCTGCAAAGTGCAGAAAAGCATAGGCAAGAGTGTCAAGAATGGCATTCTTGGAGGAGCTTTTTGGCCGCATAACGCACAACAGGCGGAGGTGGCTTGCAACCGAAAAGCACCAAAAAGACACGCTCTCCCTCGAGGCATCAGTGGGTCTTAGCAGCAGCAAAAGAATGGCCGGTAGCCCAATTGAAGGCGACCGTGAGAAAAGGAGGAAGGACGAGACCATAAGCGAAGTTGACGCTCCAGGTGAGGAGTTTCATGTGGTGCAAAACAAGGCAGCGAAAAAAGCGGCCAAAAAGCTACTCCTAGAAAAAACAGACAAAGAGCTCAACCACGAAAAGAACAAAGAACCCCCCGATATACCGCAGAAAACAAAAAGCAAACCGCGGCGTATACCCTTGGGAGAGGCACTGCTTATTAAACCCACTAAGGGCTGAACCTACGCAGATGTCCACCGTGAAATTAAAGGAGCGGTCAAGCCAGACGACACCAAAACTGCCATCAAAGCAGTTCGACCCACCCGGACCGGTGGCCTGCTGGTGGAATTCGGGCCAGAGGCCACAAACAAAGATGCATTCCGTGACGCGGTTCAAAAGGTTCTTGGAGATGCGGCAACGGTCGCCTCGCTCGAACCAATGGCCACCCTGGAAATCAGGGACCTTGACTGCGTCACGGACAAAGCTGAAGTAGAGGATGCCGTCAGGAGGGAGTTCCCCAGCTTAAGTGAAGTCAAGGCAAGATTGACACGTGAAAACACAAGGGGGCAACGCATGGCTATTGTCGAACTAGCTGATAAAGACGCCCAGCAAATCCTGGCGAAGGGCAAAATTAAGATAGGTTGGGTGATCTGCAGGATACGGAGAAGAGCGATCCCTATCCGCTGCTTTAGATGCTTCGAATACGGACACACCGCGTTTGGCTGTAGGGGACCCGACAGGAGATCTCTGTGCTAAAAATGTGGTGAAACGGGGCACAAAAGGAAGGAGTGCACGAACGAGGCAAAATGCATTCTTTGCAAGGATGCTAAGCTAGCACCCGGCGACCTCAAACATGAGCCGGGGACAGGGAGATGCTGGGTTTTCAAGGAGGCCCTAACTAAAGCCAAATCGATACTCAAATGCTCCGTATCCTGCAGGTCAATTTGCACCAAAGCACAAACGCCCAGGACCTACTTGAGCAGTTTGCGAGAGATAAGAAAGCTGACCTCCTGTTGCTGAGTGAGCAACATCATAACAAGGACTCGCAAGCGTGGTACCCTGACAAATCTAGTACCTCGGCCATCTGGGTTCGAGACAGCGCCCGCCTTCAGATGCAGGGCCATGGACGCGGGGATGGTTTTGTGTGGGTGCGGTGTTCAGGGATAACATATTTCAGTGTTTATCTGACGCCTAACGAGGCAATGCGATCTTTTCGAACCAAACTCGATGCCCTGGAGGACGCTGTCTCGAACACAGAGGGCCACACGCTGGTCGGGGGAGACTTCAACGCTAGAGCCATTGAATGGGGTATGCCACAATCCGACCCAAGGGGAAAGCAAATCTTGGACATGGCGGCCAGAACCACGCTTTTTGTCCTAAATACTGGTAACACCCCTACTTTCTGCCGCTGGGGTTGCGTAGGAACCATACCCGATGTGACACTCGCTTCGGAGTCCCTGGTACACAACTGGCGAGTACACAACTGGCGAGTACACAACTGGCGAGTACTAGAGGACTACTCGGCTAGTGATCACCAGTGTATAGCGGTTGAGATTCACGACAGTGCCACTCTGCGTGCATATGCCCAAACTTCAATCCTCGGATGGAGGACTGGGAGGATGGACGCACTTACGGCAGGCGCACCGTTGCTGGGAGCTCCGCCAGGGAGTGGAGGGCCTACAGCCAAGGACTTGGTGAACTCAACTATGAGTACCATAATAACTGCTTGCGAGTCTTCCATGCCCCGTCGGAGACCCCGACACGGTAGGCCTCCAGTATACTGGTGGTCAAACGAGATCGCCGAACAAAGAAGCGAGTGTCACAAACTTCGGCGAGAGGCCCAGCGGGCGCGAACACGGGAGGAGGCAGACACTAGGCTAGCAGCATACAGGTCCGGCAGGAAATATCTTCGCAGGCTTATTAACAAGAGCAAGGCCCGATGCTGGCAAGACCTCGTGGACGATGTAAATAGGGATCCGTGGGGCCTTGGCTACAAGCTGGTCATGGGGAAACTTGGTGCCCTACGGAAGCCTTGTATACATGACGTGGAAAAGATGGACGCGATAGTGCGGGGACTCTTCCCCGCCCATCCCGTCCGTGTTGACGCTGTCCATGGTGAAACAGCAGTCGAGTGCCCACTCTTCACACAGCTGGAACTGGAGGAGGCAGTCCTCTCCCTGAAAGCGAGGAAGGCTCCAGGTCCAGATGGTGTTGCAGCTCGTCTATCACCATTGTCCTGACTTGCTGCTCAGTACATTCAAAGCTTGCCTACGGGACGGGGTTTTCCCGGTACGATGGAAGGTGGCGAGGCTCGTGCTGGTCAGCAAGGGGAAGGGAAATCCCGAATCGCCGTCTGCATACCACCCGTTATGCATGCTAGACACGGCTGGGAAAGTGCTAGAGAAACTCATCAAGGGAAGACTCACTGACGCGATTCGTGCTGCTGGGGACCTATCTCCTCGGCAGTACGGCTTTAGAGCAGGACGTTCTACCATTGATGCGATTGCAGAGGTGGTGAACGCTGTCCGAAAGGCAGAGGCATATAGTCGCACCAAGCGACGGATCGTCCTGTTGGTGACACTCGACGTCAGGAATGCCTTCAACTCCGCTAGATGGGTGGATATTCTGGACACGCTGGAAAACTCTTTTCAAGGTCCAGAATATCTAATGCGGCTTTTGAGGAACTACCTAAAGGGCCGAAGCCTGCTCTACGACACGACACAGGGCCAACGAAGGATGGAAATTACATCGGGTGTTGCCCAGGGATCTATCCTTGGTCCGGACCTGTGGAACGTGTCTTACGACGGGCTACTGAGACTTGAGATGCCAGATGAGTCGCGCTTGGTCGGCTATGCGGATGATGTTGCGGCTCTGGTCACTGGACGCACCGTTGAACAAGTGCAACTTAGGCTAGGTATGCTAATGCGCCGAGTGAGGGACTGGATGACTGCGGGCTCAGTTTAGCACTGGAGAAAACCGAAGTGGTC